>JAQPPZ010000030.1:2500000-5000000 GCA_028583015.1 Wollemia nobilis
CTAGAAAACACTTTCTTTCTTATATTTCCTTGGAAACCATAGAGTGCAACGAACATCCTCCATAGTGCTTACTTTCTTATATATTTATAAAAACCCTAAATCCTTGGCACTCCGTTCTCTATTATGCCACTTTTAAAACCCTATAGTATTAGGGATAAAATTTGTATTACTTTTATTTTTATTACAAGGAGATTTTTTTTTGTTACTTAAGAAAAATGAAGATAATTTATCTAGATTAAACTTGGCATACTCTACCTTCTTTATTTTAAAAGTTTCTAGCATATATTCCTTTGCACTTTTGATGTCTTATGAATTTAAACCTGCACAATATAATTCATCATCACTTGCATCTTCATTAGCTTATTCTAATGGTCAATATGAGTGAACCATGATGAACCTCGCTATTTGATGATGCAGATTTAATTTATTTGCTACTTTTTTAGAAGTTGAAAATTTCTTGATCTAATCCAATTTCCACTACAATATTATTTTCTTGCTTCATACTACACTTTATTTCATGACCAAATATTTCTCTCTCTCTTAATCATTCTAACTTTGTAATATCATCATGTGCCCAGTCTCATAACATTTATGGAATCAAAATGTAATGTTTTCATAATCCAATTGTTGATCCCATTCTCTTGATTTAGACTAAACAAAAATAAATTTTAGCAAAGATTTTGAAATATCCATGGAAACACATATTCAACTACATAACATGCTTTGGTTACTTACTAGTGGGTCCTTATTGGATGAACTCTCCTAGAGTATTATAGATATTCTTCAAAACCTCATTAAACAAATGATATAAAGGTATAAAAAGTCCAACCTATATTGGAATCCTTTTAATAGTTTCTACATCCATAAAAACGTTCTCACTCCTTGGTCTTAAAAATAGGTGATCATTTCCCCTAAGCTATGGGCCACCACTTGTTGAAATATGTGTTGGTTAAGCTTCACTTGAGGCCATGAAAAAATTTATATTGTATTGGATGTATAAACCTTTTGGACCCTTGTAAACCTTGTAAAAGGTATTTTTTACGATATTTTAGTATTTAAACCTAAAGTTTGTTACTTAACCTTGACCTAAAGGGTAAGTCATAATTGGGTATAAATACACCATCATACCAACCATTTCATTATTGATTGAAATTTATTTTATTTTGATATAGTGAGATTATTTGGTGTTTATGGACACCCCCTCATATCATGTGCATTGATTTCTATGTATTTCTTTTTAGACTAGGTAATATGTTGATTCCATTCATTTTTATAAATTGTTACAAAATCCAATACACCTATTCTTTTATCCTTTATTTTTAAACTAGAGAAATGATGAGGATAAATACTTTCAAAAGAAAATTCATGGAGTAGTTTGAATTCATTCCCCACTCCCATTAACTCCCTTTTGAATCTCTAAGAAACCTGGATAGTATTCATGGAACTTAAAAATTAAACCTTAAGCTTTGAAGACTCATTATATCATGTTTGATCATCTAATAATTTGATAGTCACTTCTATTAAGACATATTATCCCTAGATGGGGATTACCATAGATTAACTCTTCCTCTTGTGCCCGATCAATGCATCCATTCTTCCATATATGACATCCTTACTTTCAATTAGGGCATATACATAAATGACTTTTTTTTGTGCTTCCTAAATTTTTTATAAGAATCCTTTACTTTTTGAGGTTATTCAAAAGACTATAAAACAAAAGGTTGAATCTTGCTCCTTTCCAACTTGCTTCATGTTTATGCTCATTGTCACTCCTTCCTCACACCTGTTATCACTCCCTAGTTGGGCTTACTTTTACTCCGTACTCAAGCTCAATCCATATCTTATTGCAATTGTTGCAATACCATTGTTTGAATCATTCATATATATTAAAAATAAATCTCATATAATATCCTCATATTTGTAAATAAAGTCATTTAATTATGACCTTGTAATGTGTTAGATATTCTAAATTTAAATGTGGATATGCGAGTAGCATATGTTGTATTATAAGCTTATTAGAATAAGTTATATTTTGATAAAGTTTCCATAGGGATACCTTATTTATAATGAAAAAAATAAAAATTATTAGAATGAACAAATTATAAGCAAATAAGTTTTCCTTTTCCCCTATTAGAGAAAGCTTTAAATAAACACATATTCAATCTTTATTAGAGGACTCTCTTTTAGTTGTGATAGATTCATACATAGGCTAAAATAATAGCAATTAGTAGGTATTCTTTCCAATTTGAATAAGAAAAAAGGAGCTAGATGAAAGGATGAACTATATATTCCTATTCTAGGAAAGTGCTATTGGAGGTTATAGATAATTTATTGGTTCTTATATTATTGTATGTGTGTGTTATAAATGCAATGCTTAGAATAAAGGAGATATTAATTTAGGTAGTATTGAATTTAGGAAGTATATTATTGTAACTTCTGCTTTAGGAAAGTTTACATTACATTAAAGCATGGTATACCATGTTGAGATTTACATTGGATAAGGTAAAAGGAACCATAAGGACAGATTTATTGTATAATTAAGGGTCACTCTTGTCATTTAGTTTTTGTTATGTTATAAAGAAAAAGTGGGTAGGAATGTGGATTGTGAGATTTCACAATACTTTCTACAAAATGAATAAAATATTAACATTTACAATAAATTATATGGAAAAGAAGGTTTGGTTGTCTTCATATCAAAAACGATTTGAAAAACTATAGTTGATATAAAATTGAGAGAGTTAGGACAAGAGTTTTAGATAAAACTATAGAGAAAATACAGAGGAGAAGGCCTGTTGGTCCTAGTGGCCACTAGGATTTTTTGACAATGATGATTATAGTAAAGAAAAAGAACAATTCAAGGAAATGCAGTGGATTCAAAATGCAATATACAACTAATTTTTACAAGCCACATAGAGTGAAGGAAAAAGCAACAAGCACTTCTATTTTATAGTACAAAAAGAGATAGGAGATCATAGTCTACCATAAAAATAAGGACAAGGGCTGAAAAGAGCTAGAAATAAAATGCACAATACAAAATAGAATAGAGAAGCTAAAGCAAGGAAAATTGATATGGTCTAGGACATGAGCAAGACTATTTCAAGGGCAAACTACCAAAAGGGGTAGATTGTACCAATACCCAATATGGGGAAGGAGTCGAGGGAGCTGCTAACAAAAGTGAATTTTAGGGATGCACTTCATGGGGAAAAATCCCAACCAAATGTGATAAATAACCTAATGGTAACATGAAGACCTTTGAGGATGCCTAATTTAAATTTCAAGAAAATTGTGACGAGGTGTTTAAAGATGGTGAATGGTTCCCGATAGTGAAGGTGAATATGGAGGACATTATAAATAAAATATAATATATGGAGAGGAGAGGGATGATATATTGATTTATGGATTTTAAACCGATCCTTTCAGCATTTGAAATATGGGCTTCTAAATAAT
Organism: Wollemia nobilis; assembly: GCA_028583015.1. NCBI lineage: Eukaryota > Viridiplantae > Streptophyta > Pinopsida > Araucariales > Araucariaceae > Wollemia > Wollemia nobilis. Next base: position 2,503,448 of record JAQPPZ010000030.1, read on the forward strand.
GGTGAACAAAATGTGACATTCAAATCTTTGTTTATCCCAATGGTTATTTCCCTACTACTTTTCATTCTAAACAAAAAAAAGGAACAAATATTCCAAGGGGGACCATGGTTTTATGGAAGGTAAGGACTTATTATGAAACCTTGATATACTAAATTCAAGGCAGAGGAAGATATTCCATCCACAACACCAGTTTGGGTGAGGTTGTTTGTCCTACTAGTAGAATTTTGAATTCTGATATTTTTCAGCAATTGGGAATACCCTATGAACACTCATGCTGGTTTTTGAAAATACATATAAATTTGAATAAAATATTTTATGCTTGGATATGTGTCCTAGTATATTTAAACAAATCTCTCCCAAAAATATCACTCTATAGTTTAGGGATGAAACATGTGAACAAGAGGAGGATTATGAGAACATACATTTTTGCTGGAGAATCTTACATGAATAGGGCCATTTAGCAAGAGACTGCATACATAAGATCCTAGATCAAGGAAGAGAGGAAAAAATACTAAAGGGTTCTAAATGCCCAAAAAAATAATATGCAAAAGAAATCAAGAATGAGGAAGCAAACAATGGTGTTAAACATTATGTTTGGCAATCTCCGCATTGATGACATTTTGAATGATGATGAGGATACAATGGAGACAGAAGTCCTAGAGACATAGTTCCATGGTGGAAGGAAGGAATCTATGCTAGAAGAGGTCTATAACACCTCTGACACTATCCTAGCCATGCAAAGGAACAAATAGAAAGTAGTAAACCAACCAACAATAGACCACCAACAAAAAACAAGGGGGAAAATAAAAATAAGAGTAATAACTTGTTAAAGGTAGGAATCGTAAAAAACCAAAGCCTAGGGGAGACCTCACATGACCTACCAATAATACCCTAGTGTTGCACACACATACGCCAGGGTTGGATGTTATTACATAATTAGGGGGGGTGAGTTAGGAGACAAGTAAAAAAATAAAAATGGATATTAATCAAAAAGTAGGGCATAAAAGTAATCACCACCATGTAGCAAAAGAAGGAGAAAATCTAATAGCATAAGCTAAGATCAATACCCTTAATCACATATTTAGTCCCCAATATTGATGAATATCATTTCCTATAATATTAGAGGACTCAAGGAGAGTCTCTTAAAAAAAATGAAACTAGAAGAATGATATAGAGAAATCAACCATAACTTGTCTTTCTTCAAGATACGAATCCAAGGTTATGCACAGTGGTGAATATTCACAAATTGGGTGAATATTAGTATTTCCAAAATTAGAAATTTATGAGTATGAGGGCCCTTGATGTCGTACCATTCGCCTAAAAATTTTGCGATTAATTTTTTCTTAGGGTCAATTCTCCACAATATATATCCAAACATAGGCACATTTATACTCGTTGGAAAGATCTTTTTGAGTTTGATCTAATGGTGATGTTTTTATGAAGTTATAAAATGATTTAATAGGTAAAAAAATTTCCCAAAGATGGCCTTACTTTTTAGGGCTTCAAATACCCCAAATTTTGGTGTGAAGATGATTGATTTGATTTTCTTAGGATTCACCTTGATTCATCTTGATTTCAATTAGGATTCATTATTTTTACAAGTACATTTTGAGTCCAACCCCTTATGCATAACCCTAGATGAAGGTGTCGATGGAATATATGGATATTATTGCAAAGAAAGTGTGGCCTACTAGAAGAGTAGAATCTATTAGCTCCCAAGGAGAATAGGGAGGTATTGCATGCCTTGTGACCCTAAAGAGGTAGTTATCCACTAAGTGGTAGGTATCTAGGGTCTCTTGGTGATAGCAGCTCAAAGTAAGCAATCAAACCAAGTTATGCTCTACATGGATGATTATACACCTACCAGTATGGAGGAGAAACAAAGATAGTGGAAGAACATAAACTACATTATTACCCAATTATCTTAAGCATAGGCCCTAATAGGAGGAGAATTCAATATCATCCTATCCTTGAAAGAGAAGATGGAATAAAATGATAGCTTAGAAGAGAGCATAAACCTTGTAAAGGAATACATCAAAAACCTCCATCTTATGGATTTTAGGTCAAATAATGGTCTGATGACCTGGTCTAATAGGATTGAAGGCTTTGCTTGCATTCTAGAAATATTAGATATATTCCTATTATTATACAATTTTTCTAATTCATGGACACATTCCTAGGGTGAATATCCTAAACAATGCAAGCTTAGATCATTGGTCAATCATGAAATGACTATAGAAATCTAATTCCATACACTCGTCATTCAGATTCAAACTGATGTGGTTTAGAGATAGCATTTTTAGGCCTAAAGTATAGCAATGGTGGAAGGCAAACCTCATAATAGAACCAAGATAAATTGCTTTATGAGGAGGCTTTAGTACATTAGATATAAGATAAGGACCTAGAATTAGGAAGAGTTTGGATATGTCAAGAAGAAAAAGTTATAAGTGATATCTCAACTCAAATATTTGAATAAAAAAATCCACATGTATGGCCTCATGGAGGATCTAAGTATGGTAAATATCAGACTTACATCCTAGCTAGAGGAATGGGAAAAAGGAAGATCTATTATGGAAGTAGAAATCTAGAATCCAATGGCTCCAAGAGGGGGACCCAAACACAATATTCTTCCACAAATCTCTTCTATCCCACAAATTGCACAACTTCATACCCTCCTTGAGAATAGAAGCAAGATATTCTATCCATATATGGGAAGGTATGAGGTCTATTGTAGTAAACTATTTTATGAGTCTATTCATAGCAGAACCTCTGAATATAAAAGCCCAATAGGAAGTGGTACAGGAGATACTTGCACTAATAATAAAGGAAGAGAATTTGGTTTTGACTACACCAATAACTACCAAAGAGTTATAATAGGTGGTGTTCAAAATACAAAAAGGTAAGATTCCTTGGCCAAATGGATTCTTCATTAAATTCTACCAAGAATTTTTAGGATATATTGCATGAGGAACTTCTGGATGTGGTTAAGGAAGATAGGAAAGCTAAAGATGTGCTAAATAAAATTAAAAAAAAAATGTATATAGCATTGATACCAAAGGTACAAGATGTAGAGCACATTACCAAGTTTAGACCAATAGCTTTATGTAACATCTTGCTCAAAATAATCACAAAGGTAATGGAGAAGAGGCTCAAACGACTTCTGCATAAGATTATCTCACTAAAACAAGTTTTTTTTGTGAAAGGTAGAAAAATAATGGATGAGACAGTTTTGGCTCAAGAAGCTATTCACTCCATGGAAGCACAAAAATCCCCATCCATGTTCATCAGATTAGACTTATTCAAAGCATATGATAGGGTGGACTGGTATTTCCTCCTCAAAGTAATGGGTCAATTTGGTTTCTCATAGGAATGGATAGATTGGATCAAGGGATGTATTTCATCAATGTCCTATTCAATTTTGATCAATGGTTTCCCTTCATAATTATTCATTGTGTCCAGAGGTATTAGGTAGGGAGATCCCCTCTCCCCATATTTATTCATCATTCTAGCTAAATGCTTGGGAAGGACAATGGTCAGATGTAGGGAAAACTAAACATTAACAAGAATCACTATTACAAATGGGGCCAGACCAATCACTCACCTCCAATTTATGGATGACTTTACTCTATTAGGGAATCAACATTGAAGGAAGCCTAAAAATCAAATATAATATAAGTTAATTTTCAAGAACCATGGGGTAACAAATCAATGAGAAAAAGTCCAGTCATTTTCTTCCTCTTCTCACCCAGATAAGAGATCATGGTTCTTGACAAACTACGATACCAGAATACATCCCTCCCTATCACCTACTTAGGCATTACTCTTAAAATATTGAGACAAAAGAAGGAGGATTGGGTTTGGCTGGTGGATAGAGTGAAAAGAAAAATAAAAAAAATAGACTAATCGATGGTTTTCATCAAGGGGAAGAATAACCCTGGTTAAATCAGCCCTTCAATCTATACTTATTTATGTCTTCATAGTTTTGGATATTCCCAAGGTAGTGATAAGAGAGTTAAATAAAATAAATCATCTATTCCTTTGGAGGTGCACTAAGGAAGAAAGGAAATGGGCATTGGTGCATTGGAAAAGTTTATGCCTTCACAAACATGAAAGGTAACTAGGATTTAGATTGGCAGTCAAGAACAATAAGGCACTAGCAACTAAGCTATATTGGAGGATATTGAACAACCCCAATGCTCTATGGTACCAAAAATTTGAGAGATAAATATGAAAAAATAAAATTTTGGCAAACATTATATACCATCAACTTCCTAGCAGCCATCTTAGCAATTTTGAGGACAGGAGAGGAGTTGATAAAGAAGGAGATCTTTTGGATAATTCATAATGGTCAACATGTAAACTTTTGGATAGACTCTTGGGATGGGAACCAACATTTGGTGGCTCAATTTCTAGAGTGGAGACCTTTCATAGAGTATCTACACAGAGCAAATTGAATAAAAGTATCAAAATATTATAGGTACTAGACTAGAAATCTAGAAGTTGGAAGAAATTGGGTTCCCATAGTCGAACAACCAATTCAAATTCAAGAGAGGCAAAAGATCGATATCCAAAAAAAATTACAAATGAGATCATTTTCTTGGTCTCAAGCAGAGGATTATCTTGGATGGGGCAACATGATTCATGGGGAGTATATAATAGCAAGTGGATATGCAATTTTATACCAAAGTACTTTGAACCCACTTCAAGACTATTCAAACAAATATGGGTACAAACATTATGGCCTAAGGTGAGATTATTCATTCGGCTTCTTCTCTTGTACTAATAGAGGGGCAACTTATGAAAAGAGGCTATCATGGTCCTTTCATATGTGAGATGTTTGGGTAGAACCTTGAAACACTTTATCACTTATTTATTGAGTGTTCTATAGCATCAAAGCTGTCAAATATGATGGCTATCTTACTTGGTATTATTTGGTCTCGCTTTACTGCCCTAGATCATATTTGGATGGAATGGACTACACAAGATGGAGTAGACCGGTATGTTAGGTAGATAGTATGGGTAGGAACTACTCACTTACTTTAGAACAAATTTAAGGAAAGGAACCACATCTTCAAACAAGATTCTATGGCCATCTACTATATTTGGAAAAATACCATAACCAACATACCAAAGACAATCTAGCATACATTAAAGTATCCCCATGAACCCCATCAATAATTGAAACAAATCATGAGTAGACTAAAAAGTATTCCTAAGGTTCATAATCAAAAAATAGCAACCATAAGGCAACAAAAGTAGTTAGAAAGAAAAATCGATAGCCTCCCCTAGAGGATTGGGGAAAAGTTAACATGGATGGAGTATCACAGGGGAATCTAGGAAGAGCTAGTGCAAGAGGGATAGGAAGATAGTCAAATGGGACCCTAATTTTCACCTTTGCATAGAATCTTGGCCTTCTTTCCAACAACCTAGAAGAGGGTTGTGGCATATTTAGAGGGTTGTGGCAAATTTTATGGCCAACTAGACTTTAGACAAAGGTAACCTCCCTTGTTATGGCTATTATTGGAAATATTAAGTATATTGGTTGTCATTATGTCAAAGGTAAAAAGGTTGAGAATTATCATCAAATTTGAAAAATGATGGAGGGAGCCGAGAATCACACCAGATTTCTAGAATACATACTTCTATTTTCTTCACGAAAAACAAATTACAACACTAGCCCGTAGGCGTAGTTTTCTTTTCCTGGTGCAAGCTGCCTCACTTTCGACGATCTGCTTACATTCTCATGAAGAATACATCCTCCCAATCTCAAAACTTAGCTCCTCTCCCCTTCGTGACTATGACCTTCACCTCCTTTATCCTAACTGGCAACTGCCACCGGTTCAGTCACGGATACACGCATTGATGAGTCGTCTGAACGTCTCTGACCTCTGGGCGCAACAGTCGAGTGGCCGCCATGCTCAACAAACTTATCGGGCAAGAAATCATGCATTGATGAGGCCTTTGACCACCTCGAGAAACACCATCTAGGAACGCGTGCCTTTTTGAATCGTGAACTAGCAGTATGTCGCGATATCGTGACATTTTTCTTCCTCATTGCCTTTCTCTTCTTTGGGTCACGATATCATGACATGTCACGATATCGCAACATATTTCCTCTTCGGCTCTTCTTTCTCCTTTTTGGTCATGAAATCATGACATGTCGTGTTATCATGACATCTTTCCTTTTTGCCTCCTCCTTGCCTCTCGGGTCACAAAATCGTGACATGTCGCGATATCACGACATTCTTCCTTTTTGCTTCCTTCTCACTTCTTTGGGTCATAAAATCATGACATGTCGTGATATCGCAACATCTTTCCTTTCTGCTTCCTTCTCGCCTCTTTGGGTCATGAAATCGTGACATGTCGCGATATCACGACATATTTGCTCTCTGCTTTCTCTTTTCCTCTTGGGTCGTGAAATCGTGACATGTCACGATATCGTGACAACTTTGCCTTTTGCTTTCGCTCTCTGCTTCGGGTCGCAAAATCGTGACATGTCATGATATCACGACAATTTCCTTCCTTGCTTTCTTTTCTACTCCTTCGGTCATGATTTCACGACATGTCTCAAAATCGTGACATTTTCTTCTCTGGCCCTTCCTGTTCTCTTTCGATCGTGATTTTGCGACATGTCATGATTTTGTGACATTTCTCTTCGGACGCCCTCTCTCTCCTGTTTTGGTCGCAATTTCATGACATGTCACGAAATCGCGACATTTTCTTTGGACGCCCTCTCTCTCCTATTTCGGTCACGATTTCATGACATGTCGCGATATCGTGACATTTTCTTTGGGCACATTCCTTCTCCTACTTCGGTCATGATTTCGTGACATGTCACGTCGCAATATCGTGACATTTTCTTCGGGCACCTTCCTTCTCCTGCTTCGGTCATGATTTCGCGACATGTCGCGAAATCATGACATTTTTGCTCCATGCCTTCTCTCTCCTTCCTGAGTCATGAAAACGTGACATGTCATGATATCGCGACACTTTTCCTCCTTTGTGCTTTCTCTCATCCTTTGGTCACGATAATGCGACATGTCGCAATATCGTGACACTTTTCTCTCTTGCGCCTCCTCTTGTCTTCTGGTCGTGAAAATGCGACATGTCGTGATATCGTGACACTTTTCTCTCTTGCGCCTCCTCTTGTCTTCTGGTTGTGAAAATGTGACATGTCATGATATCATGACACTTTTCTCTCTTGTGCCTCCTCTTGTCTTTTGGTCGTGAAAATGCGACATGTCGTGATATCGCGACACTTTTCTCTCTCTCGCCTTCTCTCGGCTTTTGGTTGCGATAATGCGACATGTCGCGATATCATGACATTTTTCTTCTTTGCCGACATGTCACGATATCGTGACATTTTTTTTCTCCTTGTGGCATTTTGCTTTCCCTTGGATGCTCCTGCATCAAAAAACCGAGGTGGATTGAGAAGTGACCTTCACTTCTATACTGTTCTGTCACCTTCTTTTTAATTGGGGTTGTACAAGCTCTCCAAGCTTCAGCAAAATTTGGGTCTACAAGGTACAAATCCTTAAGTTCTTCAAACCCCACAACTTCCACTCTCATTGTTGTCAACAACCTCTTTTCATCCATCCCCTTCAGCAAAAATATTCTAGCACTGCTACATACATTTTTGCCTGCCTCCTTCAAGGGCTTCAGCTTATGGCGCACTCCATTCTTCATCACTGAGTATGTGTTGGCATGACCATCATGTACTGCACACCGATCAAACTGCCATGGCCTTCCCAACAACAAGTGGCAAGCATCCATAGGCAGGATGTCACACAGGACCTCATCACAGTAATTACCAATATTAAATTTGACTAAGGACTATTCACTGACCAATGTCCTATGGTCCTTCTAAAACCACGCAATCCTGTATGGATGCGGGTGTCTCCTCATTTCCATCTGTAACTTAGTAACCATTTCTTCAAATACCAAGTTATCAGTACTAGCATTATCTATAATGACATTACAGATCTTACCCAAACTTTTGCACCTTGTGCGGAACAGGCTCCTCCTCTGGTCTAACCCTTTCTCCTCACTCAACAAGGTCCTCCTTGTGACCATAACTTCTCCTCTCTCTACCTCCTCAGAATGTTCTGATTCAGCACCCTCATCTGCTACAACAGCTCTGGCAGGACCCTCAAGTCTCTTATTCATCTTTTCTCGATGTTGTGGACACTCGTATGCTTGATGTCCTTCGTCATAGTGGAAACAGGTTCCATGAAATCCTCCTCTTCCAAATCCATGTCCAGATCTACCTCTCTCTCTTGGGTAACCATTTTTATGATTACAGGGTTGGTAGGTGTTTTCCTCTTTCTGATCCTGACTACAACTAGCTTCTTCTTTCTTCTCATCTCGTCCTCCATATATTCTTCCACCATTTCTTTCTCCATGACCTCTTCCTATTTTCTTACCCTCAAACCTTCTGCTCAACATCTCTTCAACCTTCATAGCAAATTGGTAAGCATCCTCTATGGTGGTCATCCTGACTAGACTTAACTCCTCTTGAATACTTGCTCATAGCCCATTAATATAACGGGCTACCTTCTCCTTGTTGGCCTCTGAATGGCCAGTTCAGATGGAGATCTTATAGAACTCCTTTGTGTATTCTTTGACAGTTCTGCTTGACTATCTCAAACTCTGCATTTTCCTTAGCATATCCAATTCGTAATCTACAGGAATAAACTGTCTCTTCAACTTATCTACCATCCTATCCCATCTAGTTATTCTATCCTTTCCTCTTCTATTTCTTTCCAACTGTACTCCCTTCCACCAGATGCTGGCATGACCCTTCAGCTTGGTCTTAGCAAATCTGACCCGATCAAGATCTTCGACCTCCTCATACTCAAAGTATTCTTCCAGGTCATTGACCCAGTCAATCAACTCCTCTGGATCTAGATTTCTAGAGTACATAGAAACCTCCATCTTTGGTTTCTTTCCAATATAGGAAATGGCTTTGTATAACCTGGCTTGTGCAGGATCTACAACCTCTTCTTCTTCCTCAAACTGGTTCTCTTCTTCATCAACTTCATCTTCACTTCCTTCTTCTCCTCTGGGTTCAATCCCTCTGTGCAACTCCTCTTGTAGGGCTTGAACTTGCCTCTGCAAAGATTTGAAATCTTCTGCTGGGACCATATTTCTTTCACCACCATGGATTCTTCATGGAGGCATTCTTATTCACTCTCTTCTCATAACTCTTCCATAGATCCTGGTGTAAGCTGCCTCATTTTTGGTGATCTGTTCACACACTCAGGGACTCCCACTTTGATACCACTTGATGGGGACACAGAGAATCGATCAAACTCCCATTCATTAAACTTCAAAAAGACAATTACAATACTAGCCCGCAGGCGTAGTTTCTTGCTTAGAGCCCCCCCTTTTTTTTTTATTCACCACCTACTTCTATAACAATGTCTACGTCTCTTTCGAGGTCCCAACCCTCTAGGCCATTAATAACCCACCTAGAAGAATACATCCTTCCTCTCTAAAAAGTTGGTTCCTCCTCTGCCTTTGTGACTGAGACCTTCACCTCCTTTATCCTAACTGGCAACTACCATCAGGTCAGCTACGGATACACATATTGATGAGTCGTCTGAACGTCTCTGACATCTGGGCGCAACAGTCGAGTGGATGCCATGCTCAGCAAACTTACCGGGCAAGAAATCATGCATTGATGAGGCCTTTGACCGCCTCAAGAAACACCGTCTGGGAACGCGTGCCTTTTTGAATCGTGAACCAGCAGTATGTCGCGATATCATGACATTTTTCTCCCTTGCTGCCTTTCTCTTCTTCAGGTCGCGATATCATGACATCTTTCCTCTCTGGCTCTTCTTTCTCCTTTTTGGTCGTGAAATTGTGACATCTTTCCTTTTTGCCTCCTCCTCGCCTCTCGGGTCGTGAAATCATGACATGTCGTGATATCGCGACATTCTTCCTTTTTGCTTCCTTCTCGCCTCTTCGGGTCATGAAATCATGACATGTCACAATATCGCAACATCTTTCCTTTCTGCTTCCTTCTCGCCTCTTCGAGTCACAAAATCATGACATGTCGTGATATCATGACATCTTTGCTCTCTGCTTTCTCTTTGCCTCTCGAGACGTGAAATCATGATAGCTTTGCCTTCCACTTTCACTCTCTGCTTTGGGTCACAAAATCGTGACATGTCACGATATCGTGACAGTTTCCTTCCTTGCTTTCTTTTTGCTCCTTCGGTCATGATTTCGTGACATGTCGCGATATCGCAACATTTTCTTCTCTAGCCCTTCCTGTTCTCTTTCGGTCGCGATTTCGTGACATGTCACGATTTCATGACATTTTTCTTTGGACGCCCTCTCTCTCCTGTTTCGGTCGCGATTTCGTGACATGTCACGAAATCGCGACATTTTCTTTGGATGCCCTCTCTCTCCTATTTCGGTCGTGATTTCGCAACATGTCGCGATATCGCGACATTTTCTTCGGGCACCTTCCTTCTCCTGCTTCGGTCGTGATTTCGTGACATGTCCCGAAATCATGACATTTTTGCTCCACACCTTATCTCTCCTTCTTGAGTCACGAAAACATGACATGTTGCGATATCGTGACACTTTTCCTCCTTTGTGCTTTCTCTTGTCCTTTGGTCGTGACAATGCAACATGTCACGATATCGCGACACTTTTCTCTCTTGTGCCTCCTCTTGTCTTCTGGTAGCGAAAATGTGACATGTCGCGATATCATGACACTTTTCTCTCTTGCGCCTCCTCTTGTCTTCTGGTCACGAAAATGCGACATGTCGCGATATCACGACACTTTTCTCTCTCTCGCCTTCTCTCGGATTTTGGTCGTGATAATGCGACATGTCGCGATATCGCGACATTTTTCTTCTTTGTCGACATGTCGTGATATCGTGACATTTTTTTCTCCTTGCGGCATTTTGCTTTCCCTTGGATGCTCCTGCATCAAAAAATTAAAGTGCAAGGTAAATATCTTCAAAGGATACATGAGGTAGTTTCAAAGGTACAAAAATTTTCAAGGCAAAAGCATTCTCCATGGTTATATTTGCAAGAAAATGACTAGGTCGTTCTCCATGGTTATATTTGCAAGAAAAGGACAAGGTCATTATCCATGGTTATATTTGCAATAAAAGGACAAGGTCTTACTTTCTTTCAAAAGATTTAAATTTTAGAATTAGAGGTAAAAGTTTAAAAGTTATTATTATAATATATTTTTAAATATTATAATATAATTAAGTTTAAGGGTTAAAAGACACCATTGAAAAATTGAATTTTACATCATCAACGCTTGAAATATATAATAGAAGTGCATATTTAATGAAGAGAATAATACCTCATTAAGGTAAAGGTTGAACGTTGAGTGCAATCAATCCATTCACATTTCGTAAAGGGAGTAGAGGATCAATATAGCATGTGCATTCATTTTGGGGTAGAAGCAAGGAAATAAATCGAAGGATGTGCCTTCATTGTTCTAAGTAGGCAACTAGCTCAAGCAGTAGCTTAGCTAAAGCTAAGGCACTGGCAGATAAAATGTTAGGAGGCCGATTCGTAGTGGCTCCAATTTTATTAGCATTTCGATCAAGGAATAAGTTTTTCGAAACAATAAGGAGTATTTTTTGGGCTTAAAATTTTGTGTGGGTAGCTAGCTCACACGGTAGCCAAGCTTATAGTAGGGCACGGGCAAGCAAGAGGTGGCAAGTTTGATTCATGGTGGTTGTATTGGTAAGGGCATAAAATTTTTAATTAAATTTCCTATGGTATGCGTTGATTAGGGAGTCATAAGGTTGTGTTAAATATTTTTTCCTTTTTGCATATAAGGAGTCCTAAGGATATGTTAAAGGTTTGATTATTTTGCAATTAGGGAATCATAAGGAAGTGTTAAAAGAATTGTTATCTTGCACACTAGGAGTTATAAGGGTATGTTTTAAAATATTTTAGTTTGAAAAATATAAGTCATAAGGGTGCATTTATAAAGTATTGTCTTGCAAAAATTATAAAGAGAAAATATAAAGGAAATATTTTGCATGTGAGAAAAGTAGTTATAAGGTGTAATTTGAGTTATCTTAAAATTGAAATTGTTGTATTTTTAGAAAGGAGACATAAGGTGTATTGTGGCTTATTGTTAAATTGTGTGTTGCATGATAAAGAGGAAAATTTTCATTGGTTGAAAGCTTTATCTTGTGAAACAAGAGGAGGTTATAAAGCACTATATTTTAGCATGACCTTTGCGTGCATATTTTGAGAGAAGTTTTTCATGTGGATGATTTTAAAAAGTGTTATGCTAACTAACCCTTGAAGTGGCATAAGAAAGAAAAAAAAATTGAGACATATTTTGAGGGCACATCTTCATCAAAGCAAGCTAAGAGGTATGGTAATATCATTCCTTCTTTAAGATGTTTGTTTGAGAAAATATTTCTGAATCATAAGGTGGAGATAAAAGGTTTGATTAGTGTGCATTGTTGGAAATATTTGAGCTAAGGTTTGAGAACAAAATTATGCTTCATTGTTGAATGAAATTGGAAATATATGAGCTAGAGTTTGAGAACTACTTGTGCTAGAGTTTGAGAGTTACTTGAGATTCATTGTTGAATGAGTTTGGAAACACATGTGCTATGGTTTGAGAACAAGTTGTGCTTTATCTTTGAAAGAAATTGGAAATACTTGTGCTAGGGTTGGAAACAAGTGTGTGCATCATTGTGAAGCATTTTGGGTATTGGTTTGAGTGACATTGAAAGTAATTGTGAAAGTGTTTGAGATCGATCTTGTGAAGAAAATTTGTGCATTATTGTGTTTGATCCTTGAGATAAAAATTTGCATGGAACATAAACCAAATTTGTGAAGCAAAGTTATACACTAGCGCGATTGGATTTGAAAGGAATTTGTAATAGGTAGAGATCTGATTTGTTGAATGTGAGACATGTGGAAGCGATAAACTTAATGAATGTGAAGAACATATTGAGCATTTGTTTAGTGCATATTATTTTTTTAGTGAATATTATTATGTTTCATCCTTGAGATAAAAATTTACATGGAACATAAACCAGTTTTGTGAATCAAAGTTATACACTAGCGTGATTGGATTTGAAAGAAATTTGTAATAGGTAGAGATCTTATTTGTTGAATGTGATACATGTGGAAGCGATAAACTTCATGAATGTGAAGAACATATTTAGCATTTTTTTAGTGCATATCATTCTCTATATGTTCAAGAGGTTAAATAAATTCTGGGTAGAATATGTCTGAATTACTTTGATTGAAGAAAGTATTTTTGAAAGGGATATAACCATTGTTGTGAGCATTATTTGTGTGCAAGTTTTGGAAATATTTGAGCAGGTTGGTGAGTTGTGTTGTGAGTAGTTGTGAGCTAATTTGAGCAAGTCTTTTTTATAAGGCTTGTGGATATATTTGTGCAGATTGTGTGAGCAGATTTGAGCAAGTCTTGTAAGAAGACTTGAAGCAGATTTGAGGTAGATTTGAGCAAGTCTTATAAGAAGACTTGAAGCAGAGTTGAGACATATTTATGCATGTAGTTTGCGCATATTTAGGACAGAGTTGATATAGATTTGTACATGTAATATGTGTATATTTAAGGTAGAGTTGAGATAGATTTGTGCATGTAATGTGTGCATATTTAGGATAGAGTTGAGATAAATTTGTGCATGTAATATGTGCATATTTGGGACAGATTTGTGCATGTAATGTATGCAAATTTGAGGTATATTTGAGACATTTGTGCATGTAATGTGTGCATATTTAGGACAGAGTTAAGATAGATTTGTGTATGTAGTGTGTGCATATTTAGGAAAGAGTTGATACATATTTGTGCATGTAATGTGTGTAGATTTGAGGTAGAGTTGAGACAGATTTGTGCATGTAATGTATGCATATTTGGGATAGATTTGAGATAGATTTGTGCATGTAATGTGTGCATATTTGAGGCAGAGTTGAGATATATTTGTGCATGTAATATGTGCATATTTGGGATAGAGTTGAGATAGATTTGTGCATGTAATGTGTGCATATTTGGGATAGAGTTGAGAGTAAATTTGTGAGCAGACCTGAGTAAGCCTCATTAGTAGGCTTGGAATAAAGTTAAGCAAATGTGTGTACCAGATTTGGAGGTGACCAAAGGTGTCTCCTGTGGATAGAGTTACATGAACTAGACCAACAAGGGGATAGAGTTATCCTATGGATAGAGTTCCATGAACCAAATTTAAGGGGATAGAGTTCTCCTATGGATAGAGGTCCACAAACTTGAGCATAGGGGATTGAGATCTCCTTTGGACATAGGTCCATAAACATTGTAATAAGGAATTGGTTCCTAATAGATTTGTTGAGAAATTTTAGAAGAAATATTTTCTCCATGGACGTAACCCACATTGGGTGAACCATGTTAAATTTGTGTCTATCATGTGTGTGATGATTTTTACATTGCCTTATTACTACTATTGATGATATTGCAATTGATAACATTGGAGAATAATGTTTGGGAAATAAAAATAAAAATTTTATCTTATATTGTTCACCCCCATCTCAGTATAATCTTGTGTTCTTCAGCTATCCCGCTAGATGGTGGGCAACACAGACTAGGGAATATCTTCTTTCTATCCTATCTCTTTATGGTAGCAACAATAGATGTATTTAGTTTTGTAATTTACTATATTAGGTTGTTCCTATTACACATGGGTTACTATAGTAGATTATTTGATAGAGAATGTAAAACTACATCATCTACTAAATCCTAGATCAAAATATTGTGTATATGGAAAGATAGACAACGTATCTCTTCTATTTGAATACCATAATATATATAAAAATTATCAAAAAAAAAATCATATATAAAAAGGTAGAAAAGGAAATTAATAGAGCAATAGACAAAAAAATAAAAAATGGGACTCCCATGAGCATCCAAAAATAAATCACATCAATACACACCAATCAAATGGATCAGGTGGTTGGGAGGATGCTTATAGTAGATACCTTATCCCCAATAAAAATTACATATAAATTTAACCTAAAATGGTGCAACATAAAGGCTTAAATATTAGTTACAAGTTACAAGGTTATCCATACTTGTGGTTTAACTAATTCCACTAGGAATATTTAATACTTCAATTGATTACACAGTGATTGCCCATACACTTACATAAAGTGTACATCATACATCCCCATAGGTTTACATAAATATTATATTATACATTATCAACCTTATCCTATAATATTATGTTAATTATATTCCAACACCCTTGATAATCTAATATGATAGGACAAGAATTTAATTTATTAGTATATGCCCTTGTAATTATGCTGTAATGGGCTAGTTCTCTTTGATAATCAAAGAAACCATTTTAATATTCATTACCATTTGCTTTTTTGTTTTCTAACTTTAGGATATATACTACAATATTCTATATTATTTCTATATAAGTTTTCATAGAATCCCCTTACCTTTTACAATATTCACATGGATTTGACTTCTTTAAAGACCTACACTTACCCTTGGGCTTTTGACCCTTAGCCTCCATTGGTATAAATTCCTTAGGATGGGATTGTATCTAAGAAATTACTCCGCAATTCTTCATAGCAACCACAAAATGAACAAGAGAAAATATAACACCAAGAGTTATAGCATATGATTTTTTCCATGATCATTGAATTCACATGAATAATAAATCCTATAATCTAAAAAGGTAAAGTAATATTGGTAATATTGATTTAAAATTTTGGCATCCATCTTTATTGAACATCTTGAAGGTATTATATTAGCTTATATATACTTAAATAAATATATATATATATAGGCCTTAATGTTATCAAATTATAAGATCTTGAGGGTGGTTATTTCTATTTCTAATTTACTGAATGTAATAATGTCTACTTTTCCAAACAATTTATTCAATATTTCCCATACCTTTATGGGGTTACTCATCACTTTGATATATAAAAGTAAATTTGGATCTACTAACAAAAAAAATAGACCAAAAGCTCCCCCTTATTTTTAGCTAGAGCTTTTTCATCAAGACCTTCATCTACCTAAATCTTAAAGATGAATTAAAAAAACTTCTTAGTAAACAATCATCTAAATATCCCATGTATTTTATTTTTTCTGTTAAAGTGACTGACATATTCTAAAGGATCCATTTCACATAAAAATTCTACAACACTATAACATGTCCTAGATCTGACATCACCAATGCTAGATCTCAAAAGAGCATGTGATCTAAAAAATGATCCCAACATACTTTTGCATACAAATTTTATGGCCTTTAGAAGTTTGGACAAGACAATAACCCAAAAAATAATAGTAAGCATCTCAAACCTTATAATGCCAGTCATAATATGATATGATTTACCACTTGGTATAGTAAGATTTATGAATGAAAACACTTAGATTCTACCTCTTATCTACCATCATGTATCTTGAATAAATAATTTAATTACACTTTTATTAGTCTAATTTTCCACTCATATATATGGTGTATGTCAAGTAGTATTTATTTTGATATTAGTTGACCTGGTAGAGAAGAAAATAAAAAACTAGAGGTATGACCTAGGCTTGAGTAGGGAGAGATAGGCTCATTAGGCTAGAGAGTTAATCCCACACTATTTACAAATTCGAAGGGGTGTGTCTATACCTTGGCATGAGAAGAAGTACAAAGTCTAAATTCATTTTCTTTCAAAACAAAAGGGGTGTTGATTCAAGCCCAAACCTCATGGATGGAAATCCTAAGCATGTACCAATTGGCTAAAATATTTATAATTGTCATTATATCATGGTAGTGCCTCCATATAATGACGTTGTGAATATGAAAAAAAGGCCTCAACATCCACATGCATATATTCTTATTCACAAAAAAGGAAGGGTATGGGAGTCAAACCAAGTACTTGATAATAAAACGTTAATTTTTATCACACCATCCAATAATATTCATAGTATTGGTAGGAAGATAAAATAATCCTATATAGATAATATTCAATTCATGATCATAGGAAGGACATGCATGGGATGGGAGAAATCTACACATCAAAATATGAGTGGATAGGCTTGAACCCATGGTCATAGGAATGGAATAGAGAAATAAAAAAGTTGAGCTAGATGCAAGAGTATTGATGCTAATTAAGAAGAATATGCTAGGGTAGTGTCAAATTCAACAAATATTTTGAAAAAGAATATACCAATAAGTAAAGTTAATATTTAAATAATAGGAAACAATGGGAAAAGAACAAACTCCATCTAGTAGTTCTTATAAAAAGAAATTCAATAACCACCTCATTGTGGCACGCAGATGAGGAAAAATGTCCTAGTACTTCTTGAAGACATCAAGACACTCATTTCAAAAAGGTTCCCAAAAAATACTACCATGGATGGGATTCAGTAAACATCTTATTTTAATAGAGTGAACAAAAAAACATTGTGTTGGCTAGACCAATGAACCAATCCTTAAGTCTTTATCTTTCTTGTTCTCCTTGAAGAAATAATAAATGATGTCAAATGAATAAAATATTAACTTGCTCAAACCTACAACCTCTAATTTGAGTGTTCTAACATGTTCCTACTTGCCATGACATCACATCTATTATATGGGAGTAAAAGTATTACACTCCTTGGGGAATTTGCTTGTCTTTCCTAAACCTTGAAAGGATATTTTGAATGGGAACAATTAATGGGATCCATATAGTTTAACACAATATTTAAAGTTTCGAATTTATATTTTTTAGAGTTTTTCTCAAAAAATAAAGGGATTATTTCTCTTTTTACTCCTTATGTCACCCAAAGGAAAATTTCTTCATG
Organism: Wollemia nobilis; assembly: GCA_028583015.1. Taxonomy (NCBI): domain Eukaryota; kingdom Viridiplantae; phylum Streptophyta; class Pinopsida; order Araucariales; family Araucariaceae; genus Wollemia; species Wollemia nobilis. The sequence continues at coordinate 2,521,239 of JAQPPZ010000030.1, forward strand.
TGATCAAATGATGCATCTTTATACCCACTTTGATGCCATTTTAGTTTTCATAATACGCTATAGAAATGAATAGAAGTATAACTATATTTATAGAAGGAGCACTACCAACTGACTTTGCAGGTAGTGGAGAGTTTCATCCTCCTATATATGGGATTGGAGTGGACTAGCTTTATTAGTCCTTGTGTAGGATGGTAGCAATCCATGTTGGTCAGTGGTTTTTGTTTCCTTTGTTCACTCATTCATTTCCTTTCTACCACCCTTCTTGGTCATTTTTGCTTGTTAAATTTTCCAAAACCTTGAAATAAAGATATATTTATGATTAAGGGATGTGTTTACATCTATTCCCCAAATCATGCATCCTAAAAATTAATGATGCTAATATTGGTACTTTAAGTGGTGAGCTTGGTTGTCAAATCAATTTTAGGATTTTTATGTATGATTATGATTCTAGTATGTTTTTATACCTAGGATTTGAATGATGCATTGACAATTACAATTTCATAGCTCAAAAATGATTGAAATTTAGCCATGGGCTCCAAAGTGAAAGTTTTTCACTATAAATACCTATTTTGACTTATCATTCTCTCACCATACATTCACTTATTCATGATTATTATTGTTGGCATTACTCTCAAGCAATTTGCCTCTGTTACCACTATGACACAATCTTCTTAGTCTCTTTCTCACTTTCTTACCATTAAAGGTAAAACCAAATCTATTGACTATTTGTTCATTATCTTCCATAGAGGAGGACAAGACACTCTACTAGGATTTGTAGCCAAAGGTCAAGAATTTCTACTCGATGACTAATTTCTAAGGCATGTCAAACCCTTTGAATATAGTCTTTATGTGATCTTTCTTGAGTTACTATGGTGACATAGTAAGTAAGATATGATAGAAATGAATAATTTAAGAATGAATATTTTATGAATAATATGGTCCTTAATGCCTTAAGTGTCAAGTAATTTCTTTTACTTTATTACAGTTAGCCCTTGCTTTTACTTTTCTATGGATATATTTAGGAAGTGGATATAAGGTAAAGCTAAAGCCATGCATTTTGATGATGGTTTCTTCTTTAAAAAATATCGATCTATAGGAAATACTCCATAAAGAAATGATATATTTCAAAAATACACTCCAGTTGGGAGCCTTTCAAAAGTACAATGGCTAGGGAAAAGAAATTCTCTATGAAATAATAATGGAAAATCTATTTTCTAGGCCTTCGGTCCAAGAATACATTAGCAATTCCTCACCTTTATCATCTCCCTATCTCAAGTTCATACTTGGAAATGCTCTTGAGTTTTTGGAATATAATTATATGTACCAAGAATGATGAATACCTAAAAGTTCTCGTGGCCACGAATTTTCTCATCCCCTCCTTAATTTGCTTGGCAATTATCCCCTCCTTAATTTTCTTGGCAATTAGTTCAACAAATTCTAGTGTTATATGTTCATCTTTTGATAATTGCTTTATTTTGTACACAACACTTAGTTGGACCAAGCCAATATTATTGTCATACTCCATGTCCAAAATGAAAGCTAACATGCATAAAACATCCTTTACGTTTTCTTCAAACATGTTGATAGACAGATATCCTTTTGGTAGCGAGTCATTTGGGCTTAAGTCTCTACACTTAATTTAGGAAGTTCATTTTTCTCCCCTTAGTAGTGCATTGAAGGCTTTCTCCTCCTACTCCATATTTATGTGGAGTTCTCTTGGTAAAAGTAACATTCACTGGATAATTGTTAGCTTTTGACATAGATTGCAATAAGAGATGATAATCACAAGATGCTGAAATATGAAATAAAGTAAACTCACCATATTTCTAAAGTATGCTATAAATAGAAATGTCAAAGATTAATACAATATTACTATGGAGGAAATGGACAATCTATGCAAGAAGCTATAGGACCATAATATGATCCATCACTAATGGATTCACCTACTACTACTACTACCTATGGACTTGCTTATCAAAATCTTACAATGAGGGCTTCTTATCATGGACAATAGATTGCTTTCCCAACACTCTAACTAGTTGTACAAGGGACACCTTGCACTTTTACAACTTGCACATTGACACTTATGCATTTATTACATTGCATTAAGTAACTAGATAACTTCCCCCTAAAATAATCTAATGTCCTAAGTATGTACCTAGGAAGGTACATTTACATGATCCAAATAATTTAATAGACTCTAACTCTAACACCCCCATGTATTACATTATTTGGGTACTGAAGACTTTTTGTCTTGAATATACATCTTCATCTTCATTCTAAACTTTGTATCCTTTCTCTGGATTCTTTGTAACCTATTCAAGAAAAAATGTTACATTTGTTGATAGAGCTTTCTCCTCATAATTCTCTAAGTGTTCATCCAGTTCTTTAATTTCTTCTATCCTCTGATCTGGGCGTCCTTTTTTATTTCCCTTTCTGTATTCCAAATGAGGATAATTGGTTGGTAACTAAAATTGCTATTGTTGACTGTTTCTTTGATGCTATATTTATTGAAAATGGTTCCCATTGTTTATCTGATTCTCTTTATTCTAGTTTTCAAAATTGTACCTGCAATAACCAATGCTATGACCTTTCTTTCTGCATATATGATAGTACCATGTTCTTCGTCATTTTGCTGATGAAGCAATATTTCCTTATGGATTATCTTTTGATGTCAATGTCATGTTATTCATCTCATCTTTGACAGTGTGTTCAACTTCATATTCCTGAAGAATATTTACTAAGTCATCAAAATAAGTATCTTTACTTAGGATTTGTAGAGATGTGACCAAGTGCTTATAGTTGTTTGGAATTGCTCTCATGGTTACTTGAGTAAGGATTTCATCTTTAGGATCATGTCCAAGAGTTAAATTTTTCCCTTTAATATCTATTACCTTCCTTAGAAAAAATCCTATGCTTTCCCACTGCTCATTTTTAAGGAATGTAGTTGAGTTTGTAGATGAAGAATATTGGCTTTATTCTTTCCTTAAAATATTTATTCTAAGCTTGTCCAAGCTTTAGAAGATGTTTTTGTTGAACTGATATAGGGTTGTATTTCATCAATGATAGAAAATTGTATGATCATTTAAGCTTTTGAATCATTTTCCTCAAATTTATGAATCTATGTATCTCTTGTGGTAGGTTTCTTTGTTTTCCCTTGAACAATATCCCAAATATTTATATATCAAAATTGCTTTTACTTTATTCTTCCATGAGAAGTAATTTGGCCCTTTGAGTAGTTTAGATTCAGCTAGGAGAAATTTATTGGAAGTCATTGTATTCTCCTTTATCAACTCTTTAGATTTTGTGGACTTCCTTATATCTCCCTAATGATGAGAGTTCACAAACCTAGTAAGTTTTAGGTTTTTTATCAAGCTTACATCTACCCAATAAATTTAGAACTTGATAATTTTTGTTTGATGCTAATATTACCAAGTTTTGTAGAATGTCTTATGACTCCCTATGATGTTTTTGGATGGAATGTATTATCAATATAGTGATTTTGTAAAAAATAAATTTTCAATCTTCTTATTACTCCTATTGAACTGAGCACTATTTTCAATTTTTAAGAGGTTTTGAAGTTGGTATATATTTTCTTTAATTTAAGTGTTTTGATATAACGCTATAAAAAAACCAAAATTTTAAGACCCTTTAATAAACCTCTTTTAATACCCTTATTTTATTTATTTTATGTTTTCTAATTTCCAATTCCTAAGTTGATGGTGTATTCCTTATAACTCCTAAGCTTGGAAAAATTAGAAAAATAATATTTGCAAGTAAATTAAACAATTATAATATCCCTTATTCCTCCTTGATAACTTTTGCAAATAATTATATCTAAAGTATGCCTATATAATAAGAATGTATTTCCTTATAACTCCATAAACCTTATGTTTAGACAAGCATAAAGAATTTTATCTTGATATCTCCTCACTATTGTATGTCAGGTAGATCTATTGCTATGTGTTGCATATCACTTGTGTGCAATTCAGAGCCCTCTTTGACCAGTGTAAATCTTCCTTTGAATAAGGATCGAACACCTCTATAATATATACAACTTCAAATCTCTTTCACTGGTCTTCTCCAAATGATTGTGTCTTTACTATCTTCTTTACACTGTATGGATGTTTCATCTTGAAGCATTAATTAGTTTTTGATAGCACCTTACTTGCTTGATTGTGTTATGTTGCTCTCTCCTTCGCTCTTCCAAATTGACATATTTAAGAAGTATGGGCTTTGTGACAAGTGTCACACAAAGCATTACTAGCTAGCTCTCTTCGACAATAATGAATGTTCTTTGGCAGTGATCATTTCTTTGGAAATGAGCATTTATTTGGTAATGATGAGGTAGGTGGTAACCTCCAACGAATCTCAACTCCCTCCAACTGTGTGTAACTCACTTTAGGTGAGCGCTCAAATGTTGGAAGATGTAGAGAGTTCATGCCAAGTGGTTTGTGCATGCAAACTTTATTTCTAATGCTCCAAGTAACCTTAATTCCTCCTTTATCTTTGTACCCTTCATGAGCTTGCTTTTCCTTGGTATGCAAGTTTTCTTTTGCTAGCTAGCTTAGAGAACATGATGGATGGATACAGCTGGATAGCTTCTCAGTACACCTTTGATCTCTTCTCTTGGTGGATACTTGCTTCAATGGAGGCTTTAGGTATAGCTACCACTCTCTTTCTACACTTCTAATGCTTATTTCCTCCTTATTTTACCGCTGGTTAGAACACCCAATGTTGATTATTTTATGTAGATATTCTTCTATTGAATACTATCCTCCTTTCTAAGTATGCATGAGTGTTAATCTCCTTCCTTTTCTGCAGGTTAGAACATCCAATTCTGCTTCTTTTACATAGATATTCCTCTATTGAATACTATCCTCCTTTCTACGTATGCATGAGTGCTAATATCTTCTTCCAATGGCTCTACTATTGTAGGTGATGCATTGCATTATAGTGTTGATTCTAACGATAAGAATAGTGTTTTTAAACATCTTAGCTCCTAGACGTGTGAGCTCTTTGATAGCTCCTTATTTGGCTGCAACTTTGTTGTTTGTATGGGTTCCTTCACCTAGTTGTAACTCTATTGAAATTAAGACGTGTGAGCTCTATAATAGCTCTTCCTTTTGGCCATATATGTACTGCTTGTGTGAGCTTTAGATAGCTCCTTCACTTGGTCGTAGACCTGCTAGATAAAAAATGTCCTTCTACCCCCATGTAAATGGTAAAGCCTTTGTTCTTCCAAGGAACAAAGGAGGTGCCTTTTGTAATATATAATTTTGCACCTAAAATGAAGAATCTTTATAATCCTTCTTGATTCTTTTGGATGATAGTCAATCCAAGTTATTGAAAGTAAGGATTCCTGCACTTTGTACTTTGAATAAAGAATTATTTTATTCTCCTTGAGTCTTGAGACTACCAAGGTCTCAATTTGAGGCTTCCTTAAAGGATTTCAATGATGGTTTTTCTACTCCACATTTTTGCTTATAATGGTGACTTCTTTTGGTCACTATAGTGCTACAAATTTTTTGTGCTTCTTAATCAACACAAACAAATATAGAGCAACTAGTTAAAAATTTAACTAGAATAGTGCTTAATAGATGCACTATAAATGGTAACAATAAATTCACCTTATTGCTCCATTGATTTCTTAAATATTCTCTTAATAATACCACTGCAACTTTTCAAATATTATCTACAAATTTCACTACAAACATAGTTGTAGGATCCAGTATTCTATTTTAAGATGTAAGGTACTTGATAGATAGATGTAATATGTAATCTAATAAACTCCAAAAATCATGTGCAAATGAACCTTAAAATGAACTTTCCTTTTTGCACTTCTATGAAGACTTATAATGCAATATTCCCCTTTGCAATTTATGATCTAGCATAAGGTGCTTTAACAAATCTATTGAGTAATCTGAATAATGAATTTACTTGCATCAATAGTCGCTTACCTCTTTTGATAGCTTTTAAAGTAACTCATCCTTCACCAAAAAGATATCTCGAACTTGATTTCATGAGCCTAAAATTTGGTGATTTGATCTTCTCCTTTCTGATGTGGATACAGAGGATTATTTGGACAATCCTCTAGTCCCTCGACTTTGACAAACTCCTTTTGTATTTGAGTCTTCTTGTCAAATTTTAACTTCAAGCAAAATCTTCTTCTTCTCAAAACTCTGAATGTCTTGAGGTCTTATGTATCTTCTTTGGCACTCTTTTCCAATTTATCTTCTCCTGATTGGACTTATTATCGGATTGCGACAATTGTCCCAAGTCTTCCCTTGTGAGAAAGTTTCTCCTTGATGGAGAATTTCTCCAATGAGTTCTTCTAGGAATTCTTTGATGATATTGCTTCAGCAAAAAGGCTTCTCCACATCTTTTTCCTTGATATCTCTCCTACGTCTTCTATTCTACAGCTGCTTTGATATTCCTTGATGCCTTCTTCTTCTGGAGTTGAGATATCCTTCCTAGATCTCTTGATTCTGCTACTTCTGGATCTAACAGGTTCCTCTTGGTCCTTATCGTACTTCTAATAATGAAAACTTATTCAATGAGATCTTCTCTTGCTATCTTCACCTTCAGGTTCACTTCAGGTGTTGGATGTTTCTAAAGTATATACTCTTTCTAACTCTGAATGTAATAAGTTTCTCAACTTCATTGGAACTCCTCTTTTCCTGCAAAAAGTGATTAGTACTAAAATCCAAATATGCTTTTGAATTAGGTACTCCCTTATAGAGTCTTTTTCAGGATCAAGGCTTATGTGGCTCTTCTTCAGATCAAGGCTTCTATGGCCTTTTCATATTAAGGCTTCTATGGCCTTTTTAGATTAAGGCTTCTATGGCCTTTTTTTATTAAGGCTTCTATGGCCTTTTCAGATTAATGTTTCTATAACATTTTTCTTTTGTGAAGTTGATTTTACCAATAGAGATCTTCAATATCTAGTCTTCACTATGACTCTTTCTCCTAGATTCTCTACTATAGTATTCCTCTTTTACAACAACTAATCTCTACACTATGAAGGCACTCTAACTTTTGGGTAATGAAGTTTAAATCTCCTAGATTTCTATTGTAGGAGGTGTCTCAATCATCTGAGAGTTAGTTCTCTATAGTAAGAATAACCTTTAGGTAATAATTACCAAGTTCTAGATATTCTGGATGATCTTCACTAGATGATCTATCAATCTAGTGGGTTGAATACTAAATCCTAGTCTTCATGAGTTTTCCTGTAACTCTATGGAGAGACTCTAGTCAAATACAATCTTAGTACTTTTTGAAACTAAGATTTCTTTCAGTCCTCTCTTGTGACTCTCCCTAATTCTACCACCTAGACTCTTCTGAGAATTTTTGACAGTGACTAGTCCAATGGTGCATCAGGTTGACAAAAAACTCAGACTCGATAATAATGGTGGTATTCCTATTGACCTACTATGACTAGATCTACCATAGCTCTGATACCACTATTAGCTTTTGAGATAGATCACAATAAGATATGACAATCAGAAGATGTTAAAATATGAAAGAAATTAAACTCACCAGATTTCTTAAGTATGCTATAAATAGAAATATCAAAGATAAATACAATATTGCTATGGAGGAAATGGATACTCTATGCAAGGAACTACAGAACCATAATGTGCTCCATCACTAATGGAGTCACCTACTACTACTACTACCTATTGACATTCTTATCAAACTCTTACAATGAGGGCTTCTTACAGTGGAAAATAGATTGCTTACCCAACACTCTAACTAGTTGTACAAGGGACACCTTGCACTTTTATAACTTGCACATTGACACTTGTGCATTTATTACATTGCATGAAGTAACTAGATAACTTACCCCTAAATTAATCTAATGTTATAAGTATCTACCTAGGAAGGTACATTTACATGATCTAAATTATGTAATAGAATCTAACTCTAACAATAATATCTCCTTCAATTCTTACCCTAAAGCACCCATCTAGGGACCTGATTTCTTGCATGGTGGGCTCATAAAATTATGCACATGCAACAACTAGGTCATAACAAAAATGGAATTCATGCACCAAGTAATGTGCCAAGTTACTACTCCATATCCTTACCTCAAAACTTATTGGTTGAGTGTCCTTGAATCTTTTCCATATGCCTATTCTCAAACTCTTGGTTCTTTTTGAAATCTTGTCCTATGAGAAATTTGCAACTAGATCTTTCAATATCTCAATATTGGAGGTGTAAGATGGTAGAGGTACCTCCAAAGTCCTTGATGAATACCCCTCCTCTAACTTGGAGACACTAGCCTTAGAAGTTGTTGCATGGATGGAAGTTCTATTCTTCTCCATTTCTTGCTAGAGCCTATTTGGAAATTTGGTAATGTTGTTTTCTCCTATGTTCTTTCTGCAACTATAATCTTCAATGTTCTCTCATGTCTTAGAAATTTTACATTGCCTTTAGTTTTATTAAATGTGATGTTGAATGAGGGAAGACCTATTTATAGAATGTTCCCTTCTTGTCTTGCACACTTGCCACCTCTTATTTGCGTGTCATGCATTTATGATCTCATACCCTCAATAATTATAGTAGTTGGTTTTTTGCCTTGCATGATCAGTTGTTCTCCTTAGTTGAGTCATCTTTGTAATATTTTTGTATATTTCAAGGTAGATTTGTTCTCACTCAATACCAATTTCTATCACTTTAGCCAAGGCTATGGTGGAGGCTTCACTTTTCAATGCACCTAACTATGTATAGAGCATCAATTTCATTCCACTATAAGGCTTTGCAAGGAATAATCAACAATTTTTGTTTACAACTGGTTATTCAAGAAACCTCCTAATTGGATATATATTTTTGGTACACTTATCAAGTGGTTGCTCTAGATTTGAATATCATCTATTTATTTATTTAATAAATTGATCATCATTAATGCACATCACCAATTCTGGCACCTTTTCATAGTCGCTAGTTTTTTTGCCAATTTAGGCATCTACAACTAGCATTGCTTCTTGGGACTTTATAGATATTTTATGTCTATATGAGACTTCAGCCTTTTTCTTATACCAAAATTGTTTATCATTGGGATTTAATCTTTTGGTACTCTTTTGACAAGATTCCTATGATAACACCAACTACTTTTACTTGGAATACTTAGTATGGTATGTGTTCTTAGTGTCGATCCATGGTTCCTCAATGCTTTGATCTTCAATAAAGAGATAAAATAATTGCATATATATACATATTTATTTCCTTTTTATTTTTTACATGACCTTGATTGGGAAAATACCATGATTTTGCTTTGACCTCATTCCACACCTCTTTCTCCAAATGCTTGAAGAGAATTAGGATCCCATAACTCAATTGCCCATTGGTCTTGTTGTAGTCTAAAATGATCCAACATGAAAGTACCCCTAATTTTAAAATTTAAAGGTCATTAGAGGTCCATAGATTTTGTGATGTTTTAATAAAACAATATTAATCTTGAATTATGAGAGACAAGCATTTCAAAAGAATACAAGGACTCTACGGCCCAATTTTAAATAACAACCTCCAAAATATCTAAATTACTTGTTTTCAGGGATCCTTTACTATCAGGTTAACCATATTTAATGTAACTTTCTAAACTAAAAAATATCTCAAAACTGAACCCACACCTTTTTATAAGCCAACTTTTAGCCTCTTAAGCCATCAAAGTCATTTTTCAAATTTTATCAAGGCTATAAGATTAAAAAAATTACCCCCGAAAAAAAAAGAAAAGTCCTTTTTTACAAATCTTAGCCTAAAATCATAGAAGACTCATTACTCACATTTATCTAAGTATACAAGCATGAAGTGATCAACAAAAATTCAAGATCGCAACAAAAGCAATCAGCCCAATCAACCAAAAATAAAAAATGCAACAAAGGCCATTGATCGAAATAGAACAGTATGACCAAAAAGAAATCAACTGATCAGCCAAGAGATGAAGTCACGACAAAACCCCGTTGATACAAATAATATCAATGATTAGGATCCAACCAACCTAATATCCATGACTAAAAAAAATCGACCGAAACAAAGCTATAAGATTTTGATCAAAATCGATAGTCAAACATGGAAGTTTTTGATCGAAGGAAAGAAGCTACTCGGTCGAACGTGAATAGACATCTCAGAATGATCAGTAGAAAACCTAATAAATGGACAACAAAGTGTTGAAGCCAATTGGTCAAAAACCCATTTCAACTATCTTGATCAAAGCAAAAACCTTGAACAAATTCAAAATCCCAAATGTCAAAATATGAAGGGTGAGAGTCTCTCGATCGATAGGAAGAGAATATCAGTCGACTGATTTGGAACCAAAGAAACCTTTCGGTTGAAAGCATATCAAGGGCCCAAATTGATCAACCAACACACATAAAATATCAATGACTAAGATTCTTCGATCTGAATTCCATCAACCGAAACCTGGTCAAGTCACTTGGTCAAAGTTGACATGTCACTCAAGGTCATTAATTTTAGTATTAATATTAAACTCGCTATAAAATAACATTTCCTAATTGATCTAAACCATGGTCTTTGGTATGATTAAATTTAAATATTAAACCTTATGACTTCTTCTTAAATTTGTTTTTCGATCGAAAGATAATTGAAAGGGTTACATGTGCATATACAACTTAAAACCTTAGGACCAAATCCAAGTTTTAAAATATTACCCTAGATTGTTTCAATCATGAGGGTTGTGGATATGTTGCCCCCCCTTCTTTACGAAGTCCCCCAATGCTTTGTTTTAATTTTCAAAATCCCAAGGTAAGGCCATTCGACAAAAAATCACTAGTGGCTCAGGGTAATCAGTCAACCGAGTCAATGAAGTGAAGGCCATTTTATTGAACAAGGAAATTCACGTGGCTACATCAAAGCGGTTCATGCACTTTTCGACCGATGGATATCAATGGTCAATATTTATCAGCCCAAGGGCAGTAAAAGAAAATTTCAAACTCATTAAAAACCCCGATGTAATGCCTAAGTATTTAACCCATCATAATGAAAAATCATGAGGGTCATTGCTACGTTCGTCCCCTTTCCTAAGCCATATTTAAAAAAAAAAACTAATCAAATGTTTCATGCTATATATGTGTAAAAGATGACCAACAGGTTTTGATTGAAGAAGTCTTATAACCATGTGAAATAAATAAATGCCAATCAATCGATCGGATCTGAGTCATTAAAGAATTTTGGTCGAACAAGATGAACGATCAACATCTTTCGATCGAAGCAAAGTCAAACAGGTTAAAATCAAGGTATGTATAAATCTATTATTTTATATGGGTTTTGATTTTATTAATAATATCTTATTATGTCAATTTTCCTAAATACCACTATGGACTTAATGTTAAGCACAAGAGAAAGAGCACCCTGGGCCATTCGGCCAAAAACTAATGAATGATGTAGGTTAATCGACCGAGTCTTGATCAACAAACAAAACAGTTTTGATCGAATCACAAGTAAGATCAGCCAAAAATATTCACACTGAAAATGAATTAAAACCTTATCAACAAACTCACGATTTACAATCACAAATGTTCACGTGGCACAGTACCAATGACACATATAAATCGATTGATGACACACTTGAAGTGGTGTCACATCAAAATCAAGGATCTTGTAGGACCTCTTTTTGAGAAAGACCAGTGAGGCACTTGAATTGATGATATCATTGACACAACAAGAGAGAAATTGGGAGGTTGTAGGCACACAGGCCAACTATAAACATTTTCTCGGATCCATATAGACATATGTTTTAGGACAACATGAGATAATCAGATGACTCAAAATTAAACATGTATTTAATCTGACGGTTGATCACATAAACTAAGTAAAATGGAAATTATTCATGATAGGTAGACCATTATGGAGAGTGATGTGGTAAACTAAATGTAGCGACAGTACATTGGCAGTTGGTGTAACATTAATGGTGCTTTGTGTGGGAAATATTTTAAAAACCAACAAACAGTAACGAGCAACTCACAGAGCTAAGGGTATCCATAGAATCGAGAGAGCTGAGAGAACCAGTTGTAGAGATTTAGAACTGGTCTAATCAAAATGGCATCTTCTAGTGCAACTGCTCCTAAAACTAAAATCAAGAAGTTGGAAGATGTCGGCTAGGAAAGCCATTGAGAAACAATGGGGTGAAGAAAATCTTGAAGAATTTAGTTTTGAATCCAGTATGGAAGGATGACAACACCCCCAATACATACTAAAGGGGATTTTCTAGAGGTCATATGCAAACAAGAATAAGAAGAGCCCTCTCTGCAACAAATGGACTAATGTAGCAAAATTGTTGTGTCCAAGGGTGCACTTTTCCCCTGATTTATTATCATGGCTAGCCATATATTATGATATAAAGACAAGTGATATAATGAATAGCAGGAATAAGGTCATTTATAGGATTATACCAGATAAAATTAGGTAGGTGTTCGGGTTAGGGAAATCTACTCTGGTTTATGACGTCGAAGTGGTCTCTGCACAGGCCAGACACATGATTGGCACCACCTTCTATGGAAAGTTGTTCGACTATGACAAATTAGTGTCCATAAAGTTTCCATTCACAAATCCTCACTACATAGGTGTGCAAAGGACTATATCAATATAAGCCACATAGTGATGGAGGTCGAAGACCTAAATTGGATCGATATGGAGGTCATGTTTCTAATAGTATAGTGCAACAAGACCTAGAAATTTCTAATATACTGCTAGGAGGATTTGATTTGTAATACAATAGATATATAATTCCAAGAATTACATAAAGCAATAAATGAAGATAGTGGATTCATGCCTCACTTTCCCACTACTCCTTGCTGATCCACTTGATTGTGGGATAGTTCATTGAGAGGGCAATTACCCAATTAGGAGGAGTATCGAGGGAAATCATTCTGGATAGGTTAGCTTGTATTGAGGGTGCCTCTAGTTTTTTAGAATTTTGTGGTAGGTTTCTAGCCACAATGTACCATGTAATTACTGAGAAAGAGCCCCCCAATATGAGCTCAAGCATTGTAAAGTACCTAGAAGACAAAAAGGTAGGAGATTACTTCCTAATGAAAAAATTCACCTTTATTAGGATATATAGGGTCAAATTTCCTCCCAAATCCTTGCCAACCTTTTATCCAAAATAAATAGTTTCCCTAGATATTGTTAGGTAATCTATAAAGGAGGACAGACTAAGGTTCAAAAGGAAATAAATGATAATTCCCTGGGTCATTGCACCCAGTAATATAGGACAGTATGTTTACAAGGGACATCCCGACTTAATGGAGGCCCTTCCAAAAATGGACTCATTATGTTTCGCCAAGATTACATGGAGGTATTATGACCCTAACGAATGCTATAAGGATATATCCATGGAACAGAAACCGCCCATGCACAGAGAAGATTTAGAAGATAGTATTTTGTGGGCTCAAAAGTAGGGGGTGAACTTGGAAGAAATATGTAATAATAAGAACTTAACAAAGGCACATACTCATATAGAAATGGTGGGACATTACTCCAAAGACCTGAAATTAATAAGAGAGGCTACAATGGAGAGGATAACCCTGCTAGTTCTTGTCATACCTCTAGAGGACTTCGCAGACCCTCTCGTAAAAATTTCCATCCAAGAACCTGAGAAAATTGAAATATTGGTAGAGGTGGTGAGTCCAATGATTAAAGATGTCCCTGGTGCTTCTACTGCTTATCACCCCTCAAATATTAGAAAATAGAAGGAGATTTTCCTTGCCTTCTCTATTCTAAATCAACCTATAATAGAAGGTTTGACAAAGGCTTTGATGATCCCACATCACCTGCAATAGATGATAACAGGTTCATCTCATGAATTGCCTATTGTATTAATCATAAATGATAAAGAAATAAAGATCTATGTTGTAGCCTGAAAGAAAATACATAAATATGGAGGTTTTTCCAAAATATTTAGATAGTATTAAGTTGAAGCTTAGATTCCTTCTAGTTCTCCAACATATAAGAGAGCAAGAATTGGAATTAGTGTTGCTAAGCCTGTTAGTATCACCCTAGTTAAAAGGAAAGAGATCACATAGTTTATCCCTGAAGAAGAAGAACACATTCAAGCAATAATAGAAGGGAGAGTGAGAAAATCCTAGTCAGAGAGTAGAACAGAAAGTCCAATTTCCTCAACAAGCTCCTTTCCTTCTAGCAATACCACAATTACCATTACTATAAATGAAGTAGAATCACTCCAAATAAGTCCTAAAACATGGGATGCAGAGATAGGATGAGAAACAATAGCTTTATTAAAACATGTAGTACAAGTACATTGAGGCCTTATGATCCCAACAAATGCTATAAGGATATAGTCATAGAACAAAAACCACCTATGCACATAGAAGACAATTTAGAAGATAGTATTTTATGGGCTCAGAAGTAGGGGGTGAACTTGAAATAAATATGGAACAATAAGAACTTAACAAGGGTACATACTCATATAGAAATGATGGGACATTACTCCAAAAAACTGAAATTAATAAGAGAGGCAACAATGGATAGGATAATCCTACTAGTGCTTGTCATACATCCAAAGGACTTCGTAGACCCTCTCACAAAAATTTCTATCCAAGAACCTAAGAAAATTGAAATATTGGTAGAGGTGGTGAGTCCAACGATCGAATATGCCCCTGGTGCTTCTACCACTCATCACCCCTCAAAACTGGAAAAGAGAAGGAGATTGTCCCTGCCTCCTCTGTTCTAAATTAGCCTACAAAAGAAGGTTTGACAAAGGCTTTGATGATCCCACAACACTTGCAACAGATGATCATAGGTTCACCTTAGGTAGTACATGTAGCCTTGAGGATAAATGATAAAGAAATAAAGATCTTTGTTGTAGCCTAGAAGAAAATATAGAAAGGTGGAGGGTTTTCCAATGTCTTTAGAGACTATCAAGTTGAAGCTCAGATTCCTATTTCTCCTACACATAAGAGAGCAAGAATTGGAATGAGTGTTGGTGAGCCTGTTAGCATCACCTTGGTTAAAAGGAAAGAGATCACAAAGTTCACCCCTGAAGAAGAAGAACACATTCAAGCAATAATGGAAGGGAGAGTGACAAAAGAACAAAAAGTTCAATTCCCTTAGAAAGCTCCTTTCCTACCAGCAAGACCACAATTACCATTCCTACAAATGAAGTAGAATCACTCCAAATAAATCTTAAAATAGGGATGCAGAGGTAGGAGGAGAAACAATCGATTTGTTAAAACATAGAGTATAGGTACATGCACAGACTACCCTAGCCATAGAGAAGGAAATAACAGTATGGAAAACTAAAGAAAAATTGCTACAGGTAGAAAATAAAAAACTACAAGTTGAGATCATTGAATGTCAGGGACAAATGCCTTCAGGGAGAAAGTAATTGTAGTGCTTAGGCCTCATTAAGAAGTGCAATAAAAAGGTGATAAAAATCATGGAAGAAGAATCTGATATGATTGATGGATGCTATAGATATTTTGAAGAAATAATAAATACTAACAAGAAAATAAAGCCCCTATTAGAAAGGGGAGATAAAAGGATGACAATTATTTCCCCAATCTATAGAAGATGCCATGTTGAGTATGATCAAATCAGGACTAAACAAGTGGTCACAACGGTTGACCAAACTCATAGTTGCCAAGTAGAATTTGAAATATTCACTATCCTAGTGGCCGATAGGCCTCGATGGAAGACCGCAGTCAAAGAAATTGAAGATGTTGAACGTGACATGATTTCCAAAATAGGGCAGGCTAATCTCAGCCTCCCAAAACTACTCAGTATAGAAGGGTTCAGTAGATTAGTTATTAATGATATTCAAGAGTTTCAATTTGATGAAACATACGAAGATAAGTTGTCAGACCAACTCATTTCTTTGACAAAAGACACCTATGACATAATCATATTTTTCCAGGTTAAGAAGGTGACTTTGAAAGAATACAAAATCAAGGTGATGAGGGTGCTAGACAGAATTAATGCTCTCAGTGCAATTGATGAAGAAATTTGGATACACATTGCTGACTTAGTCGGGGCTAGTCAAGAAGAGAAAGAAGCAATCAGAAAAAGTCAAAGGCCACCAAAATCAACAAGTAGTGTGGGACCCACAAAGGGAGGAAAAGAAAAAGAAAATGTCACAAGGCAGAGTTGAGCAGTAAAACTAAGTGGATGATAACTAGGCCAATTTTGATATATTAATAGTTAATTTTAATTTTGAGACAGCTAATAACAAGTTGTAATACACCCAACCAATAATAGGGTAGGAGATGGTGACAAGTGGAGGGTCCAGATTGGAGCAGTTTTGATAGTTATAGAGCCACCAAAGCTATAAGAAGGACATCCACAGCCAGAAATCAGGATCAAGCTTTTTGCATAGCATATTTTTGCTAAGAGGTATACTTGAGTGCCCTGTTCTTTGTTATTGTATTCCCTTTGTGTCTTTCTTCTTTTCCATCCCTTATTCTTCCCATTGTTGTGCAGGTTTTGATAGGAAAGTGCCCAAGAAGTTGAGATTATTTCCAGATTATTGAGCCAGAGGTCTAGAGACTCGATTGTTACCAGATTGGAATGGGAGAGTGAAAAGTCCTTGTTACATTATTTGAATGAGGATTTTTATTGTATTAATCTTTAAAAGAGTTCAATGGCAAATTCAAGCCAACTCTTCATGTAATCAATTCTGATATTAATACAATTTTGGGCTTCTTTCCTGTCATATCTTTGTAATCAGTTTTGTGTGTGTCTTCATTATGGGTTACATTATTTGAACGTATAATGAACATTTCTTTCATTGATCACTAATTATGTTTATTATGATATTCGAATGAATGTAATTGCACCAATTCTTTCTTTTCCTCATTCTTTCTATTTCACTAAGGTGTTATTAAATCTTGCTACAATAGCCCAAAGGATTAAGGCACCGGTCATACATAAGGTATAATTGAACTGTTATTGTTTAAGCTTGGTCAATTTTATAAAACTTTAACTCACCACCATAAATCTGGAAGAGCATGAACATAAAACATTAAAAACTTTAAGTTCACCTCAAGGGTTTCCTTACCATACCTAGTCTGTCTAGAAAATATATAGAACTCTATTCCTAGGTTAAAGAGGTAGGTCGACCAGAGCCTGTAATTGCTCGTTGGCAATTGGTTTTTCTTGTAGCATGATAGCTTATCCCAAGGATGCAAGAAAAATCTCCAATAATTTAATGGCATCATTGTCGAGGAATCAATCTTCATAATTCAAGAATTTTAAGTTTGACCCCTGAGTTTAATTACGACTATATTTTTCCTATCAACACGAAATGCCAACAACTTAGCAGTGACATTGTTGGGAACCAAATATTGAATCTTTAAGATTCTTTCCAATGACCAACTTCTTATCTTTAATTGGCAAAAATCAGCCTATAGGGAACCAGTGTACCCAATTTTCAAATTTGAATATTTTTGAGTCTATTTCCCACCCACATCCGCAATTTCCAATTTCTTTTTCAAGAAACCAATGGTCATAAAATTTTCTTGATTTTCTTGATCTTGATTCTATTTCTTGAAAAGTATCATCCCAAGAAAATATACCCAATGAGGTTGAGAGTAATATAAGTCGAGCAATCTTGACCAAAAGTTTATTCTTTCTACACCCATCATGTTGGCAACTCTGACTAATTGAACCCAGAAAAACAAAAATATCAAAAGAAGAAGTAGAACATGTTAGCGTAGAAAAGAAGAACCGCTCAAGAGCTCTATCTAAAATTCTCAAATCTAGAGGTATTTTTTAGAACTAATCCTTCTAGTTCATCACCAAAAGTCTTGATTCTAGAGAAAATACAAATATTATTACTGTAGAGAATATATTTCATACACCCTCTACTACTACTGGTAAAACTAATATTATACCACCCACTGTCATCATTGTAAAACCCATTAAAATTCCCCTAGTACTTAATATGGCTAACCCTCAGAATAATCAAAATATCCAATTATGGAGGACAAATAGATACAAGCCTTTCCAATTACTAGTAGTATTGCATGACCTCCCTAGTAAAGCACATAAATATTTACCAAAATTCTAAGGAGGAATACCATATTAAAATTTTCTTGTATGCTATGGATAGTCTAGAGGTAGAACATGAAGATATAGTTTTAATATTATTTCTTCAAACTTTAGAAAAAGATGCTAGAGAATGGTTTAACACTCTTCCAAGATAATGACATTGCTAATTTTACTAAAATGGAAACTATTTTTCTAAAAAAGTTTGGAGAGAGGAAGAATGAATAATCACTACTAATAGATCTAGAAACCATGAAAAATAAAGAAAATGAGTCAGTGAGTGATTTTAATAGGATATTTTCTAAAACTAGAAATAAAATCCCCATTGACTTAAGACCAAATGACATCCAATCTATCTATTTTTATAAAAATGCCTTCCTAGGAGAATTTAATTATGAATTAAGACAGGAACAGGTAGATACAATAGATGCATGCATGGATAAAGCCATAGAGATTGAAAGAAATATGTTAGACAGTGGAAAAATGAAACCATACTCTCTAGAAGTCAATCAACCTGATAGAAAACCTAAGAAAGTAGGATTTAATTTACAAAAAAGAACTGAACAGGATCCTATGGAAAAACTAGCCAATCAAATGATAAAAATGTTTAATACAATGAACAATAGGTTAGCCAAGATAGAGAGAAATAAAGAAAATAATGGTGAATCTTCTCACCCTCAAGCTGATAGATAACAAAATGATAATAGGCCACCATTCAAGAGGAATTTTAATAGAAACTGGGGTAACAACAATTCTGAAGAAGGAAATAGAAATAGGAATAATGGAAATGGATGGAGGAAGAGAGAAATTGAGAAAGATCAAGACTCTATCCCAAATCCTATACCTTCTATCAATCTCACATAAAATTTTCCTTATTATTGTTTAGCCTGTGATGCTCCTCATAACCCAGATTGTTGTGGAATATATCTAGGTATGCATAATAATGTAGACTTAGATGATGAATCTGAAGAAGATATCAGAATTAATGCATGTTGGACTCAAGAAGATGAATCTAGAGAGAGGTTGTTTGAAGAAAATATGGATTTATATACCTCAAATCATCACCCCAAAATCCTAGTAGCAGAAAATACTAAGATCTTACAAAGACCACAAGAAACTAGGTACGAAAAAATGAAACAAGGGAAATTAATCCCAATAGCTAAAGAAGTAGAAGAGCTAGAGGCAACTCATACCTTAAATTTGAGAAATAGAACTATACCTAATAGAACTAATAAAGCTCACAACTAATGAAACTAGAGGATAGTATGCTATAAATAATAATACACATAAAGAAAAAATAGAAAAAAATCAAAACAAAACTATTCTTGAAACAAGTAGAAATAAAAGAACAATTACCAAATGAGGAATGTACAAAAACACTAGATGTCAAGAAGATAGAGTTTGATGTTGGTTCTGAATTAAGTAAGCAGAAATTTAACATTACCTTCAGTGAATTAATGAATATCTAGAAATATAGAGAACAAGTTTGTAGAGCTTTTGGCTTGGTTGAACAAAAAGAAACATAGTCTTGTAATACAGTCAAACCCACCAATCATGAGACTAGAACACCCTCATCTGTTAGACCATTCTATGTGTCCCTTAGATATAACTCAGATGAAGGAGAAAGGTATGTCATCCATAATTGTATGCTAGATAGTGGTGCATCCCATAATATCATGCCTAAACAGATAGCAGACCAACTAGGACTAATTTGTACAAGGGAGTCTCCACCTGTGTCAGTAATGGATAGTAGGCAGATACCTTGTGTAGGAATAATTACTAGTCTGCTTGTCTATTTAGATCAATATCCCAAGAAGGGTATAGTAATGGATGTTGTAGTAGTAGATGTGGATCCTTTCTTCTCATTACTTTTAAGTAGACATTAGGCAGAACAGTTGGGTGGTTCTATACAATTAGATTGGTCTTATGCCACAATCCCTATTTCAAGAAAAGAAAATGTAACTCTTAGGAGAGAACCATTTAAAAAATACTTAGTAGAATTGATAAGACTAGATGATACCATGGTTAATTTGGTAAACTCTATAGAAGAGAAAGAAATGGGAGTATACTCAATCTGGCATAATCCCTTTCTAATAGAAGTCCCTGATGCAAAAGATATGGATCCTAAAACTAGAGAACTAGTGGATGCAGAATCTACTAGAGTTCTAACCCAAGAAATGTGGACCATGTCCTTTGATGGGGTAAAGTCTCAAATAGGAGTAGGTGCAGGAATCAATTTAACAGACATTAAGGGTAACTATCTAGGAATCCCTTATAGACTAGAATTCCCATGCACCAACAATATTGTTGAATATGAAGCCTTACTATTAGGACTAAGAAAAGCCAAAGAATTAGGCATAAATTACCTGATTGTCACTGGAGATGCAGAATTGATTATCCAACAAGTCAAAGGTAAGTATCAAACTAAACATCCCAGGTTAAAACAATACAAATCTGCAGTCTTGGCTGAAATTGATAAATTTCTAGCATTCAACATTTCTTACATTCCTAGAGAGCAGAACCATATTGTAGACCTATTAGCAATCAATGCTTAGGTGCAGACTGCCCAAAAATTGACACAAAATATATGGAAATATTTCCAACTATTTCTGTTTACAAACCTTCTATACCTGATAATATTGTATACCTACAAGTGTTTCAGGATGATGTAGATATTAGAGATTTCATGACCCTCCAAAACATGTATTCAGATGTTCTATGTGAAGAGGAGGATGAAGAAAAGTTGAAAAATATAATTGGAGAACCTGTAGAAGTAATTCAACTTAAAACAAATAGAATCCCAAAGGGGTTAGTTTCTTTAGAAAGCCTATTTGATGATTTTGATAAGGCATATAAACCACTCCTCAAAGAAACAAAAGCTGATGATATAAATATTGGAACAAAAGAGGAGCCCAGATTGGTTAAAATTGATAAAGCTTTGCCAAAAGAAGAAAAAGAATAATATATTAGCTTTCTGAAGGAAAATAAGGAATCTTTTGCATGGAGTTATGAAGATTTAAAAACTTTCAAAACTGATGTCATGACTCATATCATCCCTCTCAAAGAGGATGCAAAACCATTCAGGCAAAAGTAGAGGAAATTCAACCCCACTTTGCATCCAGTCATGCAAAAAGAAGTTCAAAAACTATTGGATGCAAAAATAGTAAGAAAAGTAAGATTTTCTTCTTGGATAGCAAATTTAGTACCAGTAAGGAAGAAAAATGGAGAAATTAGACTTTGTGTTGACTTTCAAAACTTAAATAAAAGTTCACTCAAGGATAATTACCCTCTACCCAATATGGAACAATTGTTGCAGGTTGTAGTTGGCTCATCTAGAATGTCATTACTAGATGGATTCTCAGGATATAACCAGATTCAGGTAAACCCTAAAGATAGACATAAAACTGCCTTCACTACCCCTTGGGGAACCTTTGAATACCTGAGAATGCCATTTGGGTTAATGAATGCAGGGGCAACATTCCAGAGGGCCATGGACTTTGCTTTAAGGGTCTAATGTTCAAGATAGTTGTTGTCTATTTAGATGACATAACAGTGTTTTCAAAGAACCCAGAAGATCATCTTGAACATTTAGCCACAGTATTTGCTAGATGCAAAGAATATGGGATATCCTTGAACCCAAAAAAGTGTATATTTGGAGCAACACAAGGTAAAATTCTAGGTCATATAGTATCAAAAAAAGGAATAAGCATTGATCCTTCAAGAGTAGAAGCTATTGCCAAGATACCTCCCCCTAAAAACCTGAAAGGAGTCAGATCATTCTTTGGTAAAATTAATTTTGTAAGAAGGTTTGTGCCAAATTTTTCTGAGATAGCCCAACCTATTAACAACATGATTAAAAAGAATGCTGACATTAAATGGATAGAGGAGAATCTTGGAGCTTTCCAAAAAATTAAAGATGCCATAACCACTGCCCTAGTGCTAAATTGTCCTAATTACTCTAAGAGTTTTAACATATACTCATTTGCTTTTGAGCACACCATTGTTGCAATCCTTTCCCAAAAGGATGATGAAAAGAATGAAAGACCCATAGCATTCATGAGTACAAGACTTAAAGGAGCTCAACTAAGATTCAAGATGATTGAAAAATAAGCTTATGTTGTGATACAAGCACTTGAATATTTTAAAGGTATTTTTGGCTCAAACAAGGTTATATGTTGTATTCCATTCATTGCTATAAAAGATGTTTTCACCCAACCAGAACCTATAGGTAGTCCTGCTAGGTGGATGGTCAAGTTACTACAATATGATGTAGAATTTAAAGTTGTAAAAATCATTAGAGGACAAGGTTTAGCTAAATATCTAGCCAACAAAGAAGGGGAAGACATGCATAACATTGCCATAGTTGATGATATGCATGAGATCAGAAGAATAAACAATGTTGAATGCAAATGGTATGATGATATCTTAATGTATCTTCAAACCCTGTCTTTCCCTAGAGGTATATCTACAAATAAAATGAGGTCAATTAAACAACAAGCACAAAAATATTACACACAAGAAGGTAAACTCTATTGGAAGCATCCAGATGGGGTATTATTGCTCTGTCTATTTGAAAAAGAAACCCTAGAAGTAATAAAATAATTTCATGATGGATTTTGTGGGGGTCACTTTGCACCAAAAGCAACTGCAAATAAAATCATGAGAGCAGGTTATTACTAGCCTTCTTTATTCAAATATGTTCACCAATATGTGAGAAGTTGTCATAACTATCAAGTGTTTGTAGGAAAGAAACAATTAGCAACAATGCCCCTTAAGCCAATAATCATAGAAGCACCTTTCACACAATGGGGAATTGACCTCATTGGTGAAATAAACCCAAATTCCTTAGGTAGACATAAATGGATCATCATCGCAACAGACTATTTTACCAAATGGGTGGAAGCAGCCCCTCTAAGAAATTCAACAACTAAAGTAGTCATAAATTTTTTAGAGGAAAACATTCTAACCAGATTTGGAGTCCCAAAGAAATTAGTAACTGATAATGGGAAGTACTTTGTCTCCTTCGAAATGATAGAATTTCTATGCAAAATATGGCATAGAACTTTCTCATTCTGCAAACTATTACCCTCAGGGCAATGGTCTAGCCGAATCATCAAATAAAAATTTAATAACCAGAATTAAAATATCATTGGGTAAAAATAAAAAGGGTTGGGATAGTGAATTGAAATTTGCCCTATGGGTAAATAGATTATCTATTAAAAGGAATATAGGTAAAACTCCATATGAAATGGTATTTGGAGAAAAAGCCCTGTTACCCCCTCACATAGAAAGAATAGCCCTATCCTTATTACTCCAAGATCATGAAAGTCCTAATGCTTTACAAAGGAGGTTAGATCAGATTGCACAATTGCAAGAAGAAAGAAGAAATGCACTGAACAAAATGGTAGAACAAACCCAAAAGATAGTGCAACTTTTTAACAAGAAAGCCAAAGGCACTTCATTTTTTGAAGGAGACATAGTCATTTACTGGGACCCCAAAAATGAAAGACATGGAGAGAAAGGTAAGCTTGAACCTAAGTGGTTAGGCCCCTATCAAGTAGTTCAGGTTGTTGGTCAAAATACTTACAAGTTACAGACCTTGGAAGGTGAACTCATGAAAATCCCAATAAATGGCCAACACCTGAAACTATATCACCCCTGTTGGGGGTCAGAAGAGAATAAAGAATAAAAAATAAATAAATAAATAAATAATGTTTTGCTAGTTTTTCAATTAGAAATTTTTCATTTGTGTCGTTTTCACTTTATTTTCAATAATCTTAGAGTGTTAGAGAGTTGTTAGTTTCCCTGCCAATGTTTGTGTTGTCTTTCCTATTGAGACTTGTTCTTAGTCACCTAAGAAAGGAGGATTTGGATTAAAGATAGATGTGCTAACAACTCACAGAGCTAGATGCTTAGTAATCATCTTATAAGGCTGGAACCAACACAGATGAAGATTAGAAATACTAACACATCAGGCCAAAGCTATACATTATCATGACCTTAAAAGTTATTTCAGGGTCAGAGAATAAAGTCAACTTTGGTAGAACAGTTAGGCCAAAAATAATTACACTCAATACTATAGCCTTACAGATCCTCAACCCAGAAAGCACACTCTAAAATGCTTTGCAATTCATCAAAATTCTTCCTAAGAAGAAAAATATTAATAATGCAAATTGAGCAAGTGCTTGGGCTACCTGGATAACCTCTATCGGGGCTATAGATGCCTGATTGGCAGTAGAGCAGGTCCAAAGGGATCAAGGTCATCTCCACCAGAGCTATAAATGCTTGACTGGTAGTGGAGCAATGACAAGGCAAATATCTTTAAGAGTGAAATCACTAATAGGCCTAACTCCTTCCAAGATGATGAAATTCTGTCTGATCAAGAAATTAAAATGAATACACAAACACACACTCCAAGCCAAGGCATGATGTGATAGTAACCTCTGATTGATTTTGTCTAACTCCACCTTAAGATATTGCTAGACAACTAGGCTTTATAAGCAAAAGTTCATTTGGATTTAGATTAGAACCTCTGATTTTATTGATTAAGAGCAATGTCATTTTTTTTAGGTTTTTAGATAGTCTTTTGTATTTTGTTTTCTTTTAAACCATAACCTGGAAATAAATCCTTAGATCAATTCCTTGAAGTCTTGTTTTAATAATCGGAGAGTCTAGAGTTCTCAAGTGCCTCAGGTTTTCACCACTTGTCCCAATCAGAGCCTATGTTGTAGCCAAAAATGATACAACATGAATGTACCCCTAATTTCAAAATTTTGAAGGTCATTAGAGGTCCATAAATTTTGTGATGTTTTAATAAACAAAGTTAATCTTGAAGTTTGAGAGAGTAAAGCATTTCAAAAGTATACAAGGAACTCTGTAGCCCAATTTTAAATAAAATCCTCCAAAATATCTAAACTACTCATTTTCGAGATCCTTTGCTATCAGGTTAACCATATTTCATGTAACTGTCTAAACTACAAAATATCTCTAAACTGAGCCCACACCTTTTCATAAGCCAACATTTAGTCTCTTAAGCCATCAAAGTTATTTGTCAAATTTTATCAAGGCTATAAGATTAAAAATCACCCCCGAATAAAAATAAAAGCCCTTTTATACAGATATTAGCCTAAAATCCTAGAAGGCACATTGCTCACATTTATCTAAGTAAACAAACATGAAGTGATCAACCGAAATTTGAGAGCGCAACAAAATAAATCAACCTGATTGGTCAAAAATCAGAAATACAATGAAGGTCATCGGTTGAAACAAAACAGTCCAATCAAAAAGAAATCGACTGATCGACCGAGAGATGAAGTCATGAAAAAAATTCATTGGCCCAAAGAAGATCAACGATCAGGAGCCAACCGACCTAATATCCACGATTGGAAATAATTTGTCGAAACAAAGCTATAAGACATTGGTCCAAGCTGATAGTCAAACATGGTAGTTTTCGATCAAAGGAAAGAAGCTACTCGATCGAATGTGAATCAACATCTCATAATAATCAATTGAAATCCTAATCAACAGCCAACAAATTATCAAATCCAATCATATGAAACTCCATTTCAACTATCTCGATCAAAGTGAAAACCCTGATCAAAGTTGAAAGCCTGAAAGTCAAAATATGAAGCGTGAGAGTCTCTCCACCGACAAGAAGAGAAGATCGGCCAACTAATTTAGTGCCAAAGAAAACTTTTTGTTGAAAGCATATTGAGGGCCCAAATCGATCGACCAACGTACATCAAATATCAACGACCGAGAGTCTTTGATATGAAGCCTATCGACCAAAACCTGGTCAATCCACCTGGTCAAAGCTAACACATCACTCAAGGTCATTAATTTCAGTATTAAGATTAACCCCACTATAAAATAAAATTTTTAATTGACCTAAACCATGGTCCTTGGTCTAATTAAATTCAAATCTTAAACCTTATGACTTCTTTTCAAATTTTATTTTTGATCGAAAGATAATTGAAATGGTTACATGCGCATATATGACTTAAAACCTTAGGACCAAAGTTAAGTTTTAAAATATTACCCTAGACTGGTTCAATAATGAGGATCATGGATACGTTGCGCCCTTTATTTATGAAGTTCCCCCCAGTGCTTTGTTTTAATTTACAAAATCCCAAGGTAAGGCCATTTAGTCGAAAAGCGCTAGTGGCTCAGGGCAATTTATCAACCGACTCAATGAATCGAAGGCCATTCAATCGAACAAGGAAATTCACGTGGCTACATCAAAGCGGTTCATGCCATTTTCAACCGATGGATATCAATGATCAAGATTTATCAACCCAAGTGGATTAAAGGAAAATTTCAAACTCATTAAAAACCCCAATGCGATGCCCAAGTATTTAACTCGTCATAATGAAAAATCATGAGGGTCACTACTACATCCGCCCCCCTTTCCTAAGTTGAAATTAAAAAAAAACTAATCAAAGGTTTCGTGCCATATATGTGTAAAATATGACCAACATATTTCGGTTGAAAAAGTCTCATAACCTAAGGCCCATGCAAAAGAAATAAAGGTCAATTGATCGATTGGGAAAGAGGCACTAATCAATTGGTCGATCAAATCTAGGCCATTAAAGAATTTTGGTCGAACGAGATGAATAATCAAGATCTTATGATTGAAGTGAAGTCAAATGGGTTAAAGTCAAGGTATGTGTAAATCTAATATTTTATATGGGTTTCGATTTGATTAATGTTACCTTCTTACGTCGATTTCCCTAAAGACCACCATGGACTTAATGTTAAGTGCAAGAGCAAGGGTACCCTAGGCCATTCGACTAGAAACTAATGAACGACCCAGGTTAATCATTTGAGTCTTGATCAATAAACAAAAATATTTTAATCGAATTGCAAGTAAGATCGGCCAAAAATATTCTCATTAAAAATAAATTAAAATCTTATCATTCAACTCATGATTGTCGGTCACAGATTCTCGCATGGCACAGTACCAATGACACATATCAACCGGTCGATGGCACACTTGAAGTGGCACCCCATTAAAATCAAGGATCTTGTAGGACACCTTTTTGAGAAAGAACAGTAAGGCATTTGAATTGATGATGATCTCATTGACACAACAAGAGACATATCGGGAGGTTACAGACACAGGCCAACTATAAAATTTTTCTTAGATCCATCCAGGCACATGTTTTGGGGCGACGTGAGATAATAGGATGACTCAAAATTGAACATGTGTTTAATTCGACGGTTGATCACACGATCCAAGTAAAAGGGAAACAATTCCTGATAGGCAGACCATTATGAAGAGTGAAGTGGCGAATTGAGTGTAGCGGTAGTACATCGATAGTTGGTGTAATAATAATGGCACTTTGTGCGAGAATTATTTTTAAAATACAGTAAACAGTAACAAGCAACTCACAGAGCTAAGGGTATCCCTAGAACATAGAGAGTTGAGAGAACCAGTTGCAGAGATTTAGAACCAGCTTAATAAAAATAGCATCTTCCAGTACAGTTGCTCCTAAAACTAAAATTGATAAGTTGAAAGAGAAAGTACAATTTAAGAAGATGTCGGCTAGGAAAGCCACTAAGCAACAATGGGATGAAAAACCTTGCAGAATTCAGTTTCGAATCTAGTACGAAAATATGGCAACACCCCTGGTACCTACTGAAGAGAATTTTCTAGAGGGCATATGCAAAAAAGGATAAGAAGAGCCCTCTCTACAACAAATGGAGGGCTAATTTAGCAAAATTATTGTGTCCAAGGGTGCACTTTTCTCCTAACTTATTATCATGGCTAGCCATATCTTACGACACAAAGACCAGAGCTATAATGAATAGCAGGAACAAGGCCATTTACAGGATTACACGAGATAAAATTAGGTAGGTTTTTGGGTTGGAGAAAGCTACTTTGGTTTATGATGCCAAAGTGGTCTCTACATAGGACAAACACATGATTGGCACCACCTTCTATGGAAAATTGTTTGACTATGAAAAATTAGTGTCCATAGAGTTTCACATTCACAAATCCGCACTGCATAGGTAGGAAAAGGACTATGCCGACATGATCCACATAGTGATGGGGGTCGAGGACCTAAATTAGGTCAAGATGGAAGTCATGTTTCTAATGGTAGAGTGCAATAAGGCCTGGAAATTTCCAATATACCATTGGGAGGATTTGATATGTAATTCAACAGATAGAGAATTCCAAGAATTACATAAAGTAATAAATGAAGATCAGGAATCTATGCCTCGCTTCTCCCACTACTCCTTGCTCATCCACTTGATTGTGGGATAGTTCAGTGAGAGGGAAATTACCCAATTGGGAGGAGTGACAGGGGAAATCATTCAGGATAGGTTAGCTTGTATTCAAGAGGGTGCCTCCAATTTTTTAGAATTTTAAAGTAGGTTTCTAACTGTAATGTACCATGTAATTACTGAGAAAGAGCTCCCCAAGATGAGCTCGAGCATGTAAAGTAGCTATAAGACAAAAAGGTAGGAGATTACTTCCTAATGAAAAACTTCACCTTTATCAGGACATATGGGGTCAAATTACCCCTAAAAGCCTTCTTAGCCTTTTATCCAAAATTAATAACTACCCTGGAGATTGTTAGGCAATCTATAGAGGAGGCCAGACTAAGGTTCAAAAGAAAACAAATGAGAATCCCCTGGATCATTGCACCCAGTAAGATAGGATAGTATGTTTAAAGGGGATATCTCGGCCTAATGGAGGCCCTTCCAAAAATGGGCTCATTTTGTTTCATCGAGATTACATGGAGGCCTTATAACCCGAACAAACGCTATAAGGATATAGTCGTGGAGTAGAAATTGCATGTGCATAGAGAAAATGATTTTGAATATAGTATTTTGTGGGCTTAGAATTAGGGGGTGAACTTGGAAGAAATATGGAATAATAAGAACTTAACAAAGTCACATACTCATATAAAAATGGTGGAACATTACTCCAAAGACCTGAAAATAATAAGAGAGGCTATAGTGGAGAGGATAACCCCGCTAGTGCCTATCATACCTCTAGAGGACTTCGCAGACCCTTTCACATAAATTACCATCCAAGAACCTGAGCAAATTGAGATATTTGTATAGGTGGTGAGTCCAACGATCGAAGATGCCCTTGGTTCTTCTACCACTCATCACCCCCCAAATACTAGAAAAGGGAAGGAGATTGTCCCTGCCTCCTCTATTCCAAATCAACCTACAACAAAAGGTTTAACAAAGGCTTTGATGATCCCATAGTACCTGCAACAGATGATAACAGGTTCACCCCAAGCAATACCTATTACCTTGAGGATAAATGATAAAGAAATAAAGATCTTTGTTGTAGCTTGGAAGAAAATATAGAAAGATGGAGGTTTTTGCAACATCTTATGAGACTATCAAATTGAAGCTTAGAGTCCTTCTAGTTATCCCACACATAAGAGAGCAAGAATTGGAATGAGTGTTGTTGAGCCTGTTAGTATCACCCTAGTTAAAAGAAAAGAGATCACAGAGTTCACCCCTGAAGAATAAGAACACATTCAAGTAATAATGGAAGGGAGAGTGACAGAAGCTTAGTCAAGGAGTAGAACAGAAAGTCCAATTCCCTTAGCAAGCTCCTTTCTTGCCAGGAATACCACAATTACCATTCCTATAAAGGGAGTATAATCACTCCAAATAAATCCTAAAATAGGGGATGCAGAGGTAGGAGAAATAGTAGCTTTGTTAAAACACAGAGTACAGGTACATGCATAGACTGCCCTAGCCATAGAGAAGAAAATAACAACATAAAAAACTAAAGCAGAAATGCTATAGGTAGAAGATAAAAAGCTACAAGTCGAGGTCAGTGAATGTCAGGGACAAATGCCTTCAGGTAGCAAGCAACTGTAGTGCTTAGGGATCATTAAGAAGTACAAGAAAAATATGATCAAAATCATGGAAGAGGGATCTGATATGATTGATGGATGTTGCAAATATTTTAGAGGAATAATAGAGACTAACAAGAAAATAAAGCCCCTATTATAAAGGGAAGATAAAAGGATGATAATTATTTTCCCAATCTATAAGAGATGCCATGTTGAGTATGATCAAATTAGGACTAAACAGGTGGTCATAGCAGATGGCCAAACTCATAACTGCCAAGTAGAATTTGAAAAATTCACCAGCGTAGTGGCCAATAAGCCTCGATGGAAGACCATAGTCAAATAAATTGAAGATGTTGAACATGACATGATTTTAAAAATAGTGCAAGCTAGTCTTAGTCTCCAAAACTTCTTGGTACATAAGGGTTCAGTAAATTACTTATTAATGATATTCAAGAGTTTCAATTTGATGAAACAGACGAAGACAAATTATTAGATCAACTCATTTCTTTGACAAAAGACACCTATGACATAATCATATTTTTCCAAATTAAGAAGGTGACTTTGAAAGAATACAAAATCAAGGTGATGAGCGTGCTAGACAGAATCAACACTCTTAGTGCAATTGATGAAGAAATTTGGATACACATTGCTAACTTAGTCAGGGCTAGTCAAGAAGAGAAAGAAGCAATTAGGAAAATTCAAAGGCCATCAAAATCAACAAGCAATGTGGTGCCTACGAAGGGAGGCAAAGAAAAAGAAAAGGTCATAGGGCAGAGTTGAGTAGTAAAACCAAGTGGATGCCAGCTAGGCTAATTTTGACATATTGATAGTTAATTTCAATTTTAAGACAGCTAATAACAAGTTGTAATACACTCAGCCAATAATAGGGCAGGAGATGAAGATAAGTGGAGGGCCCATATTATAGCATTTTTCAACAGTTACAGAGCCGCCAAGACTATAAGAAGGACATACACTGCCAAAAATCATCATCAAGCTTTTTACATAGCATATTTTTTCTAAGAGGTATACTTGAGTGCCATGTTCTTTGCTATTGTATTCCCTTTGTGTCTTTCTTATTTTTCATCTCTTATTCTTCCCATTGTTGTGCAGGTTCTGATAAGACATTTTCCAAGAAGCTAAGAATATTTCCATAATATTGAGCCAAAGGTCTAGAGACTCAGTTGTTACCAAATTGGAATAGGAGAGTGAAAAGTCTTTGTCACATTATTTAAACGAGGATTTTTATTGTATTAATATTTCTAAGAGTTAGGTCCAAGGTGTAGACCAATTGGTTCGTCCAAACCCCATAAGGGGGCGGAGGTCCAAGGTTCAAATCTCGGGCCTCGTCGGACTAAACGCTTGTCCCTTTCCTGGTGCTTTCAGCGGCATAAAAGGTTTAAAATGATTGTGGCATGGTGGTTATAGGGGCGGACTGCACGAAGATCTGTGTGGCGGCTTCTAGGGCGGACAACACAGAATACTGTGGCGACCATAAAAATTTGGATAGCATGCCCGGATTCGTGGCGGCTATCGATTCCACCATGTAAATTCAAAAAAAAAAAAAATATATATATATATATATATATATATTTCTAAGAGTTCAATGGCAAATTCATGTCAACACTTTATGTAATCAATTATGATATTAATACAATCATGGTATTATTTCTTGTCATATCTTTATAATCAGTTTTGTGTGTCTTAATCATGGGTTACATTATTTGAACGTATAATGAACATTTCTTTCGTTGATCACTAATTATATTTGTTACGATATTTGAATGAACTTAATTGAATCAATTATTTATTTTCCCTGTTCTTTCTATTTCACTAAAGTGTTATTAAATATTGCTACAATAGCCCAAAGGATTAAGGTATCAGTCATACATAAGGTATAATTAAACTGTTATTGTTTAAGCTTGGTTAATTTTATAAAAATTTAACTTACCACCATAAATCTGGAAGAGCATGAACATAAAATGTTAAAACTTTAAGTTCACCTCAAGGGTTTCCTTACCATACTTGGTTTGTATAGAAAGTAAATAGAACTCTATTCCTAGGTTAAAAAGGCAGGTCGACCAAAGCCTGTAATTTCTTGTTGACAATTGGTTTTTCTTGTAGCATGACAACTTATCCCAAGGATGCAAGAAAAATATCCAACAAGTCCATCTGGTCATCTAGGATAAATGAATGCATTTCATTCACCAAGACTCCTAACTCAAAATATTCTTTCTTTGCTACTAAAATCCAAGGCCTGGCCCAAATTTTAGCAATTGTTTGAGATGATGCATTTAGAGTAGCTCAAATAAAATTTTAGTCTTGGTCCTATATCGTAAACTTGAGACCATTAGAGATCAATATAGACATAAATACCCCCCTAACTTAGAAATAAAATCTCTAGATAGGCAAATACCAAAAGATGTTGGGAGATCAATTATAGTTATCTCCTACATATATTCAATCTTAGATATGCAAAGTGAGTAGACAATTTTTTTCCACACCTAACTACCATCCAAATACACCTCCCTCTTGTTTATGGGATGATACTTTACATATAATACACCTGCTACATCTTTTGGCATAACCAATGTACTTGCCCCTAAATTTATCATGCAATTGTGAATGAGTTTATCTTTATATATTAAAGATAAATAAAAAGGAGTCTAGTTAGGTTTGCTTACTTCCAAGGCTAAGATCAATTTAATTGTAAGGTCTTGATGTTGGCCTTGCTCTTTTTCTTCTTCCTTGAGTGCCTTCTTCAAATGCTTCTTTTGTTTAGGGATAGGTATGATGTCCCAAACATACACTACTATAGTTGACTTCTTAAAATGTTCCACAACATTGAATGGCCCAAGGGTGTTGGCCCTTGGTTGAAAGCTTTGAGTTGGTTTTGACAAAGGTATTGGTTACTTTGGGATCTCTAAAATGCTTTGCTTGACCACTATTGGAGGATTTTGTACTCTTGGAGGTACATCTTCTCGAGGCTTTTAGATTATTTTGGTTGCTTTAATATGATCACTTGGGGCCATCTAGTAAATTCTTTTAATGTTATCGATGCACTTGGATTTGGAGCTACTGTGGAAGTAGGTTGTTGACTTGGTCCAATTGACCTAATCTAGTTTCCTAGGGCCATTAGATTGCTCTTATCTTATTTCTCAATTTGCCACTTCTTGGATCTCATCAAATAGTTTGATCGAACTTGAGATCTACTAGTTGTCATAGTACCTACTCTATCAAATATTACAAATACTTCTTTCTCATCCCAAGTGACTAGAATTTACTTTGGATGAGCATAATTTGACTTAGGGACAGAGGTGGAAGGAGAAAATTGGTTTACCATTTGAGCATTTTTCCCTAAATAAGATGTAGATGACTAAGAAGGCATCATTTCATTTATCATGGCTATGGTAAGTTGGGATATTTTCCTAGGATAAACCTAGGTAGATCAAGTAGTAGTCGTTGGATGGAGGTTTTTTGCCTTGGATCCCTTGCGAGAAATGAGGTATCAAATTGTTCTAATATGGGTACCTTTGTGCATAATGTTCTTTTTTCATGGTCAACATATCAACTTGAGTAGGTTTTGCATTTCATTAAGCTCTGATTTATTTGAAGTAGATGGCGTTGAAGCAGGCTAGACAAGAGTTACTACAAGTGAAATTGAAGTTGGTTCTAAGGTTGTTGGTTGGATGAATGGGGAAGGTTGACATGGATATTGCACACTAGGATACAAAGGCATAGGTAGCTTAGGGACCAACCTTCTAATCTAAATTAGATCATGTTCAGCTTGGTTGGTTATACCATAGGCATCTAGTAGGGAGTTTCCACCTCTATCCTTAATCATTAATGAGATTTCAAAATCTAAAGCCTTCATATAATATATAAATGACATACCTAGGTAAGGATAAATATCTTCAAGTCTTATATGCCACATCTTGTGGAATCTAAGGTTGAAATCATCTAACACCTCCATAGGAGCTCTCTTTATGGTTGGTAGTTGTTCCAATAGAGACTCACCATTCTCCTTCTCTTTGAATCTTTCTATGAATAGGGCGACAAGATAGTCCTAGTTAGCTATTGAGTTAGGTTGAAGTGCAACATACCATTCACAAGCCTTACCTCTAAGCAAGGCCACTAACAATCTTAGAGCCACATTTTTCTTTGATATATTATGAAGCATGCACAGGCTCACTATGTGGTTCACATGCTCGGTAGGAGTGATCAAGTCTTCCCTAGTGAAATATGAGAGATATTTTAGAGGAAAAATTAGTATCTCATCCCATACTTCGTGCAAAGCAAGAGGTTTTAAGGGACCTCTATCATTCCAAGCAGAGAATATTTTGGACGGTGATGGAGTAGCCATATTTCAATCTCTAGATCTTCTTCTTTGTGAAATGGTGTCAAATGGTGGGAGCAACTCTTGAATATTTACAGCAGCAAAGGACCTAGTGGCAAGTATTATTCATACACTTCTAGATCCTTTGATTGGAGTGGAGTCACCAAGTGAATACAGCATGTACTCTTTGAGTTGATAGACCAAGATCTTCTTTAAAATCTCAATATGATGTTCTTCAGTGCGACTTCTACTAGATATTCATCTTGATCAGATTTGCAAGTGAGATTTTCAAGTACCTCAGCAAGCAGATAGGGAAGGACCCTCACCAAATTTAAAGTCTAATTGTTCTTTTTATTATGGTACTAATGATGAACTAATGGGGTCTTACGAGGTATATCATTAAAATGTTGTCCTCTCTTATTGTTCCAGACATTGTATGTAAGGACTAGATGGTCAAGATGATTGTGCCTCGCACAAAGTAACACAGTAGGGAAACTCTAAGAGCATGGGGTTTGGCTCAATCGAGTGCCTCTAAGGTTTTTTACATGCTCAAATCTTTTAAGATGTGATCTTGAGGACATAGTCCTAATCTACCAACTTTAAGGGGAAAAGGGTTAGGAAAAATGCAACAAGCAAAGATAATGGAAAGGAAAAACCTAAGCTAACCTATGCTAACAAAGAGGCGACTTCCCAAGATCTAAATAAGCCCCCTACACAACATCCCTAAGTGCAATGTGTTAACAACCCTAAGATAAACACTTTCTCCTCTAAGCATGTTAACCACAATTTTATGTATAAAGGAAATGTGACAAAGATAGTCATGGCCTCCAATTTACATATATGAAACATGATAGAAAGAAAATAGTCATGGCTTCAAGCATGTATATATGAATATGAGATATTACACGATATGTCAAAAGTGGGGGCTTGAAAGCAAGTCTGCAAGACCATCAAGAATTATACAACTCACCTATCCTTTACAAAGCTAAACTAACTACTATTTACATATACAATAGAGGGGATTTTCCCTCCAAAACTATGCACGAGCTCTCTAACAATCTCATCTACTTTCCCTATAGATCCTGAAAATTTGAATGAGACACCTTTTGTACTTGATATTTATCAAGCTTTGGATTGTTGATGTTGCAAGCACCATGACTTTATCTTCAATAAGCCACCTATTTTTCTTGGATTTTTGAGTTGAAACGACATCAGCAGGTAGTCCTTACCTTCCTAATAATGGCACATTTTGGCTCATCTACCCTTCATAGGGGTTTGTACATGCTTTAATTCCTAGAGCTCTCTTAATTTTTATAGATGATGATGCTTGTCAAAAGATTCCTTTTTCTCTTCCCATCGAAACTTTGAAAACTTTTGACATTGGGTTCAACTCTTTGTCGGGAATACTTTGAGGAAGTATTTTTCTTTGCCCACCCATTAGATTTTTATTGTTTTAACTTTTGGGACTTTTTTCTCACATGGTTCGTCTTTCAAAAATTTTATTTCCTATTTTCCTTTGGAACTTCAAAACTTTTGATCATCAGAAGTCTTTTCTCTCTTGCACTTGTCAGAAAATTTACAATCATCGAAAGTCTTTTTTCTTTGTTGCACTTATCAATCCCTTTTCTCTTTTTTCCTTTATGGGATTCTGGTCCGCACAAGTATTCAAGTCTTTCGCTTTTCTTCCTTGCTCAAAACTTTCACAAAGTAGCACCTACTCGCATCTATATGATGTATCTTCCCTTGCATACCACCATCTTGCCTTCATTATAATTTACCCTCTAAAACCTCCCAAGGCAAGAAGCTTTGCATGTAAATCACTACAATTTTCACTAGCAATCTCTAAAAGGATTTGTTCACTTTCAATGGTACTTAGTTGAGTACGATCTCATATTATCACCCTTAGTTGGTGGCCAAATAAATATTATGAACAAATGTTTAGGTACTTCCCTTAGATGTTGTGCCTAAGGCAAACAATATCACTAGATTAATGTTGAAGAATATTACATTATTTAGTACATGCTAATGTACCCCCATGGTACCTTCATGGTACAATTGTAAATATGTAATAGATTAGGGTTGAGTCTTTAGTTTAGGTGTGTGATTTATATTTCCCCTTTTATGTAAGTGTCGATAGAAAACGGACAAGTGTCATGTAAGAGTGCAATGTGCAGGAAATGCATAAGTGCCATGTAAGTTAGAGTACAAGTGTAGATTGAGAGAATGTGCACAAGTGTCTTGTATGTAAGAGTGCAAATATGTAATGTGAGGATGTGAACAAGTGTCTTATATTAGGAGTGCATGTAGAAGTGTAAGAGTCATGTTTATGTGTGCAAGTGTCTTAGGGTCAAGTGTCCATGTAAAAGAAAGTGAAGAGTCTTGTATGCAAGTGGCAAGATGATAAGCCAAGAGTCATGGGACTTGTCATATGGAGAGCAATAGTCAAGTATATGAAGAGTCATATTACTATGGCTATATTATGGAGACAACACTCCATGAGAAGAAAACATGAATATCATATTACAAAGTTGTATCACGAAGTAAAGGAATAAAGGTTGTATACAAATTTGAGCAATTAATATTGTAAGTTTTCTTCATGCATAGTTCATGAATGAATTAGGCTGTTTACATTCATATTTGATTATATAAATGAATGTTTATTTCAATATTATATAGGCCTTGATATACATATTAATTTGCTCATATATTATTTTACTCTTCATTATTGATATTTTGACCTTCAATATTATGGATATTTTATATTGAGACCTATGATATTTTGTGGTATTAAGGCTTAAAAAGCCAACAGTTAAATGGATTCCCTTGGCATAATGGTGGTATAATACTTATCGTTTTTCCCTTAAGATGTCCCTATTTGATGCATTTGTATGGCTATAAACCACCATATGTGTCATACTATGTTCTAGGCTCCTCCAAGGTGGTTCAAGTAGACAATTTGCTTTAGCAACATTAGATTGTTCTCTAGCTTCTCAAGGATAATCTTTGTCAGGCACAAAACCATATGAAGTAAATGTTAAAGTATATTACATTATTTGGTACATGCTAATATACCCCAATGGTACCATCATGGTACAATTGTAAATAATAGATTAGGGTTGAGTCATAGTTTAGAGTGTGAGTTTTATTTCCCCTTTATGTAAGTGTGCATGTGCAGGAAATGCACAAGTGTCATGTGAGTGAGTGTGCAAGTGTAAGTTGAGTCTATGTGCACAAGTGTCTTATATGTAAGAGTGCAAATATATAATATAAATATGTGCACAAGTGTCTTAGGTTAGAGTGTGCAAAGTGAAGGTCAAGAGTCATGTATAGGTGTGCATACAATATAGAGTCAAGTGTTCATCAAGTATGCAAGTGTCAAGTAGAGGAGCCAAGGGTCATGAGACTTGGCATATGGAAAGGAACAATCAAGTATCCAAAGAGTCATTCTACTATGGATATATACTCCATAAGGATTCATATTAGAACATATCAGATCACATCATATCTTATCATATTTGTAAGAGGTTAGAGGAGTAATAAAGATTGCATACAATTTTGAGAAATTAATATTGTAATTTGTTCTACATCATTAGTACATGTATGATTCCGATTATTTACATTCATATTGTTGCTTATTACTTAATGTTATTCGATATATTATTAGCCTTGATATACATATTGACATATTAATCTACTTACATCAATCTTGACCTTATTGTATTGTGGTTATATTATATTGAATCCTGTGATATTTAACCTATGATATTTGTGGTAGTATTAAGGCTTAAAAAGCCATCAAAAGTAGGATTTACATTGCTAGGAGCAAAAAATTGTGATAGGTGATATGGTCTCTTTACAACTCCAACCTTATAAATGGTTGTCCTTGAAGACCAAATCTAGTCAAATTTGGGACCTCAATTCTATAGTCCTTACAAGGTGGTTTGTCAAATTGGTGAAGTGGAATATCAGTTGGACCTTCCTCCAACTTCCAAAAGCCATCATGTCTTTCAAGTTTCTTATCTTAAATAGGTTTTTGGTCAAAAGGTGTGATCCTAAACAGAGCTTCTAGTACTTGATGAAGGGAGGATCAACCTACAACCAAAAGCAATCATGCAATCCTAAGTCCATAATCTCCATTATGTGTAGGAGTTCCTCATTAAGTGACAAGATCTATCAAATAAAAATGCGACATGGGAGCCAAAAATCGTTCTCTAGTCATTTTCAACATTGTGGGTAGATCTTTCTGGGGAGAGTGTCGTAACAACTCAAATATAGCCATGTTGGCTATCTTTATTATTATTAGCTTGGGTTCTAGTTAGGTAGTCAAACCTTGAGCCTTAGGGTTAGGGTCGTTAGTTGTTTTGCTCAATAAATTAAGGAGCTATATTCTACACGTTTCATCATTTTTACATGTAACCTTTTATCACATCTAGTGTATGTATCAAAATTTGCCCTCTCTTAGTGGCTAGGATTTGTTGGTGACTTGGAATCGAGATTTGTTACTTTTGTTGTTGATTTACTATAGAGAAATATGAAACTTAATTCTAATGATATCTTTCTATTTTTGCATTTCTAAGTTTTCTTATTGATGTTGCTATTTCTAGAAATTGTTTTATTATAGTAAGCAAAAAATATTACTTCTAAAATATATGATTTTGTTGATGCAATGAGATTGTTTAAAAAACAAACACTAATTAGAGTCTTGGCAACATGGAACTTCATATCAAATAGTTTAAATTTGATCAAAAAAATATTATATGACCAATCTTTAGGTAGATTTTACAAATTTTTGATTTGATGCTTGCTTGAAGCTTTATTGTCTTGTTTCTTATCTAATGTAGCAACTATTAGCTTGGGCATGTTTAGCTTGTTTAGGTTCAAATCATGGAATTATATTAGCTATTTTTTTGAAGGACAACTAACCTTCAAATGATGCTTCAAGAGTCTTATTTGTCCATTTTTATAGAGAATGGTGAATTGGTTTGAAATCTATCAAAAGATTGCGGATACTCAATCACGTTGGGATATAAGGCTTTAGAACAATCAAAATTTCCTACTTACAAAGGTTTCCTTTGGAAAAATGGTTGATTACATGAGGCCCTTCCTAAAGCCTCACAATTCCTTTGGTTAGCAATCCAAAGCAAGATTCTTATATATAAGGGTTTGCAAAGAAGAGGATATCATGCACCTTTGAGGTGTATCTTGTGTAATAAGTATCCAAACCCATTAAATCATTTACTTATTTATTGTCCCTTTGCTTACGTTGTTTAGAGCTACTTTAACAAAAACAACAAAAAAGACAATATGATAGGGTAGCTTCATCATCATTGAAATAGTTGATGAAATGTCAAATTATTATTTTAACGATAAAGCATTTTACATTTTGTAGAGAATTGATCCTCTTTAAATTTATGGCTTGAACAAATCTCAAAATCATTACCCAAATTTGGGATCATGTTATTGCCTCTCCAATGTTTTCAAGCATCAGTACTCATTTGTAAAGTCTTTAGTGTGGGAAAAGAGGTACTAGCCTCTTGGTTATGGGATTTGAATATGCATGAAAGGGTCTTCTATCACAAAAGAATAAATACAAGCATATGCTTTAATCTATGGTAAAATAGAAATATCCAAATGTTACATACATCAAAATTCAAAGATGATGTTTTTTAAAATAATGATGAAAATTCAACTACGCAAAGGCTAGATTACTTCTCAAAATTGTCAATGTAAAATATGGAAGTATATTGTCCCCGAGAGCTAGGTGGATTGGTAAATGTTTGTCTAGCCAGGCACTTACCAAGAAGACACCCAAGTTCAAACCTCAAGGGCAACCTATTTGCAAAGGTAGTAGTCTGATCTGAATCCTCTGAGAGCGCACCAAATCAATGATGACAATACAAATCCCGAGCGATCAGTGATCCTCTTCACACCGGGTCAACAATAACGAGGCAAAATAGATTTGGTGGGAGCAACCCCTCCTGCACTTTTCAGTTACTAAAAATAGTGTGGTTGTGACCAACTCTCCTATGTAACCCAAAAAAATATGGAACTATATTTCAATTGAAGACAAGTTATTATTTATACTATCAAGAAGAATGGATGGATGTGGGGATGAGATCAAACATTATTTTTTATGTCCATAAACTATTATTGATCTTTATATTGTCAAAATTCAAATCGAAAAATACAACTAACCAAGTGATATTGTATCTTTTTAATAAAATAAAATCCAAATAAAATTGCAAAAAAAATATATTCATTCGAAAGAGACAAATATTTTTTATAAAAAAACAAATTATTATTATATATATATATATATATATATATATATATATATATATATATATATATATTAAATATAATTTAATTAATATAATAACAAATTTACTTTCCATTATTTAAAAAAAAAAAACTAATAGATACCACATGGCTTATTTTGAACACCTTTATATCTTCGTAATGTTAATAAACTTATTTAAATTTTGCTAGTATGCAAACATGCTCTTTAGTCTCCTATAAGGTTTATTTTATAGAAAATTTAGTTTCTTTACTCTATATAAGGTTTATTTTATAGAAAAATTAGTTTGTTTACTCTATATAAGGTTTATTTATAGAAAATTTAGTTTCTTTATATTGTATTAGAAAAAAATAAATCTACATATACAACGTGTAAGTTCATACCCATTTCCCTTCTTTTAATTCATGAATTGCAAAGGGAAGGAAATATGTCTCTATTCACAAGGAAAACACAGAAGCGTATGCTGTGAATGCCAACACTCTCTTCTACACATCATTTATTTCCAGTGGCATATTTATATGTTGAAAATTTGTTTCATTTTAATTTTTTCCTTCCACATCGTCTTTTTTAATTTATTTTATTCTGCATTTAACATGAGACGTACCCTAGGGAATTCCTTATTTGAGTTTCTATTAAATTGCATAAGATGGAATCCCTGAAAAAAAAAAATAACCTACTTAAATTCTTTTAATTTTGTTCGCCTTTATAAGGTAAATGACGAAGCCTAGCTTGGCTCAGAAGGTCCTCGGTTCGAATCTCAAGGGACCATGTAGCTTCCCTCTAAATAGTAGTATATCTAGATGGGCCGATATTGTCAACCACACAAAATATATATATATCGTGTGGCTTCCCTTTAGATAGTAGGAAGCCCGAATAGGGCGATATTGTTTATCATACAAATAAATTCTTGTGGCTTCCCTCTAGATAATGATACACCTAGATGGGACAGCATTGTCAGTCACTTAAGCGCAGCTCTCAAGGTTTCTTTCTGACCTAAAAGTTTATTCCGAGAGGGACAGCGCAACGATACGAGCTTTCCCTCTTCTTCGGGAGGTCCAAGGTTCAATCTGCGATGTGGCATGGGAAAGTGTCTGAAAGGATGGGTGTGTGTATGGCTGTGTGTTTGTTTGGCCCCTATTGATAAGATCAACTCTCACCTTTATCAAAAATCATGGTTGAAATGGAAATGCCTAATCCTAAATATCAATAGTAAAAATTTCTTAAAAAAAATCAAGTCGCCAAGCCATGAGAAACACCCCGACTAATCAGCAATTTCCCCAATTATAATTCCAATCACACTGCCTAAGCATCTATTATGTTTGAAATAGTTAAAAAGAAGGCTTCTAATATATTTCATCTAAAAACAACCATTTTTGGGTAGTCGAAGCATATTTTAAAAAGGGTTGTCCATCTCTATAAACTTCCCTGGAAAATAGTTTCCTATTTTAGATTTCGCCATTGAGATCGTTTAGGCATGATATTAACCACTTCAAACTTTAAAAAAGTTAAACAATAACACGTACCGTATGTTATAGATTAGATTACGTATAGCATTACATGGACTTCTGTGGGTATGTGAAATAGGGATAGAACACCAGCTTAGAAACGTACGCTGGATCACGATCTGTCGTCTGGAATATCTAGAAGGCACCAGCTTAGAAACGTACGCTGGATCACGATCTGTCGTCTGGAATATCTAGAAGTCACCCATTTCCGCGGGAGAAGATTTATAGCAATGTGTGTGTATTTTAGTCATTTTCCATTTACATGGTAGAGATGTCGCATGCTGCGGGTAATTGATGCTTTTGATGCCACTGATCATCACCATAAAACCTACTTACCCTACCCATCAAGTAGAGTATCTCACATATGTTCCAATTATTCTCCAAAGTGGGTACATGTGTTGATATGCGACATACGTAGAGCCTTTTAGAAGACGACAATAAATATATAATTGCATTACATAACATGCATTGCCTTGACGACTGCGATACATGGGCTTAATGTACCCATTGACAAGTTCAGAACATCTCCATTCCACAAGACAACTACAATAACAGAAGACAAATGATTAAAAGCAAAAACACGTAAGTCCACCATCATCGAGAAAAAGATGCAGTTTTTAAAATTTGAACAAGAGCACAAAATTTTGCCCCTTTAGGATTGCCTACACTGCCTGATAAGGAACAGTGCAGAGCAACAGCTATTTTCCATCACTGACAATGTACATGGGGCCCTGGGGGCCTCAACAAACAAAGGCAGAGGAGATCTAGCTTCTTCACATAAGAAAAACAGATTTTATCATCTGCAGCGTAAAACCAGAAAGAGGGATAACTAATATTGCCTCCATGTGTGTAATACCACATCTGCAAATATGCAATAGAGTGTTAAAGGTTAGTTTATTCACAAACATGAAGGATGCTTATAATTACAGAGACAAATAAATGTAAACAGGAATTTACACAAAATCCGTAAGTACAAACCTTGACACCATGATGTTATATTTGCAAAAGAAACTAAGGCTTAGACATCTATACATTTCTCTACGATAGAAAGACTAATGGACCTCAAAGCATGGACATGATTAAATGTACTTATTCATGCACTTGCATTCAATTAACAAAGGATAGTTTTGAAGCAGTCTTGGAATTTATTTCATTCAAAGATGGGGCTGTAGCAATGATGCAATGTCATAACATGTCGTCACACATACACATCAAGGTTCAAGAGGTAGAACTACTTCAATAAAAAACATCCCAATCATCTCACAGAACAAAAACAGTGAAGGGTATCACCATGCTACACACTTCAAGATTCCAAAAGAGAATTTCTCAAAATTCAATCACTGTAAAGAACTGAATATATGTGGAAATTTTTCCATGTGACATAGAAGTTTCACAAACAAGCTAGCCAGTGAGGCAATTGTGAAAACAAAATGGCCTTGGACCACTTGGAAATCTAAGATAGATCCATACAGATTTAAATTATCTAGGCTATGATTCAGAATGGCTGCTGACATCAGCAAACATACTCTGAGTAATTGAAGCAAACCTACCTCATGGCAACATTCAGACCTTATTTGATGAAAGCAAACCCAGTGCCAAATCCATCCGATGCCAAAAATGGTTCACATTCAGAACCACTGATGACATCAGCAAACATGCTCTGACTAATTGAAGCAAACATACCTCATGGCAACATTCAGACCTAATTTAATGAAAGAAAAATGTCCAAAGCTGATGGAACAGCATACTGAAGATTAAGTATAAACGTAAACAAATAGCAGACATCAGCATGATATCAGGACAGTGCCAGACCGATCAGA
Organism: Wollemia nobilis; assembly: GCA_028583015.1. Classification (NCBI taxonomy): domain Eukaryota; kingdom Viridiplantae; phylum Streptophyta; class Pinopsida; order Araucariales; family Araucariaceae; genus Wollemia; species Wollemia nobilis. Next base: position 2,565,044 of record JAQPPZ010000030.1, read on the forward strand.
TGCCAAAAACGCTTCACATTGGACATGATTGACGCCTGCTACTACAAAGGCAGCACAGATGTTGCTACTCCTGCTTACCATTACATGAGAGAGGTCATCAGAACCAAGACAACCCGATGGAAACATCTCATGTACAAGATTTGGCATCTGCCTGATAATAGTGAAACTTCAAGGAAAACTCAATTAAACCGTTGAATTGATGTGTAAGGGGCTCTTTTGGCGATGGGCAGAGCAGAAAAGAAGGCATTTCAGCAGCTTAGAACAACAGAAAGCAGGGTCAACAGACACATTGAGTAGAAGAGAGTTATATACATTTGTATTTTGCATTGTTCTCTCCAATTTGGTTAAAGATATAAAAAAATTTGTTTCTTCCATGGAGTTTTCCTACCCAAAAAGGCTTTTCCATGTTGAGCCTCTGCTCAAATTTGTGGATATGTTTTTCATTCCATTCTCCACTGCACTTCAGTTTGTTTTGAGAGTAACAATTACATCTGTCATTTGAGCATTAGGTGTAGTAGGATAATTTCTTTATAGCTAATTCCTTTAATACCATAAATTTAAATTTGATTCCCAATTGTGTTAGAACTAAAGGGATAAATTCTTGACAATTGTGCTGTGGAATTTGGGTTCGATGCTTGCCAAATGTAACTAAGAAAACTCTCCGCAACATTGATTTTTTGTTGTCAGGATCCGAGTATCCTAGCACTGCTGGTTCCAATTAAACTATGTTCAGGTGACCCACCTGAATCTGAAGCAATTGATGTGACCAACCATTGCAGTTTTTTCATTACTACCGTAATACAATTTGACACAACTTCACATAATCATTACTTTTACAATATGACAAAGCGAAAGATCAAAGGACAAATAACTCCAAAACAAGAACACGGAGAATTCCCAGGTATTTACCATTTTCTACACATGCTCTAAAACGGATTTTTAGGCTCTAGGTTGTAAATCCTGCCTGAGAATAATGCATATGTTCCATGTAGAGGCATCAAAACGTCAAACAATAAACCAGGAAGAATGTATCAAACCTTTTGTCTGAGATAAAAAGAAAGCCACAATGGTATGACTTTACTATAATTTAAATGTCCTCGCAGCTTCTCTTCGATATGGTATAAAAGTAACACAGTCTCCTTGCAGACAATTAGTGAAACTCATCATAATTTACAGTTGATCCTTGCAGCTTCCCTTCAATGCAGTATTGCCCACAGCCAGTTTCAGCAGTGCCCAAGACAGGACAAAGAAGGGTTGTCACTCAACCAAAGCAATGAAAAACGAATAATGCAGCTGCATGTAGAAGCTTACATATTGACCTCGGTTTGTTGACAGCAAAATAGCATAGCCCAAGACAAGACAGGAGTTGTCACAAAGTTAAAGCAACCAAAACGAAATAATGCAGCTGCATGCAGAAACTTTTGGATCAACCTAGCTTTGTTGACAGAAAAATATTCTACTTCTAATGGTCACAGGCCAAAAAATACATACTCAACCATCTCCAGAACATATTGAAGTTCAGCCACATAACAATAAATGCCTCTTGAAGTGTCCAACTGAACTGAACAACTTGAAGAAGAATTTGCAATTAATTTGTCACAATAATGAAAAAGCATCATCCTTCTTTTGCCCCACAGAAGCTTTGTAGTAGTCTGGATATTTAAACATTTCATGTAGTTTTTAAATAGTTCAAGTGATTAGAGGATTTACTGGCCCAAGGGTTTGAAGTGCAACTGGTGAGAATATTTGGCTCACAAAAATCGTACCATGTTCATACCAGTTGTGGTGATACCACCATGCAGTTTGTTGAAATACTGCAGTAATGTGGTCATGATGTAATACAGGTGGGACCCATTTCAATCCCATATAACCAATTGAAAATAATTAAAATAAAAATGAGAGGGCTTATTGTCCAAGGCATTTTTAAGTAATGGCAAACGAGATGCAATTGTATGAGTGCAACTAAAGTTCAAATCCTGTGATAACAAGGTTTATTTTATTACGAAGATAATGCAGTTCATAAAATGGTTTATTTTATTACGAATATAATGCAGTTCATTAATCTAGATGTAATATGGATCAAGCCTGTTTCAACACTATCTTCCGAGGAGTTTCCAGGCTGAGGGTGTCACAAGATGGCAGAGCATGTTTCCCAGACATCAGGATGTGTCTCCAACATGGCCCCCAAATCCCAAATGTATCCCCATTGAACAAGGCACATCCCAATGTCGTCCTGGAAAGGCATCCCGCCATCCCAGAAACATATCCTGTCATCCCATGGCACTCATGCCCTGGAAACTTTGTGGAACATGGGTTTCAACCCTATATAGCCAATGAAAAAAATAATAAGAGTTTTTAGTACATTCATTTGCTACATTGGGCAAGTGTCATTATTAATGAGCAATCAGCTTGTATGGACATACAATCATCTTCCTTGGGTAAATGCAGACCAATATTTGCCTCTCAATTTCAAGGATCCCAGTTGAAAGTTCGGTAAATTCCAATGCTAATTTTTCTTCTCCACAATAAATGTTTACTATGAAGTTTATAGAAATAAGGACTGGCGCAAAAAATCATAAGTACTAAATGATGATGTAGCACAGAAGGGATATATTTTTTGTCTTATGACTGGAACAATTAGCATGAAAACTCGCATTTACATTCTCAATCATAGAAGATTCTTACTGCAAGACATACCCGGCCATACTCAATTCATCTATCATCTAGTCATACACGAACAAATGACCATAGTGAAAGCATTATAATTTGAGAAATTATAACGATATATCTGTAACCCTAGAGTAGGGTACACATTTCAGATGTACATGTGCATCAGGGAGGGGCAAATGTGCAAAGAGACATCTCTTGCAAGCAGGGGAACTCTTCCGTCCCCTGGTGCCTCGGTGGATGTATTATGCTGCAAAAGGCAAACAGTAAACAAAAAGCACAATTAAATGAAATATCCTAAATCATACAAAAACAAAAAGACACCCAAACAAACCATTTTGGCCTCACTGACACAAAGGAATGAGCAAAAAATATGTTAAAACATGCAAAACATGTGAACATGATTTTAAAAACAAAAAAAAAACAAGGACTAAAATATGGAAGTTCAGGCAGGCAATATAGACTTCAGAAAAAGAGCTTCATTTTTTTTTTTTTATTGAGTAAATACTTCTTATACATATACATATCTGCTGTGGGGATTGAACCCGGGTCACATCACCGATAATGCAAGTGGCGTCCTTGCCGGTAGACCACATCACGCGGATAAAAGAGCTTCATTTTTGTTCATGATTCAATGTTTATGACAATTCATTTATCTTTGGGATTTAAATATACACTACCCACTACTCACATATCCCCATACCATGGTTTTGAAAATGGCACCCCCATAAGACCCATCCCTGTAATCCATTCATGAAAATAAATGACCATTTTGATCTATTGATTTTAAATTCCAAATAGATCATGTTACAATGCAGAAAGCAATTTGGCATTAAAATGAATACCCATTAACCAAAACAAACTTTAGAACTTGTTAGTTGTTTTACATCTTCTTACCATAGTCACTTCCAAAAGCAGATCCACACAATCCTGGTTTCAAATCTGCAACCCTGATAATCCATTAGATCATTAATTGGCAAAGACACTGATAAAGACAAAACAGTAGAAACTGCATACATTCAATCTATTTCCACTCCAAAAAAATACCTCTAGATCGAACATCTGTTCTATAATTATTGCCAGAACTGGGATTTCATACTAACTGCTGAGTATCGCACAGGGTCTGCAAACATGGTTTAAATCCATAGTCAGCTTGCATATTAACTAAAACATTAACCATTGAGTGTCAACCATGTAATATGTGTCTACCTCTTTGTCTCCTTCATTGCTGCAGGTGGACAGACAAGGTACCAAGCTGACATCCTTAGATCCAGTTCCACCTAGAAATAACCAACTAGCATAATTAGATAGTCCTAAATTGCAAAAAATGTTTGGAGCATAGAAATGGAACTAAAAGCTGTACCAACTAAAAAGAGTACATAATATGAGATTATTAAAAAGTGTAAAAAGAAAAGAAGGCAGAAACAAATATTCCAACCTGTAACAACACGCATGCTGTCTGATGCAAGCTGCACAAAACTCGTACCTAAGCGACTCCCACCATGACCAGCATGCACCATTGTGGGCAACAAAGTTTGGAACTCAGGAGACATGCCCACATCGCCAGAGGCTTTTACATTGGTCATTGTGCTTCCAACCTTGTCTCTCTCTGCAGATGGCATATGCCCTTCACTTACTGAAGATGGTAAAGTAGACCTTGTTCGTGGCAAATACGTTGTTGACCATGAACGCCCAGTCGATCCAGCCAAAGCCATGATAGCATCTGCCTGTATTTACCAAGAAAAAACATAGATCGCAACTTTAAAAGCCTGGAATATGCTTCTAAAGCATCTGAGATAATGCTTCAGCCCACACTGTTGCCAAGGAATAGCAACTAAAAAATTCCACTGACCATATCAACATGTACACAAAGATGGAAACAAAACATGAGATCTCTCTCTTTAATATCACAAAACACAACTGAACTTCCTTATAAATGTTTCTTATAACCAGACAATGAAGCAGGGCACTTGTATTATTTAATATGTTAAAACAAACTTCCTCAAGGTTGGCAGAGGAATGTAACCCTGAACAATTCAAGACCCACCATCCTGCACCACATCACCAAATCCTAAACGTAAAAACAGATACATACATGTATGATCATGTATTTGAGAACCAACAGCCTATCAGAATAATGATAAAAGGGTGAGTGCTAAAAAATGTTAAACTGAAATAAGCTAATTAAGGATTGGAGAACTGTCATTCATCTCTTTTCCCTCGTTGATGAATGCAAACAATTATGGAATTTCATAAATTGAATAGGTATTTCCTCCAATGGAGACAAGAATCAAATTTAAGGATTTCCCCACATTATAAACCAATTGAATATAATTTGGAGAGAAGAACCAGGCTCAACACTAAGAATTAATACTATAAATGGTATGAGAAGATGCCAAAGTTCATTCTAGAACCAAAGCACAGAGTGTGAAGATTGTATTAAGAACCATAAAGATGAAGTGAACACCCCAAATCCTGTCTCGGGTACTTATAGAAAATTGCTTCACCAGTGTTATCTGTACTGTTTGTTAAAGCTGGTAATAATGAAGACAATTCAACTAAATCATCGACTATTGTATTCACTATTATAAACAAAGTCAAGGATAACAATCAAGCTACCAATCATATCAGATATTTTGTTCCTAATGAGTATTCTGGCATTGATAAGCTATATTAGATATATTTAATATTTATTGTAACATTTGATAGGAAAGGAAAGATCTTTGTTTGAAACATGTGAAAAGTTTGAAATGTTGACCTGATCTACATAATGCAATATATAGATCTCAAGAACATTAAAAAAAAAGGTAGGCAGTTGGGTGAGTTAATTGTGAGAAATGGACTTTATATCAACGTCTCCTCTTGACGTGTTTCATGCGTCTTCCATCAAATGGAATTGCTTTCTGGTATCCCCTAATTGATCCTAATAGATTTTCTTTCCATCCCAATGAATTTAAACATTTTACATACATTACTAATAGTCCTTGAGTAGAATCCAAATATCACACATCTTGATACTGGGACAGTACATAATTTGCAATTTCTAGTACAAGATTCTCATAATTGTGGATCCTAGCAGCAATCTTAGTATTTTGGGCAAGTAGAAATTCAGAAGTTTGAAGTTTTGATACTTCTGAGAAATTCTTAATCATACTGCAAACTAAAAATATATTCAGCCTCAACACATAGTGCACATGGACCATTACAGCCTCGCCGACAACATATAATTTCATCCTAGAGTGGAATTTGGTTGGTTCAGCCTTCTTGCGGATTATGTCAACATTCCAAGACAACTCTTTTTCTTTCTTTTTAAGCTTTTGCAAAAATAATGTCAATATAGAATTTTACACATTTGAATAGTACATTATTCAAATGGCTGACAAGGCAAACTATGGACTCTCCAAAGTCTAATACTTCTGTCAGGTTAGAAGATATATTTCTGCATTTAGGAGGATGTTGTCGTATATTTTTGAGTTATAATATGACAGCTGTAATTGTTCTAATCTCACCACAGAATCATAGTTTTCAACACAGATCTCTACTGTTGCAGCTTATTACATTTCTGCAGCTTTGTAAAAAGCTTCTTAAGGAGTATGAAGAGAATTGCATACTCTTACACCTTTGGTTAGGTAGCTCACCCTATAAGGTATATTTTGTATCTTATATACTAGGTTAAACTGCATTCCAATGTTGCAAAAGACCACTCATGCATAATAAGGGCCTAAGCAGAAGGGTAACGTGATTAGAATTTCATTTCTTCTTTTGTATAAAAGGGATTTCCTCCTCCTTTTGTACCCGAAAATCTTATTGCAATAAATCTTTTGAAGAATTCCTCCTTCAAAATCTTACATTTAGATATGCATTCCATGACAGGACTTCAGGTGAGAAGGTGCTTCCACTAGTGCTATTATCAAAAGTTTTGAGTGAGAAGGTTCTTGATGAGATAAGAATGCTTTAGCTTGTATAATTGCATAGGTTTTTTCTGCTTCGTAGCATACTCTCTATCCAAAAATTAGCATCTTCTAGTCTGTAAATGAACAATCTTTCTAATTAGTATCTTTTGCATGTGCTTTGCTGTCTTACCAACCAAGCACATCTATATCCTTGTACATCTATTTAATACATACCAATAAAAAGTGTAAATCACCAGTTTTGGTTGATATCTACTTTCATTTGCTCCTCAGTTTGTGTTTTCTGTTATTTGCATTTCAGTTAGTGCATGCTTCTGTTATAATTACACTGTAGGTGTGTATCATTTGGTCAGAGTGTCATTGAGGTCTCCAAATACATCCTTGCTCACCTGGGATCCATTCTTTCTAAGCATCATTTTTCTCAGCCTCAAGTCGAAATTGGTCGTGACTCATTGACCTGCTGGTCAGTTTGCTTTTGCTGCCCCAAGCTCCTTTCTTTTTTTTTGCCCTGCAAACCAGCATTTTCCTTTTTGCTGGTCCTTTTTCCTAAAAAATATTCTGCAAGCACTGGCGTGTCATTCTCTACAATGGCTCAGTTTGTTGTTCCATATTTGGCACCTACAGCAGCAACATTCTTTCCATGCTGCTCAAAGCATATCATCTAAGTAAAGGACATTTTCTTCTATCTGTTTCCTGCAATACATTGTTTGTTAGGAGTCCTTTATTTTTCTGGCCTTTGTTTTACTAGCTTTTTTATCTTATTATCTCCCCCATCCCACCACCGAAAATAAATTAATTAATTAAATTAAATTCTATATATATATATATATATATATATATATAGTGATGGCTATTCCAGGCAGGCAATACAACAATATCCAATTTGATTCAGTTTCTAACTGAAGAGTTGAATGATCAATGACAGCAACAAATTAGTTTCAGCTAAAATTGTTCCAACTTCTCATGAATAACAATCCACCAGTTCTTCATCTTTGGATGTACCAATTGCCCAACCTGCCTTCAAGTTGGATGCCAAGGTATGGCACAATTGATAGGGATAAATTGGATGCTTGGCTTCGCAGTCTACTGATGTACTTCAGGACAGAACCCTAGCTCATGGAGGCACCAAAGATCATTGTGTCTGAGGTCAACATGGATGATGAAGCCCACACTTATCGACAATCAGCTAGCAATTTCTAGCAAGCAGCTAGAAATTGCTATGTGAAAAGAGTTCCAAACAACTTTTCAAGCATGTTTTTATCACCTTGGATATGCAAAGGAGTTTTCAGCTGTTTGGTTCCATCTTCATCAAACATCTGGCCAGTCCATTGAGGATATCAATGGACTCTCTATCAAGTCGGACATGATTGAACCTGACGATTTCTCTTGCATTAAATTTGTCTCCAGATTGTTTTCTCATGAGAGGAGATAGAACTTATCACCATTATTTCCTTTGAGCATGATTACCACCTTGCACTAAGGTAGAAGCTAGGCAACAAAATAAGGACGCCAATGAATCTTTTGCCTTTCATCGAACGAGCTCTTCTACCCCAACCAACTGCTCAAACACTGCCATCCTATCCAAGAATGAGAATATTCTCGAAGTCACTCGCTAAGTATTTTGGCAATAGAAAGAATATTTTTTGTGCTTATCATAAGCACATCAAACATCCTACAGAAGAATGCCATGTCTAGAAATCAAAGAAGGTCAAGCCCTTCTAGCTGAGTTGCAGTCGCAGCCACAGTTGCAGGGTGAAGAATCAACAATTAAGGTAACCAATCCCAACACTTTAAAGATGCCTGTTGCATTGCTCCTGTACTTGATCCCCCTGACCTACAATCATCGTTCACCCTCAAGACAACCACTTCTTCATATACCATTGATGTGGTTCTTAAGCAGGTAGGACATCCAATATGTGATAGCTTTCAACCCTTGGCCCCTACACCAGCAGCTCTTCCAAACTTCACATTTGCCCTATGAACAAAAGGAGCAAGACAAAGCTTCTTCCTTTTATACAGAATTTGACGAAGCTTCACACCAAAGTTTGGGTTATTCTTCAACATCCACAAAGCACGTTTGAGGCACTTCATGACAGACTTTGAGTACCTCATTTTTTCTAAGTTGATGATCATGTTTGGGTTCACTTGGGCAAGCATGGATCTCAGAGCCATGTCACTTGAGGGAGGAGATTTCTGTCACTCATCCTGAAGATTCAATTTCCAATTTTCAACAACCTTGGGCGGATGATATTTTGCTTGATGTTCGGATTCCTCACTATTGTAGCAGTTGGGGACAACTTCCTCTAAGCACAGAGAAAATGATGAGATTAGAATGCTTTATATTTGTGTACTGGAATGTTATTCTGCTTTGTAACAATCTTTTTATCCATATATATTAGCATCTTTCTAATTAGTATCTTTTGCATGTGCTATGTTGCCTTAAGCACATCTATATCCTTGTACATCTAATTAATACATTCCAACAAAGAGCATAAAATCATCAGTTTTGGCAGGCTATCTTCTCTCATTTGCTCCTCACTCTGTGTTTTTCTGCTATTTGTATTCCAATAAGTGTGTTCTGCTGTTATAATTTGACTGCACATACACATCAATTCCTAAGAAACTTGAGACTATGTCTTCTTAACATTTATAGTTAACTGCTCGTTGAAGAACCTGGAAGAAGATGTCAAGGACTTGGATAAGGAAGTGATATTAAAGCATAAAGTCCAACTTGTCAAATGATGGCTTTGTTTTTGGCAAGGACTCCATTTTTTTAAATACCTTATGCATGTCTGCTGAAAAGCAGAAATTAGATAAATTGTTGAGACTTTGGACTACCTAGGATTCGAACCCAAGACATGCAAGGTGCACATTAGGTTGATCTACCAACTGAGCTACCAGCCCTCTCATGATCAAGTAAAATATTTGTATTGACACAATTTCCAAACCCCCCTCCATCTATAATCAAAGAGTTATGCCTAACTAGCATGGCTCTGATACCATGATGCACACATGGACAGGCTAGGACTCAAGCCCGAGACCTTGTTAGGCTATAGTGTATAGTTATTACATTATATATTATTAGCTGTTAGAATAACGTGCATATTTGATATATAGCACTTAGTTGTTATTCGCAACTGATCTGAAGCTATTGTTAGATGTTGTTAGAATACGGGAGCCTCTTGTTAGCATATTTGTTACAGATTATTCATAGCCTTTCAGATTGTATATATGTTTATGAAATCAATGGTAATGTTGATCAATTATAATTATTCTACATTGGTATCAGAGCAATGGTTTTCTGCGTTGATTTTGCCTCTGCCAACAGCTGACTGTGAGTTCATATTGGCAAAGCCTGCAGCTATGCAGAAAACGGCACATCAGTTATTGTTGATGCAGATAAAAAAAAAAGGCCTTGTTGTGTGCAGCCCTTGTTCAGAACTTGTCGTTCCTGATAGCAGCCTCGGTTTGCTGTTTTTCAGTTCCCCTATTTCAATAAAAGGGCAGATTTCGATTTTAAAAAAATTGACCCCCAGGCCACGCCACCGCCATGTAGCAGCACGGCCTAGAGATGCCGCTGCTCCAAAGAGTAGAGAAGCCCCGGATCCAGCCGCATAGTCTCAGGCCCTAGATAGCGTCGTGCAGCCTGGATAGAGCCCGCGTGCAGAAAACAGAGCATCGGATCACTTAACACAAACGCAGACTGAAATCGTGCAGATGAACGCGTAGCGAGGCTGTTAAAGAAAAACAATTTTTTTGTTGTCTTTCGATACTCTTCTGTTCGACTATCGTGCAGATGCCTATGTCACGAGGCTGCTAAAAACTTTGTTGTCTTTCGATACTCACAGCCGCGAGGCCGGATATCCATTGCAGAACGCAGAGTGCTATCGCTTAACACAAATGCAGGCCCTGATCTAAGGCGAGCCGCTGGCCGGATCTGGCACTTCAGGTCCAGATCGCAGGCTGCTTCCAAATTGCGTGCAGGCTAACGAAAAAATTTTGGTTGCAGCGTGCAGAAGGAATCACCGCGCACAGTTAAAATCTGGAGCACATTAAAAATAATTAGATCTCCCTCAAAGTTTTTTTTAACCCCACTAATCGCATCAAGTGGAGAACAGACCGAATCAATATCCCTCACGTGGCATATTCTCAGTGGTACGCGTGTATGCAACTGAGTGTTCTAGCGGGTACTTGTTGTCTTCAATTTGGTGTTCTAGGCATATTTGATAGTCCCACATTTGTTGTGGGCTGGATCTTTTAGATCCTTATCCTTATATGCGCGCACACACATACAACTCTGTGATGAGCTGTTCACAAAGGATGCCCCGCGCGCACTCCGTTGACCCTCGTTGACCGTGAGGAATCACTGCGTCCAAGGGTTGACCATGCTTTGGTTGGCCCTGTCGTTGCCTCAAAATTTGTGCCCGCTGATGCCTGCGCCCTACCTCAAAATTTGTGCCCGATGATTCCCGTGCTGGTTGGTGGCGTTGAAGGTACGAAAAAAAATTAATTAAAAAAATTATGCATTCATTTTTTTTTATTATTTATATTAATTAATTAAATAATTTTTTTGTTAAATTAATTAATTAATTAGTTAATTTAATTAATTATTTGATTTAATTAATTTATTTAATTAAACTTTTATGCAATTTTTTTTTTAAGTAGGGACAATTCTTTGTTTTTACATCCAAAACAAAACAAAAAGGAGGCACAAAATTTTGCAAAAACAAAATCATACAAATCAAAACAAACTTGACATGATTTTTTGCAAACAAAAAGATGACACAAATTTGAAAACACATTTTGTTTTTTTTTGGCAAAACCAAAACAGAGGGGACACTACAAATATTTTGGTTTCATGCTACAAACAAAATTTTGCAAAACAAAAACACAAAGGGGGACACCACAAAATTTTGTTGTTTTTTGCAAATAAAATTCAAAACAAGGGCAAAAAAAGAAGTGAATATCATTTTGCAAATCAAAATTTATTGCAAAAATTTTGTAAAAAGGTGCATTTTCGGTTGAATCCGACACCTAATTGGCATTGTAAAAGGTGCATTTTCGGTTGAATCCGACACCTTCCAAAAACATAAATTTGTGGGCATGATAAAAATTGTATGATGCATTTAATTCTTTGTTTTATGCATTAACATATTTGTATTGAAGCAGCAATAAGACCCCAAATTTATACCTATTTTTGTGCAATTTATTGCACAAAGCAGCGTTCGGTATTTACGATACCTCTGGCCCACACTTACAGGTGATGTTGTCGTGCTTTGGGCTACTGTATCTAACGCCTAATATAGCTGCAACAACGACGTCTGAGCTATTGTTCTCTATAAATCGTCGGGGAGAAATAAGGAAGCCAATTTGTTTGATATTCACTCCATTATTACCCCATTCACTACTATTGCTTGGCATAAATCCTCCAACTAAATCATCTTCCAAGTATTTAAGGGACTTGGCGCCCTACGTATGCGGAAGGTTTTTTAAGCAGGTGTCAAAGATAGTAGTGAATCCCTTTCAGTATTGCTTTAGCGGTATAAAGAAAGGGGGACCAATTTGGTGTTATAAGGAACCCTCACAATGGCCATTGCTAAAGCATACTTGTCAGATTCACAGCTTCTCAAAGGTCCAAATTTTGCTCCATGGAAAACAAAGATGAGAGCAATACTGCAGGTTGAAAAGATGTGGGATGTTGTGACTGGAAAAGTCAAACGCCCAACTACAATAGATGATAAACAAGAAGCATATGATGATGTTGATGCGAGAGCACTAATGATCATAATTCTTGCCACTGCTGATGAAGTTCAACCGCACATTTGTGAAAAGGAGCACGCAAAAGATGCATGGGATACATTGTGCACAATATATGAGGGAAGGAATCAAGCCACGATCCTTAACCTTCAATCCCAACTTCACACTCTTAGCATGAAAAATGGAGAAAGTGTAGAAGTGTTTCTTTGCAGAGTTGCAGAACTGAGAGCTAAGATGCATGCAATGGGTGAGAAAGTAGAAGATAAGCTCTTAACCTCAATCATTTTGAGAGCTTTACCAGATTCCTTTAGAATGATGGTCACTTCCCTTCAAGTGTCTAATAGACAAGTCACTTTTGAAGAGTTAGTTAATTTGCTTCAACAACACGAAGCAGATAACAACCAAAGAGATGAAGTGTCCAACAATGCATTGTTTTCTAAGAAATCTGGAAATAAGCAAAAAGGCTACTTTCAGAAGGGATCTTCCTCGAAGGGTTCAAACACCAATTCCTCACAAAAGACACCTCAAAAACAGAAGAGGTACTGCAATATTTGTGAGATGGACAATCATGACACCAACAAGTGTTGGTTCAAGAACAAGCAACCACAACAGAAAAAGGGCCAAAACAAACCACGAAGAAGAAATAGACAACAGAAGGGAAATGTTGCTATAGAAGGATCAGATTCAGATTCTGAGAGGGCACACAAGGTGCTCATGACTCAAACAAATCCCAAACAGAAAGATAATGTTTGGTATATTGATTCTGGTGCCAGCAAACACATGACTGGTGACAAAAGGTGGTTTGACTCATTTGAGGCAAAAGAAGGCAAACCGGTAACAATTGTCGATGATAAGACCTACAAAGTCCAAGGAGAAGGCAATGTTTCAGTAACTCTTCCCGATGGAAAATGCCAAATTGAGAAGGTCCTATATGTACCAGGATTGGCCAACAACTTGTTGTTCGTGCCTCAAATTCTGGATAAACATATGGTGGTTGACTTCAAAGTTGTTAATGGACAAAAGCGTTGCTACATTACCAAGAAGGGTAAACATATCGCAACGGCTTCCTACAAACATGGTTTGTTTGTATTAGATGCTATCTATACTCCTCATGTTGCCATGGCTGCCAACTCAAAAGAAGCTACTTCCTTATGGCACAAACGGTATGGGCATCTAAGTTCAGGCTATCTACTCGAATTGAGTAAGCATGAGATGGTGTTAGGTCTGCCAAACCTTTCCCATACTTTGCATGTTTGCTCGGATTGCTTAGCAGGAAAGCAACACCGAGTACCCTTTGAATTGAGCTCTTCAAGAGCCAAAAGACCATTGGAGTTGATACACACCGATCTGTGCGGACCAATGCCAAACAATTGTGGTGGAAAGAAGTACTTTCAGTTGTTTGTTGATGACTACTCACGAAAGATGTGGGTTTTCTTTCTACAACTGAAGTCAGATGCATTCTCGTATTTTCAGCAGTTTAAGAAGCTTGTTGAGAAAGAATCAGGATGTTCAATCAAGGCCCTCCGCTCAGATCGAGGGGGAATTTACCTCCAATGAGTTTTCAAAATATCTCACTAAACATGGGATAAAAAGACAACTTACTACAACCTATACCCCTCAACAAAATGGAGTTGCTGAAAGGAGGAATCGTTCCATCATGGAGATGGTTCGATGTATGCTCACAGGTGCACATCTTGGGCAACAATATTGGGCAGAAGCTATCACTACTGTGGTGTATCTCTTGAATCGAGCACCAACAAAAGCTCTTCAAGGAGTCACACCACAAGAAGCATGGAGTGGAAGAAAGCCCTCCATTTCTCATCTAAGAATATTTGGATGCAAAGCCTTCATGCACATTCCAAAGAAGAAAAGGCACAAGTTAGATGAGAAAACTCTGCAATGTATCTTTCTTGGTTATGATGAAGAATCCAAGGGGTATCGATTGATTGACCCTAAAACCAAGAAGATTCATATAAGTCGAGATGTGGTATTCGATGAAGCTCCCAAGTTGGATACACCAGAAACTAGCAAAGACACATCTCCTGCTATATACCTGGATTTTGAGGAGCCTAAGGCAAGGACTCCCCCAAAACAGAAGAAAACTCCAAAATGGTATACTAGCACTATGAGAGACGCAAAATTGGATGCACCACCTGATCTCACTTCAGATCGGCCACGTACTCGAAGTATGTCTCGTCAAGAAAGAGAAGAAGCCGAAGATGCAGATGATGAAGAAGAAGAAGAAGACAGGAGTGAATCAGAAGACTACAATTTCATGACTACAATTGTGGAGCATGAACCAACTTCAGTGCAAGAAGCCCTTAGTGTGCCTCAATGGAAGGCAGCTATGGATGCTGAAAATATGTCTCTTATGAAGAATAAAACATGGGAGTTAGTTGATCTGCCTACTGGTAAGAAACCCATTGGCTGCAAATGGGTATACAAAGTCAAGTATAAGGCAGATGGAACTATTGATAAGCATAAAGCCCGCCTTGTTGCAAAGGGCTATGCTCAAAAAGAAGGCATAGACTATGAAGAGACATTCGCACCAACTGCAAAAATGACTACCATTCGTGTACTCTGTGCAATGGCAGCACAGTTCGGATGGAAGCTTCATCAGATGGATGTGAAGAGTGCTTTCTTAAATGGTGATTTAAAAGAAGAAGTGTACATGAATCAACCTGAAGGATTTGTTGTACAAGGACAAGAACAAAAAGTTTGCAAACTGATCAAGTCCTTGTATGGGTTGAAACAAGCTCCGAGAGCTTGGTACATAAAGATTGATAATCACCTTCTGCAGCATGGATTCAAGAGAAGTCCATCAGATGCCAATCTCTATTTCAAGAAAGTTGGTTCTGAAATAGTGATCCTTGTGCTCTATGTAGATGATCTGATCATCACTGGCAGTTCAGAAGAGATGATTGCAGCAGTGAAGGGTGACTTGAAAAAGTCATTTGAAATGACAGATCTAGGACTTCTCCATTATTGTCTTGGCTTAGAAATTGTGCAGAAAAAGAACCACATCAAGGTTACACAAATGAAGTATGCCAAGGCATTAATTGAAAAATATCGAATGACAGATTGTAAGCCAAAAGCAACTCCAATGGAAACAGGGCTACAACTGTCTCGATACGACAACTCTCCTCAAGTAGATGGAACTCTCTATCGACAATTGATTGGGAGTCTCATATATCTGACGAATACCAAGTCGGATATCAGCTTTGTTGTAAGCTATCTTTCGAGGTTCATGCAGGAACCTAAGGTCAGTCATTGGAAGGCAGTAAAGCGAGTTCTTCACTATGTCCGTGGCACACCAGAATATGGCCTGGATTACAAGAAGAATGATAAGTTCTTCTTGCAAGGATACACGGACTCAGATTATGCTGGATCTATAGATGACAGAAAATCAACGTCAAGATACGTATTTCATCTTGGATCTGGTCCTGTCTCTTGGCACAACAAGAAGCAACAAGTTGTTGCACTTTCATCTACAGAGGCAGAATATCATGCAGCACGAGGAGCAGTGTGTGAAGCGATATGGTTACGTCGCATTCTTTCAAGTATGGGTCTTCCAAAGAATCTTCCAATACACTTGAATTGCGATAACCAAGGTGTTTTGAAACTTGTCAAGAATCCAGTGTTCCATGAACGAACAAAGCATATTGACACTCAATGTCACTTTATTCGAGATGAAGTTCCAAAGCACAAGATTCAGCTCCAGTACATTCCCACCGATGAACAGGTTGCAGACATTTTCACTAAGGCACTTGCACGTGTCAAATTTGAGTTGTTTCGCAACTCTCTATGTACATCAAATAATGTAATAAGGGGGGGATGTTAGGCTATAGTGTATTATTACATTATATATTATTAGTTGTTAGAATAACGTGCATATTTTGTTATATAGCACTTAGTTGTTATTCGCAACTGATCTGAAGCTATTGTTAGATGTTGTTAGAATACGGGGCATCTTGTTAGCATATTTGTTACAGGCTATTCATAGCCTTTCAGATTGTATATATGTTTATGAAATCAATGATAATGCTGATCGATCACATATGGTTACTTTACCAACTGACCTACCAGCCCTCTTATGTTTGAGTCACTAGGATAGAGCGACACAATTTCCAATAAATGTTTTGGGAGCAAATATACAACATGGTAAATGCCATTTTTCTTGCTGCCTGATATTCTATGGCCCTTAAGCTTACTCACCATTTTTTAAATAAAACTAATATTGTTCATAGCTGTATACAGTTACGACAAGTAACACCACTAAGTTGCACCTAAGCAAGCTATTACTCTCCATATGCAGGTCAGTCATTATAAACTCAATGCTAATATTCAGTTACTAACTGAACTACCAGCCCTCTTATGTTTTCGCAATGAGGGTGGAGCGACACAATTTCCAATAAACGTTTTGGAAGCAAATATACAACATGGTAAATGCCATTTTTCTTGCTGCTATATGCTATGGTCCTTAAGCTTACTCTCCATTTTTTAAATGAAACTACTATGTTCATAGCAGTATTCAGTTACGACAAGTAAAACCACTAAGTTGCACCTGGGCAAGCTGTTACTCCCTAGGCAGGTCAGTCATTATAAACACAATGCTAATATTCAATCTTTATTTTCCCTATATTTGCTTCATTTGGGTGGACTTTAATGTTGTCAATGTGTTGAATATGCAAAATCTTTTATACTAGAAAGAATTTAAGTGATTAAACTTGCAATAAAATGAAATGGTTTAACTTTGATAATTGAGTTTTGACGATATTCTTAATCTTTATATTATTATAAAGAAATTAAAGAAGACACAGTGCTACCTCTATTATTGGATAATTCACAGTTCTACAACTAGATAGAGAAACAGAATCCTACTTTAATGATGTAGGTCAATTTACTATTTTTGTCACAACCTAAGTGGCCTAACAGTGGAGACTTTGGAACTCTGAATAGTGGTCCACAGTTCGAACTGCAGGGTGTAGGGTTGTACACCCTGCTTTGGTAACAAGAGTATGGTTGGATAACCATGTATTGGGTAAAGAACATTAAAAACTACTTTACCCTTTCTTCATGAAGATGCAAATACAATGAATACAGATACTACTGCTATGTATTATCCATCTAATTATTAAACAGTAATTTTATTGAACTCGGAACTTGTTTATGAAGCGTCGTGTACATTCCCTATGCAACGTTTTTAATCACTCTTTCTAGCACATTGTTTCTAAGTTCTCTCCAAGACCAAAACAGAAAGTGCAAAACTCAAGAAGACATAGAGTTTGATCAATTGAGAAAGGAAAAAATACCCCCAACACATTTCAGAGAGTTAAACATGTGTCTAGCTGTTCCTACATGCTTCATAGCAGCTTTCATCATTTCTAAGTGCTTTCTTTTTTCTCACACATAATAAGAAGATAAATGAACTGTAGATTTATCTCAGTTATGATATCTTTATAGATGGTAAGGAATTTCTCAATTCTAAAGATCAAAATTAATTAAGTTATTTTCGGTGCATCACAATAGTACCGAGTCCTGACTACTTTGCAGGAAGCCCAAACCAAGATTATAATATTCAAATAGGGAAGGAGATAGAAAGAGAGAAAGGCCCACGGAAACAATAAAACAGAAAACCAAACTATGGGGATTTAGCAAGCATCACTGCGAGAATGTAGGAAAGTCGGTATGCCAAATAACCCTTTTTGGAGAAATTAAGTTATCACAAGGCCAGTCAATACATAATGCTCACCTTGCTAGGAGGAACGTCATCAAAGACGTGAGCTTGGCCAGCATAAAATATGGTCAACTGGCGACTCGCTGATTGGGAGCCTTGATGACTGAAAATTTTTGAAACAAACAACCAGTCAACAAGCTGCCATAACTTAGATGTCATAGCTTAGGCTCGCTAATTTTATTAAAACTTGATAAGCAACAGAAAACAATTTTATGAAGAGGAACACACCCAGATTTAAACATCATGACATACACAGTAAATAATTCAAGTTAAATCTGCTTACCTTGATGGAACGCTGGATTCTGGGACACCACTCTCGAATAAATATTTTGATCTGCCTGCAGGCAAACTTTGGCCACTTGTGTTTCTGGCAGCCGTTGTATTCTGAACATTATTTACAATGTTTGCAATGCCCGAACCCTTTAGTCCCGTTCGAGAACCTTCATCAGCAGGAGGTCGAGAAGGCAGGGTCGATATTGAAGGGTTCTCCCTTATCACATTAGCAGAGGCCCTCTCGACATATCCTCCGAGATTAGTAAGGCGTGAAGGACTGTATAAAGCCAGACCTGTATTCATCGAGGGAGGGCGGTCCCACCTTTTTGAAGCCACGAGATCTGCCTTCATGCCCATTGATGGCTGGTTCAATGTTTGGCAAGGAGGACTCGGCCTAGGCGGCTGCATGCCCAAACGAACGTTCTCATCGTAAGGCCTTCCCCTTCTCTCGTCCCTCGACTCAAATCTCGACATCTGCAAGAAAGATCAAAATATGATGACAACTACACAAGCCGTAAAAATAGAAAACCTGGATCAAGGCAGACTTGTCAAAATTGCCCTTCTAATGAGCTTTCGATCTATATAAATAAGTAAAAGTCGACCCCACTGCTCAGCTTTACTAGACCTCAACGGAATAAGTAATAAAATGTCTTCATCCATCACCAAATAATATAAGCGCAGAGAATTTTATCAAAAATAAAAAGGAAGAAACAATTGAAAGATCTCACAATATTATTTGAGTTGTTAAGAAACTAAGGGAACAAGATAGTGAATATCAATAAATCAATGACAGGTGAATAACACTCGTTGGCCATTTGCCGCTAAACATCAAAGATCCTAAAAGCTCTCGAGAGCATTCCAAGAATCCTAAACATCAAAGTAATTTCACAGTTCAAAGATCTTAAAAGCTCCCGAGAGCATTCCAAGAATCCTAAACGGTTTCGAAATTATGCTGTCAAAAGAGCTTACAGTTACCTTAATTACACGGGAGCTGTCCAAAGCATCCTGGGAGTAATCCCCAAGGCTTGACGTTGAGCCATCTCTCTTCTTCCCTAATGATATATTTTCGCACGAAAATCTACTTCCATGTGCCTCCACGCCTTCCCACTTACCGCACGACAGCCTCTCTGCCAAACGAAAGTGGAATCAGATTTTCCCCTGATGCCTCAACTGGGGGTTACAAATCTTCAAAAATAAATAATTGTATGATGGCTAAAAGAAATGCACCTGAACCTCGATCTGAAGAAGAAGGAACAGACAAACCGAGAGGCCCCGAGAGCAGCCTGCTGGCGGCGGAGGACGTGTCAATTTCTTCTTCGAGGGCGGAGCTTCTAGAAGGAGCGTGTTTGGCCCATGTTTCCTGCTCGCCGCTGCAAAACTTCATACCTAAAAAGTCATGAAACACGAACTTTCCTTCCCCGCCCATGATTATCTCATTCCATTATATCTCTGCCAAAAATAAACACGACCCCCTTCTACCCTTCCCTTCCCTTCGCTTCCAACCTCCCCAAATCTTATCAAAATCCGACAAAATAAAACAAAGTAGAAGCTTTCGAAGTTCAATACACCACCCCACCTAATAATTCATCTCAAGCCACCAAACCCGCACCCGGCACATCCCTTAACAATCGACCGGACCTTGACAGGCGTCTTCCTTCACGATCTTAAACCCTTACAAATATGGACAATAAATTACGGAAGCCACATTTAACCAAACAAATGGGCTGCTTCCACCGTGTTTTCCCCTGCCGTCACGGATTTCACGTTCCACCGCAATTTGACTCCAAGCCAGCCTATTTTCCACTTCCCGAGCAGATCCCAGCGGCTAGAAGTCGTGCGGCCGAAGCGCATAATAAAATACAAAAAATCAAAAACCACTCCGGCTTTCTCCACCAAATTTCCCGAAATGTAGTCAAGAAAATTGTACAGTTACCACTCTCGCCCTTCAACCTGTCGAACTAAGAGGAGTTAAAACCATATTCTCATCCCTAAAATGTTAACCTTTTACAGTTCTCAGGAGCGGCTTTTGTGGTTAGCGCCCGTCCGATATTGCTGTGACCGGCACCATTTCCCGGTCTCTCGCTTGCCGGATTTTGGTGCGCCTTTTGTTGAGATGTGCAGGATGAGGGCTAATCATTTATAGGGTTGCGCGTGGGAGGATTATTACGCTTCCACTTTTACTGGAATTGACCCGGCGTGGACGCCAATGATCTCACGTTGAAATAATGCCCAGCGTATGGAGTGGCGACTGCGTATGGAGTGGCGATGGGTGCCCTCTAGTGCTACACTACAAATTCCTTTTGTTTTTCTAAACGTGGTCCATGGAGAAAGAATGTCATTCTGTCCAAGTTATACCACATCACCCATCACTTCCTACACCCAGGCATACCCGAGATTTATGCGACGTGTCTCTAGATATTCTTGGACTTGTTTTGCTTTGACAAGGACATATTTGTTTCCGCAACGTCCTTCCATTATTGCATAATTTGTACTTCAATCCCTTTCACGCCACTGATTTGCGGTATCCCGCACAGCCGGCTTGATGAAAATGATCAAATAATATTTTATTCATTGCCCACTTGTAGGAGTTAAAAGGACTATGATAGTCTCAGTACCAAAGCTACGGATCCAAAGGGTCCATTCCACCGAAGGACAGTCGAATCTTTCTATTTTTCACGGCGCGCTCGCCTTTTTTCTTTTTTGGTTTATTCCTCTGGTCCATAAAATCAAAATGGCTGAGAAAATGGAGATGATATCAATGGTTTCACAAATTTATTAATTAAATTACAAGGAAACAACAAATCTTGCATGGTTTTATCCGTCTTAATCTGGTCCATGCCAAAGATTATTAATTATTTTAAAGGTTGTTTCCTTAAATCAGTTTCACGTCAGATAATTACGATGTTTCATCGTCCGGAAATGCCTGCCTCTCCAAGAGAGGAAACTTACAAATGTGCTCCTTATCAAATGATCTTACATTAAATTTATATTTTATGTTACTATTTGTTAGTGTAAAATTCAAGTATTAGTTAACTTTAGGGATGCTAAAAAGGTTAGACATATCGATTTCGGAGTTGGTAACATGATAGGGATGCTCACATCAACATCACTAGTTTCAATTTTCGTTTTGATTTGACAAGCAAAGTCCATACTGTTGGAGATACAAGCACTACTATTCGTGCATTTCTTAGGAATACAATTGACAAATTCTATGTTCAACAATAATGTAACCGCTAGCAAATTTTTATCAATTATTCTTTAAAGAGGCTATTTGAGATACATATTACATATCAATTATTATTGACGTAAGGTATCTGGGTGCAGCGCAACGGTTTGGGCTTTGGCTCTTCTTTTGGAGGTCCAAAGTTCAAATTGTGGCATGGGTGAAGTCGTGAGGGGGTGGGTGTGTATCTCCTAGGTGGAGTTGTTGTAACAGGTTAGGGGATTCCTGGTCTTAATATTACAAAAAATATATATATTATTATTATTGTGTAAGGTTTGGTTTTTTTTCGAGAGGTCTAAGGTTCAAATCACTGTGTGGGGTTGTGTGTTAATCTTCTATTAATAAGTTTAGCTCTTAATGCTACAAAAAGTCATGGTTTTTTTTTCGAGAGGTATAAGGTTCAAATCATTGTGTGGGGTTGTGTGTTAATCTGGTTTGGTTTTTTTCGAGAGGTATAAGGTTCAAATCATTGTGTGGGGTTGTGTGTTAATCTGGTTTGGTTTTTTTTTCGAGAGGTCTAAGGTTCAAATCACTGTGTGGGTTGTGTTAATCTTCTATTAATAAGTTTAGCTCTTAATGTTACGAAAGGTCGTGGTTTTTTTCGAGAGGTATAATGTTCAAATCACTATGTGGGGTTGTGTGTTAATCTTTTTATTAATAAATTTAGCTCTTAATGTTACGAAAGGACATGGTTTTTTCAAGAGGTTTAAGGTTCAAATCATTGTTTTTTGCCTTAGAGTGGGCATGCCCGCGAGATTTGAACCTAGGTCGACTATTCTATTAATTTTTTTGAAAATTAGATTAAATTTCTTGTTTTTCCTTGATTAAAGACTTTTAAGCCAAGCTTTTACAGGATGTAAGACTATTCCCTCAAACATTTATTATACTACAATTATTTATAAAAAACTAATAACCAAGCAAGGATATATAAATCTAAATATATAGTATTATCATCAATGATCAAATTGGAAAAAAAAAAAAAATTGGTTTGATGTGACCACCACTATCATCAATGCTAAGAATGGAAAAAATCTTCTATTAATAAGTTTAGCTCTTAATGTTACGAAAGGTCATGACTGGAATAGGAATGTTCAAACTTAAGCATGAAGCTCAAAGGTTTCTCGCACTAACCAAATCATATATATATCAACTATTATTATTTGATCAATGTAAAATGTTTAAAAGCTTTGTTTTAAATAGAAAAATTTTAGAATTTTAAATAAAGATAAATATATTAACATCATTGTTATGGGTTTCAATAAATTTTATTTTAAATAAATTTTATGAGTATAATTGTACAAACAATACATAGTGGTAGCACCCAGTTTCTCGCACTAGCCAAATTATATATATATATATATATATATCAACTATTTTTTTTTTTTTTTTCGGAGAACGTTTACAAATTACATCAACAACCACCCTCAAGGGGTTTGAACACAAGACCACTTAAGAAACAACCACCATCTTTAGCCACTAGGGCAATTGCCTATCAGCATATATATCAACTATTATTATTTGATCAATGTAAAATGTTTAAAAGCTTTGTTTTAAATAAAAAATTGTTAGAATTTTAAATAAAGATAAAACGAAAGGTCATGGTTTTTTTCGAGAGGTCTAAGGTTCAAATCATTGTGTGTGGTTGTGTGTTAATCTTCTATTAATAAGTTTAGCTCTTAATGTTACGAAAGGTCATGACTGAAATAGGAATGTTCAGACTTAAGCATGAAGCGCAAAGGCTTCTCGCACTAACCAAATCATATATATATATATATATATATATATATATATATATATATATATATATATCAACTATTATTATTTGATCAATGTAAAATGTAAAAAAGCTTTGTTTTAAATAGAAAAATTTTAGAATTTTAAATAAAGATAAATATATTAACACCATTGTTATGGGTTTCGACAAATTTTATTAAAATATTTAAATTGATAAATTTTTATATTAAATAAATTCTATGAGTATAATTGTGTAAACAATACATAATGGTAGCACCCGGTTTCTTGCACTAACCAAATTATATATATATATATATATATATATATATATATATATCAACTATTTTTTTTTTCAAGAAAACGTTTACAAATTACATCAACAACCACCCTCAAGAGGTTTGAACACAAGACCACTTAAGAAACAACCACCATCTTTAGCCACTAGGGCAACTACCATCGACATATATATATATATATATATATATATATATATATATATATATATATATATATATATATATATATCAACTATTATTATTTTATCAATGTAAAATGTTTAAAAGCTTTGTTTTAAATAGAAAAATGTTAGAATTTTAAATAAAGATAAATATATTAACACCATTGTTATCTGTTTCAACAAATTTTATCAAAATATTTAAATTGATAAATTTTTGTATTAAATAAATTTTAAGATTTTAAAAATGTAAATTTATCTGATTTACATGATTATGTCTCCCATTTACTAAACTTCTTAACAAAAGATAATTATTTTAGCGTGGTAAAATGAACTTTAAAATAACTTACATCTAGATATAGATTCAAATTAAGAGACAAAGAGGTGTGATGATTATTATAGATTCACGAGTTTATTTTATAATCCCAACAATGATAAATAATCTTCTTTAGGTTTAGATTTTTCATAGATAATGTGTCATTCATAAAAATAATTATCTATATATTTAAATGAAATATATATCTTCACTATGAAGAAAATATTAGTGAAATTTATCCTTATTTAAATTATTTTATCTTAGGTAATTAGTCATTCCAAAAATATTGATAGTAAAATTAATTATGCATGCTTGGATGCAATAAATCTTGAGTTTGAAGGAGAAGATACTAACAAAGTTTATGCATATCATTTTCATAAATAATGTATTATCCTCAAAGATATTGACAGTAAAATTAACAATGTATATCTAAGTGCAACACAAATCTTGAGTTTAATGATAAGAGTAAGACTTGCAATCTTCCTAATATCCACATAAAATAGTCTAATATTATGGCCTTCAAAGAAAAAAGCACTAATTTAATAACATAATAATGTCTTTGTTGAAACTAACTAATTTAAAACATAAATAACATATATAAAAAAATAATTATTTAAGGACCCAACTAAAGCATCATTCATATCTTTAAACATAATGAAGACTTTGTTTTTAACAAGAGTCACTTGTGCCAAGGTGTCCTTACTAATTTGTATGTGTTTAAAGAGAGTATATATTTTTGAATGAAAACACACTATATTAAGAATAAAGGGCTAATCATACAAAAGGGTGTGCGGACGAACACTTCTTGCCCTATACACAAATCAATTGACTAAGAGTATATTTTGATTAAGATAGTCTCAAATTTTGATCTTTTAAATATAACAAAATTTATTTCATTCTTCTTTGATTTGTGACAAGATTGTTTGATTGTCATTGTACTCCTAGGATCTACCAATCATGCAAGTTCTCTTCTTTGAGTTGCCTCATGAGAGTTGTCATATAAACAAGGGTGTTAAAGTAGAGCTTCATGCCAAAAGGATTTTGAAATATTAAATCATGAATAGTAATGTAAAAACCAAGCTTGCTTATATTTTACTTAATTGTTTTATTTCATAAATTGAATTAGAGGATTCATAAGGTGAAACATATTTTTAATCAACGACTTTAAAAAAAGATAAGAGGTCTGAATCAAATTTAGTACATATTTTGTTGATTTATATAACTAAAAAATATGTTCCAATGTTTTAGTTCTATTATAATTGCTTTAAAACCAAAATTTGAGATCCCTAATTTGTTTAAGTAAAATTTATTAGGTAATTTAAAATACAAAAGCATCCAAGCAAGTAGTTGTTTTAATATATTGAACCTCGACATCAAATGGCAAAAGCTCAACCAATTATAAGTAGAACTTATTACAATTTTATATATGTGTTTGTTAATATTGGGCCTCTTAAAATCAAAAGGGATCCATGTCATTTATCAGTTGTCTCTATTTCAAAAGGGGGCCTAGGCAGTTTTAAAAGGTTTTAAAAGCTCTTACTTTTTATTTTAAGAGCTTTCTCAGATCTAAAGGGCGCCGTCTATTGATCCTCTCTATTTTAAAAGGGTGCTTATCCCTATAAAAGCGGGGGCTATCTCCCTATCGCATGGGTCGGATGAGTTGTTAATACGTAGATAATAGACTCGACCGACCTACCAAAATGGATCCTTAAAAAGGATTAACAAAAATTTATATGCAACTTTAAGAAGAAATAAATATAAATAATGGTAAATAATATTTTTTTAATTGTAAAAATTATCTAATTTACATGACTATCCCTCACATTTAATGAAATTCTTAGCAATACAAAAAATAATAATTTTGACATGGTCAAATGAATTTAGAACAACTCATTTGTAGATAGATATGTGGAAATTTTTATACCTAATTTCCTCAGGGATTAGATGGACATATATTCAAATTAAGAGATAAAGAGTTCAAACCGCAACGCGGGTGAGTTTGTGAGGGGGTGGGCGTGTGGTGATTGTGTGTTAAATTCCCTATTGATAAGCATAACTATCAATAGCTCTCGACTTTACGAGGGGTCATGGTTGGGAGGAGACTGCTTAATCTTGTGTGTTGGTCATAGGGCTTTATCACACTAACCAAATAAAAAAATAAAAAATAAAAGACAAAGAGATGTGCATTTATTTCACAAGAAGTTTGTGCAAAGGATATGATTATTAGATTTTTATGAGTTTGTTTTATAATTCCAATGATGATAAATAATCCTCTTCAAGTTTGAACTTTTTATAGGTAATAGCATCTATAAAGTTATTGAAAGTTAAAATAATGGTCTATATTTTAATGAAACATATATCTTGAATTTGAAGAGAATATTAGTGAAGTTTATCCCTATTTAATTGTTATTTCTTAGGTAGTGCATCGTTCCAAAATATATTGAAAGTAAAATTAATTATGCATGTTTGAGTGCAACATAAATCTTGAGTTTGAAGGAAAATATCGATGAATTATATTCCTATTCATAGCATTTTCATATATAATGCATCATTATGAAAGAAATTGACAACAAAATTAACAATATATATCTAAGTGCAACATAAATCTTGACTTTAAGGGAGAAGATAGTGAATTCTATCCTCATCCCAAGATCAAGTGATCAAAAATTACTATTATAAGGATCAAAGTAAGCTAAAAATATGAGATAAAAGTATAATAAAAGTAAGATATGCAATCTTCATAATATCCACATAAAATAATCTATTATTGTGGCCCTTCAAGGAAACAACCACTCAAATTAAGAACATAATCATATCTTTTAAATACCAACTAGTTTGAATCATAAATAACATATATAGATTAATTAATATTTAAAGACCCAACTAAAGCATCATTCATATTTTTAAACATATTAAAGACTTTATTTTTAATGAGAGTCACTTGTTCCAAGGTATCCTTACTAATTTGTATGTGTTCAAAGAGAGTATATTTTGATTGAGATAGACTCAAATTTGAATCCTCCAAATATAACAACATTTATTTCATTCTACTTTGATTCATGATAAGATTGTTTGGTTGTCATTGTACTCTCAAGATCTACCACTCCAATATAAAAAGACATGCAAGTTCCCTTCTTTGAGTTGCCTTATAAGAGTTGACATCTAAACAAGGGTAGTAAAGTAGAGCCTCATGCCAGAAAGATATTGAGAAATATTAAATCATGAATAGTATTGCAAAAACCAAATATGCTTAATTATATTTTACTTAAAAGTTTTAAATCCCACATTGAATTAGAGGATTTATAAAGCAAGGCTTAATTTTAATTAATGATTTCTAAAAACATAACAAGTCTTGTGTCTTGATTTAGATTTAATACATATTTTGTTGATTTGCATAACTAAAAAATGTGTTTCAATGTTTTATTTATATTAAAAATGCTTAAAAACTGGAACCTAGTATCACTAATTTTTTTAAGTAGACTTTACTAGGCAATTTATAAAATAAGAGTATCTAATAAAATAGTTGGTTTAATATATTGAATTTGTATACCAAATAGCATTAGCTCAACCAGGCATATTACTCAACTTTCTAGGAAGAGGCCCAGGTTTGAATTTGTATATCAAATAGCGCTACATGCAGAATTGCCAAATTATTGTAATACTTTTATGTGGTCATGATGTAATACAAGAAGGACCTGCTCAATTGTGTGTGTATGTGAATATTGAATTTGGATTGTCACACGCTAAGACTTAGTTTCTACCAAAATAGATACTTAAAATGGATTAACAAAGTTGTGTATACAACTTTAAGAAGAAATACATATAAGAATGTAAATAATGGTAAGTAAGTTTTTTAGGAGAAGGAAAGTGTTTAAGAAAATGTACTATTCGATGTTAATACATCTACCATTTACAAGGAAATACTAGAAACTAAGTAGATAAATCAAAATCTTCCTTAGCAAAGCTAGGAAAGGATATATCTAATGGAATGGAAAATTGTGAAAGAATATTAAGGAATAGAATTATAAGACCTACTCCCAATACTAGAATGGCAAAAAGAGAAGAAACTTCAAATTATTAAGCGAGAGATAGGAAAGCAAGAGCAAACATAGAGAAAGGAACACAATTGATTGAACTTCTCTTTACAAAACAATTAAATGATATTGGTAATTTGCAAGAGGGGCTAGCAACCCCTAATGAGACATGAATACCATCTCATGGAATATAAGGGGTACTAATACCCCCTCAAAGCAGAGGTGTATCGGGGACCTATGTTTAAGTAATAAGCCTGATATTATTTTTATCCAGAAAACTAAAATAATAAAGGAAGAAGTTTCCAAAACTATGAAAGTAGTATGGGCAAGATATGAATGGGATGGTATGGATTCAAAAGCAGTAATAGGGGGAATTCTAATAAATTAAAATCTGGTTAGAACTCCAATGAACCTGTTCATAAAAGTAGGCATTGGATAGCCTCATTAGTCACATGCTGCTTTGAAGCTATTCGTTTCATCCTTATCAATATCTATGGACCTACAACTTAGTCAAGCAAATCAGAAGTATGGAGTTGGATTGAATCCTTATGAGAAATAAAGACCAAGAAACTCAATTTATGATCATAGGATATTTTAATGCCATAACCAAGCTAGATGAAAATTTTGGAGAAATTAGGAAAATAACCCAAAGTATGAGAGATTTCTTAGCTTTTATTCAAAACAATAATCTATGGTAGGTTGAGTTTGAAGAGGACACATATACATGGATCAACAATAGGACAAGCCTAAATATGATAGCAAAAAAAATTAGATAGATGCATACTCTCATATCATTAACTAGATGAAGGTGCTTGTGCTAGAATTAATACCTTGACAAGAATTGGTTCAAATCGCTAGCCAGTAAGTGTTAAAATGATGGTAAGTTGTCCCATGGGGACAACACAACGGTTCGATCTTCGATTCTTCTTCGGGAGGTCCAAGGTTCAACCTACGATGTGGGTGAGTGTGTGATGGGGTGGGTGTGTGTTAAATTCCCTATTGATAAGCATAGCTCTTTGCTTTACGAGGGATCATGGTTGATACGAGACTTCTTAGCCCTGTGCGTTGGTCGTAGGGGTTTCTCACACTAACCAAATCAAAAAAATGATGGTAAGTGAATTTAAAAAATCATATTTCAAATATGTGTAGATGTGGGAAGACCATTCTCATTTATTGATATGATTGTGTAGATGTGGAATTCTTCAAGAAACAATGGGTTGT
The DNA here is from genome assembly GCA_028583015.1 of Wollemia nobilis. Taxonomy (NCBI): domain Eukaryota; kingdom Viridiplantae; phylum Streptophyta; class Pinopsida; order Araucariales; family Araucariaceae; genus Wollemia; species Wollemia nobilis. The sequence goes on from JAQPPZ010000030.1 coordinate 2,594,371, forward strand.
ATACAATTCCAAAATAAATAAAATTAATAACATCTAGATTAAAAGAATGGAACAAGAACACTTTCATAAACCTTTTTGAGAAGAAAGAAGAACTAAAAGATAAAATTTCAAAATTCTACAAAGGTGGGTACAATAATCCAAGTTAGAGGAAAGGGATGCTTAGTGAAAATAATAATATTTTGAGTAAAGAAAAGAAGTTTTGGAGATTAAATTTGAGACAATTTTGGTTAAAATGAGATAAAAACATAAAGTTTTTCCATAGGATGACTATAGTACAGAGATCAACATCCAAAACTAATAGAATTAAATTAGCAGAAGGGGTTTGGATTGAATACCAGAGCAAAATTAGAAAGGAGGTCAGGCTTTTTTACTAGAATATTATGAGATTGAAGAAGATTGAAGTTCTTAATGATAAACTATTGCAAGAAGTGCCTTCAATTATAGTAATGAAGATAATAACAAACTAATGGAACCTATTACTTTAGAAGAAGTTCATTAAGCTCTTTTCTCTTTTCATAAGGATAAATCCTCAGGTATATATGGACTCATTACAACATTCTATCAACATAACTAGGAAATAGTGAAGGATTCTTTATTGGTGACAATGAAATAGTCTAGGGTAAAACAATACATACCTTATAAAATAAATGCAACATATCTTACCCTAATTTCAAAAAGAAAGGATGTAAAATTGTTTGATTCATTTAGGCCCATAAGTCTATGTGATGTGACATATAAGATATTCTCCAAAGTGATACCAAATTGGTTAAAACGACTAGTAGACAAGATTATTTTAGAAGAGCAAGGAGGATTTGTAAAAGGAAGACAGATTCTAGACAGGATCATAGTAGCTTATGAAGTAATGCATTTAGTAACTTCTAGAAAAGAGAAAACAATGTTCTTAAAACTTGATTTGAATATAGCATATGATAGGGTTAAATGGGATTTTACTTTTGTAGTATTAGAAAAGTTTATATTTGGAAAGATATGATCAGATGGATGAAAGCTTGTCTCTCTACAATATCATATTTAGTGCTAGTCAACGGGCTAGTCATGTAATCAATTAAATCCAAGAGGGGTCTTAGATAGGGAGATATTTATCACCATATGTGTTCATAGTTATGGCAGAGGTATTGAGAAGGAACTTGAAGAAGGAATAAAAATATAGGCTAATATAGACTCAAGGCTAGTAATAACATTAACAGCATCACTCATCAACAAATTATAGATGATATAGCTCTTTTCATTTAATATTTTCCATTGGTAATATTTGCTATATTTTATAACATTAATGAGTTTTCATATAAACCTTTTTATTAAATTTATTGTGGTTGTACTTATGCTTCAAGAAGGAAACTAATAGTCTAGATCTAGTAAAGTGGACTATGATAACATAAAGTTTTGAAAATATTACTTTACTAAGATACAATCACTACACCAAAAAAATCTTTTAAGGGCGGATAAAATACAACGGTTTTTACGGTTGTAAACAACCGCCCTAACAAACCATAAGAGGGTGGTTTTAAACCGCCCTCACCAAAAAAAGCTTATAACAGTGCCTAAAAGACAATGGTTTTTTACAACGATAAATAACCGCCCTAATAGACCTAAGAGGGTGGATTAAAACTGCCCTCACCAAAAGAAGCTTTTAATGATGCCTAAAAGACGATATTTTTTTACAGTAGTAAAAACTACCCTAATAGACCCTAAGAGAGCAGTTTAAAATTGTCATTTAAAAACACACACATATATATAAATATCCTAAGAGGGCGATTTTAAACCCTCCTCTTAGGGTCACACACACACACACACACACACACACACACACACACACACATATATATATATATAAAGGAAGCATGGGAAAATCTCTTGTATTTGTAATATCTTTTATTTTCTGCCCTTGTAATGTCTTCTCTTTTTTGCCATGCATCAATTCAATTCGTGTGGTCATGTAGGTTTTGAAATGCAGTAACTAGCTCTAAGTGCGTGGCTATGTCAAAGCCTCCAAAAATGATGAGATTGATGCAATAAATTAAGTTATCGTGGCGTAGGAAGTGATTGTTTCATTAAGCTCTCGTGGGGATGGATAAAATGTTTTTAGTGGCATTTATTTTGAATTGGTTGTATCCAAGAAACAAGGGGTTGTGAAATTTTATAGTGGGTAAAAAATTAATGCATACCAGTAGAGACCCCACATGTATGAGGTGAATGTTCACATGTACCTTTCTAGAGGGGTGAGAGAGGCCCATGTTTGCAAACAGCCCGCGTGTGTTCGCCTGTTGAGCTTCTAAGAGGTTTTTTTGAGTATGCTCGGTATTCTTTGATTTTTGAAATATTTTTTGTTATAACAAAAAGGGGGCTTATGTCTTTGAGTATACATGATGGCTTATTTTCTTAATTTCCTGGGCTTAGTAAAAAATCATAATAAAAGTATACGATGCTCTACTTCCCGGTGAATTCTGCAACTGATGAGCAACTATTTCTTGTTGTCACTGAATGGAAGTTCAAATTTTTTTACTTTCATTTGAAGATTAGGTTTTTAAAATTTCTTGAATTTCTATGAATATATATTTTTAATTTTTTGTTTTCCACAATAAAATTAAAACCCTACATTTTACATAGAATCTAGATAAACAAAGGTTCATGAAAAAAAACTTAGGCATGGAATTACACTAGGGAAATAAATAAGGATGATGTAGAAAGAATTCATTGTGCTAGGCATATACATGGGGAATGAAGAAGTTGAAGTATCACCTTGTGAGAATTGCATGATTTGAGGCTTAGGAAAACAAGTTCCACAAGAGATGATGTGGGAAATGAATGCAAACTTGGAAGAAATAACATAAAGCAAAGGAATAGAGGAAGAAAGAAGACTAATTGGGAAGGTGTCATCTATTGAGGTTAGGGTTGGAAGTAGGGCAAGGTTATATACCTATGGGTCAACCCAGTTGCTGACCTATACTGATATTAGATTAACATTTATAGGGATATGCTATGCTAGCTAGTCTATTACCACTCCTCATGAATTATGTACATTTTTTTTGTTTTTCTTCTAGTCCGGTTCACAATTATCAATTGAAAGCCTTGTTTGGAACCAATTACAATATGCAGGGGGCAAGGAAAACAATTGGAAACATTTTGGTTCTATTCTAACTTGCCTTTCAATGTGGAAAGGTCTCCATAGTGGAAAACTATGATTGATGTCAATGTTATTTATGGTGCATCATCACAACTCTTTGGTTACAAGGGTTTTAGGGAGAATATCTTGAATGATGTTGTGGAGGATGTCAACAATTTTTTTTAAATAGCTATGTGATTTGTGCAAAACAGGCTTCACTATAATATCTGATAGATGGACCAATGACAAATAATAAATTGTTGAACATTATTGTGTCTTCTAGGGTATGTCATGTTCTTGAAATCAGTTGATGTCTTAGGTAGCTGACTTGCTTTGTGATTTGTTAGAGGAAATTGTCCTTGATGTGGGTTTAGAAAATATTGTAATTAGAAAAAACTCTTTAACTATATGGTAGTCAAAAGACCTTTCATGAACAAATATCCCATTAATATTTGGTCTTCTTGTGGAAGACATCATAAAACTTGAGTGGATTAAACTAAGTGTGGATGAAGCAAAGCCCATAACTAGATAAATTTATAGCTATTTAGTGTTTCTCAGCTTGATGAGAAGCACATATGAAAGAAATAATGTTTTCAACCTACCATTACAGGATTTGCCCTACAATTTATTGCATTGAATATAATGATTGGCTAAAAGTTAAATTTTGCAAGAATTTAAGTTGCATGGAACTTGGAAATAGGTAGAGTTTATGAAATGGAAATACCTTAGGAAACATGAGTCCTCAAACCTTTTGGAAACATTGAAACGACAAAGAAAATACCAAATATTCTTTTCATTTGTAGATAAAATTGAATTAAAGAGATCACAGATGGATGAAAAACATATTTAATTATCATATTTCATAGAGTACGATGGTTAATTTCAAAATTCAACCTTTATAGATTAGGTTGTGCTTTCCATGCAAAACTGAACTACATAGGCTATGCTATAAAATTAGTTCTTAATCTTCTAAGTGATCAAAATCAGTATAAAAACTGAAAGAAGAATTAACTCTTGTGAGTTCAACAACAAGTGTAGGAGGAGGACTTTTATCATCCTCAAGATCTTTTGTAGCCATGGAAGTATCTAAGTCAGGATTTTTAGAATCCATATCCAATATTTTGTTTGCCTTCTTGTTTACTTTCTACAAGATACAAGACAAATATTAGAATGCAAGAAAACTAGATCCTTTATTTATTTATTTTACTTCATCATGTGAAGGAATCTATATGTGCCTCAATTCCCTTTTGTTGCTGAAGATTTTTAGATTCTCTGGTTTCATTGATCCTATCCTATGATTATTTTCTAGTCATCATCAATTTTTTCCCTTTTCCCTCATCTTAGACCTCTTTTTATAGTAACTTAATTTTTATTAAAGCGGAGCATGTCTATACCATGTGGGCCTCATATCCACAAAACCTCTAAAACCTCAACTTAGGACTCCTCCTTTTATTCAAAATTATAAGAAGTGTTTAAAATACCCTTGGAAACATTGGAAATGTCTCTAAGAAATGTTAGGAAATGCTGGAAGTCAAGATGGCGAGTCTCCAAGAGTTTACAAGGATTTTATGAGTTTCCAAGTTTCAAAAACAGGGAAATGAGGGCACCTAGGAGTTTCCTGCAAAATAGACAAGAATGGTTGCTAGGAATATTTTCTCGCTCATAATTTGTGATAGTATTGGAAATTTAATTTGGTGATCTTATGGGATGGAAGTCTACATTTTTGTTAGTATTGACAATTTCTCGGTCAAGATCTTTTAGTCTAGATGTTGCATTGATTGCTTCCTAGAGGATAATCTTCTTTCCTCATTTCTCCATTTTAATTGTGACAATTCTTTCTTTGGTCTGTTCTTTATTTTTTAGTTTTGTTATTTCTTTCTTTTAGCATTGTGTTGTCTATAGGATGCCAACTAAATAAAACAACTATAAGCCTTTCTAATATACAACCATCTATGACTCAAGTTATATGCTATAGTCCTTGAAGCCTAACATAGTAAACTGCAACAAGAGAGACAAGACCAGGTTTTAGTTTCATCTTCACCAAGATTACTGATGCCCACTACAAGCATCACAACACAAACCTTGTGGAAGAATTCTTATGGAAACTCCTTAGTTTTTGTTGAGGACCTCAATGCCCATTTTGCTGGTAATTTTCATGTGTAGGTTAACATGATCTCTCTGTATTATAAGGTGATGCTTTAAAGCAGCACATGCATCATAAAATAATGAACAACTTCCTTTTCCACAATCTGCTTGTATAACCTCATCTTTCCTCTAGCTTCTTGTTTGTAACAATAGTTCTTAGTTGCTCAAGATTTTAGTATGTATCTAATTAGCCTTCAAGGTTTTGCATAGCTTATGTAGTAGTTTGCCATGATTCTTTTGGTTATGGTCCATTACTATTTTACCCATGCCAATATTCATGCATAAAGTAGTAGTATCTCAAAGGAGGCATCATCTCCCATGCATATGGTCAGGGTTCAGGGAATTTTAGATTCAGCTGACCCATACCTGAGCCATCATTTTAAAAATTCAAACCCATACTAATCTCATCATGAGCCACCAATTCATTCATTAGATTCTCTCTCATCAACAGTTAAGAATATCACTTTATTTTTTTGTTTCCTTTCAGCCATCTAAGCAATGGCCCAAACTTGGATTCGATAAGCCTATTTTTTTGACCTAGGTTTGAGCTTGGGGTGAAAATTGGAAAAACAAAACTAGGCGATGACTTGGAAAATACAAAAAATATGAAATATGATAGATTTTGCAGAAATAGACTGAGCAAGGGTCAAAATGACTCAAATGGGATCACTCGGCTTGCCAACTTGCTAGTACTTGCAGATTCAGGGAGAGTTTCACCACTATGGTCTGAGACTCTAAACAATGAGGCCCAAGATTTTTGCTTGGTCCATCCTTGTTCCTATCTCCATTGGCATGCTTCTATGCCCCTATTATCACCACTATGATCCCCAAAACACAAGAAATTATGGAAAAGGAAACATAATCTACCACTAGTTTCTCCAATTGCAAATGCATTTGGGAAAAACCATAAAACAAGGAAATGAATTTTGATGTACCAATCCTAATAATGATATTATGCTCAATGGAATGCTACCTCTCTATTAATACCTACCACTTTTTATCTTAAATACCCAAAATGAGAGTGTTGTCAGTCTGCATAACAAGTAGCTTGGTCACAAAATGTGATTATGATTGACACAAGCAATCATGGTTTTTCTCAAACAAGCCATTTGACCTAACATTAATCATAATATTAACAAGAGATGGGTGCAATGAAGATCTGTGATATGTTTTCTTGTCTATGATTTTTACATTGCTTCATCATGTATGTTAAAGTGGAACGATGACTCCATATGATCCATAATTGATCTCTCAACTTGTAGATCTACTACCATGTTGGCTAGGAAATCTGCAATCTTATTTTCATACCAATAGATGTGGCCAAATATGATGGTGCTAAAATAGTGTTCAAGCCTATCACATGCATTTAAACCAACTTTAGTGTCCAATGATTGGCTTGCTTAAACCATCACACCTTTCATTAGTTTAATCATGACAAAGGACTCAGTTTTTGCTACCAATTTAGATAAGTTGTCAACGCTATTCTCATTCGTTTCCTTGTCACAATCCTATTTTCCACTACATTAAGATTCTAGTTGAGTTGTAACTTTATATTTCAAGTTCATCTGGGATTAAGTTCCCATAATATGGATTGCTTATATTTTTATATAGGTCTACATGGAGATTCCTAATGTTGTTTTTTTTATTGGATAGGAAAGGGGGCTACACAATTTAAAGTTTAAACTATATATAAAATATAACATGGCCTTGATCTTTTTATTTTTATTTTTTTTGGGTGTATGTGTGTACATGGCCTTGATCTTTTTATTTTTATTTTTTTGGGTGTATATGAGAGAGAGAGAGAGAGAGAGAGAGAGAGAGAATCTCTATTTGTCAAGGGACACAACATGAAAGGAAGATGATGCAAATAGAAGTGATTCAAATGGAAGAATGAGATATGACTCAGTTGTGATCAATTTAAGTGATATAGTTCAATTTATTTACTATGTTGAGAGAGAGAGAGCTTTAAAGTGAATGTCTCTGTTTGTCAAGGGAAACACACTACACCAAAGAATGCTTTTTAGGGCGGCTAAACGATGATGGTTTTTTATGGTGGTAAAAAACCACCTTAATAGACCATACGAGGGCGATTTAAAACCACCCTCACCAAAAAAGGCTTTTACGACACCTAAAATATGACGGTTGTTTACGACAATAAAAAACTACCCTAATAGACCCTAAGAGGGTGGTTTAAAACCATCCTCACCAGAAAATACTTTTAAGGGCGCCTAAAAGATGATAAATTTTTATGACAGTAAAAAACCACCCTAATAGACCCTAAGATGGTAGTTTAAAACTACCCTAAAAAAAAGGATTCACAGGAATATCAATTGAGTTTAGGGTTCAAGATGGAAACAAATCCCATCCCCTGTATTTGTAATGTCTTCTCTTTTCTTCCCGAAAGATTGAACACCAGCTTTCTCGACTCTATGGGAGACCACAAATTAGGAGATAATAGGGTTTGTCCAGGAGATTATGAGATCAAATATTTGCTTGCTGGTTGTTATTTTGATGCTCTACAGGGCCCCGAGATAGAAATTCTAAGGGTACGTAAAATTATAAATGTACTAGTGAGTTTTTTGTAAGGTTCTTTAACTACAAATTTTGTAAAGTAGAACCAAATTTCCTTGCTTATGATATGTCAATGGAAATCCATAAAAGGGTTTAAAATTGGCTTCTTAAAAATTATATAGTTAAGTTGATCATAATAGAGAAACATAAAATACCCATGCGAAGGATGTCTTTAAAAATATTTATAGTTATCTTGTTTTTCCAAGATAAAGGGATAGAAATGAATGTCTCCACTACCACATTTGTACTCTAAAATTTCTTTGAATGCCCAGCAAGGCATTTTATTGTCCATTTCTTTTTAAAAAATGCCATTAAATTTTTTGCCTTCATTCATCTGTCATTAATGTTCTTGTTTATTGCACATCATGAAGATGCATTGTATGTTGTAATGTCAACTTTGTTGGATCGATGAAAGCCTTTATTTAAAAATAATATAATGTATTAATTATCATTAGTCAAGCATGGGATATTACTCATTTTAGATTTGATATTTTTATCATTGTGCATTTTTTCAGGAGTCTATGTAAACAAGATGAGTACTTAATAAAAAATCATTTTGTTTCCTTGAGTTATCTTGTAATTTGTATAGTTCTTTTTTTCCATTTTCTTTTTTTGCTTTAGTGCCTTTTTATATGTTTTGTGCCTTTGTTTTCTGTTTCTTTTGAGGATCTATTATTTTTATCTTCTTTATGCTTACTATTTGTGGATTTAAGTGAGCTTTATTGAGTTCTTCTATGTATTCCACAATTCAAAATGGATCCCCTATGAATAGATAGATGCCTATTTAAAACAATCTTCCCAATAAGGTGTAAAATTATGATAAGAAATTCTTATCAAATGCCTCCAATATTTTGAAGGTCTTTGTCTTCTTTATGCTTATGATTTGTAAATTTAAGTGAGCTTTATTGAGTTCTTCTATATCTTTCGCAATTCACAATGGATCCCTTGTGAATAACTAGATGCCTACATAAAGCAATCTTCACAATAAATGTGCAAAATTATGATAAGAAATTTATATCAAATGCTCTACACTATTTTGTAGGTCAATATTTTGTATGAACAATCTTCCCGATAAGTTGTGGAATTATGATAAGAAATTCTTATCAAATGCTCTACACTATTTTGGAGGTTAATATTTTGTATGAACTAATAGTTTTGACTAGGAAGTACTTTAATATCAGTTGCTTTGGACTTTTTCAGGTTTTCAGTACCAAGAATTGATGACTACTCTTACAAGGTAGACAAATTGTGAGTATTTGGTTCTAGATTTATTAATCAAGTAATTCAGATAATAGAATAACCAACATTGTTATAGTAAATACACATCCATCATATTTAGTAACTCTCTCTTCCTTTGTTTCTAATATTAATATATGTGATCCATCTAGCTAATGAACAGTCATCTAATGCAATCAGTACCTTCAAGTTTCATTATGTCTAATATTACGCAAGAAAATGCAGAGACATCAATGATCTCAATGTACATATTCTAAGGTAGTAGGCTAGTTAAGGTCTACAATAGGCTTAAGTAATAAATTGATTCTCAAGTTCTTTCTAGCCCATTACAATGTTTAAAGAATATAATTACTGCTATTAGATCCTATTCACAGTCCCAGTATTCTTATATCATTTTGTAAGTTGTCATTAACACCATATTACAACAACTCAACTGATAACACATCATAGGGTGAAATATTCTAGGTTGACTTACCTAAAAATTTCAAGAGTAAATATAATACTTATTTTTATCATGCCATTACATTTTGCAGCTGGGAACATAGCCTTTAATTGATGCATTTGCCAACAGGCCTCTTACAGAAGAAGATAAATTTGAAGCTCTAAAGGATTGTATCTTTGTTTCCTTTGCTGAGCAGGTTTTTCCTAGCCTAGTGTATGCTATCTACATCTTGTTTTATCCTTTGATCGAATGGATGAATGTTGAATGCTATCAACTTGGTAATGCTTAATGAAATAACATGTATGCATGTCTTTTGCTTTGATATTTATGTAAAAGGGTAATCTTATATTGCTTTGATACTGTGGCATGCTCGAGAAAAGTCATTAATATACCAAATAATTATAATCAATTAACCATAAGGAATCAATCAACACAATTGATCCATCAAAAACTTTAGCCAAAACTATGATTAAATAATCATTATGTTCATAATATGCATGAATTAATTATTTTACATAATTAGGATGCATTGTGATGATTGTATAAAAAAGTATGATGAATAATATGTGTCCAAAATTCATGCTTTTAGGATGAATTATTTGTGTTAAGTTGAATTATTTATGTTTTGACATGGTTGTGCTATGTATCTAATCTCCTCCTTGAGAGGTCAATTCTCTAAGTAGGGAATAGAATGAAAGGGGAATTATAGGTGAGAATTCTTTGGCTAGGTGGGAAATTGCCCTAATGATGCTCTCCCTCCTCTCACACTTCACATGTAAAGACTCATAAGAATCAATGATAGGTTTGTATTTTTTGACAAGCAACACTAGCCGAGGTCATAAGGATAAGGTCTTAGGTAAGGTTAATTGTCTATGGATGAAAATCTAGAGTGTAAAAAATTTGAATCCTTAACATGCATTCACTCAATAACATGATCCTAGCACATGAAGAATTTATTTGCTTATCTAAAATAACTTGAAGTAGGATAGAGTATTTCAAAAATTGTAGGGATAAGATATGTTTTTTAGTAATATAATTAATGTACATATGTGAGGAGGTACTTGTTTGTTGTAATGATTATATGTACTTGTTTTATGAAATAATATTTCATGCCTAGTAAAATAATGTAAATATTTTCTAGATGGATATGTAGCAATTACAACCATCTATATGGATTTTCATGTATGACTATGTAATGTTGCTTCTTATGTATGTAGATTTTATTTACAAATGTTAAATTATGAGTTATGATATTGGTTGAGTTGAAAGTTGATCCAAAAAGGTATCAAGAAAAGTGTTTCTTTTTGTTATTGATTTCTTATTAACATTGAATTCCATGGCTATGTAATGTATTATTGTACCTACTGCTTAAAAGGATATTCCTATAGTATCTTATCACTTTTATGATGAATACACTATATTGGTTTATGAATGGATAAGTGATGCCTAGAATATATAGGTTCTTTTAGCAAAGAAGAAAGAGGTTATGTGTGACCTTGATATATTATTTCCCATAGTTTTGTAGGTTTCACAAAAGCATTGAAATCCCTACAAAAGTGTTAGGTAGTGCTTTTGCAAAAGGGTGTTTCATTAGTATTTTTGCAGTTTTGTATGCATAGTCTTTCATTGTGGGTTATTTGTGTCTATTTTGGTTTTACAATGTGTCTTTACAATATTTAGAGTGACAATATGTACAAAAAAAGACCAAGAAAGGCACCGTAGGTAGCTTAGGATATTATAATAAATCAAGACTTAGTGATAAAGGCCTCACATGCTAGTAACTACTTGAAATTTGATAGTGTTGTTCAATAGTGGTTGACTTGGTTTTGTCATCGAATGTGGTGTATTGTAATAAATGGTGGAAGATACTAGCTACAAAGTTCCATGATTGAGGAAGATAAGGAGGTGATCCATAACATATATGAATTCGATAACAAGAATACTCAAAATGAGGTTGATGATGCTTTGACTAAAAAAGAAGGTATGCAGACTACACAAAAAAATTGTTCGTGATGTTTGTTACTTGTTGTTGTCATACTATATGGTATAATGATGTTTGGATGGTGTCAACATTATAGGTGTTGATGATAGGTCATACTGAATATTGTAGAAAGAGAGGTCCAACAAGATGTGCAGCAGAGTCAAGTAGCATAGATAAGGTGAAGATCATTTGCAATCTAAATAGATAACCCATAAGAAAAACTTCTATTTAGTTTACATCTTACTTAGGGGTGATTGTGAGGGAGATTGCCCCTATCATCCATACAAACTGAAGAGTAGTCCTAGTGGAAGTTAAAAATTAGTTATGGACACTCGTTATGATAAATTTCTAACCAATATGTTCATAGTGTCCATTTTTGAATACTTATATAGATGTTGCATCTAATAATATACTTTTTTGATGCAACAAAAATATATCATTTTGAACACAATGAAGAAATGGATCTTCATGACCATGGACAAGAAATGGCATGATCATAAGCATCAAATTGTGAAAAACCACTATGATAAGTATGATAATGACATAGATAGAATTGCTAATCCCCCACCTCATGTATCACAAAAATATTGATAAGCCTTTGTGAATGGTAGGAGCAACGCTGACTTTAAGACAAGTACCAACCAATATGCTATGGTAGTTCATATCATTGTGTAACTAAAGAACTGAACACAAACAAAGATATAATACAAAAAAGAGATATTGCCACAAATGAATCTTTATATTGATATTCGATACAAGTTTACAAAGATTTTGAATTGCCCCAAATGTGTTGGGGGCAATGTAATAATGCTTTATCTGTCTCTCTTCTGAGATACAATGATTTTAATAGGAAAGGGGTCTTCCAAATATTTCGTAGGATGTAGTGTTCTTTGTTCTCTCATCACAGCTTCAAGGGGTGAGTGGGCTTTGGTATCTAGCCAAGGACCACTCCAGCTTCAATAGCTTATCCAAAGTACTTATCGCCTACACACATTCAAATCAGCAAAGGGATTAGTAGCACCTGTATATTTGAGCAATAGAATCAATGCATGCATAAAATCCTAAGCAGATAAGTATATGAAACAAATGATAGAAATGATAAACAAATAATGCCTTGCTAACATAAAAATATTACTAATCTCGGTCGTACGTGTGAATTCGTGCTCGAGATTATGGAACCATGAAAGCGCGATTGTGGGATGGAAATCGTGGATCTACAGTTGTGACATTGCGAATGCACATTTTCGACTATAGAACCGCAAACGGGTGGTTTCGTCTGAGTAACAAATTGCCTTAGAATTCAAGCCAACGGTTAGAATCAAGCTCGTGCTCTCAATTTCTCGTTGGGTTTGGATGTATTTTGGTAGCCTATCGGTATGCAAATTCAGCTCCCTTTCTTTGTTGACAAGATGATATTTTTATAGGATTCCTAGGGCTTTGGAGGGGAATGGGAGGTGGCAAGCCTGACTTGCCAAGTGGCAAATCTGAACTGCCAGGTGGAAGGGGTAGTTATAGTGAGTCATTCTATGTGCCTCACTTAACTAGGGTGATGTGGCTGCAAGTGGAGTGTAATGGTCCTATGTGAAGGGACAAGGGAGACAAAATGGATGAGATATGACATGGGTGTTGGGAATATATCCCATGTGCAAAGACAGGGGGACAAGAGTGGGTAAGATATGGCCAAAATGTTGGGTGAAGTGTCCATGACACGTCCAATGGGTGGACAGGGTATCCTAGGGTGATTTTCCAAATTAAGTAAATTAGGAAAATAGGATAATGTGCAGGATTTTACATCCCTAAGTTAGAACTTAGACATATAATCTTAGTATGCAAGATTTGATGGTGGGGTGGCAAATGTGGTTTTTACGGTGTTGGATTTTAGTGTCTACAATTGCCCCTTTTTGTACTGTGTTGTCTAAAGAACTGAACACAAACAAAGATATAATACAGAAAAGAGAGATTGCCACAAATGAATCTTTATATTGATATTCGATACAAGTTTACAAAGATTTTGAATTGCCCCAAGTGTGTTGGGGGCAATGTAACAATGCTTTATCTGTCTCTCTTATGAGATACAATGATTTTGATAGGAAAGGGGATCTTCCAACTCTTCCGTAGGATGTAGTGTTCTTTGTTCTCTCGTCACAACTTCAAGGGGTGAGTGGGCTTTGGTATCCAGCCAGGGACCACTCCAGCTTCAACAGCTTATCCAAAGTACCTATCACCTGCACACATTCAAACCAGCAAAGGGATTAGTAGCACCTGTATATTTGAGCAATAGAATCAATGCATGCATAAAACCCTAAGCAGATAAGTATATGAAACAAATGACAGAAATGATAAACAAATAACGCCTTGCTAACACAAAAAATATTACTGATCTCGGTCGTACGTGTGAATTCGTGCTCGGGACTATGGAACCGCGGTTGTGGGCTGGAAATCGTGGACCTGCGGTTGTGAAACCGTGGATGCGCATTTTTGACTGTGGAACCATGGACGAGCGATTTCGGTTGAGGAATAGATTGCCTCGAGATTCGAGCCAATGGTCGAGAATGAAGCTCGCGCTTCACAATTTCTCGTTGGTCTAAGTCAATTTTGGCAGCCTATCGGTATGCAAATTCAGCTCCCTTTCTTTGTTGACAAGATGGCATTTTTATAGGCTTCCTAAGGCTTTGGAGGGGAATGGGAGGTGGCAAGCCTGACTTGCCAAGTGGCAAATCTGAACTGCCTAGGTGGAAGGGGCAATCACAGTGCGTCATTCAGTGTGCCTCACTTAACTGGGGTGATGTGGCTGCAAGTGGAGTGCAATGTGGGATCCTGTCCTATGTGAAGGGACAAGGGAGACAAAATGGATGAGATGTGGCATGGGTGTTGGGAATCTGTCCCATGTGCAAAGACAGGGGGACAAGAGTGGGTAAGATGTGGCAAAAATGTTGGGTGAAGTGTCTAGGACACATGTCCAATGGGTAGACAGGGTATCCTAGGGTGATTTTCCAAATTAAGTAAATTAGGAAAATAGGATAATGTGCAGGATTTTACATCCCTAAGTTAGAACTTAGGCATATAATTTTATTATGCAGGATTTGATGGTGGGGTGGCAAATGTGGTTTTGAAGGTGTTGGATTTTAGTGTCTACAGTTGCCCCTTTTTGTACTGCGTTGTGTACAACACAATGCAGTGCAAAAACTGATGACATCTAACTTTATTGGATGGATGGACTCACTCTCTTTTGGTGTGGCAAGATGGATGACTATTGTAAATGAAATTTTGGTTTGCATGTTTACCCCCTCGATTGGCGAGTGGGTAACAATTGAGACCCAATGGCCAATTGATAGCGTTATTTTTGATGTCGCTCTGAGTTAATTAAGTTGTTTTGCAGAATATCGTTTGGTTTTTCTGACATGCATGAAATGAAGTAAAAAGGAACCAATCATCCTAGTTGCTTGTCCTAGTGACTGTTAGCAATTCCATTGTGCATTTGTTTGATTTGAACTTACCGTGTTTTGTAACCCCATGGAGTAGGCGTCATTTAACCTTGGATTTTGCTTTGTTATTTTCTTGATTTTTTTTTGTATTTGAAAACGCGGTTGTGCACGGTTGCGCATTCCTGAAACCACGGGTTCGCAGTTTTGACGTGCTAACCGCACTTTCGTGGTTTAGCTTCAAACCGTGGGTTTGCATTTTTGTGCGATCCGAAAAATGTGGACGTGCATTTTTTGTCGTGAAATGCGGCTATAAATAGGCCTGTGCCTATCATTTTCATTTCATTGCCAGTTGTCATCTGCTGATTTGGTGTGAGTGATGAGTGAGATGGAGATCGGCGAGGGCAGTGGTGGTGGAGGTGGCGGTGGTGGCGTCTCGGCTGGAGCGGAAGGCGGTGGTCGGTTTGCCGAGGTAGGTGGTCCTTTGCTTGTAGTTAGGGTCTTTTTTTTGTGTTTGTAGTTGTTTTTTTGTTTTATTTTTTATTTTTTATTTTAAACTAAGTGGGGCTGGTAATGAATTCGTTTTATTTTATTTGTTTTGTTATGCTTTTTGTCTTCTTTGTTTTTTTTTGTTTTTTTTTTTTTGTTAATATATGATCACCTAGGGGTAGGTAATTTTTTTTTTTTTTTTATTACCTAGGTTAGGTATTTTTTTTTTTTTTTTTTTTTATATTGTTGTTTATTACCTAGGGTTAGGTAATATTTTTTATTTTTTTTTTTTTTTTGTTTATTTTTTTGATTACCTAGGGTTAGGTAATATTTTTTATTTTTTTTTTTTTTTTATTACCTAGGGTTAGGTAATATTTTTTTTTTTTTTTTTTTTTTTGTTTATTACCTAGGGTTAGGTAATATTTTTTTTTTTTTTTTTTTTTATTACCTAGGGTTAGGTAATATTTTTTTTTTTTTTTTTTTTTTGTTTATTGTTGTTTGATTACCTAGGGTTAGGTAATATTTTTTTTTATTTTTGTTTTTTTTTTTTTATTACCTAGGGTTAGGTAATATTTTTTTTTTTTGTTGTTTGTTTTGTTCTAATATTTTTTTATTTTGTTTTAATTTTAGGTTAGGCTCCTTGATGCCCGACATAGGTGGCCTCGCACTATTCGCAAAGTGCGCAAGGCCCTTACAGATGATGATTGGATGTTCCTAGAGACCATTGGTCTTGATGGTTGTGGGCGATTGAGCACCATTCGGGCCGATGAGGATTTGTTGTCTATGCTTGTTGAGCATTGGGATCCTGATAGGGGTACCTTTCAACTTTCGATGGGGGAGCTGACTATCACTTTGGAGGATATTTACCGTATTCTTCATGTTCCTATCGAGGGTCCTATTGTCCATGTTGGCCTCGACAAGAAGGAGGCCATGTTCCCTATTTTTGGTGATATGTGGGATGTAGACTACAGCCGAGGAGGTATCGCATACCTGGATCTCTTTGTTGCTGATAGTTTGGGAGTTGTTCTAGCTTTCTTGATGTACCTTTTGAGCAACATGTTGTTGCCTAATTCCATGGGATCGAGGATCCCATGGAACCAGGTTCCTATTGTACTTGATCTTATTGTGGATCCTCGATGGTTGGCATGGGCTCCCGCTCTTCTATGCCAGATATACAATGAGTTGTACGAGGTGAAGAGACGGGGGTGGAAGGGACTAGGTTGTAGTTTGGTGCTCCAAGTATGGTCTTGGGAGCACATCATTGTTGGATGATCGGTTGGTCTTCCTTGTGCCTGTGATGCCACTACTCCTCATGCTTATAGGTGGCTACTTAGTGAGGAGCTCAATCATCCAGTGATTGGGGCATCGGAGTATCGAGGCATCTTGAGCTCCCTTTCTAGAGACTTCATGAGTTGGCGACCTTGGAGGGGCATGGATTGGGTTACGGATGTAGTAGAGCTTCATCGCATCAGGCGAGAGTGATGGGTTGTTGGAGCCCATTTGAGGGAGATGGAGCTTGTGTAGTTTTCTTGGGTGCATCATCAGTTTGGTTTGGTGCAGGGTGTGCCTGATGCGCTTGTGACGTATAGATGATGGGGAGATGAGCTAGGGTTACCTGTTGCTCCTAAATTTTGGTGAGTTGATGATCCTACTGATGATTTTGATGTGGAGATTCCTGACTTGGATGATGTGGGTACCACTCCCGAGTATGATATATGGTTTTCTTCTCAGCCTCCTTGGATGTCGAGTGTTGTGGTAGATGATGAGGGGAGTGGTGATGATGTGGAGGTGGGTGAGTGGACTCCTCGGTCGATGAAGCATCGATGGCATAGTACTCCTAGGGTTGATGTAGTTACTGATGTACAACAACCAGTGGAGGGAGGTGGAGATGGAGATGATGAGGGTGGTGGTGATGGGGGTGGTGATGGAGATGATGAGGGTGGTGGTGATGAGGATGCCCCTCCTCGATGGATAGAGGAGGATTGGGATATGTTACAGGTTGAGCATGATAGCCTAGGTTTAGAGGTGACTCACCTAAAGGGTGAGTTAGCATGGTACCAGGGTGAGGTGACTCACCTCCAGGGTGAGGTGGATAGGATGCATGATGGGCCTAGCAATGATGCTCTTACTACAAAGGACTTGGAGATTTCCAAGCTCGGAGGTGAGGTCACTCGGCTAGAGGGTGAGCTGACTCGGCTATAGGTAGGGTCAGGCAGAGGTGACACTATAGCTACTATTGTTGCTCTTCGAGCAGAGATTTCTCAATGGGTTGCTCGTGAGGGTGCAGACTTGAGGAGCCTACGCAAGCAGGCTATTTATATAGAGATGTTGGAGAATATTCTGCATGAGCATCAGATTCCTTTGCCTATTCCTCCTTCTTCATCAGCTACTACTGCTACCCGAGGGACTGATAGGAGTCACAGGACTCATCGGTCATCGAGTTCTCATGGTGCTTCTACAATGTAGGGTCCTCGGAGGGATCCTGCTGGTACTAGCTAGTGTGACATGTTGTTTCTCTTTTTTGTATTTTGCTTCTATTTTGCTATGAGCCTTAGTGCTTCGATGTATACAACCTGTAGGCATTTTGTACCTTTGGGACCTTCATATTATATATATATATATATATACATGGCCTTGTATTTTGGTTATCTCATGTGTTAATGTTTATATGCATGCTTTTTGTTTATGCTTTGTTAATGCTTATGTGATGCAATGTACACATTGTTACATTTGTGCTATGATAAATGAATGTAAACTAATATGTAATATGCAGTTTTATATTTATTTTCATATAACTATATGATGAAATGCATGATGTTTTTGTAATATTTTATAGCTCAGAGTAGTTGACCATTACTTGTCCATTATTTTTTCACGGTAGCAATTGGGGGGATCCAACTGCGTTGATGTATGGTGGGTGTATGTATGTGATAATGTAGAACATGTGATAATGATATGGTAGTTGGTATGGTTTTTGATATATAACATTGTAGGATTTTCAAAGACTCAAACAGTCTAGTGATGTCAACCATTTTCTCGATATTCGTCTAACCTTCTTTAGGACCAAGGTGTGTGCAAGTGGAGTTCGTTATTCTGAATCTTTGGTTTGGGAATGGCCCTAAGCAATCAAGAACCAGTGCATGTGTATGTGAAGTTCATTAACTCATGATGAGTAAAATTGGATGGTACCTGTATGGGTTTACCAATTAGCTAGCTTGTCCGTATGTGCGGTCAGAGGTCTTTCTTTTGGGAGAGAGACGTGTCGCCCTGCATGAGTTTACTCCACTGCCAGTCAAGCGTCTATAGCTCCGGTGGAGGTTCGCTCCATAGTCCAATGATTTGATCTTTGAGCTTTGGGGATGACTACATAACTTTCTGAGGGGAATGTAGTACGATCCTTCTTGCTTTTGTGATCTGTGGTGTGTGTATAGAATTTATCATGATAGAGTTTGGGGAATCGAATTCTCAACCGAAGTGTGATGAGAATGTGATCCTATCCTTACTATTCTACCTTTAATTTAAATGTTTGGATTGTTGTGATGGTGGTGAAAACCACCATTTTGATTTTGGACTATGTTGCATAATGGGACAAGCGGGGAATATTACCTTTTCGCTTCAAGGTTGTACCCAAGTTGGCGTTATCTTTTCTTACTCAAAATGCTTTTAAAGTTGTAAAGTGTTTTTGGTTCAAGATTGCTTTGGGGTCAATCTACCATACTCAAGACTTTCTTAATGTGACATAAGTGCTTTGGTCCTAAAGAAAATTGGACATATTATGAATTTTGGTTCTTCACTAGACATTGTTGAGTGACTGAAAATTTGATTTATGATATAGGAAAACATGTGTGGATATGAATTTTGTTGACTTGCGAAGAGTCTTAGTTGGGTATCCCCAATTCTTTGGAACTTGTTTTTACTTGGTCGTATCATCACCACTATGAAAGATCACTGAACATGGGATGGGATGGATGCAATTATGTGATTAGTCTAATGCTGCTATATGCTTGTGATATGCCTATTTAATGCACAAATTTTGTTTTTTTTTTTGTAACATGCAAATGCAATATGCTAAATGTTAGTAATGACATTTCTATTTACAATGTAACTAATATTGGAAATAAAAATTATTTTCTCTTTTTTTTTTTTTGTTTTTTTTTTTTTAGCCATGTACATATATATACATATATTGCAAGTCGTTTCATGCATAAAATACCTTTAGGTGCATTATGTTTAGTGGTTCTAGCTCCAATTCTCCTTCGAAGTTGGCAAGTCTATAAGTTCCTGGTCCCAAATTATGCTTTACAATGTACGGGCCTAACCAATTAGCCATAAATTTATCTCTCAAGTGTGGCAATGCATTGGTATTTTGTTGATTTTCTTTGAGCACTAGGTCCCCCACTTGAAATTCGTGAGGATGGACTTTTGCGTTGTAAGCACGTTTGACTCTGTCTTGATATACTCGTAAGTGCTCTAGAGCATTGATACATTTTTCATCAATAAGTGTCAATTGGTCAAGACGTGCTTGTCTAGCTGTTTCATCATCCATGAATTCTTGTAATGTGATTCGCAAGGAAGGTATCTCGAGCTCTAAAGGTAATATAGCTTCAACATCGTAAACTAGTGAAAATGGTGTCGCTCCCGTTGGCGTTGGATGCTTGTTCTATAAGCCCATAATGCCAAAGGAAGTTGAGTATGCCAATCTCGATGATTTTCTTTGACCAGCTTTCTTGAGAATGGATACCATTGTTTTGTTGGTTGCTTCAGACTTGCCCATTTGCTTGTGGGTAATAAGGTGTGGAGAAACTGTGTTGAATTTTGAATTTGTTGCACAATGCTCTAACATCCTTATTCTTAAATGACTTCCCATTATCAAAAATTATTTTTGAGGGTATTCCAAAATGATAGATAATATGTTGAAGTATAAACTCCGCTATTCGAGGTCCAGTCATAGTGGTCATTGGAATTGCTTCCACCCATTTTGTGAAGTATTCTGTTGCAGTTATGATGAATTTATGTTGTCCTGATGAAGCAGGTGATATTTTACCAATCAAATCGAGACCCCATTGTGAAAAGGGCCAAAGACTTTGAATGGGTTGTAAAGCGTGCGATGGTACATGAGTCAAATTTGCATGATATTGGCACTTTTGACACTTTTTGACATATTTGCAATAGTCATTTTCCATGGTCGGCCAATAGTATCCCATACATAGTATTCTCTTTGCAATGGCCATTCCACTGAAGTGGCCACCACAAGTACCATCGTGGGCTTCTATTATTGCTCGTTCTGCTTCAATCGGATCTAAACATCGTAATAATATTCCATCATACCCATGTTTGTATAACACATCCCCTAGTAGAGTAAAACGAATTGCTTTTTGTTTGAACATTCTTTTTGCAGTTCGTGTCATTTCTACTGGGAGTATTCCAGACTTGAGAAAGTCTCTTATCTCATCAAGGTAAGAATTGTAAGGTTCAACATGTATCAAACAAACGTTCTTCTCACCTGTAGGTTCTGCTTTTTGAATTGATGGTTTTGACATTGTTGTTATGATTAGCGGTTGTACTTCTCCATGCTCATTCTTAGGGATGAGAGATCCCAAAGAAGCCATTGCATCCACGAATCTGTTTGTGGACCGGGGTAAGTTACTAATTTTGTACCAGTCAAACTTTTCTAGCAACTTTGTTGCTACTTCATGGTATTGCTTTAAGACTAGTTCTTTACATTGGTATTCTCCTTTTACTTGGTATACAACTAGTTGAGAATCACCAAAAATGCTTAGTCTTTTTATGCCCATTGCTATAGCTGATTGAAGACCTAAGATTAAGGCTTCATACTCTACATTATTATTGGTGCATGTGAAGTCGAGTTTGAATGATAAAGGAATTGGCATTCCTTCAGGTGTATAAAACATGACTCCCGCACCTTGTCCTTTGTCGCATTTAGACCCATCAAAGAACATGGTCATGTCTGCTTCTTCCTCAGGAGAAACTAATTCTTCTTGTTCTATGACAGAGAATACTGAATCATCTGGAAGCTCAATGATTAGTGGTTTGTCATTATGTAGCGGAGCTTCAGCTAGTTGATCAGCTATCACCTGACCTTTTATGGATTTTTGACTTACGAATTCGAGATCAAATTCGATTAAAAGCATTATCCATTTAGCAGTACGGGTGTTGTTGTATGTGCGAGTCATCATGTATCATAGAGGATTTTCTCTAGCTATGACATAGGTAGTATTGCTTAGCATGTAATGTCTAAGTTTCTTAGTGGTGAAAACCACTGCTAAGCATAAATTTTTGACATAAGCATATCTTGTTTCGTAACTTACCAATGTTCGGCTAATATAGTAAATTGCTTGCTCCTTATGTTTTTCGTTCTTTTGTGCAAGCATAGTCCCTAGTGCAAAATCTATTGCAAAAATGTATAGGTGAAAAGGGATTCCTGTTCGAGGTGGTGTAAGAACTGGTGGTGATGCCAGATACTTCTTTATGTCATCAAATACCTCTTGAAATTCAGTTGTCCATGAAAATATCACTCCCTTTTGTAATAGGTGATTGAAAGGCCTGCATTTATCTGAGAGTTGTGCGATGAATCATCGGATAGATTGGATCTTTCCTTGTAAACTACGCAACTCTTTCAATGTTTTGGGAGGTGGCATTTCTAATATTGCTTTTACCTTACTTGGATCCACTTCAATGCCTCGCTTGGAGACAATGAATCCTAGAAGTTTTCTTGATGTGACTCCGAATACACACTTCTTAGGATTTAACCTTACTTTGTGTTCTATCAATCGATCGAACGCTTTTTCTAGTACATCGATGTGCTCAAGACGTGTCTTAGATTTAGCAATCAAGTCATCTACATAATCCTCGATGATCTTATGCATATAATCATGAAATATGTATGTCATAGCTCGTTGGTATGTAGCTCCTACATTTTTGAGTCCAAACGGCATCACTCTGTAACAGAATGTCCCCTAGGGTGTTGTAAATGTTGTCTTGTGTTGATCTTCGGGATTAATTCGAATTTGGTTGTATCCCGAGAAACCATCCATTAAGGAAAGCATTTCATGACCAGCGTAGGAATCTACTAGTTGATCGATATTAGGCAAAGGAAAATCATCTTTGGGACATGCTTTGTTTAAGTCTCGAAAATCAGTGCATACACGTATCCCTCCGTTCGGTTTGTGAACGGGTACCATATTTGAAAGCCATTCTGGGTAATCAATTGGTACTATGAAGTGCACATCCAACAACTTTTGTAGCTCTTCTTTTACAATTAATGTGACTGTTGGATGGACTTTCCTAAGCTTTTGCTTGAAAGGCTTTGCATCATGTGCCAGTGTAAGGTTGTGGACTACCAGGTCTGGATCTAAACCAGGCATGTCTTTATATGACCATGCGAACACTTCTTTATTTTTCATTAGCATGTTTATTATGCGTTCTTTCTCTTCTATGGATAAATATTTTGCAATTTTGACAATTTGGGGATTATCCGCATCTTGACTAAGGTTCACATCTATAGATTCTTCAATTAGCATGTGAGAACCTTCTTCTAGTTGATGTGGAGTTGGGATGAGGTGAATATCATCCGCCACATTTTCAAATGTCTCTGGGATTTTCCCCTCTATTTTAGTTTGAAAAACTGAATTATTTGATGATGAAGGTTGTTGTGAAATATACGTGTTTGAAGCACGCAACAATTCTTTGGACAGGACAAATTTAGCAATGGATGGTGGGGATGAGATCCTATCCATGGCAATGAGGCTAGTGTCGATATGGATCGGCTTTGCCTCATCATACGGATTATGGAGTGGGGTGAGAAAATCAATAGAAATCATGTTGACTTGATGAAGATGATGTGGCTATGATTTGAGAGGTGATGACTCATCCTCCCTAGGTTGCAACTGACCTAATATGTGTGATTGGCGGTGCTGCAGGAGCGGCCAAGGTGGTGGAGGAGGTTCTAGTTCAGGACTTTCATGCTTTTTGCTCAGTTGAAAGAGAGTTCGGTTTATTGGGAACTTCTTTTGGTACCAGTCATTTCTTCGAATAGATTCTGCATGTACTAACTCCTCTCTAGGTTCTTCTACCTCTTGATTATGTTGTTCGTGATGCGCCTCTGCTTGTAGTATTCTTCTAGCTTGCATTTCATGCTCATGATTTAGAAATATCATTTTTGTCTCATCTTCATAATCGTCATCACTTATCCAGAAGTCGTTAGCATTTGTATGAGGTCCCAGAACAAGTTGTGTGTAATCTGGCCTAAGGTCGGCCATTTTTGGTGGATCTTCGTATCCTGGTTCTTGCTGCAAGGCTTGTTCTGAGAAAGTTCCAAACACATGAGGGTAAAAATTGTTGATTAGGTATTCACCATTTATATCATCATCCTCATCATTAGGTTCATCCTCCTTGTCACTTTCTCCTTCTCCGTCTTCGCACTCAATATCCAGTTCTTGGAATGTTTGACTTAGCGAAGAGCTTGCGATGGAAGGTTTGTAACCTAGACCTGAGCGGTCATTTGGCTCTCTATATTCTGGCTCAATAATGCGGTGAGGACCTTGTTCATGTCGTCCAAGTCCATATCCTTGCCAATTAACCCTCTGAAAATATCTCACTGGAAATGATGGGTTAGATAAAAAATCAATGTTCTCATTAAACTCTTTTACATGGTCCTCCTCTGGAGGAGATGGACCTGATGAAGATTCGACTCCCCCATATATGAAATTTATTGCATTTGATGGGGAACCCATTTTGTATATTTCACCTATGGCTAAAGGTGGGTCCTGAGGGTGACCATAATCCTTGACTGATTCAATAGGTGGTGTAACCATGACACTTTCAATAATGTACTCACCAATACCTGGATTGGCGAGGTGTACTACAACTCGGGAAGGTTGAGAGGTTAATGGCTCGATGGATGAAGAGGGTTCTTCTAAGTTAGTTTGTGGTTCTAATGGTGGTGGTGGACTTTCTCTAATAGGTGGCCCTATTTGTGAGACTACGGGTTGTGATGATTGTGGTTTATTGATGGATGGATTGGGTTGTGTTGTGAATATGAATGGTTGTGTTGGATCTGGAAGTGTGCTAGATGGAGTTGGTTGTTGGTTGGCAGGATGGTTTGGTGTGATTGGAAAGTGATATGCAGTGTTCGAAGGCTGAATTGAGTTGACGCTTTTGGATGCAAAAGTTGGGTCAACTATAGGCAATTCCTCTTGAATGGGTGCTTTTGATGAAGTGTTACTAGATGGAATGGTCCTAATGGTGAGTGGTTGGATAGTTAGATGTGTTGATGGAAGCAAGGGCTCATACGGGTTTGAAATCAAGTTGCAGTACTTGAAAGGTTCTGTGTCAACTGGTATACAATGTACTTTTCCTTCATGTACATATTTTAAGCATTGATGTAATGTTGAAGGCACACACTTCATTTCCCTAATCCAAGGGCATCCAAGAAGTATATTATATTGCATTTCTCCTTCCAAGATATGGAAGAGGACATGTATTGTTTTCACCCCCACGGTGACGGGAAGAACAACATTCCCTACAGTTGAGCATAAAGCATCATTAAAAGCCCTAAGGGTGAAGGTGGAAGTTGTGATGTGAGATGATGGGATGTTGAGATTTTTCATTGCAGGTGTGGTGATGAGATTGATGGATGAACCGGTATCAATAAGCACTCTCTTGAATGGCTTCCTATCAATGTGAGCTACTATGTGCAATGGTGGATCAGGTGAATCTGCCAAAATTTGCTTTTCCTCGAAGTCATAAAATACTATCGAGGGTTCCATGCACTTTTGCACACTCCCTACAAAGGAATTGAATGCATTAGGGTCTTCTGATTGTACTTGTATAGACTTTAAGATTTCCATCAATGCTTCCCTATGGGGTGTTGATTGTTGTATTAGCTCATAAATTGATAATTTTGTTGAAGCCATTTTTAAACTTTGCGTTAACCGGCTATTTAAGGTGACAACTGGGTGATTATGGAAAGGTGGTGGTGGAATGCTTGGTCCAAGTTGTATGGGCACATTTGTTGGTTGTGTTGTTGGAGCCTGTGTTGTGCGATTAGCTTACCTCTATCCATGGGTAACTATACTGATAGCTCCTACAAAACCTTGCGGTAGTTGAGACACATAATTAACCTGGTTGGGAGGAACTGTAGAAGTTGATGCTCCCGTCGATTGTTGATTTACCTCTCGATGTGGCAAAGGTGTCTGATAGATGCCTAGGTTTTGGTTGTTTTGGGCTAGTGGATTGTCAACTTTGATTGTACCCGCTTCTAATAAATCTTGCACAATTCCTTTGAAACCATGACAACCTTCGATATCATGTCCTCTTTGTCTATGATAGATGCAAAAGAGGTGTTCTTTGTAACCTTTTGTTTTTGGTTTGTTAGGATCTTCAGGTTTCATTTCTGGCAATGTAAAGAGTTTTACCGCATACAAATTTTGGAAAACTAATGAATATGGCTCTTGTACTGGTGTGTAATTTATTTTTGGCTTAAAATGATGTTGTTGCCTTTCTGTAGGTTGTGTCTGATTTTGTGCCTATTGTGGGGGTGGAACCGCTTGATGATTCAATTGTTGCGGTTGTTGTTGTTGTTGGGGTTGTTGGATTTGTGCTTGGGTTGGTTGATTTAATTGTGGTTGGCCCAAAACTATCTGGTTAACCTGTGCGGTCTTAGATTGACCATGGTTATTCCCATTTTGATTCTTATTGTGCCACTCTTTCTTTTTAGGCTTTATCTCACCTTCATGAATTTTGATCTCTTCTATTAGCTTTGCTTGGGTGAGTGCCTCATCGAATGTCCTATACTATTGTAGCTATAATAATGAAGAGATGGGTCTACCAAAACTCTTCATGAACATTCATATTATCTCTGGCATAGGGAGGGAAAATGGTAACTTGATCATGACTGATCTCCACCTATTGCCAAAGTCATAGACTGATTCATCGTCATATTGTTTTAGATAAATCAAATCAATCAATGTGGTTTGTTTTCTGACATTCAAGGTGAATCTTTCCAAGAACTGGTCCGCTAGTTGTTCAAAGGTAAAAACACTTTGATGTGGTAGGTGGTTGTACCAGTCTTGGGCTTCTCCCCCTAGTGTCTAAGGAAATGTATGTAACAGTAATGCATCATTGCTTTTGATTCTGAAGCATGCATTTACAAATCTAGTTATATGTTCACGGGGGTCCTCTTCCCCCTTAAATTCAAGCTTAGGTATTTGAAAATCTGTTGGATATGGCGGCTCAGGGACCGAAGCATGAATAGGATGATTGAGTAGTTGCCTTAAAGTTGGTTTTTGGTATTGCAAACCTAGAGTTTGCATGGCAAGACTATCAATATGACTCTGTAAAAATTGGTATCTAGGGTCATCCATAGGACTGACACTTGAATGTACTTGATGTTGTTGGTAATGGGGTGGATTGTATGTAGGCTACGGGTGATAAGGTATGGTTGGCTGAAATGTGTTATGATATGGATGATGATGGAGATTATGATATGGATGGGGTGATGGGGGCATGATGGTATGCTGACCTACTGTATTAGCATATGGATGTGGAGGTTGGTTATGAACTATAGTGGTGGATGGGGGGCGCATTATCCAAGATGGATCTTGGATAAAGGTATTTGTTTGGTGAGATGGAGGTGGGAAGTTGTGCTCAATCCCTTGCAAATGTTGGTTGGGGTCAGGATTTACGCTACGGTTAGCGTTATCTAAAATCATTTGTTATAGCTGTAAGAAAGCTTGTTGCATAGCAATTGCATTTGAAGTAGGGACCGCCACCTATGATGTGGTAGGTTGGGTTGGTTGTGGAACAACCATGGTAGTGGAAGTGAGTGGGGGTAAGTAGCAAAGGGTATTGCCACTGACTGTGGTATGATATGAGATGTAGAACCTATGAGGGTAGTGGGTTGAGTGGATGTTAGGGTTTGTGAAACAACAAGAATTGTTTCATACAAGGGATTAGTGGAAATGGTGAGTTGTTGAGGTAATGTGCGGGGTGGTTGGTTGGATGATGATGGTTGGTTAGCTAGTGCTACAATAGCCAACTCAAAAAGAGGATTTGTAAAAACTTGTTTCGACTATTGTGGGTAAGTATATGCAGGCTCTTGTTGTAATGATGGTACAACACGAGATGGGATGGAGAGTGGTGGTAATGATGGGAAGACCATTCCAGCTGCATTCAAGTACATTCTAATAGTATCCATGTCAAACATGGTGACATGACTATCTACCACTATAGGAGGTTCACTCCTAGGTGTCTCAAGTATGGTTGTGTGAGTAGCCCTATGCATAATGTCTATGTCCATATTAGGGGCATTACTAGAAGGCCCTACATTAAGACTTTGGGACATAGAAGAGGGCATGCCTACTTGTCCTACCACCAAAGTGTGAGGGACATTTCTAGACTGAGAGGCCATGGGGGAAGACCACTGACTTTGGTTTGACACTAGTTTCTTAGCTTGACTATGAGTCACTACCATACGCTACTATGTGGTACAATGCCAAGTGTGACTATCTATGTAAATAAAATGATAGTACGATGCAATACAACATGCAAAGCAAACAAACACACAAAGTTTTTGGTGCTAGATTTTTGTTAGTTTTTAAAGCTTTTAAAAATGAAAAGACGTGTGCTCAATGTTTTGCCCTATATGAATCTAGGATTTCACCTGTATACTCGTAGCTCGACAACCTAGCTATGAACTCTAGGTCATGTAATCCCACCTATAATGTGTGGTAATGAAGTCCACACATGGCCAGGGAGCACAGGTCCTACCAATTCCTCACCCAGTTCACCCGTAGTCTATGATACACTTCTTCGAAGAGAAATGTGTGCTATAACCCATGGGCTATGATGGATCTTGGAACCGGCCTTGGACAAAATTAGGGTATAATTTTGGTGGTTCGATGATGAAATCCAAACCCGAAGGTGATGAAATCCAACCATTTTCCAATGTTTAAGTGCAAGTGTGTGATGGTTTGTTTAATTATTGTGGTATGCAAAACTATTATGCAATTTTATTTCAATGCCTAAATGCAAAAAAATAGAAAGCAAAAACACAATAGCCAGTAGGGCAAGGGCAAAATGCCACCTTCAAGTAAGCTTTTAGGCTAAATCCTACTTAACAGGGCCAACCACGGGTGGGCGGTTGGTTCTGGTAAACCGTGGATGCGCGGTTTGCCAACCGCATGTCTGCATTTGGGAAATCCCAACCGCGGATGCGTGGGTCCTTTATATCAGTAGGACAGGGCCGAGATAGACCTGAACCTAAAAATATAATGTCTGGGTTATTCCTAACCTGACATGTGCAATATGATTTTTTTTTTTTTTATGGATGCAAGACTTAAGCTAATTGATCCTATCCTAAGACCTATATGTAGACAAGGGCAAACAGGACTATCTATCTTACCCTAAATGCAATAATAACAAAGAAAAAAAAAATAAAAAAAAATAAGTGACAAGTATCGACCTTGATCCTTCGCTCCTTCCAGCTATCAACCTCCCTGTTTTCATAGAAGCAACCACCTTTGCTTATTCCTTCTAAACCATGCATCTCATTTTCCTCAAAAAGGAACCACCATCTGCGTTTCTTCGAACAGAAACATACTTTTCAATTCAATATTTCTTCAAAATTTATCGATTCCAAATCTATTGCCTCGAATTCCCAAAACTAGTAACAAACAAAGATCAGTACAAATTTAAAAAGCAAGGCAAACAAAATAGAACCTTTAGGGGGTCCCACCGTGATCACCATTTTTGTAACCAAAGAACTGAACACAAAAAAATATATAATACAAGAAAGAGAGATTACCACAAATGAATCTTTATATTGATATTTGATACAATTTTACAAAGATTTTGAATTGCCCCAAGTGTGTTGGGGGCAATGTTACAATGCTCTATCTATCTCTATTGAGATACAATGATTTTTATAGGAAAGGGGTCTTCCAAATCTTCCGCAGGATGTAGTGTTCTTTGTTCTCTCGTCATAACTTCAAGGGGTGAGTGGGCTTTGGTATCCAGCTAGGGACCACTCCAGCTTCAACAACTTATCCAAAGTACCTGTCACCTGCACACATTCAAACCAGCAAAGGGATTAGTAGCACTTGTATATTTGAGCAATAAAATCAATGCATGCATAAAACCCTAAGCAGATAATTATATGAAACAAATGATAGAAATAATCAACAAATAATGCCTTGCTAACACAAAAATATTATCGATCTCGACCGTACATGTGAATTCGTGCTCGGGACTGTGGAACCATGGAAGCACGATTGTGGGCTGGAAATCGTGGACCTACGGTTGTGAAACTGGGGACGTGCATTTTTGACTGTGGAACCATGGACAAGCGGTTTTGGTTGAGTAACAGATTGCCTCGAGATTCGAGCCAATGGTCAGAATCAAGCTCACACTCTCAATTTCTCAGTTGGTCTAGATCTATTTTGGCAGTCTATCGGTATGCAAATTCAGCTCCCTTTCTTTGTTGACAAGATGGCATTTTTATAGGCTTCCTAGGGCTTTGGAGGGGAATGGGAGGTGGCAAGCCTGACTTGCCAAGTGGCAAATCTGAACTGCCAGGTGGAAGGGGTAGTTATAGTGAGTCATTCAGTGTGCCTCACTTAACTGGGGTGATGTGGCTGCAAGTGGAGTGCAATGTGGGATCCTGTCCTATGTGAAGGGACAAGGGAGACAAAATGGATGAGATGTGGCATGGGTGTTGGGAATCTGTCCCATGTGCAAAGACAAGGGGACAAGAGTGGGTAAGATGTGGCAAAAATGTTGGGTGAAGTGTCCAGGACACATGTCCAATGGGTAGACAGGGTATCCTAGGGTGATTTTCCAAATTAAGTAAATTAGGAAAATAGGATAATGTGCAGGATTTTACATCCCTAAGTTAGAACTTAGGCATATAATTTTATTATGCAGGATTTGATGGTGGGGTGGCAAATGTGGTTTTGAAGGTGTTGGATATAGTTGCCTCTTTTTGTACTACGTTGTCTAAAGAACTGAACACAAACAAAGTTATAATATAGAAAAGAGAGATTGCCAGAAATGAATCTTTATATTGATATTCGATACAAGTTTACAAAGATTTTGAATTGCCCCAAACATGTTGGGGGCAATGTAACAATGCTTGATCTATTTCTCTTCTGAGATACAATGATTTTGATAAGAAAGGGGTCTTTTAAATCTTTCACAGGATGTAGTGTTATTTGTTCTCTCGTCATAGCTTCAAGGGGTGAGTGGTATTTGGTATCTAGTCAGGGACCCCTCCAGCTTCAACAGCTTATCCAAAGTACCTGTCGCCTGCACACATTCAAATCAGCAAAAGGATTAGTAGCACTTGTATATTTGAGCAATAAAATCAATGCATGCATAAAACCCTAAGCAGATAAGTATATGAAACAAATGATAGAAATGATAAACAAATAACGCCTTGCTAACACAAAAATATTACTGATCTTGGTTGTACGTGTGAATTCATGCTCGAGACTGTGGAACCGTGAAAGCATGATTATGGGTTGGAAATCATGGATCTTTGGTTGTGACATCACGAACATGCATTTTTGATTGCGGAACCACGAACACGTGGTTTCAGTTGAGTAATAGATTGCCTCAAAATTTGAGCCAACGGTCAGAATCAAGCTCACTCTCTCAATTTATTGCTAGGTTTGGATGTATTTTGGCAGCCTATTAGTATGCAAATTCAGCTCCCTTTCTTTGTTGACAAGATGGAATTTTTATAGGCTTCCTAGGGCTTTGGAGGGGAATGGAAGGTGGCAAGCCTGACTTGCCAAGTGGTAAATCTAAACTGCCAGGTGGAAGGGGCAGTTACAGTGAGTCATTCAGTGTGCCTCACTTAACTGGGGTATGTGGCTGCAAGTGGAGTGCAATGTGGGATGTTGTCCTATGTGAAGGGACAAGGCAAATAAAATGGATGAGATGTGACATGGGTGTTGGGAATCTATCCCATGTGCAAAGACAGTGGGACAAGAGTGGGTAAGATGTGGCGAAAATGTTGGGTGAAGTTGCCAGGACACATGTCCAATGGGTGGATAGGGTATCCTAGGATGATTTTCCAAATTAATTAAATTAGGAAAATAGGATAATGTGCAGGATTTTACATCCCTAAGTTAGAACTTAGGCATATAATCTTATTATGCAAGATTTTATGGTGGGGTGGCAAATGTGTTTTTTATAGTGTTGGATTTTAGTGTCTACACATTGTTATATTCATGTAAATTTTTTCGTCCTTGATATCCCTAATGAATTTATATATTGGTTTCTTCATTGTGTTGTATATTATAAGGAAAAGGAACAAAAAAAATAGATCTCACCAATCCATCATGCATACTTACAGTCGAAGATGATATGCTCTATTGGAGCATGAAATGATATTCTATCATACTCATCCATTATATGTGATAAATATAGCTATATTATTTTATCGTATGACTTATCCCCATGTCCCTCAAGAGCCAACCAAATGCAAAAACTCCACTACCAAGGGCAACTGTGTGGATGGGAGCTCATAAAAAGAAATATGAGACTCCTATTTCACTAGAAGTTGCAAAGACAATCATAAGTGACATTCCCTTGGAAATAACAATATGTTGAACTTCAAACCATTGTTATATCGATTATTTTTTAACATGTTACCAGTTAACTATGCATGTGATATTGCAAAACAAATTGGACGATGCAATGTCATCTACAAGCTTCGTAAAACAATAGATTAAGGATGATGCCCTCACCAAGGTTTTTGGACCTGAAATATCAAGCCAGGTTTAGGTTATCAACAAAGGAGTATCATCGATTGCTCTATTTGTTGGCGAGGGTTACATATAGAAGTTAAAATTGATGCAAGAACATATGATAGAGAAAGATAAAAAGTTGGAAGAGAAGCTTGCAGAGAATGAAAAAAATAGTTGGAAGAGAAGCTTTCAAAGAAAGATAAAAATATTGAAGAGATTTTGATAAGGCTTTCAGAGATAGAGGTATGTCAAATTTTTCTTGATTTCATATTTGAAATACTTACATGTTGCACCCCTAAATGTGTAATGAAATCTTGAATATAATTCCATAGGAAGCATGACTACATGCTACCCCTACAATTGGACACATCGGTAGTGGTGTTCAAGGCACATGCACCAACTCAATACCTTCTAGGCCAGAGTCATCAGTGGTACGACTATTATTTCAAACATAAAATGGTTGACTTAGTTTGTATTGTACGCTATGCAATGAATTTATCTAGGTTGTTAATTTTCCATGTAGGGATTGAAAATGACACTGATAATGCAAATTGAGAGAAGGAAATACTACTTGATTTAGACCTATAAGGATAACATAGTGGTCGAAGACACGATGATCATTACTGATCCTAAAGACCTTGTACATGGTGAATGTTTGGGTGGAGGTTACTGGAAAGTCAATATGCACGTCACCCATAAAGAGGAAACAATATTATTTGGAAGAAATGATGAGATGACTACAATGAAGGATGTTGTGGGCTCTTTTATTGTAGATGCAGTTCCTTTTTTTTTGTTTATGTATTAATGGATACAAGACTTTAGCTAATTGATCCTAGCCTAAGACCTATATGTAGACAAGTTCAAACAAGACTGGACTATTTATCTTACCTTAAATGCATCTAGTTAATAACAAGAAGCAACAAAAAAAAAAAATAAAGAGAAAAGAGTGGTAAGTGACAGGTACAGACCTGTGATCCTTCGTCGCTCCCTCTAGCTGTCAACCGTTGACCCACATTTTCACAGAAGCAACCACACTTTTGTATTCTAAAACCATACTACTGTGTTCCCATGTCTGCAATCGTGCGTCTGCTTTTCTCCAGAAGGAACCGCTCGCATGCGTTTTCTCCAAATAAAAATTGCGCACCTATGGTTTTGTAGTGTCTGTTTCGAATGAAGGGTTTCTTTAGTCTGTAATCCGGGATTGATCCCACACGCGCATTGGACTCCTGAAACCTGCATAACAAAATAGAAATGCAAGGCTAAAAAAAATGGAACCCATAGGGGGTCCCACCGTGATCGCCATTTCTGTAACTAAATAACTAAACACAAACAAATATATAATATAGAAAAGAGAGATTGCCACAAATGAATATTTATATTGATATTCGATACAAATTTACAAATATTTTGAATTGCCCCAAATGTGTTTGGGGCAATGTAACAATGCTTTATCTATTTCTCTTATGAGGTACAATGATTTTTATAGGAAAGGGGTATTCCAAATCTTCCACAGGATGTAGTGTTCTTTGTTCTCTCGTCACAACTTCAAGGGGTGAGTGGGCTTTGGTATCTAGCCAGGGACCACTCCAACTTCAATAGCTTATCCAAATTACCTGTCACCTGCACACATTCAAATCAGAAAAAGGATTAGTAGCACCTATATATTTGAGCAATAGAATCAATGCATGCATAAAACCCTAAGCAGATAAGTATATGAAACAAATGATAGAAATGATAAACAAATAATGCCTTGCTAACACAAAAATATTACTGATCTCGATCGTACATGTGAATTCGTGCTCGGGACTATGGAACCGTGGAAGCACGATTATGGGCTGGAAATTGTGGATCTGTAGTTGTGACACTGGGGATGTGCATTTTTGACTATGGAACCACAGACAAGCGATTTTGACTGAGTAACAGATTGCCTCAGAATTCGAGCCAATGATCAAAATCAAGCTCATGCTCTCAATTTCTCACTAGGTCTAGATGTATTTTGGCAGCCTGTCGGTATGCAAATTTAGCTCTCTTTATTTTTTGACAAAATGGCATTTCTATAGGCTTCCTAGGGCTTTGGAGGGGAATGAGAGGTGGCAAGCCTGACTTGCCAAGTGGCAAATCTAAACTTCTAGGTGAAAGGGGTAATTATAGTGAGTCATTTAGTGTGCCTCACTTAACTGGGGTGATGTGGCTGCAAGTGGAGTGCAATGTGGGATATTGTCCTATGTGAAGGGGCAAGGGAGACAAAATGGATGAGATGTGACATGGGTGTTGGAAATCTGTCCCATGTGCAAAGACAGGGGGACAAGAGTGGGTAAGATGTGGCAAAAATGCTGGGTTAAGTTGCCAGGACACATGTCCAATGGGTGGAGAGGGTATCCTAGGGTGATTTTCCAAATTAAGTAAATTAGGAAAATAGGATAATGTGCAGGATTTTACATCCCTAAGTTAGAACTTAGGCATATAATTTTATTATTCAAGATTTGATGGTGGGGTGGCAAATGTGGTTTTTATGGTGTTGGATTTTAGTGTCTACACATTGTTATGTTCATGTAAATTTTTCTGACCTTGATCTCTCTAATAAATTTATATATTGGTTTCTTCATTGTGTTGTAGGTGATAAGGCAAAGGAACAAACAAAATAGATCTCACCAATCCATCATGCACACTTACAGTCAAAGAGGATATGCTCGATTGGAGCATGAAATGGTATTCTATCATACTCATCCATTATATGTGATAAATATATCTATATTATTTTATCGTATGACTTATCCCCATGTCCCTCCAACTATATATATTGTAGAGGAATAGCCAACCAAATGTAGAAAATCCACTACCAAGGGCAATTGTGTGGATGACAGCTCATAAAAATAAGGATGAGACTCCTATTTCATTAGAAGTTGCAAAGACAATCATAAGTGACATTCCCTTAGAAATAGCAATATGTTGAACTTCAAACCATTGTTATATCGATTATTTTTTAACATGTTACCAGTTAACTATGCATGTGATGTTGCAAAAAAAATTGGACGATGCAATGTCATCTACGAGCTTCGTAAAGTAATAGATTAAGGATGATGCCCTCACCAAGGTTTTTTGACCTGAAATATCAAGCCAGGTTTAGGGTATCAACAAAGGAGTATCATCAACTGCTCTATTTGTTGGTGAGGGTTAGATATAAAAGTTACAATAAATGCAAGAACATATGGTAGAGAAAGAGCAAAAGTTGGAAGAGAAGCTTGCAGAGAATGAAAAAAAAGTTGGAAGAGAAGCTTTCAAAGAAAGATAAAAATATTGAAGAGATTTTGATAAGGCTTTCAGAGATAGAGGTATGTCAAATTTTTCTTGATTTCATATTTGAAATACTTACATGTTGCACCCCTAAAGTTGTAATGAAACCTTGAATATAATTCCATAGAAAGCATGACTACATGCTACTCCTACAATTGGACACATCGGTAGTGGTGTTCAAGGCACACGCACCAGCTCAATACCTTCTAAGCTAGAGTCATCAGTGGTATGACTATTATTTCAAACATAAAATGGTTGACTTAGTTTGTATTGTACGCTATGCAGTGAATTTATCTAGGTTGTTAATTTTCCATGTAGGGATTGAAAATGACACTGATCATGCAAAATGAGAGAAGGAAATACTACTTGACATAGACCTATAAGGATAACATAGTGGTCGTATACACGGTGATCATTATTGATCCTAAAGACCTTGTACATGGTGAATGTTTGGGTGGAGGTTACTGGAAAGTCAATATGTACGTCACCCATAAAGAGGAAACAATATTATTTGGAAGAAATGATGAGATGGCTACAATGAAGGATGTTGTGGGATCCTTTATTGCCTAGCCTATATCAGACATTGTTTACAAATAAATTATGCCATGTTGTAGCAATATTGTATTGCCATGTTGTAGCAGTATTGGAAATACCATATACGATTTAGTTTTGATGTTGTCTCAAATATTATTTGATCATGGTACCAGTTTTAGGTATTTGAGAAAATGGGATCACAAATTTGGGATCATATAATATTTTATTCTTTTGTTTTCTTATTTTTGTGATTGATGTCCCACTTGTACTATGATTTTATTCATGTGATTGTTCTAGTGAAGCTCCTGGGCCTGACTAGCTTGTATATCTTTGAACAAGATTGTATAAGAAACCTTGTTTTGACACTTGCATTCATTTACAGAAGGTATTGCAATTAACATTGGTTACAAGTTCCTTGTCCTTAATCTAGTTTGAATCATTCATGACTGTATGACATATATGATGTGATGCAGGTACTAATCCTTGGTTAAGTATCTATTCCTATGTAATTTAATCCCATTGTGAATGTTTGTAAGTGCTTCAATATGCCTGATATTTTGATCAGTGTTCTCACATGTTAGACCTATGGCATGGAAGAGAATGATGGTGTATCAAATAAATTTGCATGCCAAAAAAAAATTGAAAATGATTATGTCCATAAGTAAAATGCAATATGTAGTTCTATGAATGTTGAATCAAAGATAAATTTCACTTTATCTATGATGTGGCTAGGTATATGAAGATCTTCCATTAAGTATCATGGATAAAGCTTGGCTAGGATCAGCCAGGTATTTCAACTATGTTATATCCATCAATGAAGAAAAGTTGTGCTTTTGATCAGATCTACTCGTATAACTATATTTTATTATTTTTTGTGTTGAATAACACCTATAGATTTTTATTTTTGTTAGACTGGTTGTACAATTGAAAGTTAAGTTGTGTTCATGTTCGAGTTCAACAAAGATAAAACTTGGATAAAATTCACTACTAAAGAACCAATTATGAAATTCACCATTAAGAAATATATATTTTTAATGAGTAAAATGGCTAAATAAGAAAATAAAATGTAAAACTAATTAAAACCTTTACAAATGCGTTTTTTTTATACATTACAAATGCATTTTTATTAATTTGAATATATTAATAAAAATATAAATATAGAAATAACTTATATCTTTGCAACTTTAATTATACATATCTAGTTGAGTTTAACTTGCATCAAGTTGAACTCATTAGGTATTTTTAGAAACTAGAGTTTCATTGTTGTGTGAAACATACAATTTTTCATATAAATCAAACTTTGGGTAACTCTTTCTCACTACAACCATAGAGTTAGCTCAAACATAAATATACACACCTGTGGAAGTTCAAATATTTTTGTAGCTTTAATATGTGAATCATGCTAAATCTCAATGGATGAGATAAACATATTATCCCTAATACCATCCACTTGCATGGATTTTAGCAGTGTATGAGGTATGTGTTGCATGGGGTTTTAGTTGCTCATGAACAAAGTTGTGCTACTCATGAAAAGATTGTTGTGGAATTTCATCATTACTGCACTCATAAGATTCCCATGCAGCAAGAGAGGGTTCCTCATGAAAGAACTATGATAGGGTTATGCATAAGGGGTTGGACTCGAAATGTACTTGTAAAAAAATGGTGAATCCTAATCGAAATCAAGGCAAATCAAGGTGAATCCTAAGAAAATCAAATCAATCATCTTCACACCAAAATTTGGGGCATTTGAAGCCCTAAAAAGTAAGGTCAGTAAATTTTGACATATTAAATGATCTTATAACTTCATAAAAATACCACCATTAGATTAGGCTCGGAAAGAGCTTTCCAACGAGTACAAATATGCCTATGTTTGGATATATATTATGGTGAATTGACCTTAAGAAAAAATTGGTCCTAAAAATTTCAAGTGAATGGGCTGATGTCAAGGGTCCTCATATTCACCAATTTCCAATTTTGGAAATCATAATATTTTCCCAATTTGTGAATATTCACCACTGTGCATAACCCTAAACTATGGGATTTCTTCATTGCCAAAGAAGGGAGCACGACTTCACACGCAATGGGACACACAAGGTCCATCTACTTCGTATCCAAACCTTTCATATTTTCAATGTAGCATTCACCTGTAAATAAAATATAGCCAAGGAAATACAAGAATACAATAGTAACAAAGGGAGAGCCACAAAAAATGGAAGAGAAGTAAAATGCAAGAACAAATAAACCTTGAATATAAACAATGACCTTAATAAATTTGTTCTTGCCATTTTTATAATCACTAATTTTTGCATTTGAAGGGCAATGACTAAGGTTGAAAGCTATCATATGTTTCTTGCCTATTGAATGACATCTTTTGTATGATGCATGCCCCAAGATTATTCTTGGATTTTATATAGTAGAATCAAGAGCATAGACCAATTGGTTGAATGCTTACCAACTTGCAACCTTAATTTGATTCTCATGGGGGATGGACGTCCACCTCACACTGCTTCAGTGGTTAGTCACCATGCTAGAATGAGTGGGTAGGGGTTATAGTGGTAGCAGCCACAATCGAACCCTTGACCAGATGTAGATAGTTAAGGTAGATATAGATTCCTCTATGTATCAAAAAAGGACACTGACTAAATGGTTTGTGAGCCATTTAATACTGTAAAGCATAGACGACAAGGAAGTTTCTAGATAATAGATATGGGAGAAAGGATATTGTTTTTGATTTCTTTTCTAAGGATAAAATTAAGTTAAGATTTATGATTCAGGTAATATGATCATGTGGAGAGAGAATTCTTGAAGCCTACATGCATGTGTGATATTTTATAATTTTAATTGTATTATGACCTCTATTACCTTCTTGATAAGGTTTCTTTGTAGAATCAGATGCATTATAGCTTTTTGATGCATGCTTTGTCTATGCTGACATGAATAGGACTAAATATGTAGTTAATGCATTTGGATTTTTTTGATGTTGCATTGTATGATAGTTTTGATATATTCATAACTATCAATAAGAATCATAATGATTATTTCTTTGTTATTTGACTTCAGAGGGAGGTCTTTCGGCTTGTGCAATCATTGGAGATGATAACAAAGGGGTAAAAACACTATCAAAATGGATATGCACATCTATTCAATTTTACATGCACATATTATCGAGAGATTAGAATCTACCATTTTTGATAAGAATCTATGTATTTGTGGATGTTGTATTTGCAGTTTAAAGAATTTATTACATATTTGAAGCAATGAGAATGTGCTGGAGTTGTAAAAATCCCTAAAGAGAATTTGATTTGGTCACGAATACTATTTATTCTTCCTTATTTTGTTGAGGCATGTGAAATGCTGGCCATTGCACCTTTTCCTAATGAATGTCTTATTGGCTTGCTACTACCCAAGAAAACAAGTTTCGATTGGATATGATGGGACATGGAAATTTATAATGGATGTTGTAGAAATGTTATGTAATTTTTGCCCTCTGTTAATGATGTGTATTTCTTAGTTTTTTGGTTTATTGTTAATGTAAACAATTGGTAAGAGACTCTATCAGGCTCTTATGATTAAGGGTGTTTGATACTCTTATTTCCTTTGCAGTATTAGGTGTCATGTCTCTCCTTTTGTGAGGGAAAATTGAAGAGTGGACTATAAAGCCCCTAGGCAATGCCCTCATGAAAATATGGAGATGCAAGTAAAAAAGTATATGGCTCTAATTCCACTAACTTTTTTATTGTATTCTAAGGCTCTGTGCTGAATGAGATTTGTTCCATTTTTGCTCTTCAATGAGAGCA
This sequence comes from Wollemia nobilis, assembly GCA_028583015.1. Classification (NCBI taxonomy): domain Eukaryota; kingdom Viridiplantae; phylum Streptophyta; class Pinopsida; order Araucariales; family Araucariaceae; genus Wollemia; species Wollemia nobilis. The sequence continues at coordinate 2,634,175 of JAQPPZ010000030.1, forward strand.
AGTTTTTTGTAATGTTTGATCTTATATTTTAATTTTTTATAAGCAATATTCTCACTTGTATTCTCAACCATGTTTAATATGCAGGAAAATGGTATTGGATATTATCTTCGATCGATGCCAGACTCTAAGAGGGTGGTTTAAAACCACCCTCTTAGGGATTACTTTAAGTAAGCCCTAAGAGGACGGTTTTAAACGACCCTCTAAGGGATTACTTTAAGTAAGCCCTAAGAGGACGATTTTAAACCACCCTAATAGAACCTAAGAGGGAGGTTTTAAACCACCCTCATAGTGATAAACTAAGGCAGTTTTTGAGATAGTTTTTAATCGCCCTAATAGACCATAAGAGGGCAGTTTTTAACTGCCCTTGTATGCTGCATATTTTTTACGATGCCCTCATAGATGATAGCTGAATAACCACCCTTAGGGGTGGTTATTTTGATGTAGTGAATGCATAGGAAATAGGGTATATGTTTGGTATTGTGAAGGTTGCTATAGAATAATAAAGTATAAGGATGCTAAATTTTAGAATATGTGTGTTTACAAAGAAAATTGATGAATATTTAGAAAATTAAAAAAAAAAATTTAGACTTTTTATGAAAAATATGTAGGTATCTAGCTATAGAAACTCAATTGAGTGAGAATCAAATTTGTTTGTAAACTCTTTAAGCTCTAAAAGAGAGAGTTGTGATTTGTCAAGGATGGGAGACCTGAGTACAACCCCTTTTTCTCCAAAAAATGGTAAATTAGAGTTTAAAATAGGTAAAATTTATCTAATTTACATTATTATATCTCACATTTACTGCACTTATTAGCAATACAAAAAATAATAAATTTAACATGGTAAAATGAACATAGAACAACTCATTTGTAAATATGTGGAAATTTGCATATTTAATTTTCTCAAGGATGATTACATGAACATAGATTCAAATTAAGAGACATGTAGGTGTACATTAATTTCATGAGAAGTTTGTGCAACAAATATGGTGATTATTACAGTTTCATGAGTTTATTTTATAATCCTGAGGATGATAAATAATCCTCTTCAGGTTTGGACTTTTCATAGGTAATGTGTCATTTGTAAAGTTATTAAAAGTTAAAATAATGATTGATATTTAAATATTTATTTCAAGAGATCCATGATATTTTATGGAGGGCCAAGGCATCGATTAGGTAGGACATTCTATCTGGACGTATATTTTTAAGCTAAGTTTCAATCTATCCCTTTATTATCTTCGAAGTTCTACATGCAAACTATTGTAAGTTTGTTATAGAGGTAATATTATTAATTGTATTCTTTTTCATAAAAAATATTATTAAATGTATTGAGTTTTGGAAGATGTAAGCTCTAGTTCAAATAATATAATCACTATAGGATATACTAGTAAATTTTAGTAGATATCGAGTTATAGTGTCCTTCCCATGGATGAATTTATAGATAAATACTTAGAATCATCCCAAATAGTAGACATTAGGGAGGACCTCATAGAGTAGCAATTCTTGTTGCTCAAAGATAAGGTAGTTACTAGTAAATTTAATGGGTCTTGTCCAAGGCCTTCAACTCTAAGAAAATGGATTTATAGGAGATGAAAGTTTTCAAGAGTGATTCTATCCTTTCTTCTCAAAGGTTTCTTCCTAAATATTTTTTGTTCTAGGGAGGAAAGAAATAGAATCCTAAAAGGGGTCTTGGTTTATGGGAACAATATAACTCTTCATTACCTGAAGGTATGCAGGATTTACACCTAAAAATGTAAATCTATCCCTAGTACCAGTCTAGGTTAGGATGTATGGGTTACCCATTGAATTTCTATAAATGGATATCTTTAAGAAAATATGCAACACTCTAGGAGAATTCATTGATATTTTAGAAACTATAAAATATAAATTTTGGCTATTTATATCTGAATATTGGTTATGCTTTCTATCAGTAAACCTTTACTAGAATAGATCATTCTTAAGTATGGGGATAAGTTGTGGATCCAAACCATGGATTATGAGAACATACCTTTCAAATTTAGAAGATGTCATGAGGTGGGACATATTTAGAGATCATGCTATAAGAAGAGTCAAGTAGATACATATCTAGAAAACCGTAAGAGAAACTTACAAATGGATATGGATGAAGATGGTTTTTAATTTCCAAAAAATAGGTCCAAAAAAATAAAAGTTAATAAATATTGGAGGTTAGTAAGTAAGGATATTGAAATAAATATTGATTATTTTGAGGCTTTATACAATGAAGAAAAACTAGATTAGAGTTTAGAGGACATGGCACAACATGATTAGAATATTAACAAGAAATCGTCTACTCAGTTTGAACTTGATTTTGGGATGAATATTTCTACTAAACCTAAGGAATTTCTCATTAGATTTTGAAGACTGTATTGAAGCACCATGCACCATTCATGAGAAGGAAAGTGGTAGATAAAGCGTAGTGTTAGATGCTAATACCTCTACCATTAATAAGAAAATACCAAAAAATAAGCAAGATAAGTTAAAAGCTTCCTTAGCAAATCCAAGAGAGGATAAATATAATGAAAAGGAAAGTTATGAAAACATGTTGAGGAATAGATAATAAGACCTACCCTCTATACTAGCAAAGAAAAAAGAGGAAAACCTTAAAATTATCAAGTAAGAGATAGTGAAGCAAGAAGATAAAGGAATATAGAAGGTGATTGAACTTCTCTTTACCACACAACAAAATGATATTGGTAATTTGTAGGAGGGGCCATTAGCCCCTAATGAGACATGATTACAAAATCATGGAATATAAGGGATGCTAATACTCTTTCAAAGTAGAGGTGTATCAAGGACCTATATTTTAAGTAATAAGCTTGATATTCATTGTATCTAGAAAACTAAAATGATAAAGGAAGAAGTTTCTAAAACTATGAAAGTAGTATGGACAAGATGTGAATGTGATGTTATGGATTAGGAGCGAAAATAGGAATTATAACATGTTTAAATCCAATTAGAACCTCCCATGAAACCATTCATAAACTAGACATTGGATAACCTCATTAGTCACATGCTACTTTCCAAATATTCATTTATTTCTTATCAATGTCTATGGACCCACAACTCAGTCAGGTAGATCAAAAGTATAGAGTAATATTGAAGCCTTTATGATAAATAAAGACCAAGAAATACAATTCATGATCATAGGAGATTTTCATGCCATAACCAAGCTAGATGAAAAATTTGAGGGAAGCTAAATGCCATAAAACTAGGCACTGGATAGCCTCATTAGTCACATGCTACTTTGCAGATATTTGTTTCATTCTTATCAATGTCTATGGACCCAAAAATTAGTTAGGTAGATCAAAATTATGGAGTGGGATTGAAGCCTTTATGAGAAGTAAAGACCAAGAAACCGATTCATTATCATAGGATATTTTAATACCATAACCCAAAGTATGAGATATTTCTTAGCTTTTATTCAAAATAATAATCTATGGGAGGTTGAGAGGGTAGCTATACATGGACCAATAATAGGATAGGCCAAAACCTAATAGCAAACTAATTAGACAAATACAAACTCATAGATCATTGGCTATATGAAGGGACTTGTCCTAAAATTAATACCTTGACAAGGAATGGTTAAAATCACTGGCCAATAAGAGTTAAAATGTTGGTATGAATTCAAAAAAAAGTTTATATTTTAAATATGAGAAGATGTGGGAAGACCATCCTCAATTTGTTGATACAATAGAGTATACATGGAATACTTTAGGAAGTGGTAGATTGTATAAACTTCCAAAGCAATGACATCTAGATTAAAAGAATGGAACAAGAACACTTTCAAAAACATTTAGATGTCATTGCTTTGGAAGTGTATACAACCCAAAAAGAATGATAGGAGAAGATTTTCAGCAAAGGTTGAAAGTGAAATTAAAGCCTCCTAGGATGCAAAATCATGATAACTGGCAATGTTAATTCCCAACAACCTTAAATTGAAATTTTCCAAAGGTTGGAGTCCAAAATCCATTTTGATGATAACTAAAATGGATCCACCATTGGTGAAATTGTAACCTAAATAATGGTTGTGGGTTTGCTTTGTTCCCATGTGAGTGAGCTCACAAACCTAGTTATCATCCACATTTGTTTGGGTTCATGATACCTAACTTCCCATCTATCATCTCTCCACCATAAGCACAAGACACATTCATTGGGATATTTGGGTGGGAAGAATTCAACAACTATGGGAGATAGATACAGACTCATAGGAGCTCATCATAGACCTCATGATACATATAATCATGGCACTTGATGGTCTTATCAATCTCTAACACAAATACCTATTTTGCATTTGGTTAGGGGTGTATCCAATTAAGCTTCTCTACACCAATAACTCCACAAAAATGAGCTTAGCACTTAGTAAATGATAAAGTTGCAAGAGGCATATTAAGGTACTACAAGTTGAAATCCCTTATGGACCATCAAAAGTATCATGATCAGTGGTTTACACCACTCCAAGAAAGGATTCAATAGGATGTGAAGTTTCAAAAGTTTCAAATGGAATATGATTTCGAAGGTCAAATCCTTTGAAAGAGCCATAAAAATTATAGTGAGCATTCACTACACTTTGGAAATGTTTGCCTTAAGAATAATTTGAATGAAGACTAAGGCCAAAGTAATATATGCGAAAGGCAAAAAAATAGGTCAAAAAATGTAGGCAAAATATTTCGATTAAAAGATGATGTCACTTTACAAAAGTATTGATCGAAAGCAAAAAAAAAAAAGTTTTGATGGCCCGTGAAGTGTCATAAAGTTCCAAAAGTTGAAAGGTGACAAAATTTTTGAAGGATGTAAGAGGATAAAAACTTCCAAACATCGAAAGTTTAAATTTTAAAAGGGCATAAAGGAGGAAAATTTCCAAAGATTGGAAGTTATTAAAATTCAAAATAAGGAAAATGAAGAAACTTATTAAGGGCTAGGTGCAAGTTGCAAGATTTTTTAAAGATGAATGGAGTAAAAAATTTCAAAAAGTTAGACCATCCAAAAGTTTCTGATGAAATATTTCAATGAATATTTTGACAAAGTTTCAACCAAACTGTGAGAATTTATATAAGTCCAATGCATGAAACTAAGAAAAGTTTCAAGGACCCTTTAATTGAATACCAAAAAATCCACTTTATTTTGGAAACCAAGGGAGTTATAGAGAAGACAAAAAACTTTTTGGAGTGGAGCATGCAAGTTGTAGAAAGGGAAAATAAATAAGAATAGTCTGACATGGTGAAGCAACAAAAAGGAGAAAGAAAAAATTGCATGACCATTGATCCCCAAAAATTTATCGTTGGTGTGCAAACTCCTATAAAGGTAGGTGAGTTGGACCAAGGAGCAATTACTAAAAGGAGATAAGGTAATCTATTGTCATCACTTAGGCTCAACGATCTAGGAAAAATGGTTGTCCTATTGAATATATAATTATGTAAACCACAACAACACCCCAAGTTTGACAATATTGATTACAATAGGTGTTCATATTTTAGGATCCCTAGGATAGCAGTTGAGAATGTTAGTAGTAGTTGGGCATCCAAAATATGAGAATTTATGGCTCCATATCTAGATACCTCGAAGGAATAAAAGTGATATAATGCAGACTAGGTCAAGGGAAGCAATAAAAAGCCTTATCCATATTCCTGCACTAGTTTTTAGAGGGAAAATATCTCCATTTTTGTATATAAATAGTGATTGTCTAGGCATTATAAAGAATTGGTTAGTTTCTTATTTAAGCCTATCTTTAGGTCTTGTATGTATCTCTCTGTTTATTTTATTCTATATAACAATTTGGACCTAAGCCTTGGTTCATTTTGTGGATATGATTTCAAGACCTCTCTTCTAGCATAATAGTATTCTCTTATATATATATATATATATATATAAGAAGTTGTGACTATTGGTATTTTTTTGTCTCATTTCTTGTTTATATGTGCATGTATGAGGAGTTGTGACTACTTGATTTTTGTCCCATTTCTTGTATGTGCTTGTGTTTAATTGTTTATGTTGAGAAGGAAAAGTGTTCCTTGTGTGCTGTTTGTAAACAATTCATGCATTCATTTATCCCACTATTATACGAAAGAATCTAATAATTTTGGCACATCATCCTTAGTTTCCTTAGGATTTTATTTTCCTCTATTTCCTATGGTTTTTCTTCCCATTTTCCTCTATGCACAAAAAACCTATTAGGTTAAATTATAGTATATGAGCATTGAAGATCACATCTTATAAGGAGTTAGCCTTGTAAAAACCCTAGAGGCAATCCAATTGGGTTGCTTCTTGAGATCTTGGAGCTGCCCTATTGTGTCACTCTATATGAGGTACGATTTTTGGGTGCATCTGACCCCCACAATGAGTGAGACCACAAAAATTGAAGAGGACAACAATTTAATGGCATGCTCGATGGTACCCAATTGAATCAATTGGTCTAGTCTCTCTAACAAGAGAACTATGTTAGGTTGATATTCTAATGAATATCTTTGCCTATTTGCTTGATTGAAGCATCTAAAAATTCATATGGTGACTCCATTGAAAGAAAATACCTAGAAGAAGCCATTTAGAAAGATTTTAGATGGATATCTTAGTGAAAGTCTCAATTTATCTACTTAAAGAGCATATGCAATATTCACCTAGATAATTTGCTCAAAATAAAGCACTAAGAAGTTTATGAGTGGAAGACTTGCTAACAAATCCTACTGCTAATCCTCAAGTGTTGGTCCCACATCTCAACACAATTACAAGAAGGAGAGGATCGGGACAAAACATGGTTGCTTAATCACCTAGAATATTCTCTAAATGGAATGACCAAGGTCCATTGCAACCACCATCTCCACTTGCAATATGGGATGAAATACCAAAACCTACCTTCAAATCCCTACCCTAATTTACTAGCAAGGACTTCACCCCACCATTGGATCATTTACAACATATGGTCAACTAGTATACACTATATAATGTTGTAGAGAAAAATGTGGATTTGATATTGTTGGTGATATCATTCAGAGGCAAAGCATGCAAGTGTTATGCCTCACTTAAACTACATTTTATTTTTGATTGAGACTAGCTTATTTGTTGAAATATTTAGAGAGGGTAGATGGAGTGTCTCTCTTGGAACAATTATCAACTATAAAGAGAGCTCCAAAGGAGGCCATGGATGATTTCAACGTCAAATTTCATAAAGCATGGCATAAAATCCCTAATGAGATTCGTCCCCTACCAGGTATGGCATTTGTATATTATTTACAAGAAAAATTATTTTCCAATGATAGTATAAATCTAGAAGGCAATAACATACTCAAAGATAGTACACAATCAACAAGAGCTCATTTTGAGGTGAGTAAATATCCCTCAACTACCTCTGATAGTAAGAACCTAACTCTAATGGGGATCAATCATAACTCAAAAGGTACATTCTTTAAAGTAATTCAATATAGTAGAACATCTCAAGAAACTACTATGACCATGCTACTTTAGGAAGTGATCACTATGCTAAAACATATAAAGCATTTAGATGAGGTTTTTAAAAGGGCAACAAATTTTGGATGATAAAAAAACACCTAAAGCAATAAAAATAAATCCAATTTAATTCTACTTGACCTTGGCTTATGGTGATAAATTGATTCACAATTGTTTGGTATATTCTAGAGCGAGTACATTAATCATTTACAAAAGGGTGGTGGATGTATTGGAGCTAATCTATGAGCCCATCAATCAATGTGTGGTTCAGCTAGATGGAACACCAATCTAGATCATTAGGTTAATAAAGGACCTTCGTCTAACATTGCAAGCATGTCTAAATATGACTATTCACTAGGACTTAGCAATTATTAAGTTTTCATCTACCTTCGATATCTTCCTATCAAGAAATTTCAATGCCACAATAAGAGGATACCTATCATTGGACTAGACACATATGCTACTAAGTAACCATTGTGGTACTAGGATGAAGATTCCATCATAACCATTCCATGTTCATCATGTAGAGTGGGTTCCTATAATCAAATTAGATGTACAACCTTATATCAAAGGAGTACAATCTAGGGCAAAAGCATCTGCTAAAGAAATCCATTTTTGTGAGCTAAATGATTAGACAGGTCATGAGGATATCAATATGTGTAATTTAGATCTCTATGAAGTCTGTGAGCAAACTGGCATGGGAACCTATTTTCTTCAAGAAGAAAATATGTTATTCTTGAAATGAAAATTAAAAAGGAATGCCCCACCAAATTATGGAAATTGTATTTTTATGGTGTTAGAAGTAGAAAGGGAGTTAGTGCAGGTGTATGCCTATAGTTTAATTTTGTCAAAGGGAATAAAGTTATTACAAGCATACTGACTATAGTTTAATTATTCAACAATATGGTTGAGTATGAAGCTATAGTACTTGGACTCCAATTGCCAAAAAAAAGAGGTATTAGATTGCTTCAAGTCTTTGGAAACATTGAATTAATAATAAAGCAAGCCAGGTTGCAATATTTAGCAACAAATAGAATGATGAAGTCTTATAGGTGCATGGTTTGGGACTTGATTGAAGCCTTTGATGCTATTAACTTTAAAGTCATTCCAAGGATCTAAAATCTAAATTTTTATCAAATGGAATGATTGGATCACAGTTTGATTTAGTCAATGACTTGCTTCAAAATCAACTTGTAAAATTGATAACCAAACCATCCTTAACAATGAAGTAAATTGACAAGTATTTGAGAGTGAAGAATATATCATTTATTTCCCTCAACAAACATATGAATATGCTGAAGAAATAGATCTAAAATATGAAGAAACACATGGATATTAGACCATCGAGTTAAAATCCAATAAGATACCAAAAGGGTTAATCACATTAGAGCCCCTATTTAGCCCAGATGACAAATTCAAAAGAAGAGAGGAATCACTGCTAATAAGGAATATTATCAAGAGATAGAAGTGGCTCTAGGTAAAGCATTAAATATAGGAAAAGTGACTATTAAATTAGAAAAGAAATATCTTGTCCACTTATTCTAGAAATATAAGGAATTGATGGCTTCGACTTAGGAATATCTTAAGGGGTACAATAAGGATATTATCCAATATACAATTAAATTGAATCCTGAGGCTAAGATTGTGTGATAGAAACAGAGGCTAGTCAATCCAAATATTGAGCCACTCATGTGGAAGAAACTATGCAAATTAATTGAATCAAGATTATATATCCATTTAAACATACCATATGGATCTTTAACCTAGTATCAATCAAGAAAAAAAATTGTGAGATTAGGTTGTGTGTTGACTTCAAATATCTAAATAAAGCTTCACTAAAAGACCACTATCCCTTGTTGTCCATTGATAAACTCTCTAAACCATTGCAAGCTTTAAAAAGTTCTCACTGCTAGATGGATTCTTGAGTTTCAATCAAATATGGGTAAGAGATGAGAATCAACATAAAATAATTTTCACCACTAAGTAGGGAACCTTCACATATCAACATATGCTTTTTGGGCTATCTAATGTTTGAGTAACATTTCGAAGAGCCATGGATATTGCTTTCAAAGAACATATTAATAAAATGATACTGATCTACTTGGATGATCTCACTTTCTTATCTAAGAAAAAGGAAGGTCACTTAGAACACTTGGAAAAGATCTCTAATTGGTATTAGGAATTTGGAACATGCCTCAACCCTATACAATGTGTCTTTTGTGTTCCCTAAAGAAAATTATCAGGTCATATTGTATCAAAGGATGGTATTGTCATATTCCTAATAGAATCAAAGCCATTGCTAGCCTTGCACTTCCACGATAAAAGAAGGGACTACAATCCTTTGGACACAAATTTTATCAAAAGATTCATCCTATATTTTTCATCTATTATCAGACCAATGATGTTAATGCTTAAAAGGGACCGACCATTTATATGGATAGAAGAAGGAAGGGAAGGTTTTGAAGACACAAGCTCCAGTGTTGATAAACCCAAATTTTAATAAAGAATTTATTATTTATGCATATGGGGGAGATATTCGTATAGTGTCTTTGATACCACAAAAATGATGAGAATCAACATGAGCATCCAATTGCTTTTTTTAGCCAAAATCTAAAGGGGTATTAAGAGACGTATAACTTTATCAAAAAACAAGTATTTGCTCTAGTTAGGGGTTTGAATAATTTTAGGAACTTGTTTCAAATAATAAAGTCATCACCTATATCATTCACCCAAGTGTCAGAGAATACATAATGGGTGGTGAAATTAGTGAGAAAAGGGCTAGATGGATTACCAAGATTTTAGAATATGATGCAAAAATTAAACCTATAAAACTAGTCAGAGTAAGAGCTCTTTGCCATAGATTGGTTGAATATGTTATCAAAGAAGAAGCTAATTTGAACAAGTGTTTGGTTAATGAAGATAAATATGAGCTAGACTGGGTGGAACAAAGTACTGGGTACAAGCAAATAGGTAGATATTCCCTTGATTTAGAAAAAGCTCAAAGAAGAGTTTTTGGTTGTAGAACATCCATTACATGCTAATAGGTTGGATTCTATTTCAAAAAAAAATTAGAGTTCTTCTCAGATGCATTAAGAAAAAATAAAATCAACCTCTGCTTCAAGAATTTAATGAAGGGTTCTCAAGTGGGCACTTCTTAGCTCAATCAATAGTCAATAAGATCATGAAAGCTAGTTACTATTATCTATTTCTATTTATAGATGACCATCATTGGGTTAGAAAATGTGACAAATGTAAATTTTTTACTGGAAGAAAGAAAAACACACCTATGCCTTTGAAAACCATAGTTATAGATGAACCATACTCTCAATGGGGATTAAAATTTATTCGAATAATCAATCCACCATCAAGTGAGGGTCACAAATGGATCCTCACTATTATAGACTACTTCACTAGATGGATTGAAGCAATCCCATTAAAAGAGGCCATTGAATAGATTATCATAGAAATTTTTGAGGATATCATCACCAGAATTGGCATCCCTAATACGATAATTACAAATAATCTTAAGGCATTCACAAGTTTTAAGATTACTCAATTTACCTTTAAAATGGTATTTTTCTAAAGGTCTCTTCAAATTACTACCCATAGGGTGATGGTTTGAAAAAATCAAAAAACAAAAATCTATTGCAAATCTTAAAAAGAATGAGCTCAAAGAATTAGTGATAGTGCCACTTTCAACTTAAAAGAACCTTATAGGTAGACCACATCACTCCAATGAAAGATTTAGGATGTTCATTGCATACCCTAGTGTATGGTAAGAAAACTAAGTTACCTACATCTATAGAATTACCTACACTTTAGTTGTTGCATTAACTAGAACTTCATAAAAATGATGCCATGACTATAAGAATGGGAGAATTCCTTAAGCTTGAGGAATTGAGGAAGGAAACCAAAGAGTAGCTACTAAGATACAAAAAAGTGATAAAAAGATAATTTGATAAGAAATATGCCCCTTAAAATTTTGAGGTTGGTGATCTTGTACTAAAATGTGATGAAAACATAATCAAACTAGGTCATCACACTAAGTTTGATGTAATTTAGAGTGGCCCATATATTGTAGCTGCTTGTAAGGGCTAAAATTTCTTCAAACTTGAATGATAGAGGGAGACATTCTTCAAATCCCATTCAATAGGATTCATTTGGAGAGCTATCCTTGAGTTCTAAACAAAATTATATTATATATGAATATATATAATCTCATGTTTTTTGCATTGGCAGGAAAAAACCTTGGAACTTACATTCAAACAAAGATAGTGAGTAATTCAATCTACCGATTATGTTGTAATTGAAAAAGGAGCACTATAAGAAAGAAAGACAAATTTTGGATAGACCCCAAATAATGTAAGTTGTTTGATAGAGATTCATGATATGGTATGAGTAAACTACAAACACATGAGTAAGCAATTATCCAAAGAAAGATATGGATCACCTGCATAGATAAGAAAGGGTGGCTGCTAAAAATGATCTCTAAACAACTAGATACTATCTGATCAATGGCATGATGGCAACCTCAAAATCATGTAATATAGAATTAATACAAAAGGTGACAATATCCTCCCCCTCTTTTTCCTAAGTACAAATAAGAAAGTAATTTTGCATGATGCAAATCAGATAATGGAGAGAAAGAGGAATATTTTCTTGCATCACCCTGATAGGAATAAGATGGACCCGAATCTAGTGAAAATATGGTGAAAAATAGGGAATTAATTCACATGAAGTGAATTCAATGTGAATTGGTGCTCACACCTCAGGGGAAAATTTTATAGAAGAACTACCTTGCATTCATTTTTCACAATTTAGAGTTGCTATGTTAGCTAAGTTTGCTTTGCCTCATCACTAAATTTGCATTGATCTCGTACCCAATAGATAAGGCTTTGTTTTAAGGATTATTAATCTTTTGAAAGCAAAATATTCCTTATGAGATGCCAAAGCTATAGTGAAGAATTCACTACACTTAAAAAATCTTGCCAAGTAAGACAACATTAGTTGATTGTTTAATCATCTATTGTTGCTAATTTAAAAGGAGAACCAGATGAAAAATTCCTTGAGTGCTTCCTATGAACCAAGAGGAATTATAGGAGGATATTTTTGACAAAATCTAAAAGTAAAATTAAAACCTCTTGAGATACAAAATTATAATAATCGATAGTGCTAATTCCCAATAGCCTTTTTGATAATATCTAAATTGAAAAATGTTAGTGGTTGGAGTTCAAAAGCTAATTTAGTGATAACTAAAATGGCTCCACTATCGACAAAATTTTAACCCAAATCACAAATATAGGTTCACTCTATTCCCATGCAAGTAAGCTCATAGACATAGTTATCATACACATTTGTTTGATTTCATATCTCTTGATCACCCATCTATCATCTCTACACCATAAGCATAATATACATTCAATGAGAGATTTGGTGAGGAAGAATTCAATAGCTATGAAAAATAGATGGAGACTCATAAAAGATCATCACATAGAAGACCCTATAATACATATAATCATGAAACTCAATGGTCCTAACAATGTTTTCCACATATAGCTCTTTTACATTTGGTCAAGGGTATGGTTGGTTACGCTTCTTTGCACCAATGACTCCACCAAGAGGAGTTTAGCACTTAGCGAATGACAAAGTTGCAAGAGGAATATTGGAGAACTTCAAAATGAAATACCCTACAGATCATAATAAGTATCATGACCAATGGCTTGTGCCACTCCAAGAAAGATTCCAACTAGATGTAAAATTTTAGAAGTTTCAAATGGAAGATGATTTTGAAGATTGGATCCTCCAAAAGAGTCATCAAAACTGTATTGAGATTTCACTACACTAAGGGGAATTTTGCATTAAGAAGACTTTGAATGAAGATCAAGACTAAGGCAAAACATACAAAATATGGAAAAGAGGTGTCGGATAATTGCAGGTAAACATTTCTATCAAAAGATAACTCCACTTTACAAAAATTTTAACCAAAAGTGGAAAATAAAAGTTCCTATGGCCCATGAAGCATCATAAAGTTTTGAAAGTCAGGAGGCAACAAAATTTTTGAAGGGCTCAAGAGGAGAAAAATTCAAAAGATCAAAAGTCAAAAAGTTTCAAAGGGCATAAAAGGAGCAATTTTTTTGAAGATTAAAAGTTGTTATAATTTCAAAGAAGAAAAATGAAGAAAATTGAGGGTTAGGTCGCAAGTTGCAAGAGATTTTAACAACAGATGAAGTAAAAAGTTTAAAAAATGTAGACCATCCAAAAGAGTCTGGTGAAATATTTCCATAAATATTCCAATAAAGTTTCAACCAAGCCATGAATATTTATAAACATTTGATGTAGGAAGTTAAGAAAGTTCGAAGGACCTTTCAATTGAAGATCAAATGGTTCACGTTGTTTTGGAAAGCAAGGGAGTTGTAGAGAAGACAAAATAATTTGGGGAGCAAAGCATACAAAATGCAGAAAGTTCCAACAAAGAATAATAGTCCGATATGGTGAAGCAATAGGAAGGAGGAAGAATATATTGCATGACCAATGATCCCCAAGACTTTATTTCTAGTGTGCAAACTCTTCAAAAGGTAGGTGAGTTGTACCAAGGAGCAATTACTAAAGGAGAAAAGGTAATACATTGGCATCACTTGGTCTCAATGATCTAGGAAAAGTGGTTAGCCTATTGAAGACAAAAATAGTGCAGCCACAACAATGACACCCCTAATTATGATAACATTGATTACAATGGGTGCCTATGTTTAGATTTTAGGATCACTAGGGTGGCATTTGAGAATGTCAGTAGTAGTTGGACATCTAAAAGCTAAGAATTGGTATTATAGATCTAGATACCTTGAAGGGCTAAATGTTATGTAATGCAGACTAGGTCAATGGAAGCAATAGAAAAGCCTTGTCCATATTTCTACACTAGTTTTTAGAGGGAAAAACTCTCTATTTTTATCTATAAATAGTGATTTTCTAGGCATTGTAAAACATTGGCTAGTTTCTTATTCAAGACTATCTTCAAGCCTTGTGTATAACACTCCTTTCATTTTACTCAGTATAACAATCTAGACCCAAGCCCTAGGTCAATTTGTGGATATGCTTTCGAACCCTCTCTTATAGCATAATTGTATTCTCTTTTTTACATACATACATACATATATATAAAAGAAGCTTAGACTATTGACATTGTTTTGTCCCATTTCTTGTTTATATGTGCAAGTATGAGGATTCATGACTACTTGATTTTCTATCCCATTTTTTGTATGTGCTTATGTTTAATTATTTATGCTAAGAAGGGAAAGTGTTCCTTGTGTGCTAGCTATCTACAAAAAATTAATGTGTTCATTTATCCCATTGTTATGTGAAATAATCTAATGATCTTGGCACATCATCCCCGATTAGCTTAGAATTTTATTTTTCTCTTTTTCCTGTTGTTTTTCTTCTTCTTTTACTCTATAAATGTAAAGTCTGTTAGGGTAGGTTAGAGTAGGCAAGTGTTGGTCACATATTATAAGGAACCAAAATTTTAAAAAACCCTAGAGGAAGTCTGATTGATCCACTTCCAAAGCTCTCGAAGCTGCCCTATTGTGTCGCTCCATGTGGGGAGTGATTGTTGGATGCATTTGGCCCTCGTAGTGGGTGATTGTGACAATCATAGAGGGAAAAAATCCCAATATCTAACACTCCAATATAAAAAGTCATGCAAGTTTTCTTCTTTGAGTTGCCTCGTGAAAATTGTCATCTAAATAAGGGTATGAAAGTAGAATCTCATGCCAAAAAGATATTGTGAAATGTTTAATCATGAGTAGTATTGTAAAAAATAATTATGCTTCATTACTCACAAGTTTTAAATTCCACATTGAGTTAGAGGATTCATACGATGAAGCATTATTCTAATTAATGACTCTTAAAAGCACAACAAGTCTTGTGTCTTGAATAATATTTAATACACATTTTGTTGATTTGCATAGCTAAAAATGTATTACAATATTTCTTTTCTATTATAAATGCTTTAAAACTGGAACTTGAGATCCCTAATTTGTTAAAATAAACTTTATTAGGCAATTTATAATGCAAAAGTATCCAAGCAAGTAGTTGAATTAGTATATTGAATTTAGACATCAATTTGTCTTAGCTCAACCAGTTATATTCTTCAACTTTCAAGGAGACACAAATTTGAATCTTGTCAAGCGATACATGCATACTTACCAAATTATTGTAATATATTTATGTGGTCATGATGTAATACAAGTGGACCTGTTTCAAATATGTGTGTGTTAATATTGATTTTGGACTGTCACACATAAGACTTAGTTTCTACCAAAATGGATCATTAAAATGAACTATCAAAGTTTTGTATACAAATTTAAGAATAAATAAATATAAAAATGTAAATAACGGTAAATAAGATTTAAAAGCATGTAAACTTTATCTTATTTACATGATTATATCTCACATTTATTAAAATTTTTAGCAATGTAAAAAAGAATAATTGTAACATAGTAAAATGAACTTAGAACAACTCATTTGTAGATACGTGGAAATTTTCATACCTAATTTCCTTAAGGATGATTACATGAACATAGATTCAAATCAAAAGACAATAGGTGTGCATTAATTTTACGAGAAGTTTACGCAATGAATATGATTTTTTTTATTGATAATGGAGTTTTAAGATGGTCCCAAAAACATTACAGCCAAAAAAGGGAAAGAATCCCTCCAAGGGAAGAGATTTTACCTTTCATAAAACCAAAAATCAAAGCTTAGAAGGTAATCTCCATAGTCGCCCGATGAACCAAAAGAGGGTCATACTGGAAATAAACAACAAAAAAAAACTGCATAAGGAACGAAGGCCTACAAAGAGAAATAAGATAGGGAATACCCAAAACCATTCGTTGTGACCATAAAATGGGACAGGTGATTGGCCAACTTGTTAAGACACTTGTAGAGTTTAGGCATAGGATATATTATCTTCGATGGTACAAGTGTACATTAAACATTGGGGAAAAGGTCCCTTCCATATCATGAGGGTATCTTGTAGAAGCCCATGATTGGCCATGAGGTCGACCACTTTGTTTCCATTCCGATAGACATGTTGGACCATAATGTTGTTGAAGCTTTGGAGAATAGCCTTTGACTCTTCAATAAGTGTTACAACGTTCCACGGTGGGTGAGTAGACCATTTTGAGAAATTAATAGTATTGAGAGAATCCCCCTCCATAATAAGGTTTTGAGTATGTATCTCTTTTGCTGCCACCAATCATTGAAACACTCCTTTAGCTTCGATGAAGTTGTTAGATTGACACCCTATATTTTCTACAAATTCTAGGATAATTTTGGCTTCATTATCTCTGATCACTTCACAACTGGCCCTACCGAGGTTGCCTTTTGCTACCCCATTGAAATTAAGTTTAAGCCAACTTGGTGGGGGTGGGGTCCAAGACACCAAGGACCTATCCATAGTGGATCAAATTTGAATATTGGGGTAGGGAGATAGGTTGAGGGCATACACCAGCATGGATTTAGATTGGACCATGGGTTTGTCAACTGAAACCACAAATTTAGCATGTTTTGTAGCCAAAGCTAAAATTTTTGAGAAAATGAATTCAGGGTTCCTAGCTTCATCTTTGAAAGCTCTTCTATTCTGCTCCAACCAAATCTACCATAAATAATAAGGGAGAAAAAAGGATTTCCAAAATCTAAGATGAGAATATTTGAACAATGGGGACCATTGGATGCATAGGTCAGCTAAGGAATTAGGGGTAGTCCATGCTAATTTGACTGGAGCAAGAAGGGAAGATAGGATGCCAATGGAGAAGGGGAAATCAAGGAAGATATGGTGGAAAAATTACCAAATTGATAGATAAATAAAATGATGGTTTGGGATAAGCATTCCATGGGAAATAAGATTATGAGGTAAGGACATTATTTTAAACAACTAGATATAAGAAGTGGGAAATTTTAGGAATAAGGTTTTTTAACCAAAAACTTATGACAGGGAACCAATTGCAAATAGATTCATCATGTATGTGATATATCATTTTGATAGAGAAGAGGCCATATTCATAAGGCTACCAAATAGGGATGTCCTGTGAAGGAATGCTTAGGATGACATTGCCCATGAGCATATAAAAAATGGCTTTGCACGCCAAGTGTTGGTTGGGGTTGCCTTCATTATGGGGTAGATCTTTCCATCTAGGGTAACTAGATTCATTGGATATAAAATTACTAACTCTTTTGCCAAAGAAGTGGTTTGATATTGGTTTAAAAATTCTTAATGCAAGATCATTAATCAACGGTTGGTTGGTCATCCAAGGGTCTTCCCAAAATGTGCCACCTGATTCCTTTTTTTAGGATAGGATAATCTGAGTGATGAAATTCCAAAAGATAAATCCTTCAGGAAGGGGTTGTCAAAAAGTAAGGATCCTCTCCTTAAATATTTACTTTTGATAATATCGACCCAACCAGTTTTGGGATTTTTAATAATTCTTCATCCTTTCTTGTTGATTATTGTTAAATTCATTTTGTGTATTCGCCTGAGGCTGAGGTCTCCCTATTATTTTTGGAGACACACCTTGTACCACACCATTAAGTGGAATTTGGATTTATTTTTAGCCTTGGACCAAAGAAATTATTTTTGAATTTATTCAATTTTGTGGCAGATTTACTGGGGAGCTTTGAAGAGAGATAGAAAATAGATTGGAACACTCTAGAGACTGGTCTAAACAAAAGTGGCTTTGCCTGCTTGGGACAAAAGAGCACCTTTCCACCCTGTAAGTTTTTCATTATTCTCTGGATGACTTTGTTCCACATATTAGCAATTGGTTTACCCTGTAAGAGGGGTAGCCCAAGGTAGGTGGAAGGGAAGGAAGAAATATTACACTCAAGAATTTTGGCTATTTTATTCTTCCTTTGAATATGAGTATTTAGAAAGAAAGGTTACTTTTGTTGAAGTTGATTTTTTGGCTCGTTTCTTGCTTGTAGGAATCCAAAATAGATTTTATAGCTTTAGCTTCAGGAACGATGGATTGGTTCGCCAGAATGGTATCATCCACAAATTGTTGGTGGGAAATCAAAGGAAGATTTGAGGATAGTTTGATGCCCAAAATATCTCCAAAGGAACATGCAACTTTCAAAGTTCTTCCCAAAGAATCAAACATGATGGTAAAAATAAAGGACGAAGAGAGGGTCTTCCTACCTTAGACCATACCCACTTCTAAAGTACCCTACAATAGATCCATTAATTATAATATAAAACCAAGCAAATGAGATGCAAGATTTAATTAATTTGATCCACTTGGGGTGAAAATCGAACTTAGATAGCACAACCAACAAAAATTTCCATGAGACCCTATCGAAGGCTTTATTCATGTCAAGCTTCATGAAGAAACCTGCATTTCTACTTTTGGTGATATAATGAATATGATCGTGATGGTGACAACACTGTCAGTGATTACTCTCCCATTCATAGAACTTCCTTGGCAAGGATCAATGATGGATGGAAGGATGAATGTCATTCGGTGGCCATGGTTTTGGTTAAAATTTTTTAGAACACATTGCACAAGCTAATTGGTCGATAGTCATTCAAAGAGAAAGCATCTTGGGATTCGGGGATGAGGGTTAAAAATGTGGAATTGATAGCTCAAGGAACGAAGTTGGATTTTTGGATTTCCTGGATGGCTGCAAAAACATTATTCCTAACAATATACCAAAAGGTCTGGAAGAAACATGGAGGAAACCCATATGGACCAGGGGCTTTATCAATCAACATAGAGAATAGGGATTTTATTTCATTAGTGGAAAAGGGTTGAAGCAATAACTCATTAACTAAAGAACATGTGCTTATACTGAGATGGAGGGTGGGTGAACAATATACAATAATTTTTTTTGTTTTTTAATCTAAATAACAACATCAACAATATTAAATTAGTAAAAATCACACAAAGCATCACATACATGAGAGACATGATTTTACATGGTTCACCCAATGCAAGCTACTCCACGGAGAAAATATTTCTTATAAATATTTCTTAAATAAATTCTCTTGGGAATCATTCCCTACAATGTTTATGAACCTTTGTCCAAAGGAGACACCAATCCCCTAAATCAAGTTCGTGGATCTCTATCCACATGAGAACTCCTCCTCTTCTATGGCTGGTGATCCTCTAGAAGGCTACTGCCTCCACTACACTAGCTTGTGGATCTCTCTCCACTGAAGACTCTTGTCCCCACTCAGAAGACCTATTCTCACTGCCCTAGCTAATGGATCTCTATCCACTGGAGACTACTGTCCTCTCTGCTCTGTCACCTCCAAAGCTTTGTCTCAAATATACACTAAACACAGTCCTTTGGTCTAGCACAAATATGCTCAATATCTATCTCTGGTTTGGCACAAATCTGTCCTCAAATCTACACCAAACTTTGTCCTCAAATCTGCTCAAAAATTCCACACAAAACTTACTCAAATTTACTCAAAAAGTCCACACAGAACTTGCTCAAATCTGCTCAACAAGTCCACATAGAACTTGCTTAAATTTGCTCAGTAAGTCCACACAAAACTTGTGCAATCTGCTCAACAAGTCCACATAAAACTTGTCCAATATGCTCAACAAGTCCACAAAGAACTTGTCCAATCTCATAAAAACATAAAGATAATTGTTAGAGACTCAATATGCTCTATACTAATCACAATGCTCAATTAATTTCTTAACTCAATTCAAAATATATAATAGTTTGTTTTATGGAACTTGAACAATCACTTGATTAGGTTCAATCAACTCTACTCAACCAATCACTCAATAAAATAATCCTCTCTCTCAAACCCTAGTCCAATATTATAAACACCAACTCAAAATATTTCCAACAATGCTCAACAAAAAATATCACATAACAATGATACTCATGATCTTTGCAAACCCTTGTTCAAGTTCTTCACTAAATAACTCACTTCAACAACAATGCTTATAAAATAAGGTTTAACAACAATTCTTTATTCCAGAAAACCTTGAAGCATTAACTCAACACACTCAATAGGAAAACCCTAATCAAGTCCTTTTCACTCTAAACTTATTTTCTAGAAAACCAATCAATCAATTAAACTATGGAAGAATGTGCTCATACCTTTTTCTTGATGATGAAAGGATCTCATAAATCTGTCACAACCAAAAACACTTCTATACCAAGCTCAAAGAGGTTAGAAGATAAATCTTTCACACAATGTAATGTAAAACTCAATTACACCTTATCACTCCATCTTAATAGCAATATTTGACAATAATATCTTCACAAAAATTTCCTTTTCAAAACACAACTTCAATTTCTTAAATTCACCAAATTGATATTCCAACTTAATTTCTACCTCCTAAGGTAAAGTAATATTTACCTTAATAAATTACCTTTTTACCACTTAGGTAAATAAATTAATATCACCTTATAACTCCCTAACCTTTGCACAATTAATCAAATTCCACAAACACCCTTAAAACCTTAGCACAATGATCAAATATCACAAATATTCCCTTATGCCTCCTAAACCTTAGTATTATGCAAAAATCAAAATTTAAATCATAAAAACCTTTGGTGAACCCCCTTCCACATTTTTTGGGGTTTCGACCCTGCGCCTTCTCCCTCAGCTGGCACCTTAGTTGCGGCTTCCTAGTCGTGTGAGCTAAGCACTCCACATGCTTAGCTTAAGCCCTAAGGTAGCTTAAGCCTCTTCACAAAGGCTTCAAAGCCTTTGGCCTTCTCCTACGTCTAGTGCCAAGCTAGACTACGAGCACTTCTCCCTTTGCTTTGTTCCTCGCTCAAACACCATGCGCTACCTCGATCACGATGTGCTACCCTGATTACAATGCGTTGTCTTGCTTCGGCAATACACCACTCGCAAATTTTAGAGGCTCCAAATTTTTCATTGTATATTAATTTGCATTACTATCTTCCCTAAGGTTTGTCTTAGGGTTTAAATACTCTTCATTTGCTTTGCATACAATGTCGACGGATGATTCGACTTGATGACGTTGGCTTGTATAAATTATAATTTATAAACTTTAGAATTTAGTAAAAAATTAAAGCCCTCTTTGAGTTAGTATCAAATTGTCATTTGCACTTCACTGGGTTGATGAAAAATAATTTCGCCACCTTGGTTTTAATAAAAACCTTAATTCTTCCATCACAATATTAGAGAATTATCATTATGATTTTAATAAAAAACCTTTTAATGTGCCACCATGATTTTAACAAAAACCCTTCTAAAAAATATTTGGACAACTTTTCTCCATCTCTTTGCATTGCTTCCTGGTGTTAATGATGATGTACTCCATGGTATTAATGACAGCTTCATGTGTTCACTTTGGCATCAATGAAAACTTTTTACCTTGACATCAATGACAACTAAATGAGCTCAAAATTTCCAACATTAACATCATCATCGAAGAGGGCGGGAATGTGTTGAATAAGAGAATTAGCCACTTTATCTGGACAGTATTGAGTTGAACTTAAAATATCTTGGAAATGATCTACCACATCAGATCTGATTTCTTCCAAGCTGCATGTAGTTGAACCATCCCTTTTGTGAAGATCCCTCATTTTTTTGGAACTTCTATGCCTTAGGGTAGATGGATGAAAATACTTGGTATTGGTATCTCCTCCCTTGAGCCATAAAGCCTAGGATTTTTGTCTCCAAAATGTTTCTTCCTTGCCAAGGATGTTATGCAATTCTAAAAGTAGATTTCTTTCTCTGGGTCTGAGACTGTGGATAGCAAGACTAGACTGGAACTAATCTTCAATATTTTTAAGCTGGTTGCTAATGACCTTATTGGATTCAAAAATATTGTTGAATACTTATTTATTCCAAGTTTTGAGTTTTTCTTTTACATATTTGAGTTTTAATGAAACTTGGAGGGCTCTGGATCCACAAAACTTTTGCTGTCGCCACTCTGAATTTTTGGGTCTAAGGTCTTTGTGCTGGATCCACATGGACTCAAACCTGAAGGGATACTTATAGAAAGGTCCAAAATTTTGGATTTCAAAAACTAGAGGGTTGTGGTCAGAGGCTATTCTAGGTAGGGAAAATAAGGAGGCATCTCCAAACAGGGGGATAGCTTCCTTAGAAATGATAAATCTGTCTAGTTTGAGTTGGATAAGATGATCTCCAACTCTCTAATTAGGCTAGGTGAATTTAGAGCCTTTGAGTTCTACATCCATAAGTTCATTGGAGTCAACAAAATCTACAAACTATTTCAAGCAATGGGGCGTGATGGACATTCCTCCCATTTTATCAAATAGGTAAAGGGGATTATTGAAATCATCGGCTAGGATCCACTCTTTGCAAGGAAAGGAATTATTTATTTGGGTTAGGGTTGACCACAGAGAGGTTCTATCAGTAGGGATATTAGGAGCATAGACATTAGATAGGATCCACCGAGAGTTAGTTTTTTTGTAGCTGAAGAGGGTGTTTATGATTCTGTATGAGTGGGAAATGAGTTGCCCTTCCACTTTTAGAGAGTACCAAATATAGAGGAGGCCGCTTTAAGCTCTATGGGTCGAGCTAGCTATGTATTTACAAATTTTCCAAAATGATTTGACAACCCTTTCAATATTTGAAGAATCAAACTTGGTTTCCTGGATGATCATTATTGATGGTTTAAGATATTTCCTCAATGACGAAACATTCCTCTGTTTCGTTGAACCATTAAGGCCTCTCACATTCTGTGAGATACAAATCATTTGGTGATTTTGGATGAATTTTTCCCTCCTTTGGAATGGGAGGGTTTAGGTCTTTTGCCTTCTTCTTTGGACATTTCCTCATAATAATGAATATGATGATTATTGTAGTTTTATGAGTTTGTTTTATAAACTCAAAGATGATAAATAACCCTCTTCAAGTTTGGACTTTCATAGGTAATGTGTCATTCATAAAGTTACTAGAAGTTACAATAATGATCTATATTTGAATGCAACATTTATCTTTAGTTTGAAGAGAATATTAGTGAAGTTCATCCCTACTTAATTTTTTCTTAGGTAATGTGCCATTCCAAAAGATACTGACAATAAAATTATGCATGTTTGAGTGCAACATAAATTTTGACTTTTAAGAGAAGTTATCAATGAAGTATATTCCTATTCATATCATTTTTCATATATAATTCATCATTCTAAAAGACACTGACAACAAAATAAACAATGTACATCTAAGTACAACATAAATATTGAGTTTAAGGGAGGAGATATTAGTGAATTCTATCCACATCCCAAGATCGAATGAATGCAAATTATTGTTATAAGGATCAAACTATGCTAAAAATCAAGAGAAAAGTATCATAAACTTAAGATATGAAATATTCATAATATCCACATAAAATAGTATAATATTGTGGCTTTTCAAGGAAACAACCACTCAAATTAAGAACATAACCATCTATTTTTTGAAACCAACTAGTTTGAAACATAAATAACACATATAAATTAATAATTATTTAAAGACCCATCTAAAGCATCGTTCATATTTTTAAAGGCAATAAAGACTTTGTTTTTAACAAGATTCACTTGTTCTATAGTATCATTACTATTTTCTATGTGTTTAAAGAGAGTGTATTTTGATTGAGAAAATCTCAAATTTTAACCATTCAATTATAACAAATCTATTTCATTCTTCTTTGATTCATGGTAAGATTGTTTGATTGTCATTGCACTCCTAATATCTACCACTCCAATATAAAAATTCATGCAAGTTCTCTTCTTTGAGTTTCCTGGTAAGAGTTGTCATATAAACAAGGGTGTTAAAGTAGAGCCTCATGCCAAAAAGATATTGTGAAATATTAAATCATGAATAGTATTGTAAAAACTAATTATGCTTAATTATATTTAAATTAAAAGTTTTAAATCCCACATTGAATTAGAGGATTCATAAGGTGAAGAATGTTTTTAATTAATTACTTTTAAAAACATAACAAGTCGTGTGTCTTGAATCAGATTTAGTACATATTTTGTTGATTTGCATAACTAGAAAATGTGTTTCAATGTTTTAGTTCTACTATAAATGCTTTAAAATCAGAACTTGAGATCCCTAATTTTCTTAATTAAATTATATTAGGAAATTTATAATGCAAAAGTATCCAAGAAAGAATTTGATTTAATATATTTAATTTTAACATCAAATGACATTAGCTCAACCAGTTATATTCCTCAACTTTCAAGGAGATCCAAGTTTGAATCTTGCCAAACGATACATGCATAATTACCAAATTGTTGTAATACCCCTATGTGGTCATGTTGCAATACAAGGGAGACCTATTTTGATACACATACATATGTATGCACACACATGCGTGCACGCACATACACACACACATAGATAGAGAAATGCCACACACATTGTCTTACTTTCTACCGAAATAGATTAACAAGGTTTTGTATAAAACTTTATGAAGAAATAGATATAGTCTGTTACCATTAGGACAATGTTAGTCCTTAATAAAATTTCAAAGCAAGAGGTAAATCATCCTCTATAATATTTCAACATGTTCAACAACTTTATTCTCATCTTTAAGGTTAATTTTTTTACATAAATCATACCATTATCTCTAAGTTTGCTTGGTAATGTCCTACAAGTCTATGAAGACTTTCAAACTTAAAAAAAAAACCTTTCTCTTAATACCTGCATGACTAAAAATTATGATAAATTAAAATATTCCACTAGATTGAAAAAATGGGAAAACTCAAATCTTACCTCTAAGAAGATCCATCCTATAATAGTATCTTAGCACTAGTTTTCCAAGCCTTCTAGATTTTCTACTTCAAAAATTGACTATATTAATCATTACATCTCAAAGACCAAAGCATTTCTAGTACCTAATAAACATTACCTTTCAATGATAAATCTAAAATATATTTGTCAAGGTTCATTCCCTTTGATATCCTTAACAATCCTTTAATGATAAGTAAATTCCTTGAGTCCAAGGATCAATCAAAATAAATCCACTTTTTTATGAGGTTGTGTGTGATATTTCTAAGAGATAGTAGGTGTAGCAACAACGTGATTCCATTTTGACCATATGGAATTTCTCTCCACTTTGATGAATAGGATGTGACTTGATTTAGATGAAAGCCATCATGAAGAATAAAAAATATGTGTGGCTAAAAAAAATTCGAAGTATTTGAATTTATTACAAATTCATCATTCAAATATAAAGTTTCTTTCAAAACTTCATAAGCAAACATTATCACATGCCCTTGGATAAAAACTTATATTGAATAGTAATTTGAGATACCTAGTTATATCACTATAATGAATATGATTCCACTTTTTTAGGAACCAAGAATATCATTCATATTTTCAGACAATAATAAATTATATTTTTTATAGTCATATTTTGAGTCTTAAGGTTTGATAGAATACCACTGATACTTAAAGAGCATTTTAATTTTTGTCTCCTCATTTTGTAAATAAATGAAATCATCATTAGTAAAGTTATAATTAATAATAGAGTTCCTAAGAAAGGATTCTATGTATAAGTGCCATATTATACATTATTTAAAATAGATAGTATAGACTATATAGGAATTAGGTAAGGGGACAACCCTATCCAATGCATCATTTTAATAAAATATATTATGTGAGATGTTATTAATCACACACATGTAGAGGCATATTCAAACACCATCATAAATTTGTTAATTATCCTAGGGATAAATCCAAGCTTCCTAAACATAAGAAGGATAAATGGATAATTAAATTTATCGTAAGACATCAAATTTTTACCTAGAATGATGCCTTGCTCATTTTATCATATTCTACGCCAAAACCAAATTATCAAGTATAAATCTCTCTTTCAAAAGTTCGTTTGTTCTTTCTAACAATTTATAATGTAACATAACCTATTTGCCTCACAATAGCTTTGGATATCATTTTATATGTAGAATTTAGTAAAGTGGTTGCCTCCAATGGGATATCACATCTCCTTTTCATACATTTAGAATGAGCTTAATAAGACTTGGTTAATGATGCCTCCCAATGTATTATATGCCTCTACTTCCATATACATATTTTAGAAATCCAAATAATTATTAGGCATGTTTTTCTAAAACTCAACTAATAATCCATCCATACAAGGGTCTTGTCAAGTTTCATAAAGAATAATGTATTCTCTAATTAATCCAAATGCAAAGATTATTCAAGAAAAGTTATGATATCCTTTAAAACGTTATGAGGAATGCACAATACTAGTGTCTTAAGATGATCTTCATTACATAATCATCATGCATCCTAAAAGAGATATATATGATAATCATTAAAAATTATTTCAATAATATTAATACAAGACATCATCAAGTGGCATTAGCTCAATCAATTATACTCAACTTTCAAGAAGGAGATCCAAGTTTGAATCTTGCCAAGCAATACATGCATAATTGCCAAGTTGTTGTAATACCACTATGTGATAATGATGTAATACGGGTGAGATCCATTTCAATCCCACATAATCAATTAAAAACATATTAATACAAGACAATAAATTTCCTTTTTTTTAAATAAGTTATGTGTGGCTTCTTTTGGGGCCACTCCCATCAAAATGCCAAAAAAATACATTTGTCATCAGGTTAATTGAACCATATCTAGCTTGTTCTTTTTATCAAAGATATTCTTCATTTTTTTTTTTATCAAAAATATTCTTCATCTTTCTCAAACTACTATGTTTTGCAATCATTTTCAATAAGAGAAAATCTCACTCAACTAGTTGCCTTTTAAAATTTGAATTTCACTAGGACAAATATCAATATTGTGAATGGTTAAATTATCTGCTACCCAATTTTCTTCTCTATATAAATTCTTACATTCCAAGAGTCCGCCTCCAATAATAGGTGATGAACATCAACAATAATTTTATTTTATTTCAATCCCCACATCCATTTTTATTGATAGAAATAATGATAATTTTTGAATCTTCCTCAATTGAAACATATTTCTATCATAATTTAATTACAATTTTGATCCTTGTAAGAAGTTCCCTACACTTTGCATAATTGTTAGCTAAAGTTTCATTTAATTTTGAGTAAGGAGAATTTTACCTTCATTATTTAAAAGACATCACCTCCACCAACGTTTCTAAGATTACCTTTAGAAGCACTATCAAAATTAAATTTTGGACATTTTTATTTTACCATAGATCAAATTAAATCCTTTATGTAAATTTTATTTCCATAGATGGCCTTGCCATGCATATTGAAATCCTATAATCAAGGTTCTAGCACCCATTTTTCTAAACTTGGGACTTTCAATAATAAGCACTATGTCTATAAACAATCTACAAGAGAGGCAACAATACAGTTCCAAATTTGGACAAGATTTTGATATTTATTTAAAAAAACTTAATTATTCATTTCAAGTCATAAATTCCAATAAATAATAGCAAGATCAGTCCTCCATAGATTATGTAGTTCTCTAGCTTTGAAATAATTAATCTAATATTTCATCATCTTTCAATGTTAATGGAGCTACCCAATATGTTTTCATATTTTTGAAAAAGCAACCCCAAATGGTGTAAAAAAAGGAACATTGAAGAAGTATATTGTTTAATATTTCCAGATCCTTCTCACACAAGGTACACCTAAAAGGTCCATGCTATCCCCTTCTTTGTAGAATCTCTCCTATAAGAATCTTCCTTTGAACTACTAACCAAAGGAATATTGATGCCTAGGGAGGGCTTGTTGTGACCAAAAATTCTTCCAAAGGAAATCATTGGGAGTAGGAAATCTAGTTGCTCTAAATCCTCATATCCCTGCATGACAAAGTATCCACCATATTTTGATAGATTTCAAACCAAATCATCTTTGTGTGAAAATAGACAAATAAAACTCTTGAATTATCTTTTAAAGCTCATCTACTATTTTTTTGAGTTCTTTTCCTTCAACCTAGTTACTAATAGAAATTAATGGTTGGAGTTGTTTTTCATATTAATATAATATCTGACCTTTAGACCTTTATAAGCTAGACAAGCCTAAGCCAATGCTTTTCATTTTGAATTAGAGGTAAGAGCATGATGCTTCAACCAAGAATCCAACCAAAAATTTACATAATTCCCTCACTAACTAAAGGTCTAATATGTTTCTTAATCAAATATAAACTATTTGATATGAAGTTCCATGTTGGTGATCCTTTAAGTAGAGTTCATTTCCTGAATAATTTCGTTGTATCAAGAGAACTTGTATATGAAGTAATTTTTTTGCCTAGTTCTTTTTTAGATGTTTGAATCATGTCTAGCAAGAATTATCCTCTAAGGCCAAACTCAAGTTTACATTACAAAATCCTACCCTCCAATATTATTTCCTTTGTAAACCCTATCCCACTTACAAAGAAAAAACCTAAATTTTTCCTCATATACTTTTTAAAAAATCCCTTTGAATTATATCAAATTTGATATTATACCTACTAATGATCTTAAAAGTGGCACCATGTAAATAGAATGGATTGCAATATAGTCTTTATGAGTTTTAGACTTCTAGCCAAGGTTAAAAACTTACCTTTCCAACCTTCCAAGCAAGATTTAATTTTATACAAAATTGGGTTCCAAGGGTCCTTTTTTCCTTTATGAGACAAAAGAATAGCCAAATAGGTTGATGGATTTTTTTTTAATTTTTAAACCTTAAATTTCAACAATATTCTATTGTAAATCTAGGATAATGTTAACGATTTTTTTTTTGGATTTTATAATATTAACCAATTGTCCAATATCCTTCTCATAGCATGATAATAATGATTTAAACTACATAGCTTCATTGATTGAGGGATGATCCAAAAGAAAAATATCATCAACAAATTGGAGATGAGATTCACATGGACCATTTTGTTAGGTACCTAGGGATAGAAATGTGGGGAATATAATATTATATTGTATATGGGTATTATGGCATGGGCCACACATAACCCAAGGGTGATTATATTTTAATATTTTATTATAATAATAAGTGGGATAAGGGAGATGAAGGGTTTAGGAAGAATGTTATATAAAGAAGGGATATTTTTATTGTAAAAAAGACACATAAAGTATTATTTGCTAAAGTCTTGGATTGTGGAGTAGAGTTGGAGCATCCTTATTTAAGGAGTAATATTGGTGTTACCTTACCTTAAGGGTACTATCTATCTCTATCTCTTTGTGGATTATTTTTGTGGAATATTATATGTGGATGGATGTTTAAATTTTTTGCATAAATGGTAAATGATTTTCTATTAGTAAGAATTGATGTTCATAACATTTGGTGTCAAAGCAACGATCTTGGCAAAGTTAGGATTGTGTTTTGTAGAGCTAGGTCACATTTTTCCATAAAAAAATATCATCTTGCGAGAGCTATATTTTAACCATCATTTTAAAAATAATTTTACACCATTTTGTAGATCTTTTTGAGTAGTATAAAAATGACTGGTCATTTGTTAAATTTTGATAATTACTAAGTTATGGTTGTTTGAAGTTGGGTTATTGATGTTGTTTTCTAGCTATGCAAAACAAATAAAAAAATTATTCTTTTTTTTAGCAGTCATTTTCATAATATTCTTGCACCATCGTGTAAAACGTTTGAGTAGTACAAAAAGGATTGACCATTTGTTAAATTTTGACTAGTATTAAGGGAGTTATGAGACTTTGAGGTTGGCCTATAGATGTTTTTGGCTATGCAAAAAAATCATCCAAAGAGAAAAGAATCATATCTCAATATGGGTAAGCAGATTAGCTACCAATTAATTTGTTTTGAAGAAAAATTATAGATTTAATTGTTTAAATAAAATAATAGATAAGATTTGAGAAATTTTTAGTTATTCAAAACCCTAGCTACTTTGGAAAAAATATTATTCTACGAATATTCATTGGAAGGAATGATAGTGATGCTAGGGAATGTTTTATGAAATGGAAAAAATTTCCTTTAAATTTTTTTTAGCTAGAATGAAAATATGAGATTTGTGACTTTTTGCGAGGGAAAGCTTCAATTTGGTATTTGAACTTCAAATATCAGCATAATTTTTTATACACAAGAGAAGAACTTGAAGTTGCACTTTTAAACAAATGGAAATTGGAGAAAAAAATATGAAAATATATCTAGGTTTAAGGATGAACAAAATAAATTAAATAGAGAATTGAAATATTTCAAGAAATTGGCTGATGAAAAATATAAGGATGATAGTATACAGGCTAAGAAAATCACACCTTTTATGTCAGATAGGCTAAAAAACATTCACAAGGATTTGTTTGAATATAAATTTTTTGTTTTATAGGTTCATGGTTGCATTCAAAAGAAAAAAATTATTGTCTCCATAAACCCTAGCAACAAGCATAACTTCATTAGCAGGGAATTGGCTAACAATTTAAAAGTTTCAATAAAGAGTATAAAAAATGGACAATTTCAAGGAGAGAGATTTTAAATTTTTGAAGACTTGAAACTTTCTATGGATAAGTATAGTTTGCATGTCAATTTTCATACTATTTAAATATATGATATCGATATTGTTCTTGGTTATCCTTGGTTGAATTCTTTGGGTACTATTAACATTAATGTATAAAAGAATTTCATGAAGTTATGGTACCAAAAAAAGAAGATAACACTGCAAGAAATTTCTCAACTTAAGGAGCAAGGGCCTAAGGAAAAGCAAGAACTAATAGATGAATCAGAAGTTGAATCCGCAACATAATAGTAGTTTAAGGAGGCTTTGTTAGAAGATCATAAGGACACACCACACAAAGAACAAATAAGGGAACAACATGTAGAGGAAGCTAAAATAGAGGAGCAAAAGGTTGAAGAATCAAATAAAGTAGAACATAGGGGTAATGTTGGAGCATATCACCATCCACACCATCATAAGAGGTAATAATCAAGGAGACAAGTCATAGAGCAACAAAGGAGCTAATATGGACATACATGAAACCAGAGGAGAAAAACTATAGATATGCTACTACCAATCAAGATTTCACTTGGATGGGGGATAATCAAGATTGCTACTAGTTGTTAGAATTGCTTGGAAGATCATATTATTTAGTTTCTTCTTTATATTTTGAGGATGAAATATTTTTGTAAGATGGGTGGAATGTTAGGTACCTAGGGATAGGAATGTGGGGAATATAATATTATATTGTATATGGGTATTATGGCATAGGCCACACATAACCCAAGGATGATTATATTTTAATATTTTATTATAATAATAAGTGGGATAAGGGAGATGAAGGGTTTAGGAAGAGGGTTATATAAAGAAGGGATACTTTCATTGCAAAAAATATAGATCAAGTATTCTTTCTAATAGTCTTGTCTCATGTAGCAAAGTTGGGGCGATTCCTTCCTTAAGGAGTAATATTGGTGTTGCCCTACTTTAAGGGTATTCTCTATCTCTATCTATTTGTGTGGATTATTTTATGGAATATTATTTATGGATGGATGTTTAATATTTTTGCATAAATGGTGAATGATTTTTTGTTAATAAGAATTGAGGTTCATAACACATTAATTGCAACTTGAATACCTTTTATTTTCCTTTCATTTTTACCTTAAAAAAAGCTCTCTCTAATGCCTTTGCAAGAATAAGAAATAAATACGGAGATCGTAGATCACCTTGGTGGAGTCCATGGGATGACTCAAAGTATCCAATAGGAGATTCATTGATCAAAATAAAATATTTTTTGATGTTATAACAACATCTAATCCATCACACCAACCTTGATCAAAACCAAAAATTTGATAATATTATGTAGAAAACTCCAACAAACCCTATCATGTGCTTTGTTTATATCTAATTTCATAAGCATACCTAGATGTTTCATGGAATGAAGAGAATGTATCACCTCCTGAATCATTACATGATCAAGAATTTTTTTACCATGAACAAAAACACCTTGTTCCTTTGAGATAACAAAATCTAGAATGTCTTTCAATATATTTGCCATAATTTTTGAAATAATATTATAAATTATATTACAAATGTCTATTAGACGAAAATTATCAAAATATTTTGTCTTGTCTTTCTTGGAAACCAATGTAATAAATGTGGCATTAATCTCACTTATTATAGCCTTCCTTTTTTGGGCCTCTTCAACCACAACTAACATATAAATCTTTAATAAATCCCAAATTTTGAAAGAAAATATAGGAAATCCATCAGGGCTAGGTGCCTTGCTAGGATGGAATAAGAAAATGCCTCATTTAATTCCTCCATAAATATATTCATCAACCTTTCATTTTATCCTTATGTGATAATTGATGGAATATTTTGCAAAGCTTACCATGTGCCCCTTTATCTTGCCCAATATCTGATAAATATATTTGAATTAGTTGATTGTTTCCTTCTTGATATCTTATTCTTCCTCAATATTTCTTACATTTAGAGTTGAAATATTTTATATTCCATGAAAAGAAAGAGTTGTTTTGGTTGTACCATGAATTGTTTTGATATATCTACCTCCTTCCTTGTATTATCTCTCCATATATATTTGGAACCAATATGACTCATTTTTCAATACATTATGATAATAAAAAAGTAATTATTTTTCTTGAACATAAGAATCCTAGTCCATTCCATTGATTTCTATTATCTCTTATAAGATTTTGAGCTTGGATTCAATTTCCTCCTTTTCTTTAAATATGTTACCAAAATATTTAGAATTCCAAATCTTCATTTGCCCCTTTAGATATTTCATCTTTTGAACAAACCTATACATACACGATCCTTCAAAATTTGCTTCATCCCACAATAACATATATCTAAAAAAATAGGGTCTTGGAGCCACATAGACTAAAATAAAAATGGCTTTGGATGACCATTATTGAGTAGGTCAAATCTTAAGAGAATGTGTTTGTGATCTCACCCTGCTTGTAATAAAATATTTGAAGAGATTATATAATATTTTTACAACCATGTGTTGAATAGCAAAAATGTATCCAATATTTTTCCTACATGAGTTTGTTCAATGCATATATTATCCCATGTATATTTAAAACTTGAAGGAATAACATCCCACAAGCCATTAGAATTAACAAATGAAGAAACATCCTACAATGGTTGAGACCAACCAAGACTACCACCCTTCTTTTCAAAGGAGATAGAATCATGTTGAAGTCCTCCCGTCCATAGATCATAATTATAAATCATCATTGTATTTGATAAAAATATGCTAAGGCCCTTCCAACATATTCTAGGAGGAGTAACTATAGTTGGAGCATATACATTTATAACACCCAATTTGATGTTTTCCTCTTTCCTACAAAATAGACTAACCCAGTTACTATTTGCTTCTAGCAATTGTTCATCCCCATATTATTGTAATACCTTCAAAAGCTCCCATAGACAAAACTATTAGACAATCCCCCATTTCTAAATATTTTTCAATGCATCCTTACATTTATCACTAGTTAATTTTGTTTGTTGTATTAAAATAAACTTAGAACTATAACAACCTATCAATTCCTTAATGAGTAAAGAGTTTGTATAAATTTTTCATATATTATTAGAGTATTGCAATGTCAAAGAGGAGAATTAGAAAATTTATCAGTAAGAAAATGTGCAGTTCACCAATCAAAAGCCTCAATGGCCAATGACTCAACAATAAGATCTATAAATTCCCACTCCTAGGAAATTTTTGGCTTATAACAAGTCCCATTTGGATAGGGCACTCCAACAGGAAAACATGTGGGTGATTAATCAAGTGCATAGTGGCCTGGTAAATATGAATTTAAATTTCTATTATTTTATCTATAAAATAGGTCAGATCTAACAAATTATACTATGGCAATCTACCATCTCTAGGTGATGAATCAACAAGTGGCAAGTCATTCTATGATAAAAAATCAACCCATTTCCATCAGTCCACTAATGGTTATTCAATCGAGGGTAATCCAACCAATGGTAAATCAAGTAACTACACCCTAAATCAATGTGATGCAAGCCTATGTAATACTTGAGGACCTGAGATGAGTAGTTATTTCCTCCTTACCCAAATAATTATAGTGAACAATACCCATTTTAGGAAATTAATGATTCCTCTAGAGAGTCCTTAGCCTACTCTTGAGGAATATACTCCTTTTAAATAGAAATAGAACCTAAGATGATAGGGAAGATTAAGATAACAATAGATCAATGATTCCTATGGAGGAACCCAATTCTTACATCAAGGGGTACATCTCTTATGGCTTAAGGAAATCCCTAAGATTGAAAATAAGATTTTAAAAAATAAAGAAACAAAGGATAAAAAAGATAATGAATATTTAAATCCTTTCTCAAACAAAGAGTTAGACACTGTAGAATAACATGAGGTGTTTAATTTTTCCCTCAAAATAGAAGGGTCTATGATGGGAGCAAGGATTGAGTCAAAATACAATATATTTTATTTCCTCTTTGAAGACATGGTGCCACTATAGATAGAACAAAAGACATTGGTTCTTTTCATAGATGATGAATTAGAGCATATAAAGGCAATGGTTCTTTTCATAGATGATGAATTAGAGCATACAAAGGCAATGGAAAGAAGTATTGGGATAAAATATGAAGGAGAATGAAACACTATAAGGTCTAAAGAATTGGCATGTGAATCCCCTTTTAAGAAGGAATTATACTTTCTAGAAGAGGAAGTTGTAGAAGGGAATTACCAAATTCCTAGGATACCATCTAAAAAAAGTCAATGCAACACCTTAAAGCATATGCCATCTTCCTTCCCAAGATGTTGCCACGTGTACTCATGAATCAACAAATTTACTAGAGGAGACTCTATATGCTCATCAGGGTTTGAATCTCCTAAGTCAAAGGGAAAATTCAAAGTAAAAAATAAAGCTTTAAGCCCAAGGAATGTGTTTGGTCTTCCTGAATATTAGGTATTCAATGTCTCTTTAGAGGTAGAAGATCCTACATTAGAAGTAGAAGCAAGTATGTAACTAGAACATTAAGCATTTATAGTAGAACTAATATTAATACTAGAGACCAAAGATGAAATAGAGGAAGAAACTAAGCCTGATTATAAAACATACAACTTTATATTAAAGAAAACTATGCTTGTAAGATTTGGAAAATTATGATGGGTTCCTTTGTATAAAAATATCCCCCTTTGAATATGAAGTCCAAGAAGCAAATTTGACTCTTGAGATTATTCAGGTGGTTCTAGACAAAGGGGTTCTATTGAGAAATAGAGAGGCTATGATTCTAGAAATGAGGATTTTTCCTATGAGCTTGGGGATTACAGCCAAGGTAAAACTTTTGTTCCAATAGTTTGGTGCTTTGAAGGATGATATGATATTATTTAGGGATCAATAATAGAATGATCTATTATTGCTGAGTAATGTTATGTTGCCTAGTTGCATAAAGGAAATATCCAAAACTAATAGTTGAAATAAAGAAGTATATCAAGAAATAATAATGGGAGATAAATCATTATGATTTCCTAGACCATGGAAACCACCCATGGTCCTAACTATTTTGATGAAGATACATACTAGCTTCCAAAATGTATTTGCAAATCTCTAAATTAGGAAATACCCCTCAAAAAAATCCCTCCATATGCATCATTAATGTTGTCTAACTTACTACATTTACATAGGTGTTGAAAATATTGAGTTGGAACATCAACATTAGAAGTAAGGACAATTAATTTCCAAAACCTATAAATGGGGTTATCTTTCACCTAGCAAAATAGTTGTTTGTTTCTATAAATTTATATTTCTTATTTTATATTCTTTGAATTTTGTTTTAAAAAATTAAAATAAAGAGAAATGCCCATCTTAATTGAGTGAAAATCTCACAAGAGACACCTAAGTTCTCATTTCTTTTCATACCTTTCTTCCAAGATTGGTTGCTCTCCAAGATCAGTGGTTTCTTTCTTGAGGAGATGCCAACCTAAAAATACAATGATGGCAAGGTGATGCCTAAGATCTAGAATATTATTTTGTGTAGGTAAGAGTTTTATTTCTTCTTAGTCTAATGAATAAGGTATATTTTGATATAGCCCTTCTTGGCAATGAAGCCAAAAAATAACCATTGACATGAAGATTGGAAAAATAACTCAAGTTCTGAGACATTTGATGACTCAAGGAAATGAAGGATAAAAGAATAGAGAAAATGCTATATAATATTTAAGAGAAGTTTTATTGAAGATAAGAAGGTTCATATATAATGAATATATTAGAAAGGATGAAAGTTGCTAATCTAGAACTACATATTACTTCCATCATCTCTCCCATAATCATATTTACTTTAATTTTACCCCATATTTTTTCTATTTTTGTTTGTATTCTCTCTCTATTTTCTTCCTTATTCCATATAAATTCTTTAATTGTGTCCATACCACCTCAAATAAGCACAAAATTAGTCTTTGGGTCACTACCAAGTTTACCTATTCAAGATGAAGGGTCATTTCATGCACAGTCTCCACTCAATTTGTCCTATCATCATTAATGCCACCATCATCAACTATTTTGGCATCATATGCTCATATTTTGGTCCCCCACACAAAAATTATCATTGTGTCACATAACGTGTCCTCATATCAACCACTCTCATCATCCATCACCACTATGTTCACACCATCATCCATGTCACTATGTTAAAATGGTAT
Source organism: Wollemia nobilis (assembly GCA_028583015.1). Taxonomy (NCBI): domain Eukaryota; kingdom Viridiplantae; phylum Streptophyta; class Pinopsida; order Araucariales; family Araucariaceae; genus Wollemia; species Wollemia nobilis. The sequence continues at coordinate 2,671,188 of JAQPPZ010000030.1, forward strand.
CCTCATTCTCATCACTCCCAAGGTCATTATAGGTGTAATGATACTCTTTTTTCCAATAGAATCAAGAGTGTCAATTGTAGCCCATGTTACTCCAAAGTAAAATCTCACTCTTTATTTCAATAAATCATTATTTCACCAAATATATAGCAGCCATTAAGAGGAAATATGTAGAGAAAATATTTGACATTGTGCAAAAGGCAAGAAAGCAAATTAGTTAAGACCACCATTGAAAATATCTTTAATATTTGCTACAACCATGATCTACCAATATTGAATAACAAAAGGGAGTATATTTTTTGGTTCTCAAGGTACTTTTAATGGATCCAAGTAGATTCACAAAATATTCAAACTAACTACACCATCAAAATTTTAACTTTAGGCTATTAAGGGTCAACCCATTCTAGATGATGGTATCAAAAGAGTAGTTGAAACAAACTAAAACTATTAGAATTCCATAAGAAATGGATGAAATTAAAAATGAAACATGCCCTAGATAGTCTATAAGCATTGAAATAGATCCCAAGAAGATAAATAGAATCAAGTGGTATAGTTGCAATAGGATTTAAATATTTTGAAAGTGAGAATAATGATTTGAGAAGGAAAGTAGTAGAAAAGGAATAAATATAGGTAGAATATGAAAGTCAAGAGCTTTATACTGGAGTATCAATTCCCCTTCGAACACAAACCAAGTAAATTCTAAAGAATTATATGTGCCAAGGCACACCTTGCACATATCAATATATACAAGACCTTGGTTGACCAAGTTTCAATGGTGATTAACCAACTAGAAGACAAGCTAACAACCAATGTACCCTACAAGCAAAGGAGGTGTTTTTGGGAAAAAGGAAAATTATTATACAATTATATGAATTAAGACAAGAAAACTAATTTTTTTTAAACTAAGATAGTATAACAATAAATTCACAACTAGAGCTAAAAGCTATCCTAATAAAAGCAAAATATTCAAGAATGAACTACACTAAGAATATTCAAAAAATGTGAAAGCTAGGACTAATCCCAATTTACCAAAATAAATTACTTGACACCTATGAAATCAAGGACCAAATCATCCCATAATACAATGATAAATTACTCACTTATACTCTAACTTGCTTGTAATGTCACCATAGTAAATAAGAAGAGATTACACATAGGATGTTCATAGAGGGTTTGAGCTACCTTGGAAATAGGTCCTCAAATTACAATTAATAACCTTTGGCTATAAATATAGGTAGATTGTCCTATCCTCCTCTATGGAAGGTATAAAACCAATGGTCGATGATTTTAATCATACCTACAATGATGAGAGAGAGAGAGAGATGTTTGGTAATGATTTTAGTGATTTTTTGATGATAAAATGAGGAAATGAGATGGGTATTTATAGTAGATGAAGTAAAGTAACTTTATCTTTGAAGGAAATAGTTGATTTTCTCTCTTTTTGGGGTCATAAAATCATAACCGTTAGTCGAAACAATGTCTTGTTCTTACCCTAGGTGTAAAAACATGCTAGAATTGTGACTATACAAAACCCTAAAATTCAACTGATGACCAAGCTACCCACTTAATGATGTAGTCCTAAAAACATATATTTTTGGGATGCATGCCTTAGGGGACACATGTCAAAATATCCCTTAATCATGACTCTATATTTATTTCAAGGTTTTGGGGAAGTCAACAACCAAAATTATTAAGAAATATGGTAAAAAGGTGGAAAATGGATAAATATAGAGAACCAAAACATTGGTGAACATGGATTGCTATCATCCTACTCAAGGACTAACAAATTTAGTCCACCCTTGTCCCATATATAGGAGGACAAGACTCTCCACCACCTACAAAGTCAATTTTTAGTGCTCTTTTTAGAAATACATATTACCCCTACCCAAAGGACTGTAGACAACACCAAAAGGGATAGCCACATGAGTCCTTAGGATAAATAAGAATAGAAAAAAAGTAATATTGGGTAGCCAAAGCAATAGAAATGAAAATTCTATGCTACAAAGCAAAAACAAAAAATATATATTTTTTATTCTAATGTCTATGCAAATGCAAAAAAAGTAGAAAAATAGCAGAAAAATATAAAAACACAATCGAAAATGCAAAATTAGAGGGAAAAATACCAAAGAGTTATGTGTGCATACCCTAAAAATTTTGGTTGGAAGAAATTCTATTATGCTTGCCCCATGTGGTTAGAAACGAATTTACATGTAAAAATGCCCAAAGTGATAAAAAATGTTGAGTGTGAAATGAACCGAAATGGAGTAAGCGAGTCTAGAGCATGCTAAAACCCCTAGAATCACTATCCCTATAATATCCCTATAAAAAAATTCAAGAAATCATTTTTTAGAGTAAAATATTCAAAAAACATATATTATGTAGTAAAAAAATTCATTTTCAATCTCATTTTCACATGCACTACAAGCCTTTTGGTGACCACCACATGTTTGTATGATCTTTGATTTGAGTGTATAGATAGTCAATGGAGAGCATATGTGGGGATAGGGTTGGAGAGGTATGTTCTCTATCCTTTCTATGTATTTTTATAGATTTTTAGCTAAAAATGAACAAAAAGAAACCAAGAAAAATGAAATATCACTTGGTTAGGCTAGCTAGGATAGTGTAGAAAGCACCATCAGGACCACCACATCACCTAGGTGGAGAGGTCCACATGGGTGACAAAAAATAGCTCAAAATATACCCTAGAAAGCTAAAAAATTGAGGATAACCATGTTCATCATTCTTTAAAAAGTGGTGATCAAGGTCAAAGTAGGCAATATTGAAAAAACATAAAATAATGGTGATTCATGCCCAAAGGGGTGATCATGGTCATCAACCAAAAAAGAGGGTGATAAAGGTCAAAATTTATAATCATGATGAAATACAATGATCAAGGTCGTATGTCAAAAGGAGTGGTTGTAAGCTTGGCAAGTCAAGGAAGATCTTGGCCCCAACCAATGATCACAATCAAATTCAACAATTGTAATTAAACTCTTTTTTTTTCACTCTTTCTTTTTTCTTCATTGAGTGACATTCATGCATGACCTAGAAGAGTGAGTCCAAACAAGATAGGTATCAAGGACAAGGTTGATTTTTTCATGATGCTAAGGCCAATACCAATGGGGCTACTAGGATAGACATGTGAGGATATGACTACGACAACATAGGAAACCCTCCTAGATGTATAAGTGGATGAAATAGGAGATGGATCCCCAAGTATAGGTGGATCTATACCAAGTTAGACTAGACTGAGTAGCAAAGATACTTTACATCTATCCAAATTGTTTGCTATGCTTAGAGTTCATGCTATTTTAGAGCATAATGACCAACACAATTTTGAGGTACGATCCTAATGATGTCATTAATATAACAATGACATTATAAGATGTGTACTTCATAAAATACTAATAAATAATTAGGTAGAATCACCACATTGACACCACTAAGGAGTTTCAATAAACATGATGGAGTGGACCATCAAGGAGAGACAACTAGAGTGGTAGAGGACCATTATGCTAGATCACATATGTTTAGCCACAATGATTTTATTTGCATGACACATGGGGATCCTCCTCCTATTCACCTACATGTTTTCTCATAAGGGTATAAATAGGATCTTTGTGTCCTGTTGAGTGAATATTTTGTCTCATAACAAAATGACCACACAACCAAAGTTTTTGACAGGAAACTCTTTCTTGCAAAGAAAGTCTATTATTTTAATTTCTCCAAGTTTCTTGTGAACAACCTTTACATGCACATAACCAGTTAAGACTTAATGCACATAAAAGGATATAATCTGGAATAACTTATTTCTGCAAGTAATTGTTAACAAGGGGCCTTTAATGATTCAAAGCAAACTTTGTAATCCTAATCTGTTCACCGTGTACAGCAAAACGAAAGAACAAAATCCCTTTCTTTTTTTATAATCTGGATATTAATGAAACCCTCCCGAGAATAAATTAGCAACACTTTTTATCTTTGGCTTTAAGAAATATTATAAATGAGAAAATGCGTGGTATAGGCCACTTCATTTTAAATTCTGCGTTTTTAGCATGAGGTTCATTTTACAGTTAATTGGTTCATTTTATCTTTATTTTAATTATTCTGCTATTTCTAAGTTAGCTTTTGGAGTTAGAACATGTATTCTGAAATGCATCAGAATGCGTGTTTGCCAAACTTTAAATGAAACAAATGTGAAAATAGAATTTAACCCTAACAAAAGATTCTCTATGAGAATTAGCTGGAAAACAGAAACAGGACGTTAATCTGGTTAGCAATCTCCTCCCTGCAAAACCCCAAGTTAAGAGATGAAGTTCTAAAACAACCCGATCGAGCAGACCTGTACTAACACACAATCCAATCAGATCAGATGCAAGACTCTAAGGAAAGAACATAACTGCATCATTCTATCATTCACCTATCGTAACCCATCTCATGGCGTAAACGAATAGATACAAGAAAAAATGATGCAAAGAAAAAATTGACAATAAAACAGTAGTCTTCGCTTCAATCTCCTTTTGATTTTACACACAAAAGTAGCTTTCACCAAATAACTCCTGTATTTCAACAAATAATGCTTTTTTGTTACAATCTCCAACCCCTCTATCCATATACATTTTTGCTATTTAAACTTTATGTCGCTGCTCTCGGCTGCTCTGTGACGCTTCGTTTCAGTTTCTAGGACTCTTCGTTTCAATTTCCCACCTTTTGGTGTTCTAACCCTTCGCATGCATTTGTAACGCTTGATCTTCTCTGCGGCTAGTAACTGTCGATCCGAAGCGTTACTTTGATACTCATGCATTTTGCCACGTGTTCAGTGCTCTCTACATGTTCAGTAACGGTCCCCGACGATCTCGACTAAAAATAGCCTACGGTCTTGCTTCTTTGCTTTCGCAGTGAAATCATGACATGTCACGATATTGCGACGCTTTTGCTCTCTGTGCGCTTCGACCGAAACACGTTGCGAAATCGTGACCATTTTCTCCCTCGGACCATCTCATCGAAACACATCATGAAATCGTGACCATTTTGATCATCCGTATGCTTTGTCGAAACACGTCGCGAAATCGTGACCATTTTCTCCCTCGAACCATCTCGTCGAAACACGTCATGAAATCGTGACCGTTTTGCCCGTCCGTACACTTTTGCCGAAACACGTCGCAAAATCGTGACCATTTTCTCCCTCGAACCATCTCGCCGAAACACGTCACGAAATCACGACCGTTTTGCCCGTCCGTACACTTTGCCAAAACACGTCATGAAATCACGACCATTTTCTCCCTCGGACCATCTCGTCGAAACACGTCGCGAAATCGTGACCGTTTTGCCCATCCATACACTTTGCCAAAACACGTTGCAAAATCGTGACCATTTTCTCCCTCGGACCATCTCGTCGAAACACGTCGCGAAATCACGACCGTTTTTCCCGTCCGTACACTTTGCCGAAACACGTCACAAAATCGTGACCATTTTCTCTCTCGGACCATCTCGCCGAAACACATCGCAAAATTGCGACCGTTTTTCCCGTCCGTACACTTTGCCGAAACACGTCGCAAAATCGTGACCATTTTCTCTCTCGGACCATCTCGTCGAAACTCGTCGCGAAATCACGACCGTTTTTGCCCACCTGTTGCCGTTGACTGCATTGACCACAATTTTTTGACACGTCGTGAAATCGCGACACTTTTCCTTTTTTCAGCAGCGACGGAGCGATGTGTTGCGATTTCGTGACATGTCACGATTTCGCGACACTTTCTACACTTATGCATTTTGCCTCTTTTCTTCATTTTAGCATCTGGGACACCGAGATTTTCTCTGAAAACCTGCAAGAAAGGTGGGTCCCCAATTTTGGGGTGTGTTGTGGATTAGCCACAACAAATGGCGACTCTGCTGTCAAATGCTCCAGAGCATTTTGTGAGAACCCAACTTGAAATATATGAGCTTAGATATAGGCATTAGCACATAAAAGATAAACAAATACAGATAGATCAAAAGTACATGAAACATCAGAATCATTAGTATTAGCTCGGTGTGTGTTATTTGCTTTCATTTCTTATTGCTTGAACTTGATCAACATTCCATTGTCAGTTTTACATGCATGCATGTGTGAGGTTGTAAATGATTTGTGCAACCTAACGAGTATGCTTAGAGATTTTGCTTTTACAAATGCATAGACCTTCTAACATCATATACAAATATTCAAGATTGTCAAACCCTCTTAGGATCAACCATGTGTATAATGAACTGTTTTATTAGATCCCAAAGTTGGTTATGAGTCACTATTATCTTGAACCTATGTGTAAGTGAAAGTGAAATCAGAGCTTTGGGAAATCAGACTCCCAACTTAATCTAGATGGGAGTTTAACCCTATTCTTACTACTCTGATTTGGAATTCATTACCTCACTTTGAGCAAAATGATTTAACCAATTATGGAAGAAATGGTCATGCTAGTCTAACCCTTTGAACAGTCAGTGGTATTATTTTTTAGACAAGACATCTCTGTCATGCATGGGCATACCTAACCCCATAATCCATGACTTAACTTCCTTTCTTTGGACCTTGGGGATGACTACCCATCCTTTGCAGAGGACAAGTAGTACGATCCTTCCAATCCAATATAAAGATGAGATGGGAAACATTGATTTTACTTCTTGGATCTTGGGGATGACTACCCATCCTTTGCAGAGGACAAGTAGTACGATCCTTCCAATCCAAGTCTTAGATGAAAAATAGAGAATATTAATTTTATTACTTGAACCTTGGGGATGACTACCCATCCTTTGCAGAGGACAAGTAGTACGATCCTTTCAATCCAAGTTTTATCATGAAATGAGACATAGGAGATTTGGGGAATCAGATTCTCAACCTAGGTGAGATGAGAATTATGCCCTATCCTTACTACCCCATGTAGGTCAAATCAAAGCTTTAGGGAGTTGGATCCTCAACCTAAGTTCGATGAGGACTTAACCCTATCCTTACTACTCTGATTTTAGGCTTTAAGCTTAATGGAAGTGGTGAAAACCACTGTTTTAAGGATCATGCTGCATAATAGGATAGACATGAAATATTCCTTTCGCTTAACCCTTTTTCCTCCAATCAAGGTTTTGATCATTTTGCCCAAGATCCTTTTAATGTGTACAAACTGTGCTTGGTTCTAGATACCTTTGGGCTCAGTTTCCAACCTTAGGATTTTTCTTTATTTATGTTATAGTATAACCCTAAGAGGATTTAACACACTTTAATGATTTGTATCTGAAATGCATATGTAACTAGGATGGCATGAATATGCAGAGTGAGATGTACTATGAATGCATTGCCCTTTGAATTGCAAATGAAGTATTACCATAATTTGTAAAACTGACTACTTTATGCATCACAAGCCTCAAGCGATATTAATTAACTGTTTGTATTACATGTGGAGCTTTTACAACATAATTCCAATGCTTCATATTCTCCCAATCTTAGGCATGTGTTTAACATTTCAAGCTTTTATTCCCATTTTTTTTTTTATATGAGACAATAAAAAATGTCAAATAAACACACCACCTAAATGTCCAACCTGCACACACAAAACAAAACACAACATTAATACAAAAAACCTGAACATGCAAAAATACACACTTAAATATCAAATCTGCACACAAAAGAAACAAATCATAGCATTAATACAAAGCTAGACATGTCAAAAATACACACTTAAGTATCAAATCTGCACACAAAAGAAACAAATCACAGCATTAATACAAAGCTAGACATGTCAAAAATACACACTTAAGTATCAAATCTGCACACAAAAGAAACAAAACATGGCATAATTACATATAATACAAAACCCAGCTGCCTCAAGCCTGGAAGTAGTGTTTCAAGTGTAACCCATTGACAGGTAATGCCAAATCCTTTCCATCCAAGGTTCTTAGTCTAAAATTGTTTTCCCCTAGGACTTCTAAAATTTGGTAGGGACCCAACCAAAGGTAGTCAAACTTATCATGCTCCCCTTTCTTCTCATGTCTTTTATCCCATAACAGCACTAGATCTGATATTTTAAAAGCCTTGGCTCTAGAATTTTTGTCAAACCATCTTTTTACTACATCCTGGTGTTTACTAAAATGAAGCATAGCTTCATCCCTTTTTTCATCCAGATGCATTAATTGCGTTAGTCTAGACTCAAGTTTATCATTAGTTCCGAAATAGTATTTCATGAAATGCAGCGTTTGTAATCTGAGATTTGCAGGAAAAATGAGATCTTGTCCATAAACCAGATGGTAAGGAGATGTCCCTATTGCTTCTTTGACTCTGATTCTGTCAGCCCAAAGGGCCAACTTAAGCTTGTTGTGTCAGTCTCGCGGATTTTTTTCCAATAATTTTTTTATGACATTTAACAGATTCTTGTTAGATGATTCGGCCAATCCATTACCTTGCGGGTAATAATTGGAAGAGAATTTTAAACTCACATTGTTATCAAATGCCCAATTAGCAAACTCTAGAGAGGAAAAAGCTGAGCCATTATCACTCACAATGGAGTTAGGCATCCCGAACCGAGTGACAATGTTATCTTCTAAAAATTTAATAACAACCTCCGAAGTAGCATTCTTGGTGGGGATAGCCTCAGTCCACCTTGTGCAATAATCCGTAGCCGCCAAAATGTATTTATGGGAATCAGATGAATTGGGACTGATAATCCCAACAAAATCCAAGCCCCATTGCGCGAAAGGTCTAGACTCAATTACGGATTGTAAAGGCATGGAAGCGTTCCTGTCTCTATTGGCTGCAGTTTGACATGTATGACATGATTTCACATGAGTATGGGCATCTTTGAATAGTCGAGGCAAATAATAACCGGCTCTGAGGATTTGATGGGCTGTGGCATTAGCGGACCCATGCCCTGTCCCATGTTTACCGTGAAACTCTTCGAGTATTCGCACTGCCTCCTTTTGATCAACGCAACGAAGGTAAATACCTTCATGGTTTTTTCTGTATAATGTGTCGGATCTAATTAGGAAATTAGCAGACTTCAAACGCAAGGCTCTTCATTGAGTAGCATTCAAATGCGATGGGAATTTACCATTTAGTAGATAGTACACCACATCTGCATACCACTCATCCTTGGTTATATCTGCGACTTCATAATGTTGACATGAAATTGCAAGATCCTGTTCTGCTATTGCCTTAACCAACCCTTGCCCCCGCACTATCTTCATCGACTGAATCTCAAGATCAAACTCCTGCAAAGTTGAAACCCACTTACCACGTCTCTCACCTAATTCATTCTGAACGAACATGGCTTTGACTGCAAGATCTGGGACGATAGCAAAGACCCTACTGTGGACTATGTAATGCCTGAATTTTTTTACAGTTTTAACCAGAGCATACATTTGCTTATCCAAGATAGAGTATCTCAGTTTTGCATCTATGAGAGGACTACTCAGGAAGGCAATGGGATTTTCAATGCTGCCTTCACTTTTCTAAGTTAAAAAACTCGCAAAGGAGTGATCTGAAGCAAATGTGTAGATATAGAAAGGCTTCATATAATCGGGACTCACTAAAATCGGGGCTTTAGATATCGCGTCCTTGATATTTTTAAAATCATCTATATTTTCATTTGTCCACTTGATCTGGACCTCTTTCTTTAACATGTCGTTCAATGGTTTTGCTATTTTTGCAAAATTTGCAATAAACTTTCTGACGAAATTGATCTTTCCAAAAAAGGATCTCAACCCCTTCTTGTTGTTGGGACAAGGAATCTGTTGTATAGCCTCTATTCTCTCAGGGTCAATGGAAATTCCATCCTTAGATATTATATGGCCCAACATTTTTCCCTCCGTTACCCCAAAAATGCACTTCTTTGGGTTGAGAGAAATGCCGTGTTCCCTGCATCTTTGAAAGACTTTCCTGAGATCCTTGATGTGGTTTTCTCTGTTCTTAGAAAAGACAGGAATGTCATCTACATAGACGATGATGCACTTAGCATCTGGGACACCGAGATTTTCTTTGAAAACCTGCAAGAAAGGTGGGTCCCCAATTTTGGGGTGTGTTGTGGATTAGCCACAACATGTCCTTGATATATCCATTACATCTAGATATGGAGGAGGATTAGACTAGGCCAAAGAGAGGATTTTTTTAGAGTAGGGATCTATTGGTGTTCTTATACCATGATTTGTATCGCACCTAGGACCATCAAGATCACATCATCAATCTGATATTCTTATTGTAGGCATGGATATACAAGAATTTTGTGATGTAAGGACTCCCAAGCTTACCCCATGACATAGCAACATGGTATATCCAAAAGAGACAATGGGATCAATAACAGGGATAACACAACCATAGGTGTTGCCTTTGACTCAGATTCCCTAGGGCTAGATCATATAGACCACCTATCACCACGTGTGGTATAGTAATTAGTAGGATTTACAAAAAATAGCAAGGGTGAGGCAGGTGATCATAGTGTAGAATAATTGGTTAGATATAATTGAACCTAATAGGGTAGAGAGGTCCTAGGATATTTTGGGTACCCACATCCAAATAGGGAGCTCTCACTACCAAATCTACAATGTAGACATTGCTAGAAGTAGGTAATAAACAAGATGAGAAAATTACCACTAGCATAGGGTTGTCATTGACCAATAAAGGAGCCATAGGGGGTCCTACAACATAGCACCAAAGGAACCCTATAGAGGCCATTGCCAATAGTCCACTTCAAAGTGTCCTAGATAGTGTGACATCCATGGAGATTTTGAGTAGATATGAGGAGTCTCTAGGGCAAGAGGGAGTGCTAATAGAGAAAACCACACCCAAAGGGGCAATGGCCAAGAAGGAGATGTTGAATGAGGAGGAAATCAAGGAGACAACCAAGGAGACTATGTAAGAGGAGGGAGAGGGATCAATGAAGAATATGTACATAGAGGAGCTCTATGTCTATGAGGTTAGGCTAGACAATGTGGACCTTCAATATCCTTCGCCAAAGGAGGATGATCCCACCCAGCAGCTAGGAAAACCGGGTAAAAATATCCTCCACCTATCTTAGCATAGTACTTTAGATAGTACATGTAGATTATATTTTATATTTACAAAGTTATATGCATATGGTTTGCTTATGATAATGTATGTAACTCTTGCCTTCTTTATAATATAGATATCCTAAGAGTGAGGAGCACTGATTGAGAGATTATATCATGTCACCCTAGGAATCCTATAATTTGATAGCCTATCATCAGTATCACCATCATAGATTAGACCATTCGAGAGGTTGATTGATTTGTATAGTATACCTCATCATCTTGGTTCCATTTTGGTGTAGTAACCAAGAGGAGACCATATGGCATGCCAACTCCATGAGAGGGTTCAAAATTTGACTTTGATAGGAAGCGATAAAGAGGGAGAATGCATAGCAACAGTAGGTGACTAAGCATAACTAGGATTGACATGGACCTAGGGAAAGCTGGTGGAGTTTAGGATGTCTATGTCATGGTGATCCTATATAGTCACCTCCTGAACCATGACATAGGTGCCTAACACACAATCAAAGTTGCATAAGGGCTGATTTTGCAATCATAATCCTTTCTTGTCTTATTTTATATGTCATTATTATTTTTTAGTTTCCATGGCACCCATAGTAGTATGTATATAGGATTATTTGGGTGATGGAGCTATGTACTCAAGCACATAGGGTAGCTTAGGATGATGTCACTTGGTATCCCATGTACCATAGTGTACCCTGATGTACTATTTTGTTGTGATATATCTATATATATATATATATATATATATATATATATATATATATATATATATATATATATATATATATATATATATATATATATATATATGAGATTAACATTTGCATTGTATCTATGTATATGACTTTATTATTTTATTCATGAAATTTAGTTATGATTTGTGTAACATTTGATGACATGCCTATTTATGTATGACATAAACTTAGGATTTGTATAGCATTCAGTGATATGTCAATATTAGAATTTGCACGTATGATTTGAGTAACATTCAATATCATGTATCAATAAGATAACATGTATGATTTGTGTACAATTCAATGTTGTTCTTTATAAGTTTGATTAATCTAGAGCACGAAATATTTGGGTAGCTTTTGATGACATGTTCTTTGTACACTACCTCACTCTAGTATTGGCCATACATGAGGTGACATGATAATCATACATGCCACTATATAAGGTAGGCAACATATAGTATCCAAAAAGTTTCAAGTATCAACAAACACACTCATCACTACAATGGGGCATACTGAGAAAATCTAACTCATGCCATGTATAGATGCAATTATTTATCCCTAATTCTAAAATAAACTTCAAGACAAGCATAAGTTTACACTATAATAATCAATACTATCCATCCACCACTATGGGGTAGCCCAAGGGATGCCAACCTACACCACAAATAATACATAAGTAGATGTATCCAAAGTCAAATCATGCCCTATCACTAATGATAGAAATATTGCTCAACAAGGAATTCCCACCATGATAGATGGAGAAGCAAGATAAGTTCAATAAAAGCAGGCTAGATACACATTGTAGCTTTCCTAGGAGAGAAATATCATATGGAAGAGAAAGTTGATTGTGACCGTACTATAGTGAGGTTTGCCATTGTAATATCTAGTCAAGCACTTTGTTCAACAAGGCATGCTTGCCACTATAGTGGTACACCAAAATAATTAATTTATTAGAGAGTTTATGTTGTTTATAGCATAAAAATTTAAAGGGAACATTGCCTTGGTGTTCCAACAACATACTATATAGGATATGACATGGGCTGAACTAAGGTGGTTGCTTTATGAAAATTAAAGAAAGCTACTAACATAGATAGGGAAGACTTTAAAGATATCATGGTGCATCTTATTGGAAAGAGTAACACCATGACAAAGGAAGGTAAAACAAAGTTCAAATAAATTTGGCAACAATAAATACCAGTAAAAATGAACGAAAAAACACCAAGCAACAAGAAAAATAGTCAACAAAGTGTAATGGTTTTGGTTGCATAAATAAACTAGAACTGGAAATAAATTCACATAGAAACACAATATGGCAATTTGAACATAAAATAGCAATTATTTTATTGATTTCACTAAAGAGTTACAAATATTATAGGCCACTTTGAAGGGGAAAATTCCTTTATGAGCAACACTCCTTTATAATATAATTCTTTAGGATAACTTCCTTTTGTTACAATGAAATTTATAAAACTAACTTTACCAAAAATAGTTTACAATGCAAAAATAGATTAGATACAAAATAACTCTTTGAGCTATCTAAGCCTAACCCTAATGATTGAGGGTCACTCTTTCATTCAAAATGGGGTTCCCACTCATAAATAACTAAACTATTACAATAAAATAGAAAAGGTTAGGACATCAAGTCCTAACATTGCCTTCCCTTCAAAACAAGTTTTGTCCTCAAAGTTGAATATGAGAAAATTATTGTGAGAGGTTGTGTAGTGGTTCTTATGTTGTAGTCTCAATATGTAATATTTACCATACACCAAAATATTTGTAATGGTTTGGTTGCACAGTTGTCATGATTGTAAATCCAAAATAAAATTTGAATGGAGAATGATTGATCCTTCAAAAAACTCTTTCTACCATTTGATCAACTAGAATTTCCTAGAAGAGATGATGTGAGAGTTGGTGGTGTCTGCCAATTGGTCCACTATAATGAGATGGATGCATTGTGACCATATATATATATATATATATATATATATATATATATATATATATATATTTGGAATATAAGCCTCACAATCACAATGAAATTGTTCCCTAGATCAAGATTTGATACCAGATGTAATGATTTTGGTCGCATAAAGTAACTAGAACTAGAAACAAATTTATATAAAAATAATATTGCAACTAGAACACAAAATACCAATTATTTTATTGATTTCATTGAAGAGTGAATAGTATTGCAATCCATTTCAATGGGGTAATCTCCTTTATGAGAAATGCTCCTTTAAAATATAATTCTCTAAGATACCTTCCCTTTCTTACAATGTAATATATAAATATAACTTTACCCAAAATAGCTTACAATGCAAAAATAGATTAAACCCAAAATAACTATTTGAGCTATCTAACCCTAACCCTAATGATTTAGGATCACCCTTACATTCAAAAGGGGTTTCCTACTCATTATTAACTAAACTATTACAATAAAATAAAAAGGATTAAGACATGAGGTATTAACAAGGAAAAAATGCAAAAACAAACCTGAAAGATCATGATCACCACTTATAGGGGTAGTCATAATTTTTGAAAAATAGGTAGTCATAATTAGAAGAGAAAATTATATAAAAAATACAAAACAACAAGCCAAAATTGGTAGAAGACGTCAACAAAAATTGGATGATTGAAATTGCATTTAATGTGAAAATCATAGTCATGAGAGGAAGAGACACTACAAAACACATAAAGATGTTCCAAAGTGAAGAATTTATAGGATTGATGCTCATAAATAGACAAGCAAAGTAGTCAAAGTAAAAAAATAGGACACCAAAGTCAATAGGTAAATCGTAAAGATAAAAATTGTACAAATGGATCAAGGGGGGTTATGCATAGAAGCATTTGAAATACATGGAATTGGTGGGCTTATCAACTCAACTCTATCCATTGTTTGAAAATTCATTGCCTCAAACCTAAAAAACCATTTCTATATAATTTTTTCATTTCTATATAATTTTTTCCTTGCGCTTCTTATGCATATTATTGAGCCTAAGGACAAGGCCCTTGACTTTGAAATCATGATGATATATTTTCTTATTATGTTGCTTGGAAATTTAATCCTTATAGGCTTTGTTATGCTCAATAGCATGTAAATGCCTTTCATCAAGAGTAGCAAGTTTGACAAGATGGGTCTCTCAATACTCTTGACGGTACTCACCGTGACTAAATAAATTCTTCAAAGATACTTGCAAAGAAAACAATTCAATTTCAAGCAAAAAAACAACTTTAATAACATACACCAAAGAAAAATAGGTTGCCCTTATGGATTTTTGAATACTAGTGTACTACATCCATAATACAAGATATAACTTTAAGTATCAATCTTTCTTTGATTCTTTAATTATTTTTTTTCAAAATGTTTACCAAAATCTTATTACTATATTCGACATGACCATTCCCTTTTGGATAGTAAGTCATGGAGAAATTGTGTTGAATCCCTAATAGAAGAGTTAATTCATACATTCACACATGATTTAATTAAACACAAATTTACATATAACGAGGGTTGTCTAATTTATCAATGACATGGCTTCCTCCCATTTTGTAATACTATGTGGCTATGATAATAAAGTTGTGCTTATACAAGGACATGTTAGGAATTAATACATCATAGATAATGTGTATGTAAGCTGAGTAACTACTCAATACATGGTATGTAAGTTATTTTAGGAGTTATTAAATCATAGTCCATGTAAAATGGCATGTGGTATAACCACTTATCACAAGGACTATGCATGCACTATGCACTATAGGACAAGGGAAGTTAGAAATTTAGTTAGAGGTTTGTTATGCCAAAATTGGGCATTCTATGTACTTAAAAATCTACCATTGCATAATGCAAATCATCGAAGCATTGAGTTCTAACATGTGCTATCAGAGCAGGTAGAATGAAGATACAAATATCCTTATGATCCTCCTATCCCTTTGATCCAGAGAAGCTTAAGAGAAAATATTTTTCAAGGGTAAAACAACCCTATCAAATATTTATTAAGGTTAACCTCAAAAGAAAGAGGCAACCGTTCTCCCCATGAATCATTTACATAAAATATTTCCAAAGATCACAACAAAGAAGCAAGATAAGTTTTACAAACTTGCAAGAACAGAATTGAAGGCAATCAAGGCATCAAGGTTAAAAATTGTCAAGCATAAGTAAGGTACATAGATTATAAAGCAAAACATTTAAGAGAGCAAGGATGCCTCCAACGAGATAACATGTCCATTACACTATTCTAAATAGAATTGGAAAACCACCCTCAAGATGCACATGAAATAATAGTTTTTTTATCGACCAAGAATATATATCAACATCAAGGCATTAAGGCACACAAGGGATGCACACATGGGACACACACACACACGAGTACAAGTAACATTTCTTATTGTAAGCGAAAAATAAGTTCCAACGTGAAGACTTTCCTTGTGTTTTCAACCATGTGTAAATATAAATATCTGAGCATTAAAAACAAATAAATATGCAGATCGATTTGAGGAGAATGTTCTCAAACAAGGAACATGTCTCAACTAAGATCTTTGTTTAGAACAAGTGGAAGCACATATCAATAGTAGTCCACTCAGCTGAGAGTGATATCAAATCTATGGTGAACAAGCACCAAATTGAAGGTGTTGCTCCATCTATAAATACCATTTTCTATCAAGGAGAAGCAAAAAATCATCTCTGCAAATAAATTAGAAATCTAAATATTAATCTCCATAGCAAAAATATCCTAACGTTGGTGCAATTATTTTTTGAATAAAATATGAAGATATTAAGTGCCTCAAACATATTCAAATGGATCTCCCAGGCACGATCCAATGTTCACAAGAATAAATTATTTCATGACCACGAGAGGAACAAGATGCAAAGGCTAGAAGAAAATTCAAATGACCTACCATGGAAGGCAAGGCACATCCACAAACAATGTTTGAATTCAAAGAAAGAAAACAAAAATTGTATTTCTAACCATCAATGATTTTGGTCAAAGATTATTTAATGCTCAATGGAAAAATATAGTAAATGTTTGAATATTAGTTACATGACTAATATCCCACATTGAGAGTGGGAGATGAATAAAATCAAATATATTATTGCTTTGTCGTTATTTAATTGCAAGTGAAAAGGAAAAGATCACATATTATTTTAAAATACCAAAATATTTCCTATAGGAAGAATATTCCCTCAATTTATTTTTTGTTTTGCCACAAGAGACTGCATTTCACGCAATTTGAGGCATCATTTAAATGATGAGTATAGGCTTATATATACTTGTTGAAAATAATTTTTGGAGGTTTATTTAGTGAAAGAAAAATATTTAAATTTGTGAAGATTTACTATGGCTAGTGGAGCACTAAAGTTTGTATTGCCCAATTCCTAACTATTGATGGGGAACAATAATGATGCATGGAAGACCAAAATTCAAATATATCTTGAGTTTGAAGAAGTATAACAAGTTATAGAAGAAACCATTACCCATTGTATTAAAAAATGTGAAGATCAAATAAAGTTTGACAAGGTAGATAGAAAGGTAAGGTTAATCATCATGTTTGGAGTAGAAGACAAAGTACAAGAATTTGGGATTCAACCATGGCCAAATATGCATGGAAGAAGCTATAAATAGTCTTTGAAGTAAAGAATCAAAATCAAATTCTATTTCTCTAGAGCAAACTCCATTTCTTGAAGATGAATAGTGGAGAGAAACACAAATCTTTCATGAGGAGATTTGTTGAATTACGAGCATAACTACAAGCATTGGGAGAAAAGGTATCTAACGAAACACTATTTCCATTTATTTTAAGATCTCTCCCTTCTCAATACAATATATTTGTGACTACATTAAATATCACTAAACAAACACCAAGCTTTCAAAAGTTAGTGAATCTACTTTAAAAAGTAGAGGCCCCACTGTTGAGCAAGGTGCAGCAAAAGCAGTGCAAAAGGATTGTAATTGTTGTCAACACAGACAGAGTGATGCAGCTGAAGCGGTTCGGAGGTCGGTCGGATCAAGTGCAGAAAATCTCAAGAAAAACGAGAGGGGACCCAGATCCAGAAATTTGCGAAAAAAGACAAGGAAGAAAATTGTCGCGATATCGCGACATGTTTCCTGTCGCGATTTCGCGACATATCGGAGGAGAGAGAAAATGCATTGAAAAATGTCACGATTTCGCGACATATCGGAGGAGAGAGAAAATGCATTGAAAAATGTCACGATTTCGCGACATATCGGAGGAGAGAGAAAGTGCATTGAAAAATGTCGCGATTTCGCGACATATCGGAGGAGAGAGAATGTGCAAGGAAAAATGTCACGATTTCGTGACATGCTGGAAGGAAAGAAGCCAAATCGAGAAACTGTCACGATTTCGCGACAAGTTTGAAGCAAAGGCACCAAGGATGAAAAATGTCATGATTTCGTGACACATCGGAGGAGAGAGAAAGTTGATGAAGAAGTTGTAGCGATTTCGCTACATGTATGAGTTTCGCCAGCATAAGCAAAGAAAAAGCACCAAGTAAGAAAAGCGTAGCGATTTCGCTACAAGCTTGAGACACTAAGGACAAAAGTGCAGCGACTTAGATACAGCTTTGAGTTGCAAGGTGAAAAGTAGTAGCGATTTCGCTACATGGTCAAAGTGCAAGGCAGAAAGATGTAGCGATTTCGCTACATGGTCAAAGTGCAAGGCAGAAAGATGTAGCGATTTCGCTAGAAAGTGCAAGATGTAGCGATTTCGCTACAAGTTGAAAGTGCAAGGTAAAAAGGTGTAGCGATTTCGCTACAGGTTGAAAGTGCATAATGCGAAGGTGTAGCGATTTCGCTACAGGTTAGAAACACATGTTGGAAAGGTGTAGCGATATCGCTACACGTTGGAGTTTCAATAGCAAGCAAAAAAGAAAAATGCTAAGGCAACAATGATGTAGCGATTTCGCTACATGTAAGGTTTTCGTGGCTGCATGGAGTAAAAATTGTACGGAGGCCAGAAGCGTCACGATTTTGCGACATCTATGAAGATGACGTCAGCAAAACCAAAATGTGTCGCGATTTCGCGACAGGGTGAACGAAAAGCCATTGCAAGCCGAAACGTCGCGATTTCGTGACATCTTTGAAGATGACGTCAGCAAGTCTAAAAATGTCGCGATATCGCGACAAGTTGTTGGAAAAGCCGTTGCAAGCCGAAAGCGTCGCGATTTCGTGACACCTTAGCGGATGACGTCAGCAAGACAAAAAATGTCGCGATATCGTGACATGTTTCCAGAGAAGCCTCATGAAGCCAGAAACGTCGCGATTTCATGACATCTTAGAGGATGACGTCAGCAAAACCAAAAATGTCGCGATATCGCGACAAGTTGCCAGAGAAGCCTCAGGAAGCGAAAGTGTCGCGATATCGCGACAAAGTTGAGGATGACGTCAACAAAGCGGAAAACGTCGCGATATCACGACAGGTAATGTTTTGGCGGGAAAAAGTCAAAGATACATGCATTGTGACAGGTGTCAAAAAGGCACTAGTTACGAAAAGTTAACTGGAGTCAGATCTGCAGTTCCAAGTGACAAGTGGTGAGAATGCATAGGAGAAATTCATGCTGCAGTTAACTGAAGTTAAAAAGTAAGTTACGAAGCATTGCATTTAAGACGTGAACGGTTGTTGCAGAGCCGTGATGCAGCATGGCCAGCTAAGGTAGTAGTTACAAAAAGTAGCTACGGAACTATGCATTGAATGTAGAACGGCTGTTGCAGGGCCGTGATACAGTATTCTCGATGCTTGTGCTTGACTCACAAGAAAGTAACGGTAGAATAGAAGGATTGACACCGTTTAGAATAAAGTGCAAAAGAATTTTAAAGAGAGTTTCGTAGAGATAACAGAGCATCGAAACGCGAGAAGGGTTGTCAGTATATGCAGAGAAGGACTGTCAGAATATGCAGTATGCGAGAGAAAAAGGCTGTCAGAACGTCAGAATGTCAGAAAGAAAGCGGCTAAAAGGCGGATCAGGTCAGAGAAGGATTTGACACGTCAATTACAGTCGAGAATGCATGAAAAGTTGGAGGGAAAGTTAAACCGTTTGAAATTGAGCCGTTCGAAGAAATCAAGAATATAAGGATCGAATTGGCATAGTGAGAAGGTTACTGTGACTGTGTTTTCATTGTGCATTTAAAAGGTCTCAGTAAGTAAGGGTGCTGTAAGAAAATAGCCTTGGATCAAAACCTGCAATTCTATTGAATATTCAAGAGAAAGGTTTTAGATTAGATCAGAAGATATTGAGTCTCTAACAATTCTCTCTATGCTTCTGTGAGATTTTTGTATGTGCTATAGACCAGTAAGGGTCTTGCAAAAAAGAAGGCATTTTTATGTCCATTTATCTTGCAAAATAGAAATCCAAGTTGGAGCTTGGATAAAGGGGTTGGTGCTCCTATCTGTTGCAGCGAGATAAATCGGGGGTTGGTGCTCCTTCCGGTGGGTCTCTGGTAAACAATTGTAAATATTGAATCCTTGCAAAGACTGGATTTGGATTGAAGTCCAAACAGTCATTCTTTGAGGAGTAGCCACATCGGTGAACCTCGTAAAATTCTGTGTTGTGTGATGCTCTTGTGTGATACTTGCATTATCTAGTTTCAAGCTTGCATTATTAGTTTTAAAAGTTGCAGATTTAAGTTTTTAAGTAGTTACACTTGATTCACCCCCCCCCTCTCAGTGTCATTGTGAGAATATCAATTGGTATCAGAGCCGGGCACCTGCACAAGCTTAATCAGCTAAGGTGTTCTTGGGAGATATACAATGGCCGGTGGTGAAGGTTTCTCTTCTAACAAAGCTCCTCTGTTCGATGGAACAAACTATTCTTTCTGGAGGCTCAGAATGCAGACCTATCTCTGTGCATTGGGTTATGACATTTGGGAATCTGTTGAAAATGGATACACCACTCCCACTTGTTCCTCCAACGGATCGTTGCTGAAAAGAAAAAGTTTGAGAACAACTCGAAAGCCAAGAATGCGATTATGTGTGGATTGGTCGACAGTGAGTTGATACGCATCATGAACTGCAAATCTGCTAAAGACATATGGGACAAAGCGCAAAGCATTCATGAAGGAGACAACAAAATCAAGGAAGCTAAGCTGCAAACACATCGTGCCCAGTTCGAAGCATTAAAGATGACCGATGATGAAAACATAGAAGCTTACATGCTTGAGAGTAAACGGAATCATCAATGCAATAAGAGGACTGGGGGAAGAAATGGAAGATGCAGTTGTTGTGAAGAAGGTATTGAGAACTCTCAACAAAAGGTTTGATGCAAAGGTTTATGCCATAGAAGAAGCAAAAGATTTAAATTTTTTAGTATGGATGAAATGCATGGTTCTCTAACGACATATGAAATGAGGATTGGACAAACTAAGCCCTACGACGGAGAAGCGACCTTCCAAGCACGAGAAAAATGTAAAATCTAAACAAGAGTCGAGAGGAAGAAGAATCGCCAGATGAAAATGAAGCAAACTTTGTTAGGAAATTAGTAAAGGGAAAAGGAAAGTACAGAGGTAAGTTGTCGTTCAAATGTTTTAACTGTGGAGGCATCGGGCACTTTGCAGCAAAATGCCCAATGAAGGAGAAAAATAAAAATGATGAAGGAACATATCCAGAAAGAAATGTCTGGAAAAAGAAACCGCAGTTTAGAAAAAGAAACTTCAAGAAGAAGAGTTTCATTTCCCAGAATATCGATTCTTCTGAAGACAGTTCCAGTGAGGAATCAGAAGAAGAAACTGGTGAAGCCCTATTCATGGCTTTTGAAGAACAAACAATTGAGGAAACACGGGAGTGTGAAGAAAAATTAGAAGATGAGGTTGAGATAGATCTGGAAGGTGAGTTAGTTGCTTCTCTTGAAGAGTTAAGTGCAGAAAGGAAAAGAAATAAAAAGATTACAAGAAAATTTGAGGAGGCCAGCAATGTAATAATAAGTTTGAAAGTACAAACTGAAGAATACAAGAAAAGGTCTGAAGATGTTGAAGCTCAGATGACCGTGAAAATAAATGAGAGCAATAAACTGGAAGAGGAAATAGTTGGATTAAGGCTGCAGCTAGAAGAAATGAATCGAAAGCGAGTTGTCATCAAAAATTTGAAGACAGTTCTGAGAAACTGAACAAAATGTTGAATAATCAAAGGCCCACAGGTATCAAATTTGGCTTGGGCTTTGATGAAGGAGAAACCTCAAAGGACTCAAAGGTTGTAACAGTAGATCCAGTAAATAATAAAGACAAGATTAGAGTTGATCAAGATAAACCGTATCATGCAAAAGAAAACAACAAATCCAAGCTCGAAAGGAGTGCTGCAAATGATGGATTCACCAAAGTCTCTCATCAAAGAAGAAGAAGACCCATGGCTCCTACCTCCACATGGCAACATCCATTTCCCAGGTACACTCGTTCCTTTTCTGGTTATTGTTTTAAGTGCAATGCATATGGTCATAAAATTTCTAGTTGTAGATATAATATAGAACAAAGAAATTTCACTAGCAGAAATAATTTTTCACCTTTGATAGATTATGTTGTAGAATGTTATAACTGCCATAACTTCGGCCATATTGCAAGGAATTGTCGTAGCTCTTTTGCAGGAAATAAATACCAGGGAAGAAAATATCAATCGACTGGATCAAAACAGTACAGAAAATTTCCCGAAAAACTGTCACAAGCAAATGAAAGGGAGAAGGTGAAGAAAGTAACCAGATCTGCTGTCAAAACTCAGTGGAAAGAAAAGGGACAACCGAAGAAAGACAAAGAATCCATGATCGTTCAAACAGCTCTCAAAGCACAGAATAAATCTGCTCCCTGGATTCTAGACAGTGGATGCTCCAGTCACATGACAGGAGACAAACAGAAGTTTGATAAGCTGCAGACATACGAAGGTGGTTCTGTGAAATTCAAAAACAATGATGGAGCAAAGATAGTGGGTAAAGGATCAGTTAAGTTAAGTGATGGTAAAATCAACTCTAAGGAAGTTCTTTTTGTGGTAGGACTGAAACATAACCTATTGAGTGTAAGTCGGATTTGTGACGAGAGGTCATGAAGTAATTTTCAAGGAGGGTTGTGAAGTAAGAAAGACAACAAATGGAAAGTTAATAGCCATTGGACTGAGAACTTCTAGAAATTTGTATACTCTCTCGGAGACTTCAGAGGGAGCTTGCTTGGTTGGACAGGAAGAAGAAAACTGGCTGTGGCATAAAAGACTCGGTCACATAAGCTTTGATAATCTGGTAAAAATCAGCTCGAAAAGAGCAGTAAGAGACATACCCACTATTGGCAAACCATCAAACAACATTTGTGAGTCATGCCAAAAGGGGAAGCAAACCAGATCTACCTTCAAAGCAAAAGAGTACTTCACAAGCAAGCCACTAGAACTGATTCACACTGATTTGTGTGGTCCCATGAGGACAGAAAGCATAAATGGATACAAATATTTTATGTTGTGTATTGATGATTTTTCCAGAATGACATGGGTACTCTTTTTGAAACAGAAGTCAGAAGCCTTTGAGATGTTTAAAACCTTCAAAAATCTTGTTGAGAATCAATATGGAAAAAGAATTAAATGTTTGAGATCTGATAGAGGAGGAGAGTTTATTTCAAATGAGTTTGCTGAATTCTATGAAAAACATGGAATAAGAAGACAGTTCTCAGCAGCAAGAACACCTCGACGAGAATGGAGTAGTTGAAAGAAAGAACAGAAGGGTACAGGAAATGGCAAGGACCATGTTAACGAGAGAGCAAAATTGTTGACGGGTTACGGAAAGAGGCGGTCCATACTGCAGTCTATATTCGAGAATAGGTGTATGTTGAGGCCGCATGAAAGCAAAACACCATATGAGCTGTGGTTTGGCAAAAAGGCTACGACAAAATACTTCAAAGTGTTTGGCAGCAAGTGTTACATTAAGAGAACTGAAAGCAATCTTGGCAAGTTTGAAGACAGAGCTGATGAAGGAATATTCCTTGGGTACTCAACTAAAAGCAAAGCCTATACATGCTACAACAAAAGACTTAAGAAAATAGTGGAGAGTGCGGATGTGAAGGTTGATGAAGGCGGGGAAACAAGAAATCAGCAATAATGAAAACTACCCAACCTATGAAGAATTTATTGAAGAAGATGAAGATCAAGAAAAAGAAGAGAGACAGAAATCAGATTCGGAGGACTTAGAAAGAGATGAAAATAGAAAATACGAGAACGGGCGGTTAGCGAGAAAAATCATCCCAAAGAGCAGATTATTGGGGACCCTACGGTTGGCATTCAGACAAGAAGAAGAGTAGTAAATAACTATTCTCTGTTATCCAATATTGAGCCCAAGAATATTATTAAAGCAAGCACGGATGAAAGTTGGATGGAAGCAGTAAATGAAGAACTAGATCAAATTGAGAAAAACAAAACCTGGGAATTAGTACTAAGGCACTGAAAATAAAAACATAATTGGTACTAAATGGATATTTAGAAACAAACTGAATGAAGATGGACAGGTGGTAAGGAATAAAGCAAGATTAGTCTGTAAGGGATATGCCCAAGTTGAGGGGATTGATTTTGAAGAAACTTTTGCACCCGTGGCCAGACTTGAAGCAATAAGACTATTTTTGGCTTTAGCTGTTCATAAGAACTTCAAGGTTTATCAGATGGATGTAAAATCAGCATTTACGAATGGAAATCTTGAAGAAGAAGTATATATTGAACAGCCTGATGGTTTTCAACTTTGTGATAATCCTGACTTTGTTTGCAAGCTGAAGAAAGCATTGTATGGCTTGAAACAAGCACCTAGAGCTTGGTATGCAAGGTTGGACAGCTATCTCACTAAGCAAGGATTCAAGAAAGGTATGGTGGATAGCAATTTATATGTGAAAACTGAAAATGGCAATTTCATTGTTCTAGTTGTTTATGTAGATGATATAATTTTTGGGAGTAGCAATGATGAATCATGCAAAGACATAGCAAACAAAATGCAGAAAGAGTTTGAAATGTCTATGATAGGTGAACTTTCATATTTCCTTGGATTACAAGTTAATCAAACTGAAAAGGGGATCTTTATTTCTCAAATTAAATATGTGAAAGAAATGCTGAAAAAGTTCACTATGGAAGATAGTAAACCAGTGAGCACCCCCATGACAACAAGCTGCAAGTTGAGCAAGGATGATAAATCTCCGGATGTTGATCAAACAATGTACAGATCAATGATTGGGAGCCTGCTGTATTTGATGACCACTAGACCGGATATCTTACAAGCTGTTTGCATGGTTGCAAGATTTCAGGCTAGTCCAAAAGAGACTCATGTGACAGCAGTGAAAAGGATTTTTAGGTATCTCAAAGGTACTATGGAGTATGGGCTGTGGTATCCAAAAGGAAAAGACTTCACTCTCTTTGCATACTCTGATGCTGATTGGGCAGGATGCATTGATGACAAGAAAAAGTACAAGTGGAGGAGCATTCTTTCTTGGAAACAAATTGGTTGCATGGCACAGTAAGAAGCAAGAATCAGTCTCTTTATCCACAGCACGAGGCCGAATACATTGCAGCTACTACATGCTGTACACAAATACTATGGATGAGACAAACATTGAAAGATCTAGGAATTCACTTCAATGAGCCCATTTCAGTCAAATGTGACAACACTAGTGCAATCAACATTTCAAAGAATCCGGTAATGCATTCCCGCACCAAGCATATTGCAATCCGGTATCACTTCTTGAAGGATAAGGTTGCAGAAGGAGAGGTCAGATTGGAGTTTGTTCCCACTACAGAGCAAGTAGCAGACATATTCACCAAACCTTTACCAAAGGAAGTATTTGAATACCTTCGGAAGAAGTTGGGAGTAGTCACACTTCCCAAGCAGCGACTAGCTATGGGAAATACATTCTCGGGGGGAGCATTCAAGTTATTTATGCACGAGAATGTTGTGCATAGACTCGGGGGAGTCTGCGGCAGCCCTTTGGCATTATTGGCAAAGGGGGAGAAGAATTTGAGCAAGGCTACAAAGTGTTGCCAACAATTCCAAAGGGGAGATTGTTGAGCAAGGTGCAGCAAAAGCAGTGCAAAAGGATTGTAATTGTTGTCAACACAGATAGAGTGATGCCGTTGAAGCAGTTCAGAGGTCAGTCAGATCAAGTGCAGAAAATCTCAAGAAAAACAGAGGGGACCCAGATCCAAAAATTTGCAAAAAAAGACAAGGAAGAAAACTGTCGCGATATCGCGACATGTTTCCTGTCGCGATTTCGCGACATATCGGAGGAGAGAGAAAATGCATTGAAAAATGTCACGATTTCGCGACATATCGGAGGAGAGAGAAAATGCATTGAAAAATGTCGCGATTTCACGACATATCGGAGGAGAGAGAAAGTGCATTGAAAAATGTCACGATTTCGTGACATATCGGAGGAGAGAGAATGTGCAAGGAAAAATGTCACGATTTCGCGACATCTCTTGGAAGGAAAGAAGCCAAATCGAGAAACTGTCGCGATTTCGTGACAAGTTTGAAGCAAAGGCACCAAGGATGAAAAATGTCACGATTTCGTGACACATCGGAGGAGAGAGAAAGTTGATGAAGAAGTTGTAGCGATTTCGCTACATGTCTGAGTTTCGTCAGCATAAGCAAAGAAAAAGCACCAAGTAAGAAAAGCGTAGCGATTTCGCTACAAGCTTGAGACACTAAGGACAAAAGTGCAGCGACTTAGATACAGCTTCGAGTTGCAAGGTGAAAAGTAGTAGCGATTTCGCTACATGGTCAAAGTGCAAGGCAGAAAGATGTAGCGATTTCGCTACAAGTTGAAAGTGCAAGGTAAAAAGGTGTAGCGATTTCGCTACAGGTTGAAAGTGCATAGTGCGGAGGTGTAGCGATTTCGCTACAGGTTGAAAGTGCATAATGCGAAGGTGTAGCGATTTCGCTACAGGTTAGAAACACATGTTGGAAAGGTGTAGCGATATCGCTACACGTCGGAGTTTCAATAGCAAGCAGAAAAGAAAAATGCTAAGGCAACAATGATGTAGCGATTTCGCTACATGTAAGGTTTTCGCGGTTGCATGGAGTAAAAATTGTACGGAGGCCAGAAGCGTCGCGATTTCATGACATCTATGAAGATGACGTCAGCAAAACCAAAATGTGTCGCGATTTCGCGACAGGGTGAACGAAGAGCCATTGCAAGCCGAAACGTCACGATTTCGTGACATCTTTGAAGATGACGTCAGCAAGTCTAAAAATGTCGCGATATCGCGACAAGTTGCTGGAAAAGCCGTTGCAAGCCGAAAGCGTCGCGATTTCGCGACACCTTAGCGGATGACGTCAGCAAGACAAAAAATGTCGCGATATCGCGACATGTTTCAGAGAAGCCTCATGAAGCCAGAAACGTCGTGATTTCGCGACATCTTAGAGGATGACGTCAACAAAACCAAAAATGTCGCGATATCGCGACAAGTTGCCAGAGAAGCCTCAGGAAGCCGAAAGTGTCGCGATATCGCGACAAAGTTGAGGATGACGTCAGCAAAGCGGAAAACGTCGCGATATCACGACAGGTAATGTTTTGGCGGGAAAAAGTCAAAGATACATGCATTGTGACAGGTGTCAAAAAGGTGCCAGTTACGAAAAGTTAACTAGAGTCAGATCTGCAGTTCCAAGTGACAGGTGGTGAGAATGCATAGGAGAAATTCATGGTTGCAGTTAACTGAAGTTAAAAGGTAAGTTACGAAGCATTGCATTTAAGAAAGAACGGCTATTGCAGGGCCATGTTGCAGCATGGCTAGCAAAGGTGGCAGTTACAAAAAGTAGCCACGGAACTATGCATTGAATGTAGAACGGCTATTGCAGGGCCGTGATACAGTATTCTCGATGCTTGTGCTTGACTCACAAGAAAGTAACGGGTAGAATAGAAGGATTGACACCGTTTAGAATAAAGTGCAAAAGAATTTTAAAGAGCAGTTTCGTAGAGATAATAGAGCATCGAAACGCGCAGAAGGGTTGTCAGTATATGCAGAGAAGGACTGTCAGAATATGAAGACTGTGCAGAGAAAAAGGCTGTCAGAACGTCAGAATGTCAGAAAGAAAGCGGCTAAAAGGCGGATCAGGTCAGAGAAGGATTTGACACGTCAATTACAGCCGAGAATGCATGAAAAGTTGGAGGGAAAGTTAAACCGTTTGAAATTGAGCCGTTCGAAGAAATCAAGAATATAAGGATCGAATTGGCATAGTGAGAAGGTTACTGTGACTGTGTTTTTCATTGTGCATTTAAAAGGTCTCAGTAAGTAAGGGTTTTGTAAGAAAACAGCCTTGGATCAAAACCTGCAATTCTATTGAATATTCAAGAGAAAGGTTTTAGATTAGATCAGAAGATATTGAGTCTCTAACAATTCTCTCTATGCTTCTGTGAGATTTTTGTATGTGCTATAGACCAGTAAGGGTCTTGCAAAAGAGAAGGCATTTTTATGTCCATTTATCTTGCAAAATAGAAATCCAAGTTGGTGCTTGGATAAAGGGGTTGGTGCTCCTATCTCATTGCAGCAGATAAATCAGGGGTTGGTGCTCCTTCCGGTGGGTCTCTGGTAAACAATTGTAAATATTGAATCCTTGCAAAGACTGGATTTGGATTGAAGTCCAAACAGTCATTCTTTGAGGAGTAGCCACATCGGTGAACCTCGTAAAATTCTGTGTTGTGTGATGCTCTTGTGTGATACTTGCATTATCTAGTTTCAAGCTTGCATCATTAGTTTTAAAAGTTGCAGATTTAAGTTTTTAAGTAGTTACACTGATTCACCCCCCCTCTCAGTGTCATTGTGAGAATATCACCCACATTCAATCCAAGAAGAAGAACAAGTAATTATTACAAATTAAAAATGGAAGCATCCATTTAGAAGAGGCATAAGACCTCAATAACACCTCCAATAGAGAAATAATTCTCAATGATATTAGAGTCAGAGAAATAATTCTCAAATAAATACTTTTCACACATAAGAGATGTGTAAAATTTAAAGGGGCCACACAATGAAGGAATTTTGGCATAATCTATTTATGAATGGGTGTCCTTCATGAGAGATGAACCAACAACAAAATATATCATCATCAGACAAATAAAATTAAATTTGGAGAAAGGCACAATAAAAAAATGTAGCTAAAGAGAATCAAGTTAAAGAAGAATAAGAAAAATAGGTATTTGTTGTTGTTGAGGAATATTACATTATTTGATACATGCAAATATGCCCCCATGGTACCTTTATGGTATAAATATAAATATGTAATATATTAGGGTTGAGTCTATAGTTTAGAGTGATTTATATTTTATGTAAGTGTGCATATGAAGGATATGTAAAAGTGCAATGTGCAGGAAATGCAAAAATATCATGTAAGAGTGCAAGTGTGTATTGAGAGAATGTGCACACGTGTCATGTATGTAAGTGTGCAAATATATAAAGAGAGTATGTACACAAACATCTTATATTAGGAGTGAATGTAGGAGAGTAAGAGTCATGTATAAGTATGTAAGTGTCATAAGTTCAAGTATGCATGTAAGAAGAGAGTGAAGAGTCTAGTATACAAGTGGCAAGATGACAAGCCAAAGGTCATGGGAGCTATCATATGGAGAGCAATAGTCAATTATATGAAGAGTCACATTACTATGTCTATATTATGGATACAAAGCTCCATATAATGCAACATGAGAAAATACAAACAAGGAGGTGTGAAAAAAGCATTGATAATAAAACTTGTATATATATTTTGAGCAATTAATATTGTAATTTTTTTCATGCTTGTTCATGAATGATTTCGGCCATTTTACATTCATATATTATATTATAAGTGAATATTTTTGCATTATTATTTTGGCCTAGATATAAATTTTATTGCTTACATATATTATTCTACTTCTAAATATTAATATTTAGACCTTTAATATTGTTGATTCTCTATATTGGGATCTATGATATTCAGTGTTAGTAAATATTAAAATCCAATAGTGGTATCAGATCTACGAATTAACTCTAACCATTTTTTATAGAGTTATATTAGCCACCTTAATATTGGATTTTTTCCACTTTGATAGCAATGAAGACTTAGAGTCTATTTTTGAAGGTTTGATTGAGTAGAGATTGAGGGGATAGGTAAGAGTCACCTTGATTTGGATGCTAGAGTCTTTCCACTTGGTTGAAGAAAAAATAATGAAGACTAGGACTCAAATAAGATTGATTGAGGACCAACTCAAAAGAAAGTTGGAGATTGATTGATTGAGAGCCAACTTAGAATAAAGTTGGAAGTTTAGAGATATTCAAAATCACCTTGATAATATTTTGGATTATCTAGAGATGAAGAGGAGAATCACTATTGAATATTGAGAAAGAATCAACTCGAAAGAAATTTGGTCATTCAGGGACATTCATGCATAGTCACCTTGATATTGATATTGGGTTCTCTAGTTAAAAAATAAAAGGAGAATCATATTTTATTCATAGGTGCAACCTAAGATATTGAATAAATGTTTTAGATATATAAGCATCATAGCTACCAGAGATTTAGAAATATCACAAATTACAAATATAGAGAAGCATCATAGCTTCCAGAGATAGAGAATCATCATAGCTTCTAGAGATAGAGAAGCATCATAGCTTCCAAGAGACATAGAAGCATCTCAACATCTAGAGACAGAGGAATATTTAAGCTTCCAAGGATATAGGAGCAATTAATTTTTTAGAGAATAAGAAATATAAAGCTTCTACAGAACATAGTTTAAGTAAAGCATACATAAGAGAGGAAGAAGAAAATATTATAATCTTCCTAAGATAAGGAAATATTGAAGAACTAGGCTGACTAAAAATATCAATTCAATATTGGCCTTAGAGCAGTATTTCTTCAAATAATAATATTCAGTGTAACAATGAAGTAATAAAAAGCAATAGGCCATTCTACAAAGGCTAATATTAAGAGGTATCATAGGTAGAAATATTGCAATTGGAGTACACAAAAGTATAGCTACTTACAACAAATTGTTGTATAGATTTAAGTGCTCATAAGACACTAAGCATAGAACAAGTGTTCATAAGGCACTAGACATAAAACAAGTGGTCATAATACACTAGAGACAAAACAACAAGCACTCCTAATGTGCTAGAGGAAGAACTCATAAGGCGCTAGAGGAAGAAATCATAAGGTATTAAATAATACTAGTAAGCACTCATAGAGTGCTAGAGGAAAATAAAAGCCATCCAAGAACAAATCTCTATGAGGACAAGCCATCAAAGAATGAAAATCTAGGAAGACAAATCACTAGAGAATGAGCCTCTTGAGAATGTGCTATAGAAAGGGTAAGCTATCAAAGATCGAATGACTAGAGAACGAGCCATCAAAGGTGAAATTGCTAAGATAATGATCCATTAGAGAAAGGGTGAGCTATCAAAGATCGAGCCACCAAATAACATGTCATCAAAGAAAAATCCATCAGAGGGAAAGCAATCTAAATTTGAGCTACTAGGAGGCATTCATGATTATTGATGTAACAAAGGATTGAAGCCACCAACAACAAGGATTTTCTCATTTCATCAATGCAGTACACAAACTAGGCAATGTCTAACAACAAAGTTGGAATACAGTAAGCTATCAGGTAGGAAAACCAAACATTAAGGAAAGTTGAAGATATAAAAACATCCTAATTATCACGTGATATTGCATTGAGACAAACAATAAGCATTACATTGAAAGTGGTATTGAACAATGACAATTTCACTGGTGCAATCCCAGGTAACATATAGATGTTACCTTTGGTGCATAATATTAATTTTGGAGGGAAAGAAATGAATTTGAAAATGCTCTAAAATGGAGTTATAAGGTTTATGCACATTAAATATTTTAAAATGTTATTTTGATTTCAATTTATTTTTTAAAAATATGGAGCAATAAGGTTTACTACATAGGTTTATTTTTATAAGGTTTGAAAGAGAATAATTTCTTTTTAAAGGGTTTTGAAGATTAGAAATTTTGAAGTTTATTAAATTTTTTTAAGTGTTTGAAAATTTGAAGAGTTAGATATTGGAGGAGTTAAGTTTTTTGTTTGAAGATTTATAAGATTTGAAGGATTTTTTGGTTTAAAGTTATTTGAAGAATTTTGAGTTTTTAAAAGTATTTTGAAGATTTGGAAAAAAAATAAAACTTTCAAAATTTTGAAATTAGAAATTTTGCAATGTATTGGGGAGTTAAAACGATTTCTACTTCAAAGGTTAGAAATTTTAAAATTTTAAAATTTCTTATTTGAGTTATTATTTGAACTTTGGAGATATAAGTATTTAAACTTAACAAAATAGATAAATGGAAAACATCATAGTATAGGAGAAATTATCAAAGTGCAAGACCATACTATATGAGAAAATTTTCAAAAACAAAAATTGTATCAAAAACAATCTTTTGAGTTCAAAGGGAAAAATCATAAAAGAGTTTTCCAAAATTCTTATCAAAGGTGTGAAATAATATCACATGAATCTTGTCAACAAATGCAAAAAGAAAAAAAAATTTGGTATATAGATTTAGGTGCTAGTCATCATATGATTGAAAACTTACATTGGTTTGAATCCTTAGAAGTCAAGGATAATATCTCACTAAAAATTGTAGATGATAAGATGTATCAAGTTCAAGGAACTGGTAGAGTAATACCTAGCATACCATTTTTAGATTTTGTGCTAGAAAATATTTTATATGTTCCTGGACTATCAACTAATATTATCTTAGTTGCACAGTTAGTTGAAAAGGAATAACAATGGAATTCAAATATACAAATGAACATAACAAATGCATTATCATGAATCAAACCAAAATTGAAGCTACAAGGTCAATCAAGAATGGAATATTTGCCTTAGATGCAATGGGATTCTCTCAAGAGCTACTTCAAAATCAAATTATTGAACATCTACATATTTTATAGTCTTTGGATGGAGGACCATGTTTTTAATGTCTATAGATGAGAGAATCTCACGATTGCTTTTGGGTTAGGCTTTCAAGGGTGGGTTTTGAGCCTTCTAATTTGAATTTCAAAAGGTCATATGCTTGTCTATTTCAAGAGTTTTCTAATGGAACTTTTCTCTATGATTTTTTTGGTCTTTAGGATGGGGACCCTATGATTTCTCTCTCAACCATAGTAGAAGGTTTCTCGTGATTACCTCTTGGTCAGACTATTGGTGGGGTAGGGATTTCCTATTGATATGTTGCAAATGATTGTTTGAAGGACCCTGTTTATAATTTTTTTTGGTCTTTAAGGGGAGGCCATGTGCGTGCTTGTTTGCTACAAAGGATGTGTTCCTAAGGAATATCTATAGGTTAGATCTGCTTGGTGTTTTGGGGGTATCATGGTGTTTGTTGGATCCATCCATTTTCAAGTTGTGCATTCCTTTTATTTTTTTGTAGGGAGATCTCATGGCTTGTGAAGACCTCCTTGTGTTGTTGTTCCAGTTTCTAGGTCTTTGAAAGGCCCTCCTATGTGGGCTTTCCTTGCTTGTGTAGTTTCTATTGAGTGGAAAACTCTGTTTCTTTCTCTTGAGAAAGATATTTGTTGTGAATTTTCTCTGTATGTGGGAAAATATTTCTCCATGAAAGTGTTTTTGTCATTTGAATCTTGTTGGTTTTCTTGCCCTTGCATGGGCCTTTCCTATGTAAATTATTTCTCCAATATGATTTTTGGTTGTAATATACGTGAGCCTTCTTGTGCGGAGGGTTCTTGCCCTATGTGCTCATCTTGGAGAGACTCCTTAAGGAGGTTTTTTTTTTCAAAATTATATTTTTAATTGTTTGGTTGAAAATCCCCTACTTCAATGGGAATTGTTCTTCTTTCAATTTATTGTCTAAGTAGCAAACTTGCTTGGGCGAGAATATTCAAAATTTAATCTCTTGTGGCTCTTGTCTCATTTGAGTCTCTCATTGTAAAAACAATCAAAATAAAAATTAATGATAAGTTGCTTGATTTTTCATAAAGACAAGAAATAGGAAATTGGATCAAGCATAGTCCAAGATTATCCTACAAACATGAACAATGGATGAACCCAA
This sequence comes from Wollemia nobilis, assembly GCA_028583015.1. Taxonomy (NCBI): domain Eukaryota; kingdom Viridiplantae; phylum Streptophyta; class Pinopsida; order Araucariales; family Araucariaceae; genus Wollemia; species Wollemia nobilis. The sequence goes on from JAQPPZ010000030.1 coordinate 2,704,941, forward strand.
GATTCAAGATGATGAAGAATATTCCAAAGAATCAGAAGTTCATGAACAATACAAGGTCACATGAAGAGGGATGATTTGTGAATGAAGATGAATATTGAAGACGAAAACCAAGATTGAAGACTAAAGTCTTCAATAACCAAATAATTCAATACAGGGGGGTGTTGGGGAATATTACATTATTTGGTACATGCAAATATACCCTTATAGTACCTTTATGGTACAAATGTAAATATGTAATAGATTAGGGTTGATTCTATTGTTTAAAGTGATTTATATTTTATGTAAGTGTCCATGTGTAGGATATAAGAGTGCAATGCGTAGGAAATGCACAATTGTTATTTAAGAGTGCAAGTGTGTAATGAGAGAATGTGCAAAAGTGTCATGTATGTGAGTGTGAAAATACGTAAAGAGAGGATGCTCACAAGTGTCTTATATTCAAAGTGCATGTAGGAGAGTAAGAGTCATGTAAAAGTGTGCAAGTGTCATAGGTTCAAGTATGCATGTAAGAAGAGAGTGAAGAGTCTAGTATACAAGTGGCAAGATGACAAGCCAAAGGTCATGGGAGTTGTCATATGGAGAGAAATAGTCAAGTATGTGAAGAGTCACATTACTATGTCTATATTATGGAGACAAATCTCCATACAATGTAACACAAGAAAATACAAACAAGGAGGTGTGAAATAAGCATTGATAATAAAGCTTGTATATAGATTTTGAGCAATTAATATTGTAGGTTTTATTCATGCTTGTTCATGAATGATTTTGGTCATTTAAAAGTCATATTTGATATTACAAATGAATTTTATTTCATTATTATATTGACCTAGATATACATTTAATTGCTCACATATATTATTCTACTCTTGAATATTAATATTTAGACCTTTAATATTATGGCTTCTTTATATTGGAACCTGTGATATTTTGTGGTAGTAAGGCTTAAATTCCAATAGTTGCACAAGTTCAACCAAGTCAGCATAATAATGTTTGATATGACACTAAAGAAACCAAACATATGATAGGTCAAGATTCATTCAAATTGATCTATTTATACAAGAAATAATACATCCATCAACTTCAAAATCTCATTTGATCTTTTCAAGCCATTGGAGAACCAACAAGAATGCGTCAAGTAGGAGAGAACATTGTTGATATACAAAGGAAACCATGACAAATACAATCCATGGGATACCTCTAAGGCCAATAAGTTCAATACCTCCTAGAGTGAAGACAATATGTTCAACGTTAATTCTTTTTCCACTCATTTTCCTAGGTATAAAGAAAAACATTTGTAGGATGAATGGCTTATTATGAGAAAATATTTGAAGAAGCATGAGATAGCATGCAAGCTTTATATTGTTAAAAGAATATTATATGTTTTTAAAACTCATAAAATGAGATATCCTTACATCATTACCAAACCCAAATATCTCATAAAACTCTATGTAAATGAGTATACCGACACTACAAGCAATCTATAAACTAAATGATAAGATGTATTGTGATATCATTAAAATTGACAAAACAATATGAAATAAAAGGATATTTGTTAGACAACATCAATAGTTTTTAGATCCTAAGACTATTGAGAACTTGATAGGTTTCTCCATTCTTGTTCAAGGAAAAACTATGGAATCTATGGGATCATTTAAGGGATTAAGGTAAGTACACAAAATTGCTAAAAATTATATTCAAAATATACATCATGTTTATCATATAAAAAACTTAAGATAAAAGGAGAACTTATAGAGAATAAAGAAATTGATTGTGATAGAAGAAATGAAAAGTAGAAGAAGGTGAAGAAGTAAAAGAAGTTGTACATAACTTTCTTTCCATCACATACAAAAAAAAAAATTGGCAACCAATCATTTCAATGGTTGACATAGGATGCATGGTAGCATATAACTCATATGAAGACATTTGAGGAGGTGCTTATTAATTGCATTGAATTTATAAGTATTAGTTATTTTTATTAAGTGTATTTTGGAGTGCATGATTGGTGGAACCTAACACTCCCAATTATTTTATTAAGTAGTCTACATTAAGTGGAGGAATTTCTCTCTCAAATTCCAACATCACCCTAGAACATTTCAACAAGTAAAAATCCAAGTGTTCGAGTAGGATCTAAGACTATGATGTAATAAGGAGGGAAATATTAGGAATTATTACATCATAGATAACGTGTATGTAAGTTGAGTAACTACTTAACACATGGTATGCCATGTATCTTAGGAGTTATTACATCATAGTCCATGTAAAATTGCATGTGGTATAACCACCCATCATAAGGACTATGCATGCACTACATGACAAGGTTAATTGCAAGTTTCGTTAGAGGTTTGTTATGCCAAAATTGTGCATTCTGCGTATATAAAAATTTACCATTTCATACTACAAATCATTAAAGCATTGAGTTCTAAGATGACACAAGAGAAATAGGTACAAAAAGGTCAAGGCCCAAGTGGAAAAAGGCCAAGGAGACTCAATTAGATGAAGAATCTAGGCAGGGGCATGAATTCTATCCTTATGTAACTAACACTTAGAATAGGATTTGACATACTTGTTAGGATCAATTTCCATTATTGGCTAGAAGTAATCCATTATTAACAATTTATGAGTTGTAGAATGTCCACTAAAGTGTCCTCCATAGTCACCACTATGAAAATCAAGGAGATATTTGGGAACCTCGACCTCTATAAGGCATCACAAGTGAAAATCATTAGGATTATGATAGTATATGACTCCAAAATAACATATCAAATTTCTCTCTTATGAATGTGACCCCTCTGCTTAGCATTAGCTATAGGTGGATAAACTTGATTATCGAGGAAACATAAAATATTGCCATACTAAGTATCATCATGAAGGTTGGAAATTAATAGCATTGATCTTGTTTGTATGCACATACAATAGGCCATTAGTGATAGAAATCATAGGTTCACTGTGATTTTTTAGCTCAAAATTAGTTTCAGTAATGTTTTCATGTGGTATAAATTTGCTAGCTAAAGTGGCTAAAGATTCAACTTTAGTATTTTACCGCTTGGGGAATGCCTAATGGAAAAGGACTTGAAATATTTGATCAAATTTGTAGAGACTTGATGGTAAGGGATAAAATGGGGAGCATTAACAACATATTCACAAGTTATTTGAAGAAATTATATTTGAGAGTCACCTAACACTTGGATGTGCCTAAAATTCATGCGTTGGGCCAAAGGAGTACTAAAATTAAATCCACATATTCTACAAAATTATTAGTAATGCCAAAAAAAATTAAACAAAAACCATAGGAATAGCTAGACCAATTATAGACCTGAGAAAGATATTGGTTTCTACCCTAAAATCATTCCTTGCTCCATCAAAGTGAAGGATACAAGTATCAATGTGGAGGTATTAATTATAATATTAGAAAAAGGAAGGTGTATTAGTTTTTTATTTAGCCTTTGTTTCATGGTGCCTCTCGATTGCCTCATGAGACTCCAAGTGGGATTTTTCCTACTTAGTAAGTTCATAAGGGACAAGCTCCTAAATAAGGCTAGAGGCAATTGAGGAAGGGAATATGATGAAGTCATGAGGAGCACATGATATGACAATTATGTTCTCATGACAAAATGCCTCCTTCAAGGGTTGTTGTATTGAATGAGAAGATACCACCAATTGATCAACAATCACCTAAGATTTAATGGCTTTTTTTGTTACAATTCATAAATAAAATTCTTACATCATAATGATCCATTTTTTATATCGGATATCACTAGGAATGTAAGATTTTTGTTGCAAGTGTCTGAAGGGTTCAATCTTAATGACCACATAAGTTTTTCGATACAACATATAATGTATTAATTTTTTACATGTAAAGTATATAGTCAAGAATTCCTTCTCTATGAGAGTGTATTGAGGTTTTTTCAAAAGCATTGTATGAATAAAGTAATACATAACATACACCTTATTGTTATCATCTTGTTGAGTAAGGATAACTCCCAAGGAAACCTAAGTAGTTGAGGTGTATAGAATAAACAACATATCTAGGTTTGGTGGGCAAACAAATAGGGGCTACAAAAAAAATTCTTGAATTCAAGCAAGGCCTTTATACAACTTTCATCCCATTTAAATTCAACATATTTCTTAAGAAAATTATTTATTGGATAAGATTTTAAATCTAACTAAGGGATAAAAAGTCTAATACCTTTAATCTTCCCCAAGAAGGATTTGATATCTTTAACAGTTCGAGTGGGAGGAATAGCATCAATGAATTTATTTTTGTCCTTATTGACATATATGCCCCTATGAGACACCATGAATCCTAGTAGCTTGCCACTAGTAACACCAAACACACATTTTTTGGAATTAAGTCCAACCTTATAGTGATATAATCGCTCAAAAATGATATGAAGTTTAGTAAGGTGATCAACTTGCTTGTTAGACTTACCCAAGAGATCATCCACATAAGATTCCACTATATTTCCCATCAAGTCATAAAAGACCATTGTCATAACCCATTGATAAGTAGCACCAATATTTTTCAATCTAAAAGGTATGACAACATAATAAAATTTGCCTCGAAGCATGGCAAAAGTTGTTTTAGTTTGATTCTCATGGGAAATTCGAATTTGGTTATATCCTAAATAGCCATCCATAAGGAAAAACATTTGAAACCCTATGGTATAATCAATGATAGCATCAATTGAGGTGATAAGGAACTAAACTCCAACTAATTATCTTATTCATGTATATTGAGTTGTCATTGATGTCAAAGGCAGAAATATCTTCAAGGATGAAATGTTGAGTTGTCATTGATAATAAAGGTAGAGATATCTTCAAAGGTGATTTCATATGCTTTAATATTTAAATGAAATATTTAAATATTAAAGTGGAAGGTTTATATTTAAATCAAAAGATTTAAATATATTAAAAATTAAATAAAGTGGAAGGTTTATATTTAAATCAAAAGATTTAAATATATAAAAGGTTAAAAAAATTTAAATCTACATGGGCCGACCTCCTTGAGTGCACCATACAAAAGAGAGTTTGAAAATTCAAATATTCAAATAATGGGCCGACCTCCTTGGGCGTGAATGACAAAAAACATATTAATATAAGGCCATAAATTCACTTTGGCCATGGCATGAAATTCAAATATATCCTTTGAGTGGAGAGTAAGCAGTAAGTAGAAGACAAGGGAGGAGATGAGCACAAGTTTGGCGGTGCAGTAGTGGAGGTTTTAAATATCTAAGATTACCTTTCTATCTCAATCGAGTGGTTAGACCAATCGGTAGCCTAGCTCACATTGAAGCACTACAGTGTAGAAGATCTGAAGGTCGAATCCCCTCGATGCCTATTTTGTTGTTTGAAATAGCACAAATAAGGAGCTATATAGTTTATGGTGTACCTTTGGTTTCATCCACTGGGTTAACCCAGTTAGTTGCCTAGCCCGAGCTAAGGTGTTGTAGTGTAGAAGGTTAGAGGGTCGAATCTCTTCGACACCCATTTTGTTGAAGCATTTGAGATAGCGCAACGAAGGAGTAAAATATTTTACTACATATTTTGGTTTCATATGCTATGCTAGATCAGTTGGTCAGGATCCTATGTTAGGGCACTGCTCTTCTACAGGTCAAAAGATCGAATCTCATCTTCAACTATGTAAGGTAATGGTAAAGTTTTTTATTTTTGAAAATTAATAAAAGAGAGATATAAGGGTCATGGTGTTAGTATAAAGTTTTATTTTTGTAAATTTAAAAGGAATATATAAGGGTCATATTGTTATTATAAAGTTTCATTTTGCAAATTTGATAAAATGGAGATATAAGGTGTAATGTTGTGTTTTTAAAGCTTTATTTTGTAAGTTTTAAAAGGGAGATATAAGGAGTTACTTTTAAGCTTTATTGTGTATGTTTTTAAAAGAAGTGATAAGGGTTTAAAGTGGTTTATTTGATATTTAAATCAAGAAGGGAAAAAAAGAATTATTGAACGGATTTGAAAAGCACATGCAAGAGGAAGATTATCATTATTGAGGTATATTTGGAGGGCACAGACTTGTAACAAGTCAAGGTGTCAAAGAATATTAAGTGAAAATATTCGCCCAAGCATTCAATTAACAAGGAAGGACAATTCAACCATTTCAAGAAGAAGAAAAGGTGCACATGATAGTGGAATAAGAGCAAGGTATTAGCATCTCCAAGTCAACACACAAGTAAGTTATCCTAGCTAGACTTGAGCTACCTTTAAAACGTAATAAATATGAGATATGTGGAAGTGACAAACTTAATGAATGTGAAGAACATATTGGTCATTTGAAGATTACTACATTAGTGCATATCATTATCTATATGTTCATGAAGATAAAATAATTCTAGGTAGAATATATCTGAATTGTGTTTAATTGAAGAAAGCAAAATAAAAAAAGGTAAATAACTTGATGCCATTATCAAGCAAGTTTTGGAGTAAATTTAAGTAGTGTATGTGAGCAAGTTTTGGCGTAGATTTAATTAGTGTTTGTGAGCAGGTTTTGGAAAAAATTTGAGTAGTGTTTGTGAGCAGATTTTTTAGCAGATTTGAGCAGTGTTTATGAGCAGGTTTTGAAGTATATTTGAGCAATATTTGTGAGCAGCTTTTGGAGTAAACTTGAGCAAGTTTTGTAAGTAATTTTTGGAGCATATTTGAGTAGGTTTTGTGACCAAGTTTTGGAGTAGATTTGAGAAGGTTTTGGATCAGAATTGAGCATAAGGCAATTGGTGCCTCCTATGGATTGATGTCCATAAAATTGAGAAAAAAGGGGATTGGTGTCTCTTGTGGATTAGTTTCCATGAACTTGAGTGAGGGGATTGGTGTCCATTAACTTGAGCAAGGGGATTAGTGTCTCTTATGGATTGGTGTCCATAAACTTGAGCAAGGAAATTGTTGTCTCCTATGGATTGGTGTCCATGAACCTGAGAAAGGGGATTGGTGTCTCCTATGGATTGGTATCCATGAATTTGAGCAAGGGGATTGGTGTCTCCTATGGATTGGTGTCCATAAACTTGAGCAAAGGTATTGGTGTCTCCTGTGGATTGGTTTCCATAAACTTGAGCAAGGTGATTGGTGTCTCCTGTGCATTAGTGTCTATGAAATTTTATAGGGGATTAGTGTCTCCTGCAGATTGGTGTCTCCTATGGGTTGGTGCCCACAAAATTTATTGAAGAAAAATATAAGCAATATTTTGCCATGGTTTTCTCTCGAGAGGGTGTTTCCATGTAAAATATTTATCTCTTATGTGTATGGTGATTTGTGCATTGTTTCATTATTGCATTGATATTATTTGAGGTTATTGCTTTGAAAAGAAAAGATAATTTTTTTATCTTATACTATTCACCCCTCCCTCTCAGTTTAAGCTTGTATTATTCACATCAAGCATACCCGAAATAAAATGAACTAAATATCATCTAGATCATAATAATATTGTAAAATAGAAAGCATGCTAATAGCCTATAACTAACACAAGGTGGAGATAAACAAGATAATAACTTATCTCTAGAATGTAACGTGCTAGCTAATAAAAACTAACAAACTAACAAACTTCTAGAAAAATTAACATGAGTTTTAAACTCTCATGCATGACAACAATAAAATAATATTCCAAAGCTAGTAGATGTCATCATCATACCTCCCAATAATAAAAGCATTGGACTTCAATGCTTTCCAAAATACAATCTTGATGTGGTAATGCCCTGAAATTGTTCTTGGTCATGCATGTTGTTGAAAAGATTCTGAACAATAGTAGATGTAGAAGCACTGCATAAAATCCATGAGAGATACATCATAAATATAACTCTAACTATAGGAGTACCCATGATCAAAGGAATCAAAACAAAAGGACTATGGTCAAAGGAAGATATAATGACAACTCCAAAATTGTAGTACCTTGACGATTTCCATAATAAAAAAATGATAAATCCAAATATAGGAGTACCCAAAATCATGACAAAAATAAATAAGAGGGCCATGTTCATGAAGAAAATCTACCTCCAAAAAAGTCTCAAACATGAACAAGATTGTAGTAAGCTACCTTGAAATGCCTCAACAAAGACTAGGGATGTATCGAATGAATACATGACTAGGAAGATGAAGGGTTTAGAATGTGTTATTTGGTGAAGAAAAAAATATTTAAGGTGTGCACTAATGAGGAGGGGTATTGGGTACTATCAATAATGTACTTCTTTTTATAAATTTTTGAACACTTCCACATAAATTTGACTGAAGAGAGCCTAAAAAACAAAAATCAAAAGATAAAAAAGGTAACCCCAATCCTCAAGATCGAAATGATGATCACATTAGCTATAATTCAAGAATAGGAACTTGGGAGCACCACTAGTCATAGTAGAATGTTACAAAAGTAAACATTTTTGCATCCACTAGATTGGCATCAAAAAAATCTTTTCAACAACTATATATAAGCCTATACTTAAAAAGGAATTGATGCCTCAAATCATGAGAAACCAATGTCTTGCTAAGAAAAAAGGGAGATAAGGGTGATTCTTCTTTCAAGTAGAATATTTCATGAATATTCTTAAGAATATTTTGGTGGTTTAAAATATTTCATGGTCACCCTTTTATAGTTGCTTTTAATATACTAGAAAGGTAAACAAATAAAGGCATAAAAATCCTTCCCATGATGAATGTGGGATAAATATTTTATAATGACCATGAGAATATTTATTTTTGCTAGAATAAAATTTCTATAGTGTCATGTGGCATGCAACCGGGTCTAGGTATGTCAAAAATATTTTGGACAACAACAGAAGGAGAGTGGTGTTTGAGTAGAGTGGCAACATATGAGGTATTTATCAACTGCCTAGTAAATGCCTAGGGTCAATTCTCATCCACTTTTTATTAGACTGGGGTCACCAAAATTAGAGGTAATGGATGAGCAACTTTAGATCTATGATGAGAAAAATGTCCTATCACATACAACTTAGGAGGCAAGAACAATTTTTGTTGTAATAGGACAATGATTTCTATAAGCAAACACCATTCAATGGAGTAAAAATGATGCTAAGAGCTTCCCCATGCTTTTTGAACTTATCAATATTGATAAGAGAAACATATTTATGACACTTAAATTCCTAGCACAAAATTCATCGAAAACTATCAAATCACTATTGATCCTGATCCCTCAAAAGAGAACTATGGCAATCTTAAGAGCTTGTTTTTTAAGATGCTTAAGAAGAGTCATGCCCATCTCTTGTTGTAATTCACTTGGGACTTTGATGAGGTATGCTAGCAAATCAAGAAGTAGGTTGACTTTGAGTGGAAGGGCTCATTATTTTGGCCAAGTTAGAGACCTCATATTCAATCTCTTGGTCCAAGTACTCATCAAGATAGATGTGAAGGCTCCAAACTTGGTGATCCTTAGGTATAACAAATCAAATTCTTGAAATCCTGGTTGGTGCCCCAATTATCCCCAATCATGAGCTTTAGCATGTTGACAAAAGTTAAAACTTCCAAAGAACATTTGAGCATGAGAATTAAAGGAGCTCATATTTAATAAATGGAACATCATCGAAATGTTAATTTTACAATAATTATACAATTGGGACCTATTACATGCTATATGTAGTACTCATGGATTATTGACTATGAAATCATTAATTCAAATGTTAAAATAAACTTCATTTATCCACATGCATCTTATTTAATCAACTTGATAGGAGTATTTAGCCTAGTTGGAGAGATTAATAATAGAGATGGGACATCATAAAGAAAAATAGAATGACAAATTGAGAGAGGCAACTATGCAAAGCACTATAGAAGCTGATTGATATCCACATTAGAAGTGTTGGCAAGTATAGTGTCAAGACCTTCGTTGGTGGACTGAATCATTAATAATAGCAAAGGGAGACCTATTAGAGAGAAATAATGTCAATTATATTCTAAAACTCTGATGATGAACCATGCCTATAGAATGATAATAATAAGTTTGCTAAAATTAAATGCCTCAAGAAGATGATATGAATTTGATCTAAAGTCGAGCAACATTAGAGGTGATTTGACATCCAATGTATCTAGAACTAGAAGCATTCAGGTGTCACAGACATGAAGACATCAAATTGCAATTGTTAGCAAAGGAGACATTGTGCTTGGCAATATGTAGGATGGACTGCATGTACAACCTAAAAAAATATGTAGGAGAAATATTCCTTAGAAGGAAACATAACAAGTGGGTAGGAGGAAGGAGGAGGAGGAATTTCAACTAGAGAAACTCCCCCTCTCAAGTAGGATTTTTCTTGGTCTGATACCAGTGATAAGGAACTTAACTCCAACTAATTGCTTTATTCATGTGCAACAATTTATAGACATCAAGCATGACCCAAAATTATCCAAATTGTATCAACATTGCAAAAGGGACAAACATGCTAATAGACTATAACTAACATAATGTGGAGATAAACAAGATACTAACTTAAGCTATCTCTATAATGTAACATGTTGGCTACTAAAAACTAACAAACTAACAAACTAAAAAACTTCTACAAAACTTAACGTGAGTTTTAAACTTTCACGCATGACAACAATAAAATAATATTCCTAAGCTAGTAGATGTACTCATCATGAGGACAAATAAAATTTATCCTTAGGATAATCTAGGTTATTATTTTAAAGTCATAGTATTTGATACCCATCTTAAATAGACAACATATTTTACAAAATTGACATATAATAATTTTTGGATTTTAATTTTGCATAGGTCTTGAATTAGGGGAGAGAATCTTATTTGATTTTTTTTGGATGGAAGGAGTTTCCTCATAAGTAACAATGTTATGGGAAAACAAACCCTCATCCATTCCAAACATGTAAGAATATTCCTAAGAAAAAACATCCTTATAATCCTTAAGCAAGGTAGTAAATGTGGAATGATCTTTTAAAGATAGGTAGCCCCAATTTTGACTATGCATGGTTGCTCAGGGGTTCCAATGTTAACATATATGGTAGGATTTAAATTAATGACACTATCTTCTTAAAAAATGGTTGGAAGTAGGGGGAAGATTCTCCAAATAAGAATTAATCTTGGATTGGTAAATATAGTTAGACCACTTATGCCTTCCCTAGTTAGGATTTGGTTATTGAAGAAACCCTCTCTTATGATATTGTTGAGGAATTATTTTCTCTCTAGCATATAAGAATTCTAATATGGCTTCATCGTTGGGAAATGATGGGAGAAAAAGGATATTATAAGGGATATGAATTATTGGTTCTTCCACACACCCCTTGCCCCTAAGTTTGGAAAGGATGTGACCATGTGATTGGGTATTGATAAAGATGGGAATGTGAGGACTAGAGCATGGTTTATTTTGTTTATAAAATTTCTTAAAATTAGCAATGACCACCTAAATTTTTAATTGAATAGAGATCTCAACTTTGATCAAATACGTTACCAAACAAGAAGGCATGAGATTAATAAAATTATCAACCTGCCTATCAAACAACCTATCTAAGCATGAAAATATATCCAAATCTAGAAAAATACCAACAAGGATAGCAAGGAACATCTAGACATTCACTTTTTTCTAAAAAACTATGGAAACCAAGATTGCCACATTAAGAGGCATCTTAGTGGTAGAGAAATTTTTATTAAGAATATCAAACAATAAAGGTATAGAAGGTCTCTTACAGTAGTTATTAGGGACTATACAAGAAACAAGAATATGACCAAACATAATAAAACATCAGTACTAACCAAGATCATCACTTTGAGAGGCAATCCTAGTACTATTGAAGAAACTATAATAGAAGGTAATACAATAGTGGAGTTTGATTTAGGATAACTTAATATAGTAAAGGAATTAATATTTTTAGAAATAGAGCAACATATTGGTCTATTTGCATAGAAATACTAAAATTAATATATTTCAACCTTTATTAAATGCCTAGGCAAAGGTATAATTATTGTTTCACTTGGCCTATGCCAAGTTTTTGATTTAGAGATAACAAAAACACTAGTCATTATATGCCTATCTAGCCTAGATTTTTATTGATTACATTAAATATTCCTAAGCATGCAATAAGCAAACACATTATTCTTATCAATTTCATAAAGAAATATACCAAATTCATTATTATCATCTTCTAAAATAGGAACTTCCATTGAGATTTCTTGATAATGCTCCATACCCACCTCAAAAATAGAAGTACTACAAGGAGCATTCTTGGTTTCAATGTTAAAGGCTTGATTAAAATCACTATCTATATCACTATCAATTTTTACCTCCATGTTGTCATTATCTACACAAAATGTTACTTGTTTCAATTTCGTTGCATCCTCATTAGCTTTATGTAATTTGACCAATCATTGATAGAAAAAATGGGATCTCTCAATTTGGGTTTCAACAATAATGGCAATTTTTCCAATACATCTTGAGGGAGGGAAATAATGATATTAGTATGAAGTTGATAAACTTCATATTTATACTTATCTTGGGGGCATTTTAGATAAAATTTAGGATGCCTTATATAACTTCCTTCTAGAATTTTACTAAGGCTCATGTTCATTAATTGGAATATTTTGTATTTCATCTAAGGAATGAAGCAACTATCATGGCTTGAAGCATGAGGTCTTCAAGAGTCTAAGTCTCCCTCTATGGTAAAAATTTTATCATCATATGTATACGTAACCACTTGGCAAGCAGAGGAACTTATGGGTTTCATCTTACTAGTCCAAGATCTACCTAATAACATGTTATAGTGGGTTTGAAAATTAAACACCATAAATTTCACTCTTACTTATTTAGGACCAGCTGAAATTGGAAACCAAATACAACCCATAGGATCTTGTGGCTTATCATTACAAGCATAACAATGACTTCTAGGAGAAGAAACATTTTATCTAAGTATGTTTAACTTATCTATCAAGGGAAATAACATAACACATGTAATAATTCATCAATCAATGCCCTATAGACACCCATATTATTATAACAACAATTATCATCAATGTAAGGTCATCAACCCTTGATAAATAATCAACAATCATGTTTTTCAAAGGAAAATTTATAACCAAATCAAGGTTAGTATGTACATCAATGCAAAGTGTGAAGACAAAAATGTGACACCAAATAACATGATATAAATTTAATTCAAGAGATAATATTGCACAACGAATCCTTGAATTCTTGTTGATAATATGGGGGGGCCTCAAAAATCCATTGTTACAATAAGAATACTTGAATTCTTTGATACATATTTTACAATAGCTAGGGCTCTTTGAAACCCAAGCAAAAAATGCTGGTGGTGTCTTCAGAATGTGTTCTTGCTCCCAATAGAAGTGAGTGGGCTTCTAGTTATTCGATGCTGATCCACTCCAGCTTAAGCAGCTGCACAATGCTAATGTAACACTTCTAGATCTGTACACAATAAAAATAACAAATGGGTTAGTAGCAACAATGAGGGCTCTACAATGTGAGGTCCTCTATAATCAATACAAAAATCCTAGCTATATGATGTAAATAACATGAAAAAAATTGAAAGTACATAAAATGAAATAACAAATGAAAGATATACCTTGCTTATATGTTGTTCTTTGATCTAGTGTAGTCTGTTAAAGAGGATTGATGATTCCCTAAGATCACCCAGAGGCTAGGGAGACTTAAGAATTCTAGTGTAAAACACCCATGGGAACAATGCCCATGGGCACTCGATAATGGTAGAGGGTACCCAGAGGTGCTTGGTGGTAAAGCAAAAGCACCCATAGGCACTTGGTTGCGAAAAAAAGTGCCTGAGGGTGTTTGATGGCTGAGGGGAAAGTCTGTAGAAGTAGATATGATAGGGCAAGAGGGGTGGTGACAGATTCATGGGCTATGGTAACCGAGGACGAAGGGCATAATTTCATAGGAAACTTCTTAGGATTCAGGCCTTCAGGGGTTTAGCCATCAAAATGGATCTTATTAATAATCCATATTAGGATATGCTAGGGTTTCAACAACACTAATCATGTGGCTGAGATAAAAGCATATCAAAGGGTGGATATTAATTTTTGGGGTGTGGCATGGATTGATGTAGATGGATGGATAGGATTAAGTGAAATCAAATGGCTAGGATTAATTCACTTATATAAATATATATTTATTAAATATATATAATATAGTATAATATATAAAATATTAATATTTAAATATATATAAAATAAATAAATAAATATATATATATATATATATATATATATATGTAAAGGGTGGAAATAGTGGGAAAATTAGGATGGACGATAAGTGGCTAGGTTTTGGTGTCTACAGATACCCCTTTTGTACTGCATTGCGTGAAACACAATGCAGTGCAAAAACACAAGACACCTATTTTGGCTAGGTGCAAAAGCAACTTTCTCTTGGGATGTGAAACACAAGCTTGGAGATAAAAGAATGAAAGAATTTGAATTTTGCATAGCTTACCCCCTCAATTGGCGAATGAGTTTATGGATGAATCTCATGAGCCAATTGAAAATCTATGCAAATGAATGATGCAAATGTAATACCATTTTTACCCCAATGGTGGGAAGGGGATTGGTGGAAGATGTGACATGGTGTGTCTATTTTTGCCCCAATAGATGAAGGGTTTTTTGAAATATGTAATGCAAAATGTGTCTATTTTTGTCCTAAAAGATGAAGGGATTTGTGAAAAATGTGTCTGTTTTTGCCCCAACAGATGAAAGAATTTTTGCCAAGTGTAGATGTCATGATCATGTAATATGTATCCAATTGTGGAAAATCAAAACCAAATGTGGTTGCCCCAAATTTGGAGTGATTTTATGTAGTTGAAAATTTTGCCTTCCGGCGTCATTGATATTCAAAGATGAAAAATGCAAAGAGTAACAGTAGTCAAATTTGAAGGGCCAACTAGTGATTGTCAAATAATTTCTATGATCAGAACCAATCACCCTAGTTAAATCCAGTCGCCATGACGACTGTCAAGGAAATGTGTAATTATGAAATGTGATATTGTCCATGTTTTAAGCCCCACGAACTAGGACATCAATGACAACTTTTGTGCAAATTATTCTTGGCAAGGTTTCACTCAAAATGTGAAGTACCAAATATGATTGTGATTTCGAACAACGAGATATGGAATGATGAAAATGACCAAGTTTCCTTATGGTAGGCTCTTCATCTTACCGAGTTGCATGGATGCAAATCGCTACAATCGCCAAGTATATAGAAAAATCCACTAGATACAAGACTCACTTGCATGTTGTTTGAACTTGGAAAATATGCAAATTATGATATGGAATGATTTTTATGATGATGTATGAATTATGAGAGTTATGAGAAGGATGATGATGGTTGTTTTGTGAAGATTTGGACCATTTTGGAGTGCTTTTGTAATTTGTTAAGTGCATTTGTGATTTGTGGTCAAAATGAAAGTTATGCATCCAAATCGATTGGAATCTTCACAAAACCTATTAATATGATGAATTATATGATTGGATGAAATATGGAGTGATTTGGTTGGGATAAGCCACTATTTTATAAGAATATTCTTTTTTCAAAATTGATGCCAAACGCCTGTTGGTGCTTTTGGCACGCAAAAATTCTCATTGGTGTTTGGGCACTTTGCAAATGCCCTAGTGCACTGAAGTGCACCAAGAAACACCCATGGGCATCTCAAGGTGCTTGAAGTAGCTATAAATAGTAGGAAGGATGAGAAATGAAGCCGATTTGTGCATTTGAGAGTTTGAGAAGTTAAGTTTGGGAGAGTGAGGTGAAGTGACTTGGGCACAGAAGCTATGGCGGTGGAGAAAGTGGGTGTGGAGGTCGAGGCTGAGGCTGGAGCATGAGTTGCTAAGGTAATTCTCTTTTTTGTGCAATTTTTTTTTTTGTGATTTTTTTTGCATGTAAAAATGACAAATATTTTGTGTTGTGTTGCAACTTAGGATTTTGGAGGCTTGGCACCGGTTCTCATCGTACATTCTTGAGATGAGGAAGGTGGTGGTGAAGGATGAGTGGAATTTTCTAGATGTAGTGGGGCTAGAAGAGGTAGCCTAGATTGATATGGTGAGGGTAGATGACGGGGTACTTCTCTGCCTTGGTGGAGAGGTGGTATCTAGATAGGGGAAAATTTTAGCTCCTCACAGGAGAGGTGACTCTCACACTTGAGGATGTATACCACATCCTCAAGGTTCTAGTAAAGGGTATTCGCATCGAGGTTGGACACGATCGAGCGACGAAGATGAAGAAGATGTTTGGTGATGGTTGGTAGGGTGTGAAGGTGGAGAGTGGAGGTATACCTTATTTTTCCATGTATGTGGACAAGGATTTGGATGCCCTCTGTACCTTGGTTATGTTCATATTGGTAAACATTGTGGCCCCAAACAACACTAGGTGTAGGTTCATGTGGAACTTGATAGGATTAGAAAGTGATATGCTCACTAGATGATAGGTGTATGGATGGGCTCCTACTTTATTGGTGCAAGTGTATAGAGAGCTATATGAGGTGATGAGGTAGGGAAGGAAGGGATTAGGATGTAGCTTGTTACTATAGTGTTGGTATGGGACCACTTCACTGTGGCTTGATCAAAGGGCTTACCAGTAGTTAGCTTCGATAGGGAGTAGCCCTATGCTAGGAGATGGGTGATGGCTGAGGAGGTACATCTAAGTTGGCTGGTGTAGATGAGTTAGTGGTATGAGAATTTGTGGGCTAGACTGACATCCACCCAAGTGATATGGAGACCATGACAAGCTAGGTGGGTGGTTGGGAGATATCGAAGTGAGGCTAAGTATTTCTAGTTCTCCTAAGTACTCTGACAGTTCAATTTGAGGTAGGGGGTCCCAGATGAGCCGATGTGCTATAGGAGGCATTGGGAGGAGACAGGGCTACCATGCATAGAGCCATGAAGGGTGACCTATGAGGATGATGAGGAGATTGATCTCTTGGATGTGGATGATGCAGGGACTACTGCAGAGTATGATGTGTGGTTCACTACACAACCATCATGGGCACCACCTTGAGTAGTGGCTGATAGAGATGGGGGTGAGACTAAGGGTGATGATGAGGGGACCCATGAGGCCCCCAAGTGACAATAGTGCCTTCAATTAGATAGTCGAAGGAGGAGAACTAAGGGTGCAGCCAGGCAGGCTCCCACAAGTGGAGGGGATGACAAATATGGCGATGATGTAGAGGAGACTTTAGATGGACCTCCAAATCATGGTGAGGAGGAGCGAGCAAGGCTAGAGAAGTAGGTAATGGAGTGGGATGTGATGGTGATGGCTCAGGATGAGAGTATCATGATGCTCCAGATAGAGCTACTAGAGAGGGAGTGTTGATATAATGTTGATATAGCACACCTTTAGTCTTAGCATAGATATATCAAGGCCTTGGAGGATAGGTTGATGGAACATCATATTCCACTTCCTAATCCTCCAACCTCCTCTATATTCCAGGCTGCTATGCATAGTGAGTCTAGGTATAGTTCTAGGTCTAGGGCTTCTCCTAGGTCATAGGGGTCTTCTTGGAGGATGTATCTAGTGCTTAGATGTAGTTTTTGTATATATGAACCTTGGTGCTCTATTGTATGTAGCCTTTTGGCACTTATTGTACATGCGATATTTACACACACACACACACACACACACACACACACACACACACACACACACACACACACACACACACATATATATATATATATATATAGCTTTTATCTTTTGTGCTATATGTGTTTGTGTGAATGCTTTTTGTGGAATGCATGTTTATATGGATGATGAATGCATATTATATGTTATGGATGATTAACATGAGGTGGAATGTATGGATGATTAATACAAGGTGGAATGTATGGATGATTAATGCAAGGTATGGAATGTAAATTTATCTAATGATCATTTATAGTTTAGATCTTGCTTGTCCATTTTATAGCATTTTTTGTTTAATCAGGGGCACCAAACTTGGTGGAATATGAGATTAATGGCTCATGAAGTGACATGGATGTTGACATGGAAGAAGATATGGATGTTGATATGGAGAAGATATGGATGTTGAAATGGAGAAGATATGGATGTTGATATGGAGAAGATATGGATGTTGATATGGAAAACTGACTATTTTACTAAGACTCAGATATACTAGTGGTATCAAACAAACTCACTAAAACTACGTAATCCCTCTAGGAACAAATGTGTGTGCAGTGAATTCATTTACCGAATCATGATCATGGTAATGACTCGAGGCAATCAAGAACCAATGTGTGTAAAAGTGAGTTCATTAACTCATATTGAGTAAATTGGGTAAACCTGTTATGGATAAGACCAAGAAGCTAGATTGTCCTTATGTGCGGTTAGATATCTCTTTGAAAGATATGTTTCTCCATGCATGAGCATACTCCACTGCCATTCAAGCATCTATAGCTCCATCATCCATTATTTGTGTTTTGATCTCTTAAGTTTTGGGGATGACTACCTAACCATCTGACTAAAAATGTAGTACAATCCTTACAACCCAATGATCAGTGGTGTGTGATGTAAAAGATTTAGAGTTTTGGGGAATCAGATTCTCAACCTAAGTATGATGAGAATTGTACCCTATCCTTACTACTCCATATTTTGAATTTGGAAGAAATTGTGATAGTTATGAAAACCACTATTTTTGTGGACTATGTTGCATGATGGGACAATCAAGGAATATCCTTTTCACTTAGAGGGACAACCCAAGTATGGTATTATCCCTCTTTGACACAATATTTTTTGTAAGATTTGAAATTGTGTTTGGTTCAAGAGTGTTTTGGAGTCAATTTCCATAACTCAAAATTTTCTTAGTGTATATGTGTGATGGTCCTAAAAGAAACTCGACATGTATTTTGGAGTTTTCTTAAAATGCTAGGAGTGGTTGAGTGACCGAAAACACCTAGGACTTTTATGAAAATGTGGTTTGTGTGCATGGAAATTTGACTTGGTGGAATTGTGTGGATGATGTTATGAAGGTGTCCCTAATTAGGGCAACATAACTTTTATTGGACCAATTAAGATATTGAACTTAATAAATGATCCCTAATATGAAATGTGCAATGTGGTGGAATGTATGAAATGCAAATTTGTGCGAATGAAATGTTTGTGAAATTTGAAATGCAATATGAAATATGTGTTAATGCATTGTTTTTGAAATGAAGTGTATATGCAAAGAAAATGCAATGTTGTGAATGAAATGTATGCAAATATTTTTGTGTATTAGCCATGTATATATACATATATAGAAATCAAGTCATGCATATAATACTCTCAAGTGTATAACATTAAGTGGTTCAGATTCTTCCTCTCCCTCTAGACTGGAAATACTATAAGTACCATTACCCACTCTTTGTGTAACAATGTATGGACCCAACCAATTAGCTATAAATTTATCACGAAGATGCGGTAATACATTGGTATTTTGTTGGTTCTTTTTAAGGACAAGATCTCCTACTTGAAATACATGTAGATGAGCTTTGGCATTGTAAGCACACTTTAGGCAGTCTTGATAAACTTGTAAATGCTCTAAAGGATTGAATCACCTCTCATTGAGAATTGTGAGTTAGTCAATATGTGCTTGTCTAGCAGTGTTATCATCTATGAATTCCTGCAAAGAAATTCATAAGGAGGGGATCTTGAGCTCAAGAGCCATGATTGCTTCAACTCCATAGACCAATGAAAATGGTGTTACCCCTGTAGGTGTGTGGATGCTTGTTCGATAAGCCCATAATGCCAAGGGAATTCATGTATGCCAATATTTATGATTTTATTTGACAAGTTTCTTGAGAATAGCTATTAAGGTCTTGTTGGAAGCTTCAACTTGTCCATTTTCTTGTGGGTAATAAGGAGTCAAGAAATTGTGTTGAATGTTATATTTCTCACAAAGTGCTCGAACATCCTTGTTCTTGAAAGACTTACCATTGTCAAAGATGATTTTTGAGGGTATACCAAAATGACAAATGATGTGATGAAGTATAAACTCCATAATTCTAGGTCCTATCATACTGGTTAGAGGAATTTCCTCAACCCACTTTGTGAAGTATTCAGTGATTGTGATGATGAATGTATGTTATCCCAAGGAAGGAGGCCAAATATTGCCAATTAGATCTAGATCCCATTGTGAAAAGGGCCAAAGGATTTGAATAGGCTATAAATCTTGTGATGGTACATGAGTTAAATTGACATGTTTTTGACACTTTTTGTAATGTTTGACATATGTGGAACAATCATGTTCCATTGTGGGCCAATAATAAACCATGCGTAAAATACGCTTTGCAATGGCCAGTACACTAAACTGACCACCATAAGTACCATCATGGGCTTCAGCTATAGCTCTTTGTGCCTCACTAGAATCGAGAAAATGAAGGAGGACTCCATCATAACCATATGTATACAACATATCCCCCAAGAGAACAAAAAAAGATACCTTTTTCTTGAAAGTACATTTGGCAATTTGAGATATGTCAGATGGGAGTGTTCCAAACTTGAGGAAGGCTACTATTTGGCTTGACCAAGGCTCATATGGATCCGACTAGACAAAGCAAACATCATTTTTATCTTTAGATTTAGCATGAACAATTGTAGATTTATATAACGTTGAAATTATAAGGGGCTATACCTCTCCAAAGAAATATTTTGGAATCAATGATCCAAGGGTGGCCATCGCATATGCAAACCTATTAGTCAAACGTGACGAACTATTGATTTCATACCAATCAAACTTAGAGAAAAATTTCATTTCTACTTCATGATAATGCTTAATGGTAGGTTCTTTGCATTGGTATTCTCCATTAATTTTCTTGACAAGTTGAGAATAACCGAATATCTTGATATGCTTAATGCTCATAGCTATAGCTGATTGAAGACCTAGAATTGAGGCTTCATACTATGCAGTGTTGTTTGTGCATTGGAATTCAAGTTTGAATAAAAGGAAATAGGGACCCCCTAGGGTGTGTGAAACACCACTCCAACACCTTGAAATTTCGTGCACTTAGAGCCATCAAAGAATAGTGTGATATCGACATCTTTATCTGAAATGACATCTTATTCGCTGACTACAAATACTAAATCTTCTTGAAGATCAATAATCAAAGGATGATCACTAAGTAGTGGAGCTTTCACAAGTTGATCGGTGATTACCTAACCTTTAATGGATTTTTAGCTAATGAATTCCAAGTCAAAATCAGTAAGGAGCATTATCCATTTAGCGGTGTGGGTGTTGTTGTAAGTGCGAGATATCATATAACACAAAGGATTTTCTCTAGCTATGACATATGTTGTGTGACTAAGCATGTAGTGTCGAAGTTTCTTAGTGGTAAAAACCACTGCTAAGCACAATTTTTCTACATAAGCATATCTAGTTTCATAGCTTACCAATGTTCAACTAATATAGTAGACAACTTGCTCTCAATTTTTTTCGTTCTTTTGTGCAAGCATTTTTCCTAATAAAAAGTATTTTTCTGAGATATAAAGATAGAATGGGACCCTTGAATGAGGAGGAGCTAAAACTGGCGATGAAGCTAGGTATTTCTTAATGTCATCGAAGGATTTTTGACATTCATCTATCCAAGAGAATGGCATCTCCTTTTGTAGTAGGTGATTGAATGACCTACATTTTTTAGAAAGTTGTGCAATAAAATGATGGATTGATTGGATATTTCCTTGTAAACTAAACAACTCCTTTAAGTTATTTGGGGAGGCATCTCCATGATTACCTTGACCTTGTTAGGATCCACCTCAATACCTCTTTTGGAGACAATGAATCCTAGAAGTTTACCCGAGGTAACACCAAAGACACATTTCTTGGGGTTCAACCTTACATTATGCTCTAGAAGTTGATCAAATACTTTCTCCAACACACCAATGTGTTCTTATCAAGTTTTAGATTTAGCCAAGAGATCGTCAGGATTTGAGGGTGAAGGTGAAGGTGAAGGTGTAGGGGATGGATGAATGAAGTTGGTGGAAGCCCTTAACAATTTATCATATAAGACAAATTCAAAAAAGGATGGAGGCGAGAAAATCCGATCCATATCAATAAGGCTTATGTCAATTGAAATTGGTTTAGCCAGATCGTATGGATTACGAAGTGGGGTGAAAAAATCAACAATGTTCATGTTTATTTATGGGAAAAGGGGATAAGGTTGGATGGAATGGATGGAACCTAAGAACCGATGCTAAGAGCTTTATTAACATGGATAACAACAATCAACACAAAAAAATACATCTAACTAAATGCTATATACATGCCATGCAAAGAAAAAATGTGTTTTTTGTTGATTCTTGATTTTATTTGATTTTTTTTTGTAGTGGTGAAAACCACTATTTTTGTGTTATGTACATATATATTAAAGTTGGCTTATGAAATGGCTTAATGGAATGGAGATGGTGGTTCACCAATAGGGACAACTCGCTCTTGTAGAAGAAGTGAAATATGGGCTCATGGATGGGGAACAATTTGAGATAAAACTCATATTGTTTGGTATAAGTAATAATGGACTCCAATTCTTCTTCAGATTCATCTGAAATTATTGACATAAGTTTGAATTATTCATAGATTTCATTGTTAGAATCGTCGATATGGAGGACTTCTTCTCCTAAATTTAGATTAAGCCTTTGGAAGGCTTGTTCAAGAGAAGAGGTGGTCGAAAGTGGGTGGTAAACTAGACCTAAAAGATCATGCACTTCTTGATATGGAACATCAATAGGTTGTGACACTCCCTGTTCATGCAATCCTAGGCCATGACCTTGCCAATTGACTATGTGAAAATAGCAGGATGGAAATCCCGACATGTTTTAAATGTTGGCAAGTGCTAGTTCTTTGGGTTCCTCTAAGGGTGATATATTTGATGAAGAATCAATCCCCCCATACACAAAATTTTTGCTATTTGGAGCTGACCCCATGTTATATACTGCTCCTATGGCTAAAGGTGGGTCAAATGGGTGATCAAAATCCTTAACCTATGGAATGGTGAGGTTTGTGATGGTTACGTCTTGGACCACATATTCACCAATACTAGGATTAGCAAGGTGTACCTCAACTTGGGAAGATATGGAAGGACCTTGGTTGGATGATGGCTCGGGAAGTGGTGAAGATGGAAATATCTCATAATCCATCAGTTCGACTTATGAAACATTAGGTGATAGTGATGGATTGGATTGGGAAGGTAGCTGAGTGGATGATGATGATGTGGATGGCAAGGATGTTGATGATGTGGATTGATTGTGACCACATGTGCATGTAGTCAATGATGAAGATGATGGGGGTATGGAAGCTTGATAGGTATCGATGATAAGGAGACCCTCAGGAATGAGATATTTTGATGAGAAAATTGGTGAAGTGGTAGATGGATTGGTTGATGATGATAAGAATACATAAGTGGAAGGAAGCATGTACTCATACATATTCAATATGAAATTGCAATAATTGAACAGTTCAATATCCATCGATATGAAATGCACCTGACCTTCATGAATGTACTTTAAACATTGGTGTAGTATTGAAGGAACACATTCCATTTCTCTCATCCAAGGGCTTCCAAGGAGTACATTGTATGCCATGGATCCTTCCAAGATGTGAAACATAGTGAGAAACATTTTGAACCCTACTTCAATGGGTAAAACAACAGTGCCAACTATGGAACATAAAGCATCATTGAATGCTTTTAGGGTGAATGATGACTTGGTTATATGAGATGGAGGAATATTCAAATGATTAAGGGTAGATGTGGTGATGATATTGATAGAGGAGTCGATGTCAATTAGCACTCCTTTAAAAGTCTTCTTTTCAATTAGAGCCATGATATGCAATGGAGGGTCTATTGATTTTTATGAGATTGGATTAATATCAAAGTCATAAAATGTGATGGAAGGCTCCATGCATGTTTGAATGCTCCCTAAAAAGTTGTTGAAGGTATTAGAATCTTGAGATTGTAGTTCAATGGATTTCAGAATATCCATTAATGCCTCACGATGTGGGGGAGATTGTTGAATTAACTCATAAATTGATAATTTGGTGAAGCTATATTTAGGCTTATGGTTAACTGGCTACTCAATGAGATGACTGGTCATGGTGGATGATTGATAGATGGATTTGGAGGATTTGATTGGCTAGGGATATGGATTGGCGATAAAGGATTGGGGGAAATTTGAATGGGTGGAGATGTGGAAGGTTGTGGCACACTTGCTTGAGGTGGTTGCCTTACATTTTTTTGATTATTTATTTGATCTCTAGTAACCACATCAATGGCCCCTACAAATCCTTGGTATGGTTGAATGTGATTGACTTGATTAGGAGGAGTTTTGGTGTTAGCCCCTCCTATATTTTGTTGCACTTCCTCATGGTGAGGAAGTGGTGTTTGAAAAATACCAAGGTTTTGGTTTTGTTGAGCAAGGGGGTTGTCAAGCTTGATTGCCCCCAAGTCAATAAGTTCTTGCACTATATCTTTACATTTATGAAAATTGTTAATATCATACCCATTTTGCCTATGATAAGGACAAAATATTAGTTCTCGATAGTGTTTACTATTTTTAGCGGGATCATCTGGTCTAATTTTGAGCAAAGCAAGTTTGTTTGTGTCATACAACCTTCTGAAAAAGGGAAGCATATAACTCGGGTAAGGGGGTGTATTGGAAATTTTGTTGGACAGACTATCACTGGGGACAATTTTTTATAGTTGGCACTATGTTTTTCATGGCTTGAGTTGTCAAGGGTACCGCATGATAAGCAATTTGTTATGGTGATTATTGCACTGATTACTGTTGATCCATTATCGGATGGCTCATGACCACTTGATTAACGTGATTGGACCAATTGCCTGGGGTAGCCTGTGTTGATTTTGGTTGGCCAAAATAGTTGCTTTTATATTGGTCCTTATTTTACCATTCATTTTTCTTAGGCTTAAGTATGCCTTATTGGATTTTTATTTCCTTGATGACACTAGCCTGAGCTAAAGCTTCTTCAAATGAACAATATGTTTGTAGTTGAAGCATCCAAGAGATAGGTTTTAAGAAAATATTGGTGAATAATTTGATGAGCTCATCCATTGGTAGGGTGAATGGTAAATTTGTAATGAAAACCCTCCAATAATTTCCAAAATCATAGATAGACTCATCATCATGTTGTATTAAAGCATAAATATTACACAATGAGACTTTCTTTCTAACATTTAGGATGAAATGTTCAAATAACTGGTCAATAAATTGCTCAAAAGTATAAATACTATAACTGGGCAATTGGTTATACCACTATATGACATCTCATCCTAATGTTTGAGGAAATGTTTTGAGCATGAGAGCATTATCATTTTGAATTCTAAAATAGGCATGTAAAAACGTGCTCACATGCTCTTTGGGATCCCCAGTTCCCTTGAATTTGTCAAAATTAGACATCATGAAATCTATCAAATATGGCAGTGATGGTACCGAAGGATTAATGGGTTGATTGATTAATTGATGTAAGGTTGGTTTCTGGTTCGTCAAACCAAGAGTATATTGTATCAATTGATCTATCTATTTTTGCATGGCCTTAATTCAAGGGTTTCTTCAGGAATGTGGAAGCCCTAAATTACCTGATGATTTTGAGGTGGGATGGAAAAGTACTATGGATTGACTAAATGATGTTGGTGTTGGTGATGATGATTAGGCAAATTTGATGGAAATTTATGAATGGGAGATTGATGGTGAAAATATGGGGAATTTTAGAATTAAGTTGATGTATGAGGGTTATGGCTGGGTTGACCAATGGGAATAGGATGGGTATTGGTATGGCTTGGTGGAGGAACAACGATAGAAACCATAAAATGTTGTGGTGTCCATGATGGACCTTAGTTAATAAGGAAAGTCTGAGTATATTTTGATAAAGGATTAGGGTTCACTTGCACTTGTTGTTGAGCATTTTGGCGTTGCTTAAGAAATTTATTCAAGTGTTCCCATACCTCATTAATCTCTCTATAAAAAATGGAAATAGATGGTATGGAAGATGTGGTTAGGGGACAAGTTACACTTGGTTTGGTAACTTGTGAGGCTAAAAATTGTAAAGCAACATTTACATGTGCTTCATACAAGGGGTTAGTGTATGTGGATGTGTATGAAATGCTAGGAGCACATGAGGGTTGGGGAATGGACATATGAGAGGAAGGTGCAACTGATGCCTCAAAAAGAGGGTTAGTGTACACCTGGGTAAATTTACATGGTGGTTGGGAATAAACAAGTTCCTGTTGTAAAGTAGGATCTTGTCTAGGTGAGTTGCAGACTGAATCTAAGACATAGTTAGAAGACTTCATGAGAACTTCTACTTGTGCCATGTCTATGTGGGTAATGTGGTGATAAATGGTTTGTGAGGTTGACTCTACTTAGGGAAAAACCATATGAAATGTTATGGGTGACAAGGAATGTGAGGGATATATAGATAGATATTCCTATGTCACATTCAAGGAATCTACCACAGAAGTGATGGGGTAGGTGGATGAAGGATCCATTGGATTATCTTGATTTAATTATTTCTTTTGTTTTCTTGTTAAGACCATAAAGCAAATAAACCAAAATATAGATTATGCAGTAAAATGAAACACAAAATTTAAATTTCACAAGAAAAATAAATAATCAATGCTAATTTTGTTTAACATGCGTGTCTTACCTCATTCATTGATTATCTCTTTTTAATGTGAGTTCATTTTATTAGGTTTTGATCTTGTGTGTTTCAAATGTGCTAATATAAATTAATACAAAGAAAGGTAAAAACTATGGCTAAGCTGGGACAATGAGATTCTTGCTGGTGATGAAATATAGCAAGTTTGCTCGGGGGTGACCTAAGGTTTCTAAGAGTAGATATTGGTGGATGGAGATGAAAGCCACCATCACCAAATCTCAAACAATGGTTGGTGATAAAATATAGCCACTACTTTTAAATGTGAATCGTGTAGTGTGTGATTCCTTTTAAAATTTCTGATTTGCTATTGTGTTCATACAATGTTAGAAAGATAACTACTTTTGATGGTCTAAATCAGAAGCCACTACTTGAAATACCAATTTTTCCAAATGATGTAGAGGACACCACTTAAAACCTGCTCTAGATAGCTGAGGGGTTCATCTACTCCTCCATATGGAATCACCCAAGTACGGGGATACTTTTGGTATATGAATAATGTTCCTACTTAGACCTATAAAAATAGCAATCCCTAACTTTATAATGCAAACTAATTTTTCAATTTTTCAACTTGTGAATACAGTAGAAACTAGAAACTTCAAATAGAAAGTGTGGATGGATGCAAATGACTAATCTAAAACCTGAGATGCAAGCTAATATGAATTTTTTTCCCAGATTAATTAAGGATGTTCTTTTTAGCTTAGAAACCTAAAAAAAACATAATATTTCCAGAA
The DNA here is from genome assembly GCA_028583015.1 of Wollemia nobilis. NCBI lineage: Eukaryota > Viridiplantae > Streptophyta > Pinopsida > Araucariales > Araucariaceae > Wollemia > Wollemia nobilis. The sequence continues at coordinate 2,732,270 of JAQPPZ010000030.1, forward strand.
TACATAAATAGAAAAGCTAGGGTTTTAACAGTAGAATTACAAAACAATTTATGTTTCTGCTCCAACTCTTTGTAAAATGTCCTTGGGCATTTATAGATGGCCCTCGAGTGCCATCGAGCATTCACGCACCTTCTGCAAGTCTTCAAAAACCCTAACCAAAAAAAAATGCTCAATTCATGCCTCTAAAAATATTGTAAAATAAGCTAGAAAACAACACATAAATTAGCAAAGTAAATAAAAAACAGAAACCCTTAGTGGGTCCCACCATGATCACCATTTGTGAAGACAAAAACGTGACACCAAATAACATGATATAAATTTAATTAAAGAGATAATATTGCACAATGAATGATTTTTATTAATGGGGGAGCCTCAAAAATCCATTGTTACAATAATAATCCTTGAATTCTTTGATACAAATTTTACAATAGCTAGGGCTCTCTGAAACAGTAGCAAACAATGCTGGTGGTGTCTTTAGAAATCATTCTTGCTCCCTACAGAAGTGAGTGGGCTTCTAGTTATCTGATTTCGGGCCACTCCAGCTTAAGGAGTTACACAACGCTAATGTAACACTTCTAGATCTGCACACAATAAAAATAGCAAATGGCTTAGTAGCAACTGTGAGGGCTCCACAATGTGAGGCCCTCTATAATAAATATGGAAATCCTAGCTATATTATGTAAATAACATGAACAAAATTGAAAGTGTATAAAATAAAATAACAAATAAAAGATTTACCTTGCTTATATATTATTCTCTAATCTGTTGTAGTCTGTTGTAGAGGATTGGTGCAACGATGCCCTAGCATCACCCTAAGGCTAGGGAGACTTCAAAAATCTAGTGTAAAATGCCTGTGAGTGCTTGATGGCTGTAGGAAATTCCTGTGGGTGCTCGATAATGGTGAAGGGTATCCAGAGGTGATTTGTAGTGGAGTGGAAGAATCCAAAGGCAATCGGTTATGATAGAAAGTGCCCGAGGGCATTCGACAACTAAGGGGAAAGTCTACAAAGCAGATCTGATAGGGCGAAAGGGGTGGTGACGGATGTGGTGGCTATGGCAAGCAAGGATGTAGGGTGTAATTGCTCAAGAAACTTATTAGGATTCAGGCCTTCAAGGGTTGAGCCATCAAAATGGCTTCTATTAATAATCCACATTAGGGTATGCTAGGGTTTCAATGACACTAATCATGTGGCTGAGATAAAAGCATATCGAAGGGTGGATATTAAATTTGGGGTATGGCATGGATTGATGTAGATGGATGGATAGGATTAAGTGAAATTAGATAGCTAGGATTAATTCACTTGTATAAATATATTTATTAAATATATAAATATAATATATAAAATATTAATATTTAAATATATATAAATATATGTAAATATATGTAAATATATGTAAATAAAGGGTGGAAATGGTGGGATAATCAGGATGGACGAAAAGTGGCTAGGTTTTGGTGTCTACACAAATATTTATCTATGTGATTGAATATATTACACTTTTTAAGACCCTATAATGGTGGGCATAATATGATAAATTATTGGTTTGGGCCTCTCAATCTCATCTAGTCTCTTAACCTTTGCCTTTGATAAGGAGATATCCTAAGTAGTTCCAAGTATGAGACCTTACAAGAGGTTGTATGTTACTCTTCAATTATATCCTATGCTTTTGTCTTGCTCATGAATGCTTTAAGCAATGATTCCTTGGGCTAAGTGACATCCTTTCATTTTTTTGCTATGGGTATTGAGATTGCCACTTAACACTCTAAGCAACAATCTTGGTCTTAGAGTATTTTAAAAAATTACACCTTCTATAGGCTAGGTTGAGGCCTTATTAGATTTTTTTGTATTTCTTATTATTTTTGTGTTTGGAGTAGGTTTCTAGATAACCAAAGAAGGGTTTGGAATCTTACCAATGATACCAAGATTAGTCATAGCCTAGATAACATCTTTTTCTATATCATTATTTTATTTTTCTTCTTTAGAAGGTTGCTTCCTTTTATATCGAGGTGCACTCCTACGAGTAGTAGATATTTGTTATTCCAAGGAGGTAATGGTTTCTCTTTGCACCTCTAAAATGTTGATATATGGGGTATATTTAGTTGATTGCAAATGTATTCTCCACTTGAGCCATGTTTGACAAAGACTTGGTTAAATTGAGAGATATTTTAAGAAGTGCTAGCTCTAGGGTTTTGAATTTGAGGGTAGTTACAATTTTGATTTTAACATTTATGGCTCTTGTTTGGGTTCCTTGATTAAAATTGTATCCTTGACTTGATATTTTTGTTGGCCACTTTAATTAAAACCCTGATCCCAAATTTTATCACTCCTTATTGTTTATTAGGAGCTTGTTGCTCATGGTTGTGTAATGGGATATTATAGATACCTAACCTTTGATTGCGAGGGTTATTAAACATATTATGGAGACTCCATTTATTTTCATGAAATAAATTGATCCTATCATTGTTGATTTTATCATTATTAATGTTGGGACAAAGAGCTTAAGGTAAAATTTATGCAAGTCTATGCGAACAGAATTGTCATGACCATAAGTTCTATGCCATAAGAAAATTTGGTTAATATCATGTCCTACAAGTGCTTTCAACCTATTATTAATATGGTAGTTTCTAAGCTTAGTGGTGGACATATCTTGAGAATATCTTTATGTTTCCATCGAGGTATCATATTCTCAGGTTTTGGACCACCCCCAGATCTGGTTAACATATGCATAAGAGCTCTAGCTATCTCTAACTCATGAAATGTATCTTAGATAGTTACATTGAAAACCCCATACCCTTCAACATTTTTGTTAGTCTTTAGCTTTCAAGGATTTTTGGCCTTCCTTCTTTTCTCAATATTCAAGAATTTTAACAAAATGTATAACTTTGTCAAGGGAAGATAAACCATAGAAGTTGTGTTCTTAGATCTTAGCTTAAAAAGAGGGTCTAATTCTATTGATAAACATTATTATTTTTGCCTCTTAAATTAAATTTATATTTACATGATATTTAAGTCTTTTCCACTTTTGTGGAAATCAATAACAATTTTATTAGGACCTAGTTTTGTGTTTACAAAAATATCTATTGCTTCCATTACTATCATGTCATCATCAAATTCTTGTTTCATTTTTTTGACAAACATATCTAGGGATTCAATAGTGTTTGGGTAAGGATGAAGATCAATCAAGATCATTTCCTATCAAATTCCTAGTCATCAATTTTAGGAAAGCCTTTTCATTATGAAGCCAATTCTTTTAATATGTTATAAACTTATCAATAAATATTTAGGATTTATTTATCCCATCATAGAATAAATTAGGCACATTATCAGATAGGTGTATAGATTATACATCATGGGATAGATAGTGGCTTTTGTAATTCATTGGAGTTGGATTAGTAGATATAGATAAATCCTACATAGGGTTAGCTAGGGGAGAATAAGGAGCATTAGGGTTCAAGATTCAAGGAGGAATAAGATTCAAGGAGGAATAACAACTTACACTATTGATTTTTTGTTAGCACTCAAATGTTGAATAAGGTTGGTCAATATATCCTACATTTTCTTGGTTGTTTCTCTCCTCGAATCCACTATTTATTTTTTAGCATGACGCCTATTACTATCTAACTGGTAAGCCAACTATTTTCTAAGGGTCGTCATGTACACAACTAATATTTCATCATGAGGCTCAAAATGAGTATTGGATTTCAAGAATGTGCATTTCACATTCGTCATTCATGTGTATTCATTTTTCCATGGTCGTCACATTAAGCGATAATCTTGGTCTTGCCATGATCACCTAATTTAAGGGTGATCCTACTTAAGTGCATTGCTCATCATCGCTACCTAATGCAAATGATCTAAATGCTTTTTGAGATCCTATGGAATATCTATAAGGTTTGTCAAAGTTGATTTTAGGGTATTTTTCTTATTTAGAATTATAACCTCTATAATTTTAATCCCTAAATTAGAGCTCATGATCTTGGCTAAGCATGAAACAATGAACAATATAATTTTCTTGGGAAATTGACAGTGTGATATCCTTTTCTATTTCTAAGGACTTAAGTATTTACTTCTTCTTAGACCTAATAATTATTCTAATACCTTTGAAAGAAGTAGGAGGATCCATAAGGTAAGAAAAAAAACTAAAGAACAACTAGGATTTTACCAAAACCTCTACCCTTAAGCAAGCAATTACCAAATCCCTCACAACAAACAAAATTATATTTTCAAGGTAGCTCTAAGATAAAGAGGAAAACTATATGAGGATTATTTAGCTTGCAAATAACAAAAAATACTAAAACAAAACCTATGATAGGAAACCCACTAAATCCTAGGGGCTAAAAATGGAAAGAAAGGCCTCAAAAAGTAGATTTCACATAGGTTCACCAAAATGTTTATGGGAAAAAAGGAATATCATAAAAAATTACATGAATTAATATAGGTTAATAAAATGCTTAAACAAATACAATATAATGGTAAATTCACAACCAGAGATGAAAACTATTTAAACCCAAATAGAAATAAAATAGAGAATTCAAGAATGAACTACATTAATATTATCCATAAAATATGAGAGCTAGGGCTATTTCTAATACAATGGAATAAATTACATAACACCTAGGACATTAGGGACCAAAATACCCCATAATAAACATCATAAATTACTCACTCCTCTAACTTACTTCTAATGTCACCATAGTAAACAAGGAGAAATCAACCTAGGGTGTTCACAAAGGGTTTGACCTACCTTGGAAATTGGTCCTCAAATTATTCATTGACCTTTGGCTGCAAATCCTAGTATAGTATCTCATCCTTCATGGAAGGTAGCAAACCAATGGTCAATGGCTTTAGTCACATCTATAAGGACAAGAAAAACATAGAGAGCAAAGAGATTACCTATCATAATAGCAACAAAAGGTAGAGAGCTAAGAGCAATTTTTGCAAGGTCATAAAAATATTTTCTATGGATGTATGACAATAATGTTGGTGATAATTTGATGATAAAATAAAGAAATGAGATGGGTATTTATAGCAGATGAAGTGAAATAAATTTTTCTTTGGAGGCAACTATTGATTTTCTCCCTTTTTGGAGGTATAAAATCATAGTCATTGGTCCAAATAATGCAACATTTGAATTCTAGTTGTAAAACCATGCTAGAATCATGATCGTGCATTAAAAAACTTGAAATGCATCTGACGACCAAGATTCCCACTTAAAGTGGTAATTTTGGCATCATCAATTTTTAGAACATGTACTTTGGGGACAAGTGACATGCTAGAATTAAAGTGCACTATGCCTTCACCTTGACACTTGTCAGTTTCACTTGACATTTGTCATGTTATCAAATAGGCCTTATGCCTATATATGTAATCCATTTGTATCAATACACATCTCATTGGTTTTCCTCCTAACATTTGGTATCATAGTGGGTTCGCTCTCCTGCCTATTTCAACCCTTGAGGGGGTATTTCCCTCATGGAAATCCCCCCCTCATTTTTTCTCCCCCCATTTTTCTTTTCAAATTAGGGAGTATGCTCTCCATTGTATACAATGGATCAAAAACCAAAAATTTGAGAAGATTTATGGCTGAAGTATCCGTCTGCCCCTAAAGCTTCAATCTTGGAGCCATGAAACTGGTTTTGAATTTTTTTTCTTAAGGAAGTTGTACCTGGTCTTGTTGTTGTTGTTGTTTGTATGATGGGATTGGGCTTATGGTGCCATGGTGCTATTTTTTTCCAGTATTTTTCATGCAAGTTCAATCTGAAGTTTCTTTCCATGGCAATGCTATATTTGACTACTCTAGTGTGGAGATAATTTTTGGGGTTTTTTTGCCAAAGGGCATCGAGTCCAGCCCTCTGATTTGTGCGGTCTTGGACCAGCGCCATCATATAGCATCGAATACACTGTCATGCTATTCAACCAAGAGGTGGTTGCTAAAATTTTAACACCATTACAATGCATGTCACCCAGATCTGGTGTTGAATAGCCTACATCTACTTTAAAGTTTGCAGAGAGTGGAATCAATGAGATATGATTACTTCATGATCCACAAGATTGGCACTGGTTGCTAGTGCTGCATTTTAGCGCAAGGAGTGTACCCCTTCGTTATGATGCAAAACTCATTTTAGGGAGAGGAGTGTACCCCTTCGAAGTTTGAGTCACCTGCTACATGTGTTTTATGCTCCAGATCTAGCTCCCATATGAAGCTGCACCACTGTGTTCGATGTCGATGCCTTTGGTGGTTGGTGGAGTGCGCATTGCTAGTCCCATGCATGGTCAGGCGCACAGTACCTTTCTTTTATAGTACCTTGCTTCACGGTCCTTCAGGCCTATGATTTTGTCGGGGTCGACATCCCATGTTTCTGTTATCATCTGCATCTCTCAATTGCTGGGAATTACAGAATGTGTCTCATTGAATTTGAGAAGACGCCCAAGCCCGTGGCGTCTTGTGCTATGCCCGCACTTCCAGGTATGAATATTAAAACAAACACTCCGTTGGCAAATAAAGAGAGAGAAGGCATGATGGAATTTTTGTTGATAAATCATCCGTTGGATTGTCCTATTTGTGACCAAGGAGGGGAGTGTGATCTCCAGGATTCGTCCATGGCGACACAATGGAGCTTTCAAAATAAGGTTGTGGGCGACACGATTGCTACAAATTTGTGGAATGTTGTTGTTTGACTGCAGACCAGTGACTGTTGAAGGCTATTTTTTTAATGTTGCTAGTAGTGATCGTTAAAAATACGCATGTGAAGAAGTCTAAGTATCTTCCTATTTTTCATATGCATGGAGATACGATGTCAAGAGCTTGATTTTCAATTACTAGCATGATGCGAAGGAGGTGTAAAAGTTTTTTCCAGTTCCTGACTAGCCGTTTCAAACTGGAGCACTCATCAGATTTTGTGAGAATGAAGATTCCATGTGGAGGTGTTGAAGAAATAATGAGAGATATTTTTTGTTATTTTCGTCTGCCAAGTTGGAGTTTCAAGAGCAAGGAGAAGTTTTGTCTCCCTGGTGGACACTATTCACCATTTATTTTTACTGATGATTGAATCTCGAGGGCAAATCAGATGTAGCCTTATGTGCCCATCGAAGGATGTGAAACCAATCACTGGCTACGTTGCAATGCACGCTATTGGTCATCGACAAAGAAGAGTTGAAGTTGCGAGTGTTGGTTTTCCATGCTAATCGAGGTTATGTGATGTTGTGCTAGACTTGTGTGGGACAAGTCCTGCTATAGCGATGAGTCATAATGCAAATAGTAACATTCATTTTTATGTATGGTGGTAACTTGTCCTTAAAGCCAATTAACTTTATAGTGGGAAAGAATCTAAATGAAGGCCCACATTTTGGCCGACACACTCATGGCCTCAAAAGCATTAGTTAGTCAATTTTTCCTAGTGCTCATGATTTATTTTTTCATATAAGTCGTGAGGGAGCACTTCATAATTTTTAAATTTGTAAAGGTTTGTTCTTTATGAAAATTTTGTATCCCTTCATTTTGAAATTCATGACTCCCCAACATGTAAATTCCCCTGTGAGGGAATATTGAACTCTATTTTTTACTCTGATTAAGAGCAATACTAGGAATATTTTACTTTTGAAGTTTAGAAAGGTATGTTGTTGTTTTTCTTACATATGGAGGACCCATTCAGATCTAACTATAGCCATGTTTATAGTCATTGGAAAGATTTTTTTGAGATAGACATATTGGTGGTGTCCATTTATAATTTTGAGGCTATTTCATTTGAGTTTTTAAGCCTCAAAGTTTTCTACCTTGGAGTGCACTCTCGGTTGAACCCGACACTCCCAAGGCACTTGTAAGTGAACCTAGTGTAGCACCCTAAAATTGGCACGGTTAAAGCCTTAATAAACAGATAAAATATTAAAATTTGAATTTTAACCCCTAACTACCCGTTAAACAACCTTTTACCCTCTTTCCTCATTTTTCATGCCATTTTTAGGATTTGTTTTGACCGTTGGACAATATCGTCGCCGATTAGACGAAATCATCCCCTATCTGACGAATTCGTCTGGAACAGAACGTCCAGATGATTTCGTCCCAAAACAAAATTTTCATAATTAGCTTCTGTTTCAACAGCTTCTCCAACTCGGGCAGAAGCGTGTCTGCATGGTTGGAGATTTCCCTGTTGGAGATCTCCCAGATTGGGATGATCCCCAACCTCCCAAACCTCTTCCTAATCCTATATAAACTAGGATTTTTCTAGTTTATCCCCCTGGATGGCTGACTCCCCTGATTCCCCTAGTCTCCCCTGCCTCCCTGCTTAATTATTGCTTGCATTTGGTATTTTGCATTTTTTTGTTGCAAGAATTCTACTATTTTTCATTCGAAGCTAGCTTGGATCGTCGTAGACGATATCGAACGATCTCGGACGATTTCGAATGATTTTGTACGATTGGAGGTGATCCTGACTGTAGTTCAGATTGAGGGCAGTCCGAGTTTAGATTTTGCATTTTCTTAAGTTTTTTTGCATTTTCAAGATATATCTTTGCACTGTTTTAGGTTATTTTGTTTTATGCATCTTGGAGTTCACCTCATTTAGCATAATTGCATGATAAAGATAAAATCAACCATTAAATTTATTGCATTTCCTTATCTATCATTATAATCTATTATTTAGGCATGTTTGTTGTTATTTCTACCATTATCCCTTGCTTTTGCATTTGCATATTTGGTATTTCGTGTCTATTTTTGTGATTACAGGTTTCTGACGAATTTGTCTGACAAATTTGTCAGATTCCAAATGATTTTGTCTGATTTTAGATCACCTTCTATGATTTGGGATGATCCCAAGCAATATCAGATGATTACGTACAAACTGAGATGATCTAAACTGCTACAAGACTCATAATCTCCATCAGACATCCAAAATCAGGTATGATTTCTTCTAGTTAGCATATTCTCTGTTATTTGCATCCATTTATGTTTTTTGTACTCATTTAAATCTGCATTGGCATATAGAATAGATTAGATTCATATCGGCCAAACCTAGGAGTTGAATGATCAAACATAAAAATGAACACATTAAACACCCTCTCAACCTAGGCGTGGAAACTGCCATCCAAAATTTTCCTGGTGAACCCACCATTCATCGAAAATTCACCCTTATACACCTCCCCCGAGAGGCGGGACCTTCGAAAGGCCTCTCAGTCCGAGGTATTGTCCCATCCTTTTCACATCCCCCTTTCGGGAACGGATCCTATAGCCTCAAGGTAAGGGTGCGAAAAATTTGGAGTGATACATTTTGGTGAACCCGACGTGAAACAAAAACCTTTTGAAAACAAAACCAGTTTAAAAACTAAAAAAATAATAAAAACCAAAAAAACATAAATGCATTTAGACTTAAGAAAATTTGCATGTCATATTTAGATGGTAGACTATAATAAAAGAAGAGTTGTCACTATTAATGTTGAAAATCAATTAGCAGCTATAGAGATCACTTATGTGCTTAGAGTACCTCAAACAAATAGGGTTCAACCTTTGTGGGATGAACTTGATAGGAGATTGAATCTCATCTCATCTAGAGCAACCGAACTTAGGCAAATCAAGAGGTTTGTCCTAGATAGAATCTTGGATCCCGATCAAGTGATTTTGTATCATGAACTTCAGAGAGCTTGCCATAGGTGGTTAGCAGATAAAAGAGCCCTTGTGTCTTTGAGTTGTATACCTTTGAGGAATACCTTGATAATGCAGCCATAGTGCATCAATTTCTAGCTCGTATAGAGGACCAAGAAGCTGATCTTGCGGATAGAAAGAGATGGAATAGAGTTCCCAGAGCTGTGTTATATCAAGAGTATTGCCATGAGATTTATTTTTACAAAACAGAATCTAAAACAGATAATATCACCATAGCACACTTTGTTGACTTCTTGAAAAACAATTTTCAATTTGAAGAGGAGCACTTTATGACTCCTGATGAACTTGATCCTATCAATGATATCTATAAACTATTTATAGAAAACTAAGCTATTATTTTATTATTGTTATTTCTTGTATTTAGTGTGTTGTTTATTGTCTTTATAAAACAAAAACAAAAACAAAACAAAAAATCATAACAAAAAAAACAAAATCAAAACATTTTCTTTTAAGTATTATAGTAGGTATATAATTAAAAATATATACCTCCCAAGATTTGTTGCAAATATATTAATATATATTTGCTAAAACCTAAATTTAGACACAATGACTAGACTCAAGAATGGAAAACAAATTGAAGTAGAAGAGGATTGGTTAGGAAAAACCAATAAACCAGATGCCCTTCTTGAAGACCCAATTCAAGAAGAAGTGACCTTAAACCAACAAGAAGAAGAATTTGTGGACGCAAATGAACAAAAAGAAAATGATAGAGAGGAAGGATCCTCATCTCCTAAAATAACTCCGGGAAGGAGTCTGTTACTTTTGAGAACATGGACCATTTTTGGAAATTTCTCAATAACAATATTGGCACCCTTAATAGAGCAGTTCATATGGATAAAGATCAAATTAGTGACACTCAAGCAACCCTAGAAGATATATATCACACATACACTAATCCGTTGTCCTTTATTGATCAAGAAAGTGATCAAGCTGGACCGTCCAATTTGGACATGGCTACTATAATCCAAAACATGCAACAACAACAGGCTACCCAACCACCTAGAGTGCCTGTTACCAAGCCAAGGGTTATTCCCACACAAAAGAAACCTTCATTCAACTGCTCTATTTCGCCAAGCTATTGATCAATATACCTCAAATCAACAAAAGCCTAAAACAAAACCAAATACCAATTTCCAACAATCTGGGATACAACATAATGCTACAATGAATCTTCTTCATAATACTCTTCCTACCAACCATTTGCATAACAACAATATAGCATCTAATCCTTATGTCCCACCTTCCTACGGTCACAAGACCCATACTCATGTACCATCAAACCAATATGGTGGAAAAACTGGTAATTTGGAAGCCATGGTGAAACAGTTAGTCTCTCGCATGGACCAGATAGATCCCTACCATCCCTCATACAATTATCGAGAGATGTGTAGTCAACCTCTAGATCCTATAGTTGTAGCACAACCATATCCCAAACACTTTCCTATGTCTGTCCTACCTATATATAAAGGAACTGAAGATCCCATAGAGCATCTTCGTATGTTTAGGATAGCATGTCATGACATATCACATGATGATTTGCTATTACTAAAAATGTTCCCAAAAATCTTAGGGGGGATGGCATTGGAATGGTATTATCAATTACCTACTCATTCTTTGAGAAATTTTGAAGAGACCACTGAATCTTTTGTGCATCAATTTAGTGCCTATATCGAAAGGCATGTAACCATTAAAGATTTGTACAACCTAAAACAAGACAAAGATGAGTGTTTTGCTGACTTCTTAGCTCGATGGAGATAGTTGATAGGAAAATTACACTTTGTGTTACCTTATCGGGAGATGTTGGATATTTTTATCAATAATTTACAAGAACAACTATCCTATGAATTATCAACTGCTACCTTGACTACCTTCGATCAAGCTATAGACTTAGCTTGAAGGGTGGAAGATGCTCTCATTAGAAGAGGTCAGCTCAAAAGGAAAGATGATGAGAAAACATCCAGAAATCAATATAAAAATAAACAAGTTGTGGGTGACAGAGTCACTGATAGCAAAAACATTGCTAATGTTAACACTGCAAAAACAACAGAGAAGTTTATATTGAAACCTCTTGATAAACCACCCCGAGAATTTACTAGGTTAAATCAACCTTTATCAACCATTCTCCCGTAATTACTAGCACGAAGCTTGATCCAATTACCAGCTATCCGGGAACCTGATCCAACTATACCCGGATACAGAGCTGATTTATATTGTGATTTTCATAGAGGACCTGGACACGCCACCAACTCTTGTAAAATATTAAAACATAAAATACAAGATTTGATTGATAATAATGAGATGGAGGTGCAAGCCTTCCAACCTAAACAAAATCCTTCTAATAACGCTCAAAAGAATACTCCCCAAAATCAGAATTAGAATGCCAATCAATCATTGGACATATTTCAACATCCTTTACCAAAACATGGTAAAGAGGTGGCCAATCAAATTGAGCATCACAATGTTCCTCCTCCTACCCGATATGTAGGGACTATTAGTGGACAATTACCTGTTCATGATCCTCAAATATTTGACACAACTTTATCCATAGTTACGACCAGACCTCTACATAATATTTGGATACTTGATCTTAGTGACATCGAATATGAGACTGAAAGTGACATGGAAATCACTTCAAATCAATCGAATAGTTTTGAAGATGAATCAGATCCTATTCAACCTATCACCAATTCTATGGTTCCAGAAGAACCATTTCCTCGAAGAGTCACTACTAGACCATATTCTCACCAAATAGTTTCTAATGAACAAGCTATAAATTCTAGACCAAGACCTATTCATCATCCACAAAATAATATTGTAGGAACCATTGGAGCCGTTACCAGACAATAGGATCAAACCTCTCAATAGGATCAAACTCAGAACGATGGATCAGCCCCATTTGTTTTGAAAAATCCCAATAAATGGAATTATGCGTCTAATGTTCAACCTAAACCTCCTTACAATATTAATGAACAATTATCCAATACTACAGCCAGAATTTCCCTTTTGGACCTATTAAGATCTTCTCCTACACATAGGGATGAATTAATGCTTACATTAAGCCAAATGATGGTACCACAAAATATTCAACCTGAAGCCATGTCCAATACTATCATCACTCGAGAAGTCGATTGTATTGACTTTCGAGATAAAGATATCCCACAACATAGTTTACATAAGGATAACCCCTTATATATTACTACCCTAATTGGAGATGTAGTTGTTAAACGAGTCTTGATTGATAATGGTTCATCTTTAAATATATGCACTTTTGACTTCTACCAACGATTTGGGTTTAGAAGTGATGAAATGAAAAGAACTGATATGATTATCAAAGCCTTCAATGATGAGACACAAGAAACATGTGGAGTCATTACTATACCCTTGCAAGTTGGTCCTAGAACCCTAGATACGACCATGTTTATTGTACACTGCCCTGCATCGTACAATATACTTTTGGGTTGCCCTTGGATCAATGCGATGCGAGCGGTTCCCTCCACATTACATCAGTGTGTTAAATTCAAATTTAAAAACCAGTTGGTTACCATTCATGGTGATCCTAGACCTTTTGATATGTGTGCTTTGGTAGAACCTGTTGGAGTTCAATTTTGCCACCTTCTGTCATCCACACATCCTAGTTCTTATCATCCATCCAAACGTGTGAAACACACACCCATAACATCATCTACTCTTTCAACTACACCTATACATTTAGCTCAACCATCTTCTGAACCAACCACATTAGGACCTCGAAACGATCCTAAATCGATAACCAATGCTTCTTGTTTTACTCCTATACCTTCCATACCTATAGATTCACCCGTCAATATCCCTATGACATCTACATCCACTACTGGCATCCTTTCTACACCCGATGATGTAGGAAATGTTCCTTCTACTTCTTATGCTCTTACTGATGAGCTCTTACCCGATTTATCTACAATTCTTATATCTGAGGAAGCCAAAACTGCCATGCAGACTTCCCTCCTTTTAAATAAACTCCCACCCTCTCCTCGTACCTTGGGTCTCCCACAACCTATGGGAAGTATCTACCAAGTCGGGAGTTGTGCTTTTATTTATAAAGGATATGATTGGGGAAGAATACCCAAAAATATTAAGACACATTGTGATGGATATGCTAGATGCTATTTTGCTAATGATTATCTTAAAGCTAAGCCCATAATGCTTAAATTGGGATATAAAGGGAAAGGTTTGGGACCTTTCCAAAATGGTATGAAAGAACCTTTTGAGGTAGAACCATGGCCTGTCCGATGTGGTGTGGGCCTATTTTCTAGTAAAGGTCAACCCTTTCCATTTGAGGATGATGATCATCTCGTATGTTATCAAGATTATCTAGATAAACAAGATTCTTTGTGTCTAAAGAATAATTCTTTTACCTGCAATATGCTATCCATAGCCTACCCTGAAATGATTGCCGAATTCAACGAAGAGTTGGAGGGGGATATTTTCCATGATGTCTCCGTTGATGAAGTGTTACATAACGAATTTTATTTTGATGGCTCTATACCAAGTATAGCTTAGCTTGAGGCCTCGACTCCTCAAGACGAATTATCAAAGCTAACCTTGGAAGAATTACAAGAATTGGGTGTTTCATCCACCCCACCTAATTTTGAGAGAGATTTACATATGGAAGTTGAAAATGTTATAAAAATTAACATTGGAACCAAACATAACCCTCACATAATCAATATTGGATCAGAATTAAGTCAAGAAAAACAAGATAAATACATTTCATTTCTTAAAGACTATGAAGATGTCTTTGCTTGGACATATGAAGACATGCCAAGTTTGGACCCTTCTGTAGTTATGCATCATCTAGTAGTCCATCCAGATGCTAAACCTGTTAAATAGAAACTCAGAAAAATGCATCCTAAAGTGGCTTTACTAGTCTAAGGAGAACTAGAAAAATTGTTGAAAGTCATTTTTATACAAGCCATTGATTATGCTGAATGGATCTCTAATGTAGTTCCAGTAACTAAGAAATAAGCCACTAAAGTTAGGGTTTGCACCGATTTTAGAGACATTAATGCTGCATGCCCTAAAGACGATTTTCCTCTTCCCAATATGGATCAGATCATTGAATTTACTACTGGAAGTGGAATGATATCCTTAATGGATGGATTTTTAGGTTATAATCAGATCAGGATAGCTCCTGAAGATCAGGCCAAAACAACCTTTATTACCCCTTGGGGAACCTTTTGTTGGAAAGTGATGCCATTTGGCTTAAAGAATGCAAGTGCAACCTATCAACGAGCTATGACTTATATCTTTCATGATATGATGCATGATATCCTACATGATTATGTAGATGATATCATAGCTCGTTCCATCAAAGAAGATGATCATTTAAATGACTTAAGAAAAGTATTTGATCGGTTAAGGGAATATCTTATCCGACTAAATCCAGCTAAATGCATATTCGAAGTTAAGTCCGGTAAATTATTAGGGGTTATAGTTTCTTTACGTGGCATTGAAATTGACCCTCTCAAGATCGCGGCTATCACAGATATGCCCACACCCACAAATATATCAGAATTACAAAGTTTACAAGGTAAGCTTCAAGCTATTCGCCGCTTCATCGACAAGTTGGCAGACAAAATTGGACCCTTTCTTAAGCTTCTTAAGAAAGATGTCTCTTTTCATTGGGACGACGAATGCCAAAAAGCATTTGAACTCCTTAAGAAATATCTCCTTCAACCACCAGTGCTTTTACCACCTAGATCTGATCGTCCTTTTATCTTGTACATTTCTACTTGATGATGAGAAGAAAGAACACGCTAATTATTACATTAGTAGAACCTTAATCAATTATGAAACTCGATATACCACATTAGAGAAATTATGTCTAGCAGTCGTATTTTCTACACAGAAACTACGACATTATATGCTCAGTCAGAAAATGTATGTTATTGCCAAATTTGACCCATTACGATATCTCATGAGTCGACCATATTTATCTGGTCGCACAACCAAGTGGGTTCTTGCGTTAAGTGAATTTGAACTCACGTTTATAGGACAAAAGTCTGTTAAAGGTCAAATCATAGCATATCAATTAGCTGCTGCACCCTTAGAATCTACTCATCCCCTCATCATTGAGTTTCTTGATGAAAGCCTTAAACTAGAGGCAGACCATTCAGAGCAATGGTCCTTATACTTTGATGGAGCCTGATGCATGAGTGGGGCTGGTGCGGGTATTATTTTAATATCTCTGCAAAAACATCTTATACCTCTGTCCTTCAAATTAACATTTGCTTGCACCAATAACAACTGCTGAATATGAAGCTCTTATCCTTGGATTACGAGCTGCCTTGGCATTGAAAATTAAAAGTTTATTGGTTTTCGGTGACTCCCAACTTGTCATAAACCAAATCAATGATGTTTATCAGACCAGAGATGATAAATTACACCCATATAAAGCCTATATTTTGCAGTTATTATCCTTGTTTGATCAAGTTACTTTGGAAGCTATTCCTCGAACTAGCAATCATGCGGCTGACGCTATGGTTGCAGTTGCATCTCTTTTACCCTTGGAGTTAGATGATGAATATGCTACCATCATTATTTGTCGACTCTAGGAACCCACTTCAAGCAAATCATGCTTAGAACCTTTGGATGTGTTTCTTATCAACGAAACAACTCCTGAACCATGGTATACTGATATATTTATTTTTTTGTAGAAAGGAACCTTCCCTGATGGTTGTACTAGCAACCAGCATAGGTTATTACGTCGAAAAGCAAGTCACTTTGTGATTATTGGTAATACCTTGTATAGAATATCTTTTGAAGGCATCTTATTGAGATGTTTGAATCTAGAAGAATCTAGATCAGCTTTGAATGAAGCCCACAATGGATCTTGTGGGGGACATTTTAGTGGTAGCGCCATTGCTAAGAAACTCCTTTGGATAGGATATTTTTGGCCTACCATGGAAAATTATGCACATAATTATGTGTGACATTGCGACAAGTGCCAAAAACACGCTGACCTTGTCCATGCGCCTGCACAAGAACTGCAGGCTATTTCATCTCCTTGGCCCTTTTCAAAATGGGGCCTAGACATCATTGGAAAAATCAACCCTGTGTCATCCGATGGACATAAATTCATCATAACTGCCACTAAGTATTTCACGAAATGGGTTGAAGCTATACCATTAGCTTCTTGCACTGGAACACAAGTTTCCAAATTTATTTTTAATCAAATTATTTGTAGGTTTGGAATTCCTGCCAATCTCATTTTCGATAATGGAACTTGTTTCAAAAATTAAGATGTTAAAAAATTATGTCAAAAATATAAAATTCAACATCGTTGGTCCACTCCCTATTATCCGCAAGGTAATGGTCAAGTAGAAGCATCTAATAAAACCCTAATCAAAATTCTCAAAAAATTGGTTAATAAATCCGGTCGAGATTGGCACATTCAGTTATATCCTGCTTTGTGGGCCTATCGAACTAGTGTTCGAACCCCCACCGGAACTTCACCTTTTGTCTTGGTTTATGGTGCTAAAGTCGTTTTTCCCTTTGAATTAGAAGTTCCTTCTTTAGCTCTACTACTTCAAGATATTGAAGTAGGGGATGAATATCATGCTGAGCGATTTAGTCAGCTAGAACTTCTTGATGAAAAGTGCATCAATGCTTTGGAGCATCTTCGTGCCTACCAAAACAAGCTTAAGAGAGCATATCTTAAGAAAGTTCATCCTCAATCCTTTGAGATCGGTGACCTTGTCTTAAAAGAAAATCGAAAAAATACTAATGCAACTACAAGCCTTAAAGATAAATTTGAGCCCAAATGGCTTGGACCATATGTCATCACTGCTAAATTTGGATCAGGAGCATACAAATTTTCTACCTTGGATGGTAAAGAACTTAAATAACCTATGAACATTATGCATCTTAAACGTTACTATGCATAGAATTTGGCCATTTCATCAATGTATATATTTGTTTTGCATATTATTTCCTCTTTTAGTCACTTCTTTAAAAAAATTTTCAAAAACAACTACCTTGTATTTCTTTCAATTCATAAACTTCAAATATAAAAAAATTAAAAACATCCAAATCATAAAAATCTTCAAAAACATATTTTATTTTGTACCTCTCAAATTGTGAAGTATTGCAGTTATATTTTCAGTTATTTTGGATAAATTAGCATTTATTTGGAATCCCACACTCTCACATTCACATGTATAAATATCTTGATTTTATTTGATATGATTATTCATCTCTCTTATATCAAAGTCCACAGTTGAATTAAATACAATTTTGAGCATAGAGAACTGATCTTGTTATTTACTTGAACTAAGTATATCTTTTCACATTAAAATGATTTCATTGCAAATTCGATATGATGCTACATAGTAGAACTGGTTTCCTGAGCGAAAAGTTTCCCCTGCTATCCTATCATGCACATGGTCTAGAATCTTTGAGAATTGACAAAAGGACAAGCTCACCCATACCCAGAATAAAAATCCCTTGCTCTACAAGTAATCCGAGCAAGTATCCCTAACATAGGAAGAAAAGAAAAGTTCAAAAAAAAGAGAGGTTATTTTGTATCATCACAGCAATATTTCAGCATTATCTTAGTATCAAGCACAAATACAAAAGTACAAAAGAAAAAAAAAGAGAAAAGAAAGAGACGCAAAAGCAAAATGCAATAAAATCCTTTCCCTACCCCTTGAAAAGAAAAGAAGGGTGAATGAGCTTGAATCCCTAGAATTCTCAATTATTCGAAAACTTTGAGGTAAGCCCCATAATAGGTGGTTTGTGCCCAACCCGCTTGGCCATGGGTAATCCCTAGCATGGCAATATGTCTGTCACATTAGCGACCTTCTTTTGTACAGACCTCTGTCAGCTTATGGATTAGCTAGCTCTTGATAACCTCACTTACATAGTAGTCTGGTATGGTTAAATGCATATAAATCATGGTCAACGAACATTCATTTGGTCCAGGAAAATTACTTGTATCACATTATCTTGCTCAAAATTGGTGAATGAACAATACAATTGCACACACATTTGTATTTGAGAGATTTTGTATCATTATGATAAATCAAGATCGGTAATGAATGCACATTTGCACATGAGGATTCCTTATAAAATCTACATTTGTCTTTGAGATAGTTTAAAATATTTCTGTAACTCTTTTCGAAATAATTTTATCCTTTTATTTCAGAATTCTTGTTTTCTATAAGAGCAATTACATACACCTTTTTTACCAAATTAAAATCTCAAAATAATAATTTCAAACAAATTTTTCATATTATTATTTTTCTATTTAAAAATCATAAATTCATCTTGCAATAAAACCAGCAATCTCTTTTCTTCTTTGGATTTTGCGATGATGGTATAAGTCTATACCTATAATTCTATGCCTAGCGCAAACCATTGTTCTAATTTTATATTCCATTTATTTTAAAAACAAATTCATCAAAACATATGACTTGCATCATTATGTTACACAATTATGCTTTACAAACAAACGAACACCCATTTTATTTTATGACATTATGTTCAAGATTCAATATTGCAACCATGGTATAAATTCTAAGGAATTGTTCAAAATTTTATCACACTTAAGAATTTATGCCTAGCAAAATCATATTTCTTTTAGTATTTCATGCTTAATTTTTTTTTATGAAAATCTGAAAACAAATCATCAAAACATCATTATCTCCATCATTACAACACAAAGTCTTAAGATAGTCTCTTAAGCACTCTTTTACTTTTAACAATATTTCTATACTGGGATTAGCTTGACGACCGAGTGAGCGACGACTCCATGAAATGGTCTATAACAGCGACAATGTCCTTTGAAATTATTGTTAGAAGTCTCTTTTTATTTTTATCAAATCACACCACCACAACCAATTGTTTATATCAAATTATTTCATTTAAAATCTTACAGCATGACATCAAATTATAATATTTCAATGTGACATAATTACATGAATCATCAATCCAATAAGCAAAAAAAAAAATTCAAACATTAAAGCATCATAAAAACATTTGAACAAGTCATATCATCAGAAACAAGATCATATATATACATCAAAAAATTATATACATCATATAAAAACTGGATTGGTATGCCACAATCTATATCCTAGCATACTTAATCCTCTCAACAATCTCTCCAAAATATATAGTCCATAGGCACCTAGCCTCAAGAAGCCCTCGAGCTCTCAGCCTCATCTCCTCCCCCACCCTGTTGTGGAGGAGGTGGTCCCATAGAGGTTCGAACTGTGTCTCGGGTCCTCGTCGTCGATCAGGAGGATGTCCTTGCCAATCCCAGCCTGACTAGTTTTGCAATGTTGGCTGGCAGCTATATCCTTTGGCCCTCTAGAACCAGATGAAAGTATACACCCTGGTAGAATGCAATCTGCATCATGGACCGCACTAGGTCATCCCTGCTCGCTCCTCCGCCCTGAGCTCTAAGCCATGTAGCCTCATCCTGTAATGTTTGCAAATGAGTCAAGAGGTGGGCAACCTCAGCCCGGAGTGTCGTCGTCTCACTGCTCTCCCCTGTGTCAACACCCTTGCCCTTATCAGGCGATGGTGGTCTCTCACCCTGCTGTGAAGGGAGTCCCTCCTCCCTCCATCCTGTCTCTTGTGGCCTCTATGGAGCCCGTGCCATCCTCTAGCCTATCTCCTGTGGGATCCATCGTTGCTCTCTCCTGTCATGACCCCACGCTACCTCAATAGCAGCCTGGCGTTGCCTCCCCATCTGTCACACAATCGTGTGCATCGGACCCTGCACCCTCATCATTCGAGGAGGGCGGATGCCTGTGTACTAGGCATCATAGCCATCCGCAACCCCAGCGTCGTCGCCATCCACTGGCTAGATGGGGGCATCATCTACATCCTGACTCTAGAATCGCTGCATATCTGGAGCCCCACTCAGTGTAGTATTATCCCAAACAGTCCGAGAGTACTCATAATCCATGAGAGAAGGGATCCCCTATTGTAGACCGAACTGTAACAATAATCGATCATAGCGATGGAGCTCTACTTCTTCTCACTCCATCCTCAGCCAGCAGACTTGCCTAATGCGAGCCAGCTCCTGCCCATCCTCTGCCCACCCGGGGTGCTCTCGCCATGGCCTCCAGGCGATCTGGTCCGGGATGAGGTCATCTAGCAACCTCCATGACATCGACAGATCTATCTACCACTATGACCCCCACTGCAACCACCAATAGAAAAATCGAGGCCTCTCCCAGTCAACCCTTGTCAATGGGAGCCCTATCGGCATTCGCACTGCGATGTGCTCCCAACACCAAACCTGCAGTAGCGATGTCAAAACCAGACATCGACCTCCCTTGTATACGACCCCATGCAGGATCCTATACAAGCGACAAAGAACAAAGTTGCCCCATGCAAATTTGTGCTCGTGGTCTCTCATGTCATAGACTATGTCTGAGAGCACCCATGATAGTCTGCATCCACTCTGGTGGCACAACAGTAAACCACCGACAACTCCTGCCAAAACCTATGTCAGTCTAGATGCCCCAGGCATCTGTCATAGCGACTCGATGTTCACTCTGCCCTTCTCCAGGGCAAATCTCGGGTCTCCCGTGAGTCTCATCATCGCCTGGCCCTGATTGGCCGTAGGCATCATTAGCCGTCCTTGTATCGGGATCCTCATGATCCTCCATACGTCCTCTAGAGTGGGAGCCATCTCCCCTATCAATAACCAGAAGCAGGATGACCTCGAATACCATCTCTCTGCTAGGGCTGTCAGTAACCCTATGTCAATCGGTACTTGTGGCATCTCTGCCATGTGCTGTAGATCAACCTGTCCAAGTCGGTCATGCTCTGCTTGGTCAAGCATGGCTATGTCATCTCTTAGCCCATCGTATTTCCATTCTCGGCTCTTTAGTAGTCCCTTCTGCAAAATAAATAATAAAACAACAAAATCATTAATAACTCAATCATTCAAATTAAACAACTTAAAATCAAGTTTTAAAATGATATCGTCCACCCTTGGATGATATCATCCCACATTGGGCAAAATCGTCCTTTGTGAGGACAAAATTGTCTTCGATTTCGTAACTTGGGAATTGCCCCTTGTTGGGCGAAATCGCCCCTAATTCGCCAATTTCACCGTCAGACAAAATCGACGATCTAGGGACGATTTCGTCCCGACGGCGTCGACGGCCTAAAAACGACCGCGATGCCCCAAACAATCAAATTTAAATCACAAGAATTGCACAAATTTAAATTAAACCTAATCTACTAGGATTAGATCCTTACCCATAGCCCGCGCCGGACCTCTATCGCTCTGTGCGCTATCTCCACCATTTTTCTTCTCTATAGAACTCTAGAACAGTAAAAAAAAAAGGTGAACAGTACAAATGAATTAGGGTTTTCCCTATTTTCTTTAAATTTATTTAAACATCAGCATTTTAAAATTTTAATTTTTGCTTTTTCGCGTTTTTACCTCAAACGTTCGATTTGGGTAAAAACACGGAGGGGGCACCATAGTCAGCATTCGTACGATTTGACCAAGAATCGACGTCTAAAAAATTGAGTATATTTTTGCTTTCTCGTAAAACGGGAAAAACTCGTCTTTAATGCATTTTCTTCAGAAAATTCGCTAAAGAGGGGGAAAAATGTAGCACCATAAAATTGGCACGATTAAAACCTTAATAAACAGATAAAATATTAAAATTTGAATTTTAACCCCTAACTTCCCGTTAAACAGCCTTTTACCCGCTTTCCCCATTTTTCGTGCCATTTTTAGGATTTGTTTTGACCGTTGGACAATATTGTCGCCGATTAGACGAAATCGTCCCCTATCTGACGAATTCGTCTGGAACAAAACATCCAGATGATTTCGTCCCAAAATCGAATTTTCATAATTAGCTTATGTTTCAACAACCTCTCCAACTCGGGCAAAAGCGTGTCTGCGCAGTTGGAGATTTCCCTGTTGGAGATCTCCCAGATTGGGATGATCCCCAACCTCCCAAACCTCTTCCTAATTCTATATAAACTAGGATTTTTCTAGTTTATCCCCCTTGGCTGGCTGACTCCCCCGATTCCCCTGGTCTCCCCTGCCTCCCTACTTAATTATTGCTTGCATTTGGTATTTTGCATTTTTTTTGTTGCAGGAATTCTACTGTTTTTCATTTAAAGCTAGCTTGGATCGTCGCAGACGATATCAGACGATCTCAAATGATTTCGGACGATTTCGTACGATTGGAGGCGATCCTGACTGTAGTTCAGATTGAGGGCAGTCCGAGTTTAGAGTTTGCATTTTCTTAAGTTTTTTTGCATTTCCAGGATATATCTCTGCACTGTTTTAGGTTATTTTGTTTTATGCATCTTGGAGTTCACCTCATTTAGCATAACTGCATGATAAAGATAAAATCAATCATTAAATTTATTGCATTTCCTTATCTATCATTGTAATCTATTATTTAGGCATGTTTGTTGTTATTTCTACCATTATCCCTTGCTTTTGCATTTGCATATTTGGTATTTCGTGTATGTTTTTGTGATTGCAGGTTTCTGACGAATTCATCAGATTACAAATGATTTTGTCTAATTTCAGATGACCTTCTGTGATTTGGGATGATCTCGAGCAATATCAGACGATTACGTACAAACTGAGACGATCTGAACTGCTATAAGACTCAAAATCTCCATCAAACATCCGAAATCAGTTATGATTTCTTCTAGTTAGCATATTCTCTATTATTTGCATCCATTTTTGTTTTATGTACTCATTTAAATCCCCATTGGCATATAGAATAGATTAGAGTCATATCGGCCAAACCTAGGAGTTGAATGATCAAACATAAAAATGAACACATTAAACACCCTCTCAACCTAGGCGTGGAAACTGCCATCCAAAAGTTTCTTGGTGAACCCACCATCCGTAAAAAATTCACCCTTATACACCTCTCCCGAGAGGCGGGACCTTTGAAAGGCCTCTCAGTCAGAGGTATTGTCCCATCCTTTTCACATCCCCCTTCTGGGCACGGATCCTATAGCCTGAAGGTAAGGGTGCAAAAAATTTGGAGCGATACACCTAGTATCTAGTATTAACCTCTTTCTACTATACGGATGCAGCAGCTGGTTACCCATGCATTCTAATAAGATGAGGTGACTACCATAAGGACACTTATTCTAGGGACTACAGACATAGACACCCTAGAATCTATCCGAGGTTTTTTTGGATCTACTTCTGAAGACTACAGACGAAGACACTTCAAAAGATTCTCTTCTATTCTTCTTTCTTATTCTCATCCATATTTGGCTTCAATGGCTCATTTTATTGTATTTCATGGCTCATTTTTTTCTTATGTATTAAGGTGCATTTTCGGCAGAGACCGAAACCTTCTAGATTGAGTTCACCATGAGGAGGGATTTGATATTCATGGTGGATCTAGTCAGTGACCTACAAAAGGCAACATCCTTAGAGGATGACTTACAGAGGCAACAAACTCAGAAGTGGCTGACCTTGAGGCACCCATGATGACCCTGAGGCACTTAGACGGTTGACCTAGTGGCAACAAACCCGTGGAAGTGGTTGACCCTGAGGCAACAGACCGAGATGTATACATAGTTGATCTAGCATTATTCATAGTTGGAGAGCCAAGCGCAAGGAGCACGAGCCTAGACCAAATCAACAATAAAAGAGGATGATAGGTTGCTTTTAGAGAAGTCAACATTAAGGGGGAATGTTACCTAATGTTGACTTGTTTTTTTCTTTAGTTAGGATAGTGCACTTTAAGGGGGAATGTTAGAATTAAAGTGCACTATGCCTTCACCTTGACACTTGTCAGTTTCACTTGACATTTGTCATGTTATCAAATAGGCCTTATGCCTATATATGTAATCCATTTGTATCAATACACATCTCATTGGTTTTCCTCCTAACAATATTTGCATTTTTTTTTATTTGCTGGAGAACAAGGGGTTGTACTCAGGTCTCTCACCCCTGAAAAATCACAACTCTCTCCCTTAGAGCTTGAGATTTTACAAATAGATTCAATTCTCATCTCAATTAAGTTGCTATAGCTATATGCTTACATCATTTTTCATAAAATATCTAAATTCTTTATTTTTAATTTATGGATCTTCAATTTTTTGTGTGAATACAAATATTAGAGATTTTAGCATCCTTCTTGACATTTTCCTGTAGTAGCCTTTAGAATACCAAAACCCCACCTCTATTGTTTATGCATTGCATCTTAGTAGAGTAATATTTCTAAAACATTGCACTATCATAGTTTGCTTTATTAGATCTAGATTGCTAGTTTCCTTATTGAAGCATAAGTGCAACCACAAAAATTGTAATAAATAGTTTATATGAAAACACATTAATATTATAAAATAAAGAAAATATACCAATGGAAAACATTAAATTAAATCTTAATTATTATTTGATTCAGGTAGTCAACATTTTCTTGTCAACTTTAGCTAAACTTACTACTTCCTTTATCCAAGGAAAAGAGAATTTAACTTTGTGATCCTCAATTAAAACTCCTCTATTGGCTGGCCTATCTACACATTTGTTTCCTTCCCTTAACATATGTGTAAACCTAATTTCTTTAGACTCTATAACAAGGTCTTGTACTTCCAAAATTATCTCTTGTATGTTCTATGGAGCCTTTGCTTTCCTTGAAATTGTATTATAATTATTAGTGAATCACCTTACATCTATACTCTGTTCCATTTCATTTGTTTACAAAATTCTAACCCTTCCAAAGCTGCCCAAGATTCAACTTCATTAGTTGTATTAAATCCACTATTGAAAGTGCAATGAGATAAAATCTATCCTCTATTATTTCTAATTATCTCCCCTCTGTTGGTCTTGTATTTCCTTTAGATGCTCCATCAAAATTAAATTTGACCAACTCCACATCTGGTCTTTTTTATTTTTGCTATACCCAATATCATAATTCCATTTTATGACTTGAATCCATCCATCAAGGCCTTCTACTTCCAAATTAGGGATTGGGTGAGTCGATAGGGTTGGTTTAGACTCCTCCATTATTTCAAAACTTCCTTTAAATATTCTTCTATTCCTTTCTAGCCATACAATCCAAAGTATTGTATCTTTTGATATATCCTAGATTGTCTGTAAAGACTCACTTTTAAAAGTGCTTCGTCATTGATTTAACCATTCTTCAATTATTTCATTCATCACCATGCATTTACCAGATATATTAAGAATTCATTACCATAGTTTCTAGACTATTGAGCAGTGTTCCAAGAGATGGTCTATACTCCCCTCATTTTTCCAAAGAACACATTGTGAGGGGCTATAAAAACCCATTTTCATAAGGTTATCCCAGGATAAAATTCATCTATGACCTACAAGAATACTCGGGCTATCCCAAATATCCATCCATATTCTTGTGATATTCCTATTTTTTTGGTGCTTTACATTATATCCACTTCTTATTGTGTATTCTCTTGAGCTATTCAACTTCCAAATCACCTTATCCTCTACTCCCATCAGAATAATCACCGTTGTTATCTTTCTACTAAACTACCTCCTAGCATCAATGTCTTGTATACTCGTAAAAAAATATTCTTTCTATTTGTATATTTCTTCCTAATTCTTGTATATAATGTTTGAAACCCTATGACAATATTTAAATTGAAGTAATCTCATCCATGGTTTCAAAATTGGATCTAGATTGAGTGGTTTTTTATCACACCAAGTATCCATCCAAATATAATTTTTTTCTCCAATTCCCACCACCCATATTAGACCTTTAATCATTAAATCAATTAATTTTTTTTAATTTTTCTATAGAGCAAAAGTATTTGGTAGTGAGAATGCAATAAATTTTAAATCCTGGGTCATTGGGCTCAACATATTTACGTAGAAGAATTCTTGCCCATTATCTTTGACTCTCTTTGTATAATATCCTAGTTACTTTTCCCCTAAGAGCTAAGTTTGCATCTATAAGAACTCTCAAAAAGAGACCTCCTCTAGTTTTATCATCACACACATTACTCTATTTCACCAAAGGAAATTTCCTTTATCGTGTAATCCTAACCACAAAAATGACCGTATAATATAGATTAAGTTTTTTTCTATCGATTTTGGTATAGTATACAAGGACATATAATATATCAGAATGGCCTATGTGATTGATTTAATTAGTTGCACTCTTCTTGCTAATGCTAACCATCTACCTTTGCATGTTGGTAGATTATTATGAACTTTACTTATAATTGGATTCCATAATTCTATCCTCATTACAATATTATCTCTGCATGATGATTTGAATGATACAAATAATAAATTTGTTTCCCTATATAAATTTGGCTTGAAATTGGTTCAGGAGGACCATATAGAGAATAGTCTTGAGAGAAGAAGGATAGACAGGCAAAGGGATCAAGTAAGGATTTAGTTTGGGATGTAAGAGGGAAAACTCTCTTTGAAATCATGGAGAAAATAAAGAGAGGAAAAAGAAGTAAACTAATAAAATCCCCCATCAATAGGATTTTCTCTCCCTCTAGTTCCTCATCTCAATGTAAACTTTTGCCCTCTTGTGGAAAAAATGCTTTAAGATCTAAAAAAAAGGTAAATAAGATGATAGTTTTGGGAAAATTTAAAAGGGGTTTAGATTTGAAGCTAGTCAAACTCAGGTTCCTTGATAGGTAGGATTTCCTATCTAAAAAAGCCCAAAAAAGAGTTGAGAAAGAAAATGTTTTTGGTAAACAAAGACCTATTTTTTGGGTACTTAGAGTAGGACAACCCCCCGAGTAAGGCAATCCACGATAATAATATCTTTGAATATTAGAGGGTTGGGGCTCCTCTCAAAAATATAGTCCTAAAAAGACTTATTAAATTTTAAAATCCTGATATTATCTTGATTCAAGAAACCATGTAGGTATAGTTGCAGATGTGCTACCTTCAAACTTTTGCAACCTTTGCTTCAAAGTTGAGATTTCCTCCTCTTGGATCCTAATTTTATTTTACAAGTTGTATCTTCAAAGTATTATGAAAGTTGGAGTCCATTTGAAAATATCTTCACTTCCTAGTTTGGGTAAAAAAATTTGTAACTTCTTGGTCTATTTCTATTTAGGGTTTTAGATAGTCTGTTGTTTTTTATTGATCCACAACTAGGGCTATAGCTTGATCTATGACTGTAATTTTTTCTCTTGTTTCATCTATTTGATAAAATTTGCTCCAAAAGCAAGGTCTAGGAGGGGGTAGCCATGCAAGATTACCAATAATGATGAACCTTACTAATCCATGATGCATTAGAGTAGAAGGTCTTTACTCAGCCTAATATTTCATGACCATATGTTGAAGATATTAAGTAAAGAAAATATTTACCTTATAGGTAGGATCATCTTTCTTCAAATGGGTAAGCAATAAAAATGATGCTCCAATAGAATGAGAAGCCTGCTATTGCATGTAATGAATTTGATGATGAAGAGTGTGACAACATCCCAAGGTGCAAGCAAGAAAATCCTCTATGTACTCATTTTCCTCCCTCAAACTATCTCTCTTGGTAATAAGGCCCCATGAGCTAATTACATATTTTAAGAGTTTCTAAACCATTCATGACCAGTGGTGGGTAATCCCTAATGGTTTATAGAGACAAAAAAATGTAGAACAAATTTTGTTAGAAAGGAGTAGGCACTAACTACTATAGCAAAACACAAATTTATTTTATTGATTACTTCCAATATGATACAAGAACAATTTATCTATAGTTAATGCCCAAAACAAGAATATTTTGGAATTGATCTTATTTTGGATATCCTTACATGCAATCTCATTTATTTAAAAATATTAGTATTTTACTTATGTTAATAGTCTTTAAAAATCAACGATTTTGCTTCTTATTGTAGAACTTTTATGGCCAGTAGTTTTTGTTGTTTTGCATGATATTTAATGCTTTTCTTAGTTCAATGCAATGAAACTTTATACATGCAATGAAATATCATAAATTAAGCATTATCCTTATCATTCTACCCCTTAATGCTTAATTTAGTAACACCTATCATCTATCTCATCCTTCTAAAAAAACAATTGATGATGCTTTAAAGTGATGTTTGATATCAATATGCTTAGTAAGATTGTGGAAGACTAGATTCTTTGCTATGGAAATTGTAAAGTTATTATCACAATAAATAATTGTTGCCACATTTTATTCATGCCTCAAATCTACTAAAATCCTCTTCAACCAAATTGCTTGACATGAAGCTAATGTCATTGTAATATATTTCCTCTTCAGTTGATGATAAATTGACTGCTTCTTTGAAGACCAAGAAATTACACCTGATCCCAAGCTGAATATATATCCTGAAGTATTTTTTCGATCATCAATGGATCCTTCCCAATCACTATCTATATATCCAACCAATCCAAAGTTATCAGTTGATGTATACAAAATACCAAAGTTGCTTGTACCACGAACATACCTGAGTATTCTTTTTGTTGCACGAAAATGAATCTCACTTGGATCTTGCATAAATATTGAAACCAAACTTACAACATGCATGATGTCAGGTCTAGTGGCAATAAGATACATAATATTACCAACTAAACTCCTATATAGTGTAGCATCTATATTTTTACTACCATCATTCTTGACTAACTTCTTATTCACATTCAAGGGTGTGTTCATTGGTTTGCAACTTTTCATTCTAAACTTGTCAAGTAAATCAATTGCATACTTTTCTTGTGAGATAAAAATACCATCATTCAACTATCTTACTTCTAATCCAAGGAAGTAATGCATTAAACCCAAATCTATCATTTCAAATTCATTCTTCATGGCATTTTTGAATTCCTCTATTAACACTTTGCTAGTGCCAATGTAAATCAAATCATCAACATATAAGTAGACAATAAGTAAATCATTAGTACCTCTAGATTTTGACATAGAGTGTGGGTTCACTTTCACTCCTATTAAAGCCATTTTTTTAAAATACCCATCTATTCTATTGTACCAGGATCTTGGTGCTTGCTTGAGTCTATAAAGAGCTTTCTTCAACTTAAACCTTTTATTCTTGTCCTGCAACTTTATAACCTGGTGGTTGTTCTACAAATACTTCTTCATCCAAGAAACCATTCAAAAAAGTTGATTTAACATCAAATTGATATACTAAAAACTTAAATTGTGCTACTAATGCCAAAATAGTTCTTATGGTATTTATCCTTGCAACAAGAGCATAAGTCTCATTGTAACCTATACCTGGCTATTGTGAGAAGTCTTTAGCTACTAATCTTACTTTGTGTCTTTCAATGGATCCATCATATTTATATTTTGTTTTGTAGACCCACTTTAGTCCAATCACATCCTTTTCTAGTGGAGGATCTACTAACTCCCATGTTCCATTCCTTTCTATGATAGCAATATCCTCATTCATAGTTTTACCAGACTTCATGATTCACTACATCTTCAAAATATCTTGGTTCTACTTGAATATGAGATAATAAAGCAAAATTCACAATTGAATTAAGACTAGTAGTTCCTTCATAAATTTCTTTGAGATCTTTTACCTTCCTTGGAGGAGGACTCAAACTTGAAAGAGGACTAGATGAAGGAGATGTTGAACTTGATGAAGGAGTGGTAGTAGAACTTGAGTTGTTGCTTGGGCTAGTAGAATAAGGTGAAGCATCTTGTTTTGTATCCACAATTACTAGTTTTTCTTATTGCACATTTCTATTCCATTGCCATGCTTCATTTTTAACAAAAATTACATCATGATTGATTGTCAAGTTCTTTGTCACTGGATTATATAACCTGTAACCCTTTGTCTCCTCATTGTAGCCAATAAAAATACATTTTTCACTTTTATCATCAAGTTTTGTCTTTTCTCTTCAACTATATGAGCATAAGCAATGCAACCAAACACCTTAAGATGAGCCACACTAGGCTTTCTTCCACTCCATGCCTCATAAGGAGTCATATTATTTACACTTTTTTTTGGACATCTATTAAGCAAGTAAACAAATGTGGCTACCACTTCATCTCAAAAAGTATTTGGAAGACTCTTGGCCTTGAGCATGCTTCTTGCCATCTCCATGATTGTACAATTCTTATGTTCAACTACCCCATTTTGTTGAGGAGTATAGCTTGTAGTCAGTTGCCTTTGAATACCATACTTTTTGTAAAAATATTGAAATTCATTAGATATAAATTCTCCCCCTCTATCTATATGTAGAGTCTTCAAGAGACAACCACTTTGCTTTTCTACATTAGCTTTAAATTGTTGAAAGATAGAAAAAGCTTCTAACTTTTCTTTGATGAAATATACCCAAGTTTTTATACTATAGTCATCAATAATAATAATAAAATACTTGCTTTTATTAAGTGATAAAGTTTGCATTAGACCACAAATATCAGCATGCACTAATTCAAGTGGTACCTTTGCCCTCCATGCTTTTCCTACTGGAAAAGAATCTTGATGTTACTTACCAAAAATACAACCTTTACAAACTTGATCATCTTGTTCAATAAATGGTAATCCTTTCACCATTTGCTTTTGATATAGTAGTTTTAGCCCTCAAAAGTTTATGTGTCCATACCTCATGTGCCATAACCAAGATTCATCATTTAAGATAACTTTTAGGGCTTGAGTTTCTCCATATGCAAGTCTAAGAGGGAAAATTTTGTTTTGTAGCATACTGACTTTTGCTACAATCTAATTGCTACCATTTTATCATAGATAACACATTCATTATTTAAAAAAATAGTAGAATATCCCTTTTCATTAAGTTATCCTATATTCAACAAATTATGAGCTAATCCAAATACATATAAAACATCATGAATAAAATTTATCTCACCTTGTTTTGTCTTAACTGCAATGGTGCCTTTGCCCATGACTTGAACTTCCTTGTCATCTCCAAGCCATACTTGAGATTTGATAGATTCATCCATCTTTACAAAGATGTTTTTGTTGCCTATCATGTGACTATTGCAACTGCTATCCAAAAGCCATACATCTTCAAAGATTTCTTTTGTAATATCACAAGCATAAAATAAACTTATTTTTTATTCTTTTCTTCATAATGACCAAACTTTGTGCAATAATAACATTGAACTTGTGATTTTTCAAGGTTTTGATTACCTCTTTCACTGTGGCTACTACCTCTTCCTTTGTTGTTGTTTTTTCCTCTCCATAGTCAACTGCTACTTCCTCTACTTACGTGTCCTCTTCCTCTAAATTTTCTTGCTCTCTTGTAAGATGATTCTATAGATTCTTTTCCCTTATTTTTTAAAATATCAAGCTTTATTTGAAAATCTTGTTTAGTAGACTTTTTAGTGGATCTATTCATCCTTTTCTCATGATTTTGAAGATATCCCATAAGCTTATTTATTGATAACAGAGT
This sequence comes from Wollemia nobilis, assembly GCA_028583015.1. Classification (NCBI taxonomy): domain Eukaryota; kingdom Viridiplantae; phylum Streptophyta; class Pinopsida; order Araucariales; family Araucariaceae; genus Wollemia; species Wollemia nobilis. The sequence goes on from JAQPPZ010000030.1 coordinate 2,764,254, forward strand.
TAGATCCTTATATTCTTCAATAACAACCACAATGGGATCAAAATGTGGAGGAAGGCTTCTCAAAAAAATTCTACAATTTTTTGATCTAATAAATTCTCTCCATAAGATCTAATTTGATTTACTAATCCCATCACTCGAGTAAAAAAATCTTGCATAGATTTAGAGTCTTTCATGAAAATATTTTCAAAATCTCTTCTAAGCGTTTGAAGTTTGATAATTTTTACCTTTTATGTTCCTTGATATGCATTTTCTAGTAGATCTCACACTTGTTTTAATTTTGTTGTTGCAACATTTCTTGGAAAATTTGGCTCATTTATTGCTTTTTGAATAAAAAAGGGCTTTTGATTTCTTTCTATTCTCCTTTAACTAATCTTCTTGTGCTTGAGTCCAAGTGACAAGATCTCATTCATCTGCAGGTTCATGTAACCATTCTCAACCAAATTCCACAAATCTTAAGAAATAAATGTGTCTTTATCTTAATGCTCCAAAAATCATAATTCTCCCCCTTAAGATTTAAACTACTGGTGCTAGTAGTCATATTATAAAAATATTTTATAATTTAATTTAGATATCAACGAGCAGAGAAAGGTAATATACTTATCTCTTTTCAGAGTGCCCAAATGCTCTTAGTCCTTCTTCAGTCAAACTTGAAGATCTTCCAAAAGCAAGGCGAATAGTGCACTACGAGATTCTGCTCTCTTCACAATTTAGGCTTTGAAATTTTGCAGAGCATGACCTCACACAAAATGGACTTGTCCAAGTTTTAGATCAAACAAGCTCTCCTAAAAAAACATTGAACCTCTTTTCTCATAGAAAAACCTTGCTGTGTACCAAATGCGAGTTTATAAAGAAGACAAAAATGCATAATAGATCTTGATAGAAAGGAAAATACACTAATTGTTGCAACCAAACACAATTTTATTCGATTGATTACTTCTAATCTGGTATAAGAACAATTTATTTATAAGCTTAACGCCCAAAACATGAAGCTTTTATAATCCATCTAATTTAGATATCTTCACATACAATATTATTTATTTAAGAATATTATTATTTTAATTATTTCAATGAAATCTTTAAAAAATAAAGTTTTTGCTTCTTATTTTGGAACTTCTATGAACAATGGTTTTTGCTATTCTACATGATATTTTATGCCTTTCTTAATTCATGTGATGAAATCACAAACATTAAACATTATCCTTATCAATTCTGTTACTTTAGCTATGAGTTCCTTAGTGATGTGAATTGTGAGTCCCGTAAAGTTAATAGTGTCATCCTTCAAACCTTATGTAAACTCTATAGTAATTTTGTAAAGTTAATAGTGTCATCCTTCAAACCTTATGTAAACTCTATGGTAATTTTGTCATCAAATCCTTACAGAGATTCGAAGAATCCTAACCATCCTACTTGTTGAAAAATGGTTACTATATCTAGAAATTGATATAGCTCAGTTGTGGAGGTTGGTTCTTTGTCATTCAAGTTGCCACCCATTATGAATTAAAATGATTTCGGTAAATATTTATAGGATTTATGAGTAATAGGGAAGAGAATGGTTGACTGTGCTCCATTTTACCGGTTGTGCGTTTGAAGGTGCTACAAATCAATTTACATGTAATTTCAAACTCCAGAATGACGTCATCTGAGTGCCAATTGTCATGCGCTATACATTGGGATGATTGATTTGGCATGGGCAACAATTTATGGAGGTTGACATTACAGGTGCCATATGCAATTTGGGACTGCTGCCCTCTCAGTTCCATCATATCACTTTTCTTAGTTGTCAATTGTGCGTAAGGGAGATATCAGTCCATTCATGCAGTTTATTTGTTTGCGTGTATCTGTTAGCTGCTACATACTTTGAAATGATTGTTGTTGTCATACCTGTCAAGTTGCTTAAGCCATTCACACAACCTCCTCCAATTGATCCACGTGTGCATCCGCCCATGTCAACAAGTTGGAGAAAAAAACAAAGGTATGGAAATCTCGCTGGAGTCAAAAACACAGGCAGGTAAAGCAGATAAATAGTATGACAGGAAAAAAATATTGCCAGATTGGAGTGAAGGCACAGGGAAAAAGGCATAGAAGACTTGGTAAAATTTATAGTGTTATGTAATAGTAATTGAAAATTAAAGAACTCTGAAAAAGGAAAATGGAAAAGAAACGTAGCATTGATTAAGTGCAGACTGTAGCTAGTGAAGTAGAGTAGGCATTTCAGGCATGCCGATTTTCTTGCTGTTGTTCTACAGTTTGTTTTTTTGTTTTTTGTTTTCGTTTGGAATCCCTCAAAAACCTGATTTTCAAATAATAGCCCAAAAGGTTTTTCACTAATGGAATTTATTGGTGGAAGATGGACGCCAAAATTTGATTTTCATCCATCTTATTTTTATTTTTTCAATTTTTTTAATTGGAGTAGGCTTCTTTAGGCAGCGGAAGAGGAGGATCCCTCCTCCATTAGCTACAAATCATAATTGTGAGCAACTTGTCCCACAAATTCCTCTTTTGAAAGAGGTTTCTTGTAGAGTTTAAATTGGTGTTTGTTGACCAACAATTTGTGAAAGAGGTTTCTTGTAGAGTTTAAATTGGTGTTTGTTAACCAACAATTTGTGATGGGAGTGGTCAATGGTTTGGAGCTGAACTGTACTATTTTTAAACATCATCTCAATTTCATGAGGACCAAGCCAATATGTATGAAAGTCACCTTCGAAATCATGATATTTGGAGTCATACATCAAAGCCCAATCTCATGTATATATATTTGGTGCCATGCTTATCGTTGTTTACATATAACTTTGGTATGATGTATAGTTTGAAGACACGTCTCATCTAGTGGATGCAATTGTGAAATCTAGTCTTTGCACTGAAGTTAAGTCAATACCAACTTGGAGTGCAGTCCTCAAGGTCTGGATCTGAAAATCAATAAGCATCACTAGATGAATCCAGTAGTAGTCTTCCAAGTAGTGTTATAGTCTTAGACTGCTTTTAGGAGCCTAGTAGTCCAATCTCATCGATAAGAGGCAATGGTCTTAGTTAGCATATGTTGGTAACCTCGATTTGTCCTTTTGCCTATGGGTGATATGGAGTGGTATTACGATGTCAAAACTTGTAAACCATGAGAAGTGCTACAATAACATTGGACGTAAATTGCGATCTTTGATCAATAACAATTTTTTGAGGTGCACCAAAGCGGGTGAAAATTTCTTCATACAAGAAGTTGACAACTTTTTCATCATGCGCACTTGGAATAGTTTTTATTTTGACCCATTTGGTCATAGTTAGTGCAAACTAGGATATGCGCATACATACATACATACATACATAGTATATATATATATATATATATATATATATATATATATATATATATATATATATATATATATATATAGTTTGTTGAGGAGGATCGATGGTCCCTACAAAGCCCAACCTCCATTTTTCAAACAACTTCAAAACAAGTTGGGGCTTAAGGGGCATCTCATCTGAGGTTGTCAATCTTACCATCCTTTGTCACCTATTACAAGAAGAAGTATATTCATTAGCATCTTTGTGTAGAGATGGCCAAAAGTAACTTGTATCTAAAATTTTCCTAGTTGTTCTTTTTGTTGCAGAGTGATCTCCACAAGATTCGGAATGTCAAGCACACATGATGTCAAAGATCTCATCCTCATGAACACATCTAAGTAACACATGATCAAATCCCATATGAAAAGGATATCCATCAATCCAAGTATATGGGCCACTCTTTGAACAGGATTTTGCCTTTCTCAAAGTGAAAATTATGAAGGAAACTTTCATGCAACCAAATAGTTAGCTATATCTGCATACTAAGGACTATGTACAAAAAGTACAAAAATATCATCGTTAGGAAATTTATCATCAACAATGTCAAAAGCAGTGGTTGTCATTCCTGATAAGAAATCAACAACTAGATTCAATTTCCCTGGTTTATCCATGATGGTAATGTCGAATTCCTACAACAAAAACAACCATCTTACAATTCTACCATTCATAACAAGTTTGTTCATTATATATTGAATAACAGAATGGTACCTATGAACAATAATAGAATAACAAGTAATGTAGTGATAAAATTTATTTATAGCATGTACTACAACTAAAAATTCTTTCTTAATAATAGTGTAATTTAATTCAGCCCCGCAAAGATTTTTACTAATGAAGTAAATGGTATGACTTCGTACCATCAATCTATCCCAAACAACAATTTATAATGTAGTGTCAAAAGCATCATATGAATATGAAATTAAAGAGCCCAATTAGGTCCACATAGGATAGGAGTAAAATCCATTTTTTCCTTAAGAATATCAAAGGATTCTTGACATGTAAAGACTAAACAAATTCAACATTTTTGAGTAGCAAAGCAAAAAGTGGTCATGCTAGTTTGCTAAAATCCTAAATGAATATTCTATAATAGCCATGTCCCAAAAAGTTCCTAACATCAGTAGGTCTTTGGAGAGGTTGTAAGTTTTAGATGACATCAATCTTGGTTGGATCAACCATTATCCCCTTGGATAAAATATGATGTCCAAGAAAAATTCCTTCTATCATCATCATAAGACACTTCTCATTGCTAAGGTATCGATGATGGGTATGACAACAATCCAAGACCTTACTAAGATTTGACAAAGTTTGTTTAAATGTGTCTCCATAAGCTCTAAAATCATCCATATACACTTCCATACAATCATGAGAGAGGTTAGAGAAAATGGAAAGAATGGCTCTTTGAAATGTGGTTGGAGAAATTACATAAGCTAAATGAAAAAACATAGTAAGCATATGTACCCCAAAGACAGGTGAAAGTAGTTTTATCTTGGTCTTCCAAGGCTATTTGTATTTGGTTGTAGCCACTAAATCCATTCAAAAAGGCAAGATATTTCTTTCCATCCAAGGTATCAAGAATGTGATCAGTGAAAGGTAATGGAAAATAGTCTTTCTTTGTATCTTTGTTGAGCTCATATTAATCTACACATATTCTCCGCTTACCATTTTTCTTAGGAAAAATCACCAATGGGGAAATACATTCACTATCAATCCTAAGCAAGAGTTTGTGATTCAATTTTAACATCTTCCTTTAAAGCTATATTAATCTGTATTTGTAGTTGTCAAATAGGTTGACATCCTTATTTAATGTATATCTATGTGTGCAAACCAATGGATGTATATCATGCATATCCGTATAATTCCAAGCAAAGAAATCTTCATAGGATTTGAGCAATTCCATGATTTATTTTTCTTGTGAAGGATTCAATTGATTGTTGATGTTCAAAGTTTTGCTAGGCTGTACATCAACTTGTTTAATAGCTTTGTTTTGGGTTTCAACATCTATGGTGTCTTGAAGAAACTCATTAATCAAAGACTCATGTGGGAGAAATTTATAAAATGTAACAAAATCTTGAGAAGTAGACTATACAATTTGTAGAGGGCATTCAAAATTTGGCTCCTCAATAAATATTTCTATAGACTTTCTTTCTCTAGGAGAAATTAAATTAGGATATGAGGAACTTGAATCATTCTCATCATTCAAAGAGACTATGGCTAGCATTTGTAGAAAATCCTCATAATTGGAGTTTATGAACCAAGGATGTGATCCATTAATTGGTTGTACAGGTGGAAATATAGATAATTATTTAGTATGTCATCTAAGATGGTCATGTTTCTTATCCTACATCCAATATATGTATTAGCAATGGCCAACCATGGTCACCCAAGGACAAGAGGATATCTATCCAAATATTATTTTGGTTGTAAGACCATAAAATCTATAGGATATTCCCACATATCAACATTGACTAAGACATCCTTTAACACCCCTTCTGGTTTGACCATAGAATGGTTAGCCATTTGTAAATACATAAAGTATTAAGACCTAATTCATTAATTGTAGCCTTAGTCATGACAGTAATAGCAACACCTAAGTCAATTAAAGCTTTATAAATTAGATGGTTATCAATTCAAACTTTGACAATAGGGTTGTCCGGATCTCCATATTTTGGACTTAAGATTTTGCCTGAAATAAGATCTGATAGTTGGCCTACCACTTGCACTAAGGGATCATTTTTATTTTGGTTAGGCTTTCTAACATAGAATCCCCTAATAGTTTTGGCATAAATGGGGATATATAGCTCTAGTTAAACAAATATTTGATCCATAAAGAGCCAAATATTGATTCTTTCCTCAAACAGATCATAGATCGTGCTTAATCCGTTAGCTTAGATTAAATAAATGTACCCAACCTTAGATTTTATGCTTTAGATTGTATGTTTCTAGATATTTGATCTACTTATTAAATTAGAATTAAAACTCAAATATTACAGAAATGAAATCACACATACAATCACAAATTGCAAGAGGACACAAGATTTTTACGTGGAAACCCTAAAATGGGTAAAACCACGACCCAAATATATTGGATAGATTGTTATTAAGATTCAAAACTGATATAAATCCTTACTTATATTCAACCAATTGTATTCTTCAACTTGTTCTCCCCAATATCTGCTCTTTCCTTTTCCTCCTCTACCTCTTGGTTCTCCCAATGTAGATGTAGCAATCAAACCCTCACAATGTGTTGTCCAAAAAGCCCCCTCACAATGTGTTGGTATAACCAGCTGCTTTTCTTAAATGAGTGTTAGTATTTACTATTCACTCACTTGAAAACTGATATGTAACATATCTGTAGGTGTATTTTGGGTATAAATTTTAATACACTACTTTTATTGACATCTATTTGTGCTCGTTAGAAGTATCTTTGAATTTTCTATCCAACAATACCACTTGGAGCACCAGAGCACTTGAATTCTAGAAGTTACAACTAATTTTCTATCATTTTGAACAATCTTTTTTTGACTACCATAACTTTCTATGTTGACCTCCATTTTCTAAGAAATCAATCTAGACGTATGCTCCTCAAAACTATATTTCTAATAGTACCAATTTTTTCCAATTTGGCCCAGTAACGAAGAAGTTATGGCCTTTTAAATATGCTCATGTAAGTAGTTTTGAGCAACGTCGAAGCACCCATACATTCTGGAACTTCAAAGTTGAATAATTTGACCATAAATTTGGCCTTGATTGTCTGTTTTGAGCGATTCAAAAAGCATTAGAAAGATCCATTTGAGATGCACCTCATGGAGCCATCCATATTTGCTTAGCTTCCATGGATTTTGCATAGAATTTAAAAACACATACCTTACTCCATTTGTCCTCCATACTCTATTCCAACAAGTGTTGATTGCTCCGAAGCAAGGATTTTACCCGGAGCTCCTTCCACACTTCCTATAGATGACCTTTTAGTTGGTCTTCTAACCAATATTAGTAGTGATATTTTTTAGTTCATCCAAGAAGTTAAGTCTAGTTATGGGGTCATGGTTTGTGAAATCAGTTTTTGGGAAAAGGGTGGTTCAACATGCTTAGCTATCTCCTTTGGTGGAGGTTGTTGTTTCTCTATTATTTTTATTTTAATAGTGATTGGGATTTCTTCTTTCACTTGTTCCACTATAACTAGTGGAACTAGATTTGTGACTACTTTTCCAAATCTTAAATGCAACTCTTTACAATCTATCAAATTAATGGGGTAGGAGGAGGAATCTTCTACCTCATTGGTATAAACTATTTGAGTTACTTTGTTATTTGGGTTAGGAATGGGTAAAGCAGGTAGAGGTGGTTGTATCTAAGATTGAGTTTATGCATTGTTGATAGGAGGTATTAGTGCTTGTGGAGGTTGTGAAGGAAATTTTGGTGGTTGTCCTCTCCACTATGGTTGGTTGGTTGACTATTTTTGAGAGTACTATGGCCAACCTTGAGATTGTTGTGACGAACAAGGAAACTATTGTGACTAGTATAAGGATTGTTGTGGACATATTTGAGGTTGTTGTGGCCATGATTATTGTGGTGCCCATGTGTTAGGTTGTTGTCCCTATCATATATTATGATGGATTTTTAAGCCTTGATACTAATATAAAACTCATAGGATAAATTCCATAGGATCAAATATAATATAGCCACAATACATTAAGATTAATATAACACTGTAAGTAGAATAATATGAGCAAATTAATATGTAAATCTAGGCTTATAATATATCAAATAACATTCATTAATAAGCAAAATAATAATGTAAATAACTTGAATCATACATATAAAAATCATGTAGCACGACTTACAATATTAATTGCTCAAATGCATGTAATCTTTATTATTCCTCTTTCTCTTACAAATATAGCACTTGACTCTCTACTCTTGATGATTATATTATTGAATTCATCCTCTAATATGTTTCTATGAAATACTATATAGCCATAGTAGAATGACTCTTTGGATACTTGACTATTCCTTTCCATATGCCAAGTCTCATGACTCTTGGCTTCCCTACTTGACACTTCTATACACATGACTCTATCTTTTATGCACACCTAGACATGACTCTTCACTTAGCACACTCTAATCTAAAGACACTTGTGCACACTTACATATAAGACATTTGTGCACATAGACTCACATTACACTTGCACACTCATTCACATGACACTTGTGCATTTCCTATACATTATTACATTACATAAAATATTAATCACACTCTAAACCAATATTTATAAGATGTACCATGAAGGTACCATGGGGTACATTAGCATGTACCAAATAATGTAATATACTCCAACATGTTAGACCAATTTTGAATAAAGTTATATGGAGTATTCATTTGGTTAGGTGAAGGAAACATATATTGGGATGTATCTTCCATATCTGATGGATACATTTTTGGTGGCATAGATCTCCTTTTCCCAAAAAAACAAACATACCCCATACTTAAATTCCCATGATCCTTAAAAGCGATCTTGATCTTTGACAAGATTGGATAATTTTGAACAAGATGATCCCTTCACAAATGCTACAAATGGTTGTCTTGTCAGTTGGGCACTCATGCAATACATATTTTGACCAATAACAAGGATAGTAATGCAAATTTTAGCCTTAGTAATACCTTCGATCAACTTGGTTCCTATTTTTTTTTAGTGAGCATTCCCTCTTATTTTAAGAGTTGTTTTGCACATCTTACAAATTTGCTCAAATTTTTTTTTAGAAATGTCACCACCTCCAAGAAGATCGAGGGATTTCAAATAGTCCTCTCAAATACCATGCAAAAATACACTTTTCAAAGAGGAATGATCTAAATGTACCTTACTCCATTGTCATGTGAATTGGAACCTCTTCATATAATCTCCTAATGGATCCTCATCTTGCTTTATCTTCCTAAATATTTTTTCATGAATGTCATGGATGCAACAGTAATATTAGTACTTTTGGAGAAACTTGGTCTTCATAGCCTCCCATGTGATAATGGTATTTTATCCAAGTAAAATGAACCAATGGAGTGCTAAATTGATACAAAACAACAAATTCAAATAAAAATGTGTCCAATCCTTCAAATTTGGTTAGAATGAAAGGTGAGATATTTTTCACAGGAGCATCTCTTGTTGATAGCCTAACTGAAAATGTAAATATCACCAAAATTTCTTCATTTTATGTTGTTCTACCATACCATAGGCCCAAGGTGTCCACCAAAGATTAAACTATCATGGATGGGTCTCAATATGTGAAAAAGAAGAATCTAAATTTGGTTTATCTTCTTGACCAAATAAATACCCACTAGTAGAGTATTTTGGAGCTACAAACTCCTTTCTTATGTGTTTTCAATCAGATTTATTAATAGATTATGCTTTAGATTTGACAATATTGACCTCCTCTTCTTATGTTCTTCTTCCTATTGAGGTCTTGAGGTATCACCCTCTTCTTCTCAATATTCAAAAGTATTACTTCATACTCTTGAGTTCTTGAGAAATTTAAGAGAAGATCAACATAAGGTAGAACTTGTATTGTTGTATCGTTGGATTCTGTTGTTTCAATATCAAGCAATGGATTGGGTACAATAGGAGCATTTTGCTCAAATGTGCCTTATTGAGTAATAGGATTCATTCATGTCTATTATACTTACCTTGCACCAACCCTCAAGGGATTTACTCTAGATATAAAACATCCTTTATTGTCTTGTGCTCGAGATATTCATTATTTTTGTGATAAGTCTGGGTAGAGGTTTTAGACTTAGATCAATCTCCCTAGTTCATTTATACACCTCTCCTCGACAATGACAAAAAAAATGACTAAATTGTTATATGTCATTTAATTTGTCAACTTGATGTTTGATAGTTGATAAGGTGTCATGCAATGTATGTGCAAATGAAAGAAGGATTGATGTTAAAATTATTATGGTTGTAGAAAATAAATTCTAATTCTACTACACACAACTATAAAGCAAATTACAGGAAAGTAAATCACTCTCGCTTAAATTGAAATCTATTTTAGAGGTAAGGAATAGAAATCTCGCATAACTAAAATTGAAAAGCACACTTACTAGGAATGGAAAGGTAAGCTACACTTACTAAAAACAAATTGCTAAAATAAATCACACTTAGAAGTAAATTCTATTGAAAATAAACTTGCATGAAAAGAAACATATTGTAAAGGAACTACTAGAAAGAAAAGAAATTACAAATCAAATATAAACCTTAAATTGTGTACTAAGTACTCTATATAGACTGAATACTAAATTAATGGAAGTTGTACCCAAACTAAGTGATCACCATAGAACTACTCTAATTCAACTGGTTGTTCTACACACAAGACAAATTCTACAAATAAAGCTAGTTTAGGAATTAAAAAAAAAACAAAAATAAAAACATATAATAACTTACCTAATAGGAGGAAACCCACTTACGTTTGTTGAACTTGAGTGGATCCTTTCTCAACCAACAAAGAAGAAGATTTCCCCTATCTAATTACTTATTCAATTCAGCTAAAGATATTTATGAAATCAACACTAAAAATTTCATTTCTAAAAAAGGAAAATTACAAAAAGAATTTGACTAAACCCAGATAAATCAATAATCTGGCTATATACTTATCTACTAGACTCCTCACCTTTGGTTACATATGTAACCTTTTTTATACGAAGATGAGAGGAATATTTGCTAATAGAGTTTCTATGTTATTCATAACTACAAAATTAACTCTAAATTGATTCTATTATAAGATTCTTAACAAAATCAAGTTTTACAATAACTACATAATATTTCTTTGTTCTTTAAAAATTGAACTCCTAACTATTGAGAGCATAGTCAATAGTTAACATCATGAGAAATGGAATTTATATTTGTGATATTTTTCTTGATGATACATCTATATTATATCCTTAAACTATCTAATAAACCAATAATTGGATTTTTATTGGCATTTTCCAACAAATCCTTAGCAATAATATATCCAAGTGTGCTATAGGCAAGAAATTTGTTAACACACTAGTCTTGTGAAATATTCTTATTGAAAGTTAGAGGAAACTAATTTCATGATTTGTTAAACTTGGAATGCATTGTGGTAGAATTGGTTATGCAAGTAGCAATTGATATTTTAGGGTGGTGTTGACACTTAGCCATTTGCTTTCATGTTGTTGCATATGCACATCTACTACATGCACATAATTGCTATGGATATACAACTACTATAGATGCAGTGATGCTATGAATGCACATATGTTGTGGATGCATAGGTGTTGCAGATGCACAAATGCTATGAATGTGAGATTATTGTAGACACATAGATGCTATGGATGCATTGTTATTGTGAACGCATAAGTGTTATGGTTGCATTGTTTTTGTGAACACATAGGTGTTGTGGATGCATTGTTGTTGTAAATACATAGGTGTTGCAGATGCATACGTGCTATAAACATGTTTCTTCTATAAACACAAGTGCTACTACAAACACAGTAATTGCTTCCACATATATATATCTGCATTGTGAATATTAAAAAATGTAAAAATACCACAATATCAAGGTTAGCATTTCAAATCCTTGTCCATTATTCAAAAAAATTCCTTAGTTAATCAAAATACTAGTTATACATAAAAAATCATAAATTTTCCAAGAATATAAGTAAAACAAATGTGGATATTGGCGGCGTTTAAACCCAATGTGAATCTGGGATATGGATCTACATGCAATTCTAAAGCTATTTCGAAGCAATACTAAAGCAAAATTGAGGTAAAAACTAAAGCAAATTCATTGAAATGTTGAAGTAAGATCTTCGAAGGATGGTTGGGAAATCTAATTTGATTTGGGGGAAACCCCCCCAAATTTTTGAATTGGGGATTGGAAAGGACAAGGACAAGGATATATAGGTGGAGATCCAAAAAGTAGGGGTTGAAAATGGAATGTCAAGGATTTTTTTTTTGTGGAAAACATCCCAGAAGGGATGCCACTTTTGGGTAAGACCCAAGGAGGCAGGGGTATCTATTCCACCAAAATCGCCTAGGGCTCGCACCTGGCCTACCACCTTTGACATACTCAAGGAGCAAACAAACACACAATAAGATTAAAATAAATAAATAAAAATAAAAATAATAAAATAAAATAAAAAACATGCTCCTTGAGTGTGTCGAAAAGATAAAGCACAACCAAACACACACACAATAAGATAAAAAAAACCACAACACGAACCACATAGAAAAAACACAAGAACAACATAACAAAACACAAACATGACAAAAACAACAGAACGCTACAAAGACATAACCAACAAAAACATGAAAAACCAAAACCAACCAAAACTAAAAATATTAAAAATAAAAATAAAAAAACAACCAACAATAGACAATAAACAAAAACAAAAAACATAGAAAACACTCACACACAAAAACATGAATTAACACAAACATACAGAAACACAAGAACAAGAACAACAAAAACACAAGAACAATAACAAAAAACACAAAAAAACACAAAACAACAAAAACACAAGAACAACACAAAAAACACAAAAACAAAACAAAACAAAAAACACACACACCTCAAAAAACTAAACAAAAAAAAAAGAAAAAAGAAAAAAATTGAACACAACAATGACCTTTCTAGACCAAAAGACTTTTAAGGCAAGAATCAACAGAGGAAACAAAAGAAAGAATAGTTTGAGCTAGGGAACTAAAATACCCTGACCGAACCAAAGAGAAGCAAAAATAAAGCAAGAAGAAACTAGGTACCTCCAGAACTAGAGCCATCCAAAGAAATGATAGAAAGAAGAGCTTCCCTTATTTGTGAAGCCCACCATCTAGGAGGGTGGCCATAGCAAGTAAGATCACCTTTGTCCAAAGCCCAATTAGCTAAAGCATCAACACTCTTGTTTTGATCTCTGACCACATGATTGTAATCAACTTTCAAAAATCCCATCTGGATTAATTGAATCTTCTCAATAATTCTTTTTATTCTCCAATCAACCTTATGATTCTTAGAAGGAGTCTTCAAAATATTAATCATGAGTTGAGAGTCAGACTCAACTAGCACCTTTTCCCATCCAACCTTAGTAGCCTCTTGAAGGCCTTTGAGGATACCATACCCCTCAACAAGGTTATTGGAAAGAATACCCAAATTCTCAGCAAAAGTAAAAACCAGGGAGCCATCTGAAAGTCTACCAATTCCTCCCACACTAGCTTTTCCAGGGTTCCCTCTAGAGGCTCCATCAGTATTGACTTTTCCAAAATCCTTAGGAGGAGGTTGCCAATTTCTTGTCCTATCCATATTACAATTACTCACATTCCCTTTAAGTTGGTTGCCCTTAGAAGATTTAATCTTCAATATTTGCATCACTTGATCCCATATTTGGTGGGAGTTTTGGGGGTGATTAAGGAGTTGTTGGACTGATTCAACTAAGTTGGCAATGGTCTTTTGCCAAATATAGTGAATATCCTTCCTATCTTGATTAAAAATTTGGTTGTTCCTTTCATTCCAGATATTCCAAAGAAGAATGGTAGAACCCATCCAAACTAACTGCCTAATAAAATGATCAACACCCTCTTGTTTAGGCCAATCCCTCCAAAGTTGTTCAAAAGTAAAAAAATTGGACCATTGTAAGCCAAGTAAAGTGGCCATTCTCCTCCATAGCTCAGAGGCTAAAGTACACTCAATAAAAATATGGTTGAGAGTTTCTACATTCTCTCCACACATTTCACATCTAAAAGGGCCATGAAAACCATGCTTCATAAGTTGCTCACCAATAAGCACCCTACGATGCAATAAAAGCCAAGTAAAGAACCTCACCTTAGGCCAGAGATTTTGAGCCCACAACTGAGAAAATATGTCAGATGATTGGTTGGGATTATTATGGCATAAGGTCAAATAACCTTGAGCAACTGAATACTCACCCTTAGTAGTGTTGTTCCATCCAAAACAATATTTTTCATGGGACCAAGAGAGAGATCTCATATGAAGGATGCCTTGGATATCTTGTCTTTGCCTTTCTAGGATTTGAATAGGCCAGTCCTCAATAGGGATCCAATATCTACCAACCTTTGAATTACCAAGTATGGTACCGATAGTAATTAGCCACCTTTATCCAGTTAGCTCGGTGAAGCTCCTCCATCCAAGGCCTCCAATCGGGAAACTGAGTTATCAAAGGCTTGTGACCATCCCAAGAATCTATCCAAAAATTTACCTATTGACCATTATGAATGATCCAAAATAAATTTTTCTTTATCAAATCCTCACCAGTCTTAAGAACTGCTAAAATGGGAGAACCTTTGGTAGGCAATTGATAGCGAACAAGGTCTTCAAGACTTTTGTTCTCAGCATATTTAGCATGAAGATTATTGGCCCAAAGAGCATTGGGGTTATGCAACATCCTCCAATATAATTTAGCAGCTAAAGCTTTGTTGTTATTAATAGAAGATCAGAATCCTAACCCCCCTTCATTCTTAGGAAGACATAAAGTGTCCCATTTCACCAAGGCCCATTTTATTTTCTCCTTAGTACCACTCCAGAGGAACCGATGACTGATTTGATCCAGTTCTCGAAGAACAGCCTTTGGGATATTCAACATGGAAGAAACATAAATAGGAATAGCTTGAAGGACTGATTTTACCAAGGTGATTCTACCCCTAGAAGAAAGCCACATGTTGGTCCACTTTCCAATTTTCTTCTTGACTTTGTCCAACAACCAATTCCAATATTTTTTTTCTGCCTTTGAATATTGATGGGAATACCTAAATAAGTGATCGAAAGGGAGGTCTTCTTATATCTTAATTTATCCAAGACCATGGATTCCTGTCTAGAAGAGCAGTGAAAGAAAATGACTTTAGATTTGTCTTCATTGATCAATTGCCCAGTAGCCTTAGAAAAATAACTAATGATTTGCTTAATATTAGAAGCTTCCTTAACTGTAGCTTTACCTAAAAGAGTAGAGTCATCAAAAAATTGAAGATGAGAGATAGGTCTAGCTCCATGAGCAATGGTAACTCCCTCAAGGGTTTTGTTTTCTCTCTTTTTGGTTATAGTCCTACCCAAGCATTCAACAAGAATGATGAATAAATAAGGGGATAGTGGGTCACCTTGCCTAATACCTCTGGAAGCTGGGAACAACTGAGAAGGCCTGCCATTGATAAGAACTAAGTAGGAAACTGAAGAGATACATCCCATAATCCAATCCATCCAATCCTGAGAGAAACCAAATTGCCTCAAAACTTTGATAAGGAAGTGCCAATCCACTCTATCATAAGCTTTGGATAAGTCTAACCGAATGAACATGGAAGGAGATTTTTGCATATCCATGGAATGGATGGCTTCCTGAGCAAGAACTATCTCATCTACTATTTGACGCCCTTCCACATAACCCCCTTGTTCAGGGGAAATAATCTTATGCAAAAGAGGCTTCAACCTTTCTGCCATGATCTTAGTAATGATTTTGAGAAGAACATTACATAAAGCAATAGGTCTAAAAGCTGAGATATGATCAACCTCTTGAGCTTTTGGAACAAGAGTAATATAAGTTTTATTGATAACCTTCAAAATTTCTTTGGCTTTCCTGGCTTCTTCCACCACCTCTAATAAATCAGCATGAAGGATATCCCAGAACTCTTGGTAGAACTCAATGGGAAAACCATCAGGACCTAGGGTTTTCCATTTTTGCATTTTAAAAACTACCTGTTGAAGCTCATTGATAGTAACAGGAGCAGTCAAAATAGAGTTCTCCTCAGAAGTGATAAGAGAAGGGATTGCTTGAAGAACATTTTGTTGAGAAGTTGAGTCAAGAGGAGTAGCAACAAAAATATTGGAAAAGTAATCGACAACAATAGAGTTCATGCCATCCCAAGTGTAGACAACATCTCCAGAATCTGATTTTAGGGAAGAAATAAAGTTGTGAGATCTTCGAGCTAGAAGAGATTTGTGGAAGAAATTTGTGTTTCGATCTCCTTCTTTGAGCCATTGAATTCTAGATTTTTGCTTCCATAAGAGTTCTTCTCTTTTTCCCATTCCTCTAACCGAGTTGTGAGTTTAATTTCATCTGCACTTCTACTCTCTGTGAGGCCATCTAAACGGATTTTCTTATTCAAATTTTCAAGTTGAGCAATAACTTCATATTTTTTTTATGAACATCCCCAAACTCCTTCCAGTTCCAAGTCTTGATTTTGGATTTAATGTATTGCAGTATTTTGGCAAAATAGAACATCTTAGTCCCATACCTAGGCTTACCTTCCTTCCACCATTGTTGCACACGAGGTCTAAAGGAACTGTCTCTGAGCCACATTAATTGAAAATGAAAAGGAGAGAAACTCACATTGGTTTTCCACATTTCCACCATGACTGGCCAGTGATCCGAACCAACATTGTTAAGAGTCTTCACTTTAGGAATGTGACCATGGATTAAGAAATTTTTAGAGAGCAAAAACCTATCCAATCTCTCCATTATACAAGCTAAGCCTTGCCTTCTGTTAGACCAAGTCATAAGGCCATTATCTGGTTGGATGTCCACAAGATGGAGGTTTGCAATATATTCGCTCATGAGGTCAGTGCTTCTGTCCAAATTTCTATTTCCCCCTATTTTCTCATCCAGAGAGAGGATGGTATTGAAATCTCCTCCGATCAAGATCCAAGCTTCAGGAAAATGAGAGATAATATAAGTTATATCCTTCCACTATCTTCTTTTTTCCTCCAAAGTAGTCGGAGCATAAATAGTAATGCAGAGCATAATTTGGTTGGAATGTCTACTTTGAATAGCTATAGCCAAAAGACCCCAACTGCCAACCATATGGTGAATAACTACCTCTTTTGGGTCCCAAAGACAAGCAATGCCACCAGAAGTCCCCTGGGAACTAAGGGAAACCACTTTTCTAGCTGGCCAAATTTTACTAGCAATTGAGTCCATATCCTCTATTGACATCTTCATTTCTTGAAGGAAAACAAGATGTGGATGATTTATCTGAATCATTCTTCTAATTTCATTTTGTTTTGAAAGACTCCCTTTGAGTCCTCTAATATTCCAAGTGATGATCTTCATTAATACCAGGGCTAAAAAAGTTGGGAAGGGCATTAATCTTACCTTCCTCTACAAGCTTTTCACCTTCTTTTACCATATGATATTGATTGGTCTTGCGACCTACCTTTTGATTAGAATCCATATTCAGTTTTTTTTCCCTATTTCTTGACTTACTCCAATTGAATATGAGATGGCTTCTAACCTTGAAGAATGCTCGTACACAACCAAAATTTTACTAGAGGGTTCAATAGAGTCTATATTGGGACCTGTATTATTTGAAGTTTTGACATTTAAAAGATTGTTTTTCTTGTGTAAATTTTCTCCTTTTTTTCTATTGAAAACCTTTGATTTGTTGGTTTGTCTCCTGAGTTCTTCCCTTCATATTTAAATTGTGTTTCTAAGATTTTTGTTTCCATTATTTCCTCTTCCTCACTTGGGACATCATTTGTGGAAAGGATTTCAAACATATTAGCAGATGACTTTGATTGATCCTTCATAACTGGTTTTTTCTGAGTGTTCTTCTTCTTAGGCATTTGGAAACCTGCTTGAGTTTATATCTTCTTTCTTTTGATCAAGAATTTTATTTGGGCAAGCACTAGCCAAATGACCATATTCATGGCAAATTCTACAATGAAAAGGAATGTTCTCATAGTCCACTACTTGCTCCCAAGTGTCTTCCCCAAATTGTAAAGTGATATTTTTAGGTAGGGGTTTGTCAAAATCCATTAAAACACAAATCCGAGCATAAATAATATGTTCAAAATTTTGAGTACAATCAACAGATATCATAAAAGTTCCTAAAGAGTTTCCAATTGAAGAAAAAATAGTAGGATTCCAAAATTCAATAGGGAGGCCAAAGAGTCTAACCCACACGGGAGCTGTAGAAGGCATCTCTTCTTCGGCTTTAAATTTAGTATGCCAGGGCTTCATGAAAAGCCCTACCCTTCCAAAGAACCAGGGACCCCCTTGAAAAGTTTTCTCTCTATCTTCATTATTAGCAAATAAAACAAGAAAATAACCATTTGGATAAATAGAGATTTGTAACTCACCTTTAGTTTTCCAGCTTTTTGCAGCCCAGACTTTGAAAGCAGATAGGCTCGGATGAAAACCCATGAACCGACAAATTAGTCCTCTTTTTTCCAGATCTTCAATGCCAGTCTGAATGTTACCCATATCAAGCTTAACAATAGGAGTTCCATCAGCTGCTTTAAGACATCCTGACTCCATTTTCCTGGGATCAATCTTAGGCATTCTTAGAGGTTTATGGGAAGCCCTAAGATTAATATTAGCATTGGGCTGAGGTTGTCCACCATGGAGGGCATCCCTAAAATTTATTTTTGGGGCTGAGTCTTCGAAATTCTTACCCTTGACAGGGGTTTTCATAGTAGATTTATTTTGTGGGTGCACCTTAGCACCAGATTCACTTGAGATCTGAGCCATTTTTTGATCAGCTACTTGAAACTTGTTTCGTGATCTCTTTAATCCTTGCCCTAGACATCGTGGAAAGGTATGGTTTTCACTTTTATTTTGTGCAGCAAATTGGAAGTCGTTGTCACTCAAGTTCACAGCATGATCTATTGAAAGATAGATTTCTAACCCATCTTGGATCCCCTGCAACATATCCTACTAAAATATTGAGTAGAAACCACAAAAATATTGGTCGCTAGGGCCCGAAGGCCCCGAAAACCAACCTCTGGAGCTGCTTGCACTCAACCCAGATGAAACCCTCGCACAACCGCTTGCCAAAAATCATTCACACATAGGGATGCGCTAGGATCTGTGTTGCTCCAAATGATCTAAAAATTGGTGGAGATGTTCTAGGGTTTTTCAGGCATCTACCCTCAAAATTTTAGCTCAATCCGAGTCCGGATGAGTGAAATATGGCCGAAACAAGTTTGATAGTTTTGGAATGTCAAGGATTATCATTCCAAAGGAATTAATAGAGAAATTCGAAGCAAAAAGAAGCTTGTGATGGTTGGCAATTTTATTGGCACCAGGTCTAATATTGATCTAATCCATAATTGGGTGCAAGTGGAATGGTATATTAGAGGTATAGTTGATATTATTACCCTTCCAAGTTATTATTTATTGGGTTTTGGATAATGGACCTTGGTTTTTTAGGAGAAAATGAATGTTCCTTAAAATATGGTTTAGGGGGTTTCGATCAGAAAAAGAGAATGTTGATATTGCACCTATCTGGGTTCTATTGCTAAACTTGGCAATTGAATTTTGGTGTAAGAAAATTATTGAAGGGATAGCTAGTACAATCAGTACTTTGCTTGTTGTTGATTCAACAACTAGGGCAAAAACAAGAATGATCTCAACTAGATTTTGTGTAAATACAGATCTATCAAAAAATTTACCAAATAAAATTGCTTTGCAAAATGAGGATAGGGATTGGATTCAAAATATTTAATATGAAAACAAACCTAGAGAATGTAACATCTGCAGGAAGATTGCGAATTTTCCAAAATATTGCCCTGATAAGGTCCTGAATGAGAGAAGGAATGAAAGAAGAAGTGGTGGAATGGAATGGAAAATGAAGGTCCAATATAATAATGGAAAAATGGATCAATTTAAGGAGCATCAAAATAGTCTTGGTATTCTATATGATCTTAGTAAAAAAGAAGAAAAAAATGAAGAATGAGAGATAAAGGATATCTTTGAGAATGAATATGAATATGATTTTTCAAGTTAGGTTAAGCAAACACAAATAGAGTAGATCCAGGAGCAGAATTTTAATCACCAAAGAAAAATCAAAGTAATGTTGAAGCAGTCTATAGAAAAAGAGGAAAGTCAATCATATGAGTAGAATAAGGAAAAGAGTATGGAGACACCTAGACAAGATAGAAAGGATGGAAAGAGAAATAAGAGGAATGAAAATATGGAATCAAGGGAAACCCCAACTATGAGATAAATAAGGAATTCTAGAAAAATGGTTGATGTTGGAAAGGATTCTCTAGGAAGACCATTTGGATCCAAAATAAGGGCAAGAGAAATTGCTAATGGTACTCAACGCACTCTAGAGTAGAGTGGGGGTGTGGTGATCACCCCAAAAGGTGCTAAATGAAGATATTATGTTGGAATATCCGAGGTTGCAATTCCCTTAGGAAACAAAGAATTGCAAAAGATTTGTGTAGACAACATAAACCTAATATATTGCTACTTCAAGAAACCAAAATACAGGAAGGTAGAATTGAAGCTACAAATATGGGAATTTGGAAAAATGCAGAGATGGAAGGGATACTTGCTAATGGGAGTGCAGGAGGAATATGGTTTCTTTCGAATCCTTAAACTATCCAAGAAAAAATACTACCAATACCATCAAATAGGTGCCTCTCTTTATCTATTACTTGCATTAATTTTGATTTTAAATTTGTGTTATCAAATATATATGCTCCCAATGCTATGGTTGAAAGAAGAAAATTTTGGGAAGAAATTAAAAAACATAGGAAATATTTTGTGCAAGATCCATGGTTGATTGCAAGAGACTTCAATACTCCTCTTTTGTTATCTAAAAAAATGGGGGGTAAGGAGAATTTGACCAGAAGCATGGAGGACTTTAAGGATTTTATTAACTCTCTTGGTCTTATTGATTTAGATTTGAAGGGCAGTAAATATACCTGGTCTAATAGAATATTAGGGTAAAATTTTATTCAATGTAGACTAGATAGGATGATGGTTATAGGAGATTGGTTAAATCAGTATTAGGAGTATATGTTGTGTTCACTTCCTAGAATTGCATCAGATCATACTCCACTTTTGCTTCAAGTAGAACCACAGGTCAAAAAATGCAACCCTTTCAGGTTTGAATATATGTGGTTAACTCATCCATATTTTTTTCCAAAACTACAACAATGGTGGGAGATGAAAGTGGAGGGGTCAAGTATGTTTAGAGTGACAAAGAAGTTACAATATGTTAAGAGAATGTTGAAGCAATGGAATAAGGAAGTTTTCCAAAAGGTGACCATTAGAAAAAATAAATTGAAAGAGGAATTGGAGCACATTGAAGGGGAAATCTTGAAGAAAGGAAGAAATGAAGAAATTGACAGAAAAAAAGGAAACTCTTGTTGATTATCATAATACTTTGGCACAAGAGGAGGTACATTGGAAAAAAATCAATAATTTCATGGCTCAAAGAGGGGGATAAGAATACAAAGTTCTTTAAATTGACTACATTTAAAAGGAGCTTTAACAAAATTGTTGAAATAAAGAAAGTTGATGGACAAATCACTAAGGACATGGAAGAAATTAAGGAGGAAGGAGTGAGATTCTATCAAAATTTGTTGACCAATGATCAGGAGGAGGATGAATTGGCAATGGTTGAAATCTTGGAAAATATTCCATCAATTATTATAGAAGAAATCAATAAGGAGTTGGTAAAACCTATCTCAGAAGAAGTTAAGGGGGCAATTTTTTTGATGAATAAGGATAAAGCCCTTGGACCAGATGGTTTTCCACTAGGTTTTTTTCAGTCATGTTGGGACATTGTTGGAAGAGATATTGTTGCTGCAGTTTTAGAATTTTAGGAGAAGAACACTATTCTAAAATCATGGAATGCCACTTTTTTTGTTCTTATTCCAAAGGTTCTAGATGTTAAAGACTTTAAATATTTTAGGCCTATCAGTTTATGTAATATTGTTTATAAGGTAATTACTAAAATTCTAGCAAGAAGATTACATAAGTTTTTACCTCTTTTGATTTCACAAGAACAAGATGGATTTGTCCAAGGAAGGAAAATTACTAATGGTATCATAACTATGCATGAAACCTTACACTCCATCAACAAAATAGGAGAAGCATGGATGCTTTTAAAGTTGGATATGCAAAAAGCATATGATAGAGTGAATTGAAAGTTTTTGGATCTGATTCTAGAAAAATTTGGTTTCAGTGTTCAATGGAGGAACTGGATAAAGGTATGTACTTCTACTGCTAGATTTTTAGTTTTTATTAATGGTGAGGTTGTTGGTTTCTTTCCTGCACAAAGGGGTCTTAGGCAAGGGGATCCTATATCCCCTTATCTATTTATTTTGATGGTTGAAGCTTTAGGGAGGGTAGTTAAAAGTAGCAAAAAAAATCATAGAATTCAAGGCATTCTTCCTGCTCCAAACTATGAAAAGGTCACACATCATCAGTTTGTTGATGATACCATTCTTATTGGGAAAGCATCTATATTAGAAGCAAAAGAGTTTATGAAGGTTTTGAAGTTGTATGAGAAGGCCTCTCACTAGAAAGTAAATTTTCAAAAAACCAAGATTTTTTTTCTCCACACCCTTGAAAGAAGACAACTAAAAATTGTTGAGGTTTTGAATTGTCAGATTAGTAACTTGCATTCTATTTATTTGGGAATGCTTCTCTTTTTCTTTTTTTTTAAATAAAGGGGGTAAAAAATTATTGATAAAAAGTCTGGATTACAAAGTACAGCTGAGCCCCCACCCAGGACTCAAATAAGCAACAAGACAGGCTAAATCACCAGACAAGGTCAACTCCTAAAGAAAACCAAAAAAAAAAACAAACCACATTAAGTCTGAACATCCTTATGGATCAACTCCCGTAGGTGTTGAGAATCCCCAAACCGGAGACTCTCCCAGTTATCAATACTCTGTCCTGAATAAAAACCACATCCGGAGAATGAACACGAATCAAATCACGAACAACTTTTTGTCTGGGGATGCTATTCAAACCCCTTACATTCCATGAAAGTATAATCATTTTTGGGGGTTATAAAAATGGGAGTCCAATGTTCTCACCAAACCTGACTCTACCAAAGTCTCCCCCATTAACTTAATTTTATCCTGGTATTTCTTCCGACCCACCTTCATATTCTTATCTGAAGCATTTTTTTTAATTATTTTATGCTGCAATCCCAGACATCGTAGGAGTTTTACGATCCATGGATGATCGCATCAGTGCCTGGGTAGGAGAGGGCACATCTAAATCTGTGCCATTTTCTAAGATAACTTCACTTCCAGGGCTAGGGCCAACCATATCACCTATACTCGAAACCAAAGCCCTTTGTTCTTCATTTAAACCCCCTGTATTTGGTTCCCTTGGTTCCACCTCATGAAGAGACAACTGATTTGGTCTTGTTATATCTATAACAGGTAGCGATGTTTCAGGTATCTCCACGCACTGATCAAGATTCTCTAGAATTTCAAAACGATTGAGCTGAGCATCTGGCTGGTTATCCTTAATGTCTCTTTTTGCCTTTCTTCCTTTGTTCCAAGGTTTTACCGTAACAAAGCCTTCCTTATCCTAATCCCCCTCCTTTATCGGGGCTTTTCCTTTATCCATATTTTGTACAGCTTGAGAGGGCCCAAGATTTGAAGCCATAGGTAGGACAAACTTAGGGCATTTTCTTTGTAAGTGGCCATATTCATGGAAAATCCAACAACGAAATGGAAGAGCTTCATAGTCAAGTTTTTGAACCCATGTGGTTGATCCGAACTATTTTTCAATAGAATTTGGAATAGGATTGTTTAAATCAATTTCAACACAGATACGGGCAACATATATTACCTTTTTATCCAATGTCTGTCCTGACGGCCCAACCGGCTTCCCAAGTAGAAGGGCAATCATATGCAAGATGTCATTTCTCCAAAATTCCAAGGGGAGCCACGGAAGCCGAACCCACACCGAAACCCGTGACGGCCGCTCCTCTAATGGGTTGAAACCCACATGCCAGGGTTTAAGAAAGAGTCTCGCTTGGTTACAGAAATAGGGACCTCCTTCAAATGCTTTGTTACGATCCGCAAGACAAGAAAAAACCACCATAAAATAGCTATTTGCACTCAGCATCACCTCCACATCACCTTCAGGGTTCCAAGTCTTCCTAACCCAAGCCTCCACAAAGGGAAGAGAAATTTGGATGCCCATAAATTTACCAATAAGCACATGTTTGGTTAAATACTCCACATCTTCTGCCACCGAGTCTGGTTGAACCACTAGAACCGGCACTGGCTTCACATCGTTCCAAACATCCATTGTTCTTTAACGAGCGATTCCTGGCATGCAATGGGAAATCCTGTTCCTTCCAATCATTTTTAAAAGAAATACCAGCCCTAGCATGCACGCTCTGTGACGGACCTGATGCCATCACTACATTCCTCCAGTTGTTCATACCTCATCCAGAAACTGCTGCCATCCCCGTAGAGCCCACCAGATAGGTCTCAAAAAAATTCTAGCAAAGCAGCTTTCTTCATCAAACCCTAGCAGAGCTAAAAACTTTTTTCCTCCATGTGGAAACTACATGTTATATTGGGAATGCCTCTCTTTGTTGGAAGGATAAAGGATAGTTTTTGGAATGGAATACTAGAAATGATATCTAAGAAATTGGTTGGGTGGAAGGAGGTTATTTTGAGTCAGGCTAGGAAATTATTACTAATAAAAACTACAATTCAGAGCCAATCCATTTATAGTTGTGTTTAAAATGCCATTAGCCATTGCTAAGAAAATTGATCATATTTGTAAGAGATTTCTTTGTTCTAGTTTGGAGGATAAGAAAAGGATGACTTTAGTAGCTTGGGATATAGTTTGTAAGAGTAAAGAATTGGGTGGCCTTGGTTTAAGGAAGATGAAGACATTGTGTAAAGCCCTAAGAGGAAAATTGGGATGGATATTAAGCAATAATATTGAATGTGAGTGGTCTTCAATATGCAAAGCTAAATATCTTGAAAACACAAATTCTTTCTTAAGAGTTGAAAATCCTCCAAGTAGTTATGTTTTTTGGAATGGTTTGCTTGAAACTATTATATTTTGAAGCTAAATACTTAAGATAAAATAACCACAAGATCTAAAATAAATTTGCAATATGAAATATAAGATAATGACAATATTCTAAACATATAAAACTCATAAATAAATTCAACAATAACTCATAGAATTATCATTAGCAAATGCTCATGGAAATTATATCTCAATTGAATAAAGATACACTGTACTTTAACACACTCTCATTCTACAATATATATATATATATATATATAATGGAATGCGACTCTTCATATGGAGCACTCTTGGACTTCACTCTTCTAGAGACTCTTCATCTTCCTATTCTATGGACTCATATGCACATGGACTATTATGCACATTTACATTACCAAAATACTTTGCACACTTGTGCATTTATTACATTGCATAAATTAAATACCCACACTCTAATCTAGGACACTCTCATAATCTAAATATGTATCCAATGTGGTACATTAGCAAGTACCAAATAATATAATATATTCCAACACCCCCATGTATTACATTATTTGGATATTGAAGACTACAGTCTTCAATATGGATCTTCATCCTGTAGATACTTTTCATCTTTTATAGTTTCATGTTCTTCTTTGATTTGTAGATGTCCCTATAGTGCAATATTTTGTTATTCTCTCATTTTCTTCATCTAAATCCTGTATTCCCCCATCTACTTCCATAGTAGAATGATTCCTTATTTTCTGTAGTTTATCTCTCAGAAAATACATTTGTATTATCTTGAACCATTACAAGCTCTTGTGAAAAACCAATAGAATATAAAGAATATATTACATTTTTGATTGATCCAGTAGCCTCTATTTCATTTAGCCTTTTAATAAAACACTCATTCTTCCTATTAACATATTTGAATTTTATTGTTCTTCCACTTTCAATTAATTTAGTTACTACAATGAGATTTGTTTTCAACCCTGGGTTATACATGACATTATGTATTATAAAATGTGAGTAATATGCACTAGGTATTACACATCCACAACCCTGGGTTATACATGACATTATGTATTATAAAATGTGAGTAATATGCACTAGGTATTACACATCCATTTCCATGAACTGTATATTTCTTTCCATATTCTAGATTTAGACCAAAATTATTTGTAACCTCTAAACAATCAAACCAATGTAGATTTCTTGTCATATGATGACTTGCCCCTAAGTCAATATACCAAATATCCTTACCATCTTGAATAATAGAATTATCCTTTTGTGAAATGATTTTACACTTTTGATAAGGAATATGAAGAGTGCTTTGTCTTTGCATCTTATTATGATATGTCCCTCTTGCTCATTTATCCATAATTCTCATACTTTTTGTAATACACCTTTCAATTCTTTAGACCTTTGTGGTTGACTACCTTATGGCTCCCTAGTTTTGAATATATTGTCTTTCTAGATAAAAAAAAATTCAACTTCTAAATTTTGAGTTGAAATTTGAGTATATGAGCAAATACTATTTTCAATTCTTCAAGTTCTCTACTCTTTATTTCTCCTTAGTTTTGGGTGATAGACTAAGAACAAATTTTCAATTGTTAATCTTAAAGTTGGCAACCTTTTATCTCCCTAGTTAGACTTGTCAAATAATACTTTTGAAGTAATTTTAGTTTTTCAAAAACTTGTGTTGAATTCATTTTATATCCAAGTCTCAAAAATATAATTTCTTTAATTTTAAATTTCTCAATCCTATGTTGGTGTTGAATTCCTTATAACTCCAAATTTAGAAATTTATAAATTCTATAAAAAGATATTTGCAAGTTTTGTATTCCTAATTTGATGTAGAAATTCTTATCTCTCCAAACTTATCAAATTGCAAATATTTTAAATTGTTTTGTAAACTCAAATAATCAAATTACAAAAATTTAAATTAATCCCTTCAATTATTCAAATCAAATTTTAAATCTTCATAAAACTTTCAAATAGCAATAATCAAGTTTCTAAGGTTTCAAATATTACTTCAATATCTTATCTCTCCAAAATAAAATAATTTCACTTTAACCTTAGAAAATAATAATTTCATGCAACCTTATAACTCCTATCTTGAGCATATAATTAATTTCAAATAAAATAAATTACCTCCAATCTTGAGGCGCAAATTATCTTGGTCAAAAATGTTTGACCTTCTCTTGATTGGTGCTCCTTCTTCTCTATTGTACGTATGGAGCTCTTGTTGTACTCTGGCTTGCTTTGGAAATATTGCTCTCTCTCCTCTTTGACTGGTCAACTAACTTCCAACCTTTTCAAGGCACTCTAATTAAAGCTCAAATATGTTAGCCTTGTTGTTGTAGTAGAAGTGGTAGTAATGCAAACTTATTTTTAGACTTGGGTTTGACCCTTCAAATTCCTTTTTTGGCACCTTTTGGATGACCCTCTTGCATGAGCCAAATGGAATATCTCCTCCTTGCTTGCACTCAAACTTCAATAAATGTGCTTACTTGCTTTCACTCCTCTTTCAAGCATTCACTAAAATCAAACTTCAACTTCTCCTATATTTGGTACCTCGAATCATGCATTGATTTCTTTGTTTAAAATATTTGAATTACTCCAATTTTGTTTATGTTTCACTTATCATGTGCCACATGGCACTCAATATCTTCTACTTCTTCAATTTCACTCACTTGGGCATTTATGTTTCCCTTACAATGTTACTCTACCCAATTTGGTGAGATTATGAAAAATTGGACATTACACTTTACAAGTGTCTTGCCTTCAATAAAGATTCAAATGTCTCCTTAAATATTGGTGCTTGGAGTTTGCCCTAGCTTGTCCTCTTAAATGCTTTATCCTCTCTACATACGTCCCTTCAATGTCTTTTGTAGAAATATCTTGGCTACCTTCATTTGAGCTCCTTGAGTGGAGCTATGGCATTTGAACTTTAGCTCAGTGGCCTCCTTTCATTTTTTGGTGGCTCTCCAACTCGATAGTGCTTTTACTTCTTCAAACCAATGGCTCCTCCTTTTCTTGCTTGGTGGTTCCCTTAGTGTCTATAGACACTAAAATTTGCTCTATTTTGAACCCTTATTTGGTCATCTATTTGCTTAGTAAATCTGCCCTTATTCAGTTTCTTTTCAATTCAATAAATCTGGACTTTTTATAAGCTTGTAAAAATAGGATTTAATACTAATATTGTTTCCTCCTTATTTCTCATTTTCAAGTAAACTCTAACTTTGATATTTGTTGTTTTATTTTTGCATATTTTAGGACAAGAATGCTACCACCTTATTTTTCTTGAAGACTCTCTATTTCAACTTCCTTTTTTTGTAATTAATAAATCTAATATGGTGCTCTCAAATAATTAATGTAGACTAGTTTTAATGCTTGGATAATAAACTTTTGTATCACCAATATTGCATACCTTTTTGGCCTCCTTTCATATCTAATCTCCTTGGTGATTTGCTTCACCCTTTTGCTTTCTCAAATTTGTAAATTTTGTAGCTTCACTTCCTTTCACTTTGCTGCCCTAAACTTATCACTTTTGCAGCTCTAATTTCTACCCAAATATCAGCTTGCTCACTCTTCAAAACTCTCTCAAATCTGCCCCAAATTTTTCCAAAATGCAGCTCTCTCTTATCCTTATAATGTTGCCCAAATTTGTACCTCAAATCGCTTCAAATTGCTACTTCAAAAATCTAATTTCTCCTCCTTATATTGTTTTCCAATAATCTCCTCTATCTCATAATGGTTGCCTTCTTTTGTTGTCAAGCCTTCCTTCAATTTACTGTTCAAGAGCTCTTCAAAATCTACCCAAATCTTCTCCAATATGTAGCTCTATATCTTCTTCAATTTTTTGTCCTGTGATCCTTCAAATTCTGCCTCAAAAATCAGCAACCTCCTTCTTTGCAAATTAGCCTTCAAAATATTTTATGGTTGTCCTCAAAATTCTCAAATCTGGTGGCCTCTTCTATTCTTTTTCTCCTCCAATATTCTTGTCAAATTTTGACTTCAAATTTGGCCTCTTCCGCTGACCTCTTCCTCAAGAATATGAATGTCTTGAGGTCTTCAAAAACTCTTGTCAAAATTTAGCAAACTTCTTGCCAAATCCTTCTTCCTTTTGGGCTTATTTTTGGATGGCAATAACTACCCCAAATTCTTCTTTTTATGAGCTTCTCCTGCTTGTAATATTCTACCTTGAGCTTTCTTCAAATCTCCTCCAATGGCCACTTCTTCAACTTTCTCAATAGGGCTTCTTTAGCCTTATTTTCCTTCTTCCAAATTTTCTTGAAACCTCTTCACTTGGGTTTCCAAAATTCTATAGCTTCTCAAATCTCCTTCTTTCTTATCTATTCTCTTCTTTCTCCTTCAAAATTTCAATGGACATTTTCCTTAAGCCTTCTCAATCTTCTTTCTCAAATCTGCAATGGGGACCTCCTTCTTGGGTCTCCTCAATATTTAGTCTTCAATCTTCTATGGGGATCTCCTTGTGAGTCTCCTCAATCTTCAATGTCTACAATCTTCAATTTGTAGTCTTCAATCTTCAATGAGACCTCTTTCTTGGACCTCCTTAATTTGCAATGTCTAATATTTTGCTACAACTCAAAACTAATACCTGCATGAGGAAAGCACATAGAATTAGGCAACCAAAGATGAATTTCTTCTCTATATATTGTAGGAAGATTCTCAACTTCTAAGAACTAATTTTTTGCAACAAATAACTTACATGATATAAACCAAATACATTCAAATTTCTAGAACTCTAAAATCAATAAACTTCACTAGTTATTCTCAAAACTAGTGGAAAGA
The DNA here is from genome assembly GCA_028583015.1 of Wollemia nobilis. NCBI lineage: Eukaryota > Viridiplantae > Streptophyta > Pinopsida > Araucariales > Araucariaceae > Wollemia > Wollemia nobilis. The sequence goes on from JAQPPZ010000030.1 coordinate 2,794,123, forward strand.
GATCTATGTTGAATCCTAGTCTTCATGAGTTTTCCTTCAACCCTATGGAAAGACTCTAGCCAAATAGCAATCTAGAATCTTCTTCAATCTATAAACCTTTTCAATAGGACCTCCTTATTGGGTCTCTTAATATCATCAATGTCAAGGTCTATCTTCAAGACCTGTAATTTACCTTCTATTCCAAATTTGCTTTTGGAATAGGTAAATCTTCAAACTTCATTGGTTTTCCTTCAACATAGTGAAAAAATACTATCTTCCCTAGTTTTATTTTCCAAAGGTAATTTCTTCAACTTCATTGGTTTCTCCTTAACCAGTGGAAATCTCCTTTGTAACTTTACAACCTGTGCAAGACAAAATCTTGATGTAGCTCTGATACCACTGTTAGATTTTGAAGCTAAATAATTAAGATAAAATAACCACAAGATCTAAAATAAAGTTGCAATATGAAATATAAGATAATGATAATATTCTAAACATATAAAACTCATAAATAACTTCAACAATAACTCATAGAATTATCATTAACAAATGCTCATAAAAATTGTATCTCCATTGAATAAAGATACATCATACTTTAATACACTCTCATTCTACAATGTATATATAATGGAATGTGACTCTTTATATAGAGAACTCTTGGCCTTCACTCTTCTAGAGACTCTTCATCTTCCTATTCTATGGACTCATGTACATGGACTATTATGCACATTTACATTACCAATATACTTTGCACACTTGTGTATTTATTACATTGCATAAAGTAAATACTCACACTCTAATCTAGGAAACTCTCCTAATATAAATATGTACCCAAGGTGGTACATTAGCATGTACCAAATAATGTAATATATTCCAACGAAACTAGGAATATTATTTGGGATCACCTCTCTTGGAAAATCAAAAATGGAAATGATGTATTATTTTGGGAAGACAGGTGGTTAAGGGAGAAACCTTTAATTTCCTTTGAATATTTGAAATATGGGGCTTTATGGGCAATAAATCAACAAGGGATGAAGGTGTCTGATTATATTAGAAGAATTAAGAATGGGAAACAATGGTATATGATAGAAGCTAATGATGAAAATATCAATAGTTAGTTGGAAGTGGTAAGAAAAGAATTAATTGGAAAGGAAATTGATCACTTTGATGGAAAATATAATCCCATTTAGAAGAGAGAAAAGGATGGGGTGTACAAGTGAAATAAATCTATATTTTTGTGAACTCTAATTCAGTTGATGTAGATTGTCAATTGTGGAAGAAGGTTTGGTTGAAAGGATTGATACCAAAAATATGTTTTTTCATATGGACAACAACTCATAATAAGATCCTTACTATTGAAAATTTGAAGAAAAGAGGGTTTCAACTTCCTAATAGATGTGTTTTATGTTGTAAAATGGAGGAATCAGTTGACCATCTATTTCTACATTGTGATTTTGCTAGGAATATTTGGGGTAGAATCTAGAATGATCTGAGAATTCAATGGGTTCAATCTAAATCATTTATAAAGATGTTGATCCAATGGGATAGGAATTCTAGTAGGAATATTTCCAATGAATTTTGGGATTTCATTCCTCCACACTTTTTTTGGGTGGTGTGGAAAGAGAGGAATCACAGGATTTTCCAAAACCAAAGCAAAACTGAAGCAAAAGTTTACCAAATAATAAAATTTAGTATTAGTGAAAATTATTTGATTTGTAGACCCCAAAAGAATGGGAAAGAGAAGGAAATGATCAAGATATTACAATTATTAAATCATGATGATGTGGACAATGAAGAAAATGTGGAAGTGGGTTGACAAGATATGGCTTGTCATTTCCAAGAAGTTCAAAAGGAATAATAATAATGAAACATTAAAGTTCATTGAAAAGTGTAATGATGGATTTAAGGAAAGGGATGTTGATAGAATAGGTTTGTGTAAGTTGAGAGGACATCATAAGTGTTGGCATGCATGCCATAAATGGTGGTTTAATTCCAAATCAAAACAAATTTATCATACTATAGCAAATGTACTGGCATGCTTTGTGGGAAAGTTAGTTTTACATTTGTTAAGTGGATTTGAGATATGTTTGCATGCATACAAGCTGAAACAACCCAATTTGGAATTATTTTCTATCAAGTATGATTGGATTTATAAAATCTAGTTGGAATCCTATATTGCAACAAGCTTGTTCTAGTTTATTTACTCTCAATTTGGGAAGCAATATATCAAAGCAATTTTAGTCTTTTTGGGGAGGAATTTTAGCAATATGGGTGGAGATCTTGTGAAGACAAAACCAAACAACTATGTAGAATTCAAGGGTAAGGCAAAAGTCTAGAGAATTATCTGTGAAGGAGGTTTGAACTCCTTTCTAGAAGCATGTTGTAATTTTGATGAATATTTAGCTAGGAAGGTTGCAATGACTTGGAAGGGGGGTTGGGTTAATATTGGAGGAGTGGTCTTTACATTTTCCCTTCCTCTAATTGTTGAATCAATAGGGATGAATATAAATGGAATATTGATCAAAAATTTTCAAAAATAAATAGTTAATGATTTGTAATACTTTGCTACAGTTTTAGTATCTTAGTCTACTTCGATATTGCTGAGGTTTTGTAACGATGGTTGAAAGATTCTTTATGTAAACAGGTTTTGGAGACCCTGTCAAAAAACCCACCCTTATAATATTATTTACTTGATAAAAAAGTAAAACAAATGTGAAATATAATACAAACAAATGGATAAGTTTTAATTGTTGAGCTATGGGGTATACATTAAAATAGCTCATCAACATCCTTGGGATTAACTTGAGGGTTTCCACCTAGGGAAGGGAAAAATTCCACATTGATTATTTGCTTCATATTATTACTCATCACTCATATTTTTATGTCTTTTATAGTGTGGATTTTATGCTCATATTATTATTATGCTCATTTTTCTCTAGATGTATATTTTTGGTTATACCCCTCGCTATTTAGACCATGTTGACTTCAAATACATGATCATGCAAGTCAATTTAGTTCTCTTGATTACATTAGTAATCATGGTTGTTGGAAAATTGGTTGGAATACATATTAAAACCCATAAGGACTAGGAAAAAGTCTATAAGGTTGACATAACTACTTCTTATGCACCTATAATTATATTTCAACAAATTGGAAGAAAGGAGAGTGTGCCCCTTTCAACCTATGGATTTAGAATGACTTCCCATTATCCTCACTAAATCTAGTCTAATTTAATCTAAATACGCAAAGCAAATGCAAAATTAAAACACATGAAAGTATAATTTAAATGTTAGGGTGTGGGGAATTGAAAATAAAATACAACTATAGCCATAACAAGGAGAGTGTGTGATCAATCAACTCATGAGAAAATTGAACTAAGTATACCCATACACATAAAATAGAAATAAAAATAAATGACAAGAGGACAAAAGGGTAGTGCCACAATTAGTACAACCTATGTAGCCTAATGGTGAAGACTTTGGAACACTAAATAGAGGTCCAAAGTTTAAATCTTGTGTGGGGTAGTGTTGTACACCATGCTTCAGTAACTAGAGTATAGTTGGATAACCATATAATGGGTAAAATAAGGGTCACATCATATGGCCTATGACCTTGTAGATGGTAAAAGTTATTGTACTCTTTATTCCACAATCTAGAGGCTAGTGCCATTGATGGAAAGAAAAATGCCTTACACAATTTCTTATTAGTTTAAAATGAGCAAATATATTGTGGGTTTCAACTCAAGACCAAAACATATTTACAATGGATCCCATGACTTATTTATAGAAGAAATATACCCCTGAGTTACCTTGGTGAGAAGTTTCTACTTTTAATAAAAGTAAAATTTTGGGGGTATTTTAGCAAAATGATACACCTCAAAATGTTACATGCCTCCAAATGCCTCCTAACTAGATTGGAAGCATTATAAATACATTTTGTCACCAAAAAATGACAAGAACATCACTTTATTGATCACCTTCTTTAGATTCAATGGATCTTTGTCCCAAATAACCTATTGATGAGTGAATTGCTCTAGGATAGGAAGTGAATCATTCTAATATTTAGAGTGAATCACTCCTCTAAGAACAAATCACAACTTTGGGACTTAATCAAATTTTGCCAATTTTACAAACTTTGTTGTTTTGTAATGCTACTCCTAGGCTTGCAGAATTCATTTTCCTTTCTTTTCCATGACCAATTTCTTGGAGTAGTTAGAAGGTAGTATCCAAATCACTATATTTATGGCAAATTCTTAGGATGCCAAGATAGATTTGTGAGATATCCTATATATTGCCTTTATCCTTGGGCATGGAATCAAAATTGAGTCTATATCAAAATTACAAAATTGTCAGTTACCTTTGTTAAGCTCTAGGGCAATAGGTTCAAAAATGCTTGTCACTTAGTTTCTAAGGGTACATATTAAACATCTAATATTCTGGTATTCAATGCCAAATCTTCATACTAATCCCTCAAAGTGATTATCCCCTTTATCCTATTTAGTTTAGTGACTTCCCCAATAGGCTTTCTAGTTCAATGATCTTCTTTGAGGTATCAAACATAGCACTATCTATGGGTACATTAACTTTGGTTTTATCTTCATCAATGGACTTGGAAACATATTTCAACATATGAAGTTGTCCTTTATTGAATAATATTCCAATAAATCCCTTATTCAATAGTTACTATATTTCCTTCTCATTTTCTTAATGTTCACTTTAAGAGTGTCATAGACCACTTGCATCCTTTGAGTTTCCTAAATCTATAAAAAGAGCACTAACAAGTGACTTTACACGTGGTGGAGAGTCTTTCCCTCCTATATATAGGATAAAAGTGGACTAACTTTGATAGTCCTTGGGTAGTATGATAGCGTGCCCTGATGGTTGGTGGTTTTGGTTCCCTTTCTTTACCCATTTTCCACTTTTCTACCACATTTTGATGTTTTTAATTTTTAAATTTTCCAAAACCCAAAAATAATTATAGAGTTGGGATTAAGGTATGTTTTGACATGTTAGAATATTATTATTGTTATAATGTGCACTATGCCTATAATTGACAGGTTGACATTTGTCTTCTGCCCCTTGTCCCTGTCTTCAGTTTGAGTTGGAGTGGTGTCTTCTGAAAGACACTTGGAGTGGAGCTTATGACACTTGTCATATCTCCCTCCTAAGCTTGATGCTTATATATTGTAAGATAACTTGTAAATAAAGTGTGCCTTATTTTTCAGTCCTAACATCTGGTATCAGAGTAGACCTTTCCTGCCCTGTTTTATGAGGGGGATCCTTAGTGTTGAGGAATTTTTTCTTAGGGTTTGAGAATTCTGTTTTGGCATTAATTTTTTTTTCTTCCCCATTATCCTCTTCACTTGCTAAGTAGATCTTGTGAATGAGAAAAGAAAGGAAAATGTTTTTTTTACCATTTGAAAAGCTTTGTCATTTAGTGTAGATATGTTTAGTCTCATTGTGAGAATATTTGTTTAGTAAGAATTCGTGTTGCTGGAATACTGGGTTTGCATTTTACTGCATCTTTTGTTGGTAAAAAAAAAAAAAATCGTCTAGCGTGTATTCAAAAATAGGTCGTTGCCTCAAGTTTTTTGTCTCCCTGGTTTTGGCTGTAATTTTTGCAGCGTCATTGGCGCATTTGATTTAAAATAGGGGGAAACAACATCTCCTTACCCTGTGATAATGCCCCCTCACATACCTTAGTCATAGCCATAGCAGAAGACTCGTAATAGCAACCTTGATCGATGCAGAAGCGCCCTCCGAAGCAGTAGTGCAAAATGGACAATGATCGCTTCTTCGATATAGAACCTGCACTTCAGAGACGTTTGTATCTTCATTAGCACGACTATGGCACTATGTTGATTCTCTTCAGATGGCGGATGACGACAAAGGAAAGAAGTGTATCACTGTGGCTCACTCAGAAAATATTGATTGCGCCAATGGACGACTGCTCTTGTGCAGAACAGAGCAAAGTGAGCGTGCTTTGGCGTGGAATCATCCTGTGATAGAGCGAGGGATTGTTGCTTGTGAGGATAGCGCAAGCTTTTTTCAGGCGATAAATGTTGCTCCGAAGCAACGCTAATTTTTTTTGATAGTTTCATACTATTGATGGGTGGCCATTTAACACATAAGAAGCAGCGTGTTTGAGCAATCGCACGGCTACGTCTATTTTTTTTGTTTGTGGAAATCTGTTTATTTAAACTTCCCGCCTGTCAGAGTTTAAAATTTTTCCTACCTTCAAAACAAATTTAAAATCTCCCGTCGAAAAAGTTTTGTGCCTGCCTGCAGTTCAAAGTTTACCACCAAAAATTGTCGTCCGTTTTTCAAAAATTTTCCAGCCGAAAATTTGAAATTCAATCTTTCAAAATTGTAAAGGGCATTTTTGCCCTGTTTTCTTGTTTCCAAGAGGTCTCTTATTTTCTTCACAAATTGAGGGCCAAATTGTATCCGACTATAGGCTTATATATAGTTGTTGGAAAGTTTTTTTTGAGGGGAATCCATTGGTGAAGTTTATTTTTAGTTTTGAAATCATTTGATATGTTGAATTGAAGTTTGAAGTTGACATTGTAATTTGGAGTGCATTTTCGGTAGTATCCAACACTCCTTAACAAAATATTTGGTAAACTTGTGGGAATATCAATTTTAAGTCTTTGGGGAGGACATTATGCCAATTCATTCATTGAATTTGGCAAGTTTGAAGGCAATCTTGTAAAAGGAGGTATTGATATTGTCTCATCTTTTGGAGGCACATTTGGGGCTAATTTTTTTTTAGCCAAATACAAATCATCAACTTAAAGGGTGATTTAGGGCCCCTTGTCCCTTGTCGATGGATTCATTTTGTGGAACTCTCTTGGCCACTAGTTGTTTGTTGCTTGCATCTTCTATTTGGGCTTTGTCTACATTTTATGCTTGCTATTACCCTTGCATGACTTTGGGTTTTGTAATTGTAATCAAGTGTAGTTCCATTTCATACACACTTGACACTAAGCCATATACAAGCAAGCAAACACATACAGGCAAATTTTTATAAAGCAATAATACATTGACACATCTATTGTAACAATTCTACAAAAAGTAAGCATCACATTTTTATAACCGCCCATGTTCCACGTATCAACTGCTCAAATACTTAGTCTCCCTCATGTAAGGGCGGGTATATTGAGTAGTTTGGTATAAAGGTCTGGTAGGTTATTCCCTTTTAGACGCCTATGTTCCACGTATCAACTGCTCAAATGATTATAGTCTCCCTCACGTAAGGGCGGGTATATAGAGAAGTTTGGTATAAAGGTTTGGCAAAATTCTAATTCGTACTCTCTTTGGATAGAAAAAGGCACTTATGTTCAACTTAACCCTCCCATTGTTGGAATCACTTGAAGATTCAGAGTGGAAAAACTAGGCGAACCCTCCTCTGGATCTTCAGCGGTGTACCCTAGATTTTTTTTAGGGCTCTAATGTGGCATTTGTCGTTCTTACTTCATCCTTTGTTGAGCTCCCTTTTCTTTTGATCCTTTTCTAAATCATGGCTACTACAAATCTATTAAGTGGACTTACGAAGAAACTTGAGGAGCACAAACTTTTGCAAATTGTAAGTATGATATGGAATCAATATTAATGATGAATGACATGTGGGACTTTATGAAAGATAGGCAGGCTAATGAAGACCCACTCACTGCACCTACAGACCCTAAATAAAAAGCACAATTTGAGAAGAATTCCAATATAGCTTTAAGTCTAATCAAGCTAGCTACAGGAATTCAATGCAGAGAAATTGTAAGGGCTGCAAAAACACCTAAACAAGCATGGGATGCTCTCAATAGATTGTTTGATAGGCCAAGTCAAGATAATATTTTGTATCTCAAACAAAAATTACACAATCTATGTATGAAAGGCTCACTTACTAATTATATTATGGAAGTCAAGTCTATTAAGAATGATTTCTTAGCTGCTGGTAAAACCCTAGATGATAATGAGTTAATTACAATAATGTTGCATGGTATTCCTTCAAAGTTTCACTCCTATGCTACCATGTTAGACTTGAGTGGTAAAACAATGAATTCCACACTTGAGGATATTGAGATCCTACTTAAGAAACATGAGCAAGCCCTAATCAAAGATGAAGAAATTGAAGCCACATCAACAACTTTTGCCACCAAGGCAACTTTACAACCTAAACAAAACAAGGGTCAAAATAAACATAATCAGAATCAAAGGGGTAGACAACATCAGAGATACACACAGTACCAACAACAGCTAAATCAACAATATCAACAACAACCACATCAACAAAAGTAACAGCAACAACCAAATTAGTAGTACCATAAGCAGCCAAATCAGCAGCAGTACCAACAACAGCCAAGATGGCAAACAATACCTCAAGGGGGTCAAAACAAAAATCAAAAAGGGTGTGAATATTGTGGAAAATGGAATCATAATGTTGCTAATTGCTATAAAAGGCAAAGATAACAAGGAGAACCATAAAATAATAATCTGAATACATTGTATGCAGCCAACCAAGTTAATGTTGAAGATAAAGAATGTTGGTATATTGATTCTAGAGCAGCAAAGCACATGATAGGAAGGCAAGATTGGTTGACCAAGGTTCAGCCTACATCAAATCAATTCATTACTTTTGGTGATGAAATGGCTCTACCCATTGAAGGTGTTGGGGAGACACCACTTACTTTGCATAATGGTAATAATGTTCCTACAACAGATGTTTTGTATGTGCCTGGTCTTAAAAGGAGTCTTATTTCTATTGGACAAATTACAAATAAGGGCTATAATGTCTATTTTGAAAAAGACAAATGCTACATTAAGGAACCCAATGGCAATGTCAAGGCCATGGGAGTGAAAAATGATTGTGTTTACTACCTCCTTACAAAATCTGTAACACAAACATCTTTGCATACAACAACTACTTTCTCTTTGGAGTACATGTGGCATGAAAGATTGTGACATTTAAATTTTAATAATATTCAAATGATGGTTACAAAAGGATTAGTTAAAGGACTTCCACATCTTAAGGAGTCAAAATGTTTTTGTGAGCCATGTGTAATAGCCAAACACCATAGGCAACCATTTGAAACATGAAAGGCATGGAGAGCCAATATACCTTTGCAATTGGTTCATTCAGACATTTGTGGGCCAATGTCTGCTCAATCTTATACCAGGGCTAAATACTACATCACTTTCATTGATGATTATAGCAGAAAGGTATGGATCTACCTAATTCAATATAAGTGGCAAGCCCTTGATAAGTTCAAAGAATTCATCGCACTTGTTGAAAGAGAAAGTGGCTATCAAATCTCCACCTTAAGATCAGATAATGGTGGAGAATATGTCTCCAATGAATTCTTTAATTTTTGTAAGTATCATGGGATAAGGAGGCAATTCACAACCCCTTATACCCCACAACAAAATGGAGTTGCTGAGAGGATGAATCAAACAATCACAAATAGGGCAAAATCAATGTTACATGCTACTATATTACCTAACTCATTTTGAGGAGAAGCTGTTATTATTGCTCCATACTTGACTAATAGGTCATACACAAAGGCCTTACATGAAAGAACACCTGAAGAAGCATGGAGTGGAAGGACGCCCTATGTGGTACATTTGAGAATATTTGGATGTGATGCCTATGCTCATATTCCTCATAAGAAAAGGAAGAAGTTTGATGATAAGAGCTAAAAATACATCTTTGTTGGCTATAGTGATAGTGCCAATGCATATAAATTATATGAACCTATTTCCAAGAAAATCATTTTATCTAGGGATGTTACCTTTCATGAGTATCCCCCATCTAATCCTCCTAAGGCCCCCACTTTAGAAATAACTAATGAAATAGTTGCTCCATTCATGCATACAATATCATCTAGACCTTCTCCTTCACTCATAAATCAAGAAATTCATCCACAAGAAGAACTTCCTACAAACGATCCATTTCCTCCATCTCCTCCTCCTAATGACCAAGAAACATCATCCAATCCTTTACCCAAGTGGGTTCAAGCCACAATAGATGAAGCCCAAAATCATTTGCCCACCTATACAAGTAAAAGTCCTTCAGCCCTAAGACACCAAGTGAATTATGCCCTAATGGCCAAATTCCTTAGTCAAACCGAACCTTCTAATGTCAAAGAAGCACTTGGTGATACTAAATGGGTTCATGCCATAGATCAAGAATTAGATTCCATTGAAAAAAATCGCACTTGGGAGTTAGTTGATTTACCCAAAGGAAAATATACCATTGGCACAAAATGGGTATACAAAGCAAAATATAAAGCAAATGGCTCACTAGATCGCTACAAGGCTCGCCTAGTAGCTCAAGGCTATAAGCAACAATATGGAATTGATTATGAGGAGACTTTTGCTCCTGTGGCTAAGATGACTACAATCAGGACAGTTATTTCTATGGCAGCTCAAAAACATTGGCCAATATATCAAATGGATGTCAAAAGTGCATTTATCAATGGTCATTTGAAGGAGGAAGTGTATGTGAAACAACCACCAGGGTACACAGTTGAAGGCCAAAACAATAAAGTCCTCAGATTAAAGAAAGCTCTATATGGGTTGAAGCAAGCACCCCGAGCTTGGTATGCAAAGATTGACTCCTATTTTCTCAACCTTGGTTTCACTAGATTTGCAGCAGAATCTACTCTCTATGTGAAACATTGGAGGAACCACATCATTTTGGTTACATTGTATGTGGATGATCTTCTCATTACAGGTGATGACATAGAAGGAATAAGGTTGCTCAAGGAGAACTTATGCAAGAACTTTGAGATGACAGATTTAGGCCTCCTCCACTATTTCTTAGGAATAGAGGTATGGCAACAGCCTGGTAAGATTTTTATCACACAGACTAAGTACATTCAGTCTATTTTGAACAGGTTTCGCATGGACGAGTGTAAGCCCTCTCTAACTCCCATGGAAACTAGATTGAAATTGGTAAATAATTATGAAGAAGAAAGGGTTGATGGTACACTTTACAAGCAACTAGTTGGAAGTTTGATCTACTTAACTTAAACTAGACCAGATATTTGCTATTCAATTGGCCTTATTTCCAGATTCATGCAGGATCCTAAGAAGAGTCATTGGATAGCAGCTAAGAGGATTGTGAGATTCCTAAAGGCCACACCTCATTATGGCCTTATGTATAAATCAAGTGATAATTTTTCTTTGATTGGATACACGATTTAGATTGGGCCAGTTGTCCTGAAACTAGAAGATCTACATCAGGTTATTGCTTTCAATTAGGCCAAGGCTCTATTTCATGGAGCACAAAGAAGCAGAACATAGTTTCACTATCTTCAACAGAAGCAGAATATAGAGCAGCATTTGAGGCAACTAAGGAGGCAATATGGTTGAGGCAACTAATTTAGGATATTGGGTTATTCATACGTGGTCCAACATATATATATTGTGACAATCAAAGTACCATCAAGATGACCAAGAATCCAGTTTTCCATACTAGAACAAAGCACATTGAGATCCATCATCACTTCATTAGAGAAATGGTCCAAGAAAACATTATACACATGAAAGTATGTACCAACTCAATATCAAGTAGCAGACATCTTCACCAAGTCACTTTGGAAAGACAAGTTTTCTCAGTTTAGAAATTTGCTATATCTATGTAAAAGAAGTCAACATTAAGGGGGAATGTTATCTAATGTTGACTTATCTTTTTAGGATAGTGCACATTAAGGGGGAATGTTAGAATATTATTATTGTTATAATGTGCACTATGCCTATAATTGACAGGTTGACATTTGTCTTCTACCACTTGTCCCTATCTTCAATTTGAGTTGGAGTGGTGTCTTCTGAAAGACACTTGGAGTGGAGCTTATGACACTTGTCATATCTCCCTCCTAAGTTTGATGCTTATATATTGTAAGATAACTTGTAAATAAAGTGTGCCTTATTTTTCAATGCTAACAGAGATTATATTGGATTACCTCAATCTAGTCTTCTAGGCTTTGCCAAAAAATTGCAAAGCCTCCCTCTTTTCTTCTACAACACCCATGAATATTTTCTAGTTACCTAGTCCTTTTCCTTTTTTTGATTGAGTGATGCTTATGATTGTTCTTCTAGAACTTATGGGATTGTTGTTTGTCCCTTTTCTACATGAACTTCTATTATTATTATCTTATCTCTATGACTCGTACCAATGGGAGTTTCAACTTCTATTTACTCCTTTTAGTGTCTACTGCTTCTTCTTGCTCTACATTCTACTTTGATATGACCATACTGGACATGGCTGAAACTACATCGAAATGGGACTCCAATGTAATCTAACTCGTGTATGTAATACCAAATTCCTATTTTTAATTCTATATTCTTGGGTAATCCTAGAATTAGGTCCATCTTCCCTAAGATTCGAGCTACCAAATTCTAAATGTCATTTAAATTTTTTATTCCACTTTGAGAAAAACTCCCAAAGAGTTCCCTATCTCCCTCAACATATTCTTTTTCCAATATTATAGTGGTAGTGCAGGTAACTTGACCAAAATGGGTCAGGTGGTTATCCTCTTCAAGCAAGGATCAAACCCAAGTGTCCAATTTTTTAGAGTGAGGATACTATGACCCCATCTCTATATTCCATTTTTTATACTTTTGGCATCTTCTGCTTTCTAGAATACAAAAGCTATCCAACCTTTTGTTATTACATGGCATGTTGGGAGATATCCCAACAACTTGAACCATGTTGAATTTACTCAATCACATAGAATTTTTGTTTTCATAGAGCATCCCATGAACCTTCCCACCAAATATTTATATTTTAATGATAAAACTTGTTTGAGCATCATATCTTCCCCCACCACCATTTTAACTTTCTCATTTCATATTTTGATACAACATTTTCTCTTACCTCTTCTCTTATTTAGACAAGAGGTGTTTCGATTTAGAAGCTCTTGGTGTTGGGTTGGGGTTAAGTTTGGGATATTTGATTTTATCTCTTCTTCTATTATGCTTCCCTCCACTTGTTTAGGGGTTTGATTTGTGGAATCCGTAGTTCTTTTATTCTAAAGATCCATAAGCTCCTCTTGGGAATAAAATATTGGTTCCTTTGAATGTTCATATGGTCCCTCTGTATAATCAATCGCTTCTACTTCTTCATTCCCTAATGTTCCATATAACATACCTTGATCCAATATTTCCTCTACTCTGCCCTTGTTTAGGAGTTCTACTGTGGACTTTTTTGAAAAAATCTAACTGTTTAGTAAGTTTTTTAACAAATGGACCCCAACTTGTCTCCTTCATTTTTATTTTGGTTGTTATCTTCATTGCATGCTTTTTCTTCATATCATAGCTCCTTACTGCCATTGTTCATTGTATTGTTAGCTTTCAATTGTCGTTCTATTTTCTTCTTCCCAATTGTTGTTCTATCATAGTGTCTCTATCAATATCTACAAGTAAAAAATACATGAAAAAGTAAATTTATAAAATTTTACAAAGTTATTCAATGCCAAATTCATGTCACTTTTCTTACAAAATTTCATTTAGCACATGTTTGTTATATCCATATGTTGTTTCTTTCTATAAAAAATTGATCAAAATTTAGTAACATTCTTCAAGTGACTGCATTCCTTCTATAGTGGCCACAAAACTAGTTTTAGGAATTAGAAATGGATCTTTGCAAGGATCCTTACCTTTTAAAGCTAGTAATGTCATCCAATTGACTCCACTACTCTCATAGCAACTATGGAACTACTTCCTAGGATTGGCAATGAAACTCCCTAAAAACATGCCTAGAGAGGAAAAATTAAAAAAATATTTAAAAAATACCAAAAACATAAGAAATTTATGACAAAGGAAAGAGGGAAAACCCCTATAGAGTATCAATATATTGATTTTTATTACTTGTTACTATGATAATTTTTCATTCATATAAATATCATTACAAACATCTTCTTACAAATATGAGATATTTCATGCACCATGTCAAACTTTAAGAGATTATGCATTATATCATTATCATTTCAAAATCATCATGAAAAGTTTATTTGAAAAAGTGTCATTGATTTCGAATCATATTTTGGTATGCATATTGCAAATATGATAACTATATTATTATTTGCTCACAACAATTCAAATATAAATAAAGAGAGACCAAACAAATAAGTTCTAAAGAAATTATGCTATCCTTTTGGTGTCTTTATTGCATCCAATTTTATTTTATTCTAATCTCGGATAAGCACTTCACATGAAATTTTTTGTAATTCTATTTCATTTTCTTCTAACTAATTTTATGGTCTTTTGACTTCTATTTACTTATACATGAGTTATTTCAATTAATTCATTTGCTTGTTATGCCTTGTTACTCTAATTTGATCCTATCCAATGAATTTAAATATTTTTTAGCTATTTCATATTTTTATATTCCCAACATGTCATGAGAAAAGAGGGAAAATATGCACATGCAAAAATGAAAGAAAAAGATATTCAAAAAATAGAAGCAAGATACAACCCAAAACGATGACCATTATATATAGTTCAAAATTGTATACATATACACTAGTACATTGCAAAATTTCATAAAGAGTTTATCTATAGCCCAACATTGGAAATTGTTGCACACAACTACTTGTCCTTGAACAAGTCATGTGAAGCCACTATATTGTAGTCCTCTACCTAGCCAATATCATCTTTAACCTCAATATTTGTCTTCATGTGCCAAGGAGATCCAATAGTGGTCCCTCCTCTCTCACCTAAGCTAACTCCATCATTTTGTATCAACTCGAATGCCATCATATCCCCACTACATCCCACTTTCCTAGTAATCAAAATAAACCACATAATATGTTGGAGCAAAGGCATCAACATGCCTACTCACCACTTTGGAAAAGTTAGAATGTGGTAACATAAGACCAAAATCAATGGGATATTCAAAGTTATGCTACAACCAAAACCTTGAGTGATATGATCTTTCCATCCATCAATAGTAACTGCACATTTATATTGCATATATCAACATATAAGATACACGAGTACTTGACCTATGGCATGAATAATTTCTAGCATTATGCACTTGTACAATTTAAGTCAAAGAAATTAAGAAAGCATGAAATACAATATGAATTTAGCCATGATTATTTTGTCCTCCATCTACATAATGCATGTATATGCTTCCTTTGTCCATGCAATTTCACACGTCTCTCCTCCCATGTCATCCTTTCTCTTTGCAAAAACTCTTCATCCCTATCTCGATATTGCATCACGTGGGATGCCACTAGTGTATCCACTCTCCTAGTCTAGCATATCTTCTCCTTAGTAGACATCTCACTCTTTATCCAAGTTTATATCCACTATTGTGATGATCCATCATTCTCCTTGAATCTCCATTTGGCACTTGGCTCTTTGTCTTTCCTACACCTATGTAACTCTAATGGTACATATGCATCTATCACATACACTTTGCCCTCATCCTCAATTGTGGGAATACCTATGGCTTAGGGAATGTCCACAATAGATCCACCACTACCACCAAAGGTATGATCCTACTCACCTATGTACCTTTATATCCTCCCTGCTCCTAATTATTTTTTACTAA
The DNA here is from genome assembly GCA_028583015.1 of Wollemia nobilis. Lineage (NCBI taxonomy): Eukaryota > Viridiplantae > Streptophyta > Pinopsida > Araucariales > Araucariaceae > Wollemia > Wollemia nobilis. Next base: position 2,809,654 of record JAQPPZ010000030.1, read on the forward strand.
GATAGTCCATGCCATGTATATCTATTGAATATACTAAGAGACAAACTTGTGAGAGGTCACAAGTTAACCCTCCCACTCAAATTGTCTCAAAAATCCTATTCACAAGGTGCACCTCCACCATATAAGTATGGTGTCCAGTAAGTTTCTTCATAAAAATAGCAACATGCACCTCTAATGTATCTCCTAACATGTCTTTGTAGGACCTCCATATGATGTTTTCCTCTAAACATAAATTTTAAATAAACAATATCCTCTATGTTAGAGCTATATGCCCTCCTTTGATGACCACCTGTATATTCATGGTATATGGGTATCTACTCTCGAGGTAATTCATGGGGTCTATGTAAGAGGTTCCTCTCATATTTCAACCTCATAAATAGTGTTATATATCCCATCTACTTCTTATTCCATACTTGGATACCACATAAGTCATAATTATGGTTTATGAAGGTGATCCCACCCTAGTTGAAGTAGGTCCTCTACTCCAAAATAATGTTCAATATATAGGATAAATATATTAGTTGTTTTTGTTTGTAGAATACTTTAACCCAAAGCATCAATGTCACTAAGTCATAATGATATAAAATACCACTACATATATGTTCATTGTCATCTCTACGTAGTCCTTCACATTTATTAGATATGTTACATATTGTCTTGTCATGTCTCCATACCTTCAATACTTTTATACACCTTGCATGATATTCATCACATATGTAACCCTGTGTATTTCTTATCTAAATAAGTTTAGCCTAAGTTACTAATACAATAACAACTCTTTAAATATAATGCTTTGATGGCTCAAATATGGCCTTTTAGTTATCTTCACTACACCAACTCTTCTAGGTCCTGCAAATCATGCTCTATGGGTCTCCCCAACACTTTGATAAGCCAAATCAAATCACTACATCAACACATTTAATTGTTTACCCTCATAAGAGTAAATACTAGTGGCCCACCCCTCATCTCCTCCACCTATCCCAACTTTTCCATCACCAATCACTTGTAATCAAGAGCATCAAGAAGGTCTAAATCACAAATAAAAATCAAAATCTGAGTAAAATATTAGATTTATACTATAACACATGTCTATTACACCTATACATTATAACATCTATGAGGGTATTATTGTTTAATACAATGGCCCTCTAAGGTGTTTGATTTACAATAGCATACCCTAAAGGGAACACTTTTAACTATAGTGCATGTAGGGTTCTTGATTTACTCTAATGCCACATAGGAGTGTGTAAATATGATATAATGGTGACTTCCATGAAAGCATATTTGCATTCCATATCATTAGAAAAGTAAAAGCAAAGGTTTTAGATAAAATTCTAGGTATCAAGAAACAATTTCTAGTCTATATCCCTTCTCAAATACCTAATGAAGTTAAGCATGCTATCAAATTCATACAAAATATGGAATATCATGTAAAATGAGGAAGCTCTAATTCTCAAGGCATGAGGTAAAAACAATTTACAAATAAGCAACCAATATGATACTCAATCCAATAAGTAGAAGAAATCTAGATAGATAGGACATAAAAACCAAAACCAAAACCAAAAAGTTGGAAAATAGGGAGAAAATTTTGACTTTTAATAGGCCTACCATTTTGCAATTAAATTCATGATCCAAAACTTGATATGGAGGTATCTTGGGTGATCGCACGTAGCAAGAAGTAGTCCTAATAAACAATGAATTAATGATAATCTCCCGATCAATTATCAAATAAAATAAAAGCAAAAGGAAAAATGGCATGGATTTACCCAATTCTAGTTATTTACCCCATTTAACCCTCATTGTTTCCATCTTAACCACCCCTTTCTTCCATTATGTTCATATGGCCATCACCTTGACCACTAGTGGTGAAGACCCCACCACATTTATTTATCAATAGATTTTATTGCTCTTTTACTTCCTTTCATCAACTTAGCACTCTAAGTATTACTTTTAACATAACCACTCCACCCTTTATGTGTATTTTGCATCTACTTCGTGTTGATCTTGTGCCTTAGAAAGCATTGGATTAGATATCTATTGTTTACAATTTTGCAAGTTCTTAGTAATCAACTTCTTCCTTTATAGAAGGCACTTTGTTAAGACCTCACTATCTAGTGAAATAGGCATTTTTAGGGGCAAGATGTATACCATAAAATTTAAAAAGTAAAGTATACAATCTAACTTTACCCATAGGATCCTTATCTTGTCCCTATATTTTCTCCCACCCTTCCACTTAATCTAACAACAATGCCTATATTATTTACTATAACACCTAAAGGCATCCATCCTAAGTCATATTAGTAACTAAAGCACTTAATATTCTACTAAAGTGCCTACTTCTAGACTAGAAAACCTGCACATATGAACTATTATCAAGATGAATAAAAAAACTCAATGCTATTTTGCTTTTTTGGCTTACTATTATTTTTCCTTTATGTTTATTAGTAAAGATAAATTAAAATATTAAAGGTGTATCAATAAAGTGTCAAATCAAGTCACTTAGACATCATATAAACTCTTACCATTATGCTTACCTCAATGAAGTAGAAAATAATACAAGATAAGGATTTATCTCTTCTACCTTCTACTTGAAATCTACTTCTACCCATCTATTATCACTTGGGAGTCTTCTAAGATCCTACGTACTACCACCAATAAAAGATACTAAGAGGTGTAATAATTCTATCATACTATTACCCTTGACAATACTCTTTCTACCTAGTTAGTATTCTTCCATTAGGATTTTCTCTCACCTCAAGGTCAAGGTGGGGATCATTAGCCAATATCAAGGATAAAGAAGTAACTTAAAGCATCGAAGGAAGCAAATATTAAGGACCAAGCATTAAGTCAAGCATCGATTAAAAAAGTATCTTTTATTTTTTTCATCTTTTGCAATGTCTTTTCACATTTTAAAATTTATTTGCATTCTAAGTATATTAGAACTCACCACTTAGAGAGAGATAGTGCATACTATATTCCAAACCTTCATCCTACCCATCTAACCTCCTATAGATCATACTTTAGGATTTTCTAATAATAACCACATATAAAGGTTTATAATATTAAGGTTAGGAATAATAAAGGCAATATTAGGCTCATAAGATTAATGTGTATGAGTAAAAATGTTAGGATAAAAAAAATTTTGCCTTCTTAATTCTCATTAATGCCATGATACTATAGTTTGTTGTAGTACTAGGATAATGTGGTTTGTAAAAAGAGTGAGACTTATTCCAATTTCATACAACCAACTAAATATAAACAAATAAAGGCAATACTAGACTATAGTAATAAATGTGAGAAAAATACAATTCTCTTTTGCTTGTAGTATTTGAACATACATGCATAGGTGATTTAGAATGATGAAGCTAATGCAAATTATTTACATCGAACGATGCAAAAATCAAAATGTTTGAAATTTCAATGAATAAAAACTAATTTTGATGATGATTCGAAAGGTACCCCTAGTAAATCTAATGAAGGTGGTGATATTTTGAATGATGAATAGAAAATTATCCTTATGTACTCAGAATCATCTGGAGCATCTATAAATAACTATTAAAATATGAGAACAATCTTATAAGAATTAATATTGTTATTGAAAAAGGATAGAAAAATGTTCCAATTGAGTGGGATTAGTACACAATTATTAAGGTCATGAAGAAAAATTAATGTGAAGATTAGATCAAGAATGGCATTATTCTTGATGTCTATCAATTATTTACAAATACAACATCTTGGAATAGTATATTAATAGGGAAGGAAATTGGATGGTAGATAATTTAATCAATCATGTTGATCTTTGGCTAAGAAAATTTGAATATTGGAAGGCATATGATTAAAGGGAGAATAATGCAATAAAATAAATATCAAAGAATTAACAAACAAAACATAGCACATGTTACATTGTGTAGTTTTTCTCATTGGCCAAGGTTAACATTATATGATATGATTTACTAGGCAAGCCTATAGTTTAACATTGTATAGTGTAAGATAAGGTTTATTGTATAGCCTATGAGACCATAGTTCAACTTCACCTTATAAAGTGATTCTTACACCTGAATGCAAATACTATGTATATTAAGGGATTAGGTAAATATTAGAGGTATTTATACACCTTTCAATACGTTACATTGATTATTTTATTTTGATGATCATAAGTATTAGTTGTGTAAGGGTAGCCTGTCATCTTCATGTTTCTTTTTCATTGTCTTTTCACTCTCTTTCCTTTATCACTATATGATTTGAGTAATGTGTTGTTTTTGTTCATTTCGACAAATATAGTGAATTCTAATATGGTATCAAAATGGGTTTGAAGTGTTATTACTTGACCATGCAAAGGATTATTTTTACATCCTCCTTTATTCTTGAGAGAATTATCCCATTTAAGGGTTCATAAGTCATTCTAGGTTGAAGCAATAGAAAAACAAAACATGATTATTTTTCTTTTATTATGCCAATCTAGTGCAATATAATCCATGGGTGGAACTTCAAACCAAAGGTGAAGATCTCTTTTTGCATAATAAGAAAGTGCTTATCATTCCATAAAATTGTCTTCTTATAAAATGTGAAGGATATTCTTTTGATGTCTACACAATTATCTAAGGTGATCCATTTCTTCTTTTTTTTCTCTATTCCGACATAAGCGTAAAATCCACGATATTCCTCCTATATATCCCTCATTCCAGGGTCAAATTTGTTTTTATATCACTACCACTATGAGAAATTGATTTTTTGGGTTGAATTCACCAATGTCATTATGCCCCCAGATCAATCCTCGAGCGGACCTCCTTGTGTTCAATGGTGAGTGTGTAGAGTCTAGAGCATCATCAAGGTGACACCTTGAGCTCCTTTATAACCATCAACATAGATGAATTGGTTCTTCTCATGCAATGATCTATTTTAATGAAATATCTCAAGATTGAACCCCATCTAGCTTGTTTTGTTGCCCTTTATTGTAGTCAGTTCAACCAACTATGGTCATAAAGAAACCACACAGTTTTTTGGGATGTTGGCATGCTCTGTTGTCAAAGTATTTGGCACTTATAAGCTGGGAGGTCATAGGTTTAACCTTTGGTCCTCTTCTAATCTTACAAGGTGTATTTGACATGTGCATTTATATAATGTCCATGGAATGTAGGGACATTCTTCAATGAGAAACCCTTTAGTTCTCCTCACGGGCATTGTTGTCTATGTTATCTATTGTGCACACACTAGGTTATTTTTTTAGCAAAAGTTACAACTTCAAGTCATCTTCCCCTTGTTTTAGTAGCTTGTTGTTTTGATGTTGATGATTGCTCTCACTTTAGGGGTACGCGTACCCTTCCCATCTCAATATATGGGTGTAAGTGCCTAGCTAGCTTTGGATGCCCACCACCTAGGGGACGTAGATATAGATCTCACCACCTCACCTACTCACTTCATGATCTAGATTAGATGATTTTTTGACTGAGTTGATAGCCACATAGTTCCCCCAAGAACAAAAACACATTATATATGTGCTCAATCCAAAAAATAAAAGGGCTTCCTTCCATTCATTGCAAGTGTACATTGGTAGATAGGTGATAAAATCAAAGTGCATACAATAAAGTGGTAAATTTTTTGTACGTAATTGAAAGTATAATGTTTGGATAATCCAATTATTTTCTTGTTTTATAGGCTAAGGGTAAACCTTACATCGGCCATAACTTTTGCATAAGAAAGCATTTTGAGACATTTTAGTACAAATTTTCAAGTCTTTCATTTTAGTGGTAGTTGTTCAAGGACTTCTTAAAGGTGTATAGGCAAATTTGGATGTAGTAGACTTCAAATACAATGTCCATTTAAATGGAAAATTTGTAATATATGGTCAACTTAGAACGAACTATTACCAAGTAAGAACCTTTGGTGCATCTTCAAAGAGAACCAAATGCCCTTAATGAAGTAACGAATTAGCTGAAGAAGACTCTTAGATTATTTCCATTATTTATTGAGTGTGATTTACTTTTCCATACTAAATATAAAGGAGACTCATTCAAATTCTAGGACAAATCCAAAGATCTATTTGGAAAGATGAACACTACAAAAGTCAATTGCTTGAAGATGAAACTTTCTTATGTTAAATATGGATGATTTTGATAGTATTGAGGACTATATTGTGATATTTAAAGGTATTAAGATCATATATTATTCCTTTGGAGGTGTTGAGAAGGAAGATCCAAAACATGTTAAAATTGTTATTAATAATATCACTTGTCACATTAGATGCTCAAACTAATGGTTTATATTTTATTCCTATGTTCATAGAGGAGCACAAACAACAAACCCTTAATGAGCTCTTCTCTCTTCTAGTTCATTTTCAATTGTCTTTAAGGAACGATGGTAAATATCCTCAGGAACAAGCTTATGCAAAAGCTTTTAAATCAATGGAGGCAAAGACCAAGCATCCTAAGGCAAGTTGCAACCTTCAAGGAATATGAATCCTACTTTCAAATTCTATAGGCAAGAAGTTCATCCTTGTGATATTATAGAAGACAAACAAAATTTAAGAAGGTTAGCAGTTTTTCACAAGATGACAAGGGAGGTTCTCATGGGTCCCCCTCATATACAAGTGAATCAATGCAATAGAGCTTCCATTACAAGGACATTTAAATGTCTCCTCACATTGTCCCTACTTTATATTATAGGGATTGTTTAATTTGATGGTTTTGGTACTATTCCATCATATCAAAAGAAAGAGAGAAGAACTATACAACATCTTATTATGATAATAGAGTGATACAATCCGAATGGAATTATGAGGCCCTTTATATAGGAATATGGATTCCTTGGCCAACACTCTACCTAGCTTACACAAGGACATCTTACACATTTATAACTTGCACATTAACACTTGTGCATTTATTCATTACTTGAAGTAACTAGCTAACTTTCCCCTAAAGTAATATCCTACTCTAACTATGTACCAAAGGTGGTACATTTACATGACACAAATGATGTGATATATTCCAACACCCCCTATATTACATTATTTGGTATGAATTGCATAGATGATCTCTGAATGTTTGAAACTTGGTTTTCCCAAGTGCTTTTGTATAATGTCTACTAGCTGATCTTTTGTAGGAACGTGCTTGAGGATGATATGATGGTTCTAAAAATGATCTCTGATGAAATGACATTGAGCTTCAATATGTTTAGTTCTTTCATGTATAATTGGATTTTTGATCAGGTTCAATACTCCTTGATTATCGTAGAATATCATGGTTGGAGTTCGTTTGATCCCCATGTCTAATAATATGTATTGTAGCCATAAATATTTGCAATTTGTATCTCGTGTTGCTTGATATTCTGCTTCAATTAATGACTATGTCACTGTATGTTGTTTGTTACTATGCCAAGATATAGGTCCTGATCCAAGATAGAAGACATATCCTGAGGTAGATTTTCTATCATCAATAGATCCGACATAATCTAAATCTGAGTATCCCTGTAGGAAAAAATCCTTGACATTATTTATATAAGTTAGTCCATAATCAGTAGTCTTTTTTATATATTGTAATATTCTTTTTGTGTATTTCCAATGACTTTCTCTTGGCTGTTGCATGAACCGTGAAATATAATTTACTGCAAATGTTATGTTTGGTCGACTATTTGTTAAGTACAGAAGACTTCCAATTAAATTACAATACATGGTTGTTGAAACCAATGGTGTTTCATCATTTTTGGATAATTGGATCCCTTGCTCCATTGGTGTATCTTTAGACTTACACTCTATCATTCTATATTTTTCAAGTAGGGCTTTTGCATATTTTGATTGAGTGATAGTTATCTTGTCCTTTCCTTGATAAATCTTTAGACCAAGGCAATAGTTCATTAGACCTAGATCTGTCATTTCAAATGCTTTTTCTAGATCCCATTTAATATCACTTATTAATTTTTTAGAACTTCCAATAATTACTATATCATCTACATATACTATGAGAATATGTCATTTCCATTTTTCTTGGTATATAAACTAGGATCTGACATGCTTCTTTTGAATTTAAGTTGTAATAAGTGATTGTTGATCTTTATATTCCATGCTCTAGGATCTTGTTTAAAACCATACAAATATTTGTTCAATTTGCATACCTTATTTTCCTGTCCCTTAGTGATAAATCCTTCTAGTTGTGACATATAGAATTCCTCTTCTAATTCACCATTAAGGAAGGCACTTTTTACATCCATCTGATGAAGTTTCCAACCCTAATACGTTTCTAGAGCAGAAATTGTTTTGATAGTAGTTATTCTAGATGTTGGTGCAAATGTTTCTTCATAATCAATTCCCTCTATTTGAGTGTATCCCTTGGCTACTAGTTGAGCTTTGTATTTTTCAAGTGTTCCATTTCCTTTGTAGTTGATCTTGTAAACCCATTTGTAACCTACTATTTTCTTTCCTGGAGGTAGTTCTACTAGATCCCATGTCTTATTCTTTTGAAGTGATGTATATTTTGAGTCCATAGCTGCTTTCCAGCGTGAGTCATTCAGTGCTTGAAATGTTGATGTTGGTTCCACTGTATTACTCAACATTCCTCTATTCATTCTGGTTAAACTTTGAGTTTGAGGTCTAGTAGTGGTAAGATCTGGCATTCTTTCTAGATTTGATTCTCTGAGAGTATCTTTGAGCCATATTGGTTCTTTTCTAGGAAGGATTGTAGATGCATCTGTGTCTTGTTCTTGAGATTTTGATTCTGACTCCTCACTTGTGTCTTCATCTGAGATATTTAGAAGAATTTTTGTGTTATTATTTGTTTTTCTATATCGATTTTGAAATTTTCAAAAAAGATTACATCTCTACTAATGTAAACTTTCTTTGTGTATGGATCTAGTATTCTATATCCTGTAGATTCATTGTCATAACCAACAAATATTCATGCCATGGTTTTGTTATTTAATTTTGTTCTCTTTTGTTTTGGAATATGCATGTAAGTTTTACACCCAAAAATCTTCAGTTTTCCTATATTTGGCTTTTGTCCTAACCATGCTTCTTCTAGTATAATATGTTTGAGTACTCTTGTTGGTAATTTATTTTGTATGTAGACTGTTGTTTGTACTGCACTAATATTGATGATCAAATTGAGCCTCCTTCAACATACCTCATATGTTTTACTATCTGCTACAACAACTGGTTTCGCATTTACTTTTTTAGGGAATTGAACCAATGAATATTTCCAGTCATGTTCTTACTTGCTTCTGAGTCTATATACCAATAATCCATTATACCTCTTGATAAAGGGTTTTAAACTAGGATATTGTTATGTCTCTTTAGTGATTAGAGCATGCAATATGATTGATAAAGTGCTTTTTTGGAATAGTAGTTCAATATTGGATTGATTTTGTAAAATTTTGTAAATACTAAAAATCAGCTTTTATTACTCCTTATTTCTCCTATTGAACTAAGCACTTTCTAATTTGAAGAAGTTCTCAAAGTTGGATTTCTTTTACCCCTTTAATGTGTTTATGAGACAACTATATCAATTGATTCCAACCCCTAATTATCTTTAATGAACCTCTTTCTATATCCCTTGATATTTAATATTTTAATGTTTCTAAATTCCAATAATTTATTTTGATGTAGTATTCCTTATAACTCCTTAATTTGGAATATTAGAAAACAATAATATTTGCAATAATAGGGTTTTAATTTCCCAAGTAGAAACCCTTATACCTCCTACTTTATTGTTTGAAAATATGTAAATGTTCTTGTAATGGGCTTGCTTAATATGTTACTAATGCTTGATGAACGTTTGCAATAGTAAATGAATTATATCCTTATAACTCCAATGTCACTTATACTTTAAAGCAAGCAAATTTAATAAGAACGTTACCTTGGTAGTCCTTGTGGCTCAACATATTTGTTGGCAGCTTGGTATCTTTGGATGGCGTTGGCGCTGGTTTCCTCCTTGAATGGCACTTGGACAATGCGAATAATCTCCAATAGAAGAGCACTGGAGTTGTTGATTTATGACAACTCTTTAATGCTTCTCTTGGGCACTATGACCGATGGTTGAATTTGAATCTCCCTTGAATTCAATCCTTGAATGGTGGTGCCTCAAATATGACCTCTTTGACCTACTTTGAATGTCTTTACCAAGAGCCTTAAATGCTCTTTGTGCTTCTTATGCACTGCTACAAATGCACTTTCTTCCTTAGTTTTAGGTGCCTTAAATAGGAAGGAGTTCCTTTTTGTGAGGGACAAGTGTCATAGGAGTTTTATTCAACGCTTGGAGGATGTAGATTCCTTTTGACACTTGTAATATTTGTTGTTGGATGGAGGATGAATGTTAGAGACTTTCTTGAGTGCTTATAGAACTTGGTTACACGTGTCACCTATTTTCTAACATAAGCAATGCTTCCTAGGTAACGCTCCCTTTGATTATTCCTTTCAGGTGTGCAATATTTGAGCGTTATTTTGAGCGCTCATATGGATGATGTTAGGTTTTCTTCAAAGATGACAAGTGGCACCTTTTCTCTATTCCTATGTAACGTATTCTAGCAAGCTTCCTCAACATCTTATTTTCAACTCTTTATTTGCTATTTTTTCTACTCAATGCTTTGATGGCGCTTGGTATGTGAGTTGGTTCCAACTGGGATAATGAGCAACACTTTGATGGCTTTGATCTAGGATTGTGAGCAATGCTATGGTGGAGTTTTATGATACTCCAATGGTGATTTTGAATGCTCCTTGTGGACGTACGTCTAGCTCTTGGGTATTGCTTTCTTTATGCTTTGATTTTCTCTTGCTTTCAAGTTGTATTTTTGCCTTTGTAGATGATAGCTTCTCCTTGTGCTATGTTATGTATGTTGTGAAGGTTGCTTATTGTGGTTGTCCAAACCGCAGGTGATGTGAGCTCCTTGAAGGCTCTTTTGACCTTGTTTGGATGATGCTTCTCTATGACCGCTTTGATGTTCCTTGCTTGTGAAGAATGTGTCTTTATGACACTTAGACCTTGTCCTTTTTCCTACGTAGGATAAAATATTATGGTGCAAGATAATGTAAATAAAATTTGTAATAAAATACCTTATTTTTACACCTCCTTTTAGGCAAGAGCTGATTTGACATTGTCTCCTTTGCTAGACAACTCTCTCCTTTTGCTTGGTTAATCTGGTAATAAATATAAGCTAATAACCACATAGATAGAATCTTTTGAATTAGTTTCTACACTAATTTTTTACCTTAAATAACCCTTAGTGCACCTCGAATATGAGACTCACCAAGTCTCGAATTGTAGCTTCTTTTACTGATTTTGGTGGTGGCTTTCTTCTCCACTCCTTGGAGAAATCTGATCTATTTTTGGTGGCTTCTTTGGACCATGAATTATTGCAGGTTTTGTGCACCAAATAGTGTCTCTAGAAACTTTGATGATCTGATGGTTTTGTGCCCTTGATCTTAACAATCAAAAAACACAAACTAACATTTTTTTAGAGTAACTAGTTTAATGAACAACTAGTACAATGTAATGAATCAATAATACTTCTAAATGCACTTTATTCTCACCTTATTACTCTTGTAAATAAACTCTCAAAGCAGCTTCTAATGCACTTAATAATCTCTGTAAATTTTAAGAGTAATTATAATGAACTCTTAAATAATATGTAATTTTTCACTACAATCAATGTTGTAGGATGTAGACTTCTTGCTTTCTAGATAGATAATAGGTAGATGATATTTTCCTTTCTATTGAGATATATTCAACTTCTATTTTAATAAGCAAATATCTCCTTAACAAGAACTATATTTTGCACCTTCTTGAAGACTGTTATATGAGCCCTTATCTTTGCCACTTTAATCCAAATATGATGCTTAGTGGGGCTTTGATAATGAACCTAATTGCATCCAAGTTTCTTAACTTTAATGACTTTCTAAGATCTTGTTGCCTTGAGATGGATGAAATCTGCAACTTCAAAAAACTTCCTTAGGCGATGTTGTGTGCAGCGATGCATAGTGACAGGTCCAATTTGCAAAGATGCAATCAGGAACTCGGATGTGTGTTATAGGATGCAGTAGAGTTCAGGCCCTTGTGGCTATGATACCAATGATAGTTTTGGTACTATTTCATCATATCAAAAGAAAGAGAGAACTATACATATTAATATGAGAATAGAGTGATACAATCCAAATGGAACTATGATACCCTTTATATAGGAAGATGGATTCCTTGGCCAACACTCTACCTAATTGTACAAGGGGACACCTTGCACATTTACAACTTGCACATTGACACTTGTGCATTTATTCATTACTTGAAGTAACTAGCTAACTTCCCCCTAACGTAATCTCCTACTCTAAGTATGTACCAAAGGTGGTACATTTACATGACCCAAATGATGTAATATATTCCAACATAATTGTGTAATCTCTTCTCATTGTCCAAGACTGCTACTGTATGATTAATTTATTACCGACATTGTATATTATAAGATGGGGTTTATTATTAACCTATGAACCTATAGTTCACCTCGTAAAGTGCACATTATATCTTACCCTTGATAATATTTCGATTAAGAGTGAAATTGTTAGTCATTTATACACTTTGATCCATTGCATTGATATGTGTTTAATTAATTATCATTAGTGTTGGGTGCCTATGTATCCTCTCATCTTTGCATATCTTTTTCATTATCTTTTCACACTCTTTTCTCTATCATTATAAAATTTTAATAATGTGTTGTTTATTTTGTGATGACAAATATTGTTAAATTTAATAGAAGTAAGAAGAGGAATTTAGAAATATCTTCTATGGAAAGTTGAATTAGGAATAAATTGTGAAAAGTTTGGTTTGATATGGACTACTTGACCTTATAACCAATGTAATGTTTTGATATAATGACATGAATGGCCCCATATAGTTGCCACATATAACTTGTTAAGAAAACAATGGCTACATAAGCAAATGAAAGTGACAAAAAAAATATCAGAGATATGCAAATAATTCAACAAATGATAAAAATTAATAAATGAAAGCAACAGTAGCCATTAATAAAAAATATAACAAACATTAAAATTAAAGAATAAATATAAGTATATATAATATTTTTTTCAGTCTTTAAATACAAAAGTAGAATAAAACTAATGACTTTATATCCATAGCTTAATTCTAATTCCCCAAAGGCAATTGTTAAAGTTCAGATAGAAGAGTGCATACAAAGAACATTAGAAGTCCATGATTCAAATTGACCATTTCCAGCTAAAACACCATATTAGTTTGAATGGCATAAAAATAACTTTGCCTAAAGTTAACAATCAATGAGATTCATAAAATGAATTATCTTTATCTTCTTCTCTTTATTTCCTAATAATGAGATTGCATTTAAAGATGTAATGGATGACTTTGATAATGATAACCCTTCTCAACTAACATTGATAAAGGATAAGAAATTGTTAGCATAACCCTTTTCAAATCATATTGATAAAGGAAAAGTAATGGCTAAAGGAATAGTAGATGAGGAAGCTAGCAAAATCTTCAAAAGTATATGGTTAACTTCTTATAGCTCATGTAATGTTTTGATTTTTTAATGGAAGTTATCCCCTATAGATGATATACTTGTTATATGAAGATATACATTGCAAGGAGACATATTTTCACTGTTCTCATACACCTTTGAGAAATTCCACCATCTTTCATAAACACACATTATGAAAACATCTCGCAATGTTAAATTAATATCACCTTTTAAAATTTAATTCTAATAAACTCATTGTTTTAATCTATATAAAAGTTCTAAAGTTTTAGGATATTAAAATTTAAAATTACAAGATCAAATTTACAAATGAAACTTACACGTTACAACTTAAAAATTTATTTCATTGAAGTTTAAATCGGACCTTATTTACAAAAGTTGGAAAAGAAAATAGCACCAAAGTAAACAGCAAATCATGAAGTTATAAATTGAATCTAAAAATAATGTTATAATATCAAAATCCTATGTCAAAGAAATTAAAAAAAATAACAACAAACAAATTAATCGTTACTTCCATAAAATTGCTAATTGAAAAAATTGAAGCTGAGTTGTAATTTATTTCTACCACTAGTTGCCTATTAAAATATTCTATAACAATTATAATTTTTTTATTTGTTTTTCAATTCATTATTCAACTTTAATTAATTATAAAATTGAAGCTGAGTTGTAATTTATTCCTACCACTAGTTGCCTATTAAAATATTCTATAACAATTATAACTTTTTTAAACATTACTTTACCACAAAGGCTAATTTGTTTTTCAATTTATTATTCAACTTTAATTAATTATGTCAAAATCCTATGTCAAAGAAATTAAAAAAAATAACAACAAACAAATTAATAGTTACTTCCATAAAATTGCAAATTGCTAATTGCTAATTGAAAAAATTGAAGCTGAATTTTAATTTATTTCTACCACTAGTTGCCTATTAAAATATTCTATAACAATTATAATTTTTTTATTTGTTTTTCAAATCATTATTCAAATTTAATTAATTATAAAATTGAAGCTGAGTTGTAATTTATTCCTACCACTAGTTGCCTATTAAAATATTCTATAACAATTATAACTTTTTTAAAGATTACTTTACCACAAAGGCTAATTTGTTTTTCAATTCATTATTCAACTTTAATTAATTATATATACCACTAGTGAAGTGTATACAAACCAATCAAAGATAATTTATTTTTCAATTCATTATTCAACTTTAATTATATATACGAGAAGTGTATATGGACCACTTTAATAAAAAATAATAGACAATGATATAGATTTAATGTATCAAACCCTTAATTTGTATTAAAATAAATTAATATTTTAATTTTATGTTAAATGTAATTTGTTTGTCCATTCATCACTTCATCACTTCAATTTTTCTATATGATAAATTATTATAGAAAAATTAAAATAATAGACAATGATATAGATTTAATGTATCAAACCCTTAATTTGTATTAAAATAAATTAATATTTTAATTTTATGTTAAGTGTAATTTGTTTGTCCATTCATCACTTCATCACTTCAATTTTTCTATATGATAAATTAAAATAAATTAATAATTCAATTCTATGTTAAGTGTAGATTTAATGTATCAAACCCTTAATTTGCATTAAAATTAATTAATAATTTAATTTTTGTTTTTGATATATAGAAGAATGAGTAACGACCTTTACCTTTCCTTTGTTAAATCGCATTGAATGATAAACCAAAATAAATTAATAATTTAATTCCATGTTAAATGTAAATAATTTAATTTTATGTTAAATGTAATTTGTTGTCCATTCATCACTTCAATATTTTTATATATGGTTTGTATGTTTTAGTAAAATGTCTATGTACTAATTAAATAGACATACTAATAGACAAGACAATCAAAGGTACACTGATTTTTTTATAACAATGTACTTCATAATTATTAATTAATAATTATTATTTATATGTAAAAAAATTATATAAATTCTTGAAACTCGTACCCAGTTTCACGAAAAGGGGCCAGGGGGCCCTTCAAAAATCACCTCGTGTTCAGCTCAACTTGTCCTTTCAATCAATACTCAATCTTGTTGTAGTTCCGTAAAAGCTCCAAAATTAGAAATTAAAAAAAAAAAAAAATTAAAATAAAAAGCTCTGAAATTTACAAATATTTAAACCATCTATGTTAAATTTTCAAACAAACACATATAAATATTAGGGTGAAATCATAGGAAAGTGATTCCTAATATAAAAGAAATCATTATTTTACTAGTGTTGGTTCACTTCAACCTTATAGGAGTAAGGATGGAGTGTCCCACTGTCTAATAACCTTATATTGCTTAGGTCCAGGAGACTAATTCAATACTAGTGTTGTAATTCCATCAATTTTCAAACTAAACTCCAAAAAAAAACTTTTTTCGAGGAGACTAATTCAATACTAGTGTTGTAATTCCATCAATTTTCAAACTAAACTCCAAAAAAAAACTTTTTTCGATATTTTTATATTTGGATAGGATGGGAAGGTTTTCCAAGAGTTTATCGGAGGGACAACACAACCTTGACTCTTTTTCGGGAGGTCCAAGGTTCAAACCGCAATACGGCTGTGTGTTAAATTTCCTATTGAGAAACTCAACTCTCCCCTTATGAGGTGGGATGGCAATGCCCAGCGCCGTCCTCGTAAAGATTAACCAAATCTTTAAAAATTAAAAAATTAAAAAAATAAAAAGAGACTTCATCTACAATTAAATTTCCAAACAAATCTCCATGGTAGTCCCCATCATACCCTAGCATGGAAGGAATCATTCCAACCCATTCACTAGTGTCGGTTCCCTTCAACAGCCTACTGCCCTAGCTGTATTGCTAGCCTCCCGTGAGTTCAGGAGACTAACTCAAGGAAGGAGGGGCCTACTGGTCTACCTGCCCCTAGCTATATTGCAAGGGTCCCGTGAGTTCAGGAGACTAACTCAATACCACTGCCCTACACGTATGGGATAAAAATGACCAGATATTTTTTCCACTTAAAAAGTGACTAGGTTTAATTTGTTTAATTTATTATGAATGCAATATGATCTGTCTAAATTGTCCAAGGCCGTTAACTTTTTTAAATTGGTTCTTGCTTTTCAACTAAATTTACTCTAACCATAAGATTTTCACACTTTGCTTTCATTATAATACAATTCTCCTAAATTGATTCTTGCTCTTCAACTAAATTTACTCTACCATAAGATTTTCACACTATGCTTTCATTATGTGAATGCTACAATTCTCCTAAATGCTGACGTTCATTTATAATTACTAATATTATCACCACCAGCAGCCCATTTCTGCAGGTTATGTCCATTTCAAATATCTTTTTCATCTCTTAGAATATGTAGTTGGCTTATGTCCTTGTATCTGTAACCTTACCCATCTCCTAACTATATGGTGTCGTAAAGACAATATTGGGCCATTGATTATATCACCTATACAGATAGGAATTTTTATTATATCACCTACACAGATAGGAATTTTTATATTGGGAAAAAAAATGAATAATTCTATCTCGAACTTGAGGACTTAATCATTATGGAGGTGGCAATTCCATCTCAACATTTGAGAATATTTAGTTGCTTGCATATTGGTAATGCATGTGAAGGCAACATATTAATTCAAAGCTAAATCTCCAGATGGATAAGAAAATTATGGCAAACAAAAGTTGCAACCTGGAAGAACGCCTTTGGAACATCCTACTCCAACAGTTTTACAAGTAGGATATTTCAACACTATGGACCATAATCCTGTGAGATGCATCAACTAGTCTGAGTCATAATCCTGTTACACCCGTCCCATAATAATAGCTAGCAAATCACTTCCTAGAGCAATTGTTATTCCATTGGATTCCAAAGGTAATGTTCAATTCCAAAATGCTCCTCATAGTGTTGATTGATATTTATATAACTCTCAAACACTGAATTCAACCGTTTAAGACATGTTTTAATTCCTAATGCATGAACGCCATTCAACGAGGTGACACTTTTCCACAGGCAGACAAGTTGCATTGGTTTCTTTCAATGATTACTAGATATTCTTAGTACCTTAGGTCTGTTGATTTGTTTTACTTAGTAATTTTAAAGTTTATTTAAAGAAAAAATCTCAACCTTATCGTCTTATAGATCGGCAACATTTTTCCTACTAGATGGGTTAGGACAAATTGTCATCCTTTTCTTGTCTTTGCCCAAAACGTTTTGTAATATTGCATTGAAATTATGAAATCATAGAGTTTTATTTGATTCTTAAAAATGTTTTGATATGTTTGATTGATTTAAGCATATTTGACATTTTTCCTCATTATATCTGGATTTTGTGGAACTTTTTTTAACATTTGTTGTACATAAAACTGGTCATTTAAAGAGTTTTGCACATTCAAATTCCAAGAAAAAATATGCATGTAGAACTTTTATGTTTGTTGTAGACTCATGATATTTTGATGCTATTTTGAAATCATAAATATTTAAGTGCAGCAATTCATTTTTTTTTGTCTCGAACATTTATAGGAAGACTTTAAGCCCCTCATACTAGTCTATACTTCCTCTCTCACCTACATTGATTAAACAACTAATGTTTTATGTTTACCATGAAGAAAAAATATTCATTAAAAAATTGTTATAACTCAATATGAAATCTGGAAAGAATTGTGTTCCTCCTCCTTTTTTCCATAGATAATTCCCAGTGCCACATCTAGTCAGCTTGCCAAATGATGAGAATGTTCTCTTCCTGAATAATATAAAATACAAAGGAAATGAAATGCAAAGTCTATATTCCAACTGATCTTTATAAAAAAGTACTTGCTTGGAAATTGATCACAGCTAGGTAACATTATAGTTGACATGATACATTAATGTTCCTTATCAGCTTTGAAACTTTTGGAAGTTGTTTCATCGTAACCTTTTTCTTGTTTTTTATCTTCCTCGTAAGGTTTATATACAAGTAAAAGGTGGACTTTTCCCCGTGACTTTTCAGGTGCAGGTGTATTAAGATTATAGACCAAGTCCAACCACAACTCTTTTGGCTCGTGAGGCTTCAACTGCATAGCAACAACAGAAACCTAATCATTACTACGTTATAATCATTTTCTAATGATATATTATTATAAAAATTCTTCTCAATTTCTCAATCTTATAACTAAATGTAAATATATTTATATTCCACTGCAAGGTGTATCAAAACAATAACCCTACATCTGCTTAAGTTGTTGATATTACTTGCAAAATCTATAATGAAAGGGCAGATCCTGATCAAAAGGAAGCTGTTTAGCAATGAGGAAAACTATACTTAAGTGATCCATGGAAACTATCCAGACATCTCCTCTTTGGTCCAAGTTGGTTTACAACACCACTAATGAAGTAGATATGCAATAGAAAACTTCCCTCCATCTACAAGTGATTTTAATATTTATAATACTAAAATAATGGTTATTTCTGACAATGCTGAAAGAATTAATAACTTCTTTTATTCAGCTTAAAACATGGTTAGCCATAGTTACAATGAGTACTGAATGTGAAAGCTAATAGAAAACAGAGGATGTTCTTAATAGTAAGCGGGGAAAATTAGACTTTACTTTTGCATTTACTAATATAGCAGCATCGCTAGGAAATGCTGTATACTAATGGCCTTAATAAGTGACTTGCAATGACTTTTGAACAGACTAAATTAATTAAAGATATAGCTTCAAAATTTTCAAGAGTGAACAAGGTGCCTAATTGCACCCTAATTGAACAGTTATAGCAGTTCAATGGCCAAAATTAATTGAAACAGTTATAGCAGTTCAATGGCCAAAATTGGGCAATGTGAAGTAACCTTGTTTACCTCCGAATAAATTTAGATAACCATAAGAACAAATAAATAGATAAACAAATAAATAAATAATATATGAAGCCTGAGAATAGCAATTAAGTCTGACAATTCTGACAATTCTAGCATCCCAGTGTCATGCTACATTTTTCGTAACTTCCACGAAGGCTTGTTTCCTAATACACTTTTTCTTGTTTTCTATGAAAACTTTTCTTTTCTTTTTTATGTGAAAGATATGGTCTAATAGGGCTTGAGAACATACGGTTCATTATAGGCTTGATAACCTATGGTTCATTTGACATTTTCATTTGAGGGGATGAGTTGAAGCTCACATGAATATGCATATATTTTGTATGTAATTTCTACATTTTCATTTTGAGGGGATGAGTTGAAGCTCACATGAATATGCACATACTTTGTATGTAATTTCTACATTTTCATTTTGAGGGGATGAGTTAAAGCTCACATGAATATGCATATATTTTGTATGCAATGTGAGGTGAAATAGAGTCTGTTCAGTCCTACAACTAGAAGCTGAGCCGGTTGTTTACCTATTTGGAAGAGGATCTATCAAACACATTGAAGAAAAGGTGGTTTGTTGAGGGCCTTCTTCTTATGTACCAGAAGATGATCAAGGTAGTCCCATCAAATCAAAAGGCCTTTGAGTGGGCCTTGAACTTGGAAAGCAATGTAAAGACATCATTAAAATACTGGGGTCATGTTAAACAGGACGAGTGCGACTTTGACGATGAGAGTGACTCTGGCAACAAAAGTGATGATTCTGAAAACAAGAGTAGCTTGAAGGATGATTTGAGTGCATCATCCAAGTGTGGGGATCAAGATTTAATGAAGAGTGTGACTTTGATGAAGAAAGCAATGACTTCAAGGATGAGTGCAACACGAATAATGCACAACAATGTGAAATCATCACTACATATGATTGCAGCACACAGGCAGACTGTACCAAGGAGGAATTCCATCTACAAGGCAGTCCATGGCAACCACCAAAGAATTGGAAGACATCATATGGAAGACACCAATTTGCATATGATACTGAGGGCAGACATATTGTGTAGTGTTGGTGATACCATATGTGGGGGAACTTTGCACGTGCATCTCATTGTACTGCAAATGAAGATTTCTGCATGGCTCAATGTGCTGCAAGTCAAGATGAAACAGAGAAGAGTCACAACACTAGCCAACACAAGATGAATTAGGGGAATTTCATGAACTTGATTGCAAATAAGTAGGATGTGACAACACAAGTGGTTTAGATTGCATAAAAAAGTTGATGTTGTGCAGGAAGAGGACAATCCATGATTACACAACTTAATCCAAGTCAGGAAGAACAACACATGTATGCCAGAGAAATTCACTAAATCATGGGTGCAGACAGTCGAGCAAATGGTGCAGACGATGAAGTGAGGTGGCCTTAAGAAGGGTTGTCTAGACACAGATCCTAGTCGTTTGGACTTGATTCATCTAAGCCCCAGGTATCTACGCTAGGATCCATACTGTATGGAACAAGCTAGAGGCCGACAGGGTCATCCAAGCAATCAAGCAGGATGTCTAGAAGTAATGGAAAACTGTTTTGCTGCAAAGAAGGATCATTTCCTAGGATCGTCTAATTGTTTGGAGACCCATAAAGGAGCATGCACCAACCAACCAGCCATGAGTCCGAGACGAAGAAGTCAAAGTGTTGAGTGCTAGAGGGCAACAATGAGAGTTTCACTACTATGAAAACAAATTGATCAAGGGAGGAGGAAGCAACAACCTTTCCAAGAAGTATTCCATTGCAATGAAGCCAAAGCTAGGGAATGAAGATGAGGATTTTGCAAAATAAAAAACCATGGATCAAAAGAAAACCCCCATTGGAGCAAAATAAAATTGCAAATCCCTGTTTGGATTGTGGGACTAGGGTTTCGTTTCCAAAGATGAAGTGTCAGAAGAAGAAGCAAGCAATAGTCCAGGTGTTGGGCATCATCGACTAGAGAGAAAGAAGGCAAATCAATTGGTTGGGGAGATATCTAATAGTGAGAGGGAATGTTTGCACTGTTTGAGGCAAAGACATGGTTGTTGAGGCCATCCATGTGGAAAGAGGACGTGGTTGACGACAATAAGGCAACAAAAGGGTTCTCTTGGTCGTTTGAAGAGAAAATGACAAGCACCAAGACATCGAGGAATACTTTGGATGGCAATCAATTGTCAAAGCACTCATCAAGGTTGTTTGGAACAAGGTCTTGGCAATTTGGGACAGTCTGAGTTGTTCAAATGGAAGACAAGGTCGTCAAGCCATGAGGGAAGGTTGCCTCGCTCAATTGGCCAATTGTCAACTATTGGAAGTTTTTTAATAGCACAAGACCATTTGTATAGGGAAGTGATTTGTTTAATGCATGGTGAATATTGTCGGCTTGGAGAGAGGTCATCAGAGTAGGAAGAGGAAGAATTTGCATAGTAAAGGATTTACCCTAATGGCACAAGGTTGTCTAAAATACCAAGGTTGTTTGGTGAACAACCGAGGTTGTCTGATACAAAGACCTAATCATCCGATTTGTCGAAGACATCATCCATCTGATAGATGAGGTTGTCTGATGGCACTTGCTCATCTAGAAGAGGCATGTAGACAACAAAGAAATTTCCAAGGCTATCCAAATATAGGAAATCGCCAACAAGAAGGAGATGTTGATTGTTTGCAAAATCCTAGCCATAGAAAAATTGCCATTTTCTCACAATTTCTCACAAGAAATTGCAGATGACGAGTTACTTTTTTTAATTTTCTCGATACTAAGATCACCAAGTCATGGCAATATTTCTCATGATTTCTCATTGTTTTCTTAGGAGAAACTTCACAAGCCTCAGGTAGTTGGGAAAATATTGTGGGAAAAATAATCTTTTAGAAGTCCATTTGGACTTACTTTTTTGTTCTCTATATTTATAGAAGTTCCAAATTTTCAACTGCATCCACATAAATTTTGAAACAAAAAACAGTTTAAAAACTGCATAAATTTTGAAACACAAAACAGTTTAAAAACTGCTCTATATTTTGAAAACACAAAATAGTTCAAAATCTGCTCTATATTTTGAAATTTCGCATGTGTATAATACTATGATGACAAGAATGATTTGTAATTGTGCTCTTTATTATGTATATCCAATATAAAATTAGCTATTTAGCTCTCAAAAAATTGTTTAAAATGTTTTTTTTTAATTGAAAAGTTTTCTTTAGTTTTTTTTGCCCAGTCCATGGGGAATTTTTAACCGTGGGCTCTCTGTTGGCTTCCAAGTGGAGTCGGCAGGGAGGTGCCTTTGGGATAAAGGACCCGATGCCCCCACATATTGAAGAGTGTAGTTCACCAGTTCCACAGAGATATGCTAGGGGTTTCCCGTATCGGAGAGGAACGACTGAGCACTCAATAGGCTCATTATTAAAATAGAGGGTGCTTATTGGAATAGCTTTTCGAGGAGTATTTATGGCCCCTTAATTTTTTCCCAGGTTGCCGATAAAATCTCCAAAATTGTGTTGCTAAGTTTATCGTGAGTTGTGAGTTTTCCAACCATGATCCGAGCTACTGAAGACCATGTGTAAGTTGTCTAAGAAACATTGGAAGTCGTCTAAGTGAAAAGACTAGCCATTGAAGTGTGTTGGGCTGCCAAAGAATGATCCCCAACCATATGGTGGAAGGTAGGATGATGGTTGGCTATTTGAATAATCATCAAAGCCATTTGAAGGGTGCATTAATGGTAGTAGGTCGTTGGAGATCAAATGGGAGCCATTTGGGGGAACTAAAAGGTTATCATCTGGAAGAGGTTTTTCTCTAGAAGTAACAAACAACTATCTAGAGTTACTCGAAGCATCTAAACAAAGAATGTTGTTCTGGTGAAGACCATGGTCGTCTAAAAAAGTGTTTGGGTAATCCAACAAGGGAGTCAATGGCAGAAAACCATAAGAGAAAGAGGCAATGCCATTAGGGTGGATGCTATCTTCTATGAGCAACACCTGTTGACCATTTGAGAGACCATTATCTAGCCATCGAAAATAATCGTATCAGGTGGGCTATTCAAGCTAGCCATTTAAAAAAGCTGACAATGACAACCATCCAAGGTCTATTGTTTGGGACTAGCCAACGACAACAATCATCCGAAGTGGGCCATCTGGGCAACCATCTATTGTTGCAATGAGGTTGTCTAGAGCTGGTCAACAAGGTCCATAGTTAGGGGTCATCATTTGATCCAATTGTTTGAAGCCAACCAACAGGAACCACCATCCAAGGCTAGCCATGTGGAGGAGTTGTATAGAGCATATTGCATAAGGGAATTGTCTAGGGAGCAATGTTAAGACAATCTAGCAACAATGGACGATCTAAGCAATGAATTGAGCGCAAAAGGTGGGTCAAGTAGAGGACATAAAAATTGCATTACCCCTTGACCCCACAAGGCAACGATAGGCATTGCCCATCCGGTTGGTGATGTGACCAATTGTAGGAAGTGGAATGAGCAATCGAAGAACAATGTGTTGCTAGCAATAGGTTGAATTAAAGCCAATTGCAAAAGATGTCTAGAACAAGATAAAGCAAAAGAAGTGCAACAAGAGATTCCTACACAATGTTCAGTGCTTCTATCCCTAGTGTTTAGTTCATTTGTTGATGAGGATGTCGACAAGTCTAGAGGGGATAGATGTAGGTAGATGATTTGACACATCTGCATGAATGCATGTTGGAGGGTAGGAATGTATATGCACGAATGTATGTGCACGAGGTGTTTGTAATAATGCACACGGGACAAAGTGTTTGTAATAATGCACTGTGATGGGACATTTTAAATGTTTTATATGAATGGGTAGTTTGGAGGTAGTTGCATAATTGTCATTTGCCTATCAGTCCCATCATATCTATAACTACACATCTATATGAGATAAGTAGGACTGCTTCTTATTGTTGTCCATAGTTGCTTGTTTAAGTATGATGTACTGCAGATAGTTGCTATGCAGGATACACTTGTGCATAGAGTATCCATTTTTTGTTTGTATAAGTGGTAATGGAATTATCTTGTAGTGTTGTATTCCATTTCTATAGATGGTCCCTCTAAAATCATATCAAGAGGCTTTTCAGCAGGCCTTGAACTTAGAAAGTGATGGAAAGACATCATTATGGCCAACAACAACCATCATTCACAATGGTCCAATGGTCCATCTGGGGTAGTCATCTAGAGTTGCCCGACGATCTTCCATTAGGGGTCAACTGTCTGATCTAACCATTTGAATATTGTCGATAGGGATAGGCATCAAGGGTCTATTGTCTCATCCTACAGTTTTGAGCTAGCTGACAAGGACCTTGTTAGGTGTTAAGCATCTAGACTAGACATTAAAAACATGTCATCTAAGGCAATCATCTAGAGTGTCATCAAGACTAGACATTAAAAACATGTCATCTAAGGCAATCATCTAGAGTGTCATCGGGGTCGTTTGGTTGCAACTCAATATTTGAGCAACCAAATTGACTAATGAAAGTGGGAGCAGAGGCCATCAAAATGGCAAACAATGAGAAAAAACCTTCTCAGACAATAAAGGTTTGAGCGTTGCCCCTTGACCCTGCAAGGAGGATCTTGTCTCTTGACCCCTGATATGAGGGGCGATAGGTATTACTTGTCATATGTGTGATGTGGCCAGTTCCACATAGCAAAGCAAGCAATGGGAGCACAATGTTTTGCTAGAAGTAGGTGGAAGTATAACCAGTTGCAAAATATATTTGGAATAGAAGACATCCAAAGGAGCATGACAAGAGGTTCAAGTACCAGGTTTAATGCCTCTATCCCCATAGTTTAGTTGGATTCGATGAGGATGCTGACAAGTTAATATTAGGGGATATAGACGTAGACAAACATATTGATACATCTGCATGAATGCATATCTGGACGAGTGCATGTAAGTAAGAGTTGTCGTATAGAGGTGTTGTCACATAGTGTTGTGTGTATGTGGCAATAAGTGCTTGTAATAGTGTAATGCAATATAATTAATGTATATAGGTAGTCCTGTGGCAATTGGGTAATTACCAACCACCTACCAATCCCGTAACATCTATATGTATGTACCTTGTTGGTGAAGTGATTTGAGCATATATGTAGTTCATCAATGTAGGTTGTTGGCCAAAGTGTGTTGTTGACAAGAAGTGCTTGTTAGTAGAGTTGTTCATTGAGGACTACAATGTGTTGCAAATAGTTGTGCAAGATACGTGTATGTTCATTTTATCCATTTGTATCTATAAGTTATTCTCGTTGTGTACTTTTGTTTGTAAAAGTGATAATGGAATTATATTGTAGCGTGTTCTACAAGAACCTGCTTCATCCCCACCTTTTTTTCTTTGATGTCAAGCAAGTTGACATTCTAATTGCCCCTTGGTTTCTTTGGCTAATTATCTTCCCCATGCTTTCCCAATCTACACCCTTACACATCATTTGCTTATTGGCGCTCGCAACATTGATGCAATTGAGTGCAAAATGCTCCCATTCCTAATGTTTGTAGCATTGAAAAATTGGGCTTCCATTCGTATCATGTTGAATATGGTACTCCATGTTCTTTGCACCTAATTGACTACCCGTCTAGCTGCCATTTCTTTGTTGATGATTATTTTGGTATTTGCCACTTATTGCACTACTTATGCTCTTTATGGTACTTGGTTTCCTTGAACTTCTTTTTCGAGTGCTAACGTCTTAAGCTTCTTGCTCTTCAAATTAAATCAACAATCTTGGATTGAGTAATTGTGTACCTCACATATCTTGCAACAAGCATGCTTTAGGCAATTGGCATTGGTGTCTACCTTCGTCCCACACTCCAGACATTACATGTCATGTTTGTCCTTTTGGCATTTGGCATTGGTGTCTTCCTTTATATTGTGTATCATCCACAACACGTCCTTCCTTAGCTCTTCAAACATTACATGTCATGTTTTTCCTTTAGGCAATTGGCATTGGTGTCTTCCTTTATATTGTAAATCATCCACAACACCTCCTTCCTTAGCGCTTCAAAATTACATGCTACTTATTTCTTCATCTGTGTCACTGTCGGAGCTACTCTCAGATCAACTCAAACTATCCTACAATCATCAACTTCATTTTGCTCTCCAAATTGAAGGGTGTCAAAAAACTGTTGGTATGATGTTAAGGGTACAACTTTCACTATCTTCCAAAAGTCCATCCATGACCCACGTTTTCTAGAGTCCATTGGCAAGTTGCTTCCCTATTTTGTCAATGAGGTCCTTATAACAATAGTTGTACGATTTGACATCCATGTCTTTTTTCTATCTTATGATATGGTCTCATTAATGATTTCAATATCGGGCAAGATTCTAAACTCTTTCTCAAAAATTCTCTTCAAGTCGTCGTATGAGTTGAACGATACATGCAAGGATATGTTCCAATACATTGCTAAGCCTCTAAGCATAGCAAGGAATTGCATCCTGATTGCTTCATCAACCACTCCATTAGCTTCCCAAATTATAATGCAGGTACTGATATGATAGACAATTTTTTTCTATCGTCATGGAACATTGGGTACTTTTGCTTACGTGCTCCTACTATAGCCATTGTTTGTTCCTGAGGAGGTTGATGGTGTGCCCATCGACTGACTCTGCTTGTCGATTAATGGCCCTCCTTCTGATGCTTGGATAAATCTTATACATATTTTGATGTCTATACAACTACTATGTGACGTTTTTTTGCAAATAAATGAATATCAACTCTGATCGAGTGCTAAAACTCAAATCACTTCTAAACACCTCCTTTGAAAATGTCTTTGTGTTAGTCCTCTATCCCTCCAAACTTTGCCTCCTACACTTGGTGTCAATATTGGGGTCTCTTGCATGCCCTGTTCACTTGCTCAAATTACATCATCAGAATGGTATTCCTTTGTGAAAATGCCATCCATGTGCACATCTTTTACACAATTGTCTTCTATACGTGCATCCACTTCAACGAGTTCAATGATCATCGTATGTTTATCTTTGCCCAACAAAAAATTGTCTCCCACCAAATTGTTAGGATATTAAAAGCAAGCAAGTTGAACAACAATAAACAGTACACGAACTTTTACGTGGAAACCCTGCAGTGTGCAGGGAAAAACCACAGGGCAAAAAATAGCTTTTCTCTTTTATTATTCTCAGCTAGATTTCATACATTCGCACTATCATAATGCAAGGGACATTCTCCTTTTTTATAGAAAAAGGAAGGGAGATTCCAAAAAGCCCTGGCACATTCCAGATAAAAGCATTTTATAAAAAAAAAACACTTTATTAACTACTTTTAAAAAAAGTGTGTTTTTACTGCGTTACTATATGCTGCACCACCATGCTTTTACGAGCAACACATGGGGTTGGGTTACATTGTGTTGCACCACCATGCTCCACTCTGCTAAAGAACATCGGAGATTTGGATATTGACTTCACCTCCTGACACAAATTTAATCTTCACGTTCAACACTTCTCTCCTCGTGAGAAACAATGTCTTCTATCTGAGGACTTTCCTCTTGTGGGGGCAACACATGTTTTATTTCTAGAGAAAGACAACATCATCATTATCTCGGCATCTTTGCTCCGAAAGAATGGCTAAAGGTGTTTGTTCACCTTCTCTTCTCTCATTGCAAAGGGGATATGTAGAAACCTCAACCTTTTGTCCACTGCAGTGTCGTCACACTTCATTGGACATCCTCATGCATTTTTTTCTTCACCATGCTCATTGTTCTGCTAAATTGTCCACTGCACAATCTACTCAAAACTACACAAAGAATCTTCTCTTGTTTGTCATTTTCCACATCCACAACTTTTTCCACTCCATAGATTGTCGATCATCTAATTCTCTCTTAACATTCACATTTGTCACTACAATCTCCCAATCTAAATCGTTACAACTTCACAAGTAGTATAATAGTTTGCTATTTTATATGCAATTCCAATTAATGTATGTTTGGAAAGAAAATAAATACTTGCAAAAAGGTATACTAGCATTAGCCACATAGACAATCCATAAGTACGCACAACAATAATCGAACAATATGAAAGTTATATTAACAAAGCAACATGCACAATTTACGATGTATGCAATGCCTACACCAAATTAAACTACAACTGTTACCAACCAAGAAAGCAAGGATTGTATATGTACTAGAGGATCATCAAGGTAGACAGTTGATAATTGTTTAACTGCCGACTCCTCACTGATATCCGTATCCGGAAAAATGAAAACTAACCCTTTTATATGAACAGGTGTCGTGCACCCACATGCAACAACCTAAACATAATCGCAAATATCCAAACTAAATACAACTCAAAATGCTCACATGTTGTGAACACACACTAGGTGACTCATTGCTGAAATGGCACATGAGTTGGCACCATGTCGGATATGCTGCATACACCCACCATACTACTAAAGGCTCAAATTAACCAAAGTTGTATCTAGATGTATTAGATATGCACCATACATGAGTGTGTATTTGAATATATCAAGATGCAATATTCATGTATTTGGATATGTTTGGATATAATATCCAAGGGGTATCAGATTTGTGATCATATCAGATTCATGGATACATGTATCCAAGTAGGAGTACCAGAAATGGTGACTCTGGTTGATATTCTTGACAAAAGGTACAGAGAACCTTAAAATGATAAGCAAGTTCTCATAGCAACTTCATGTTCTTACTTGTGCAGAATAAATGGATATAATCCACATACCTGATATTTCTAGGTAGGAAAAATATCATAGAAAACTTCAAGAATCAGAGATATTTCAATGTTAAATGGGAATGATAGGGTTCTCTATAAATGTAACATGCATTAACATTCATGCATTAGAAAAAATGAGGTGTTAAATGGGAAATTATAGGGTTGTAATGTCACATGCAGTAACATTCATGCATTACCCAAAAATAGAAACTTTATTTTTTACAATCACTTCAACAGGATACTTCTACAAACTCTTGCAAGCACAGAATAAATATAATATAGAGAAAAGGGAAACACAAACCTCTTTCAAAGGGTATTTAGCTGCTCCAATATACTCTGCATTCTCTACTGTTTCCTCATCCATCAAACGAATTGTCAAACACTGAGAACATGGATCATCAACCTGGTACAGTAATAGAAAAAAATACATGACTCTGTCATTTTTCCTATGTTGAAGGAAAGACATTAATTTCACTATAAATTACACTCAACACAATATATGAACTGACCTTAATGTAAAATCCTTCATTCCAGACTGGATGAAGAGTGTTCTTTATTGTTGAGCTCCTTTTTATGTGTTCTGTTTTAAGTCGTACAAACAGTAATGCAAAAGGATCTGATTTCCCAAGGATATCAGTATTCATCAAGTCTGTTGCTTCTATTAAAGACACGTCCAAGACCCCAACTGGCCTCAATTCTAGATTGCTGCATCATTAAAATAATTAACAAATTTTTTTCTTCTTTGAACGAAAAATATTGTAGACTAAAAGAGGCATGGGATCTCTTTACCAAATTTATAGAAAATAAAAACATGTATAGAGAATCATGAAGGGGTTAAGTTAACTTGGAAAAGATAGAAATTGTGAATGTGATGGTGTTTGTATGTGAATATTTCCATGCATGCCATGCACACTTGCATGCATGGACACAGTTGGGTGGATGGGTATGTGAGCGAGAGAGAGATTTAATTCAGTGGACGTTGTATGTTTTCACTTTTTGAGTACAAAATTCAACTTTTCCCCTTATAGTCAAAGATAATACCTGCATTAATTTATGTTTGTTCTACCAATAAAACTGTGTCTATCAATGTGTGTTTTGGAGGATATCACAACATTTTATAGAATGTTTTACATAAATAAAAATATCAACTTATGCTAAAGCTTTTATGTTGTAATCTATTACTTAAATACAAATTCCTATTCGCATTCTATCATTTTCATTTTGTTGCTCTTTTTCTAACTAGCATTGATATATATTATATTGATAGATAGATAGATATTACTTTAATACTAACCCTGCAACAACTTTTATCATTTTCATTTTGTTACCATGGAGTAAAATGCTCTTCATGTGCTGTTTCCAGCTCCCATTTCCCTACAGCTAGTGAAATTCGACACCCCTCGTTTCTCTTGCTCTCCTTCAAAGCCATACAATTATTTTTGTACTCACTTAAGGTTTTAAAGCTTAAAGTTCTAAAGCTTTGAATAAGGATAGAGGAACTGAATTAAAATGCTTTGAATTCTATGTGAATCACTCTCCATCTCTAATGAATAGTACTTTTTTTTTTAAATTGGTCAAATTTTATTTAGATGATGGGCTATCTTGATACAATGTGAAGTTGAAGTTGAAGTTTTAAATTTCTAATTTTCAAGCTGTCGTCGGGGAGCGCAGAACAAAGGCCCCGAAGTCGAGCTTCATGGCAGTGAAGCCCCGAAGTCGAGCTGCATGGCAGTGAAGCCCCGAAGTCGGGCGGCAGGGAGTGAACTCCCAAAGTCGTGCGGCGCTCCCGAAGTCGGGCGGAGCTGGGATTTTTCCCGAAGTCGGGCGGGGAGGTGCCACGGACTTAGCCAAAAATGGCTAAGTACTTTGTCGTCCGACAACGCAAGATTTATGCCCCGAAGTCGGGCTGCGCGAGAGTTTGCACCTGAAGTCGGGCGACAGCCAGACACTTAGCCAAAATTGGCTAAGTAAATGCACATTTGAAATACAGTATTGTCGGGCTTCCTGGGGCAGTCAGGCAAAGACTATGGCGCAAACGAAATTAAATCAAAACCCTGCAGAATGCCGGAACAAAGGCAAAGATATATTTGTCTAATAGAAAATGGGTTACAGAGATCCTCAACCGAGGATTTTACAAACTTCTGCAGACGAAAGACTGCAGGATAAACTGACAAAACTAAACTGCCGAGACTGCTGCTCGGAGTTGATCCAGGTGAGTGACTTTACTCACTGAGTTGCTTTAATCAACTGCTCTGCACTGATGCTCGCTTCTTCAGAATCCCCCGCTGCCCTCCAAGCTGCTGCTCTTCGAGTGCTCTTCTCACCTCTCTGCAACTCACCCTATGTCGAATGAACTAGGGTTTTTATAGGAAGGGAGAATGAGCCATTCAACAACCCCCGCACGAACAAAATAACCAATCACCAACCTCGCACGTGGGAAGTAATGGTTGACATGACAAGGAACACGTGCGGCGTTAAGTCGGAACATTTGCCGGGACGCCCAACTTCGCGAGCGCAGTCCGGCGTCGCCCAAGTTCGGAGCACAGTTGGGCGGACGACGTGAAATCAGGATTAATTTTCCTAACACCCTCCTTTAAGCCTGATTTCACGAGGGCTTTGACTCCAAGTTGCTGTCGCAATCTGCTGAAGTCCTCCGCCTACTAATCCTTAGATCTGCAAAACTGCAGCTGAATTTCCCCGAAGTTCACCAGCTCTCTAATATAGTAATAACAGATGTCAATGTGCTTAGTCCGGCCATGGAACACAGGATCCTTTGACAGTGCAATGGCCGAATTGTTATCACAAAAAACTGCTGTCGCGCCCTCCGGAGGATGGTTTAGTTCACTCAGAACTATTCGCAGCCAAATTGCCTGGCTTGCGGCTGATGTGGCGGCGACGTACTCTGCTTCGACAGTGGACAACGCAACAATAGGTTTTTTCTTGGACGCCCATGAGACTGCCCCCGATCCGAGATGGAAAGCATACCCGAAGGTGCTCTTCCGATCGTCGATGCTGCCAGCCCAGTCACTGTCTGTGTAGCCAATTAATTCCAACTGGTCTCGTCTAGCATAAGAAATGCCATGGTTCTGCGTCCCGTTGACATAGCGTAGGATCCTCATGCCTGCTTGCCAGTGCGTGTCCTTCGGAGTCTCCATAAAACGACTAATTAGACAGACTCCGAACATCAGATCTGGCCGAGTTGCAGTCAGATACATCAAACTGCCAACTAGCCTCTTGAACAGAGTTGGATCGACATTTCTGTTAGAGTCCAACTTGCTCAGCTTCAAACCTGTGGCAACAGGTGTGATGGCAGGTTTGATGTCCTCCATCTTGAACCACTTCAGGACATCCTTCGCATACTTGCCCTGAGAAATGAAGATGCCATTTGTCGATTGGTCAACTTCAATGCCGAGAAAATACTTCATCAGCCCTAAGTCCGTCATCTCAAACTCCTTCTTCATGGTTGTTATGAACTAGTCAAACAGTGTTGTGTTGTTGCCAGTGTAAATCAAATCGTCCACATATAGGCAGACGATAATGAGCTCTCCTGCTTCATTTGTCTTTATGTACAGGGTGTGCTCACATGGGCATTTGACAAACCCATTCTCCTGAAAATAACTGTCAATCCGGCTGTACCAAGCCCGGGTGCCTGCTTCAAACCGTACAGGGCCTTCTTCAGCTTCAAGACTTTGCCCTCCTGGCCTTCAATCTCGTAACTCGGTGGCTGGTCTATGTAGACCTCTTCCTCCAGAACTCCGTTGAGGAAGGCTGACTTGACGTCCATCTGGTAAACACTCCAGCCCTGCTGGGCTGCCAATGCCAGGATCATCCTCACTGTGTCAAGTCGGGCTACAGGCGCATATACCTCATGGTAATCAATGCCTAACTTCTGCTTGTAGCCCTTCGCCACTAGTCTGGCCTTATGCCTGTCCACTTCTCCTTGGGCGTTAAATTTCGTCTTATACACCCATTTGACCCCAATGGTCTTCTTCCTTGCTGGAAGATCTGACAACTGCCATGTATCATTCTTCTCAATGGCTTCAATCTCCTCGTCCATCGCCTTCACCCACTTCTGATTCTGACTTGCATCTTCGAACTCCACTGGATCAACCTCAGTGAAGAATGCAAAGTCAGAGTATTCCTCATCCTGATGAGTTCGGGTTGCCTCGTAAATGTCTTGCAAGCTCCTTGTCTTCGCTGGCATCACCAGGTTCTGGATTCTGCTTGCAAGTGGGGGCGATCGATATGGTGAGGCTGTGCTGCTGCTGGACCGCTGCTGCTTCTTGAGGCTGCAGGTGGCTGCACACTGCCCTCCTCCAAGTCAACAGACTCAACGACTGCTGGCTCTGGCTGGCCAGTCTCCGATTTCCAGTTCCAGGCATCATCTTCCAAGAACTTCACATCGCGACTGATGATGAGCTTCTTTGTCACAGGATTGTACAACCTGTACGCCTTGGCCTGCTCACTGTATCCCATGAAGATACACTTCTCAGCTCTGTCATCCAGCTTCTGTCGCATCTCCTCTGGAACATGTGCATAAGCAATGCACCCGAACACACGTAAGTGAGCCACACTTGGCTTCACACCGCTCCAGGCCTCCTGAGGGATTTTGTCCTTCACGCTTTTGGTGGGACATCTGTTCAACAGGTAGACTGCACATGTTACAGCCTCTACCCAGAACTCGTGCGACAATCCCTTCGCCTTCATCATGTTGTGTGCCATCTCCATGATGGTCCGGTTCTTCCTCTCAGCTACGCCGTTCTGCTGCGGCGTGTATCTGCAGTGAGTTGCCTCCGAATTCCGTGCTGCTTGCAGAAGTTGTGGAATTCGTTGGAGATGTATTCACATCCGCCATCTGTCCTGAGAGTCTTGATCTGATATCCGCTCTGTTTCTCCACCAGAGCCTTGAACTCCTTGAATCTGGCAAATGCCTCTGACTTCAGCTTGATGGCATAGACCCAAGTCTTCCGACTGAAGTCGTCAATAAAGGTGAGGAAATACTTGTTTTCGGAAAACGTGCTGGTCTGCATCGGACCGCGGATGTCTGAGTGCACCAGCTCCAATGGCTGAGATGCTCTCCAAGACTGACCGGAAGGGAACGAATCCCTGTGTTGCTTTCCGACTAAGCACCCCTCACAAATCTGATTTTGCTGCTCTATCAGGGGTAAACCCTTCACCATATGCTTCTTGTGCAGCAGACTCAGGCCACTGAAACTCAGGTGGCCAAACCTGAGATGTCACAGACAAGTAGCATCCTTCATAACTGCACTCAGAGACATCAACGATTCGTTCTGAATCTGTAGCGGAAACATTTTGTTTTTCGTCATGGACACCGTAGCAATATGCCCATGCAACTTGTCTCTGATGGTGCATACTCCGTCTTTGAACTGGACCGTATGCCCCTTCTGCACGAGTTGTCCAATGCTCAGCAGGTTGTGCTTCAGACCAGGTACATAGTAGACGTCACATATCTGCTTCCGTTCATTGTGCCTGGTGCAGATGAGGATCTTTCCTTTCCCCATCACGGGAAGTTTGCTGTTGTTCCCCATCTTGACCTCAGACTGGACTGTTTCATCCAATTGTGAGAACATTTCTTTGTTCCCCGTCATGTGGTTGCTGCACCCGCTATCCAAATACCAGATGTTCTTTTGGCACTCCTAGATATTGCAAGTCAACAGCACGTTTCCTCCTGCCACATTTTCGTCTTCATTCGTGTAATGGGCCTGCGGCTGGTTCTCCTTGGCCATCCGTTTTCTGCACTGTGAGATGTAATGGCCGAACTTCTTGCAATAGTAGCACTGGACCTTTGACATGTCTTTTTTCTGACCAGATCCAGCTTGCTGGTTTTTGCACCGCCTCTTCCTCCTTGCTGATGGAAGTTGCAGTTTGTCTCTCCCTCACTAGGGTTTGACCATCCTCCTAACTTGTTGCCTTTCCCACGCCTGCCTCTGCCTCTTCCTCCTTGAGAACTAGAGGCGCCTTGGTGGGAGTCTTCTCTGCCGCTGTCTCGAAATGAGACCTGAGCCTTGAATGCCTTATTCAAAGAGGTCTGAGACGAATGGCTCAGCCTCTGCTCATGTGTCTGCAACGAACCCATGAGCTCGTCTGTCGAGAGGGTTGTCAGATCCCTCAACTCCTCTATCGCAATCATGACAGAGTCAAATTTGGCAGGCAGACTTCTGAGAATCTTCTCCACGATTCTCTAGCTCTGCACGATTTCTCCATTCAACCGCATCTGGTTGATGATGTCCGTCGTCCGGGTGAAGAAGTCGCTCATGGACTCGGACTCACTCATCTGCAGATTTTCGAACTCTCTCCTAAGCATCTGTAGCTTCACCAACTTCACCTTGTTGGTGCCCTGATATGAGCTGGCCAGAATCTCCCAAGCCTGCTTTGCCTTGGTGGCCGATGCGATCCGCGGGAAGATGGTCTCTTTGACCGCTTGCATGATGTAGAAGAGGGCCTTCTGGTCCTTCTTCGTGTTCTCCTTCAACAGGTCCTTGTCAGCTTGGGAGAGGGCGGCCAGCTGCTGCATCTGCCGATTCTGGGTAACCGTTCTCAACTAACTCCTACAGCTCCTGAGATCCGAACAGGATCTTCATCTGAATGCTCCAATAATCGTTGTTCTTGCTGTTGAAGTGCACGATCTGCAACTGCAGCGAATGATTGCTGCCGAAAGCCATTCTGCTTTGGTCTCCGCGTCAAGGGCACTGAGGCTCTGATACCAATTTGAAGTTTTAAATTTCTAATTTTCAAGCCGCCGTCGGGGAGCGCAAAACAAAGGCCCCGAAGTCGGGCTTCGCGGCAGTGAAGCCCCGAAGTTGGGCGGCGCTCCCGGAGTCGGGCGGCGGGGAGTGAACTCCCGAAGTTGGGCGACGCTCCCTAAGTCAGGCAGCGCTCCCGAAGTCGGGCGGCACTGGGATTTTTCCCGAAGTCGGGCGGGGAGGTGCCACGGACTTAGCCAAAAATGGCTAAGTACTTTGTCGTCCGACAACGCAAGTTATATGCCCCGAAGTCGGGCTGCGCAAGGGTTTCCACCCGAAGTCGGGTGGCAGCCAGACACTTAGCCAAAATTGGCTAAGTAAATGCGCACTCGAAATACAGTATTGTCGGGCTTCCTGGGGCTGTCAGGCAAAGACTAATTTTACGAAATCAACACCAATGTGCAGAGAAATAAGAAAAACAGAGGCGCAGACGAAATTAAATCAAAACCCTGCAGAATGCCGGAACAAAGGCAAAGATATATTTGTCTAATAAAAAATGGGTTACAAAGATATATTTGTCTAATAAAAAATGGGTTACAAAGATCCTCAACCGAGGATTTTACAATATTCTACAGACGAAAGACTGCAGGATAAAATGACAAAACTAAACTGTCGAGACTGTTGCTCGGAGTTGATCCAGGTGAGTGACTCTGCTCACTGAGCTGCTTTCATCAATTGCTCTGCACTGATGCTCGCTTCTTCAAAATCCCCCGCTGCCCTCCAAGCTGCTGCTCTTCGAGTGCTCTTCTCACCTCTCTGCATCTCAGCCTATGTCGATTGAAAACTGAGGTTTTTATAGGAAGGGAGGATGAGCCATTCAACAACCCCCGCACGAACAAAATAACCAATCACCAACCTCGCACGCGGGAAGTAATGGCTGACATGACAAGGAACACGTGCGGCGTTAAGTCGGAACATTTTCCGGGACGCCCAACTTCGCGAGCGCAATCCGGCGTCACCCAAGTTCGGAGCGCAGTTGGGCGGACGACGTGAAATCGGGATTAATTTTCCTAACATAAGTTGGATCACCCTCTTATGAATGTGCCACAACTTCCATCTACAGCTAGTGAAATTCGACACCCCTCATTTCTCTTGCTCTCCTTCAAAGAGAGCATACAATTATTTTTGTTATTTTTGTACTCACTTAAGGTTTTAAAGCTTAAAGTTCTAAAGCTTTGAATAAGGATAGAGGAACTGAATTAAAATGCTTTGAATTCTATCTGAATCACTCTCCATCTCTAATGTATAGTACTTCTTTTTAAAATTGGTCAAATTTTATTTAGATGATGGGCTATCTTGATACAATGTGAAGTTGAAGTTGGATCACCCTCTTATGAATTTTCACTATGCTACAACTTCCATGACATCCTCTAGTTATGGCCTGCCTTATTGGGGTGAGGGGTTTGAATCTAGATCCCCCTCTCATCAATGCATCCCATTTCCATTCTACTAGGATCCTTTGTACAAAACCCTTTGTTACTTTGGATCACCCTCTTATGAATGTGCCTAATTTTCACTGTGCCACAACTTCCATGACATCCTTTGGTTATGGCCCGCCTTATTGGGGTGAGGGGTTTGAATCTCAATGCATCCCATTTCCATTCTACTAGGATCCTTTGTACAAAACCCTTTGTTACTTAACCTAGAAGGCTTCTGATATCAAACATGTCCATATACACACAAACAATATTTGGACAAAGATAAATTACTTTTCTAAGAGTAATCTCACAAAAATTTTACTGATCACTGAAGTTTATAGCACAATCTTAGAAACCTTAATTTGCAGTATGATAATTCAAATTTTACTCTATAACATTTTAAAATCTGTTTCTACTAACTTGCACAAGTTTACAGTTGTTTGAGTGTCCGGAGACTGGAGACTTGAACTTATTGAAGAAAAGCAAATGAAAATAAGATTTACCACAAATATGAAATAAAAACAACAAATGAGATATCAATTGAAATAAAAATAGAATTATTTGCATGCAATTAATATCTTGGTTTCATGGGGACCAGGGACAGGGAGACGCAGTAGGAACATGCCACTTTTCCACACAAGGATGCATTGAAGGCACATTAGGGAAGGCAGGGGAATGCCTAGGTGTCCCCTGCATTGACCCCACAAGTTTCATAAAGAAAAAATAGAAGAACCCAATCGCAAGACTCAATAACCTAAATGATGACTTTAAATGATTGTCAACCTTGCTTAGATGACATTTGGACTTGGGAAAAACAGTTTTCAAACTGCTATTTCTTGCTCAAGAAAACTTCAGCAGACACACAACATTTAATGTAATGTTTATGTAATATAGATTATAAATTTTAGTCATGTATAATTGTATGTTTATTTTGCGTATCAGTGATAGAAAATTCATGATTACAATATATTTGTGTATTGTCGAAAATATATATTTTTTATAATCGTTTTTCTATATTTTTAATATTTTTATACAATTATCCCCATTGATTGAACTTTGGGGATGTCTTCCTGCCATCCCCTGTAAGCAGATGATTTGACACGTTTGTATGAACATGAGAGTGTATGAGTGCTATGCACAAGAGTATGAATGTATATGCACATAAATGCATGCACACAAATTGATGATACATGCAAAAGGAGTTGTTGCTGTGAGTGTTGTCATATAATGTTGTGTGTATGTGGCGATATACGTGTTTGTAATAATGTAATGAAATGTATGGGATATTTTTAATGTTTGATGTGCACCGGTAGTTAGGTGGTAGTTGGGCAGTTGTCAACTACGTACTGGTCATGTGTACCTATAGTACCTATATATAGCATCTACCTTGGGAAAGGGATGTTGTTGGACAGGTGTGCTTGCTGGTAGAATTGTTTGTTGAAGAACATTATTGGACGATGTTGGTCAAGACAAGTCTATGTTGTTGGACCATAATGTATTACCAATAGTTGTGTAGGATACATGTTGTGTACACACTGTATCCATATGTATCTGTAAGTTATTCCTATTGTGTATTGTTGGTCAAGACAAGTCTATGTTGGTGGACCATAATGTATTACCAATAGTTGTGTAGGATACATGTTGTGTACACACTGTATCCATATGTATCTATAAGTTATTCCTATAGTGTATTTTTGTTTATATATATACTATGGACTTATATCGTAATGTGTTGTATTCCATTTCTTCATCCCGTTTTTGTATTTTTCTATTTAGTCGCCCCTGCAAAAAGGAGGCAAGGTGAAACATAGTTTTATATGCTTAGTCTGATTCCCAGTACTACCTACCAACTGTAAAATTGCATTAGGCTGTTCTGCTGTAAATTTCTGAAGATATTTTCATCAGCTTCTAACCAGGACTGAATCTTTAGTGCATCTCTGAGTTATTTGATTACTCTTAATCCCCTCCTTTTGTTGGCATTTAAAAGCATTCTCTTTTGAAGAGATTGTGCTTCTTTACTTTCTTTCTCCTTCCTTAGGGATAAAACTTCTATTGATAGAATAGATCTTAAAGATTTTTCACGTATATCTCTTCAGCAACCAACAAATGTAGTATTTGAGTTCCCTACCCTCAAACTTGACCATATACTCTCCTTATGTCATTTGTGGATCATGTCTGATTGAGATGTATTATTCATTTTGTCCAAACATCAACAAGGTCAGATATCTTTTTGAATCTGATGATCTATCGTAGACTTGGGCTGTTTATTACTTAAAAGTTTGCATGCTAGTCTTGAATCACTTTGATTTTTAAAATAGTTTCTCCCCCTCTTCACTAGTCAATCATGTGACTTTACTTCTTTTGTTCTCCAGCCTTTGTTTACTTTTAAGATTTTCTTTCTACTATCCATAATAATCTATACCACTAACATTTCAATAATGTTGAATTGCATGGTTTAAAGCAAGATAACTTGTGTATCACTATCAATAAAAAAATACACACTCACAGTTTTCAACTTCATTTCTGCCATCTGAACACTGGCCTTCAGAATGTGTGTCGACTCCCCATTTTTTGTTCCTTTCTTCCCCTTGTGGAAGGAAAGGTGATACCTTACCATTCCCCTCTTGACATCAAAGACAGATTATAACATGTTTCACAAAGCATTTTCATACACAACAAAGTCTTGCCATCATTTCAACTCTACAGGCTGATCATGGTCATAAAACTGACTGAATACCACTGACCCTATTGTGGCACTAACCTTGTTCCTTTCATCCCCTTGTGGAAGGAAAGGTGATACCTTACCATTCCCCTCTTGACATCAAAGACAGATTATAACATGTTTCACAAAGCATTTTCATACACAACAAACTCTTGCCATCATTTCAACTCCACAGGCTGATCATGGTCATATAAAACTGACTGAATACCACTGACCCTAGTGTGGCATTAACCTTCTAGTAACAGTTCAACGATGAACTGTCCCGTTTCACTGGTGTCTCTTCATTTCTTATTGTACGCAGTTTGTATAAACATGCATTGCATGATTGTCAGAGAAGACTGTAATATCTTGAATCTCTTCTCGAAATCCCATAATATTGTAGAGTGTAGAGTGTGTTAATATTGATTAAAAAAAAAATGTAATTCAGTTTTTATTCTAATATTCCTTTTGTGTATGAATGGTCTCATGCTTCCTTTTCACATTTTACTATAGTTTAAAAATATTAAGATTGATTCATTTCTGTCCTACTACATTCATCTCAACAATTTGAGATTTCATACACTGTACTGTTCCTAAAATCCTGATCAGAAACATCAATAGACAAATTACTCAAATGTAGCATTACCACAATAAGTACCATATAATTTCAATGGGTATGCTAACTAGCTTGGTAGAAAACAAGAGCATCTTAAATAAGTCAACCTTTGTTGGCCATAGGAACCTTTCTAGCTCTTGTATATGGTTGGCAACCATATCCTCAAGTGCCATAAAAAATACAATCACCAAAGCCCTACCCATATCCCAAACAAGCATCACACGCCATTATCAGCCTATATACAGAAAGAGTTCAAGTAAGATTTGTTCAACACCTCCCAATTCTTTCAATATATTCATCAAGAAGATCATGAAGATACTTTTCGTAGTTACAATTAATGTATTTGTCCCCTTGAATCTGTTTCAACCACAATTATCAAGACAATGTCCATCATCAAATTAAGTATAATCATAGGAAGGGTTATAAGCAACTTGAGAATTACATTTTGTTATAATTGAACATGGATTGAACTACTCTACTCTAAAATTTATGGTTTAATATAGTCCATTTGGCAATCAACATATATAACAACAAATATCATATAAACAATTCCACAAGAGAAAATATCTAACTTGATATCCTGACAAACAAATCTAAGAATCAAGACAGAGCAAGGAGTGAAAGAAGCACCTGTAATCCCCAGGTAAAACTGGATAAACATAACGGCTGGGCCACACTAAAACATCCAGGACTGCTGTTCTCATTACATTCTGCAAATAAATGACTAATTTGGTGATTATCAGAGCCTTGCACACAGGTCAGAATATATACTTGCAGCAAGCAATGGTAGAATTTCACAATCTAACATAGGGATCAATTTCAATATAATGATTATCTTACATCTATAATGTTCTCAACTCCTGGCAGTGCTTTCACATCTCCACCGAGAACTTTTATATTGAATCCCATGTCTGGCTGCATTTAAAAATCATACTATTTTGAATGTGATTCTCTATAAAGAACCCAAAAGTCAGTTGAGAAAATTACTATGATATGTTTTGTTATGTGGATCACCAAAAAATATGACAAAATTGAGAAAAATATTTGCATACAACAAAATAGAAAAGTGAATTCAACATGCTAAGAATATATACAAAGAAATTATTTTGATGATAAGCCAATTAAACAATAATACTATCAGCTTATTTGAACTTTGCAAAGGAACCCAAGACAGTTTGGACCTTTAAGCTTTTAAGATATGGCCCAATCCGGAAATAATGGCAATGATTTATTGGATACTGTAGCATTTTATCACTGAAGCAAATTTGAAAAAATTGTGATCAATAACATATTGGCAAGGTGTAATGAAACAACTTTCAGAAATACAGCAACAGCTATAACAATTCAATAATGCACAAAAGAAAACATCCATTGGAAAAGTAAATTAGATTTAATGCTAGAAAATCAATCATGCAAGTAACAGAATTCTAAATTCCAAATTAGTACAAATCCTAGCCACTTAGAGAGCGCAAAGTCTCATAGCCACTTGAAAAGGGTGAAGTCTCATATGCACAACAAAGGTGACTAAGTTTCAACAATGAAAATGGATCTCAACTAGAACATAATTTTTATCCATAAACTAAATCAACAATAACCCTAACCCTAATGCTCAAGGGCCGACTAACCTAATCCTAGGGCCCAAGCTAACAATAATAAAGATAGCCAACATGGCTATGTTGGAGCCGTTACATGGCTCCCCCATAAAAGATTTGCCTTCAAAGCTGAAAGTCACTGGAAAATGCTCTCAGGCTTCCATGTTGCATCTTCTCCTAAAAGATCCTACCACTTGACAAGGAACTCCCGAATCTGGGAAGACCGTAAATTACGGACTTGAGATTGCAGCACCACTTCTAGATGGAGAGTGATTTGCCCTTCTTCATTAAGTATTGGAAACTCCATCTTAGACTGCACCTTTTGGCCAATAACCTATTTAAGACAAGAAACATGAAAAAGAGGGTGGATGCCACTTCCCCAATGCGACCAACCACCTTGTAGAGGCTATAAAAGTGAGGAGCCAACATCTGACTAGACGTAGTCTTCAAGGACAATTGCTTATAAGCTGGAGTCGCAAAAGACCATATCCCCCATGACAAATTGCCACTCAGAGTGATGCATGTCTTGTTACTGCTTCATGCAGTTTTTGGCCTAAGACACATTATCTTTAAGGAGCTAGAGCACAAACCGACCTACTACAACAAATCATCTACCTGGGCTATCTTGAAGGATCCTGAAACATAGTCTACCACTGATGGAGGTTTCTGGCCATACAATACCTCAAATGAGACCATCTTGAGGTAAGAATGGTAAGAAGAGTTATAACACCATTTGGCTAATGAGAATCGATAAACCCAATGATACTGTTTGTCTTGGAGGAAAGAGCAAAGATAGGTACCCAAACATTTGTTTACAATCTCCATATGGCCATACGACTAAGGGTGATAAGAAGAGGACATATTCAATAGAGTACCACTGAGACAGAACAATTCCTTCCAGAATTTGTTGGTGAAGACATGGTCAAGATCGCTGAAAATGGACTTGGGCATGCCATGCAATTTGAAAACAGAATCGAGGAACACCTTGGCAACTTAACTAGCTATGAAGGGATGTTGAAAAGCACAAAAATGAGCGCACTTCAAAAGACGATCCACCACCACAAAAATCATTGTTTTACCCTTAAATTTGGGAAGGCCCTTAATGAAATTTATGGAGATGTGCTTCTATTAGTGACCAAGAATAGACAAAGGTTGCAACAAACCAAGAGATTTAACAATTTCCCCCTTGTTTTTCTTACATACCACACATTCGGCCACAAAGGTCTTGACATCTGCTTTTAATCCTTCCCAAGAAAAGGACTGCTTCACTTGCTAGTATGTTTTTAAAATTCCAACATATCTGACCAAAGGAGATGCATGCAATTCTTGGAGAACATTAGTCTTGATAACCAAAGATGGGGAAGATAAATATGATCCTTCTTGCGAAGAACCCCATTACCATATGAGAGCAAGGCAGTGAAGAGCCAAAACTCCACATCATGAATGATGCAAGCATTCTCCAAGTTGGAATGCCATTCCTCCCGAAGCTGTGAAAGCCATTGTGGAAGAGGACTAGAGATGGCAATAATAGTAACAACATCCTCATATTTGCGAGACAAAGTGTTGACGACCACATTCTCCTTCCCCTTCTTGAACTCAATGACAAAATCATAACCCAAGAGATTTTTCAACCATTTATTCTATTCTAGGCATGAGAGATGTTGTTCGATGAATTGCTTAAGGTTGATATGGTTGGTCTTAATTATGAAGCGTCACCCAAACAAACAAGGTTGCCATTCCTCTACAACACGCAAAATGGCTAACATTTCCTTCTCATAAGTGGATCCACCTCGACTCTTGCCAGAGAGTTGCTTGCTTTCAAAGGCTAGGGGGTGTTCATCTTGCATCAAAACAACGCCAATACCTATGCTTGAAATGACAAAAAAATTGTTGAAATCAGGAGTAGCCAAAACAAGGGTGATACACATAGCCTCCTTGAGGGCACTAAAGGCTTGAGAAGCTAATTTGAACAAAACAAAGGCATCCATTTTAGTGAGAGTGGTGAGTGAAGAGGCAATCCTGCCAAAGTTCCTATAATAGTTGGTTAGATCTAAAAAACCACAAAGCCACTTGAGGGATTTAGGTTAGCCAATCTTGCATGTCTTTGATCTTGTTAGGATCCACCTTGAACCCTTTTGAGATACTACATGTCCCAAGTATTCTACCTCATGGACCCCAAAGGAACACTTGAACCGCTAAAAAATGGTTTTCCCTTTTGTAAGAGGTGGAGAATTTGATCAACATGAACTAAATGAACTTCCCAAGACTTCTTGTAAAATGAGATAT
Organism: Wollemia nobilis; assembly: GCA_028583015.1. Classification (NCBI taxonomy): domain Eukaryota; kingdom Viridiplantae; phylum Streptophyta; class Pinopsida; order Araucariales; family Araucariaceae; genus Wollemia; species Wollemia nobilis. The sequence goes on from JAQPPZ010000030.1 coordinate 2,854,021, forward strand.
CATCAAAGAAGACTAGTACCAACTTGCAAAGAAAAGGACAAAAGTCAGAATTCATGAGGCTCTGAAAAGTGGAAGGAGCATTAGTAAGAACAAAGGGCATGACAAAGAACCCATAATGACCCTCATACATGCAAAAGGCAGTCTTGGGGTATTCTCCCTCTGGAAAGTGGAAGGAGCATTAGTAAGAACAAAGGGCATGACTAAGAACCCATAATGGTATTCTCTCTTTGGAAAATGGAAGGAGCATTAGTAAGAACAAAGGGCATGCCATTATGGGTATTCTCTCTCTAGAAAGTGGAAGGAGCATTAGTAAGAACAAAGGGCATGACTAAGAACCCATAATGACCCTCATGCATGCAAAAAGCACTCTTGGGGTATTCTCTTCTCAAATCCTAATTTGATGGAACCTAGAGCACACATCAAGCTTGGTAAAGTATTTAGCTCCATGCAATTCATACAACAGATCATCTATAACAGCGATAGAAAACTTATCTGTGATAATGGTCTTGTTGAGAGGTAACAAATCAGGACAAATACGCCAAGAGTATCCGTAAGTCACACCATAACCACCAAAGAGGAATAAGGATTGAAGCTCGAATGAATAATTCCTTGCACCAACATTTCCTAAACTAGCTTCTCAATCTCAGACTTTGGAGCTAGGGATAGTTGTAAGGACGAACATTCAGAGGCTGACTACCCAAAACTTGGTGGATGGCATAATCATGCATGCGTTTAGGGGGAAGATCCATGATTCGCCAAAGACTTCTGCATAATGATCAACAATAATCTGCAAGTTTGAAGAAAGAGTTGGAAGAAGCAACGCAGATCACTAAAATTCCATGCAACTGACCTGGGCAAAGAATCCACAACTGCCTTTCTTCAATATGTTTTCCATGTTGTGGAAGTTGACCACCTTGGAAGGAGGTTGGATTCCCTAGGGATGAATGACCTTGTCGTTTATACAGTCGTTGCAGATTAATAGTAACATCATCAAGTTGGGATAGCCATTGTGCTCCCAAGATGGCATTTGCACTACCCAGGTTCATGGTGAAAAGATGGCTAGACCAAGTATAATCATGCATCTGGATGTTAACCTTAGTTGTACAACCCATACACTAAGTCATGCCCCATTTGCAATCAATACTTGGAATTTGTCCTAGATCAAAGTATTGTAATACAGTCCTAGAGAACTTGTTGTTTCATTGTCAATAGAGTTGTGTGCTACTTGAGTTGATCAACACATTGACACACTAACGTTTGATGTATCCATGGACCTTGATGATATGGTGAACCTAGACTCCCATTAGGGAAAACATGGAGAGAGACATGGTATCAGCCTTATGCTTATAATTTGTTGATTCAATCAATGTCTCCTGCTGTGTAGAATCTTGATCTTCATCTTCTGACATTGTTGCTTCCTCAGCTTCCACCAAGAAGTTACGTCATTCTTCACAAGCTTGGTATTGGGCATGACAAGGAATGTAACAAAAGAATCCTTGGAGACACTCACCATTGCAGATATTGAAGTAAGTCCATTGAGAGTTGCAATCATGTCATAGTTGGGGATGGAACAACTGAACATTATTTTTTGTGACCATAGCCACACATTCAGCCTTCTCAAGGGTGTATGGATCATGCATTTCAACCTACCACTAGATTTCTTATTTAAGGCCATGGTGAAAAGTGGGGCTCACCATCGCTAGATTCAAATGATAAGTATAGGTGAGCAATCTTGTGAACTCCGTACAATAATCCTCAAGCTATCCTATTTGCTTGGTTTGCATGAAGGAGACTACATACCAACTAGAAAAGAAATGGTGCTTTGAACTCTGACTCAGGTTGTATGAGGGTCTAGAATGGTTCGCACACCATTCTACAACTTTTTCACACCCCAAAAGGAGCCAAGATTGATGCTCTGATACAACTTGTAATGAAATAACTTTAAAAAATATAGCAACAACAGTAACAATTCAATAATGCACAAAAGGAAACATCCATTGGAACAATAAATTAGATTCAATACCATAAAATAAATAATGCAAGTGACAAACTTCCAGATTCCAAATCAGTACGAATCCTAGTCACTTAGAGAGGGCAAAGTCAAATAGCCACTTGAAGAGTACGGAGTCTCATATGGACAACAAATGCGACTAAGATTCAAGTATAAAAGATGACCTCAACTACAACATAACTCTTATTTATAGACTAAATCAAAAATAACCCTAACCCTAATACTCAATGGCCAACTAACTTAATCCTAGGGCTAGAGCTAAAAATAATAAATATAGCCAATGTGGCTATATTGGAGCCATTACACAAGGCACTGAAGAAAATCAGATCAATAAATAATCAAGAAAAAACCAAAAAAAAATATGATATTTTTCTACCTTTGTTAAAAATGTTGACAATTTTTTGAAATAACCTACTACGTATGAATAAATCGGTAGGCTGGCAAAAACCATGATATATGTGACAATCGTCATTTTTGAAGTTTTTTTCAACAATGTATTGAAATACATCCAAACTTCTCTATGAGATTTAACTTTAAAGATCCTCAAAGAAAGGCAACCTATGAAATACAAGATAAAAAGCATGAATGCAAATGTTATGTTCAAGTCATATAAGCAAGTATACTTATAAATATAAAAGAACAATCTTTATACAAGAAATAAGAGATTCTTATTATGGACACCCATTAAACACTCATTCAAACTCTAGCATTACAAGACATGATTTTCCAACCAATGTATGCCAAACAAATTTAGGATTCCACAACTACAGTCGTTCGACTACTATCATTGTACTCTAATGATAAGAATAGTCACCTTCTAGTAGTAGTTGACAATTTAGCTCCTACTAAAAGTTTGTATTTTGAAGTTTGGAGTTCAAATTTCAGAGTTCATACTTTGAAGTTCGGAGTTTGGGACCATGCTAGCAATTGGTGTCAACACTGACGTGCCAAGAAATCAGAGTTTGGAATTCGGAGTTCGGGCCCATGATAGCAACTGGTGTTGGCGTTGATGTGCTAAGAAGTCGAATTTTAGGGTTCAGACTTCGGAGTTCAGGTCCACACTAACAGCGGGTGTTGGCGCCGATGTGCTAAGAAGTTGGAGTTCGAAGTCCAAAGTTAGGGCCCATGCTACTAGTGCTAGTGCTCACCAAAATTGGCCAGGTTTAGAAGTGAGTGATTCGCTAATCACCTAGGAGCGAATTGTGTTAGGTTATTAAGTTTATTACATTATTTTATTTATTAGCTTAATGCACGTCAGGGTGGCATTCCAAAAGCCAATGTGCCTAAGATTAGGGATCATATTATTATAGGATAATCTGAGCCTACCACATTGTATAAATCTGCATTTGATTAATGAAATTGATGTTCTTCTTTCAAGAGTGGTATCAGAGCCACGATACCATAGCTCTTGCATTTTGGATTTCCCCTACCAACAACTGACTGTGAGCTCATTTTGGCGAGCTTGCAACTGGGCATAGGAGGCAAAGAGAATTTATCTGGAGATTGAAGCTACCTTGCCCTGAAGGTCTTGAGTGGATTGCATTCTACCCGAAGCCGCCAAGGTGTCGTAATTCTCTGTGATAGAGAATTACAAATATTAATATAGGGGTCCAATCGGCCCTGTTTACCGCCCGAACTAAGCCCTGTTCGTACAAAGAGCCTCCAGGGCCGTAGTTGGCCCCAGATTGGCCCTCATAGCTAGCTCGACCAGACCGAAATAGGCTGTCCTCAGCACAAGGTCGTCTACCACCTCATCCCTAGCCACAGGGCCACGCAGCAAAATAGGGTGCAACCCTAGGGCCACATAGCCACTTGGGTTGTAGCAGCCCCCGATCGTTGGCTGTGCAGCAGATCAAACACCAGTTCCCGACGAATCTCCCTTAACGCAAGGCCGCAGACAGCCCATATATGCCCGATCGCAGCCCATGCGCTGCATTACGCAGATTAGAATCGTACAGAATTGCGTAGGTGAAAATACAAAACCAAAAAAAAAAACCTTTTCTAAGGTTTTATTCCCATCCAATCGCAATGCACATGTCCTTCACTAAACCTTCGCCACGTGGCAGTTCGGCACAAGGAGTGGATTGCTGTTTATTTTGGTCGTGGTGTTTTATCCCACATTGTTTGTGGTAAGGCATTGTTTGTGCCTTATTAGTATGGACACGCATATGGTGGTCAGGCTACCATCAGCGCAAGGCCACCTAGTTGCACCAGTTGGTGATGCGAGTTGACCTTGCCTATTGCCTCCAACGTTGGACTCTGTTGACCGTGGGATTCTGCGTCGGTTGCTTGCTTGGACTCTGCTCCTTTGACTTGGCCTATTATCTTCGTCTTGACCTTGGAGGAGTGAGAGCCCGACAAGTCTCTAAAAACCCTTTTTTCATTAAAAAACAATATTTTATATTTTTTAAAATTTAATAGAATTTTTTTTTTGAAATTTTGAAAAAAAACTTGTATTAAGACATAGATCAATTACAATGTGGGAAGAGCCTCTTCCCAGCCGAGGTCCGAGAGGACACAGTCATACAATAGTAAAGGAAGAACTGCACAGAAGCCAATTTTCGTGAACCAAAAACTAGCTTAATACGGCCTTTGTGTCTTTTTCTCCTCTCCTTCTTCCTCCCATTTTTGTTAAGTGATATCTCAAGGGCTATTTAGAAGTTATGCACTACTAACGAAGTTGATTATGAGGGACTTCTTATTGAGTTCATATAAAATGGAGTGAGCAAGCTTTCTTCTTCAATAGTAGACTTGTATAACAGGGTTGTTTCCTTAGGATTTCCAATCATCTGGTCACAATATCGATTGGCAAGTCTAAATTTATCATGAGAATGACAAAAGGGTGAAATCCTAAAAGGTACATTATCAAACTGCAAAACATACCTTGATACCAAAAGGTGTCTCGTATGTCCAAGAAGTATGCTAGCTTTCCTATCACCATAGTTAATAAGTTCAATAGAAACCAACTTTGATCCAATCTAGATTTTTCAACGGCCTGAATCGTTTCAATTTGATCTAAACCTGTTTTGATAGTTATTAAATGAAAAATATTTGCATTTAAAAGAAAAATCTACACCCTTGGTAGAGATTTGTGTCGTTATACCGGAAGGATTTAATCCATGGAATTCAAAGTTCATCCGCTATAAGATGAATGCGATAAACTTCGTTAATATTTGTTGATATATTTGTTTCAAATAGAATAATGTAGTAAGTAGTTCTAATATTAGATATACCATGAATTTTCCTAGGAGGGACAACATAAGATGACAAGACATGTTTCTAGGACAAGACATGTTTTTGATATGCTCAAACGACTTTTCGAGATGGCAAGATGCACCTTAGAAACAACCATGAATCCCAAGATGTATCACCCCTAAGCAACTTCATATGTACTTGGAAGTGTAATTTGCCTCATTTTTTTGTGCATGTGAAATCACCAATTGGAGCAGCTGTATAAAGAGGAAGCCATTATTTAAAGTCACATGTCAGATAAATAATTCATTGCATTTTGTACATTGTTTTTTTTTTTTTTAAATTAATATTGGTTGCTTGCGGATACTATTGAAACCATTGATTCTTTCAATTAATCAATTTTAAATAAACCAATAAAGTTGCATCGCTTTTTTTCACATCTAACAATTTCTAATGTGGCAAACGAATATTTTATAAGTAGAAAAAATAAAAATAAAAGTTCATAAATAAAATATTTACATGAGCATAAAATGGCTTTATTGCAATAACAACTTTAAAAGAAAATATATCTCCACAAATACCAGCTTATATATGTAAAACTTAACAAAAAATATTTATTTTATTGAAAACAACTTACAATAAATTTGATTGAAAATTGATCAGTTTCAAGCAACATTACTGCAATATTAATCGAGCAAACTACAATCAATAATTTTTCCCCTTATTTTTGAGAATTAGGAAAAATCCATCAATCATATCCAAGATTTCAAGGATGTAAGGGCCATTAACTATTTCAGCCAAATTAAAAAACACCAAAGCTTTAAAGTCCCCATGGGTATTTCAAGACAACCAATACAACATTGGATCCAAATTGAGACCCAATTCTTTGTTAAAGACAAACTGGAATTATTAAAGTTATATCTAAAATTTAAAACTATGAAACTGATTCTGGATTAGAAGCCTACAAAATCTATTCAGTTGGACAAAATCCAGAACCATGTAAAAATGTCTCAAAATAAAACTTCAGCATTCTTTACAGGTTCAATTGCTTTTTGGTTGTAGGGCCCTATTCTTGGAGAAATTATAATTTGCAATCCTCCAACTAATTCATTCCAAAGTTTTCTAGTAGCAGCAATCATCTTTTAATATATTGATTTCAAATACGTACCTTTTCCACCTCTAAGAAATGCTCCTTATCAAGAAAACTTCCACATTTGAGGAGACTCCCCAGTTTGCAAGAAAGTCAGCCACTTTATCAAGGTTTATGTCGATAGCAGAAAATTTTACTTCCTCCAAAGAAGATCACAGTTTGAATTTCAAGAAGGACCAAACTATGATCAATATTGCAATATCAAATTCAAATTTTCAACATGACTAGCCACTTTCTGAGCCTTGTTAGTTTGTTAGAGTAGACATTAAAAAAATAGCAATGTTTAATCACTTTTAAAGGTTCATATTTTTATTATTAGTTAATTTGTTACTCACTAATTAACATTTTTTAGAAATATTTAAAACCAAATAATACTATAAATGTATATGCTTTATAACACAAATTTATAATTATTGTTTATGGCTCAGAGGACTTAGAAAATGTTCTGTAAATACATACAATTTATAATATGATTTGGTATAACATTTCAGTTTTTTATGTTTATCTTTTTTTTTTTAATGTTTATATTTTAATTAAGCTATATGTGCCTCTTCCATATAAGACAATAAACAAATTTTTAAGATCATCTAAAGATAGGGTGGATCCCAAGCTTAGGAGCAGGGAAATGTGATGAAGTGTACATTTGAGAAATAGGTAGCTCTATAAGGGCCAGGACTAAGGACCATTATGATCACTTGAGACATTAATGAACCAAGACATTAGCAATAGTAGATCTTTACGACACAATGGGGCATAACATGCAGATGGAAGACATGAAGGTTATTATCAATAAAGATCACCTTATGGCTAGAAAAATCTTGGAGGTCATTGAGATTGAAATACATTAAAACAATCTCCATAAGAATGATGGCCTAAATTTGAGCAGTCTTTGGAGATCCAGTTTTCCATGTTGTTGTTGGAGAAGTCTTCTAGATTCATCATTCAAGCTTCATAAGGTCCCAACAATTCAAATCCACATTCCCAATCCATCTTCCAGAATGTGTGTTTATTATTATCACGGGCATCCACATTCCCAATCCATCTTCCAGAATGTGTGTTTATTATTATCACGGGCATTTGTTTCCAATGAACAGCAGTAGTGATCACTAATCACTGATGATTAGATTGTGGAACTAAATGTAATTGGTTCTTTAAAACAATTCTAAGAACACTGCATTGGTGATGGCTTTTAAAGCATTTATGAGTGTTGGTGTTGTAATTCTCGCTTACCGCACACCTACAGCTTGGGTTATCTCTATAAGAGCCCGTCTTTGTGATATATTTCAGAGACAACTGATTATTTCCTGATGATGGACCTATAAGAGGGACCCAAAACATTAAAAAACTGGTGTTTTGCAACACAGGTGGGTCTAGAAGCCTTCTTTCTTAATAATGGAGATGTAAGTATGATGTTTTATTCCCCTGTTTGTTGTTTGTACTTTGCTCTAGAAGCCTTCTTTCTTAATAATGGAGATGTAAGTATGATGTTTTATTCCCCTGTTTGTTGTTTGTACTTTGTTTCACTTATTCCTTTTGGAATTTGTATTCGACCTCTAACTTGAAGCTTTATGTTGCTCTTGGAACTAAATGAATCTAGGTGCAAACAAGCTGGGAAGGCAAGTATTAGATCTTTCAACCCATTTGTTCAATAAATCTGCGAAGTTTTTTCTTTGTATTCAGCCTCTTGTATTATGTAGTCTTTAACTGTTCCATTCTATAGCGTTGTAGCATTGTGAAATCTGCAGCAAGCACATGTTCTTCCTGTGATCTTGTTATATTCACTGGGAAAGAGTATAAAGAAGTAATAATAGAATGATTTTCTTTAAAAAAGAACTCAATTCCTATTAAATGCCATGAAAAATGAAATTACCAAGAAATGGTATTACAAAAGCATTGTTTTCAATATATAAGCAAGCATTTGTGAGATCTACACCAAATTTCTCTCATTTTTCACTATAAGATTGATGAATCAAATAAACAAACCATCATGGAAAAGCTTACATTATCGTATATGTATTCTTTTTTCATATGTTGATGCAAGGAAGATAGGTTAAGATAGAGTGAAAATAAACAGGAAAGACAGTGGTAACCCAGAAACGAATCATCCTCTATAGAAGTATGACACCAAATGGTACACAACAAGGGGTACTACAAGAGCATAGAAAATTATACAAAGTTACAAACTATTTTATGGTTTTAGGTTCTAAATCTAATTGGATTTATTTCTATATGAAATGGTTTTTTCTAAAACAAACTTCCACATACAAACAAACTTAATCTGATGATTATCTTAGGATCCTATCCCACCAAACAATGAACTTACATCTTCTAAAAGTGAGATGACTATTGCTCCAAATCCAGGTAGCTCTTCTTTCAAAGGCGTGAATACCAACTTTAGTGTACCAGACATGTATATGTCATTTACCTGGAAAAAAAGGAATGGTCTTTTTTTAGACCAGTCCTTACAAGAGGGGAAAACAATATAGTAATATGTTGGAAAACAAAAGTCCCTGACCAAGTATAGAGTTCATACTTTTAGAGTAAAATCAGGTCCATTTGTTTTTACATCAATTAGAGCTTCTTCTTTCTCACATTGCCAACTAAACATAGATTCTAAAATCACCTCATTATCACCACCTTCCAAGACCTTTGCACCTGCTAAAATTCAATCCTTCAAATAAACACCCAAAACATGTTTAATGCCTTGTGACAATGAAATGGAAATAGAACAAAAAAATTAGTATCTTTATTTTCTCTCTCATTTTTTCCCAATGTATTAGCTTTCTTGACATTTTGCATTCTGTTTTCCTCAATAAAAGGTGCACTTAAAATGTTAATGAAGAAATTGCATGCACTATAACAAACCTCCAAAATTAGGACTTCTTTGTCCTAGTACAATAGACCTAACTGATAAGCTTTCTACAAAACCCATCTTGTAGTCATCAAGAATAAGTTGCAACTGTTCCTTCAGCAGACACGACATTGCCTACACAAAAACAAAATAGTTGTTCAACATACATAAGTAATCATATCAAAACAACATATCATAACAATAATAGTATAATTATTTTTTCACCATGTAAGAATCATCCTTTCTTTTATGATATGTAACTGTTCTATTCTTTCCCTTCCAAAAATTTAGAGTAACAACCCTTGTTACTAGTTAGTTAGGCCAGTCATAAAGAAAAAGATGGAGAAACATACATGGCATGCACTACTTATGCAAGTAATCATGACACATTGTAGAAATGGAACATTTCAACTGTAGGGCAAGGAATACCAAATAACATACTGCCTCTGAAAGGACTACAACAAGATTATGGTTTAGAATCCAATTTCATTCAAACAAAAAGCTGTTCTAAATGCTGTCTTTGAATGTACAATGCAGCCTGACCAACAATAAGCTTAGTTGTGCACAATCAATGTAAAAATGTCATGTATAACTATTCTTGCAACATTACGAACTTACAACATCCCATATCAGTTTGTCACACCATCATTAATGTCACCATCATCAACTATTCCACCATCCTCCATGCTTCCTTTGGTCTTCCACATTGCAAGTATTGTTGTGTCACCTCATGTGTCCTCATCTCAACCCTTCTCATCACCCATCATCACCCTATTCACACCATCGTCTATTCACACTATCGTCTATGTCATTGCATTAGACTAGTATCCTTACCCTCATCAGTCCATAGGTCGTTGTAGGTACACTAACACTCTTCCCTCCAAAAACATCAGTTTTGCTACGTGACTACCTCAATTTTGACTCCGTGCCCAAGAATAAGGCACAATCTGGGATCTCCTGTTAATTAGGATTGACGTCCCTGTGAGTTGCTAGAATTGTAGTAGCTCACTACTACCATCATGCTCCAAACAGAGATCTGTCGCACAGGCTAACGCAAAAGACGGAGCAAGGCAGAAATCAGCAAGAATTGGCTGTGTTTGGAAGAGGATGCACCTTGCTTGACAACACCCCGCTTGGGATAGCCCTGCTCACAATGCCCCGCTTGGGAGAGCCTTGCTCTATTGATGCGCCTCGCTCTCAACCCATGCACCTCGTTGTGTGTTTATTTTTGGAAAATGGATAAGGATGATGTGTCACCTCGTAGTTATCACGATGGTACATTGCATGTAGTCTATTTTTGGCTTCATATTAAAATATGAATAAGAGTTTCGTACTCATTGTAAGGGGCTTTTTGCCTTCAAGCATATTAGAGCTACTCTTCAGATTAAGATTGTACTAAACACTTCAAAATTAAAAGATCAGTAAAGAGTTGTGCATGGCATTCCATTTCAACAGTCTCTGACCTTGTAACTATGTCTTTGACCATCAGTGGTTTTGCCCATCTTTTCCAATGTTAGTCCTTTGATTATGATCTTACATGTTGAAGTTATTCAGTCACTGCTAGATACGCCAATCAACCAAATCTGAAAAATTGCTATGGCTTTGACCTTGTTTACATTTCTTTTCTCTTACACCTTTTTCTCTTAAACAAAGAGATCAGATTTTAACTATGTCTCTGACCATCAGTGGCTTTGCCCATCTTTTCCAATGTTAGTCCTTCAATTATGATCTTACATGTTGAAGTTATTCAGTCACTACTAGATACGCCAACCAACCAAATCTGAAAACTTGCTATGGCTTTGACCTTATTTACATTTCTTTTCTCTTACACCTTTTTCTCTTCTTACACCTTTTTCTCTTAAACAAAGAGATCAGATTTGTTTTCTGCATAGTTAGATTAGTTTCTTACCTTCTGCATAGTTAGATTAGTTTCTTACCTTGTTTTTCAGCTTACTTGTTTAGATCAGTTTCTAATTTTGTTTTTAAGCTTAGTTAAAAGGGAGCTGGCTCATCCACTTGTTGAACTACGGTCACGGACGCAAATCGCAATTGGTGACTTCCGCGTTTAACATTTCAAGTCCAATACATTGTGGATGTCAACTCATTAATATAAAAAACAAAATTAACAAGTTTTGCAATAGTTGTTTCAAAAGTAAACTGTTGTAAATGGGGCTCGACACTTGATCTTCAGTTCATCAAGAAAAGCATACTCAAAATTCAGTTCTTTGGGTACAAAATTATTTGAAGTATTCAATAGAAAATCATAATATTTCCAGTTTCATATTTGAAAATGATGGCAACAAGGCTGTGAATAGTGAATACTATGGAAAGTCAACCACTTCTAGGGAGTTGTCTTCTTACTATGGAAAGTCAACCATTTCTAAGGATTTGTTGTGAATACTATGGAAAGTCAACCACTTCGAAGGAGTTGTCTTCATCTAGTAGACACTGTTGATTAATAACTTGTGGCAGTTCCATAAACTCAACCCCAAAAGGGTTGGATAAATTCTTCTTGTAGATAGTTTTGAATAAACTGAGGCCTACTTAGTCTACATCAATGCACAGGTTGAGCAACAAGGTTTACATTATTTTTGTGATACAGAACATGTTTGTTTTGTGACTATGACAAAAATTTACATTTGGAGAAAATTTATGTTAACACAATGAAAATTGTTTAGTGTAATATTTTCTTAATGTGGCTCGTGTAAACTGTAAAGCCTTTCTGAGAGTCCCCCATACAAAAAACTATTCCCTCTTCGAAGAATAATTGTAGTTTTAAAATAAAATTTCTTTAATCCTATAGACTTTCTTTTGGTTTTTCTGAGTCTTCTTCTAGAGATAAAAGTCTTCTCCTTGCAAAAGACAAGTTTAGAAGAGCAAAATATATTTTAATTTGTTTAGGTAAATCTTAGAATTATATGAATTTATACAAAGAATTCAAAGGGATAATAAGATTAATAAGAAGGCGGCGTTGGGAAAGCGCAGAACCGTAATTGAGGATGTTCCTGTGATCCGCAAATCATCGAGGACCAAGAAGATCAAAACGGAGTCAAGCCAGAACTCCCCTGTTAATGTCCCTGATGATAACAGCGGGGACTCGGACCCCACCCCTGAAACATCAAAGCGCATGACAAGAATGTTTATTTAAATGTTTCATTTCTGCGTTCGAAAGTACCACCGAGGCTATGAAGCGCTTCTTGGAGGAGCTCACTGCGGATGCGAAGGAGAACCCCGCGGAGGTCGACCCTTAGGGATTCCCTTTCGGTTTCCCTGGCTTGTTTTTGTTATGTTGGTCCTTTTTTATTACTTCAAGTTTTTGTTTTTTGGAAAGCCCTTGGGGCTCTGTCACCATTTCTGGGTAGGGTTTTATGCTAGAAAGGAATGCCCCTGCGTGGGCTATTCGGCCATAGATGTTAAGGTCTTAATCCCCTACGTGGGACTGCTGTCATGCTTATCCCCTGAGAGGGATTCTGCTAGGCCTTTGGCTTCTATTTACCGTTACAAGGTTTCTGCAATATCAATATCCACCACCCTAGCAAGGGTTTTTGTATATCTAGGACTGGGACCCAGTTAAAACCCTGATAATCAAACTACTACTTACCAAAAAAAAAAGATTAATAAGATTATTGTTTTTTATTTTTCAACAAAGATATAAAACTTTAAAACAAGTGTTGCATAGCAAACCAGACAAGGCCTCAACTTAGAAGTGAGACATATTCATTTACAGAAAATAAATTCGTGATACTTGTTCTAAATAAGACACACAACAAATAATTGATGGAGATGGTGGTCTTATCGACATGCAAACATATTAGTAAATGTTCAAAATATAAGATATTGGGGGTATCTTTGCAGCAATAGGGCCAACTAACAGTGAACTACTACAAGGAGAGATGAAAACTATTATACCCATTGCAGAAACTCCAAAATGATGCACTTAAAATTTTCATTTACCTAATACAAAAATTTTTGAAGATAAATATTGATCTTTAACACCTTGATCTACCAATTTTTACCTAATACAAAACTTTCTGAAGATAAATATTGATCTTTAACACCTTGATCTACCAATCTTTATAATACACAATATTGTAAGATAATGTGCATCTTAGTAAAGAGACTATCAGTATCATCACAGAGAAATTTATTCATTGAAACAGCATTCCCACATAAACAACGTTACACAATCAAGTTATTAATATACATGCAAAAATATTGACCATGCAAATTTGAATTCTAACAATGATCTCAACGTACTTTAAAATAAATTTTACCAAAAAAGCAAAGTGGAGAAATGGTGTTCTCTCTATTTAATTGTCACGTTAAATTCATTACTGTCCATAATGTTAATTGTCACATTATCAATTATTTTAAATTTAAATTAATATCCTTCCTCTTCTTTGTTCTCTTTCCTCTACTTCCTCCTTTTCTTCCTTTTGCTCTTCTTTTCTTTTCTTCCTCACCTCTTCTTCCTCTTTTCCTTCTCTTTTTCTTCTTCGTCCTTCTTTCCTTTGTCTTCCTCCAATTCCTTTTCCACCTCTTTGTTTGTCTTCTTCCTCCTCTTTATCTTTGTGTTCGTCATCATCTTCTTCTTCTTCAGCTCCATACACTTATGTTTTTATTTTTAAATTAACTATATTATATAAAAATAATAATAAATAAAGACACAAATATTTTTCTAGAAGTAGACATGTGTTGACCATCAAAATATTCACCATAGCTTAAAATGGATGAATCCTTAGTACAAATGATTGAAAACGCCATCCCCATCTAACACTGACATTTGTCAATTAGCAAAATTAAAATGTAGTGATATTGAACTCACTCAAAAATGATAAATTTATGTCATTCATTACAAACATGTATTCATGTGCAGCATTACTTAGTCCTTAACCACTAGAAACATGCATGCACAAACATAGGAATCATATAGGAAAAATAAGATTGTTAACCATTTACCTGGCTAAGGAAGGGCCAAACTTCTCCAAGCTCTTTGTTTAACCATTCAACCTAAAACATCAAACAATACTTTATTAAATAAATATTACTAATAAATATTATATTAGTGTAATCATAATCTATCCAAAATTAAAGAAAATGCATACTATGATTTACATCTAAGATTTCATGTCTAAGTTTAGAACTTTCTATCCAAAATAATTAGCATAGTCGCTATGCAAATTATAGTCTCCTAAAAATTTAAAACTCCATTTTCTCAAATGGAATTGTTGTTTACATCAAGATTTAATGTCCAAGTTTAGAAGTTCTTATCCATAATGATTAGTATAATCCCTACGCAAATTATCGTCTACATTATAAAGGGTCAAGTCAAAAATTACTATGAAAAACACATGGAAAAAAGGAACATTTTCATCCTCATGAATTAGAATTAATGATTACGTACTTTTGTTTATTCAAATTTTATTCTAAAATTTTTAACTTAGAGAGCATCCTTATAATTGAATGTATTTAGAGGTTTTTTTACCTAATGATTAGGATAGTCTTTATGCAAATTATAGTTAACATTATAAGGATCAATAGATGTTACTACGAAAGATATAAATCAACTTGGAATTAACAAGTACATTTTGTTGAAATATATTTATGTTGTGATTTAATCTTCACTTAAGGCCACGTCTAACCGTTTTGTAATGTAATGATTTGTATTTACTTGTATAGCCTTATGGGCCCTTTCCACCTTGTAAAGATAAGATTATGTATTATTTTAGTTCACTAAATTAAGATTATGTATTATTTTAGTTCACTAAATTTGACCTACAGGCTCTTGTAATTTGGGTATTTAAAACCCGTGAGACCATTAATTTGATCATTAACGTGAATCTAGTTCTTTCATGTTCGTTATATTATTTTGGTGTCTATAAACACCTTCCATATCGTTTGCTTTCTATGCTATATTGTTTCTTTTTGGGTAAAAAATGCTATATTGTTTCTTTTTGGGTAACAAGTTAATTCCATTCGTCTTTGCACAATAATGCTAAATTTGACATGGTATTAGAGTGGATTTGAATCTTCATTATTCAATGACAAAGAATTGGCGGCAATTCTAGCTATAACAACTGCTCCAACTCCGATGACAATCATAAAGCTTATGACAAACCCCACATTAGTTTCAGCTTATGGCAAACCCCACATCAGTTTCATGGAAATTCCAAGGAATAACATAAGCATCTGCCCATGGAAAAAGTCTTATTGCTTGGCATCGAAGATTACTCTTAGGACCCCATCCAAACATTATTATGTAATTCTCGTATTATTATGTAATGACCCCTTTCTAATGATATTTTGTAATATTTTGTAATGGTATGTAGCATTTGAGGCACCTAGACAAGTGGGGCCATTTCATGTAACCATTATCAAGAATGTAACTGTTTGTTTGGCAGAAGATTCTAGCTTGAGTGGCACTTTGCATGTAAGCCAACTATAGAGCGTTAGGTTTGGGTTGCATGAAGTGTAACTTTTTTTCTTTTTTTTGAGTAATATTTCTTATACACATCCACCATGGGGATTGAACCCGGGTCACATCACCGATAATGCAAGTGGCATCCTTGCCGGTAGATCACACTCATGGGGATTGAAGTGTAACTTTAAAAGAGAAGGGAACATAAACAAATATATATTTTTTGCATATTGAACAGAAGTATTGACGGAGGTTTCCCCCTCGAAGAGGCCCATGATTCTGTATTGTGATTTGTGAGATTTAAATATAGATTTTTGCATTTACATTTCATATTGCAATATTCTATTCTTCATGAATTATTGTTTTTATTGCAATATTTATGTGATCGTTCTTATTTTAATTAGAGGGTTCCTAACAAATGGTATTAGAGCACTTTTCAAGGCCGTGTTCCGCTGCGACTGTGACAATTCTTGCCCTACCATTTCAACTGTTACGTATAAATTTTTCATGTTTTCATTTTTCCACCTGTTTTCCTATTAAAAAAAATTTAGTCCTTTTTTATGTATTAATTTAATAGGTTAGAAACCTTGTGCTGAGGGTTTTAAAATATCATGGAAGAGTTGTCGTTATTGGCTAAGCTAGATTTCCCATAAAGCATCTAGTGAAGTGAGAGGCGATTAGGCTCCAATACCCAAGCCTCAGATAGCGCTGCAATACCCAAGCCTGACACAATACCCGTGTACAGAATTGAGCTCCCACATGTCTTCGGGTATATTAAGAGACCCCCTAGGATTAGGAGAAACCTTTAGCCCTAGGAAGATTTTTGACCATGTATTTTCCATAGTGCACCAAACACAGCCTTTGGGAAGATCACCCTCCCGTACTGTTAGAGAGGTGGGTAGTGTGCTCAAGGGTATGCGTGGAATCATCCTTGAGTAGTGGCCTAAAATATTGGTCTAAGCACTACTGTTCGTCCTTACAGTATAACAGAGGGCTATGGACAATACATACACCCTAGATTAGAGTACCCTATTTTTGTTTAACCTAAATGTAAAAAACCCCACCATAAAAATTGAGCATACTGAGGAGACTACACTGTCACTATAGGGTCTATCTATAACAGTCAGCTATCAATCAGTAACAGTCCAGAAAAAGTTTGGTGGTGAAGTTATTAGTTACAAAGTCGGTAACAATCCAAATAGGGTCTGTCAGTAATAGACAGGTATCAGTCAGATTAGTGAGATGGTCGTGCAGTTACCAGTTATACAGTCAATAACAACTAAAAAAGAGTCAGACAAAACAGTGCAGGTATTAGTTACAAAGTCAGTAATAACAATCCAGGGGGTGTCAGTATCAGTAATAGACAGGTATCAGTAAGAATAGTCTAGACAGAGATGGTCGTGCAGTTACCAGTTATACAGTCAATAACAATTAAGAGTCAGACAAAACAGTTGTCAGTTTAGAGATTTAGACAAGACAGTTGCCAATAAGGACATTGTAAAGTTTGCTTAAGAGGGACATTGTAAAGTTTGCTTAAGAGGTGTTAGACAAAAGTCAATGTTCTGAGTAAACCAAGACTTAGGAGAAAAACAGACACTTGCCTAGAAAAAGTTTGGGGTGCCAAAAAAACATGGTTGTGGGATATAGCTCATTGCAATCCTCTCGTCAAGCTGATCATTTTGGTATATAGCCTCCATGCACTTTTTCTAGGGTGCCGAAAAACGTCATTGTGAGACCTAGCCCATTGTATCCGTTTTTTCCAGTTGATCATTTCGATATATGACACCCAAACACTTTTTCTCCTGAAACAACACTTCTATTAAAAGTAAGTCAGTGGAAGTGGTCTAAATCATACAAGTATGGCTAGAAGGCCTAGAGGAGTATAGGAGTTGAAACAAAGCCACATATGGAGCAATTAAATCACACACTTAATAACCTACAAGGCCAAATGTCCCACATCAGGTTAGAAGAACTGACCACATTAAAACCAAAACTGAACTTGAAGAAAAATTCCTAGAGGTTGAAGAGCGATTGAGGGAAGGCCCAAAGGTGCTCGCGCATCTTAACACTGAAAGACCAGGTGGCAGTTCAGACAATAAGGAGAAAGGAGTCAATAAAGAAACAAAAGCCTATCATTCTATTTTTTAAATAGATACCCCATTTAAGATGCCTAAATTAGACTTTCCTAAGTTTAATGGAAAGGACGATGATGGTTGGTTGTGTAAAACAAATTAGTTTTTCAAACTTCATAATGTACCCCGATATTTTTTGGGTCATCATGATATCTTTTCACTTTGAATTTGAGGCCCTACAATGGTATCAATGGTTACAGAACACGATTTCGGACCCTTCTTGAGAAGATTTTGAGTCTCAATTACTCACTCATTTTGGTCTTAGTGAGTATGAGGACTTTACAAGAGCCTTTACCAAATTGAGGCAAACCTTCGAGAATATCAGACTCAATTTGAGCAATTGGCTAATAGGACAAAGGGGTTGAGCAATTGGCTAATAGGAAAAAGGGGTTGAATGAAGGGTTTTTTCAAAGTTGTTTTGTTTTATTATTGGATCGAAATATGATATCAAGATAGAAGTAAAAATGTTCAAACCCCATTCTATGATGCAAGCCATAGGATTGGCAAGAATAGTAGAAGAAAAAATTTCTACTCAAAGGAGGTCGTTCGTTCCACAAGCCAAACCCATGTTTCCATCCAAGTTTACATTAAATACTAGCAATAAATCTCCACCAATCAAGTGATTGACTAGGGAGGAAATGGATGCTCGTCGAGCACAAGGCCTATGTCGAGCACAAGGCCTATGTTAGAATTGTGATGAGAAATATACACTAGAACATAAACATATGCAACAGAAGTTTTTGTTAGATGTGAATGAGGCAATAACCACCGAATCTTCTAAGGAGGAAGAGGATCATCTTGACGAGGAACACATAGAACAACCTAACGTTCAATAAGAATCCCAACCGAAATTTTCGGTGCATGCCTTAGTGGGAATATCAACACCGTGAATGAGGCAATAACCATCGAAACTTCTGAGGAGGAAGAGGATCATCATGACAAGGAACACATAGAACAACCTAACGTTCAATAAGAATCCCAACCGGAAATTTCGTTGCATGCTTTAGTAGGAATATCAACACCCCAAACCATGAAGGTGATAGGACACTTCAAAGGGCAACGGATCATAATTCTCATTGATTTTTGGAGCACCCATAATTTCATTAACCCAAGGGTGGCCAAATAGGGAAATTGCTATATTAATTCCTATAACTCCTTTGAAGTCATGATCGCCAATGGAGGAACCTTGCCTTGTAAGGGAAAGTGTAGACATGTTAAAATACAAATAGGGGAATATAATCTCAAGGTAGACATGTTTGCACTACCCCTTGGTGGGTGTGATGTGGTTTTGGGGGCTCTAGGTGTGATGTGGTTTTGGGGGCTCAGGTCCAATATTATGGGATTTTTCTAAATTGTGGATGAAATTCAGCCAAAGAACATAGTAAACATTACGAGGTTTGAAAGCTAGGACGTCTCATAGGATGGAAAAACTATTGAAAAAGTCAAGCCATGGAGTTGTGGCCCAACTATTTGCTATACAAGACTTAGATAGGGGAGACAGACTAATCTAAGAAATTACAGCTGCAAAAACATACCACAGTTTTTGGAGACACCAACAGACGACCCCCTCGTCGTACTCATGGTCATGCAATTCAGCTTATTCTTTGTAGTCTTCCTCCAAATGTATGCCCTTACAAGTATGCATATGCCTAAAATTCAAAAATTGAGAAAATGTTGTTGGCGCTTCTTGCTACAGGGGTTATTCATCCTAGCATCAGTCCTTATTCTTGCCCAGTGTTGTTGGTACGGAAAAAGGATGGGTCTTGGTATTTGTGTGTGGATTTCAAGGAACTAAATAAAAATAACGGTTAAAGATATATTTCCTATTCCCGTAATTAATGAGTTATTGGATGAATTGCATGGAGCACAATATTTCTCAAAGTTGGATTTGTGGTTAAGATACCATCAGATCCGAATCAAGGAAGATGACATTCCTAAAACTGCTTTTAGGACTCATAAAGGGCACTATGAATTCTTGGTTATGCCATTTGGTTTGACCAATACACCCTCCACTTTCTAGAGTTTGATGAATTCCATTTTTTGGCCCTTCCTTCGCAAATTTATTCTAGTCTTATTTGATGACATCCTAATTTATAGTCGCTCTTGGGAGGAGCACTTACAACGTTTGGATCAGACTTTGCAGCTTTTGTCTAGCAATCAGCTTTATGCCAAGAGGTCTAAGCAGCTTTTGTCTAGCAATCAGCTTTATGCCAAGAGGTCTAAATGTTCTTTTGGGTTGCCAGAAGTAGAGTATTTGGGTCATATTGTCACCAAAGGAGTTAAATTCGACCCCACAAAAATTGAGGTTGTTCAAGCATGGTCAAAACCTCACACCCTCAAGGGTCTTCGAGGATTTTTGGGCCTCACAGGGTATTATCGTAAATTTGTAAAAAACTATGGAAAGATCGCGGCTCCTTTAATGGTTATGTTGAAGAAGAATTCCTTTATGTGGTCAGAACCAGCAAAGAACACTTTCAAGGAATTAAAGCATTCTATGACAACCACCCCGATGTTAGCAAAGCCTGATTTTTCTAAACCTTTTATAATTGAAAGAGATGCTTTAGGAAATGGAATCGGGGCAATTTGATACAAGAAGGACGACGCCTGGCTTTCACTAGTCAAGCCCTTTCAAGCCTCAATTTGGGCAAATCCACTTATGAAAAAAGATGTTAGCCATTTACATGAAGTTGATCATTGGAGGCCGTATCTCATTGGGCGTCATTTTTCAATTAAAACTAACCATCAAAGTCTCAAGAAAGAACAGAAGGTAGCCACACCTAAACAACAAAAATGGGTCTCCAAATTAATGGGCTATGATTATAAAATCACATATAAAAAAGGCAAGGAGAATATAGTGGTCGATGCACTGTCACGACAGTTTGAAGATATAGTATGCTAAATGCTATATCTTCCCCAATCCATCAATGGATTAATAATCTCAAAGAAGAAGTGGCCAAGGATTCTAGCTTACAAACTTTGATCACCAAACTTCAAGCAGCCAACTCATGCCTTGGATATAGTTGGGATGGTCACGACTTGAGACATCATGAGAGACTGATTATTCCTCCAAAATCTCAAATGCGAGATTTTGTTTTGCAGGAAATGCATGCACCAACAAGACATTTTGGGTTTCTCAAAACTTATGAGAGGACTAAGCGTACTTTCTTTTGGAAGGGAATGAAAAGGAACATTCAGAATTTTATGGCCAAGAGTGACAAGTGCCAAAGAATGAAAGGAGAATCGGTATGTTCTCCAAGATCCCTTCAACCCTTACCAATTCCAGAACAAGTATGGGCAGATATTTCTATAAATTTTATTGAAGGATTATCTATATTTTATTTTGGTGGTAGTAGATCGTCTCACAAAGTATGCTCATTTTTGTTCCTTAGCCCATCCCTACACAACCTCCATAGTCACCCAAATCTTTTTAGACTCCATCTTTCGCCTTCATGAAATGCCTATAAAAATGAAATTTAACATACTTAAACACAATTCCATTTCTACTTAAATAAATCTACAGATCTGCATCCATTAGAAAAAACAATACACAGAAACAACAACAGTAGCAGCAATAGCAGATAAATAAATATGAGCAGATTTATATTGACAATGGCATGTACAGTTTCAGCATTACCTTCTGCAGCCCTATGCAGAATCCTCTTTATGACTGCATCTATGATAGGACTGCATCATGCCCTACACACATATGCACCAGCCTTCTCTCACACGTACCAATGCTCTTCTAACAATGAATGAATGAATGAGGGGAGGGTCTTATTTATACAACTAGAAATTAGTTGCACCCCCCAACTACCTAACACATCATCATTCTTCTAAATTACATTTCACTTGTTAAATGACATTTCCCATTATAGGAAAAACATAAAGCTGTGACAATCATAAAGCCATGACAAACCCCACATCAATTTCACGGAAATTCCAAGGAATAACATAAGCATTTGCCCATGGAAAAAGTCTTATTGTTTGACATTCAATCCATCTAGTTGAAGATTACTACCGTACCAACAGATAGGTTGGAATTGCCATATTTGATTTTCAGCTCTATTTTTCTGCTTGTGAAACTTTAGGACTGCCATATTGCAATGATGAGAGGATAGTCTACATAGTTTCTAAAGCGCTGAAATGGCCAAAGCTTTTCTTGCCCCCTAATGCCAAAAAAGTTTTAGGACACTTCAGGGCATCACAAAGATCTCCGAACTATGGCACATCAGTGGTATTCCATGATTGAAGGCACACAGAGGAATAATTAGCAGGAAAAATCAGTAATACTCAACATTCACAATGTATGAGAAAGAATATTCAGAACTAAAATGGAATGAAACTGCAGGATGTCATTTGTATTCTATTACAGCAGTACTCAACATTCACAATGCGTGAGAAAGAATAATCATAACTAAAATGAAATGAAACTGCAGTATGCCATTTGCATTATGTACGATCAGCAATGTGTATTCAATTACAGCAGCAATGTGTTCGTTGATAGTCACATGCAATTACATGCACAACACATATGCTCCCAAGAACACACAACTAGATGGTTGAATGAAGTCTTATTATGTGTCCATCGAAATTGAAAGGGGTCTACTTATACTTTTCTTGGGAAAGAGGAGGTAGTTGGTAGTGTAACTTCCTTGTACCTAGCCCTAACCACCCCGACATGTCTAATTACATGTACGTCGAAATTACATGAACATCCGACTTACATGAATGGTAATAATCAATGTCAAACATAGCATATAAACCACATATGAACCACGCAATAACACAAATTAACCACATATGAACCACACAATAACACAAATTAACAATACTATATATACAATCAAAATTGTTAAAATTACATCAATGGTAATAATCAATTTGTCAAACATAGCATATGAACCACACAATAACACAAATTAACAATACTATATATACAATCAAAATTGTTTTTGCATACCTCACTCTGTACGCTCATTGTTAGATTTGAGGTGGTGCTTGAGGATACACAACATCATAACTAGAACCTACATCTGCCCTCCCCTCTAGATTGGCTGACGTCCTCGTCAACACCTATTGTTCCTCTCGAGGGATTTGACTCTGCTGCAGCTAGGGAGTGGATGACATTTGAACGGATGCAACTTCCAACTGCTATAATTGCATTTTCAGGGCTTTTGTTTCATCCTTCAAGCACTTTGCGAAGTGCTTGATATCTCACCCACTAGAAGTCATAATGTTGTGACTTCTATTCTATCTCCACAAGCATTGCACGCAACTTCGTTTCCTTCTTTTCAGCCTCTACAAGTTGGTGATCTCTCTTAGAGATCAACTAATCCTGGTGAGCAACCTCTTGCACCTTGGTTTCAAGGACCAATTTTCTCATTGTGAACATTAACTTCAACTATCCAATAAGTTGATTTTGCTCTTCCTTTTCTATTCTCAACTAATCCACCTCCTACTATTACCTTATCAATTCTACTTTGGTCTTTTGTTGCACTTGTTGAAGCTGCTCCTACGTCTTCTATAATAGGGTTGACTGATCTTCTCTTTGCAATTTCAAGTTGTTCACCATCTCCTGAAACATCTTCAATCCAGTTGCCAACCATTGTATCATGTAGGTCAAGAAATTCATACATCTTCAATCCATTTGCCAACCATTGTATCATGTAGGTCAAGAAATTCATTCCGGCATATGCTGATTCCAATTCCAATGCCAACCTCACTTTCTTTATGGCTTCTGATTCAGGATAGTCATCAAATTTATCCTCGTTGATATAAATTGGGGTGGGTTCCCATACAACATTGGATTCCCCTTTGGCAACGTTGTCACTCCAATCATGGCTTGTGTGTTCTTGCCCTTCTTAAATGTTAAGTATTCCTCCTAGTGGTTTACTTTTACTGCGTGTAACACCCACATCCCAGCAATGCATCGTAAGCTGGCTTTTGCATTGCAATAGATACAAAATCTAGTATGAATATTTGATTAGCAATCTTCACCTTCTGTGAAGTAAAGACACCTCTCATCTCAATGCCATATTGATTTGTGCCATATAGTTGGAAATCGGACACCACAAAAATGATGCCCCCAAGTTTTTCCAAGTTTTCTTAGGCAAAAGATTCAAACCTGAACCTTGTCCACAATCACTTTTGTCAAGTTGTGGTCGAGTAATGCAATGTGGATCAATGTTGGTTTCTTCACAATGTTGATCACCATCACCGTTGGGTCAATGTATTGAACCTTTGCAATCTTCCTTTTGCAATCTTCCTTTCTTCCAGTTAGGTATGCATTTTCACTTTCTTCTTCATTCGCATCATTTCTCCGACCAGAGCTCTGGTATTGCACCAAATAAAATAGATATTTTGACTTCCATGTTCATGTTCCGTACTTGTGCTAACAAATACTTAGACAACTTCTCTTCAATTACGATGGAATCCTACCATTTCTCCTTCTCATTAGGAGGGTTAGGTATTGCTCCATCCTTTTTGCTTGTACCCATGTCATCGTGAGCTCATGTTTTTCCTTGTCCTTTTGCTGGTCCATTTGAGGCTCTTCAATGTCAATAAAATTTACACTTTACAAGTCACCGGTACATGTTTCTCCTTGTCCTTTTGCTGGTCCATTTGAGGCTCTTCAATATCAATAAAATTGACACTTTACGAGTCACTGGTACTCACTTTTTTTTGAACAGTTCGCCTGCTTATGGTTCCCAAGTTTGCACCATCAACACATCATGGTTGTGTTGTTCCTACTTCCTCCAACCAATGCATTTGTACCATTACATGCAAAGTGTCCTCGCTCCTAACATTTTTGGAGCTAAATGATTGCTCCTCCATTTGAATCATATTGCAACCTTCCTTCACCACCACCTCCACCAAACCGATTACCCGTTTGAGGTCCTACCCACTCTTAGAAGTGCAAGGTTTCTCCTCTTTATCCTTCAACATTATCAACAACTAGTGCCTCGCACTTCATAGTTGAATGGACATTCTACAACGACTTGTCCCACAACTTCGTAGATGTTGCACTATGCCTTCTTTGGACAAGTGCTCTTTCTCAATCATTTGGATCATGGCATTGAATTCATCTCGATCAATGTCGAAGTCATCTTCCAATCATGACTCATACTCCAGCCGCTTACTGCTATTGTTTTCATTTCACTCTATAAGTTTAGTGCATGATCAAATGCTTCCTCGTATGTGGTTGGCAAGACCACCTTCATCTTCTTCTTATATTTTGAAAGCAACCCGTCCATGAACCATTGCTTCTGCAACTCATCAAGAAGTTTCACATCCATCTTTCCAATCAATTCCTTTAGACTGTGGTTGTACAATTTCAAATTATTTTCCTTCTACTTCATGGAGTAAAATTCCACCAATAATCTTTGTGTCATCTCAAAGCAATTGCACCTCTTTTGTAAATTTTTGTTTCAACTCAGCCCAATCAATGAGGGACCTTCTTGCTTCAGATGTGAATCCCTCACTACACGCAACGCTGTTGGAAATAATTGCAACCATACATTTTCATTTGTAACTCCGTTTGCATTCCATATCATCTAACACGTATGGATATGGTGTTTGGGATCCTCCTTCCTATCTCCAATGAACTTTGGGCACTTTTGCTTGCTCGCTACTATTGCAGTCATGTTTACCATTGGTGGCGGTTGTTCGTCAGTTTCCTTTTTGCTCAACAAGCCTTTCATGGCTGATTGGTCCTCTTCAAACAAATATTTGTCATTACCTGTTGCGCTTATGTTGTGCTATGACCTCCTTCACAAATGCATGAGCATCAATTTTAGTCTAACTCTCCCATGGTTGCCTTTGTGCTTGACTCCTATCCACCACACCTCTAGACACTCTCCCACACTTGTGCTAGAGTTACAAGTTGCTTACCTAGTCTTGCGCATGCTCCACATTGGAGCTTCCTTCACCATTTGTACAAACATTCTCTTTGGCCCAATTCTCGTTTGCTCCTTCCACCTCCACTTGCTCCATCGTCAGAAACAATATCTACCACCTTTTTGTCTGCTCTTTGTCTGTACTGCCATCCTCCCAAGGGTTCAACACACATTCCACCTCTAGTGGACATATCCTTGCTAGAAAGTTTTGTCAGGGCTTCCGCAATTTACACGTTGTCAACTTTGCCATCATGCAATTTTTCACCATCACGTGATCCTTGTTAGCGTCACGTAATTTGTTGATGTCATGTAACTCTCTGCCATCATCATATAACTCTCTGCCAACATCATGTAATTCGTCGATGGCATGTAATTCTTCGCTGTCAGCATGTAACTCTTTACCGCCATCATGTAATCCTTCTACATGCACTACATGATGTCCGGGAATCCTCTATACTTTGTTGTGCAATCCTATAATTTCTTCTCATCAGCTCTTTGCTTGTCCTTGCATGTCCATGTCACGCATGTCCTAGCATTAAGTTAACGTCTCGCATGTCCTAGCATTAAGTTAACGTCTCGCATGTCCTAGCGTTAAGTTATCTACCATTCACTTACTCCCTGCTTCAATTATGTGTGCAATCCTCATTTAAACTTCAAATGAGGATGACACTAAATGTAACTTCAAATGAGGATGACTAAATGTAGCACAACAGTGGTATTCCACAATAGAAGGAACATAAAGGGATAATTGACATGAAAAAATAGCAATACACAATGTACAACAAAAGAAAGATCTAAAATGGAACGAAACTACAATATGTCATTTGCATTATGTACGAACACAACGTATATTCAATTACGGCAGCAATATGTTTGTTCACAATCAAATGCAATTACATGCACCACACAAATATGCTCCCAAGAAGCACACAACTAGATGGTTGAATGAATGAGATTTGACGATGTCTCCATTCTGAATTGAAAGGGGGTCTACTTGTATAGGAAAGGGAAGGTAGTTGCCAACTTTTGTAATTTCCTCATACCTAACTACCCTAACACTGCTGATCAGGTACCCTAACACTTCTGATTAGATTAATATTGGGATTAAATATATATCCGCATTACAAGTGCATCCAAATGAACATCGAATTATATGAACATCCGCATTACATGTGCATCCAAATGAACATCGAATTATATGAACATCCGCATTACATGTGCATCCAAATGAACATCGAATTATATGAACATCAAAATACATTTGCATCCAAACTATATTTGCATTCGAATCACACAAACATTTGAAACATGTACATCAAATTACATGTACATTCAAATCACACAAACATTTGAGTTCCCATAATAACACAAATAACAAAACTAAAACTGTATGTATGTACTCTATCAGACTTGAGGTGGCATCATGTCTGACAGATCATGTCTGCTCTGTCAGACTTGAGGTGGCATCATGTCTGACTAGCTCCTAAATGAAGTTATTAACATTGGTCTGAGAACTTTTATACTGCATTGGCGAGAAAGGAGGGTTGATCAGGTTTTGTTTGAAAAAAGTTGTACAGAGTAAACCATCGTGGACATAAACAAGCTTGTAGCATCATGTGTCCTATACGCGAACTTTTATACTACATTGGCGAGAAAGGATGGTTGATCAGATTTTGTTTGAAAAAAGTTTGTACTCGTGGGCATAAACAAGCTGTCAACATTTTTCAATTCTTTGAAAAAAAATCAAGGGTTCCTAGGTCGGCACTTTGCATAATTTTATTACCCAGTAAAATCTTTTTTTTCCCTCTGGAAAACTTGTTTTTGCATATCAAGGGTTCCTAGTTGAGGACTTTGCATAATTTTATCACCCAATAAAATATTTTTTTTTTCCTCTGGAAAACTTGTTTTTGCATCATTGTTATTTTTTTCCCTTTAGTTTTGCATATTGTATTTTTTTTCCCTCTGAAAAACTTTAGTTTTTGCATCCTTTCTTTAAGTGTAATATATGCCTATTAAGTAGGAGCAACATTCTCTTCAAATAAGAAGATAGAATGGGATTAGAAAGACTTCAAATAAGAAGATAGAAATGGGATTAGAAATAAAATTCAACACCATATGCCTCCAAAATACTTAAAGATAAGGTCCTCGTCCTAGAAACTATCAACCTAGAAAGAAAATTCAACGCCATATGCCTCCACAATACTTAAATATAAGGTCCTAGTCCTAGAAATTATCAACATATAACCAAAATACCATGTCACCCTAAATGTCACCCTAGTTATCTTAGGATGTTGTTCAGAATACTTAAAAGATAAGGTACTAGAAACTATCAATATATAACCAAAACTATCAATATATATAGCATGTGTATGAGTGGACACCCTAGTTATCTTAGGATGTTGTTCACAATACTTAAAGATAAGGTCTTAGAAACTATCAATATAAAAAAATCAATATATAACCAAAATACCATGTGTATGAGTGGACACCTAGTTATCTTAGGATGTTGTTCACAATACTTAAAGATAAGGTCCTAGAAACTATCAATATAAAAAAATCGATATATAACCAAAATACCATGTGTATGAGTGGACACCCTACTTATCTTAGGATGTTCACAATACTTAAAAATAAGGTCCTAGAAACTATCAACATATAACCAAAATACCATGTGTATGAGGCCACCCTAGTTATCTTAGGATGTGAAGATGTTGTTCACATTGTGAACTCTGTTGTTAAGAATTTGGCTAATAATCACCTTTGTTCACATTGTAAACTCAATAACTAGAATGTTGTTATTTAGCTAATAATCACCTTACAAAAGGGCCATTTGCCCATATTATATATTCTACAAGGACCAAATCCTCAAGCCTTTAAAAGGTAACATGCTTTTACATAATATAACAAGCCTTTCCAAAGTGCACAATGCAGTAAGGAACTATCACCCAAGAATTTAGCTAATAATCACCTTACAAAAGGGCCATTTTCCCATATTATATATTCTACAAGGATTTATATATTCTAAAAGGACCAAATCCTCGATCCTTTAAAAGGCAACATGCTTTTACATAATATAACAAGCCTTTCCAAAGTGCACAACGCAGTAACGCAGTAAGGACTATCACCCAATACTAAATTTTTTCCCTCTGAGAAACTTGAGTTGCATCCTTTCTTGCTTTTACATAATATAACAAGCCTTTCCAAAGTGCACAACGCAGTAAGGAACTATCACCCAAGAATTTAGCTAATAATCACCTTACAAAAGGGCCATTTGCCCATATTATATATTCTACAAGGATTTATATATTCTAAAAGGACCAAATCCTCGAGCCTTTAAAAGGCAACATGCTTTTACATAATATAACAAGCCTTTCCAAAGTGCACAACGCAGTAACGCAGTAAGGACTATCACCCAATACAAAAAAATTTCCCTCTGAGAAACTTGAGTTGCATCCTTTCTTTAAGTGTTGTATGCTTATTAAGTAGGAGCAACTTTGTCTTTAAGAAGATAAAAGACCAAATCCTCAAGCCTTTAAAAGGCAACATGTTTTTAAATAATATAAAAAACCTTTCCAAAGTGCACGACGCAGTAACAAGCTATCACCCAATACAATTTTTTTTCCCTCTGAAAAACTTGAGTTTTGCATCCTTTATTGAAGTGTTGTATGCGTATTAAGTAGAACCAACATTGTCTTGTCTTCAAATAAGAAGATAGAAATTCTTCAAATAAGAAGATAGAAATGGGATTAGAAAGAAAATTCAATCCCATATGCCCCTAAAATACTTAAGTAGAACCAACATTGTCTTGTCTTCAAATAAGAAGATAGAAATTCTTCAAATAAGAAGATAGAAATGGGATTAGAAAGAAAATTCAATCCCATATGCCCCCAAAATACTTAAATATAAGGTCCTAGAAACTAGGAATATATAACCAAAATACCATGTGTATGAGTGGACACCCTAGTTATCTTAGGATGTTGTTCACATTGTCACCTACATATTATCTATATTGGTAAGAATTTGGCCAATAATCACCTTACAAAAATCTATATTGGTAAGAATTTGGCCAAAGGACCATTTGCCCAGATCATTTATTCTACAAGGACCCAATCCTCAAGCCTTTAAAAGGCAACATGCTTTTAAACAATATAAAAAGCCTTTCCAAAGTGCACATCGCGGTAACAAACCTTAGACTTCCAATGAATAGATATCATATAAAAAGCCTTTCCAAAGTGCACAACACGGTAACAAACCTTAAACTTCCAATGAATAGATATCAGTTTCCAATGATTAGATATCAGTATCCGTAAACTTCCACTGGTAAGATGCTACATTGGAAGGAATCTGTTTCATTCTATATTAATAATATCACTAGTTAAACCGTCTACTCATTTCTATATGGTGCACTGATTAGATAAACCATCTACTCATTTCTATATGGTGCACTGATTAGATATCAGTATGCGTAAACTTCCATTGGTAAGATGCCACATTAGAAGGAATCCGTTTCATTCTATATTATTAATATCACTAGTTAAACCATTTACTCATTTCTATATGGTTGAAATGAATGCATGCCATCAAGATTCCTTATCAAACTTAACTAAGACGTTTTTTCTAACTAATGTTAATAATCTAATCTTCAATTGTAAAAAACAACTTGGATATTACTTTCTTTTGTTATGATCCCTTAATAACTGTATTTCAGCATTTGTGGTTAGAAACATCAATTCATTTGTTATGATCCCTCAATAACTGTCTTTCAGCATTTGTGGTTAGAAACATCAACTCATTTCAATGTTTAATTATTTTCTTTCTTATGGTTTGATATAGTCTTCCTTTTGGGACTAAAAGCCTATAACACACGACTCTCCAAGCTGTTAACATTACCAAAAACTTGTAACTACTTGATTATGTTTTTCTCATCTTTGAAAATTTAGACGAGAATTATCAACTAGTTGATAATATGCCTCATGCTTCACTTGTATATTTCATTTTATTTCCTTAATATCCAGAAAGGAACTCGCATTGTAAAACGGTCTTTCATTTCATTTTCTGCAGGTGCATGTTCACAAAAGAAAAGGTATTCAAAACTTCTCTTTCTACAGTTCCGTAGACATTTTGCTACTTCAGAATGATAATGATTAAAACTATATATATATTTAGTTTGATGCAAGCAATCTTGTATGAAAGATTACAAGAATCTGAAATCAAAACCAAATGAATCAGTCCAGAAAAACTTTCTTGATGACAGCAGTAAAGCAAAGAGAAAAACCTAACCTTTTCAAAATTTGTAAAAGAAATCCGCTGTATAACAGACTCGGGGACCAATCTTCTTAAATCTTCAAAATTCAATCTTGCCATCGACGCGCTTACCACAGCCTATTGTTGACATCAAATCCATGGATAAATTCTGATATTAGTCAAAAAAAAAAATAAATAAATAAATTAAATTAAATTAAATAAAAGAGTAAAAGCACAACCATTTTTACAATATCTTCTTTTGATTGCCTCTCAATTTTCAATACATGGTTAATGGAATGAAAAATTATCTTAGAATTGTAATCCCTATGAAATTAGTTATAAACTATGTTCCATGGAGTTTCTCTTATGACGGCATGATATGGCAGGACTCTTTTCTGAGACGGCGGAAATATATATATATATATATATATATATATATATATATATATATATATATCAAGCAATACAACCAAGTTAGAGTCAAGTAGAACTAAGAAGGCCGTCAATACAACCAAGAGAGTTCTTGTAAAGTTCTTGTAAAGGACATGGAATATCATTCTATTGGAAGAAGATCGACAATGTAAATTGATAAACATGTAAAAGGGGTTGGTATGTTTAGCCAAAACAAGCATTGATTAAACCAGATGATGTGATTTATACATACTCGTAAGGTGCAAAACGTTTGGACCAAACAAAAGGGGAGAAAGTTCATGCTAATGATAAGTAAACAGAAAAAAAATTAAATTAAAATATCCTTTAAAATAAATATATACAAAAGAGATGAAAAATATCGAAAACAACTCCCCTACTTGCATGGCAGCCACCGTGTAGGCATTTTATTTATTTTTAGATAAAGAATTCTATTTTAAATAATATGCATGGCAGCCACCTTGTAGGCATTTTATTTATTTTTAGATAAAGAATTCTATTTTAAATAATATGCATGGCAGCCACCTTGTAGGCATTTTATTTATTTTTAGATAAAAAAATTTATTTTATATAATATGTTATAAAATAAAAAATTAAAATGATCCCTAAAAATATTTAAAATAATATAAAGCAAATATAAAAAAAAGAGTTCGGATCAACCAAACCAGTTCAAACCATCTAAGAAGTCCGGTTGGGACCGAACGTGCGTTAAAGTGTGGCTAGCCCTTCTAACTATGCATTCATATGAAGAAAAATGTCCATGGAATTTTATGTTGAATGAAAGATTTTAATTACGTCCGCGAGACCCAAATATGGTCTATGGGACCTCAAATATGGAAGTACAACTACTCAAATCATATCATATGATCTTTAATATCTTTGAGAAGGTTGTTCCTTCTCCCTGCTAATTTGTGTTAGCAATTCTCCAACTTTTTTTATTTTCCTGTCTTCAAATAAATCTGTAATAAACTCATTCCCAGGTGTTTCTTTGTATTTGTCACGGATATCCGAAAAACTCGAACATTTATAGATGAAGTGTTCCTCTGTCTGCAAGTGCTTTGGTCACAACCAAGGCGAGCGGCCCAATACCTGAGCATGGGACCAACATTTGTGATGGCCCTTAAATACATTTAAGATTAACTTTTGTATTTTTTTTTAAACCAATAGTTTGATCATAAAGACTATAGTATGTTAAAATAATAAGCAAATGTTATTCAATAAAACTTCAATATCCAAGAAGGAATTATATTCTTAAAAATTCTAGGATCCATGTTAACATGTAATACTACCAAAGTATTGTAGGTGATTGTAGGTGAGTTGGAGAGGAGAGGACAATCCTCCAAGGGAGGTCCCAGGTTCAAATCTCCACCCTACCAAAAAGCTGAATTGGTATCCAAAATCCAATTGATAATGTTGGTGCGGGCAGGGTCGGTTGCGACCCCGGGTGACTTTGACGGTGTAGAACCCCCTGTTCGTGGTCTCTCAGACCAAGGGTGACTTTGACGGTGTAGAACCCCCTGTTCGTGGTCTCTCAGACCAAGGGTGACTTTGACGGTGTAGAAGCCCCTGTTCGTGGTCTTCGAGACCAAGGCGGCCTCGCAAGGGGTTTTTCGCTTTTAAAAAACATCTAATACTAATATTAAAAAAAAACATATAATAATTATTAGAAATATTTCAAAGATTAATTATGGCATGGTCTATCTATAGCTAATTTTCTATAGCTAATTTTTGGAGTGCCAACATGGTGCCTATAGAGGTATTCAATTTTTAATTAAAAATATATGTAAGCATCGGTGTGCAATTGTTAAAAAAAGGGAGGGATCTAGTAATTACGTTTCAAGTTTCACAAATTTTTATGGCATGATTAGATTGCACTCTACTTACAGCTAAATTGGAGTGCCATCATGATGCCTACATAATGTTATTCAATTTCTAATAAATATATAAGTTTGGAGGTGTAATCGTAATTAAAAAAAAAAACTAGGAGGTTACTTTTACTTGCAAACATCCAAAATTTTGAACAAATCAATGTAAAAATACAGATGAAGTTGAAACAAAAACATATATATAAAAATATAGATCAAGTTGAAACAAAAAAAAATTCAATCATAGAATAATATGCCACCATTATAAGAAGCATTTTTGGAAAAAAATAACATAAACATACTCTGCGAAAGCGGGACTGCTTGCGGAAGAGCTGGGCAAAGTAAAGAGTGCCCATTAAGCTGAATCCCGAGAGAAAGCCCATCAACAGCTGGTACACATACAACCCATCAAAGGAGACGATCCATCGGAGGGCACCCAAACCACAAATTGCCAAGAAAGCGAGTGCAAAGAGCAAGGAATGACCCAGCGGGCTCCGAAGAAGCTGAATCATCATATTTTTGCGAGCTGTGCCTGCTGATGTTGTCCTCCTACTTCCTTCCATTTATTTAAACTACTGATACACTGATCTTGGCTCATGTCAATTGCCTCTCATCTGCCGTTGCTGTGTAACCTGTGTTGTTGCTCACTGTCATATAAAGTTGACGGTATTTAGGTGGCCAGTTACATGTTGTGATATTAGGCATCCATCTGTCTATGCGAGGATGCATAGATGACACACACCAAAAAATCAAAATTATTAGATGATTATTCCATGTCACGTGGCTGGAAAGCTAGTTTTGGGGAATCTAGTCGAGAATAGAATATTATAGATGTTATAGAAGGTTTTAAATTCCATTACGTAAAAAACAGTTTATGGGAAAAGAATTACACTTTTTAATCTTAAAATTGTATTTAATGGTTTCAAGTTAATTTGTTTTATTGATTTTGGTGATTTATTTTTTAATTGATTTTTTTTTTTTAAATAATAATTTAGTTAGCTTAAATATTATTATTTTTAATTGTTTTTATAATTATTTTATTATTAGAGTATCAATAGAGTTAGTTAAATATTATTATATATCTTTTATTTTAAAATAAAATATTTTTCCTAACTGTGTTTGATGCACAAAAGATAAATATCTTCTCTTTCATTTATTTGTATTACATCTAAGTTGATATAAGCTAGTCCATAATTAGGTCATCAACACCACATTTGGGTAGTAATAACAAGTAAGATTAAATTAAGATAGTGTTCTTTATTTCTTCTTAACTTCTTTTTCTATATATCTGTTTTGAATTTTCCTTTAATAAATGTTTTTATGCCGTTGTTGTTATTTGGACATTTATCTAAGTTCATGTTCCATCAATTCATCCATTTCTTTTTTTACTTCCATGTTTTCTTTCTTTTGTTAGAATCTGCTCTTTTTTTTTCATTTTCAATCAAATTCTTATAAAGTTTTTTTTTATACTAAAATACGAATATAGCTAGTTTAGATATTATATGTTTTTCATTTCAAAATAAAATGCTTCTTTGTTTTTTTGTCTTTACAACTATTTTATTATTCACATATCAATATTGTTAGCTTACTTGAATATTATTATATACCTTCATTTCAAAACAAAATATTTCTTTGTCTCAACTGTGCTTGATGTGCAAAAGATAAATATTCTCTTCTCCAATTTCTCTTTTCATCTCTTTCATATACTTGTATTACACAAAAGTTGGTATAAGCTAGTTTTTAATTAGGATATGGACACCTTTTCTCTTTAATTATTGTTTACCCCTATAAGAGCCTTTTGGTAGTAATAGTAAGGTTAAATTCAACATATAGTATTATTTATTTCTTCTTGACTTCTTTTATTAAATAGTTGCTTTAAATTTTTCTTTAACAAATGTTTTTATGTTTTTGTTATTATTTGGACATTCATTCCAGTTGATATTTTAGCATTCATCCACTTATTTTTTTGCTTCTTCCATGTTTTCTTTCCTTTATTTTTTTGAAAAATAATTTGAAAAAACTTGTATTAAAACAAAGATCAATTACAAGTTGGAATGAGACTTCTCCCAGCCTTAGCCAAAGAGAACATATGTTTAAAACAGTAGAAGAACATTTGCATTGGAGTCAAATCTCTTAAACCATATTTCTACAATGGTTGTTCACTTGTTTACAACTATAAAAGAAAACCTACATTGGAGCACAAATCTCCTAAACCATATTTCTAGAATGGTTGTTCAAATTAGCCAAACACTGGATTTGCTCACCAACCTGCCTAATCATCTCATCCTCAATAGCCATGTCACTGTGCCACTGAACCACTACCTCCTTCTCAATGCTCATCTTAGCCAGGAATTCTGCCACTTTATTTAGATCTCTACTCACATAAACTAGAATAACATCATCTAATTTCCTCCATAATTCCTTAATTTGAGTGACAAGAATCCTCAACCTCTATGTCTTCATAGCAAATTTCCTCATTCAATCTAGAGCTCCAAACATTATTTGAGAATCTGATTCTATGATTATCCTCCTGTAACCTTGTTTTACTACCCAAATAGAAGTAAATTTGATAGCTAAGGCTTTCGTTTCATTGTTTGCAGCTCTTCTCAAGCCTTGTAGTTCCCAATAGAGCACTATTCCAACATGATTCTGGCAAACCACTCCAATTTCAGCTCTATCCGGATTGTCTTTTGCAGCTCCATCAGTATTAATTTTAATTCAACCTTCTGGGGGTGGTTTCCAACTAGATTTGTCCTACCCCTCTTGCACTTCAACTTCCTTATCCATTGCCCCTATAACAACCTGAGTTTCCTCTTTAGCATACACTGCCACCGTTTTTGTGACTTTGCTCCAAATGACCTGCCAAACTCCATCTAAAGAAGAAAAGGTTTCTCTAAAAATTCTATCATTTCTCTCCAACCACACTTGCCACCAAATGAAGTTTAATCCAATCTCCCAACCAATACAAAGAGCTTTAGATTTAAATTTGCCCCTCTTCCATCTTTCCCAAATATTAATCCAATTCAAATCACCATTAACTCGAATTTTATAATATAAAAACCATCTCTCCCAGATTTGGCGCGTGAATGGGCACTAAAACATCAAGTTATCAGCTATTTCCTCACTCTTGTAACATAAAATACATTGAGATGGACCAATAATTCCCCTACATCTGAGATTATCAAAAGTAGGAATTCCATTATGAATGAACTGCTAGGCAAAAAAGTTTACTTTCAGCTAACCCTTGGACTGCCAAATCTTTCTCCAATCCTCAACCTGATATGCATGAAGAGGAGGCTCTGGAAGGATCTTATCATATCCATCTTTCACTGTGTAGACACCAAGGCTCTCATAGACCCAAGCTAATTCATCCTCCTCATCTCTACTTATGAGAAATATTTCTGCCAAGATTTTAGTCATGATGGGTGTCAAATCCGGAGGGATTTAAATTGGCCACTTATCCAACTTTTTAAATTGTTTAAACTTATAATCCCCCAAATAACTAGTGTTGAAATAACCTTCAATTTGGACCCAACCCTTGGTTTCCATGACTTTTTTTATTGGTTGCAGTTTAGGAAATTCAACAATGATAGGTGGGTATTGATCCCATGAATCTGTCCAAAATTGTGCCTTATCCCCTCTCTCCACTTTCCAAAATAATACATATTTTACTACCTAAGATCCTAACTTAAGAGCCTGCCACACTAAAGATCCATTACCATCCAAAGGGAAATGACCCACCTCATTTGGGTTTACCTATCCCAAATATTTACTAGTTAAGATTCTACTAAATAAAGAAGTTGGTTGGGAAATCCACCTCTAGTAAGGCTTTCCAACCAAAGCTTTACTATTTAACTTTAATCTTCTCAGTCCCAAACATCCTTTTAACTTGGGTTGGCTTACTTTCTTCCAACCTACTAAGGCCCATTTACTCTCTCCTTTTACTCCTTCCCATAAAACTTTTCTAACCATCTTGTCCAACTCTTTCCATATGGTATGTGGGGCAGCAAAGATAGAAAATTTATAAATTGGCATGGCTTGAATGATCGACTGTAAAAAAGTTAATCTACCCCCATAGCTTAACCATTTGTGAGACCAATGATTAATTCTTTCCTTGATACAGTCTAAAATATTCTTCTATATATCTATTTTTAGTTTTTTTAAATGCAAAGGGACTCCCTGTTGAGATGTGATTTTGTCCAGTCACAAAACCACCCAACAAACTCAGAATTATGATTCTCTCTTGCAAATAATATTATATATCTCCAAGTTTCTTATGTTATATCTAACATTTCATATATATATACATCAATGAGTACTTGAATAACTCTTGGATTTGTGAACTATTGTTTACAAGGGGCCTAGAATTAGGTAAATGATTTCAATTTTATCATGTATAACATGCTTTGATATCAATTCAACAAAATAAAATTTGTTTTATTAACGTATACAAAATTTTAGTTTTTCTCTTCAATTTAATGTCTCAAAATGCTTTAAATGAAATTAGCATAAAAGGAATCTAGCATTTTGTATTAAATTTCAATTTAACTTTAATAAAAATCAAAGTAAATGAAATTTTATAAACTTGATAAACATTTGGAACATAATAAATTTATAATCAATTCACTTCCCAAATGTTTATTTGATAAAGAAATCATTTATTCAAACTCTCTTATGAAATTATAAATCAAATCCAAAAGAAGTGAATAAATGAAATAATGTCTTGCCCAATTTATAAGGTTCCAAAACCTTGTCTACGATAAAATCTTAGGTCTTAATATGAAACTAATGTATAAACTTTGGATTTTATGATAAAATAAAGTTTATAAATTAGGTTTGCTTTTAATATTTATCTTTTGAAATATTTATGAAATTAAATATTCAAAATAATAAATATGATCTTTGATTTGAAATTTGGACTTCTGGAATAAATAGAACTATATTAAAAAATCAAATCCAAATTGAATTTTAGAGATATCAATCCTAGTTCCTCAACCTTATGAAATTAAGGTGAGGAAAATAATATTCATTTATCTCTTCTTAAATTTATTAATTCAAATATTACTTGATGTAATATTTGAATAATAAATTTAGTTTATAACCTAACCATATAGTTTTACTTTATGAAATTATACTAGGTTATAATATATAGTTTTCAGAATGAAAAAATAAAATAGATAATAAAAGATTTTAGATTTTAGAAATTACTTAATGTCTCGGACAAAATACACAGATCAGATTTTCATCTACAGAATTATAAAAGCAATCCAAAGTTCACTAGTGTGTACATAATGAAATCAAATGAATTGGTGCATGAGAAACAATGGTGAAATTTTTCTATTGATCAACAATGTATTACATAGTTTTATAGTTCTTGAAAGAACTAAAAATAGACACGGTGGTTGAGAGAAATCCTCTTAAACTTATTACAACAAACTAACTTAAAGATAGCTCTTATCCTAACAACATGCTAATCTTGGACTATGGTCAAACATTGATCAACCAAGCCAAAACCTCAACGTATGCTAATCAAATTAACTAGAAATATGTAAATCAAAACATTAAACTAAAACTAAATACTAGGACTTAATACTTAGGACTAAGGAGGCAATGTTGAAAATATTCCAACATTCTCCCCCTTGATGCTAAAGACACTCATGCAAGAGTTCTTTAAGCATCACAGAATTGGAAGAAAATATTTCTCTTACGTTTCCTCCAATCTTGAATCAAGAAATCAGAATTTACAAAATACTTATGGTGGCACTCCTTCCACTCTTCATGTGGAATTTCCTGCAAATGCTTGAGTGCCTTCTTTTGTTGATTAGCTCCCCCTTCAACAAAAGTATCTCCTCTTGTGGTTTTCAGCAACCACTCTCTTACATCTTTATCATTATGGTCTTTAAACCATGCTCTCACATTTTGATCTTCTTTTACATCTTCAACACTAAACAATACTCCACATGAGTATTTACAATTAATCATCTCACATAGATGATTATACCATACAACTCTTTCACATATTTCCACACAAAATATCACAACAAATATGGCCATATAATGACCAACTACATATGCAACATAAAGTTGCTCCTCACACAAATATTCTCTCACAACAATGACTTTACAAGAATCCTTCTCCCAAGGAATTTTGAACACATCATTTTGATCCATGTGACCCAAGTTCTCCATCACTTTATTCTCTCCAAGAAGACTCTTCATCAAAGTTGTCTCAATGAGACAATCACCTTTCTTTTCATTCCTGCTCACAAAAAACAAATCATTAATCATAAAAACATTACCTTTAGTATGAGTAGATTTGGTGCTTCCCATAAAGCTATTTTGTAGCAGTTCTCCTTCAGGGTATGTTGCTTCAAGATCAACCATCAACTCTTCACTAAGATTTCTCCTCCTTTGTTCAATCCATGTTGGTGTGTTGAAACACCATTCATTCAAGCAATCATACATTGTTGCCTTTTCAAGACAACTCTCTTTCTGCAATGTAGTCACTCCAAGTGAGTGATCTTCATCCATGAGTGATGTTTCCTTTGCCATTATGACAAGAAAATCAGCAATCTCATTTCCATTTTCTGTTTCTATCCCATTTGCCCTCTCACTTTCCATATCCCAAATGAGAGAGTCTTGTGTGTTCTTTTCTTCACACAACACATCCTTCACCCTTGATGAGTGATCTTCAAACAAGAAGCCTATCGCTTCCATCTCCTCTTCATCAAACTTTTCTTGTGGATCAACATCCCACATCACTTCATTTGTTCTTTCAAGAGAGCACACATCCATTCCAATTGAATGGTCTTCAAGCCAATGATCATCCATGAACATTGCTTCTCCATCATCATCTTCTTTATTCTCCTTCATGAGAATTGTAGGTGCATTCTCCATAATACACTCTTCATTTATCTCCTCCATGAGACATTCTTCATCATACATTTCACTTTGATGGTCTTCAAGCAAGGAACACTCCAATGTGAGTGTTTCTCTTCCTTCATCTTCAAAGTCTTCTTCCACTTTTGAGTGGTCTTCACTACAAGGTCCTTGAGCAATTGTCTCTCCATTGAGACATCCATCCTCTTTGCTATCAATGTGAATGCTTTCCAAGCATGCCATTCCTGCAAAAAAATTATTAGTACAATTTTTCTTTTCATATTTTTCTCCTCCTAAAAGAAATAATTGACTATTACAATTTTCCATGCCATTACAAGACATGTCTGCAACTATGGGTGTCTCACAATAACTCTCTCCAATGAGAGCTATACAAGGCTCCTTCGCCTTCTCATCCTCTTCTCCATGAAGGGATTCCTCATCTTCGTATCTCTTCTCTTCAAGAAGTTCATCATCACTCTTTTCTTCAAACATGTCTTCCTCTTCAAGGAAGAATTCACCATCATAAGAATGTATGTCTTCATATGAGTCTTGAAAAGACTCTTCAAAAACTCCTTCAAAAGGATCTAATTCAGAAACTTCTTCAAGGAAGCAAGGCTCCTCCTTGCTTAAACAATATTCATGATTGTCACACATGGCTTTATGGGTGTCCTCATCAAACCCATAAGCATCCTTCAACACTTTCCATGCCATTGTAGCTGATCTACAATTGGCTATGAGAGGAAAAACATTCTTTTCCATTCCTCTCCTCAAATCCATAAGAGCTAAGCAATTTGCATATTGTTGCTCCTTCTTCTCTTTTCTCTCCTCACCTTGTAGCTTGCTCCAAGAGGGTTCCTCATAGCCTTATTGAACTATATCCCATAAGTCTTGAGCCTTCAATAAGGTCTTCATCATTATGCTCCAAATAGCATAATTATCTCCATCAAATTTTGGTACAACCAAGTCTGCATACATGGCTTCCTTTTATTTACCAAAGTCTCAAGCACCCAATTTATCATAAATCGGCCAATACTGATTGAAACAAACTAAAATTTTTCCTGTAGACTTCTGATATACTTATCTAAAAATCCACTAAATTTCAGATCCAAATTCACACAAATGAGAAATATGTGATCAATTTACTTTTGCCCTTTCTAGATCTTAGAGTGTTTTTGAGACAACCTCAATGTTCTTCACATAAATCAATCCATACAACTCCAAAATTTCTGAAAATTAAACTCTGTATTCCTGAGACAATAATATGAAAACCCTCTAAATTTTTGAAGAAAATTTGCAAAGGTGAAAAATATGTGATCATTTACTTTTTCCCTTTTTATCACAATTCTGGATCTAGGATTTTTGAAGAAAAAATCAATATTCACACAAATCAATAAATACAGATCCAAATGACCTGAAATTTTGTCTGAATTATTATTTTATCTAAATAATATTTCTCCCAAAATTTGAGAAGCAAATACCCTATATTCCACCTTATACAACCATTTTATTGAAAAACTCAAAATGCTAATAAAATTAGCAAATTAGCTCCAAATCACCTAAAATTTTGACTGCATCCTCTTGATACAATTACCTAACAACCCTCAAAATTTCATAATCAAATACCTCAGGATTCATGAGATATTAATGATTTACTCGAGCTCTTCCTTGCAAATCTGCTGAGTGCTGGCCACTTGAGTTTCTCTGACAAAGTGCGTGCTTCAGATCTCTTCACGCCACTCTCCATAGGTTTTGATCCATCTGAGAAAACCTGCTCTGATACCAAATGAGAAACAATGGTGAAATTTTTCTATTGATCAACAATGTATTACATAGTTTTATAGTTCTTGAAAGAACTAAAAATAGACACGGTGGTTGAGAGAAATCCTCTTAAACTTATTACAACAAACTAACTTAAAGATAGCTCTTATCCTAACAACATGCTAATCTTGGACTATGGTCAAACATTGATCAACCAAGCCAAAACCTCAACGTATGCTAATCAAATTAACTAGAAATATGTAAATCAAAACATTAAACTAAAACTAAATACTAGGACTTAATACTTAGGACTAAGGAGGCAATGTTGAAAATATTCCAACAGCTTCTAAGGTATACAAACTATTAAAAATTTGTAATAAAAATTTTATTAATTCCAAATACAGTCTGTGCACAAATCTAGATCCAAAATGCTTAAAACAATTTATAAAATCTTATAATTAATTTTCACTATTCAAAAAATGACTTTCTCCATTTTCCTCCAATAAATGTGTAGCTTTTCTTCCTTCCAATCGTTCCTATCCTTCTCTGTATAAAAATGTCTGACCCCTTTCCATGAATCTCAATGATTTATTTATAATTTGAAAAGTTTAGTTATTTCATTTCCTCACCAGGAACGGATTTTATAACTATCTTCTTCAAACCCTTGCCATTTTATTACCTGCATAATGAAACAATAATCATAATATCAAAACAAAACCAAACTTTACTTTCCCATAACTTTCCTTTTTTTTCAAAAGTATTTCAAAGTTCTCATATTTCTAAACTA
Organism: Wollemia nobilis; assembly: GCA_028583015.1. Taxonomy (NCBI): domain Eukaryota; kingdom Viridiplantae; phylum Streptophyta; class Pinopsida; order Araucariales; family Araucariaceae; genus Wollemia; species Wollemia nobilis. Next base: position 2,896,632 of record JAQPPZ010000030.1, read on the forward strand.
ACCTGCTATTTTTTTGGTCAAACTGACATCTGGAATCTTTCAAGTTTGGTATCATTAGAAAGAGAAAATCCATATCTTTTTACCAAGTATTGAATGAGATCAAACGGAGTTTTCTACCTCAAGATATGTCCATTTCAATTTTGCATTAATTTGAGGGTTAACAAAATAAAATTTAATTATTTAAATGAAAATTAATCATTTAAACCTTTGAAAATGATTTTAATCAAATTATTTAATTTGAAATAATGCAATTAATATGCAAATAATAAAAATATTCAGTTTTCAAGCATTGCAACTACATTCAAACCTTCAAAATGCAAATATGTCAACAATTCCAAAGTGAAAGCAAATTTTCCAAGACCTTGATGCAAACAAAATTGGATAAAAAAAAAGCTCGCAAAATCACAAAATTTAAGGTGGGTCCCCAAATTTGGGGTCGTTGTGAAGGACGTCACAACACTCCCAAGTATACCACTAGAAGAGAAGTCCTTGTGAATCCCAAGATCTTTAAAATTCTATCCTGAAGCCTTTGATCAAGATTGAAAAAGATCACTTTGGATTTTTTATCATTGATGACTTAGTTTGTAGCCCTAAGGTAGACATTAAGTGTATCTCTAATAATTTTTACTTCCTTGAAGCTGGCCACTATCACCAATCTTGTGTCATCCACAAACTGTAGGTGAGTCAAAAATTCCTCACCCACCTTGATACCTGTTAGCAAATCTTATTGTCTTCTCCTCAATATAAGTCTACCTAAGCCTTCAGCCAATATGAGAAAAATATAGGGGGAACAAGCATCTCCTTGAAGAAGGCCTCGAGTAGCTCCAAATGGTTGCGAGGGAAGACCCTTGATTAATATTGAGTATGTCAGAGTAGAAACACAGCTCATGACCCATTCTATCCAATCCTGAGAGAAACCGAAGGCTGCCATCATATTTGATAAGAATCTCCACTTCACCCTATCATAAGCCTTTGACATATCTAATTTTATGAACATTCCTATATTACCATATGTTTGAATTGAATGGATTGTCTCTTGAGCTAGAACCACACCATCCAATATCTACCTACCCTTTACAAAACCCCCTTGTTTCAAGGAGGTAATGCTATGTAGAAGAGGTTTTAGCCACTCAGCCATTACCTTTGTGATTATTTTATATATGACATTGCATAAGGCAATAGGTCTATAATCTGAAATATGCATGCTTTAAGCATTCTTTTACTACCTTTGGATTTCTCTATAAAAACCATTACATCCTCCTCCAAGTTGTCCTAGAAGGCCTAAAAAAACTCAATTGGAAAGCCATTTGGACCTAGTATTTTTCTGATGCTCATTCCAAAGACTACATTCTTTAGTTCCTCTTTATCAATGGGTTTAAGTAGGGCCTGATTTTATTCTTTAGAGATAACATAGGGTATGACAACAATAACTTCTTTTTGAGCCTCTTCATATTGCACCATACTTTCCTTAAATAGTTTAGAAAAATAATCCATTGAATGGAAATGCATACCTAGAATTGTATCAAAGGAGTGTTTGTTCTCATCTTGAAGAGCTTCCATGTTGTTCGTCTGTCTCCTAGCACAGGTAGCCTAATGGAAAAATTTGGTATTTTTATCACCTTCTAATAACCAAGTGGTTCTTGCTCTTTGTTTCCAGTAGGTCTCCTCTTGGTTGTCAATATCCTCAATTGCTTTGTGCAATGAATCATCCTCTTCTTTGAGCTACTCTATAATTGTTCCTTTCCTAAAGTGTTTTTGAACCTCATCCCATATGGCCACCAATGGAGCTCTTTGGACCTGGAAGTCTATCTTGTTAGCTTGCCTCCATTGTTTCAGTTGATCTTTGACATAATGAAGTTGTTTGTGGAATTTAAACATTGTTGTCCCATATGTTGGGCGGTCTTCTTCCCACCACTATGGAATTTTCTTTCGAAGTTCCTCTTTTAGTAACCAAAAGTTTTCAAATTTAAATGGTTTGTGATGTTGCACTGTCTTGATCCCCCTTCCAACAAAATGGGAAAGTGATCTAAAACTGGACCCTCCAAAATCTAAAATTTTATATTCCATTTTACAAATGCCTCCTCTGAAACCAAAAAATGGTCTAACTTCACCTTCCTGCTATGTGGCTCCCTCCTCTTATTAGTCCAAGTATAGTTGGTTCTAGGGCATTTAATATCCACCAAGTGTAATGCCTGGACTTGGGCAATCATAAGTCGATCCCTTGGGTCCAAAATTGGAGTTCCCCCTTCTTGATATCTAGAGGATAATTTAGCATTAAAATCCCCATCAATAATCTAGTCTAACTCTTCCCTTGAGACTCTCATGTTATGCACAACTTTCCATTGATGAATCTGACCATCTAGGTTTTGAGCCCCATAAAAAATTGTAATTAAAACATGTTCAACTGTGACATTGTTTCTAAAACGTGATGTGAGCTATATGTTATATTGTAGTCCATTCAAGAGAGTTCCAAAAAGTAACTATATGTTGGTCAGAGATCTAACTTAGGTAAGGGTTTGTTGATTTATGTGCCTTAGACCCGACCAACATTGAAATGCCAAGAGGAAGAAATGCCTCCCGTGCCAATCTCCAGAGAGGGGTTGGTTCCCTTGCTATTCTAACTGGGGGTTTTGAGATTAAGGAACTAGAAAGGAATGGGAAATAACTAAAAGAGATGGGAAATATGGCCACAAGCCAGATAGAATAGGGGTGATGGACTAACAACATGATAACTCTACTACACTCTGAATCAAATAGCCCTCAAATAAAGATAACTAACATAAATTAAAATTAAACATCTAACATGCATAATCTCCAGGGCTACTCTAGAGGTTCACATTTTATCAGAAGCTAAATCCAGATATTATAATTAAAGCCTACGGATAAATCAGAGAACTTAATAGAATACAAGCAATAGAAGACATACACACAAAATAGGAGTCCAAAGTTAGAGCCAGACATCAACTGTATTAATAGCAGAATTTGGATTACATCAAGATTCTAGAAAACATCCATCGTTTTACAATAAAAGAGTAAGCTTATATAGCAAATTCTATCGCTTGAAATATTAGATGCACACCTACAAAACATGGCGGTGGTAGCCAAGATAAAAGTTACAAGAGGGTACAGTCATTAAATAGTTATTAGGCATGGCTGGGACTAATGACTCCTTAAAAACGCAGTTGAGCTCCTTCAATGCCCTGACAGGCCTATCTTGTTGGCACTGCCTCCTAACTTGCAAGGACTAAAACTATGGAAGATAGGCTTGAAATCCCAAAATGTCCAATCTGGAAGCTTCTTAGAATGGTTGTGCTTGGATGGATAAGGATGTACCTTAACTTGTTGATGTGGAGCGTAGCTGAGAAAGACCAGCGCCAGAGTTGACAGGTCCGGAGGTGAAGCACATCTAACCCATTGCGCAACTACCTAGAACAACAAAAAAAGAGTGTAAGACCCTATGCAAGAGAAAAGGAACACAAGAATGGGGTCTCGAGAGGTGCACAACATTTGAAAAGTTAGCAGGTAAAGTGCACTGTTGTGTTGCGCATCTGTCTTGCACCCGTAAAGTGGTGCACAAGGCCTGAAGCCTTGGAAATGGTGCCAATGTGGAAAATTCAATGAGTGAAGCGTGAAAAGCATGGAGTGCAAATATCTTGTGCAATATAAAAGGAGCGCAATAGTTTTGGGGTTGGGAGACACACCTCTATTGAAAATTCAATCGATGAAATGCACAAACTGATTGCACATTTGCCTTGCATAGGAGAAATGGAATGCCATGTCTTGGTGCCTTGGAAATTATGATGGGGTTGAATAGTCAACGGACGAGATGCAGTCAGATGGCATGCAATAGCCTTGTGCACTTGAGGTAGTGCACCACAGTCTTACGCACTTGGTATGGTGTGCCACAGTCTTGCACACCTAGGATGGTGTGCCACAGTCTTGCATACCTGGGATGGTGTGCCACAGTCTTGTGCACCTACGATGATGCACCATAGTCTTGCACACCTATGATGGTACACCCAAATATTTCTCACCTACAATGGTGCGCCACAATCTTGTGCACCTGGAATGGTGTGCCACAGTCTTGCGCACTTGGGATCATGCACCACAGTCTTACACACTTGGGAGAATGCGCAATACCTTGCACACTTAATCATTTTCTCATACTAGAGTTGGGTGTTGTGCTCTTTCTTGGTTCTTGAGGCCAACTCGCATCAGGGGACTTGGCACAAAAATACCATCATCATTCGAAATACAATTTTCTTGCATGGTCAGTAGACAAAAACAACTGCACACTACTTCAGGCGTTGTAGAAAGAGTTCGACAATAAAACTCAGGAGAGAAAAAAATGCATTCGAATAATGAGAACAGAGTTTATGAGGAGCAAAAATTATTGAAAAGCTAAATATACATCATATTACATAAATGACAACACTATCCCCCTGAGGCCCCTTAGGGCACTTCCATATGACCAACACCCCTCCAAAGTCTATTTATTGTTTTACACATAAGATCCAATGACATTTTTGTCTCCTAGATAAGCAAAAAATTTGTTTTACATTTTTTAGAGTCTTTGAACAATAGATTGATGGGTTCTACTGTTTAAACCCCTAACATTCAATGATTGTATAATCATTGATAACCTTGAGAGCAGTAAAAATCTATTGACCTCATCGATCCTCTAGTGATCAGTTTGTCTCCTTGAACTGCTATCAATTCCTTATTTGATTTTCTACCCACTCCTTGAGAACTGCTATTTTTTTTATCTCTTTTCCACCTGATTTATCCCTAGAGTTGGTCTTTCTATGTTTTTTTCTACTATACCCATGATGACATTTTTAATTATCGGTAACTTACTGCACTCAATTACATGCTATATGATGGGAGGAGATGAAAGAGGGGCTTGAACATGGCTATTATTATTTTTATTATTCCCATCCACTCCTTCCATGAATTGTTCTTCTTATTGGTCCATTAGTGTCTTAAATATCTCATACCTATTAGAGGGCTTGAGTTGGGTTTGTTTTTTACCATATTTTTTCTTTTGCCTTCTCCTTCTTTTGAGTTGTTCAAAACCATCTCCCTGTGCTTCTTTGCCCTAAGAAATATTGGTTGTTTCTTTATTGATTGTTGACTTACCCTCCTTATGAAAATATAACATTCCTAGAGGAGCCTTCATTTTTATGTTCATATTATTTGTGCAAGATTGGGCCAAATGCCCATATTTGTGGAAAACTCTTCATCTGAAGGGCAATGCCTCATAATCCAGTTGTTGAATCCAAGATAGTCCTACAAGTTCGAGTTCCACCTCTACCGATAAAGGCTGGCTAAGATCCATTTCCACACATAATCTTGAATAAACAATTGTGTTTCCTTCCATTGTGTCATTGGAAACACCCAAATATCTTCCAAAGGAATTGCCAAAAATTTCCAATACCTGCTCACTCCAAAAATCCATTGGATACAAACGGATCCAAACTGGGACAACAATGGGTTCCATTCAAGGATCAAATCCCACTCTCTAGGGTTGAACAAATAATCCTATTGGACCATGATTCCTCTTTTCTAATTCAAAAGCCCTATTTCTATCAGTAAGTGAAGAAAAACTAACAATAAAATATCCATTGCTAATAAACCACAAAGAATACTCACCAAGAAGCTCCTAGTTTTGTCGAACCCAAGAAGGCAAAAAAATTAGGGTAGGACAAATACCCATGAATTTACAGACAAAATCATGATTGGCTCTATATAAAATTGTTTCTTTGACCATCCTTTGCTCAATGACAATCTTTGGCCTTGATTCTGACTATGGCAAGCATCCATCAACTCGTTGAGATGTTGATCTATTTCCAGCAGTCGTAAGGAGCACTTTTAATACAATTTTTTGTGTTTTTTCAGTCTATGATGAAGATTTATCCTTTAACAAATCTACAAAAGAACTGTCTCTCTAAAATAGGATTCGAAGGTGTCCCCATTGGGCCCTCCTGGGGCAACATTCTTGTCTTCAAATCCACAGTAACCACAAATCTCTTTGGCTACCCAACTGATGCCCTAATAGGTAGTATATTTTTGTTTTCTTTCCTTTGTTAAAATCTTCTTTTGTTACAAATTTAGGTTATTTTTTCATTCATCAATTCAATTTTTTTAGATATCTTAGAAGACAAAACATAGCAACTACCTCTATAAGAAAGTTACATGTTTTTTTAAAAGAATCTTATATTCTAAATCCTCTCTATTTGCTTTTATTTTAAGTCTATGGTGCTTTTAACCCATACTTCATACCATTAACATCACTAATACCACTAATAGTCCAAATAAAACCCTTATAGCCTTCTAGTCCCATAATTCAACGTCTTTGCTTCCATTTTGCAATGCAAAAAGAAAGGCTCTCCTTCATCCCAATGTTCTCTTCATTCCACTTATTTTCCAACTAAGTTTATTATTGAAGTCTATCCCAAGATATTTACTTTCAAACTTCTTCTGCAAAACCCTTTTCAAAATAAAAATTTATAGTTTTATTTTTTTGGAGGAGATCATGATCTTGGTTTTGTTAGTGTCTTCTTGCATGTCAACCTCCTTGCAAAAAGTGCTCTAAGGAATTTAAGTGATCTCTCAAACCTTATATTGACCTTACAATAAAAATGAGATCATTTACTTACAAAAGAAGCTTATCATATATTTTCTCTAATGAATAGTCTCCTCCTTTTACATTTAGCCATTATTCTAATTTATCAATATATAAACTAAATAAGGTAGGGAATAATGAACATCAAAGGAAAACTAAAAGTTAAGGATGTTTATTATATATATATATTTTAAATGACCTATACGTGGCTTCTATTACGGGCCACTCCCAAGATTGAAAATTAACATCTAGTGTTAGACATCAAATGAAAATCATTTTATGGTTAAAAATTAAAAGTATTGTTTAGGGACAACGCAAATGTTTGGGCTTTGGCTCTTCTTTGGGAGGTCCAAGGTTCAAACGGTGGCGTGGGTGAGTGTGTGAGGGGGTGGGTGTGTGTTCATAAAAAAAAAGTATCATTCACATGAGAGGCTATTTTTTATATTGTAGGACATTTTATTTCACATATTACAAATATTAAAAAATATTTATGACATAATATTCCTATGATGGAATTTTATTCCACATTAATACCTCATATTTCTTTTATGAAAATAAAATGGCTTTCATTATAGGTCCAAGGATTTGGTTGGTTGGTAAAGCACCGCATTTGACGTGTAACCTCGGTTCAAATATCAGGACCTCATAGTACTGAAGGGTGTGTGCACTAGCACTACCAACTATGTTAAAAATTTTACTTGATACAACTTGAGATCATAATGGCAACAAGGTGCATCATTCTAACCAATGAAGAGGCAATGAAAAATGTAATTAGTTACCAATTCCTCTAGTATATGCAAAAAATAATAAAAAGTGGCTCTCATTATATTTGATTTAATGTGTGAAACAATGAAGGAAACTCATTTACTACCCTATTTGTATTATATTTGTAATACTGCATATTGGTGCATTTAACTTGCATTGATATAATGAAAAGAAAATATATATATACAAAATATATTAATTTTTAATCAAAATGACATTAAAAAACAAATCCCATAAATTTTTTTATTGTTTTTTAAATTTATGATCTTCAATTATATAGTAATATTTGAAAAATTAAAAAGACTGAAAATTATATTTTTATATATACATATATAAAAATATATTGTTTTTTACAATTTCAACCAATTTTATACCATTCTAAATTTAAAAATACGTAATTAAAATAAAACATTTTCAATTCAAATCAAATAAACTTATAAATTTTTAGTGGTAATACAGAGTACTTTTCAAAGAGTTTTTAAAGATTTCTTCTCTTTTAATTTTTTAATCAGACTAATAAGAATTTGTTGTTTTTAATAAAAATTTATTAGATGGTAGGTATCGAGGTGTATTTCATGAAAAACAATTGAAGTTCTATTTATTTCTTTCACCTAGTTAATTTCTCATGATTTTCTATTGGCATATAGTGGTATCAACATGGAGTATGCTTACTTAAAATGTATGCAACATGTATACAGCTATAAAAGATAAACATCTAGATATAGTTAATGTATTATATCTTACATATAGATACAAACATGTAATGTGTTGTAATTTAGTTTGATGGTCCTATAAATATTTTATTTTATTACATTTATTGTTAGGTAAATTAAATCATATCTAACTTGTCTTTGTATTAAATATATTCTTCGTTTTTCTCTAATTATTATTGTTTTCCAATTAGCTCCTTGACATTGTTTTCATTAAGAGATAAAATCTCACCCGATGCCTTCTAATTTATTTTTACCTAAGACAAATATCAACACTACGATTGGTTAAATTATGCTATCCAATTTCCTTCTCTACAGATATCTTACATTTCCAAGAGATTCCTTTCAACAATAGTTGATGAACATCAACAATAATGTTATTTGTTATCCAATTCCTGTATCCATTTTTATTGATAGAATTAACGATAATTTATGAATATACACTCAATTGAAAATTATTTCCATGATTTTTTAATGATATTTTGATCTCTACAAGAAATTTCCTATCTTCCACGCAGTTGTTAGATGAAGTTTCATATGTTTTTTCATGAGTGAGGATAATATTGTCTTCATTATTTCAAAAAAACACCACCTCCACAAAACTTTACTAGATTTCTTTTGAAAGAATCATTAAAAAAAACCCAATTTTTGGACAATTTTATTTTATCATAAATCAAAACAAATCCGTGGTGTTAATTCCATTGTCGTAGATAACCCTTCCATGTATAATCAAATCCTATAACCAAGAGGCTAGCACCTCTTTTTTTCACTTGAGGCTTCCTATGATGAACACCATGTCTATAAACATTTTATAAGATAGGCAAAACTATGGTTCCAAACTTAGGCATGATTTTGAGATTATATAAAAAAAAATATTATTCTTTTCAAACAGTAAAATTCAACAACTAATGACCAATCCTCCATGGAATATATAATGCTTTAGCTTTGAAAATATTAATGCAACATTTTCATCAACTCTTTTAATATTGGTGGAGCTACCCACTATACTCATATTTTTTAAAAACATCACACAAATAGTGTAAGTAAAGGGATAACGAAGAAATAAAAGATTTAATGTCTCTAGATCCTTCACACATAAGGAACACCTAGAAGATCCATGATATCTTCCTCTTTGTAGACACTCTCCTATACAAAATATTACTTTGGAATGCTAACTAAAGGAATGTTGAGGCCTTAGGGAGGGCCTCTAGCAAACAAAAATTCTTCCAAGGAAAATCATTAAAAATTAGAAACTATAATTACTATAAATCCTCATATCCCAACTTGACTAAGTATACACCGTTTTTTGATAGGTTCACAACCAACTCATCATTTTGCATAAAAATAGGAAAATAGAACTCTTGAAGTATATTTTGAAGCTCATCTACTATTTGTTTGAGTTCCTCTCCTTCAATCAGGTTACTAATTCAAATCTATGATCTTAGAGTTATTACTGACATTAATATAATCTTTGAATTTGGGACCTTTACAAGCTAGATATGTTCAACCCAACATGTACCATATTGAATAAAAATAAGAGGATAAGCTTCAACTAAGCATCAAACCAAAATTTTGTAGAATCCCTCTCATTAATTGACCATCTAATATATTTATTTGATCAGTTACAAACTATCTGATACAAAGTTCCATGTTGACAACCCTTTAGGTAGGGTTAGTTTCCTAAGTAATTTCATTGGATCAAGAGAGTCTATATGTTTTTGAAGAAATATTTTTGCCCAACTCTTTACTTGATATATAAATAATCTCAGCCAAGTTTTACCCCTAAGAACAAATTCACAAGTCTATAGTTCTACAAGACTTCCTCTACAATATTATTTCTTTTGCAAACCTTATCCCACTTATAAATATGAAACCTAAATTTTTTCTCACATCCTTTCCAAAGAAAATCACTTTGAATTTTATCAAATTTGGGTGTTATAGCTTCTAGAAATATTTAAAGTGATATTATATATATATATATATATATATATATATATATATATTGATTGGTAGATAAGATACTATAGCATTAATACCGGGTTTTACAGGTTGACCCAAAACCTTTTACAAAAATCAGCCAAGGGTTGTTGATGAACATATCCTTACTAAGGATCCTATATATGTAAAATCTACATGCCGCTAAAGCCATTACATTCGGTAAGGCACATAGCATGTTATCAAAAAGAAACTTCCCATACAACATTTTGGGTATACCCCAAGAAAACACACATGCATCATAATTACAAAAAAGAAACAGACATGGATCCCTTCCTTGAGACAATGGAGAAACAAAAAGTTGCAGACACACATAGCAAAGTATTGAAAAAAACTCCCACAAGCTCTGTATTGATAGTTACTCTTAATAATTCTTTGGTAATTGCTTTCTTCCGTATATGACATGCTTTGGTACCACATACTATCTTGGCCAATCAACCTTGGAGAAGTGAACCTGCTAGCTAGATTTATGGTGGTGGCTATCTAGTGGTCCACATGGCTTTGGTTCGAAGTCTTATATTGTCGTTCTTTCCTTCCTTGTGATTATCGACCAACCTCAAATTACTAAGACAACTAGGAGCCATGTTATCTAACATGTGACTATCCCCATTAGTCTTTTTGGTATTTCCAAGCAACATCCATGAAGACTGATAGCTCAAATAATTTTTATTGTGAGTTCAATTCAAAAAAGAGATGGAAATACTCCTAGCCTTCGAACTTACAGTGCCTTCCCTGTTGGTAAATTTGACTATCATTCTTGGCATTCTTGTTGAATAAGCTCCTCTATTTCACTTGGGACATCGTGTTCCCATTTGAAAATTTCATCACCATCGACACCCAAATTGGCTAGCTTATTAGCAATTTTGTTAGCTTCCCGAAAGACATGTTGGGCTTTTTTGTCCTGTCTTCCCTGGAAAAGGATCCTAACCTCTTCAACAATTTTTTTAATCCTCCAAGAAGGTGTTTTCCAATTATTGAGGAGATTTATAACATGCATAGAGTCTCCTTCTACAATCAAATTGCCTTCTAAGTCTTGAGTCATTTGAAGGCCTCTCCACATAGCTCTAGCTTCAACTTCATTGTTCATCCTTGTTCCCAAATATTCAGAAAATGCAAGCATCATATTCTCATTATGATCTCGCACAATGCCACCAGCCTGCTCTGCCAAGATTGTCCTTAGTTGCTCCATCAAAATTAAGCTTAAACCAACCCGTAGGAGGTGGAGACCACTTAACATTGGCTCTGGGGTTGACTACCCTAGGCACAGACTCATCTAAAAAGGTTAAGCTTAAAGATTTAGCAATCGTGGTCTCCTGCAGATGAGGTTTACAACTATCAAAAGGGATAAATATATATATATAGGGAGAGAGAGAGAGATGATTTGCAATGTAGACTTAATGAGTTGTAGCCTTCTTGTCATGGTTAAGAACATAGCTTTCCAACGTGCCAAACAATATGTCATTCTATCTAAAATGGAGTCGCAAAGCTCTTTCTTCTTTCTTTTATTAGGAAATAAACATACCCAAACATATTAATCATTTTTTTTCAATTTTAAAACTTAAAATATTCACAATAATTCATAGTAAACGTAGGATAATGTTAATAATAAAAAGATACTAGATTTTGTAGCATTAACAAACTCTCCAACAACCTTCTCATAGCATGATCTTATTGATGTAAACTCCACAACCTTGTTGGTTAAGGGATGATCCAAAATAAAAGTATCATCAACGAATTAGAGATGAGACTCATAGAGACCATTGATTGCAACTTGAATATCTTTGATTTTTTCTTCAATTTTTGCCTTTGATAAGGCTCTCGCTAATGCCTCCACAAGAATAATAAATAGATAGAGATAGTGGGTCACTTTAGCAAAGTTCATGAGATGACTCAAAGTATCCAACATAAGATCCATCAATCAAAATATAATGTTTTTTATTGTTATAACAATGACTAATCCGAGGTCCGAGGTGCAGACTAATTGGTTCGATGAAACCTCGTAAGGGGGAGGGACGTCCAGGGTTCAAATCTTGAGCCTTGCCATATTGAACACTTGTCCATATTCCTAATGATTTCAATAGTTTAAAAGGTTTAAAATGATGTGACATGGTGGTTATAGATGCGAACAACGTGAATAACTGTGGCGGCTACCGATTCCACCATGTTTAAAAAAAATGACTAATCCATTCACACCAATCTTGATCAAAAATAAGTTTTTGGATAATGTCATGTAGAAAACTCCAATAAAAACTATCATATGCTTTATTCATATCTAATTTCATAAGTATACTTGATTTTCTTGTGGAATAAAGAGAGTGTGTGAACTCTTATGCAATGATTACACCATTAATATTTTTTTTACCATGAACAAAACCACCTTGTTCCTATTAGATAACATAATCTAGAATGCTTTTAAATATATTTATCATAATTTTTGAAACTATCTTAAAAATCATATTGCAAAAGCTTATTAAAAAATATCAAAATAATTTTTCTCATCTGGAAACTAATATGATGAAGGTGACATCGATATCGCTTATTGTAGCCTTGTTTTATGGGCCACTTGAACCATAACCAACATATCACACTTCAAACAAATCCAAATTTTTTGAAAGAAAATTGTAAAAAATCCTTCAAGGCTAGGAGCCTTATTAGGGTGGAAAGATAAAATTGTCTCATGTAGCACCTCCATATAGATTTTCCGCCTCCATATTTCATTTTGTTCATATATGATAATTGATGGAATATTTTTTCAAAAGCTTACCTTGAGCCTCCTTATCTTGCCTAATATCTAACAAAATATATTTGAAATAAGAAATTGCTTCTTTCCTAATATCTTTTTCTTCTTTAATATTTCTTCTATGTAGAGTTGAAACATTTGTATATGATACAAAGAAAAAGTTTTTTTGGATGCAACATCAAAAAAATTTCTATCTCCCTCCTATTGGAATATGTGATGGCTAAGCTTCTCTTGAGCCCATGGTCAACTATTTGCTATATTTTCCTGTATTTTTAGTAATTTTTTATTATTTTATTCTTGAGGGTCGATCTCATAACCTCGACCTAAAGGATTCATATACTTGGATATAAATACCCCTTCTTACTAATCATTTCTTTGTTGGTGTAAGTGTAATTTTGAATATCTTTGACTAAAGATATTTTAGTGTCTATTGACACCCTATCATATTATGTGTTCTATATGCTATGTATTTTTATTATTATTATGGTAAATGAAGGGGTTTTGAAATTGCCCCAAACCTTTTACATTTGCAAAGGAGAAAATCATTTCCAAATCCTACATTTTACAAAATTTGGACTAAAAAGGAGCATGTTGCATACTTAGATACAACAATTTTGATTTAACTCTATCCCATGGGGATTCAATATTTCTTAAATTCAATCCATCTGGTTTCTTTATAATATTCAATAGATTTAATCAAATTCTTTATTGGCTTCATATCAGATCTCCAATTTTGCCTTGCTTCAATTCCACTTTCCTGATATCTTCGAAATCATCTACACAGTCTTCATTCAAATTGCAACCTTCTTTTTTCAGCTCCTAAGTCTCAGTTTAGTTTTCTTGAAAACTAGCCCCATGCTAATAGATATTTTACAGTGGTCAATTTCCATAAGGCTTTGAAACTTCTAACTCAGTAGCATCGAAAGTATTTTCCTCTTTCAAAGTAATAATCATCAAAGCCTTCAGGACAACATCATTATATACCTTGGATCCATCCACCTAAACTCCCATGTTTGCCATAATATCAATCATAACATTACCTTCCCTATAGATGTGTTGGACCACAAATGACTCCATGCCTGATAGTATATTCACTACATCTTGAATAATACTTTCAATACTCCAACTAGCGGTTTGCTTGGTATTCAAATTGTTAATGATATTCATAGAATCCCCTTCCACTATAAGCATCTTAACATTCATCTCTTTTGCAAGCCTTAATCCTGTAATCATGGATCTCACCTCTGCTACATGGTTTTATGCTTGGAAAAATTTCACCGCATAACAAGATATCACTACCCCTGAGCTAGATCTCAAAACCCCTCCTCCTCCAGCCTTCCCTAGATTACCTTTAGAGGCTCCATCAAAATTCAATTTTACCCACCCTGGGGTAAGGACTCCATCTCACCTTTCTCCTTGGCTAGCTAATTTGATTCCCTATAGCTCTTTGTAGTCCCTAGTCCACTGCTATTTCTCTCTCCAACTCATTTTTATAGATTTGGTTATCTATATTAATAGTCACATTTTCAACAATGGTAGCTTTGATACTCTTGATAATGATCTCTACACATTAGCCTTGTTCTGGATCACTCGTTTATTCATCTCCCTCCATATCTTCCAAATGAAGTGGGGTAAAACAAATATCCAATTTTTTTTCAATTAGGGTCTATGATAAAGGTTAACCCAACTTTCCCATAAGGCCTCAAACTATTTTTTTATCACCCATTGAGTTTTAAGCGATTGAAAAAGCACATACTAAACCTCCAAAGAAAGGAGGCAGTGGACAAAAAGATGATCAATTGTCTCCTCATATCCAAAACATAAATGACACCTATTTGGAATTATCATCCCTCTTCTTCTAAGATTGTCCACCATCAATATCCAATTTTGCAATTACAACCAAAGAAGGAAACACACCTTCGGTAGGAGATCTTTAATCCAAACTCTATGTGAGGGAAACTTTTGATTCTCTTTATCCCTTTCAAAGACAAAAGTTTAGTTAATAGTAAATATTCCTTTAGGATTATGACCCAAAAATAACATATCCTATCTTATATTGAGTTGTAGATAGTAATGTTGTAAGCTGAGATTGAAAAATTTAAGCCTACTTTGCATAATTGCATCATCTCCTTCCAACTACAACACATGCCATATACTCTACAATTATCTTCCTCCTTGATGTACTCCTAGACCATGTTTCCATATTTTTGCTTTAAAGGTCGAATGATGTACTTATAGTAATCATTAAAAAATAAAGGCCTCTCTATGACCCATGCATCCTCCTAAAAACATATCTTACCACCTCTTCCCACCTACCATATTAAACCTTTCCATAAAATATTTTTTGTTTTGATCAACTCATTCAACAAAGATAATCTTAAAGGTGGATTTAAGCTATAAGCAAAAATAATTTTGTCCTCGAGATATTTTGTAGAGAGGATCTAAGCCCAACATTAGTCATGTTCAATCATTTATCACCACCTCACTTTGGCCATTAAAGCCCTATTCAAATGTTTCACTT
Source organism: Wollemia nobilis (assembly GCA_028583015.1). Taxonomy (NCBI): domain Eukaryota; kingdom Viridiplantae; phylum Streptophyta; class Pinopsida; order Araucariales; family Araucariaceae; genus Wollemia; species Wollemia nobilis. Next base: position 2,911,988 of record JAQPPZ010000030.1, read on the forward strand.
TTTTGATGCTCAGACCACCTTCTCACTTAGGCCTAAAAAATTTCTCCCATCCAACCAAATTAATCCTCTATTTCTTTTTTGCACTAGTCTAAATAAATTTCCTCTACATTTGCTCTAATTTATTAGCCACCAATGCTAGGATTTTAAATAAATACATCAACCCAGGTGTTGTAGGCGAGTTGGAGAGGAGAGGGCAATCCTCCAAGGGAGGTCCCAGGTTCGAATCTCCACCCTACCAAAAAGTTGAATTGGGTACCCAAAATCCAATTGATAATGTTGGTGCGAGCAAGGTCGGGTGCGACCCCTGAGTGACTTTGACGGTGTAGAACCCCCTGTTCATGGTCTCTTAGACCAAGGCGGCCCCACAAGGGGTTTTTCGCTTAAAAAAATAAAAAATAAAAAAAATAAAGACATCATGAAAATGGGCAAGTTTTGGAGGGTTGCCCTTAATAGCTGTAATTTCCTCACTTAAGAGAAGAGCCTTTCCATCCTACAATATTTCTATTGAATATATCAAGCCCTGAATTCTAGTATTTTCCTTTCATTCTACCTATAAAAAGGGGCATTCCCAAATATACAGTGGGGAATTTTTCCACTCTAAAGTTGTTTCATAGGTTTTGAGAATATGCATGATATTCTCAACTTCCACAACTAATGACTCTAATAATTATATGTTATCATCAATGAACTGCTTATGAGTAATTATATCTAAATATGATGCTAGCCAAATTCCTTTAATCAAGGTTACATATTTTGCTACAATTAAACTCCTTCCTAGAGTATCGACCACTATTATGAACAGATAAGGTGTGTAGACACCAAAATTTAGTCATTTACACTAGGATTACTATTCGTCATCTACTATTTATCATTCACTATTCACTAAGCCCCCTCCTACACCTAGCCCTTGGTCACCATGTGACCATCCCCCTAGGTTAACCTTAGGTGCACACACCTTCCCCCAAGGTCAATCCTTGACCTGGGTTAACCCTTACTCTGGGTCCACCTAACCTTGGTCAAACCCCACTTACACCAAAAACAAAATGAGGCATTTAATAATCTAAATGCCCATCCTCCACTAAATGCACCCATCCCCCACTCAATCCACTCATACATTTTATATTCTCCACTTAATCCTCCCTCCATCCCACTAAGGAATTTTAAATTCCTTCCCCACATGGGTTTGTCTTCCACCCACTTTTGTCTTCATCTTCCCTCCATATAAGACAAAAGATGCACATCCACCTAGCACCCCACTAGGAAATTTTAAATTCCCTCCTCATGCCACCTTGCATTCCATCTCTCCATCACCCACTTTAATATTTCTCCACTAAATCTAGTGGTAAGCCACCATCTTGTCCTCCATTGAGCTTATGTGGAGGCCACCTCACCACCCTCCCTTACCTGGCCCTAGGTTCTATAAATACCACCCCTCATTTGAGAAAATGGAGAAAGGAGGCTGAGCATACACACCATTAAGCAACCAAAATTATGCTAGGAGTTCATGCACATCCAAAGACCGAATCCCCCAAAGCACCATTTTAGAGCTTTCTACGATTCAATAAAAATCATGCATCCATGATTACACAGTAGTAACCACCCTTTCACAGTTGCCTAACTACTTGTTCGTGGTTGACCAGCTAAAACTGCATGCCTACGGTTGCTTAGAACCAAGAAAAACATGACAAGCATGGATCGATAACCAAATTTCAACAAGGCATCTTTCATTTTTATTTCTCTATTTTCTACATCGTATTTTTTGCTTGTGTAGCTATAGTTTGCAGTATTTATTTTCCATATTGGTTGACAGGTACTACTAACCCCCGTTTGCTTTCATGTGTGTAAGAGATAGGTACTTGGAGAGCTGCTGAAGCTAGAGTGGTCACATTGTTGGATGCCAAAAATCCCACTCACCCCCAAAGTTGCAACAAAATAATGGAGGATACCGGTTGACTTGCTCATTTGAACATTGCTTCTCCCTACAGAGAAAAGGATTGTAATCTCTCTCCCCAAACATCGAGGCATCAAGCATTGTAAATCAGGAGTCTAAGGCTCCCCTATTTTAATACAAGATAAACGTTCCTCTTTGTCGCAAGTGTTCCTTTTCATGTGCATGTTTTGGTGTCGTTCCTTTTTGTTGTAAATAATGGTGATCACAGTGGGCCCCCTAAGGGTTCCATTTGTTATTGCCTTGCTGAAATCTGTTACTGATATGTATTTTTCTACTTGCAAGTTTTTTGGAACTCGGTCATGCAAATATTGAAGGTTAAAATCATTGACTCTCAAGCTCACCTTGATTTGGCCTTGCGCCTAAGCAACCATGCACGCACGGTTTCAGACATGACAAACCGTAAACCAGCAGTTGAAACCCTGCAAAACCATGTATCGACAGTTGAGACCCTATAGAACCGTGGAGGGACAGTTGAATAGATAAGGAGCAACGAAGGATAACATATATGTACCCTTGGAACCTTCTTTCCTCTACTTGTAGTTTTAGTATTACATCTAAGCTAGATTAGGAGTTAGTCCTGTTTGCCTTGTTTTCATTTAAGGCATATTCAAAATTAACAGCAAAAAAAAATCAAGGAATCTGCATTTTAGATCAGTTTACAGAGCATATGCATAGCTTGGATAGAAATTATCTAAGCACATTCAGGGTTCAAGCTGGTTCTATCTCTGTTTTGTTGCTTAGTCAAAATCGTGCATCAATAGTTAGGATTTCCCAAACGCATGCGTGTGGTTGATGAACTGTGCAAATGCGGTTTATTAGAACTAACCGCCCACCAAAATTTGATCCTGATAATATAATTTTGCTAGATCTTGCTTGAAATTAGTAATTTTAGCCCTTGATCTATTTTTTTTGATGTCCTCTATTTCTTACTTTTTGCATTAGGCATTAAATAGAATTGCATAGTAATTTTGTATTCCACAATAAAGAACAAACCTCACACACTCACGTGAACGTTGGACAAGGTTGGACTTCATCACCAACCCCCAACATATTATTACCCTATTCGTGGTCAAAATTGGCTCCAAGAACCATCGTAGCCTAGAAAATATCATGCATTCCTATTCAAAGGGTGTATCGCTGCCCATGGTGAGACTGGGTGAGGAATGGTAGGACCTGTGTCCCCTCATCGATTATGGATTTCATCTCCATAGCCTGATGGGATTCACAATCTAGACTTCATCATTAGATATGTGTGTGTGGGCATACATGTGAAAATTGTAGAATCATTTTAGGGCAAACATTTGCACATCGATTTTTCTTTTTTTTCCCAAAAACTTCAACAAATAAAAATTAAAAAAAAAAAACTTAAAAAAAAAAAAATCAAACTTTGTGCAAACTTAGGAACACAAACATTGTTTGTTTGTTTGCTTTGAGTGTTGTTTTACATTGTGCTTTCATCACACATTCACACATCTACATTTGGATTTTACACATCATCGCACCTTAGCGTATGGTAATGACCCGTTGTAAGGCCATAAATTTGGCACTGGTTCAAATTCAGTTGTCTTCCCCCATGGATCCATCTCAATCCTATTAGGCCCCTAACACTTCAATGGTAGGGCAAGTTAGTGTAGTCCCTACTATGTACTAGAGCTAGAATGTTAATCCCTCTAGTGGTGCCCCTATTTTAAATGTAGATGTTATGCAGAGGGTTACTAATACTACCATCCCTAAGACTCTTAGAAGTGAACCACTTACATTGACAGATGGTCGTGTCACACTTGTGGACATGGACATCGTTAGACTATACCTAAATGTAGCTAGTATGGTTTTTCATTATTGCCACCACTTACCATCCTACCTTGCACCCTACCATCCTTACATCAAGAGTCTACCTCCACACACCTGTAGCAGCTCAACCTAACCTTCATGAATCCACTTATTGATCTGACTACTGCCACCTTTGTTCATGGTCACTCGTCATCATCTAACCAACCAACCATCACCTTGCCACATCATAACATCATTTGTGCCAACTCCCTTTATGAAGCACCAATTCAAGTCACTTCGTAGGTCCCCACATCCATTCCATCTATTGCCCTTATGGGTCCCACATGCCCTATTATCCCCCATTCGGTGGCAATGCCTTTTACCACCTACCCTCCACTTACATCTACTAATATGGTTGCCTCACAACCAACCCAACCATCCACATCATACATGGTTGCACCCACCTCATCTATGATTGCCATGCAATAAGCCTTCTTGTAATTACAACAACTAGTCTTAGATAATGCTAATCGTAGCATTAATCTTGACCTGCATCAACAGTCATAGAGGGTTGGTCAAACCCCACCATCAACATCCCATCAATCCCAAACTTTTATCCAATATCCATCTTGGGTTATGTATCCCCCAACCACTACCATAACAACTAATCCACTTCATCACATGTATGCTAACCCATAAGGTCAACAGACTATCATACCCCCATCACCTCATCACTATCGAGTATCTCATTAACAACCACATCATCATTCATTTCATGCTAACATCCCCCATCATTTTAACCCCATTCATAATCCACAATATTACTAGTAACAAGTCAACCAGGGCTTTAATCCTCTAGAGGATCCTAAGTTCCAATTCTTGCTGAGCGAAATTGATAGCCTTTCCCTGTAGATGCCAAGTTTATAGTACCAAAATCCTACCTTGAGACAGCTACTCAATCACCCGATCCATGCTTCAGTACCATTACCACCCTATCCAACAAATATTTAGATGTTGAAGCTTGACCCATTTAAGGGGGTTGAGGACCCCTAAGAGCGTATCACAAGATTTTTTAATACATGTTTTAGGATCATAAACAATGACACACTTGTGCTCCACACCTTTCCTCGGACATTTGGGGGAGATGCCTTAGATTGGTACGACCGCCTACCGCATCAAAGTGTTTACATTTTTTAGCAACTCGTGGACCAATTCTTAGAGTGATTTGCCCTGAATATCATAAAGAAGACTACATTGACCAATTTTCTTAGTTTGAAGCAATATGACGATGAATCGGTCTATGATTTTGGCAACCGCTAGAGGGCGGTCATGACAAAATTTTCATTTCCCCTCCCTATGATAGAATTAACAAGGATGTTCATAAAAAGTTGTACCAAACCCATATCTTGTTGTTACAGTTGCAACATTACATATGAGCTCTATTTCTCTCTTTCTCAATCTCTCACATTATGGGCATCTTCAATAGCATTTGGGGTAAGTGGAGTAAGGCACAAGGGCATTGGAATAAGCCCTATCCTCTTATTGTTGCCATAAAGAAGGAATCCTTGGTTGGGAAGGGGAAAATCTAATGGGATTTGGTTGTAATTATCCATTCCCAACATGTTTTCTCTTCATTTCGCTTCTCATTACATGCATTTCCCTTTTATTTACCTTGTTAATGCTTGGATTTCTATTGTACAACCACTAATATCTATATTTCTTATTATTTATGCACGTAATCTCTATCTTTCATTCATTCTAATCTATTTTCTTGTCTCTTTACTTTATTTGCAACACTAATCTTCTTATGCAGGGTTTTTTTGCTTTGTTTTTGTTCTCTCGCATTCTTTTTCTTCCATTCCATACAATTTTCAGCCATTTGGCTCATTATCATTTTGTTCATAGCCATATATGCTCTCATTTCTTTCACATAACATCTATTGCAGGGCTATTTCATGATTTAATCAACTCATATACTCATTTATATTTTATTTGCTATTTTATACTCCATTTTATTAGGTAACTTCACTCTTCATGTGTTTAAATAATTAGATCTATGTCATATAGATACATATAGTTCAATTTTTTAGGCACATACATTAATTGTAAACTCATATCATGATTATTTGCTGCCACATACATCTTTTATTCTCACATTCATATATACTTCATGCTTATAATCATTTGATTGTAGGCTTATTTACATTCTCTACTCACTAATCTTTGTTTAGATCTATTTATTGTTGCTTTTATTTCTTATTTACAACCATAGATATCTTGTAAACTCATATTTATTGCATTTATTTCTTATTTACAGCCATATATATTGCATACTCATATTTATTGTATTTATTTCTTATTTGCAGCCATATATATCTTGCATACTCATATTTGTTGCATTTATTTTTTATTTGCAACCATATATATCTTTCATACTCATATTTGCTGCATTTTATTCTAATTTGCAGCTATATACATTTACTTACGCTCATAACTATTGCATTTTATTTTCAATTACAACTATAAACATCTTTTATTATTACATTTGCTATATTTAATTTTAAGTTGTAGCCATAAACATATTTTATGCTTACATTTGTTGCAGTTTATTCTAGTTTGTAGTCATAAACATCTCTTATGCTTACATTTGCTACAATTTGTCCTAGTTTGCAGCCATACACAACTTTACATATTCACATTTGTTGCACTTCCCTTTAAAATTTCAACCATCCACATATTTACATGTTCATATTTGTTGCACTTCCCTTTAAAATTGCAACCATCCACATCTGTATATGTTCATATTTGTTGCACTTCACTTTAAAACTGTAGCCATATACCTCTTTCATACTCATATTATTACTTCTTTTATCATTCTAACTTTTTTTTCGTATGATCTCACATTATAAATCTCTACTTGGGCTTACTTCATTTGAATGCACAAGCATATATGCATATCTTATAATCACATTGATTTAACAATTTCCTTCTTGCATTTTTTTCACTCATAGCTTATTCACTAGTCACAAGATCCTATCAAATCACAATCTCAAGTCCTTGTATAGAAACCATATTGGATGCTTATTCTCCTTTGCACTAAATCATTGTTCCATTGTTATTTCCTCTAATCAATAGCAATTTACATGTTTTAGATCCTTTTCTTACTTTTGAGGAATCCTAAAGTAGTTAGACACCAACAAATAGGGCTCTCTTCCCTTTTGATAACTCAATCTCAGCATTTAAACCAAGCTTGCTTTCAATTTCACCTCAAAACACTTCTATCCTATATCACAAAATAAATTTGATGCTTCCTATAGGCCATTGACGAATTTGTCTCTCTGAAATTACATAGAACAAACATGCCAAACCCTAACAAAAGCACCAACAATAAATTTATAAAACTATGGTGAATTTCTCATCTTAGCTTTCATTACCAAGGTTCAAGGTCATACTCAATTTTGTTTTAAGAGGGGGTCTAATCAGTTAGGAAGATAGCCTATTACCTCATTGCAATCAGACATACCCCCAAAATCAGACACACCTAATTTTTTTGGCTTAAATCTTGCAGGTTACAAAATGCTAGTCTATTACAATAATGTCAGTGGTGAATTTGCTCAGGCTCTAGAATAGGTAACCCTACCACTTGGCACTTCCCTACTCGTTGTTGTTTGTCATCTTCTATTTTCTAATTTTTTGTTCCACAAATTGTTTGCCTAAAAAATATTTCCTTTGGTCATTCAAGGAACTCTTATAGTAGTTTATCTTCTTTTAATCACACTTATTTTGGGCAAAACCAAAGAATATTAACATAGGTCTAAATTATTTCCTTTCAAAATAAATTAGGCAAGAAATCGAAAGTATATGTAGCTTGCATTTAGACTATTTTGTTTGAATGCATCAATTCTTTTGCCCCTACTCAAGATAAAACAAAAAGAATTTATTTTCTTGTTTGGCACTTTAGGCTAGCTTTCATCAAAAGAATCAAAATCATTTTATAGGATTAGCTCTTGTTTTCTTGCATCTTGTTTTGTGCACCTTCATTTAAAAAACATATTCTCAAGTCTATCAAAAATATAATAGAGAAGACTATAACATCCCTTTTATGTTTGTAAAAATAGGCATTTGAAAGGAAAAATGCACATATATTTGCATTAGGTTAACATGTTTTACTGCATTTTGTTTGATATTACATTTCACAAATATATAGGTCAACATAAAATCAAAATTGCATATAGACCGTATTTGTTGCATTGCATGTATTCATTCTTGCATTGACCCATATTTTTTGTTTGGTGCCCATATCTTTGGTGAACCCAACATGAACACCACTCAAGTGCCCATCCTACCCTTTTGACCAAGCCAACCTTAATCAAGATAAAATTTGTTATTATTTAAAAAATACCACTTTAAGTCTATTTGTGTAGTTAAATCACATTAATCAAGATAGAAAGAATATAACCAATTTTCAATCATACTAAGGGAAGAATAACGAACCCTTGAGTAAAAAAAATTAGTAAATAGTTGTAAAAAAAAATTTGGTATCAGAGGTAAAAAAAATTTACGCTTTAAGAGGTAAAAAAAAAAAAATTCAGTAAAATTTCCTAAGAGGAAATCTTTGTAAAAGAAAATTTCTGGGAAATTTTCTTAAATGATAAGATCGGAAGGATGTTACCAAGCACTTTGTAGTTTGTTACTGAGAACAAACGCTGAAATATTTGATGAGCACGTGAGAACACTAGGCATAAATTCAGTCTTTTCACAGTTGCAAAACGCAGTTATTGCACAACAGAGAAATCATGATCTAGGATACGAAGCAGATTCAGAAGATAACTCCTTTGGGAGCAGATTTGAACAATTCGACACAGTGGAGATTGCTCTACAAGGATCTGAGTATACTCATTATTGTAATTCAGTTGAAATCCTACAACCTCCTTCTCCTGAAATTATATTGATCAATGACGACGACGAACAAGTCGCTGACAATTTTGTAATTGTTGAATCACAACAACAAGAGTGAGTTGTTTATGATTGTAAATCAAGCAAGGCTTGATAGTTTGTAAAGTCTTTTTGAAATAATACTATATAGGAAAGGTTTCTTGTTTTAGTAGATTGTAATGGGATCAAATAACAATCTACCAATCCCCAAATTTAGTGGGGATAATTATGAGTACTGGTCCATCAAAATGAGGACATTACTCATAGGAAAAGGACTATGGGATAGTATTGAAGATAGTTACACTGCTCCAACAGATTGGACTACTTTAAGTGCAACCGACAAGAAGATCTTCAAAGATGCACAGAAAAATAACTCTTTTGCCTTATACCATCTTCAAGCGGCATTAGATCCAAGTATCTTTCCTAGAATTGCATCTTACTTAACTACCACAGATGCATGGAATGCCTTGAAAGAAGGATTCCAAGGAAGTGATAAAGTGAAGCAAGTCAGGCTTCAGACCTTAAAAAGAGATTTTGAAAATCTCAAAATGAAGGAAAATGAAAGATTCGGTGACTACTGTGTACGATTCAAAGTAGTAGTTGATATGATGCAAACTTTAGGTGATGACACAAAAGTTGAAACAATTGTGAAGAAAGTGTTGAGAACACTTCTTCCTAAGTGGAATCACATTGCCATCATAATTGAAGAATCAAAAGACCTTTCTACTCTTACATTTGATAGTTTGATTGGATCATTAATATCACATGAAGAGAGACTTCAAGGAGCACCTTCAACAAGCTATGGAGGTGATGACAAAGCCTTCACTTCGAACGAAGCTACAAGACGAGGACAAGGAAGAGGCCGAGGTAGAGGACAACAACAAAGAGGCAAAGGCCAAAGCAACTCCTACAAAGGAGGAAATCAAAACAGATGTGGAAATCAAAATAGATGAGCCAATCAGAACCAAAGCGGCAATGCAGGCCGTGGAAATCAAGGACGAGGAAGTAACAAGACTAAAACAACTTGTTTCAATTGTGGTAAATAAGGACACTTCGCTCTTGACTGCTGGTCAAAATCTTCAAAATATCAAAGCAGTCAATATGGCTCATTCAACGAAGAAGAAGAAGGTCCATCAAATATTTTTCTCTCTTATGGACAGTCAAATCAAAATCTTAAAGATACATGGATTTTGGATACTAGTTGCTCCAACCACATGAGTGGCAAAGAAAATCTCTTTGCTACATTAGATTCAAATTACAAATCCCATGTTAAGTTAGGGGATAATAAATCTTTGCAAGTTGAAGGCATTGGAGCTATGGAAGTTACAACAAAAGAAGGCCTTAAAAAAGTGAATGACATATACTATACTCCACAGCTACAACACAATTTGTTAAGTTTTGGCCAAATGATGGAGAAGCATTACAAATTAGTTTTTGATGAAAGAAAATGTACAATCCTTGATAAAAACAATTGTAACAGAGTCATCACAAAAGTACCTATGACAAAGAATAGGTTATTCCCTCTAAAATTTGGTGAGCCAGGGGGAGCTCAACTTGCAAACATTGCTTTTACAAATCCAAGTGTATTGTGGCACTTGAGATATGGTCGCCTCAATTCCGCTAGCTTGAAAATGTTAACATCACAAGCTATGGTGACAGGACTACCAAAAATTCAAGAACATAAGAAGGTATGCGAAGCATGTGCTTTGGGAAAGCACTCCATAATGAAGTTTCCAAGAGGCCAAGCATGGAGAGCAAGCTATCCTCTTCAGCTAGTACATTCGGACATCTGTGGTCCAATGCAAACAAAAATCCTTGGAAACAATTCTTATTTTCTAACATTCATAGATGATTATTCTAGAATGTGTTGGATCTATTTTCTGAAACACAAATATTTAGCATTTGATTGCTTCATAGACTTCAGAAATAATGTAGAAAAGAAATGTGACTACTATGTCAAATGTCTTCAAACTGATAGAGGAGGAGAGTACTCCTCAAATGAATTTTTAAATTATTGTAAGCAAAATGGGATAAAAAGGCAGTTCACCACTGACTATACCCCACAGCAGAATGGTGTGGCCGAGAGAAAGAACCGCACCCTTGTTGAAATGGCACAAACGATTCTTCAGACAAAGCATCTAACATACAACAATTAGGCAGATGCAGTGAGAACTAGTGCATATATTCTAAATAGAAGTCCGACTTCTAGTTTAGACGGTATCACTCCTTATGAAGGATGGTACGGTAAGAAACCAAATGTCAAACATTTTCGAGTATTTGGTTCTTTAGCTTATGCACACATTCCCGAGGAGAAGAGAAATAAGCTTGATCCCAAGAGTCAAGCATGTATTTTTGTAGGGTATTGTGAATCGACCAAAGGGTATAGATTGTACAATCCCAAGACACATAAAATAATTATCTCCAGGGATGTAATTTTTGATGAAGGGGGAGAATGGGGTCATAAAAAATATGTTGATATAGACTCTAATTCAAAAAGTTCCACATTTGTACACCCCAAGAAAAGTAGTGGAAATAGTTCCCCTCCACAAAGTCCACATCAGGAATCTTCATCAAGTACATCAAGTGGTACACCAAGTCCAAGAGGGACTCATTTGTTGGCACCCCCAAACTCTCTGAAACGATTTCAGAGATCTGTAAGAGCTCCAAGTCCGATGGATATTGATCCAGTTTCTCAAAGGAAAGAGACAAATAGAGGAAAGCGCATACTACAGAGTCATCCATCTTCTCAAATGTTGGATAGGAATTTCCAACAAAGATACACTAGAAGTCAAGCTAGTGAGATGGAAGACATTTTTTCAAGACTTGAAAATCTTCAAATGTCAGGAGATGATGAGTCTCATGAACCAAGGGGTGATGTAGTCATTTATGCTTTGTTGGATGCTGCACAACTAGAACCATCTAGCTATGAAAAATCATGTACTGAAAGTATATGGCAAGATGCCATGGAAGAGGAAATATCCTCGATTAAAAAGAATGATACTTGGGAGCTTATGAAGCTTCCCAAGGGAAAAAAATGTGTTGGATGTAAATGGGTCTATAAGACCAAATTCAATGCTGATGGAAGCATTGAAAGGCACAAGTCAAGATTAGTAGCTAAGGGTTTTACTCATAAATATGGAATAGATTATGAGGAAACCTTTGATCCAGTTGCTTGACAAGAAACAATCAGAACTGTTCTTTCCTTGGCAGCCCATAAAGGATGGAACATTCAACACATGGATGTGAAAAGTGCATTTTTAAATGGATACTTGATAGAAGAGGTGTATGTTCAACAACCTCAAGGTTTCCAAGAACAAGGAAAAGAGAACCTTGTTTATAAATTGAAAAAAACACTTTATGGCCTCAAGTAAGCACCACGAGCGTGGTACTCATGAATTGACAGCTATTTCAACGAGTATGGTTTCACAAAAAGCAAGAGTGAACCAACTATATACTACCTAAAGAATGGAGTAGATATCCTCATAGTTTGTTTATATGTGGATGATCTAATATTTATGGGTAGTAATAATAAAATGAATATGGAGTTCAAAAACTCCATGATGAATCGGTTTGAGATGAAGGATCTCGGATTAATGAGATACTTCCTAGGAATGGAAGTACATCAATCAAAGAATGGGATCTTCATATGTCAACATAAATATGCTCATGACATGATCAAGAAATTTGCTATGCAGCAGTGCAAATCAGTTGCAACACCAACAGGACATGGAATCCAGCTAAGCAAATATGATGGAGCACCAAAAGTTGACATGACCAATTTCGGAAGCATGGTTGGGAGTTTAATGTTTCTCACCAACACTAGGCCAGATATACGAGATGTTGTTTCTCTAGTATCAAGGTTTATGGCATGCCCATCTAAGCTGCGTCTTCAAGCAACCAAATGAATTTTACGATATGTAAAAGGTACATTAGATTTTGGAATCCATTACCACAAGTCTAACTTCGTGAAGTTAGTTGGTTATAGTGACAGCGATTGGGGCAATAATATAGATGACAAAAAATCTACATCGGGGAACTGTTTTAGTCTAGGTTCGGGACTAATAACTTGGAGTTCCAAGAAGCAATTTGTTGTAGCATTATCATCTATAGAAGCTGAGTATATAGCCATTACCCATGCTAGTACTCAAATCCTCTGGTTGAGGAAAATCCTTGAAGAGATTGGCAAAAAATAAATTGGTCCAACCAAACTGAATTGTGATAATATTAGTGCCATACAGTTGGCATATAATCCGATCCACCACAAAAGATCAAAACATTTTGATATGAAGTATCACTTCATAAGAGATATGGTGGAACAATGAGATAGTTGAGCTTCAATACTGTAGCACTTTGGATAATCTAGCAGACATCTTCACCAAAGGCATGGCTAAAGCTCAATTTATAAAGTTGAGAGACTGTATAGTCAGTCCTCTCAACTTTAAGGGGGAGAATGTTGAAAAATTACCATTGGTAAAAGGTTAAAAAGAGTATTTTACCTTACCTGGAAGACAGTTGGACGACAGCATCTTTGGGAGGCAAGAGAGTTTTAATTTAATTTCTTCTCCCTTCCCTTAACTTCTCCTATTCCCCCCTTTTCTCTAGTATGGTTATTTTGTGTTTATTTAAATCATTTGTAACCTAATATTCAAGTTAATGGTTAATGCAAGTTTTACCTTTGCATCGAATAGCTCACCTCTCACAAAAATTGGGGGGAAATCTCCATTGGCTAGTATATTATGGTGGGCTAGCAAGAGTCACAAGGAGGGCTTGATATTCCAGGGTGATAGAAGGGTCTCAAACATCTTCTTCTTTATGATAAGTACTCTAGAAATAAAACACTAATAATTGAACTCCCTTGGCCATGGTTGAACTACCATACATAACCAAAATATTATGAGTCATTTGGTGCAAAATAATCCCATCTATTCATTTCTTGATCTACCTAACAAGAAAAAATTCATATAAAATCCCATCTATGAAGAAGAGGATGAGGAATATCATCCTTCTAGCACCCTTTCTCCCATGTATAATCCACAAGGAGAGGTAGTTTTTAGGTCTATGGACCATCTAGCCACCTTCCTTAGAGAAAATAGGGAAGCGATGCAACAAGTCCTTATGGCTGAAAGAGAGCCTATGACTACTTCAACCATGGAAGAATCCCTTATGGATATTTTGTAATAGCCTAGGTCAAATCCTATGGCACCTCAAAGGGACCCTTCACATGGGTCCCTCTATATAGATGTAAATCCAAATCAACTTAATAGGACAAGGTCTAATCCTCTCATTATAACAATGACCATAGAAGGAAGATCCCCTAGCATACCCTTGTCTTTTGGGAATCATAGATCCCTTCCTATAAAATGAAATCCCTTTAGGTTAGACAATCTTGTGTCCCAACCTGTAAGCTTTTTGCACAACCAAAATGTGAACAAGTTTACTAGTATGTCCAATACCTCTAACTTTATAACATCCAACCCCTTTATTAACTTACACCACCACGAGTGTCAATCCCTGATATCCAATTATCAAATCCTTTCATCCCTACTAATCCTATAGCTAAAAATGTAATTGTCTCCCTTGGGTCAACTCACCCTATCTCATAATACCATCTTCAATTAAATACATAACCTCGATTCATGATACTACTAGTTCCTTATCTAGGTTTCAATATTTAAATACTAAGTGAGAACAACTTGTTAAAGAAAATCAAAGTTCAAACAACAAATAGCATCCCTCCAAGAATGCACAATAAATAAATATGCTTTTAAATATTATTGCAATAAACCCATAGATCCCACCTTAACAAATAAACCTTACCCCTCAAGATTTGTGTTAAAAAAGTTTTGAATCTATAGGGAAGAAGGTGATATGATAGAACACCTTCAATTTTTCAAAGCTACATGCCATGACATAAAACATGATGAGATGTTTCTATTGAAAATATTCCCTACTAGTCTTGGTGGTGAGGCTTTAGCATGGTTCTACCAACTACCTAACCATTCGATTAAAAGATTCTCTGAGTTGGTAGAGATGTTTATATAACATTTTTTCATTTCCATTTTCCATTTGACATGTCTCAAACTACCAAATACACATTCAAGCAAAAGGCAGATCGTTTCATTCTCTTTGGGGATGTGTTGTACAAACATGGTTATGATGGAATCCTCCTTCGTTGTCTCGAGTCTAGTGAGGCACAAAAAGCCATATTTGAAGCTCATGATGGTACTTGTGGTGGTTATTTTAGTGGAATGGACATCATAAAATGTATATTACACATGGGTTATTATTGGACCACAATGGAACGTGATTGTTGCACTTATGTTAAACATTGCAAGAAATGTCAAGAATATGGTAATTTAACTCATGTACCATCACAAGCTTTACAACCTATTCAAATCCTTTGGCCATTTTCACAATGTGGTCTAGATCTAATTGGTAAAATTTCACCTCCTTCCTCGGGATAAAATACATTCATCATCACAGCCACTGAATACTTCACAAAGTGGGTAGAGGCAATTCCTCTATCCAGTATGATAGGACCTAAAATTGTGGAATTTATACTTCACCATATCATTTGTCGTTTTGGCATCTCCTCGAAAATCATCTTCGACAATGGTAAGTTTTTTAAGAACAAGGATGTTCGAGCACTTTGCAAGAAATATAACATTCAACATAGTTTCTTGACTCCTTACTACCCACAAGCAAATGGACAAGATGAAGCTTCCAACAAGACCTTAATTGTTATTCTCAAGAAACTTGTTAAATAAAATCATAGAGATTGACATACATAAATTCCCTTTGCATTATAGGCTTATCGAACAAGCATCCGCACGCCTACAAGGACAATGCTATTTTCATTGGTTTATGGAGCTGAAGCAATCATGTCTCTTGAGCTTGAGATGCCCTCCTTGCAAATTTCTTTGTAGGAATTCATAGATGATGACACTGCTAGACAAGCACGTCTTGACCAACTCACACTTTTGGATGAGAGACGAGTCAATTCTTTAGAGTATTTACGAGTTTATTAAGACCGCCTAAAGCATGCTTACAACACCAAAGTTCATCTACATGAATTCCAAGTAGGAGATATTATCCTTAAAGAGAATCAACAAAATACCAATGCATTGTCGCATCTTCGTGATAAATTCACGGCTAATTGATTAGGTCCATACATTGTCACTCAAATAGTGGGTAACGATACTTATAGGCTTGCCAATCTAGAGTGAGAGGATGAACCCGAACCACTTAATGTTATACACTTGAGAGCATTTTGTTCATGATTTTATTTATATATATGTATATATACATGGCTAATACACAAAACAATGCATTTTCATTTGCATACACTTCATTCCAAAGACATTGCACTTCATTTGCATACATTTCATACACTAAAAGATTGCATTTCATACATTGCATTCACATCCACATTTCACATTTCATATTAGGATCATTTATTAAGTTTAAGTTCTTAGTTGGTCCAACAAAGTCATGTTGCCTTAATTAGGGGCACCTTCACAATATCATCCACATAATTCCACCAAGCATAATTGTCATTTGCAAAGCATTGTCATTTGCAAAGCCACATGTCCTTCATACCTAGGTGTTTTCGGTCACTCAACCACTCCTGGTGTTTCAAGCAACCTTCAAAATACATGTCGAGTTTCTTTTAGGACCATCACACATATACATTAAGAAAATCTTGAGTTTTGGTAATTAAATCCAAAACATTATTGAACCAAACACAATTCCACATATTAAAAAATATCTTGTGTCAAATAGGGATAACACCATACTTGGTGTGAACCTCGAAGTGAAAAGGGTCATCCTTGCTAGTCCCATCATGCAACATAGTCCACAAGAACAATGGTTTTTCACCACTATCATAGTTGATTCAAAATTCAAAAGATAGAGTAGTAAGGATAGGGTACAATTCTCATCACACTTAGGTTGAAAATCCGATTCCCCAAAGCTCTAAATCTTTTACATCACACACCAATGATCATTGAGTTGTAAGGATCATACTACATTTCTAGTTAGACGGTTAGGTAGTCATCCCAAAACTTAAGAGATCAAAAACACAAATCATGGACTATGGAGTTAGCCTCCATCGAAGCTATAAACGCTTGATTTGCAGTGGAGTACACTCATGCATGGTGACACATCTCTTTCAAAGATACCTCTGACTGCACATAAGAATAAGCTAGCTTCTTGGTCTCATACATGACAAGTTTACCCAACTTACTCAAGATTAGTTAATGAGCTCACTTGCACACACATTGGTTCTTGATTGCCTTGAGTCATTACCATGCTCATAATTCGGTAAATAAATTCACTACACACACATTTGTTCCTAGAAGGATTAGGCAGTTTTAATGAGTTTGTTTGATACCACTAGTATGTTTGAGTCTCTGCAAAAAAGTTAGTTTTCTATATCAACATCCATATCTTCTTCCATATCAACATCCATATCTTCTACCATGCCAACATCCATGACACTTCATGAACCATTCATCCCATATGCCACCAAAATTTGGTGCCCCTGATTAAACAACAATGCTAGAAACTAGTCAAGAAAGATCTAAATTATGAATGATCATTAGAACATTTGCATTTCATACCTTGCATTAATCATCCATACATTCCACCTTGCATTAATCATCCATAACATATCATATACATTCATCATTCATATACACATGCATTACACAAAAGCATTCCACAAAAAGCATTCACACAAACATATAACACAAAAGGTAAAATTCATGTATATATATGTATAAATATTATATGTACAATGAGTGCCAAAAGGCTACATACAATGGTGTTAGGGTAAAATAGGTAGTATATTGCATTATACTACATATATTATTACATTTACATTTTACTGTATACCATGAGATATTTACTGTTCTAAATATCTACTGGTTAACCTAGAGTAATACCTAAAATATCCTAGGTCAGATATTTTAGGTTAGTTTTTTAGTTATACTTCTCTACCTAGGTTAGTGGTTAGCATCATGTTTCTCTCAACCATTTGGTTGGTGTGATTATAGCTAATCAGTTTACTTTGTAATCTATATAAGCTTATTATTTCCTAAGCTTATGCTAATGTTGAATCAATAATTATTTGATTATTATTTCTGGTGCATCTTCTCACTACATTGGTATCAGAAAAGTGCACTTTGCTCGTTTGATAAAAGTGCATTGTTGGATGCCTCATCTTTTTGGAGCTGATTAGCTTCTTTAGTTTGAAGAAAATTTACCAACTCTACAAAATTCACTGTCCTCCCAGAGACTTGTAGTGATGTGATCAACATTCTATAGGAGTCTGGAAGAGCCCTCAAAATAATTGAGGTCAGGACATTGTATTCCACTTTTTCTCCTAAGGCTTGCAGTTTTGTTTTTATATCTGCCACTCTATAGAGGAATAGCTCTATTGTCTCTCCATATTTCATATGAAGAGTATGAAGTTGTGTTTGAAGGTTAAGAATTGTTGATTGATTCTTTCCTTAAAATATGGTTGCTAAGGCATTCCATGCCTCCTTACCATTTTTAGCTTCACTTATATGAAGTTGTATGTCATCAGTAATAGCTAGCAAGATCAATAAGGAAAGTCTTTTATCCTTTTTATCATATGCTATCTAATCTGCTCTTGGTGATGTGGGTCTAGAATCCTTGCCATCCACTATACCCCACATCTCCTCTACAATTAAAATAACTTTCATCTTAGTTTTCCAGGTAGAATAATTTGAACTTTTAAGCAGTTGGCTTTCATTGAGATATTTTTTTATCATTGCCATGATGAAGGTTTCAAATTGATGTGCCTAAGATGACTTTATCTTGTAGTATACTCTCAAAATATTATATGAAAGATCTTAATTTTCTCTTTAAGATATTTAATAGGCACCTGCATTAACACCCTTCAAGAAGGATGAAAAGTTTGAGGAAATTAAACCAAACAAATGGAACAAATTAAAGGGGAATCAACATAAAGGATCTTCTTCTAACAAATATAAGGGTAAACCCAGGTGTTGTAGGTGAGTTGGAGAGGAGAGGGCAATCCTCCAAGGGAGGTCCCAAGTTCAAATATCCACCCTACCAAAAAGTTGAATTGGGTATCCAAAATCCAATTGATAATGTTGGTGCGGGCAGGGTCGGGTGCGACTCTCGGGTGACTTTGATGGTGTAGAACCCCCTGTTCGTGGTCTCTCAGACCAAGGTGGCCCCGCAAGGGATTTTTCGCTTAAAAAAAAAAAAAAATAAGGGTAAAGGCAAAGAGATTCAAAAGAAGAAGCAGTATTGTAAAATTTGTGATTAGGACACTCATGAAACCAAGAGATGTTGGTTTAAGAATTAACCGCCCAATGAACAAGGACAAAAGAAGGGCAAAGGTAAACCAAAGAACAAGAACAAGCAGCAACAGGGACATATTACTACCGTTTAAGATTCTAGTTTGGACTCTAAACGAGCACACAAAGTGCTCATGACTTATACAGATTTCCCTCACAAGGATATTGTGTGTTACATAGATTTAGGCTCTAGTAAGCATATGACTGGCGATAAGTCCTAGTTTGAGACATGAGGCTCGAGAAGGTAGACCAGTAACCATTGCTGATGATAAAACATCGATTTCAGGGAGAAGGAAGTGTTTCTGTCTCCCTTCCAAATGGATAATGTCAGATTCAAAAAGTTCTTTATATACCAGGATTGGCAAATAATCTTTTGTTAGTTCCACAAATCCTGGAAAATAACATGAATGTCAACTTCAAAGTGGACCAAGGGAAGAAACGTTGCTTTATCACTCAAAAATAAAAACAGATAGCAACGGGTTCTTACAAACATGGTTTGTTCACCTTAGATGCAATTACCTCACCACATACTGCAATGGTAGTAACAACAAAAGAGGCCACTTCTCTATGGCATAAAAGATTTGGACATCTAAGATCAGGGTATTTACTTGAACTTAGTAAGTATCAAATGGTGAAAGGACTGCCTACTATTTCATCTACTTTGCCAGTGTGCTCAGATTGCTTGGTAGGAAAGCAACACAAAGTACCTTTTGAACCTAGCTCCTTCCGAGCTAAGGTACCTTTGGAGTTAGTTCACACAGATTTGTGTGGTCCTATGTCTACCAGTTATGGAGGAAAAAGGTATTTTCAATTGTTTGTAGACGATCACTCATGAAAAATTTGGGTCTTCTTCTTGCAATTGAAGTCTGAAGCATTTGACTATTTTCAGTAGTTCAAGAAACTTGTTGAGAAAGAATCAGGATGTTCCATAAATACCCTCCAGTCAGATTGATGGGGGGAATACACATCAAAATAATTTTCCTCATTTTTGCAGAAACATGGGATAAAAATACAGTTAACAACAACCTACTCTCCTCAGTCAAATGGAGTTGTTGAGAGAAGAAATCGTTCCATTATGGAAATGGTTTGATGTATTCTTAAGAGATCCAATCTTGAGCACAATTATTGGGCTGAAGTTGTAACAACTCCAGTATATCTTCTAAACAGGGCACCCACGTGGGCTCTTAAAGGTATGACTCCTCAGGAAGCATGGAGTGGAAGGAAACCCTTCGTATCTCATCTACGAGTATTTGGGTGTAAGGCTTTTATGCATATACCTAAGGAGAAAAGAAAGAAGTTAGATGAGAAGACACTGCAGTGTGTTTTTCTTGGATATGATGAATTCTCAAAATGCTATCGGTTGATAGATCCATTCACCAAGAAAATACATGTTAGTAGAGATGTAGCATTTAATGAAGCTTTCACATCTAACACTACATCAGTATACCTGGAAGATGAGGAGCAACAACCACAGACTCCTCCACAATAGAAAAAGCCTCCAAAATGGTATACAAGTACTATGAGAGATTCCAAACTCACTTCACCACCAGATCTCACTCTTAATCGTCCAAAAACACGAAGCATGTCTCGATAGAGAAATGCAAAATCATCTACTTCAGTTGATGATATTTGTATAGATTTTCAAGAGCTTTCTATTGATAGAGATTTAGAAAGTAGAGATGATATGGAAATTGATGAGGAGAGGGTTTACATGTCTTCATATGATGAAAATGAACCTTCTATAGTTTATGAAGCACTTAGTCAGTCTCAGTGGAAGGTAGCTATGGATGTTGAACATAAATCCCTCATTAAAAACAAAACATGAAAGTTGGTGGATTTTCCTAAAGGAAAGAAGCCCATAGGCTGCAAATGGGTTTACAAAGTCAAATATAAGGTAGATGATACCATATACAAGCATAAGGCCCATCTTGTGGTGAAGGGTGATGCTCAAAAGGAAGGCCTTGATTATGAGGAAAACTTTGCACCCACTGCAAGGATGGCCACCATTCGAGTTCTTTGTGCTATGGCAACACATTTCGGATGGAAATTACATTAGATGGATGTAAAAAGTGCCTTTCTAAATAGTGACTTAAAAGAAGAGGTATACATGACTCAACCTCCATGATTTTCTGAGGAATGCCATGAGCAACAGGTTTGCAAGTTGGTCAAATCATTATACGGGCTAAAACAAGCCCCAAGAGCATGGTACATCAAAATGGATAGTCACCTACTGCCGCACGAATTCAGGAGAAGTCCATCTGATGCAAATATCTATATCAAGAACACAGGTTCTGAAATAGTGATTCTTGTATTGTATGTAGATGATCTGATCATTATCGGCAATTCAGAGAAATTGATTAACGTCATGAAGGATGACTTGAAAGGGTCATTTGATATGACAGATCTTGGACTTCTCCACTATTGTATTGGCCTTGAGATAGAATAGAAGAAGAATCATCTTAGGGTGACTCAACAAAAGTATACCAAGACTAGTAGAAAAATATCGTATGACTGATTGTAAGCCCAAAGCAACATCGATGGAATCAGGGCTTCAGTTATCATGGTATGATGACTCACCATAGGTAGATGGCACACTATATAGATAGATGATTGGAAGACTCATCTATCTGACCAATACTAGAACAGACATTACTTATGTTATAAACTATCTTTCTAGGTTCATGCAGGAACCAAAGGTCTCTCACTAGAAAGTAGCTAAGTGTGTTCTTCACTACATTCAGGGTAGTGTAGAATATGGTCTACAGTATAAGAATAATAACTCATTCTTACAGAGTTACACTGACTCTAACTACGTTGGATCCATAGATG
The DNA here is from genome assembly GCA_028583015.1 of Wollemia nobilis. Classification (NCBI taxonomy): domain Eukaryota; kingdom Viridiplantae; phylum Streptophyta; class Pinopsida; order Araucariales; family Araucariaceae; genus Wollemia; species Wollemia nobilis. The sequence continues at coordinate 2,933,825 of JAQPPZ010000030.1, forward strand.
ACAGAAAATCAACATTAAGATATGTATTTCATCTTGGATCTGGTCCTGTCTCATGGCATAGTAAAAAGCAACAGGTGGTTGCTTTATCTTCAACAAAGGAAAAGTATCGCGCTGCACATGGAGCTATGTGTGAAGCAATATGGTTAAGTCACATCTTGGCTACCATGGGCCTACCAAAGAAACTTCCTATTCACATGTTTTGCGACAACTCAGGTGTCTTGAACTTGGTCAAGAATCTAGTCCATCATGAACGTACAAAGCATATTGACACAAATTTTCATTTCATTCGTGATGAAGTTCCTAAACACAGGATCAAGCTCCAACACATTCCCACCGACGAACAGGTTGTTAATATTTTCACAAAGGCACTTGGACATGTCAAATTTGAGTTGTTCTGAAGTAAACTTTGTATATCAAAGTAATGCAATAAAGAGGGGATGTTAGGATAAAATAGGTAGTATATTGCATTATACTACATAGATTATTACATTTACTTTTTATTGTATACCATGAGATATTTATTGTTCTAAATATCTATTGGTTAACCTAGAGTAATACCTAAAATATCCTAGGTCAGATATTTTAGGTTAGTTGTTTAGTTATACTTCTCTACCTAGGTTAGTGGTTAGCATCACGTTTCTCTCAACCATTTGGTTGGCGTGATTATAGCTAATCAGTTTACTTTGTAATCTATATAAGCTTATTATTTCCTAAGCTTATGCTAATGTTGAATCAATAATTATTTGATTATTATTTTTGGTGCATCTTCTCACTACAAATGGAGCACCAAAGCTCATATACAAAAAGTGTATCTAAGAACTAGCTAAGCTCTCCAAGAGGACCCTTATGACATAGAAGGAGCCCTAGACCTAGATCTATGCCTAGACTCGTTATTCTTGGCAGCCTCGAATACAGATGAGGTTGGAGGATCAGGAAGTGGAATATGTGTTCCATCAACCTATCCTCCAAGGTCTCGATATACCTATGCCAAGACTGAAGACATGTTATGTCGACATTATATCAATGCTCCCTCTCTAGTAGCTTTGCTTGGAGCCCCATGATCCTCTCATTTTGAGACACCACCATCGCATCCCGCTTCGCTACTTACTGCTCTAGCCTCGCTCGCTCCTCCTCTCCTTGATCTGGAGGCCCATCCAAAGTCTCTTTCGCATCATCCTCATCTTCACCATCTCCTCCACTCATAGGAGTCTGCCTAGTCGCACCCTTAGTCCTCCTCCTTCGACTATCTAATTAAAGGTGCCACTATCGCTTGGGGGTCTCATGGGTCCCCTCATCATCACCCTCACCATCATCCCCACCTCTATCATCCACTACGCGAGGTGGTGCCTATGGTGGCTATGTAGTAAACCATACCTTGTACTCTATGGTAGTCCTCACATCATCCACATTTAGAATATCCATCTCCTCATAATCCTTATACATCACACTCCATGGATTCATGCATGGTAGCCCTATCTCCTCTCTATGCCTCCTTTAGTGCATTGGCTCATCTGGGACATCCTACCTCAAACCGAACTGTCAAAGCACTCGCGAGAATTAAAATTACTCAGCCTCACTCTGATACCTCCCAACCACCTATCTAACCTATTGCATCCATCGTAAATGCTCTCCATATCAAATCCACCTACTACCTCACCATAATATCCATATCACTTGGGTGGATGTTAGTCCATCCCACAAATCTTGGTACCACAAATCTCGATGCCACTGACTCGTCTGCACTGACCTACTCGGATGTACCTCCTTAGCCACTGTCCATCTCCTAGCGTAGGGCTCCTCCCTACACAAGCCTTCAACTAGTAAGTCCTCCAATTGAGCCACACTAAAGTGCTCCCATCCCTAATACTGTAGTAGCAAGTTGCATCCTAATCCCTTCCTCCTCGCCTCGTCACCTCATATAGCTCCCAATATACTTGCACCAATAAGGCAGGAGCCCATGCATACACTTATCGCCTAGTGAGCATATCGCTCACTAATCCTATTAGGTTCCAAGGGAACCTGTACCCAATGTTGTTCAAGGCCACAATGTTGGCCAACATGAACATAACCAAGGCTTGGAGGGCATCCAACTCCTTGTCCACATACATGGACAAGTAAGATATACCTCCACTCTCCACCTTCACACCCTGCCATCCATAGTAAAACATCTTCCTCATCTCTGTCCCCCGATCATGTCCAAAATTGATGCGCTCCCCCTCCACTGGTATCTTGAGGATGTGATATACATCCTCTAAGGTAATCGTCACCTCTCTAGTGGGGAGCTGGAATGTTCCCCTATCTACATCCCACCTCTCCGCCAAGGTAGAGAGGTACCCCTCATATGCCCTCATCACATCAATTCAGGCTACTTCTGCTAGCCCTACTGCCTCCAGAAAATTCCACTCATCCTTTACCACCGCCTTCCTCATTCCAAGAACGTATGGTAAGAATTGGTGCTGAGCCTCCAAAATCCTAAGCTGCAACATAGCACAAAATATTTGTCATTAACAAAAAAAAATCACAAAAACACAAAATTTTTGCACAATACACAAAAAGGAGAATTACCTCAGTAGTTTGTGCTCCAACCTTAACCCTGGCCTCTACAACCGCTCCCTCCTTCGCCATAGCTTTCACACACAAGTTACTTCACCTCACTTCATTCCACTCTCCCAAATGTAGCTTCTCAAACTCTCAAATGCACAAATGAGCTTCATTTCTTGTCTTACCAGCAATTTATAGCTACTTCAGGTCCCTTGAGATGCCCATGGGTGTTTCATGGTGCACTAAAGCGTACCAAGGCATTTGAATAATGCCCAAACACTAAGCATTTTTGCGGGCCAAAAATGCCAATGGGTATTTGGTGTCAATTTTGACAAAAAAATATAATTTTTTACAAAACAGAGGCTTATCCCCACTAAATCACTCCATATTGCATCCACACATATGTTTCATCATATTAGTAGGTTTTGTGAAGATTCCAATTGATTTGGATGCATAAATTTTGTTTGCGACCACAAATTGAAAATTCTCTTAACAAGTTATAAAAGCATTCCAAATTGGTTCAAACCTCCACAAAATGACCATAATCATCATTCTCATAACCAATACATCATTTTCACATCATCCATATCATAATTTGCATATTTTCCAAGGTCAAACAGTATTCAAGTGAACCTTGTACATAGTGGGTTATTCTATCTACTTGGCAATTGCAACGATTTGCATCCATGCAATTCGGTAAGATGAATATCCTATCATAAGGACACTTGGTCATTTTCATCATTCCATATCTCCTTATTCAAAATCACAATCACATTTGGTACTTCACTTTTTTTGGGTGAAACTATGCCAAGACCAATTTGCACAAAAGTTGTAATTGATGGCCTTGTTTGTGGGGCCTAACACATGGACAAAAAATCACATTCCATCATCTCCTTGGCAGTCATCATGGTGAATGGCCTTATCTAGGGTGATTGGTTATGATCATAGGAATTATATAATATTCACTAGTTGGCCCTTCGAAGTTGACTACTTTTTATTTTTTGCGTATTCTTCCTTGCATATCAATGATGTCAGAAGGCACATTCTTCAACAACATCGAATCACTCCAAATTTGGGGTAACCACATTTGGTTTTGACTTTCCCACAATGGGATACATATTACATGATTATGACATCTACACTTAGCAAAAGCCCTCCATATATTATGGCAAAAATAGACATATTTTCCACAAAACCCTCCATATGTTGAGGCAAAAACAAACACATTTTCATCACATTTCTCAAAAATCTCTTCATCTGTTGGGGAAAAATAGATGCATCACTTTGCATTTTTCACCAATCCCTTTTCCACTGTTGGGGCAAAAACGGTATCACATTTACATCATTCATATTGTCCATCATTCATTTGCACAGATTTTTCAATTGGCTCGTGAGATTCATTCGCAAACTCACTTGCCAATTGAGGGGGTAAGCTACGAAAAAATCTAAATTCTTTCATTATTTTATCTTCAAGCTCACGTTTCACATCCCAAGAGAGAAATAGCTTCTGCGCTTAATCCAAACATGTGTCTCGTATTTTTACATTGCATTGTGTTTTACGCAACGCAGTACAAAAAGGGGCATCTATAGACACCAAAATCTAGCCACTTGTCCTCCATCTATGCTTTCCTACCATTTCCACCCTTTATTTACATATATTTATATATATTTATTTTATATATTTATATATTAATATATTAATATTTTATATATATTTAATAAATATATATTTATATAAGTGAATTAATCCTAGCCATATGATTTCACTTAATCCTAGCCATCCATTTACATCAATCAATGCCACACCCTAGATTTAATATCCACCCTCCGATATGCTTTTATCTCAGCCACACAATTAGTGTCGTTGAAACCCTAGCATGCCCTAGGTTGGATTATTAATAGGAGCTATTTTTATGGCTCAACCCTTGAATCCTTGAGAAGTTTCCTGAGTAATTTATCCCCTCAAAATCCTTGAGTCCTTGGCTACCTGAGTTCCATTCTTGTATCTGAGTACTCTCGTCTTCCATCCTTTCTTACTATACCATTCGCATCTGTCATCGCCCCTCTCATTTAGCCAGATATGCTTCTGCAAACTTCCCCCTCAGCTATCGAATGTCCTCGAGCGCTTTCTATCATAGTCGAGTGCCTTTGGGCACTTCCCATCCATTTCCAAGCACTTTTGGGTACCTTCCACCACTCTCGAGCACCCACGAGCATTTCTTGTAGTCATAGAGCACCCACAGGAATTATACGCCATAATTCTGGAATACCCTTAAACCTCAGGTGATGCTAGGGTATCGTCATACCAGTCCACTGCAACAGATTTCATCAAATCAAAGAACGATAGATAAGCAAAATCTTTTATTTTTTATTTTATTCTATGCACTTTCAGGTTCTATTTATTTACATTGCATAGCTAGGGTTTTTATACTACTTTCTGAGGGCCTCACACTGTGGAGCCCTCACAGTTGCTACTAACCTACTTGCTATTTTATTGTGTGCATATATGGAAGTGTTACATTAGCATTGTGTAGTTGCTTAAGCTGGAGTGGCCCGACATTGGATAACTAGAATCCCACTCACTTTTGTTGGGAGCAGAGACGCGTTTTGAGGCACCATCAACGTTTCTTGCTAGGGTTTCAGAGAACCCTAGCCATTGTAAAATATGTATCAAAGAATTCAAGGATTCTTATTGTAACAATGGAGTTTTGAGGCTCCTCCCATTAATAAAAATCATTCATTGTGCAATATTGTTCTTTGAGTTCAATTTCTATATATTGTTATTTGGTGTTGCATTTTTGTCTCTTCAAAATCTAATGTCAAAATTTGAGTTCATCAAAATTAATTGTAGTGGTGTTTTAAAAGGAAATCCGAGGAAATATAGTAGAGATAATATTTTTGAAATATTGACAAAAAAATTTCCCTCATATACTTACAGTCATTTAGAACTTCAACTAACTATACAAGTGTTAGGATAATTCTTATAGGGATCAAGATTGTCATTGGAAAATGATGGAATTATATTTTACTTGGGAAATATTAACACATGTTATTAATGTGAAAGCCAATAGAGGCCTTAGGGAGATCCTCTATCACCATATTTGTTCATTATTATGGTAAAGGTTTTGGGTAGGAACTTGAATAAGGCTTACAAATATGGGATTATAAGTGGACTTAAGGCTAGTAATTACATCGACAACATCACCCATCAACAATTTTTAGATGATACAACCCTTTTTGGGAGGGCATGGATAAAAAGGCCAAATATTTGAAAACTTATTAAAGTAATACGAAAGAGCATCAGGGCAGAATGTTAATTGGACAAAATCCAAAATTTACTTCCTAAACTTCCTAACTAAAATCAAAGCAAGGATATGTAGGTTATTTCAAATGGAGGAGGTAAATTTGCCACCAACTTATCTAGGGATGCCCTTATTTGAGGGGAGAATGAGGATAGAATTATGGAATCCAGTTATAAGTAAAGTTCATAATAAACTACCAACATAGAAAGGTAGATGGTTATCATTAGCAAGAAGAGTGCAACTAATTAAATCAATCTTATAGGTCATTCCAACATATTACATGTCCTTGTATACTATGCCAAAATCGATAGAAAAAAATTTAATCTCTATTATATGGTCATTTTTATGGTCAGGATTATATGATAAAAGGAATTTTCCTTTGGTGAAATGGAGTAAGGTGTGTGATGATAAAACTAGGGGAGGTCTGGGTTTAAGAGTTCTTATGAATGCAAACTTAGATCTTAGAGGAAAAATAATTTGGATATTGTACAAAGAGATTCAAAGATAATGTAAAAAAATTCTTCTAAGTATGTTGAGCCCAATGACACAAGCTTAATATTTATTGCATTCTCTCTACCAAATGATTTGACACTATGGAACAGTTTAAAAAATCAATTGATCTAGTGATTAAAGGTTTAATATGGGTGGTGGGAACTAGAGAGAAATATTATATTGTTGGCTTTTTAAGCCTTACTACCACAAAATATCACAGGTTATCTCACAATATCACATAGGTCCCAAATATAAAATAGCCACAATAATAAAGGTCAAAATAATCTTATAATGAGTAGAATAATATATGAGCAAATTAATATGTATATCAAGGCTTATATAATAAATCAAATAACATTCATTTATATACTAAAATATGAATGTAAATAGCCTGAATTATTCATGAACTATGCATGAAGAAAACTTATAATATTAATTGCTCAAAACGTTGTATACAAGATTTTATTCCTTATCTCGCTCTTACAATCAGATAATAAGATTACTATTGAATTTCTATTTGATACATTTTAAGGAGCATTATCTCCATAATATAGCCATAGTGATGTGACTCTTCAAGTACTAGACTATTGCTCTCCATATGCCAAGTATCATGACTCTTGGCTTATCATCTTGCCACTTGCATACTTGATGGACACTTGACTCTATAACACTTGCACACATCTACATGACTCTTGGAGTCTTTAATCTAGGACACTTGTGCACAATCTCTTAATATACACTCGCACTCTAGATTACATGACACTTGTGCATTTCCTGCACATTTATACTTAGATAAAAGGGGAAATATAAATTACACTCTAAACTATAGACTCAACCCTAATATAATATTTACATTGTACCATGAAGGCACCATTGGGGTACATTAGCATGTACTAAATAATGTAATATATCTTAACATCTATTTGGATGGATACTTGATGTGATAAAAAATCACTCAATCTAATCCAATTTTGAAACCATGGATGATATTACTTCAAGAAAATCTATGGTGATAAGATTTCAAACATTTTGTACAAGGATTAGGAAGGGGGATACAAATGGATAAATTAAGTTTTACAAGTATACAATACATTGATGCTAGGAGGCAGTTGAGTAGAAATATAACAATAGTGATTATTTTGAGAGAGCCGAGGATAAGCTGATTTGGGAGTTGAATAGCTCAGGAGAATACACAACAAAAAGTGGATATAATATAAAACACCATCAAAATAGAAATATCATATGAATATGGAGAGATATTTAGGATAGCCTGAGCATTCCTCAAGTCAAAATATTTGTTTGGCTAGTAGGTCATAGAAGAATTTTATCCTGGGATAACCTTATGAAAGGGGGTTTTCATGGCCCCTAAAAATGTGTTCTTTATAAAATGGAGGAGGAGAGTTTAGACCATCTCTTGGGATACTACTCAATAGTCTAGAAACAATGGCAATGGATTCTTAATATGTTTGGTAAATGCATGATGATGAATGTTAGAATTGAGAAATAGTTAAAGCAATGGTGGAGCACTTTTAAAAGTGATGTTTTATAGACAATCTATGATATATCAAAAGATACGATACTTTGGACAATTTGGATATAAAGGAATAGAAGAATATTTAAAGGAAAGGAAAGCGGTTTAGAGGTATTGAAAAGGAATATTTGTTTATTCATAAATGAGTCTAAACCAACCCTATCAACTCACCCAATCCCTAATCTATAAGTAGAGAGCATTGATATATGGATTCAAGTCATCAAATAGAATTCTAATTTTGGGGATAGGAGAAACAAGAAGACGAAGAATATAAAGTGGAACCCACTAAATATGGAGATGGTCAAATTGAATTTTGATAGAGCATATAAAGGAAATTTAGAACCAACATGAGGAGGAGGAATACTTATTGAGGAATTTTTCATTATTTGGTACATGCTAATGTACCCCATAGTACATGTAGTGATAAATTACTACACCTTTCGAAAGCAAAAGTTTGAGTCATGAACAAGCACATGAAGAAAGCCTTGATAAAAAAATACTTGATCAAATGGAGTCTAGATCTCATGAGCAAGAAAAGCCTAAAGATCAAAATTTTATGAGTCATGAACAAAATGCAATAACAAAAAGCCCCAATAAGGGACTGAAGGTGAAAAGTCTCGATGATATGAAGACAAGTGGTCCCAAAGGATGAAGAAAAACTCTCAAAGAAGAAACTGCCAACGTCTCAAAGGTCAAATCAATAAAGTGCACATTCTTCGAGGAAGATTGTCCTTTCTATAAAATATATCTTATATCTCTGAGAAAGGACAACAACAACATGGAACCATGGTAGAATTCAAAAATCCAAATAAGAAATTAAAGCAATCTTCTATACCCAGGTGATGGGAATCCCTAAAAAATGGGTAGATGGCAATTAAAGAAGTAGTTGCACATCCAAGGACCAGGATCGATTGGCATTTGTATCTTCAAATCTAAATCCTAAAGGGATAAAAATTCAAAAAAGGAGATGACTTAGTATTTGAAACGATAACCACTTAGAGATATTTGAATGAGTTTTGGAGGTAAAACCTTCCCTCATAAATCCATAAATAGGAGTAGTACTAGATTTATAAAGGATTGACAAGTTTGCAATTCCATGTGTATTTGTAGGATTTCCTTTCATTTCTCTCTATAAAAAAATGGTGGTTCATGAGAAGCTTATGGGCAATTTCGAACCCCCACTTTTGGCACAATCTATGTAAAAGTTTACCTGCATTTATATATACAAAAGTCTATGTCTATTTTTTGGCCTTTGCCTACAGACCCGTGGATGTGTATGTGTGTGTGTTTGTAATATTTTACGTGAATATCAAGTGTGCTAAGTGTATGTGTGTATGAGGGGCCTGCATCTATTTTTGGATTGAATCACTTATTACCTTAGCTTTCCTACAAGACTCGCCTGCTCATGCATGCATATAACTTGTAGATCGTGATTGCTCTTCATTATGTCGACAAGAGGAAGTGTTCACCACTGGAACATGACATTCAGGCCTATATTTAAAGGGAATATCTTAGCAAATATCTTGGTACATCACCCCCTTTTTCCTTTTATTTGTTGAGTTTGCTTACTTTCTCGTATCCCTTTTCGCTTAGTAGAGTAGCAAGCGCCTTGAAGATCACATATTAACAAGGAGCCATCCTTGTAAAAATCTCATAGGGCCTCAATTGAGCCAAACCCTATGCTCTTGGTTGCAGCCCATTGTTTCATTCTGATGTGATACGCAATTGTCCTAGGCAGGGACAATCAAAGATGGCAACAGTTTAATGGCATGCCTAGTGAGACCCCAATGACATATCATTGGTCCCAAAATTGCAACAAGGAGTAGGGGTGAGATTTAGTGAGGGTCTTGGTCTGTTCCTCACTAGTTGAAGAATATATTTCTCACTTGATGACTTCGTAGTAGAATGAACACTAGAAGTCATTGAAGTTACTAAATTGAGGTTCAGGTGAAGACCTTTGTCTATATACTTTCCAAAATCAAGAAGTTGTATTCACCTGGTGACTCTGCTACAATTCAAAGTACCTGAAAGGATCATGAAAGCTCCACTATGGAGGCAGCATGCCAAAGCTTGAATGTTTCCATACTTATGAATTTCTTAGAATGGAACAAAAGAAGCCCCTTGAAACCTCTAAGGCCACCAGATGTTTGGGATGACTATTTGACGTCTATACTATAAAATCTACCATATTATAATGGTAAAGGATTGTCAACCCCATAAGAACATCTACAAGATATCTAATACTTTTATCAATTATACATCACAAAGCAGAACGTGACCTTGAGATTGCTAGTGACTTTCTTCCAAGGAAAGGAATTTAAGGGATTTTATTCCCTCCCCCCAAACTTAATTGTAGAATGGGATCAACTTGTTGACCTATTCATAAATGGATTCAAGGAGAGGGACCAATCAATCATGGTTGTCTAGACTGTTGTTCCTCAATCCTAACTCACCCAACAAAACATTGTTCCTCACTAGATTACATCACTTTGGAAAGAGGAGAAAGATTTCATAGAGGTAGAGGTAGCAATTCTCATCAATTCCTAGTACCAAGATGAAAATTCAAGGGATAAGAAGACAATAGAGGTCATGGAATGCATTGCCTCAAAGGTGTTCAAACAAGCAAGCTTGAACATATCCACAAGCCAAAAGGAAACTCTATTTTCCTCTAGGGACCAAAAGGAGGCAAATAATCTAATTTGGAGGAGGAAGAAGCATGCTATCAAGGTTAAATAAAATAAGGGAGTTGGCACTGGTACCAACCTTATCTTAGCAAGAAAATATTCAGGCTAGACTACCAAGCAATCTAAGTCATGAAAGTTGCTCAAATAACTAAGTCTTAGAAGGGCAAAAGTAATATTCCCAATAAATTGGAATAAAAGAAAGAAAATATTGTGGAGGATCAAGTAATTAAGTGGAGTTTCCTTGCCTCCATGCCTAGTGGATAAAGGTTGCTCACTTAAAACTATGTACATATGTATCATAGGCAATCTCAGTTTCATGAGATAGTAGAAGTATCGATCACCTACATAACTTCAAAGTTGTGGCTTGTCCATTGGAAACTTTTATTTTTAAGAGAATTTTTCTTGACTCTATGCCCAATGGACTAAGGCACCAATTTTTGAGTTTCTTATATTCAACAGGCTAAATATCCCCTAAGAGCTACCAAAATTGTAGTGATAAATCACTACACCTTTTGAAAGCAAAAGTTCGAGTCATGGACAAGCACATGAATAAGTGTCCGATCAAAAAATATTTGATTAAATGGAGGCCATATCTCATGAGCAAGAAAATTTTGAAGGTTGAAAGTTTTTGAGTCACAGAGAAAAGACAATAACAAAAAGTCTCGACAAGGAACTAAAGGTAAAAGTCCTGATGATCTGAATATAAGAGGTCATAAAGGATGAAGAAAATGCCAACGCCTCAAAGGTTAAATCAATAAAGTGCACATTCTTCAAGGAAGATTGTCCTTTCTATAAAATATATATCATATCTCTGAGAAAGGACAACAATAACATGGGCCATGATATAATCAACTCGAAAATCCTAAATAATAAATTAAAGCAATCTTCTACACCCACATGATGGAAATCCTCAAAAAATTGGTAGATGACAGTTAAAGTGGCAGTTGCACATCTAAGGGCTAGGATTGACTAACATTTACATCTTTAGATCTACAAAATCCTAAAGAGAAAAAAAGTCAAAAAAGGACATGACTTAGTATCTAAAATGACAACCACCTAGAGATCTTTGCATGAGTTTTGGAGGGAAAACCCTCCCTTGTAAATCTATAAATAATAGTAGTATTAGCTTTGTAAAGGATCAACAAGTTTGAAATTCCATGTGTATTTGTAGGCTTTCATTTCATTTCTTTGTAAAAATAGTGGTGGTTCCTAAGCGACTTGTGGGTAATTTCAAACCCCTGCTTTTGGCACAATCTATGTAAAAGTTTACCTACATTTATATATACATAGAAGCTTGTGTCTATTTTTTGGTTGTTGTCTATAGACTCGTGCATGTGTATGTGTTTGTGTTTGTGTTTGTAATATTTTACACCAATATCAGGTGTGCTAAGTGTACGTGTGTATGATGGGCATGTGTCTATTTTCATACTAAGTCACTTATTAGCTTGGTTCACCTGTGAGACCCACTTACCCATGCATACATATAACTGGTAGATCATGATTGCTCTTCACTGTGTCAAGGAGAGGAGGTGTTCACCACTAGCACATAATATTCTAGCCTATTTTTACAGGAATATCTTAGTGGATCTCTTGACGCATCACCTCATTTTCCTTTTATTTGTTGAGTTTGCTTACTCTCTCACATTCCTTTTCCATTGGTAGAGTAGCAAGCACCTTGAAGATCACATCTTAACAAAGAGTCGACCTTGTAAAAATATTGGAGGCTCTCAATTGAGCCAAATCCTATGCTCTAGACTGCAACCTACTATGTCGCTTTGATGTAAGACATGATTATCTCGGGTGGGCACAATTAAAGACGATAATAGTACCTTCATGGTACAATGGTAAATATGTAATAGATTAGGGTTGAGTCTATAGTTTAGGTGTATGATTTATATTTCCCCTTTCATGTAAGTGCCAATGTGCAGAAAATGCATAAGTGTCATGTAAGAGTGCAATGTGTAAGAAATGCACGAGTGTCATGTAAGTTAGAGTGCAAGTGTAGATTGAGAGAATGTGCACAAATGTCATGTATGTAAGTATGCAAATATGTCATGTGAGGATGTGCACAAGTGTCATGCATGTAAGTATGTAAATATGTAATGTGAGGATGTGGACACGTCTTTTAGATTAGAAGTGCATGTAGAAGTGAAAGAGTCATGTAGATGTATGCAAGTGTCTTAGAGTCAAGTGTCCATGTAAGAAGAACTTGAAGAGTCTAGTATGCAAGTGGCAATATGATAAGCCAAAGGTCATGGGACTTGTCATATGGAGAGCAATAGACAAGTACTTGAAGAGTCATATTACTATGACTATATTATGAAGACAATACTCCATAAGAGATATAGAGGTAATTTGAATATTAGATTACAAAGTTGTAACAGGAAGAAAAGGAATAAAGCTTGTATACAAATTTTTGAGCAATTTATATTGTAAGTTTTCTTCATGCATAGTTCATGAATGACATAGGCCATTTACATTCATATTTGATTATATAAATGAATGTTATTTTCTTTATTATATAGGCCTTGATATACATATTAATTTACTTATATATTATTATTATTATTTTGAATATACATGGTAATATATATTTTTATTTTGACCTTTAATATTGTGGTTATTTTATATTGGGACCTATGATATTTTGTGGTAGCAAGGCTTAAAAATCCAACAATAATTAGAAATAATAGAGGAGAGATTTTATCTCATTACACTTTCAATAGTGGATTTAAGACAAATGATAAAGTTGAAGCTTAGGCAGCTTTGAAAGGGTTAGTAATATGCAAACAAATGAAATGGAATAAAGTATGAATGAAAGGTGATTCACTCATAGTAATAAATGCACTTTTTAGGAAAGCAAAGGCTCTATGGAACATACAAGAGATAATTGTGAAAATTCAATACCTTGCTATAGAGTTTGAAGAAATCAGGTTTACACATATATTAAGGGAAAAAAACAAATGTGCAATTATGCTAGCCAATAAAGGGGTCTTAATTGAGGATCGTGAAGTTAAATTCTCTTTTCCTTGGTTAGAGGAAGTAGTAAGTTTAGTTGAAGATGACAAAAAAATATTGACTCCCTAATTTATTACAATTTTTGTTGTTGCACTTGGGCTTTAGGAAGGAAACTAGTAATCCAGGTCTAGTAAAGTGGGCTATGATTATACAATGTTTTGGAAATATTACTCTACTAAGATGCAATGCCTAGATAGTAGAGGTGAAGTTTTGGTATTGGGAAGGATGTTGCAGGAAAATATCAAGAAGGATGCTCAATTATGGAATATTTGTATTCACACAAAAAATTAAAAGAGTTCTAAAAAATGAAAATCAAGAATTTGGACATTTTATGTATATAGGTTTCTAGCTATAGCAACTCAATTGACATGAGAATTGAATCTGTTTGTAAAATCTCATGCTCTAAAGAAGAGAGATATGATTTGTCAAGGGTGGGTTGCCCGAGTACAACCCCTTGTTCTCCAATAAAAAATACATATTATTAGTTTTATTAAGAAAATAGATTTTAAGATTGAATCAATGATGACATCCTTATTGATATCCATTATATTTTTTTTGATTGATAGAAGGAATTTTTTAAAGGGTTCCTGAACCTATTACAAGTAGGGTTTTGAAAGGCACCCCCAAACCTTAGATCTAAAAATAACATATCAAGAAAGCACATACAAGAGATTATCATGATCAAACAACCAGTCGGCAATAGGGGCTAGCATAGGAGAAACCAAAACCCAAAACAACCAAGGGTGCTTAGAGAACCAGAGAGCCAAGAATCTCATCTAAAATTGGATCAGATCTACAATAACAACATCCAGCCTGACAAACAACTAAACAAAAAACAAACAAAAATCACTTGCTAGAAGCCTTTCTCAATGAGGTCTTGGGAGGCCTACCCACCTTTTTTTTTGACCCCCACAATCCATTAATTATTAGTGTAGCATCTTGGAAATGTAATAATATCTATAAAGAAGGAAATATAATAACATATAATATAGCCAATCATAGTGTTGATATTTATCTTAACAAAATTTAAATTTTAAAATATAATTCATTGAAGGAGATTCTATCTCATAATAAAAATGATATTATGAAGTTGATAGATGAAACAAAAAAGTTTGAGGGAGATTAAGAGTGTCTTTGATAAATTGACAAGATGGATATGATCTAGTTGACTCAATAATATCTGTATTGTTTTGATAGGAGTGGCTCTAGGTACAAGCCACATATAACTTATTAAAATTAAAAAAATTTAATCATACAAAAATAATGTACATGCTTAATAACTATATAAATAAAACATGATTTAAAAATTCAATTTATATAAATTTATTATTATATTAAAAAATAATAATATAAAATGTAATGATTTCAATGGCAGGAGCAGGAGCGGGAGCAGAGGTTGCAGTAGGGATTGCAGCGGGATCTGGAGTAGCAAGGACCGCTACAGCGGGATCTGGAGCAGTGGCTAGCCCGGGGTCGAACATGGGCTAGGTGGGGTCTGGCGTAGAGCCTCGTCCGTCTAAGGTTCGGGATTCGATGGGAGCACAGGCGTCCCTGGGGGCCCCCTTTGATCAATAAGCCCGTCAAAAAAACCACAGAGGGGTCCAACAAACCCTCGTTTGTCCAGGCCCTGGTGGGCGAGTCCAGCTACCCCCAAGCCCCATCCATGGGGCTCTCCCTAGTAGGGACCCACATCTCGATCAAGGATGAAGTGTTCTCTTCCTTCGTTTTAGCCTCCTCCTTTTCCCTTGTAGGGAAATTTATCGGGGGTCGCCCAGACATGGAAACCATACGTCGATGGGCTTTTTCCAAGTGGAAAACCTCAGGCAACATGCAGATCATTGCCCTGTCTAAGGGGTTCTTCCTCATCAAGTTGAACAATAAGGAGGACACCAGCAAGATACTCACGGGCAGGCCCTGGTTCCTGGGATGCAGAAGCCTCTTCCTCAGGCGTTGGGCCATCGATTTTAACCCCAATACACAGAGCATCAATGTTGCCCCGATCTGGGTCAGACTTCCTGATCTCCCCTTCCATCTCTGGCAGGAGGGTGTGCTCAGACTCATCGCCTAGGCCGTAGGGGATCTTGTGGCTTTCGATTCGGCCACCAAGGCGGGATCCCGCATGGTTCACGCCAGGATATGCGTTGCTGCAAATCTGGAATCAGAGCTCCCTTCCTCGGTTACCATCTCATCGGGGCCCTATTTTTGGTGCCAAACCCTTGTTTACGAAAACAAGCCAGCCTTTTGCACCCTCTGCAACTCGTAGGGGCACCTCCCTAATCAATGCCCCCTATCCAAGAAGCCTGAAGCTCCAGTTTTCGAGGATCCTCCCTCGAAGGCACCGTATCATGATAGGGGCCCTTCTCATGCCCCCCCGAGGCAGACGACCCCCCATGGCCACCCATCCCAGGAGTGGCATGGAAAGATGGCCGACCCAACAGACAAAGGAAAGTAGAAGGTGGACCCCTCCCCGATGGACGAGCAACACCAGGTATGCACCACCCCCGACCCTATCCAAGAGGTTTCTTCTACGTCTCTGCGATGTCCCGAGCATAGTCCCCAATAGCCTTTAGGCCCTCTAGATCCTCCTCTATCCTAGGTGAACTTCCCGATCGAGGCCCTCCCCTCCCACCCTCATGTTGGGGTTACCCTAGCCCCGGAGTCTGCCCTGAAAAGCCTCCTGGAGCTCCCCATGCCTCCCCTCCCTATTGACCCTCCGCCTTCTACTGATCCCCTACCCCCCTGAACCTATCCCTCCCCTCCCAGACCTACTCTGAAGTTGGATCTGAGGCATCAGAGGGTGATGACGATGGCAGCCCAACCTTCTCCCAGTCCACCCTCGAAGGGTTCAGCCCTAAGCGGACCCGCAATAAAACATTTGCAATGGATTTTGGTAGCAAGAAAAAAAGAGGTCGGCCCATGCTCGATGAACAGTGCAACAAGCAAGCAGAGGATGAGATCGCCAGTGGCCTCCAGATGACCCTCCTAGGCGAAGCCCTCAGCTTCCCATCAGATGAAATCGTTAGACCCAAACCTCCCGCCCAGTAGGGGAAGGGAGGCAAGCGACCCCCCAAAGGTGTCAGATGAAGATCATCACCTGGAATGTAAGAGGGCTCAATGGAGCCCCCACGAGATGCACCCTGGCCCAGTTACGTAGGGATCACAAACCTACGATTCTACTCCTCCAAGAAACTAAGTTGGACGAATCTTCTTCCCCCAAGGTCACCAAGGCAATCTAGCATAATGGTGAATCCCTCTCCACCCCGACCCTCAGCTCCATAATGGGGCTAATGTGCCTATGGGACCCAGGCACGGTCGAAGGTAGATTGATCTCGTCCTCTCCCAGAATCATCAACATCATGTTCCACAGTCTGGAGTCTAGGAAAACCTGGATCCTATCCAACATCTATGCTCCCAACAACCCGGTTGACAGAGCCTCCCTGTGGGGCGAGGTCAGCCTCATGAGAGAAGCTTTCGCCCCCCTCCCCTGGATCCTGGTGGGCGACTTCAACAACCCCCTCTTCCCCTCTGACAAATGTAGGGGATCAGTCCTAAACTCTAGAAGCATGAAGGATTTTGGCAAATTCACTGATGACAATGAGCTCATGGACGTCCACCTGAAGGGCGCCAAGTTCACCTGGAGCAACAGACGAGCAGGGGCCAGCCTCATCCAGGTCAAGCTAGATAGGGTCTTCCTATCCAGGGAGGCCATTCCCCTGTTTGTCGATGCCACCCTCCTGGCCCTTCCTAGAATAGCATCGGATCACAACCCCCTCCTCTTTGAAGTTGGCAGGCGCCCTCCCCACAAATGCCCCTTTCGATTCGAGTCTATGTGGTTCCACCACCCCGACTTCAAAGAACAGGTGGGCAGATGGTGGAGCCTCCCCGCCTCGGGGTTCCCTGCTTGTCAACTCTACCAAAAATTAAAGGCGCTGAAGGACAACCTTAAGGTCTGGAATAGAGAGGTGTTCGGGAACATCTTCGAGAGCAAGGAGATCCTAAAGAAAAAGTTGAAAGACCTACAGGACAGAGTCCAAGAGGGAATGGTGGACCCTGGTTTGAGGGAAGAGGAACTAAGGATCCTAGCTGAATACCACAATGTCTTAGCCCATGAGGAGACCTTTTGGAGGTAAAATTTGAGAGCCCTCTGGCTCAAAGAGGGAGACGCCAACACCAAATTCTTCCACACATCCACCCTCAAAAATCGGAGCACCAATAGAATCCCTGAGCTCATCTGCAGTGATGGTAGGACAACGAGGGATGAGGAAGAAATCAGACTGGAGGCGACCAGTTTCTACCAGGAGCTCCTTGGTACCGAGCCCCACCCTGCCCCCCAAGCGGTCGTGACCCTCCCTGATCACATCCCCCCTTCCATCTCCCCTCAAGCCAACGAGGCGCTTCTCAACCCTCTCACTGATAAGGAGATCAGAGCGGCCCTTTTCTCCATGAAGGCAGACGCTGCCCCAGGCCCGGATGGCTTCCCCCCACTTTTTCTAGACCTTCTGGGACCTGGTAGGCCAAGAGGTGTGTGCTATCGTTCGTGACCTCCAGAATGCCAGATCCATCCCTAGAGGTATCAATTCCACTTTTATCGCTCTGATCCCCAAGTCCCCGATGGCCAAATCCCTACCTGACTTTCGCCCCATCAGCCTGTGCAATGTCCTTTACAAGATCCTCACCAAATCCCTTGCAAATAGGCTCAAAGACATCCTCCCCCTGATCATTGCCCCTTCCCAGGGAAGCTCTGTCAAAGGGAGAGTGATCACAGACGGGATAATCCTAATTCATGAGGTCCTCCACTCTGCCACCCTGGCCAAAAGACCAGCCTTTCTCCTCAAGCTTGACATGAACAAAGCCTTTGATCGAGTCAGCTGGGAGTTCCTCGCCAAGGTCCTCCTCAAATTTGGCTTCCATCCCACCTGGGTTGATCTCATCCTCCGCTGCGTGTCATCCCCTTGGTTCTCCATCTTGGTCAATGGTTCCCCAGCCGACTTCTTCCCCAGTGCCAGAGGGCTCCGATAGGGCAACCCCCTATCCCCCATCCTCTTCATCATCCTGGCAGAGGCCCTGGGCCGCACCTTCTCGAGCGCAACCAATAGCGGACTCATCTCTGGCATCAGACCTACGTCAGGGCTGGCCCCGGTGTCCCACCACCAGTTTGTGGATGACACCATCCTCGCCACTTCCGCTTTGATAGCCCAAGCCAAAGTCATCAACCAGATCCTCCACCTATACGAAGAAGTAGCAGGGCAAAAAATCAACCTTCGAAAGAGCAAAATTTACTTCATCCACACTCCCCGGCCAGGTAGGCGATGATAGCCCAGATTCTGGGATGCTCCCCTGACACCCTCCCCACCACCTACCTAGGGCTCCCCCTGTTCGTGGGTTTCCCCTCCAAGGCCCTGTGGAGCTCCCTGGTTGAAAGAATTCAAAAAAATTGGCCTCCTGGAAAGGTCATCTCCTCTCCCAGGCGGGCAAAGCAACTCTCACGTCCGCCTGCCTCCAAAGCATCCCAGTTTATTTCATGTCCATTTTTAGGATTTCGGCCTCGATAAGTGCTCGCATTGAACAGATCCAGAAGCATTTCTTGTGGTCCGATAGTGAAGAGAAGAAGAGGATCCCGCTGGTCGCTTGGCCCCTGGTCTGCCACCCTAAAAACGAAGGCGAAATCGGCCTCCGCCTGGTTTCCCTGATGAACAAGGCCCTTTTGGCCAAGCATGCCTGGAAGGTTTTTTCCAACTTCCCGGCCGAATGGGTGATCATAGTAAAAAGGAAATACCTCCAGAACCACCCCTTCCTTAGTCACCACCAGACCCGGGATGGATCTGCCTTCTGGAAATCCTTGATCCTCACCAAGGACCTCATCCAAAAAGGGACCAGGTGGATCCTGGGCGATGGAACCAACATTGACTTTTGGAATGACAGATGGATTCGGGACGAGGCCCTGAGCTCAGATCCCGACCTTCTGGGCTTGAGACAACACTTGGAGGCTTCCAGAGGCCCCAAGGTGGCAGATTACATCATCAGGGGTCAGGGCAGAGCAAGTTGGGCGCCCATCGAAGTCCCCTGGTTTCCCCATCAAGCTGGCAGTCTCTCGAACTTGCTTCGCATGACCATCATCCCTTCAAGGGTGAACGAGGATAGGTGTGTCTGGCAAGGTACCAGTAGCGGCTCTTTCTCGATCAAATCTGCCTATGGCCTCCTAAGGGACCCCCATGAAGGCCACTTCCCTATCAAGCAGGTGTGGGCCAAAAAATTGATCCCCAAGATCAGCTTCTTCGTCTGGACTGCCACCCAAAACAAGATCCTCACCATCGACAACCTGGTGAAGAGGGGCTTCCTAATCCCGAACAGATGCTACCTATGCTGCAAATATTGGGAGTCAGTTTCTCACCTCTTCTTTAGATGCCCTTTCTCCTCTGAGGCCCTTGGGCATCTCCTCGCTCAGTTCTCCATCCAGTGGGCCCCTCCCGGATCCATCCCTGACCTCCTCATCCAATGGCCCAATCCCTTTTCCCATCCCACCCTCCGCTCCCTCTGGGCCTTCTGCCTCCCTCACCTACTTTGGTAGCTCTGGCTCGAGCGCAATGGTAGAGCCTTTTCCTCCCCACCCTGGGACCCCCAGGTGGTGGTAGTCAAAGCGCTCACCTTTGCGTCCAAGAATTCCCGCTCCCTCCCCCTGCTCTACCCTCCCTAGAAAGCTAGTGAGTTAACCCTCCTCAGCTCCCTCGGAGTGCAGACGCTCCCCCCACCCCCTTCCCCCTAGAGCCTCAGCTAGATGGTCGACCCCCCTCCCGGGTGGGTCAAGTTGAACTTTGATGGGGCATCTAAAGGGAATCTCGGCCCTTCAGGTGCGGGCGGTGTCATCCGGGACCACTCAGGCCTTTTGATCCTTGCCTACGCGGAGCCCCTGGGCATCCAAACCAACAACTTCATGGAAGCTTTGGCTCTCCTCCGTGGGCTCAGATTTCTCCAGGAGTCCCCCGGGAGGGTGATCATCGAGGGTGACTCCCTCAACATCATCAACGTCGTGACCAAGCAAGGAGAGCTATCGTGGCACATTTTCAACATTGTCCAAGAAGCCCGTGCCATCATCCAGGGGTTCCCCCAGGTGTCCATCTGCCATGTCTACCGAGAAGGCAACAAGCTCGCAGACCTGATGGCCAACTCAGTAGTGACGTCAGTAGATCTTCGTATCTAGCATGATGACTTTCTCGATGCCCTTCGGGATGCGGCGTCCCAAGACCGATCTTCGAACCATGATGACAACACAAAGGTTTAGCTTGCTCGATTGCAGAGCCACGCTGACATGGAGCCCCAAAGCCGATGCTAATTTTTTGAAGGGCGTTGACTTGTTTTCGAGGCTTCCCAAGGCCACCGTTTCCACTGGGCCTTTTCACAGCAGCCACCAAAGTAGACCCTCTCAAACCCCATCGCTTCTACGTTGGCCTTCTAGACCCCACCAAGTCTGACCTGTTGCCACCTCAGCACGTCGATCCCGGTGCCCTTCTCTTTTTTGTGCCCTTTCTTGCCAAGGCTGGTCCCACGTGTAAGCCATCCACTTGGCCCAATCCCATCATGCCTCCTCATCCTTCATGATCTGTGACTCGCCATGCCCGCCACCCTTTTTCCCATCACCGCCACCTTTCGTGCGTGTCGCCCGTCTCCTCCATTGTCGAGTCCCTATGCATGCGGTATCTTTGTGCCCTTTTAGCTCCCCCTTCGGCTATTTCTTCCCCCCATCGCACGTGACCTCTCCCTCTCTTGTCCCTTACTCGCCCTCTACTTCCTACTAGCGCGCTCTTTGGTGATCTCTGGTTTCTTCCGCCTCTCCCCATCGTCATTGGTCTTTGCCCCCACCATGTCTGCGTCCAAACCCCCCTACATTGAGCCCTCCTCTCTCATCCTCTCTGACTCTACCAAAGTTTTCATGGACGCCAGGTCCCTCACCCCGTTCCTCCACAAGTTTGCTGGTCTGGATGATGAAATTACATAGGCGTTCCTCGACACCTGGAATGGAGGCGAGGTGGTAGTGAAAGGTGTTCACTTCAAAGTGACCAAGGAGCTCCTGTTCGACGTCACTGGGCTTCATCACGAAGAGAAGGGGAAATACATCCGCCATGACAGACACAACTAGGAGGAGGAGCTCTCCCATTTCTCGGAGCACAACTGGGACAAGACCACCCTTTACAGAAAGCACATGCCTAAACCCTATGATGAGGCCCTCATGCCCATCATGCAGTTCGTGACTTGCGATGATCCTGAACAGAAGCTCTGCAACTTCCACCTCAGTTTCGTTAACCACCTGCGCGGGGCCATCCTCCTATGCACCCCCCGCTACCTGCTTTACTCTCTCACCATCTCGATCGAGAAGGCCCAGAAAGCCCACACCCGCCCCTCTCACCAAGGCCTCATGGTAGTCCTTTACCGGCACGCCCTCGCCAACCAACCCCCTGCCCATCGTATCCCTCCCCTCTCCTCCAATCCCCCCTCCAGGTCTCCGACCTCTTCCAACTCTGAGCCTAAAGCTAAGGAGGATAGCCCCAACGAAGTTGACATCTCTCCCCCTCCCAAGAAGCGCAGGCCCACTCCGAAGCGACGGGCATCGGCTCGAGCCCCTGGCAGCAACAACACCCCTAGCGGCCCTTCCCCTACCTCGACCCTAGGTACCCAGGCCCCTGGTGGCCTCGGTGCCCCTAGCGGGAGCAGATCGTCCAGTCGGCTCAAGAAGCCAAAAATAGAACCCAAAGGCACCATCGAGATCATCTCGGACTCCGAAGATGAACTGGGGACCTTCCCCCTTCGCATTCTTCTGGATATGGTGATCAATTCCCTCACGTCGACTGCCAACGTGACGTCGACCTCGGTGCGCATCTTCAAGGCGATCCGACGCAGGCTCAGGGATGGGTCTGATGGAGATGACTAGCCATCCCAGTCCCGGCCCAGGGGGGCTCCCCTCCCCAGGGCGATGGGGGTGGTGGTGTTCTGGTGGCAAGGCTTCCTGTCCGTGCAACGGTTTCGTTGCTGCTTCTTTTTCCAAGTTTTTTGGCTTGGTGGCAAGGTTTTCAGGTCTGTTCCCCTATTTTGTCCTAGTGGGGTCTGCCCTGTCCCCGAGACAGGTGAATTGGAATGTTTTATTCAGGATCCCGGATCCCGTCGTCTGTTGTGATGTCCACCCCTGGTCTAGTCTGACAGGGTTTTTGGTATGTTATCTTCCTCGGTTCTTTTTGTAAGAAGGTTTTGGGTCCCTTTAAAAAACCCCTGTATATAAAATGTTACTTATAAAAAAATAATATAAAATGTAAAAATTAGATATACGAGTTCAAGATAATTGTCAAATAAATGATCGTTGATAATTTAACCAACCATAACATTAATATTTGTCTTCACAAAATTTAAATTTTGAAAAGTAACTAATTGGAAAGATAGGTCCGAGGTGTAGACCAACTGGTTCATCCAAACCCCATAAGGGGGCGGAGGTCCAAGGTTAAAATCTCGGGCCTCACCAGATTGAACGCTTGTCCCTTTCTTGGTGCTTTCAACGGTGTAAAAGGTTTAAAATGATTGTGGCATGGCGGTTATAGGGGCGAACTACGTGAAGATCTGTGTGACAGTTTTTGGGATGGACATCGTAGAATACTGTGGTGGCCATAAAAGCTGGACAGCCTGCTCGGATTCATGGCGGCTACCGATTCCACCATGTTAAAAAAAAAAACTAATTGGGAAGATTCTCTCACAATAAAAATTATACCAAGACATTGATAAATGAAACAAAGTAGTTTGAAAGAGATGAATATCTTTGATAAAAAATGTAAGATTGATATGTTTTGGATAACCATGTATGACTTATTATTTATTTATTTTGATACATACAGAAATTGGTAACACCATTGGGTGATGCCACTATAAACCCTGGCTCATTGGGTTAAATGAAGTCCACAAGATCCCCGACCCTCCAAGGCATCAAATTGAGGCAGTTAACCGATAAACACTCAACCGCTACCATCCAACCTATCCCCTTCTACGTATGTTGTGGTTTGAACCTTGGACCTTCCCAAGGAGAAGCCAAAGCCCTAACCATTGCATTGTCCTTGTCATATAACTTATTAAAAGGTTAATTCATAAAAAAAACTTAGCCTAAATCACTATATTGCCTAAACATTTTTTTTTTTAAATATTTATATTTTTAGAAGTAGGGTTTTGAAAGGTTGCCCTTTTCCTTTTATATCAACTTGTCACATCAAGCTATATAGCCTATTTGATATCTCTGGGATTTGAAATTTTTGAGTTAAAACATGGGTTTTTATGAGAGGTCTCGATCCCCTCACACCGAGGTTTGAACTTGGGTCTCTTGAATGAAAACCTAAATATATACCACTACAGTAACCTTCACAGGACTATTTTTTTTTTTGTGGAAAACACCCCAACTGGGATGCCACTTTCAGGTAAGTCCCAAGGAAGCAACAATATCCATTCTGCCAAAATCTTCCAGGGCTCGCACCTAGCCTGCCCCCTTAAACACACTCAAAGAATATGCCTAAAACAACAAAAACATGAACAAACAAACACAAAAACACAAACAAACACAAAAACAACAAAAAAAACACAAACAATAAAAGATAACGAAAAAAACAAAAACAACAAAAAATGAAAAAACTACAAACAACAACAAAACACAAAACACACATAAAAAACCACAAAAACAAAAAAACAATACACAAACACAAAAAAAATAAAAACACAAAAATCACAAAAACATACACAAAAAAATACAAAAACACAAAAACAAGACAAAACAACACACACAAAAAAACTAAAAAGAAAGAAAAAACATAATACAACTTTGGCCTTTCTAGACCAATAGGCTATTTAGGCAAAGATTCAACAGAGAAAACATAAGAACGATCAATTTGAGCAAGGGAACTAAAATACCCTGATTGAACCAAAGAGAAGCAAAAACAAATTAAAACAAAACTAGGTATCTCTAGTACTAGAGCCATCCAAAGAAAGGATAGAAAGAAGAGCTTCCCTTATTTGTGAATCCCACCATCTGGGAGGGTGATCGTAGTAAGTAAAATCACCTTTGTTCAATGCCCAATTACCTAAAGCATCAACACTTCTTTTATGTTCCTTGACCACATGATTGTATTCAACTTTCAAAAAGCCCATCTAGATTAATTGAATCTTCTCAACAATTCTTTTTACTCTCTAATCAATCTTATTATTCTTAGGAGTCTTCACTAGATTAATCATGACTTGAGAGTTGGATTCAACCAACAACTTTTTTCATTTGAACTTAGTAGTCTCTTGAAGGCCTCTAAGGATACCATACCCCTCAACAAGGTTATTGGAAAGGATACCCAAATTCTCAACAAATGTGAAAACTTGGGGAGCATCTAAAAGTCTACCAATTCCTTGTTTTATGCATCTTTTGATTACTCACATTCCCTTTAAGCTGGTTGCGCTTAGAAGAGTTAATCTTCAATCTTTGCATCACTTGATCTCATATTTTGTGGGAGTTCTAGGGGTGATTAAAGAGTTATTGGATTGATTCAACTAGGTTGGCAATGGTATTCTACTAGATATAGTGAATGTACTTCCTTTCTTGATTGAAAATCTAGTTGGTTTTTTCCTTCTAGATATTCCAAGGTAGAATGGTAGAACCCATCCAAACTAACTGCCTAATAAAACAATCAACAACCTCCTAATTAGGCTAGTCCCTCCAAAATTATTCAAAAGTAAAAAAAATGGACCACTGTAAGCCAAGTAAGATGGCCATTCTCCTCCAAAGCTCAGAGGTTAAGTTACACTTAATAAAAATATGACTGTGAGTTTCCACATTCTCTCCACACATTTCACATCTAAATGGACCATGAAAACCATGTTTCATAAGTTGCTCACCCTTAAGAACCCTACAATGCAATAAAAGCCAAGTAAAGAACCTTAGCTTAGGCCAGAGCTTTTGAGCCCACAAATGAGTAAATATTTCATATGATTGGTTGGAATTATTATGACATAAGGCCAAATAACCTTGAGCAACTGAATACTCACCCTTAGTAGTGTTGTTCCATCCAAAACAATATTTATCATGGGACCAAGAGAGAGATATCATATGAATGATGCTTTGGATATATTTTCTTTACCTTTTTGGCATTTGAATAGGCCAGTCCTTAACAAGGATCCAATATATACCAACCTTTGAATTACTAGTATGGTACTGACAATAATTAGCTACCTTTATCTAGTTAGCTTGATGAAGCTTCTCCATTCAAGGCCTCCAATCAAGAAACTTAGTAATCAATGGCTAGTGACCATCCCAAGAATCTATCCAAAAATTTCCCTGTTGACCATTATGAATGATCCAAAATAACTTTTGCTTAATCAAATCCTCACCAGGCTTAAGAATTGCTAAAATAGGAGAACCTTTAGTAGGCAATTGATAGCGAACAAGGTCTTCAGGACTTTTGTTCTCAACATATTTAGCACGAATATTTTTGCCCCAAAGAGCATTGGGGTTATGTAAAATCCTCCAATATAGTTTAGCAGCTAAAGCCTTATTGTTATTAATAGCAGATTGGAATCCTAACCCCCCTTCATTCTTAGGAAGGCATAAAGTATTCCATTTCACCAAGGCCCATTTTATTTTCTCTTTATTACCACTTCAAAGGAACTAATGATTGATTTGATCCAATTCTCGAAGAACTCACAAGACTAAATGTTGAGTTGAGTTAAAAAAAGTGGGTTTTTATGAGAGTCCCTGATCCTTTTGTATCGAGGTTTAAACTTGGTTGGTTTCTTGAATAAAAACCTAAAGACGAGATTAAATGTTGAGTTAAAAACGTGGATTTTACGAGGGACCGATCCTCTTGTATCGTGGTTTAAAGTTGGTTGGTCTCTTAAATAAAAACCTAAAGACATAACACTACAATATCCTTTACAAGACCAAATGTTGAGTTAAAAACATGAGTTTTTATATGTTAAGTAAAAAACATGAGTTTTTATAAAGCACCTTGGTCTTTTGTATCGGGGTTTAAACTTGATTGGTCTACTTAATGAAAACCTAAAGACATAACACTACAATATCCTTCACCCTTACGAGACAAATTTAAATAATTTATTATTCTACTAAAAAATAATAAATTAAAATATCAAATAAAAAAATTAATTTATAAATAATATATGTTATCAAGTAAATAATCTCAATATAAATTAATACTTTACTTCTATGGGCTGCTTTTAAGGTTTTCCAAACTTTACTCTTAGTATTCTTTAATTTTTTTTTTTATAATAATCTATCTAAAAACTATCACAACCACCATTGTTAAATTAAACTATTTTAAAAAAATCCATTATTAAGCTAAATGACTTATAATCTAAATATTATGTATATTAAACCATCCATACTCCTCCTAGTCTATTATTCATTAAAAGAAACATTCTCGTTATGTAACAACATTAAAAAAAATTAAAAGCGAAAATAAAGCTTACAAATTTTTGTTTAAGGAAACTTTCTCTTATAAAGTAAATTGATTTTCATTTTTGAAAAAAAATGTCCATATAATATGAAATAAAAAAACACTTATAAAATTAAACCCAATCATATCTTCAAAAAAGAAAAGAATCAAACAAGAATCGACACAAAGATTTTTCATAGGCCATTAAGCAACACCACCTTTATTCTCATGTATCTTTGAATCAAATAAGCATTTATAGAACCACCATCTAATCTATTAAAAAAATGGGTGGATAATAGTATATTACCGGATTCCTATAAATAATAAAAATAACTTAAAAGTAAATGAAAAAAATCTTGATCCAAAGCAAAGTCTTCGCCTTACATAAGACAACAAAATGTTTAAAGTGCAATAAAGTACATGCACAAATACAAAATTTACAATTCTCTTACAATACCTTAACTAAACATTGGAAAATACAAACAAATACGTGGAACGCACCAGGCGTGCATTTTTGAAAGTTACTCAATCAAACCCCCCAACCCCCAAAATTCGGTACGACTTGACGCACGATGCAACCCTTTGTTGACTTGGAAGTTACAGAGATAAATCTCGGTAAAGCATAAAAATCTCCCAGAATATTTATCTTGTCCGAAACCCTTAGTTAGCGTATAGGGAAGTGTTACAGATGGAAAGTGGCAGCAGCCACGTGTTGGGGTTGGGGTTCCTGAGAATCAGGAATCCGTGTGAGGTTTGTTGACATTCAACGTGGCAGATGCGCTTTGCTGGAGATTTTGTCCCACCCACTTAGTCTTCTCCTATGTCCCGACAGACGATTTTGCCAATACGGGGATGCCAGGTGCTAACATTTTATACATTGGAAGGACTTCACTATTTGCACATGTAACTGGTGGGCCTGTATTGTCCCCTCCAGAAGCAACCGCTACAGCGGTCTGTCAAATGGTAAAGAGTAAAACTTAGATGGATTAAATCCGCTGTTAATAATGATGGTAATATCGGGAATGGAAGATCCGTGTTGAACCATCGGTGGAAGCGATTTTTCCCCCTTCTCTTGCAGGTGGGGGCTGGGAGATATGCAATTTAAGGGAGGTTAGGGTTGAATAGGAAGTCCTGAAGAATTCGAGAATTTCTCCACCCGACCTTTGCAGTTGTTGTGTGGAAGAGCAACGAGTGAAGAGATGGAGCGAGCGGTGGCTACTCTACCAAGACTTGCCACACGAGCATTGGGCACAGACACGCCCGTCATGGTGAAGGTATGTGTGTGTCTATATGTTTTCTGTATACATTCAATTGCATATATGTTTTGTTCTTAAAATTTGTGATTGCTTCGATCTGGGATAATTTTTATGTTTCATTTCTTACTTAAGTTTGAGGTGCCCGTCGTGTTCTTCTGTTGTTTGTGTTGACTATGTTTTTTTTTTCTTATTTATATATTTATTTGGGTTTTTGAAAGGGGAATTGTAGAGTTAACTCCTAGTGTATCTGCCCTCTCATATCATTGTAAGTTGTGCACTGCTCTGTTTGTACTCTCTAGGGCACCTGCTGTAAAATTAAAAAGATCCTCTCCTTCCACTCCTTTTCAAGCGTTGTTCATCTTCACATTTTATGTGGAAGATGATGTGAACTACTTCTTGAGGTATAGTCCACTTTTCATTCCACCTAATTTCTTGTCTTCGACAATTGTCCTGAAAAAGCGTGCCTTTTCGCATTTGCTAAGATTTTGTTTGGTTAAATTTTCTTTTTGCTTATGTTTCTGTTAAGTTTATGGTTTGCATGTATATTCTTTTGATTTAAATTATTTTAAAAAGGCGATTTGAGCCCAAGATTCAAACTTTCTGCTGGATTGCTTTTCTAACAGTACATTTCCGAGCAAGGACTGAAGGAGTTTGGTCCTATCAAACCCTGATACACATTCATCCTATTAATTTATTGCATTCGTTCTCTTCACCTTAGGCTTAGTATTGCAAGGCATAATTTAGTTTGTTATAAGATTTTGCTATTTATTCTTTGTTATGTTAATAATTATAGAATGTCATTTCAAATCCTGTTTATAGGGTGACTTAGAATTTCTGATTGTTATGTCAACTCTGGATCGCAGATGCAAGAACTTCTTCGGGCAACCAATGATTGCATGTCTCTTGCCCAGGTATCTGCTAAATCTTTGTTCTGAATACATTTATACAGGCTTTTTCTGCAATTTTAGATCAGCAGATGCCATTCCTTTATGTATTTCACTGTCTGTTTCAATTGCCTGAAAATTTGCATTAGGTATTGAAGAGTGAGAAAAGTATATCAATAAAAGTGGGAAAGTGTTTTTAACATCCACGAGACTATAGGCCACATGGGACGATGCCTTTTTACTTTTTAGTATAGACACACCATTACCGCCAGATTAGATGTTCATTGGAGCATGGTGTACAACCCTTACCCCCACAAGATTCGAACCTTGAACTTCCTATTTGAAGTTCCAAAGTCCTCTCTGTTAGGCCCACTTGGGAGTTCAACTTAGGTCAAGTTTTACAAAGTATAATATCTAATCGAAATAATTGTAGTGATAAGGGATGCATCCCCATCTATAAGGTTATAATATAAAGTTATACCAAAAATAGGAACTAGGTTCATTACATTTGTTTTTGACCTTCTTGTATAAATGACATTAGTAGGCTGCTTTTCTCTGTATGTTGCATTTGTCAATGTTGTGGCTTATGCATGTTTGCGAGGTCATATGTGGAATTCCCTACATATTACATTTACTTGTGTTTTGTAATTTTATATATGTTCTCTTGTATTAGCTGGAGGCCATGAATCTGTTACATATTACATTTACATTTATATTTACATATTACATTTACACTTATATTTACATATTACATTTACATTTACATTTACATATTACATTTTACTTATGTTTTAACTGAATCTGTTAACAGTGATGTACATGAGAATTATAGAATAAATAAACACCAAACCATTTATGCATATGATTTTACTAGAAAACAAAGGAAAGCAATGCAATTAAACAAGCATACATTTATATATATTGTGATATGAGGAAAAGGAGGCAGTTAACAAATATCAAAATTATGCCGCTTTGTTTCAATTAGTCCCATTTCCTGGCTCATCTAATTTTTCTTTGTTGCCCTTTATTGCCATTAATATTAATCTCTTTGACATTATGACTGCACCTTTATTAGTACTATTTTTTTTTTTGGGAAGATACCCTGGATAGAGCAAAGTTTGTATTCAATTTGGTAGTGTTGGTCTTGTATGTCAAGACACTCTTGTCCAATTTTATTTGTAGAAAACCATTTGAGGCCGTGATAAAATCACTTTAACTGAATCTATTTTTTTATATTGAGTTACACAGGTTTTAATGAGGGGACCTTGTCCCCTCATACTGAGTGGGGTTTGAATCTTGGACCTCTCAAAGAGAGGCCAAAGCCCTTACCACTGCAGTAAGATTGCATCTATTTTAACTGAATCTGGTAACAATGATGTACATGAGAATTATAGAATAAATAAAAAAACAAACCATTTATGCATATGATTTTACTTGAAAATGAGGGAAAGCAATCAATTAAAAAAGCATATATATATATATATATTTATTGTGATATGAGGAAAAGGAGGCATTTAGCAAATATCAAAACTATGCTGTTTTGTCTCAATTAGTCCCATTTCCTGGCTCATCTCATTTTTCTTTGCCTTCCCTTTATTGCCATTAATCTTAATCTATTTGATATTATGACTGTACTGTTATTTTTATTTTTTTTGGAAGGTACCTTGGATAGAGCAAAGTTTGTATTCAATTTGGCACTGTTGGTCTTGTATGTCAAGAGACTCTTGTCCAATTTTATTTGTAGAAAATCATCTGATTTAGATGATTTTCTTTTGTTATGCTTGAATGCTCCTTTTCCAGGTTGTTTGAACAGATTAACAGTTAGATTGTTGTGCAGGGTGTAGTTCATTGGCAACCACCACAACATGCCCTGGAAAAAGTCAAGGATGCTGTATGGCATCCTTCAACTAGTAATTATGGTCCAGACGAAGGACTGCCAGAGCTTCGAAAGGCTTTGGTTGAGAAGGTAAACCGAAATAATACTGTTGGCATATTTTTTTTCCCAGACGTTTGCTTTTCCTATTTCTGTCCTTCCAAGCAGCCCAAGCGATATTGATTTCTAGATTTTTGACACGTCATTATTTTGCTTACCGAGACTTAGATAATATGCAATTCATCCCTGTTTTCTGTTCATGTATACTCTCTACAATTAGGTATAATTTCTAGATTGTACAAATTTCATGTTTATGCATGGCAGGATTCCTTTTAATCTGATTATCTATTGAGAAGGAACCAATGTAGAAAAAAATATGTACTTAATATACCCTACATAGCATAAAATAATTTGACAATAACATGTACAACACATGTTATTTAAGCAATTGTTTGCCATGGGCCACGACTCCATGTGTCTGCAGACATGGACAGATATATACCTCATCCATTTGCTCATATGCACAACCTCTTTTTACTTGCATGAAATGTGAGATATATTGCATAAAAACTGTAAGAGCCTCTGTTCCTGTCTCTGCCTAGGTGAGGAGCACAAACTTCTCAACTTAAGCCCCAACACGCTTGTGAATAAATGAACTTTAGAACATACTTATTCTATTAAGTCATTTGGAAACTCCAAACATCCCCTCACACTGTACATTCCAAATACAGCAAAGAGAGTTCCATGTTTAAGAACATGTTAAAAGCTTCATGCCATTTTTTTAACCTAAACTGAGGGTCTCCGGAAGGGGATGCTCTTTAGTGAATATGGAAGGGGGAAAACATGGAAATCTTTGGAAAAGACTATTCCAAAATCATTTAGAAAGTTGACAATCTCAGAACATTTGTTTGATATGTTCTCTTTTCCCATTTTGGATATGAAGTCTGTTTAATGAATTGTTTTAATCTAAATTTATGTATACTGGTCACCCCTTGTAATCATCAGTGGAATCTCAATTTGAAGGCACATTGAGTGATGTAAATGGCATGGAGCTTTTGAAGCAGTCTAATTTCAACATTCTTCAAGTTCCATGTCATATTTAGTTTAGCAGCCATTCTAGATTTCAGCATAATCTAATTGTATATCATGAGAGGCATACCTTGTTGTGACTTTGTTATCCAATCATATTCAACCTTCTCAAATTTGCTTCCTCCACAGGAGGCTGCTTAGATGTATCTCTTCATCCAGAAATGTTGATTTTGTCCAAATATTTTTATGATGAACAAATTTTCTATATATATCTGATGTAGTTTCCTAGAAAAATTTGTTCCTATAGAGGAAGAAAGACTGCATTAAAATAAATTGATAATTGATATATGTCGATGTGGTTTGAAGGGTTACATGGCCCGAGATCATGCTTATTCTTTTAATTACTTAAGTTTTATTATATATTTTATCATTATTAGTTGTACAATTGTGGTGTGTTACAAATCGTTCCACTTGAAATGCTTTATCTGAAAGCATTATCAGAAAATTATTGTTTCTGATTTGATGCTAAAGGTTCTTGAAACATTTTTTTTGACTTTTGAATATTCAAGTACGAAAACATTCTCAAGACATTAGAGACAATCTATTTGTAACCAAGATATGATATTTTACCATGGCATGCTGATTGGCTTCTTATTTTGTTCTTCTTCGAGGAGAAAATATTAGGTTTCAACGAGTTATAGAATCTTCATCTGATATTCATTATGATGTTCATAATTCTAGAATTGAAAGAGACAAATACGAATATTTATTTCAGTTATCTAAATGGATGCAGTCCTTATAGCTATAGATATGCAATGGCCAAGATACATTGTGCAATGGTTGCTATGAAAACTATGTCAGTTAAGGGTAAGTTATCATCCAAAATTTTCAATATGATCTCTAGGTGGACAACCTCAAACTTACATGGTCCAACTCTGTGCAATGCTCAATGATTATCTATACTTCTGAGAAAGTCCCTCTCTTTTTCTCTCAATATCTCATTGTTCTCACAAGGGCAAAGAATGACTTTACTTTGTGCCTTAGAGTGTTGTGCATGGATGAGAGTCGAGAGTCGAGACTAATTAGCAGATTAGTACTCATAGCTGAAGCACCACCCCTCTTCCTGATATATCTTAGCTGGAATTTTACTTTGTTACCCAGAATCCTTGTACTTCCCAAAAAATAAAGCCCCCATGCATGTGAGAGAAACAAGCCTGAAGAGATTACAAATTGAAGGAGCCTCTAGAGCACAAGGACGAGACACGAGCCTACCTTAGAGGAGACACCACGTGTCTTCCTCATCCTCAGGCAACATAAATATAGGTGGTCATCTCAGATGTTTGTTTCTAAGGTATGCATTTTGGTCTAACCACTAGTTCAGTTGACCATTGTAACTACTATGGGCCATTTTCTTGTTTCACAAGTGACCTTGGTCATTGCCATAACCTAGGTAGGACTTCCTACTATGACTAATGTTGTATGGTTTTAAAACCTTTCTGTGGTTCCTATAAACTCAAGTTAAAAAGACAATGTCTTTTAATTAATCCAATTATATGTTAGACCAGTGCCCTACTTTTTAAAATTGGTTATATGGGATTGAAATGGGCCTTACCCATATTACAGTGTGACCATATGTTGGTATTACAACAATATTTTTGGTAGTTGTGCATGTATCGCTTGGTAAGATTCGAACTTGGGTCTCCTCCTTGAAAGTGTAGGTATTTAACCGGTTGAGCTCATTTCATTTGATACCATTGTGGTACTTTTTTTTTGTTAATTTATAGCGGGTTTTAACAAGGATCCCAAAACCTGATTACATAAGCAATGGGCCTAGGGCATCAATCCCTTGAAACTGAACACCAAAACAAAAATCCCGTCCAGCGGTAACAGTAAGCATGAAACAATCCCTCTTAGCGGGAAACAAACAAATAAGAAAGGAAGTAGTTTTGGAGATCCCGCCCAGCAGGGAGTAGCCAAAAACCACCATCAAGAAGATCCCGCCCAGCAGGAAGCAAAGAAAAACTGTTACAATAAAATCCCGCCTCGCAGGAAGCAGTCAAAACCACCACAAACAGTCCCGCCTAGCGGGAAGCAACAGGGAAATCCCGCCATCCGGGAAACCAACAGAAAAGAAAGGATCCCGCCTCGCGGGAAAACCGGCGAATTTGGCGGATCCCGCCCTGAGGAGAAACCATCCCGCCCATCGGGAAAACATTCGATTCGGCGAGAGCCATCCCGCAAGAAGGCGACGGCCCGGCACGAGAGAGGATCCGGCCCATCGAGAAGTGACCAGAGAGTTGCACCACAAGGAACCCGCCCGGGAAAACAAAAGAGGATCCCAGCAGCAGGGACCAAGAATCCCGTCCAAGCACAGAGCCCGCCGAGGATTCACATGAAAAAGGGGGAAGCTGTCCAAACCCTAAACTGTCACCTCCACCGCACCGAGAAATGCAGGGGACCGGATCCATGCGAATAACTCGCAAAAAACCCCGGGGGGAAGCTCGAGGGAAAAGGGAAGGGATCCCCAACCAAACGAGGGATCCCCGGGAAGCACCGGTCCGAAAAAACAACCAAGGAAACCCTAGCCGACCGGGAGGGGCGCAGATAGTGGAGAAGGATCTCCCCCCAGGAGATCATCTGCAAACAACCACTCCCCGGGAGGGATGACCTGGGTTGAGCCAGGGACTGGGCAGGAACCAGGAGCCATGGGAGGGGGAGCAGGGGAGGGACCAGAGCCCTCCCCTCTCTACTTTCTTCCCCACCATTGTGGTACTTTTTATTCACTATCCTTTTTTCTATTTCTTTGCAAGGAATCTAATAGGAAACCAATAAGAATTTGGGTGGGTCAGATGTTGCCACTCAGATACATAGATCAAATAGGATAATGGATTACTGTATTCCTCTAAGAATACTAATGCATGAGGCTCTTGAATCACAAGGAGGAGACACAAGCCTGCCTTCTAGGAGACAATTGTTTTTCCATACCTTGATACATGGGAACACAAAAAGGTTATCAGGGTGTTTGTATCTATGGTTATCATTTGGGCCTAACCAAAAATGGACTCTTGTGACTAGCATGAGCATAAATACCTTATTCCCATAGTTACTGTATCTGACAAATCTCTTGCTTGGATAATTGTATCTGTGTATTAGATACAAATACTAATATGAAACCATATCCATATGTACCCAAACACACGGGTACCATATCCAAACATATCCAAACACATAGGTATCGTATCTAGACGTATCCCAATATAGCCTGAGTGGGCCTAACGGTGAAGGCTTAGGTACTCTAGATAGGAGGTCCAAGGTTTGAATCCAAAGGGGGGTAGGGCATGTATGCCCCTAGGAAGATAGCACAACATAAGTGCCTCCTCCCACACATAGTGGATCTAAGGAGTATGAGGTGGTTTGATATGCGTAATGCTCTTGGACCTTAAAAGTTACTTTAACTTTTTAACATAATACACGGTTACCATATCTAGATGTATCTGAATACATGCCCCTATTTGGTCCATATCTAATATATCCTAGAATCCCCTATGCATGTCTAATGTTGTATTTACAACATGAGATTAAGAGAAGAATATGCAATTTAAAAAAAATAAGTAAATGACAATCATCTTCTTAATTAATGAAAATATCCTATTCAAAACTTATGTGTGTAAACATTTTTGTGTTATATTTTTTTTCTTTTCATATATAAAACATATATGCTTTTTATAATGTCGTATCCAACCGTATCCATATTAGGTGGTCTTGAAAATTTACCATATCCGTATTAGATACGGTACCCATGTTAGATAGCGCATCCGTTTCCATGCAACATAGCTTATTCCATCATGGAAATTTGTGTAACACAACCTTACTATCTCCTCATTTCCCAATGTAACCTCAGTCATTGCCTTACTCTTGGATTCTTATTATAATTTTGAACTTTTCCTGTGTTATTCTCTCCCATGGTTGTAACCCTACTGTTGACTTGTAAGTTGTAAGACCTGCATGGATGTCAACTTGTTCTTTGGATTTTATAATCTTAACCACATTTATTTTTAACTAATACAAGTGTATATAGACAACTCACTTTTTCTTCGCTGTCAATTTTCCTATTTACTTGCAAAGGATGCAGTGGCAAATGGGAATTTAGGGGTCAGATGTGTTGCTCAGATGCATAGATGAAGTATGGTAATGCACTCCTTTATCCTTTTATGGATATTCACACAAACACTTGATGTATTTGCCATTCAATATTCAATGTGTTACAACAAGAACAATTACTTTGTTAAACCCTAATTTGCGTGCATTCATTACTTCAATTTCTCATGTTATTAATGAAAGAAAGGGGCCAAATCATGCACTATACATAAACATGAGTGCCTTTTTTTTTTTAATCTTGTATCCTTGTAGTTAATTCAGTTTACATTGATAATGAACGACTTGTCTCTCAATGGCGATTGAGTCATTAGGCAATATCCAAAAACTATCTATACATAGGCAATGCCAATTTATTCTTTCAACTGCTACTAATATCAATATCAATATAAGTATTGATGAATATAATGTTCATACTACTTTGTCAGTGAATGATCATTTTGTTAGTCCTAGTGATAAACTAATCCTCCAACCTTAGTTGCACAGTTATAGCAAGAAATTTTGTTGTACAAATCTTGCCTTAAAAGAGCTTCCTCCTTGATTATGGTAGTATGATGATAGGTTTGGCTTCTGTCTCAATTCCTTTCATAATACAATTGGGTTGCCTTCTCATTTCTGTTCTTTCCACATAGTTCATTGTTCTTCTTGTGGCATGGATCACGGCTGCCTAGATTGAATCAATCATAAAAGATTCCTATGTGGGAGTATGCTTGTAATGTCAATTCCAGTGGTGGCAAAATTGGCAAAAACCAATGATGCATTCAATCCCAATAAATTTGATTCAAAAATTTGGAAAATAAGAGAAACTGCAAAAAGAGGGGCACAATTGGGAAAAATAGTGAAAATGGAAAGATTATGGGGGAAAATCACAAAAATTGAGGGAAAGAAAAAGGTTCAAAGAAAAGAAAAACTTGATGTTATTTCTAAAATCATTTTTACTTCTGTTATTTTTAAGATTATTATTAATTATTATTGCTGTTTTTAAAATTTACCTTTTTTCCTGATTGTTGCTGTTTTTTAAAATTACCTTCTTTCCTGATAAATTGCCAATCACAATTTGTCAATATGGATTAGTTCATTACACCACCACATAAGCCACTATGTCAATTTTCATAATAATGATTTACAAAAAACTAAGAGGAGGGATAAAAGGTTTATGTTTTGTTCAGCATTGCTCCTGCCAACATAGCTAGACTTGAGACCAAGGAGAGGTATGCTGCCTTAGTCAGTATAAGATAGATTGCCCCACTACCATTTTTGCCGAGTGCTAATGGCCAATCAGACGAAGCAGTTAATCCAAGTGGAGTTTATTTGAAATGTCTGGGAGCTATGCCAAATTAGATGTGGATTCTCAACTCCGCAATGTGGCATGCTCAGCTAAGAGCATCCCAATCAAGTAAACTAATTGAAGTTTAATGAAACTAGATACTATGCTATTCTGTCAGCAGAGAATCTTCAACTCAACATACTTATGTAACTCCATTGTGTGGCCAAGACCAACCACTTTGGCTTTCTATATTTGAAATGAGAATACCAAGTCAACCACAATCAATTAATTCTATGGCCCTCATGGATATTTTGGAGTTGGTATGTAAGCGTCCAAGAATGTGTTATAGGAGGTTGCTTGGCAAAACTATTAAAATAAATAGTAAAAATAACTCGGGAAACAAGGATTAATTAGGCATATATTCAGAATGGTCTTTCCATGCATGTACAACCGTCTCACAACTAAAAGCTATCTGAAACTCTTCCCAAGTGGAGCACAGACAATACACAATGCAGGCAACAGAGAGAGAGGTTGGGAACAAAACTCTGCTCAGAAATTTGAACCAGAGGTGAGAGCATTGGGAGAACAAAGACAAGATAAACCCCTTCAAAAATCTTTGCAAAGAAAGAAAAGAAGAGCTGGAAGTTTGTAATCCTTAAATCATCCTCCTAATCTCATTTATAAGAATGTTATTAGATTCTTCTTGGTATCCAGTCCATCCACCTGTGCTCTTCACAACTATTCTGGTCATGGTGCACTATCTTGCACAATCTTTCTACAATTTCCTTCATTTTTATTATTGTCTGTTACACTAACAGTTGCTCTGAAGATATTGCAAAATTGCACAGATTCCCGCAAGTTTATGCACTGGCAAACTGTTTAACATCTTAAATAAAGGTGTCAAAACTAAAGAATGCAATAAGCATGCAATCATACCAAATCCAGGCAACGTACACTGTATTCTATGGTTTTGACTACCCTGACTGGTTTGGGAAATCAGTGTTTCCAATGATGATTCTCTAACAGAATAATGTGATTTCCATCAGGCCTTCTAATAGTACTTATTCACAAAGAGTTGTTTTTGTGGTTTTAGAGATTATCAATTCCTTATGATAACAAAGGCTCCTATGTGATTGTCCTATACTTCTCCTAGTTGGAGGAACAATGCCTTGTTTGTTTTTTGGCATGACTGATTCCAACTTATCTGAATCCGAGGAAACCTGGCCTTGAGAGTTCAAGCCTCTTTGATGAATCTGTTGACAAAGAGCTTGGTCAAAGGGTCGAAAACCAAAGAGGCACACAATTGATCTAATAGTGCCTTGGGGTTAGACAGATTGACGAGACTCAATTTACAATGAGTTTGGTCAAAGGGTGAAAACCCAAAGAGGTACATGATTAAACTGATTATGTAAGGTAAAGTGGACATCTTCCTTTGATCGCACAAGAAGGTCTCATGTACCCTAGAGTTGTGCTGGTTAGGCATCAACCTAAGATATCACCATGTCTTATGCCTTCTATCAATCTTAGACCAATATTGTTGTTGAGATTATTGATCGATAGTTGTTCACTTTATGTCATTTTTATAGCTTCCTCATTGTGATTATCTTGTAAAACTTGGACATCATTAGTCTTAGGTTTCTTTCTGGGTAATTTTTTTAAAGTTTTGGTAGTATAGCAAGCAATGCATTGTTTCTTTTGGTGAATGTCAGTAAGGATGTCCAACTATCAACGTGTTGAATATAATTCTCTACCATTGAATGCAAGAACTTGGAATTAATGTCTATATTAGGTGGTCTACTTGGGAACGCTTTGAACCTTCTTGACCTCTAGTTGTTATTTTGCAATGTAACCGGGTTCGCGCACCCGCACCTGCACCGGGTGCAGGGGTTCGCGAACGGGTATGGCTGGGCTGAACCCCATCCGAACCCTGTTTGATTGGTCGTGGCCAGTCGGGGTTCGGCCAGCCAAACCCAGCCCAATTTGGGCATTAACATAGGAAAAAACGTTTTTTTTTTTTTTTTTATTGTCTCAGGTGGCCAGTTCCTCAGCTTGTGAGAGGAATTGCAGTACTTATGGATTTATCCATTCAGCGAGTAGGGCAGAGAACCTCGTGTATGTCCATAGTACTCTTCGACTCATGTCTCGTAGGGACAAGGGTTATACAGAGGGGCCTTTTGCACGTTGGGATGCAGTTCCTGATGACAGCAGAGATGATAGTAGGTGTGATGGCTTTTCAGATCTACCACCACCAGATCCACAGGAGGAGGGCCTAGAAGATGATGATGAGGAATATGACGAATGAGATTCAAATATCAGATATTTGATGTTATCTTTGTACATGTCCCCTACTATATAGTATATAACATATAGTATATTGTTATCTCTTGACTCTTTATGACTTGACATCGTGCCATTTTTTTACATGAATATCATATATCAATATGCTTTTATGATGCCATATTTAAATATTTTGCAATGTGTATGAATGATTTATTTTATTTCACGATGTGTATGATTTATTATTTATTTAATTATTTTGCAATGTGCATAATTTATTTAATTTTTTTGATAATATATATATAAATTAAAAACTAGCCACACCTGCACCCGGCGAACCCTATTTTTGGTGGGGCCGCACCTGCACCCGCACCTGCGATTATTTATTAGAACTTGAAATTCTTGTAGTTTACCAGACAGTGCATCCTTTTCCTCTAGTTCTCCCTTGAATTTCACTAAATCCAATTCACATCTCTACTCTAGTTGACATATGCTTATGTGCAACTACTGATGTGTTATTTTTTTTTTCAATTAACATAGAATCAAACACCTTAGCATTGATCTCTATATTAGCTTGCAAGATTATTATATGGTCTACTAGGGAACTTTTTGAACCTCACTAAGCCATTGAATTTTTGATGAGGATTTGATTGAGTCTTACCTCTTTGGCCAGTTTGTGGAGCA
The DNA here is from genome assembly GCA_028583015.1 of Wollemia nobilis. NCBI lineage: Eukaryota > Viridiplantae > Streptophyta > Pinopsida > Araucariales > Araucariaceae > Wollemia > Wollemia nobilis. The sequence continues at coordinate 2,974,269 of JAQPPZ010000030.1, forward strand.
TATGATCATACCCATAGTAGAGAAAATCGGTTTCGGCTTGGAATTGGGCTGGAAAAAGAATCGGAAAAAATCAGCAAAAAAAACCCGAAGTGTCTGAACTGTCTGAACTGAATCCACTGTTTTGGGTACGTGCAAAGGGTCAAGAAAAAATCAGCAAACAATCCACTGTTAGGATGCCCTAGTGTGTTTGGTTTGGTGTGGTAGCAGGTAGGCAGATCCCTTTCTCCAATTTGCAACAGTTGAAATGAAAGAAAATGAAATAAAAAATTGACTTTTAAGTAAATTAGCTGCAGCCTCTACACGTGTTGCTGCGGCCGATTTTTCTCGATTTAATCGACAATTTTTTGAAAAAATTGCCCTAAAACTGTGATTTCCAATTTCATGCCAAGTTGACTTGGAATTTTGAAAAAGTCTCGAAAAAATTGGGACTCGTTGATTTAATTGCCAATTTTCGTAATAGAGATCATAACCACCCTTGAAAAAACTGTTTTCTTTAACAAGCTTATATTAGCATTCTGCATTAAGGTAATCTCTTTACTTCACTTTCTATCATCCTTAAAATCAACCGTTATTCTGCATAGCCACAATTAACCATAATGGAAGAAACTGAAATATTTATTCCGCTAAACAATAGATTCTTTAAGAACAAACATTATAAAATCGAATGTTTGTGAAGATCTGAGCAGGATCAAATTCCAGCTTTAATATTTGGGCATAAAATCAAATTGACCCAGCAAGAATGTAGTTGTGACCACTTATGCATAAACTAAGCAACTTAATCAATGCGCCAAGCAATTGTGTTGTGAGAGATACCTGGAACAGATATTTGAGTTTCAGAACTGAACCATCTCTTAAAAAGAATAATCATGGAGGAACTTGCAGACCCTAATTAGAAACTATGTCGTCACACCACATCCTCATCTCAACTCTATGTGACTTGTTGGTTGTCATTTTGCTGTTTCTATTTTAATTAGTCTCTAGACTGATGCTTTCTTTTGTTCTTCCGTTTGATTGTTACTATTTTCCAGTTGTCTTCTTTGTCTTTTTGTTTGATCTTTAGTCTGATCTTTCTTTTTCTGTATTCTCTTCCTCACCTCTTAACAAAACAAGAAAAAAAGGCTCTTTTCCTGAAGACAGTTGCTGGTTACTTTCCCACTAGCTGTCTATGGAATTTTGCATTTATTATCTATTTAATGTGTCCACTCCAAACTTGCTGCTATAAGGATTATATAAAATTTGAAATTGGAACCAAATTTTTTAATGATTTCTATAATTATACACAAGTAACAAAGGTACACATTGGGATTGAAGATATATTAACAAATAGGGTGTATACAATGAGAGAGTGCCTAAAGCGTTTCCCAAAGTCAAGTTGCCGTTAAAATTTTTCATGTAATTTGTAGATAGTAGAACCTTGTTAATCTTTTCTTACCTTTTGGTTTATTTAAAATCTTATCTGGAATATTTTTCAAGATTACTGGGACTTTTGTATTCTCAAATTGTTGAGACAAACAACAGAATCTTACATAAAAATACAGACTTGAATGCTTGGGAAAATGGGGGTGACTACCTTTGAAGAATAAGATATGTTTTCATATGGTGATATAAAATATTTACAGACTTGGTTCTTTCATAGAGAACACATGAGAAGGAACTTGGTTGTGAGTGTACAACTCTTATTTCTTCTATCCATAAATGTACCAATCTTTTCTCCTAAGCTTCAATACGTTTTAAAGGAGTCCATAAAATGTTCAATCTGATAGTCCTCAAGTTTACCATTTTTGCATTGAATTATGTTAGCCACAAATTTACTGGGATTACACAACCAATGTTCTATTGCACCTCCATCTGATATGTGGGTGCTTGGGTACCCGTACCCAGAATTTCTAATTTGAATTCAACATCTTGATGTTCAATTCTTGTCATTATTTTATAAATTATGTGAATGATGAAAATTATAATATTGACATGTTTGTGTTTTTTTCTCTTTTAATGGGTTACATGAGATTAAAACGGGCCTCCCAATATTACATCATGATTGTGTTACTGTGGTATTTCAAAAACCACGGTGGTAGTACAATTGGCAGTTATGCGTATATGACTTGGCAAGATTTGAACTTGGGTCTCCAGGTTGGGAGTCCATGTTTTTAACCATTTGAGCTCATGCTATTTGATTCAAATGTTAAGGCTTACTCATGGGATTGGAACCTTGACTTATGGTGTGAAACTCCTTGCTCCCCACCACTTGCTCCAATCCTAATAGGCCAAAATGTTAAGATTTATCCAGGGGATTTAAACCTTGGTTTGTGGTGTAAGACTCCTCACTTTCCACCATTTGCTTCAAACCCCATGAGTCAAATGTTAAGGTTCACTAGGATTGGAACCTCTGTCTATAGTGTGAAACTCCTCACTCTTGAACACTTGCCCCAGACCCCATGGGCAATATATTTATGTTTTCTTATTTATTGAATATTAATTTCTTTCTAAATTTTCTTATATTTTTGTCAAATAATTTATTGTAATTTGCCATACCCCCCATACCTGTGCGCTCAGATTTGTGATGTACACCACCCTATACACACACCCCACCTTTGAACCCTTGTAACCTCAGAGGCTTAGTCACTATTAGATAATGTTGAGATCTCTTAGAAGTCATGCTTCAATCAAGGGTCTTCATTATTTTGTGCTCTTTTGTTTCAAATACATAGATTGCTCTGCAGCCATGATATGTTCCTATTTTTCTCTGTGTTTATCTATCTGTATGTACATAACTGCGGGCAGCATGCTTCTTATATGTATGGCACAAGGCTGAGAACAAGCCCTGGCCTGTGATGTTTGTAGGACATGTTTCTAGAATGAGACTGCCTTTAAAATGCAAAAGAAAAGCCATGAAATATTAACACATGTTAGTAAGAAAACAAAGAAAATATTTTCCTTTTGCTCAATGAACATTGAACTAATTATCTCATCAAACATCTTATGCCTCTTAAATAATGAATGATAAAAATACTCAATGTATGTCAATATGCTTTTTCCCCTTTTCTGTTTTTGGTCTTTGCTTGTGTTTGATTCTATCTATCTGCCTATCTATATGCACATACAGAGAAAACAAGCATGCACATATGATGTTCTCTGATTCTAATGTTTTGATAAGTGCTGGTTTCAGAATTGGAAATGTTTAGAAACTCTTGCCTTCCCCCTTTTAGGAAATTTAGGTTTAAGGCCTTAAGTACTGATTAAAATTTATTATATAGTCAACCACCTCGTTGTTTAGCTGATTCCAATTATATAGCTTAAATTAGTTCTGATTCATGATATGAAATGTGGGAAGTATTATGCTCTGGTTTATCTTTTAGAGAATTTGAGAGGGGTACCATGTGACATGCTATTTTATGTATTCAGTTGCATATCAGTTGTGTTTGTAGCATTTGGGGGGAGAATATGAAAATATATACTGTAAGCAGTATGACATGAATATTTTTTAAAGTTGGATGCTAATTACTAATTCTGTTCTCTTCTCTTTTATAGTTAAGGCGAGAAAACAAACTGTGCAATTCTTCAGTCATGGTCACAGCAGGTGCAAACCAGGTAATTAAAACCGGGTAATTTATTCTTATCATGCATTTAAACTTTAGAAAAACATGGTAGTGTACATACTCGAAAAGTGTTTTTCCTAGGTGTAACTTTTAGGTCTAAAATTTGGTTCGTTTAGACACAGATTGAACTTCAGAAAAATAAGACAAGATACTGAAGTTCTCCACAAATTTATAGAAGGGTGGCTCCTTCTCTAAGAAATTGCTTTTTTTTGTTTTAGTTTTAAATATTTAAAGGATTAACTAAGTCATAGATGTACACAATGTAGAAATAAATGGATGATCTTTTAGTGATTTACCACTTAACCTTAAGGATCTACAGGAAACCATTCAGATTATGGCAATACTTAAAACAAAGGTCATTTACCCATCCAATACAGAAAGGAAGTCCTCTGAGCAAATTTGAAAGAAACTAAATACCAACTTTGCACAAATGCCTCGGACAATTCGAAGATGATTGCATTAAAGTCTTCAACAACAGCACATAAAGATATATGTTTCAGCTAACATGTTTATGCCAAAAATGGGATTGAAACCCTTTGTTCTCTTGATTCATTCCCTAAAGACAAAGCTTTGTTGGGTATGGAAAATAACCAACTGCAACAACCTCATAACTTATCTCTCCTAATAAATTAGTTATTAGAACTTAACTAATTACAAGTTTTTTTCTTTTTTTCTTTTTTAATATTTGCTTTGGGAAACTCAAAGCCTGGAAACAAATACAATAATTCATTTGGTTTTTTCCTGCCAAGGGGCAATGGTAGGGCACGAGCTCGCTAAGAAGCAGCTCCAACTGTCCGTTTCTCTTTCGCATCCTTTTGTTAATAATTTGACCAAATTTGAAGTTGTTTGTTGTTGAAGTCCAAATCTGGTTTGTCTATGCTGAGTACTCTTGCATCACCCATGTCCTTTTTGCCTTCAATCTGTTCACCATCTGTGTTCAGGAGATTTAGAATCTTTGGGAGTTGAATCCTAATTTGAAAAAGGACCTAAAATTTTACAAGAACTTCTTCATTATAACCATCAAATGCCGAGAAGACATCCTTCCAATAATCATCAATTTCTTTGAGCGCAACTTCTTTGGTCTTCTTCACCATTTATTCTTTTTTCAAATTAGTTTTGATATCAACTCCTTTGAACTAGACATCTATTTTGTTGATTTAGTCAAAAATCTTGTCAATAAGCTTGGTATAATCCTCAACGGCTTGCTCTAATGTTTCAATCCTTATTTCAGCCTGAGCTGTTCACAGCAGAGAATTACATTGTCTTGCCAAGTTCTCCATACCTACCTTGTTCCATTCTAATGCCTTTGACTTGCACAAATCCAACAATGGTTTCCCCTACGGTTTGGAATCCCCATTTCTCCCTAGCCTGCTTCATCTTGAGCTTGCAGATTAATTAGCAGTTGTATATGCCTAACATACATGGCTAGGATCTGATGAGAGAGAATGAGATAGGGAATCCAGACTGGGAAGGGGAAGAGCTGCAACAGTGCCGATTTTGATTCTGTTGTCCGTTGTTGATGCTTGGACCTGGTTTTTGGACAAGGGTTCGTGCCACCCGATGCATTATCCTTTGCATGCCCGGATCTGGTAGGCATTGTGACTATTTGCAGTTATTTATCTTAAGATCTTCTGCTTCTTCCTTTGTTGGTTTCCTCTACTTTTGCTTTTGCTTTCATGGTCTGTCCATGAATTTAACAGAGGAAAGTGAGCCAAGAAATAAAATCTCTGAGATTTTGGCGAGGGTTTTCTCTTTTGGCTCAGATTAGGGTTTGGTCACCTCCGAAGCCCTGTCATGGCAATGGCAACGAGGGATATCGCTCTTGCCCCCAAACCCTTCTTCCGGGATGTTACCATGACGACTGCCTCCATACTCAAGAACGCTGACCATGGCTCATTTTCCTTGTTCTCACTACCTCCTTTGTTCGACCAGTCAAAACTAGAAAATATGACCAAAGCTTTGAAGGCAAGGAGGCCACAACAGTCCCAACCAAGTAACAAAGGCTCCTTTGTTCCTAAGTTGAATGATGCTCCAGTGGTGGAGATTCCTCCGGACTATATTCAGAGCCCGATCCTCACCCTAACTGAGAGAGCTCTTGCTTGCAAATTTGTGGGTATTTGGCCTAGCCCAACAACCATTCAAAGATGGATCACCTCTTCTTGGGGATCTAAAATATCTAGCTATGAATTCATGATGGCAGGGAGAGGGTATTTCATAGTTATTTTCTCCTCCACAGAGGAAAGAGATGCAATATTTCAAGGAGGTCCCTGGTTCCTTGGATCAAGCCCTCTCTACATGACCCCTTGGTCAATCAGTTTCGACCCACAAGTGGAAGAACCAGAAGAAGTCTCAATTTGGGTAAGACTACCATTTTTACCCCTACATTTATGGAATAAACCGACTCTTGAGATGATAGGTAACTCTATTGGCACATTTGTAGACTGGGCTCCTCCGAAGGCCAATAATGCAACTTGTGCTAGGCTGTGTGTTCAAGTCAATCTGAAAAAAGGGCTTCCTGAAAACATAGGTATCAAAGTCTTGGACTGGATCCATACCCAGCCACTGGATTATGAGCACATTCCCTTTAAATGTATTACCTGTCATCAATATGGTCATTTCTCAAGGAACTGTCCCACTAAGGTACAACAAGAGACAAAGGAGGAAGATCAAGAATTCCAAACAGTAAGAAGAAAACAGCAGAGAAGATCTAGAAGTAGAAGGAGGCCTCAACCACAGCCAGAAAGACAAAACAATAATAAGTTCTCTATTTTATCACAAAATGAGGAAGAGGAACATCCAGGGACATCTAAAAAAGGGGAAGATCCATCAGATCCTGAATCAGAAGACGAAGTGGAGGAAACTCAGGCTACCAAAGAAAACCTTCAAGAAGAGGAGATTGAAGAAATAGAAGAGACTCAGTTAGCAGCAACAATGATTCCAAGAGGCACCCCAGCCACCAGATCTTCTACTAGAGGGAGGAAATCTAATCAAGAGGTAAGAACAGAACAAGCAAATATAGAGATTCAAAAGAAAGCACAGACAACCTTAGACTTCAGCAAGGCTAAGAAGCCACTTAAGAAATGAAGGTTCTATCATGGAATGGAAGGGGATTGGGTAGTCCCCTTAAAAAAAAACTACCTAAGTCAATTAATAGCCCAGCAGAAGCCAATGGTTATCTGCATTCAAGAAACTAAATTGACAGAGCAGTTAGCAAGAATAGAATGGAAAAATATATGGAGATCCTCAGACCTAGAAGCAATAGATTCGTCAGGTGCCTCGGGGGGGCTTCTCCTTGCATGGGATCCACAAGCCCTGATATGTATTAATAAAACAAGACACTCAAATTGGATAGCAACTTCTTTCTCCTCTCCACAGGGACAGACTTGGACCATAGTCAATTTTTATGGACCAAATAACTTAGTCTTAAAACAAGAGGCTTGGAAAAGTCTTCAGCACTGGATTCGTCAAGAAAGACCCCCAAATTTAATTATATCAGGGGACTTGAATGTGACTTTAGCCCAATGGGAGAAAAAAGGAGGCATTCCCTCAAAAGACCCTTCTAAGGACCTGGTTATGCAAATTATAACTGAGCAGAAACTTCAAGACATAATCCCCAAAAATGGAAAATTTACATGGACAAACAGAAGAGTTGGGGTTAAATTCATTGCAGAAAGATTAGATAGATTCTTGATACAAGAAGATATACTATTCAGGTATCCACTTGTATCAAGTGGCATAATTCAAAGTTCGGTCTCAGATCATAAGCCTATCTATTTGGATACGGGTGATAGTGCTCTTGGAAAAAGGAAGATTCCTTTCAAATACAATCCATAATGGATGGAGCATGAGGAGTTTGCACCTTTAGTAGAAAGTATCTGGAAGCAACATGTCTGTGCAAACAGTCCCCAAGAGGTATGGAAAATGAAAATTTCCAATCTCAAGAAAGCCATTAGGGACTGGATTGCCAATAAGACTAAAGTTCAAAATAGGTCAAGCATATTGCTACAACAGATGGAGGAAGCAGAGCAAGAGATAGGTGATCAGCCTCCAACCCCTCAACAGGAAGAGAGAAGACTCCAGTTGAACCGAGAAATGGATCAAGCTTTCAGAGAAGAAGAGGCACATTGGAGACTTCGATCAAGAATGATCTAGCTCAAGAAAGGAGACAGAAACACAAATTACTTTCATCTAAAAACAATGCAGCACTACCAACGAAATACAATCAGAGAAATTCACAAAACTGAAGAAATTTATTCTGATCAGGCAGTCATAAAGGAACTAGCAAGAGATCATTACTCAGCCCTTCTCACAAAGACAACAGTAAATCAGCAGGCTCAGGCCACTCTCCTGAACAACATTCCTCCTTTGTTAAAAAATAGAGACAGAGAAGATCTCTCTTCAGCAGTAACCAAAGAAGAGTTGGAAGAAGTTATACGTTCACTGCCCAAGGACAAAGCTCCAGGACCAGATGGCTTCACCAACAATTTTTATCAGCAGTTTTATGAAATTATAGGAGATGACCTATTGGCAATGATAGAAGAGACAAGGATAAGAGGTAAGCTATCTGGGGCAATCAACTCCACTTTCTTAGCTTTAATTCCAAAAGAAAAAAATGCAGTTACTTTTGACAGATTCAGACCTATATCTTTGTGCAATTGCTCTTATAAGATAATGACTAAAATAATAGCAAATAGAATTAAAAGGAAGATTAATGATTTGATAGAGCCAGAACAAGGGGGTTTTATTCCAAGGAAACAAATATATGACAACATTATAATGATTCATGAAGCCCTACACTCAAGTGCCAAGTCCAAAAAGAAAAGAATAGCCATTAAACTTGATATGGCTAATGCCTTTGACAGAGTAGACATTGGCTTTTTAACACAGGTGTTAGCCAAATTTGGATTTCCAGCTCAAATGATAGACTGGATAAGAGCTTGCATAGAGGGACCTTGGATAGCCCCTCTAATCAATGGGGAACCTGCTAACTTCTTTAAAGCCACTAGAGGATTAAGGCAAGGGTGTCCTCTCTCCCCTTACCTTTATATCCTTCTAGCTGAAACTTTAGGGAGGACCCTGACCAAATTGAGAAGAAGGAAAGAAATCTTGGGAATTAGAGCAGCTACAGGATATAGAACAATCACTCATGCTCAATTTGCAGATGACACTATTTTACTGGGGGAAGCCACAAAACTGAATGTCAGGTTGATCAAAGAAGTTTTAGATTGCTTCTCTTCAGCCACAGGGGCAGAGATAAACACCCAAAAGAGCAGATTTTACACTATAAATACTTCAACAGCAGAAGATAGAGGTTTCTCTCAGATTTTGGGATTTCACAAAGGTAGTGATACCTTTAACTACCTAGGTGTTCCTATGGGCTTCCATATAAAAAAACAGGAAACTTGGAATGTAATTCTAGAAAAGATGTCAAGGAGAATACAACAGTATAGCAATGGTTGGTTGAGTTTGGCTGGAAGAGTTATTTTAATCAAATCAGTATTAGCAAGTCTTCCCATATATCAACTGTTGGTGTATCATGCACCCTTATATATCTTGCAGAAGTTAGATGCAATGTTAAGAACTTTCCTATGGCAAGGGGGAAGGCAATCAGATAGGAAAAAGTTCCATTTGGTCAATTGGGAGACTGTTACCAAGCCAAAGGAGCAGGGAGGCCTAGGAATCAGAAAAACAGCAATTGTTAGCAAGGCACTAAGTGCTAAGCTGCTTTGGAATCTGCTCACTCCACCAGACTCTCCATGGAAGCAAATCTTAAAATGCAAATATCTGAACAACTCTAATGGGATCCAGCTCATAAAAAGTGTGAAAAGCATAGCAGGCTCCTCCTCAATTTGGAAACATATTGTGGAAGCTAAAGATATTATATTAAATCATACCTCTTGGATTCCAGGGGATGGTAAACAAATTAATATATGGGATGATCCAGTCTTGGGAGGACCTCCAATCATTAAGAATTGTTTCCCCAGAAATAAAAGCAGACCTGCAACAGTTGGGTGTTAACTCTCTTGCAAGCTTAATTGAATGGGTGAGAGATCCACCCCTGCCACATCTTGACCAAGACTCATGGAGACAACTGCACATCCAAACTGAAGGGATTAAACTTTCTCCCCAAATTCCAGATCAGCTTATATGGGGCTCTATTAGTGGGTCAGGTGTTTACACAGTCAGACAAGGGGTGTTATTACAGCAACAGGGTCAGAAGAACTCAACCATAGCTAAGGTATGGAATTACAAGGTTCCCCCCAAACTTCAAGCCTTTCTTTGGTTGGTGCTCCAAAACAAGATTCTTACTGGAGACAACCTCATTAAGAGGAATATCATGGGGCCTCATATTTGCCATAGGTGTCTTAAGAACAATGAAACAATATCACATCTATTCTTTCAATGTACAGAAGCAGTTAAAATCTGGATTGAAATAACCCAACAGCTAGGATCAGCAATCTCAGGAACCTTCAACTCAGAAAATTGCCTAACCAATTGGGGCCAAATGTACAAATGGGGACTGAAGGACAAGCACCTTATCAGGCAGATATGGTATTCAGTGCCAATATTCATCATTTGGCACATATGGAAGGACAGAAACAGGATAATTTTTTATGACAAAAGAACCAATTTTCAAGTGTTAACCAATAGAGTGTTAAGGGAGATAGTCTTGAACACAAAAGCTATATATCATAAACAACAAGACATTAGGAGATTAAGAAAAAAGGAGATACAACTGTTACACCAAATGGATCTCCAAAATCTCCTAAATTCTGGGCCACAGGTTAGAACAATCAAACCTCCAGAGATAAAGTTCCCTGCACTTTTCTTTGATGGAGCCTCTAAATCAAACCCAGGCCGTGCAGCGGCTGGTGGTGTGATACTAGTGGCACCACACTATGAAATGCTTCAGTTCAAAATCAATTTGGGGAAAACAACCAATAATGTTGCAGAATTGATAGGTTGTGAAATGGGACAAAAATTGGCTCAGGAACAAGGCATTAAACAACTCCATGTGTATGGTGATTCGAGACTTGTGATCTCTGCCCTATCTAAGGGGAAGGATTTCTCATCAGTCCAACTACAAATAGTTCAGAGAAGACTAAGAGAATTGGAGCAGAAGTTTGAATATATACAATACTCCCACATTGGAAGGAGGCATAATATGGTGGTTGATCGCCTTGCAAATGAGGCCATAAACATAGCCTATTTGCATCTCAGAGTAATACAAAAAAAGAAAAGCAGACAACATGAGTGGCACAGATGATAGGAAGCATATGGCAATTTTGGAGCCTTTGAAGATTTTGGCGCCCCTGGAGACTTTGATGCCTCTGGACAACCTTGGAACATTGCGTGATTCTGGAGCTTTTGGTGTTTCAAGTTTTCTCGGTGATTATGGTACCCTTTGCATCTCTGGCACCCTTGGTATACTGTTGCACTTTTTGGAGTTTTTGAATTTGCTTTGTTGCTTGTGTTAGAGTTACTATGTTAGTAACTATAATTATTACCTCATTTGGTTAATTGTAAAGATTCACTTAGGTAGAGTTTATTTATCGTATGGTAAAAAGTAGCTTGTTACTTTTTACCACTAGGTTATTTCTATTTACTAGTTACCTAGGTTAGTAAGTTAGTCATTGTAGTCAACTTGACTACGTAACTAGGTTAGTGGTTAGTTGTTAGTGTCGGCATCTTTGCCGTCATTCATGATTAGTTAGCATATTGTTAGCTTCAATTAGGGATATTATTTTTATAAAATCCTAAGGCTATTTCTAGCCCATGTAAATGTAATTAAGCCTTTTACATATTAATAAATTTTTTAATGCTTCAGCTCCTATCATTGGTATCAGAGCGGGCATTTGCCTCGCGCTCCGATTGCGTAGGCAGTGGACCTGGACAAGGCGGCAGCAAGCCGTTCCAGTTGGTCTAGGGGCCCAAATCCCGACACACGGGACCCCTGGACAAGCACCCTTCCTGAAGCAACATCCTTGGCATGTTTTTCGAGGCTCATTTCTGCTGAATCTAAGACAATAATTCCTTTGCACGGAATTTCGTGGAGCGCGCATGGAAATCGAGGCGGTGGCACTAATTTTCCTAGTGATCGAGCTCAAATCTCTGTCTGCGATCCGCTACTCGAACAACACTACAGGCTGTCAGATCCCGCAGGTGCTGCCGACTCTGACGCGAACAACACTGCAGGCTGTCAGATCCCGTAGAGCACCGGAGAGCTGGCGCCCACCGATTGACGGTGACGGAGCGGCCTTCCGTCGACCAAAAAGCGAGGGCAGGCCCGCCCTCCATATCCGGCAACCGGACCGCTGACTAGGCCAATCTCTGGGCCAGCCTCGATGCGGGATTAAAGACTGACAGAGGGGACCACCCTGTCAGCCTCGACATGCTGTATCTGACAGGGCGGACAACCTTGTCAAAATCTGACTAGGACATAGGGCAGGAGCGCCCTGACAAACACTCCGCCAGCGGCCCTGACAACATGACCTGGCACAACCTTCAAGAAGGCTGACGTGGCAGGCGGACACGTGGACTGGACACTTGGCGTCTGATGTGGCGGGCGCTAGGCAGGCTGACCTGACGGGTGCGATATTTGAGGTAACTGACAACTGACGTGGCGGTTTGACTAGCGCGATTCCCGAGGGCGATGTCTAGGTGGAGCTGATCTGGCGAGGGACGCGTGGCCAGATGAGGTGGCAAGGCGGGTGACGTGGCATCATAGACTACGTGGGCGATCTGGCTGGCAACGGGCGCTTGTGTGGCATTTTGTGATTCGTTGGCGTGTGGCAAAAGGTTTGTCGTGGTCCACGATTGCCCGCAGGCAATCGAATAATATAGGGGCATTTCTTCTATTTAAACGCCCACTGCAGCGACATCCCGCTGCATGTGGGATAAAACATTCGTTTTTTTTTTCGAATTGTTCGGCGGAATGAGGAACAAAGGGGAGATAGTCTCCCTTTCCTCCCGTCCGGCTCAGTAGACCGGACAGTCGACCGCCCCCGCCACTAAGGCGCTCCGACGCTGCCAGACGCGGGTTCAAATCTCGCTAGCGCTGCGCCACACATATTTTGCTTTATAACGCAAAAAAAAAAAAAAAAAAAAAAAGAAAAGAAAAGAAAAGAGAATATATATATATTTTTTTATTTAAATTAATATTTTTTCATCTATAGGTTTAATATATATTTTTAAAATCAAATCCTTTGATTTTTTAAGAAATATTTGATTTATTGAAATTATATTACTTTCTTCAAAACTTATTTAGCAAATATAAAAATTCCAAGGAGTTTTTGTTTTCTCACAAAACGGGATCTAAAACATAGAAGAGCATTTTTTTTATGAAAAATTAGAAAGCCCTAAATTCTTCTCAAACTTGTTAAATTTGCAACCATGTAAGGAGACAAAATCAAACACATTTGATTCTTTATTGCAAATTTGGAAAACAAGGAGACTCAAAATTTTGTAATATTCAAAGGCAAAGTGTGCATTTGTTTTCTCCAAGGGGGATATAAGACATAAAATTGCACATTCTTTTTGCAAAATTGAGAAGAATTTGAAGCCTTGGGTCCATAAAAACCAAGTCGTTTGTCGACTGGTCTGGAAGCATTTCAAACGCGGGTCGTGTGTTGACTTGTCTTGGAAGGAGTGCTAGTTTTGTTAATTTTGCAAATCAAGGGGGGAAGACAAGAAATTGATCTTCTTTGCAAAATTGTAACACAAAAGTGAGGAGCACTTTAAAACAAAAACAAACTTGTTAAATTTGCAAAACAAACAAGAAAAGGCAATTGTTTAATGCCACATTCTTTGCAAATTTGGAAAACAAGAGGAGAAAAAATATATCAATTTTTTGCACAACACAAATTCAAATTTTGTTGCAAAAACTAAAAGGTGCATTTTCGATTTTACTCAACACCTTCATTGGCAAATTAGGTGCATTTTTGGTTGCATCCGACACCTATGTGATAAGAATTTTGTGGGCATTCTTGTTTGATTATTGCATTATTTCTTTTTGCAATTATAAGTCATAAAATCAAGAACACTCAACCCCAAAATTTCACAATAAATTTGTGTTAACCATTGCACAAATTTAAAGCCAATTTCACTTGATATTCTCTCCTAAAACAAAATCCCTAATTCACTCTTATTTTTTTGGCTTAATTTCCTCAAACTGATTATTTCTCTTCAAGAGGATTTTCAGGCAGGTGCCATTAAATATCTTTTTGAGTGAATTATCTTCCAACTCTGATTTGTTTGGCTTAATTTCCTCAAACTGATTATTTCTCTTCAAGAGGATTTTCAGGCAGGTGCCATTAAATACCACTTAAGAGTGAAAGAAAGATCATCTTAGTACAAATTCTAGGACCTTCATCATGGCAACTATCAAATACTTAACTGATACACAATTGCTTAAAGGTCCTAACTATTCAGCATGGAAAACTAAGATGAAAGGCAAAGGCACATCACAGAAGCAAAACAAAGGCAATATTGCTAGTGAAGTCTAGTCTTGATTCTGATTCTGATTCAGTAAAAGCACACAGAGTGCTCATTGCTAAGACAGTATTGTAGAGGGGAATGCAAATTTGTCACCTTAAGCAAGCACCATTTCCTCTCTCCTTTTTTTAGGCTTCATAAATAGCATAAGTTTTTGTTTGAAGTACTTGCAATAAAGGGGTGATTGTACCTCTTTTTAGGCTTCATAAATAGCAAACTCTCATTGTTTGAAGTACTTGTAACAAAAGGAGGGAATTTTCTGGTGTAAAATTTGCCTAGGAGGCAATCTTTGTACAATCCTTCACAAAGCTTCTTAAGTTGCACATCTTTTGCAATTAAGGGGGGATCAAAATTTCTTTTCTTACTTCACACAAATTTTTGTAAAAAGGGAAGTAGACTTATAAGGGTGCATTTTCAGCAGCGACCGACACCTTAGTCACACTTCTTTCAGAAATTTCATTACATGTTTTTGCAATAAGGGGGGAAAACTTATAAGGGTGCATTTTCGGCAGCGACCGACACCTTAGCTACCTTATCAAAACTTTTTGCAAAATCATATTGTAACCGAATGAACCTCGTATGAAGTGATATACTCTACTACACCTAGCGATTGCAGCGGCTGGTTACCCATGCAATTCGGTTGGATGACAAGATTACAATAAGGACATTCGTTGATGTGAAGAAAAAGTGAGGAAAGATCCACTTTTTGCTTAGGAGCAGCCAGAGCACTGTGACAGAGCCTGAACAAAAGCAAGAACCAACAGATCAACATCTTTTTCACGGTATTGGGACAGTTATATACATTACCCAAATAATGTAATAAGGGGGAATGTTAGAGTTACTATGTTAGTAACTATGATTATTACCTCATTTGGTTAATTGTAAAGATTCACCTAGGTAGAGTTTATTTACCGTATGGTAAAAAGTAGCTTGTTACTTTTTACCACTAGGTTATTTCTATTTACTATTTACCTAGGTTAGTAAGTTAGTCATTGTAGTCAACTTGACTACGTAACTAGGTTAGTGGTTAGTTGTTAGTGTCGGCATCTTTGCCGTCATTCATGATTAGTTAGCATGTTGTTAGCTTCAATTAGGGATATTATTTTTATAATATCCTAAGGCTATTTCTAGCCTATGTAAATGTATTTAAGCCTTTTACATATTAATAAATTTCTTAATGCTTCAGATCCTATCAGCTTGTTCCTCCTTTTGGACAACAATCTTGTGACCTCCAGGCTGTTTGTTGGATAATTGTTCTTTGCAAATTTGAATATCAATATATAACTTATTTTCTATAAAAAAACCAGACATGGCCAAGCCTTTTCTACCATTGATTTGATTTCCTCGTGAAATTTACCAACTGCATCTACAAGTACCTCTCCAGCCATAGCAATATTGTATATCCTGGTTATGTCCATGGTGGAATCATCAACAACTTCTTTAATGTTTTTTTTTTTGTTAACATAAGGGCCTTCCTTTTCTTCCTGAATGGCCTTTGAAATCTATATTACAAGCCTTTTTGCCATTTTAAAATTTGGGTGTTTCAGACTTGGACATCCCTGCTTCATATTTGCTTTTCTAGAAACCAAACTTGGCAAAGAGTTTCTTCATGCGTTACTTCTCGACTTCTAGTCAAGCATTCTTTTCCATTAGATTCCTGAGGTTATCTATTGTCAACTTTTACGCCGATTTAGCAGCCCATGTTACCCTGGATATCCAATTTTGGCAGATTGTGCGTGATGACATCAAAGCCTTCCCTTGTCAATTTCCTTTTTGTAGGTGTACCAAGTTTTGCATCTTGCTTCACAACCAGATTTATTTTATCTTTATTGTAGGCTACATTTGACATCAGTACTTTCCTCTTAGTGTCCATCACCATGTCATCAAACATATCGGAAAGATTAGTTGCCTTCTTTATTTTCTCCAAGCGTTGGTCTTCTTTTAATATTTGAGTGAGAAAATCATCATGGTTTGCTTGGTGCTGTGCTGCCAAAGCCAAAGCCTTGTCTTGCTGGTTTCTCTCTACACCTCCATCTTGTCTCCATCTGACAGTTCCATAGTTACATTGGGAATCTTCTCTTTTTCATCATTTTTCTTGGCCTTTTTCTTTTTAGCTTTCTTTGGAGACAAAAGGCTTCCTTTTCTTCTTATTGGATCATCATTATCATTCACCACTCTCTCCAGCAGCTCCACTTGAAATGCCAGTCTGCCTTCTCTTAGAAGAAACAGACTCAAATATTTCTTTTGACTCTCCCTTTGCGAATGATTGGTGTGGGACTGTCGAGTTTTAGGAGATTCTGTGGGTCCTTCGGATACCTCTTCATATACATGGCTAATAGGTGAATCATCTCCTGGCTCAATACCACCTCCTATTTCTTTATCCTCAAAACCTGACTCTACCTCATATTTAAGAGAAGATTCTCCCTCTAATGCTTCCTTTGCAACATTTGGTATTTCAGCGTCTAAAGCAGGTTGAATCTCTTTAACCAATTCGTTGGAAGTAGATTTGCTAAAACTCTCCTCCGTCTCTTTGGTTCCTTTAGTTTCTTCAGATTGATCAGAATTTTGCTCTTCAACCACTTGCTGGACTCCTTCCAACTTGATCCATTTGGGCAGTTCTGGTTCTCCTGTTGCCTGAATCTAACTCCTTGATTTCCATCACAATTTGCCCAGAAATCTTCTTCATCAGATTCATGTTGAAAGTGCATTTTTGCCCTTTTCGGAGTGTATTTCTTCCTCTTCTATCATAGTTGTTTCTCTCCTTTACCTTGGGGAAAGAGAATTCCTGAATTTTTGCTTCCAAATTGCTCAAATCCCTTGAAGACTTGAATGTATAACAACCAATGGAAAATGGAAATTCTACGAAGGCCTTAAGGTGCTTTTTGGTACACTTCTTATGAAAAGGTTTGTATCTGCTGGTAGGACTCCTTAAGGATCAATTCATCAGTGGGCCTGATGGGAAGCGCCACTGGCTTGCTTACGCCTCCAAACACACTGATGTAGGAATAAGTAGCATTAGGTACATACCAATTGACACATGGGTGTATTGCTTTCATTGCTTCCTCAGACAACCCGGTATCACTGTCCCCAAAAGAATTTCGAAGACATGCATTAAGAAAATATCATGAATGCAAAATATTTGCTTCTTCCAATTCTTTGCATGAAAAATTGGATAGCATTAGGGCACTAGAAGTCCTTGATCTATTTTCTTCTTTATTCTTAGGTTAATCCTGTTGGCAACAAATTTCAAGAGAACGTAAACCAAACAGGTAGTCATATAAAATGGGTTAGTTGTCGAGACCTACAAGAGTTGACAAGTCAATTCTTGCAAGATTACATAAGCCCAATCAATTGGCTTCCCATCTTCAAAAATAAATTTCAGAAAAGGGAACATCTAGGTTTTAAAATGATGAGACTCTGGTTCACCAATAATTCTGTTCAGCAAAACAATGGAATCATCAATCTCTTCCTTGAAGTCCGCTTTGGTACTTTCATCATAATGTCAAGGTTTTGTTTCTTTGTAACATGCAACCACCTCCTATCAATGAACTTCAAGAATGCCTTCTGATTGCTTTCTCAAGTCAGTGCTACCTTTTTTTTGGTGGTAACTACCGCGTCTCCCACTGGCTTGTTAAGTTTAAATACCACCCGAATCGCGGATGGTTTGATGGAGGCAAATGCCTTTCCTTGTGAAGTAACCAAATTTCCTATCTGGAGATCCAAGTGCGCTGCAAGGTATAAGACCAACTCCAGGCAAGTGAAGGTGTCTTTGAAAATGGACACCTTGGTGATCTTAAAACTTCTCAGCTCACTGTACCTCTTCTCTAGTGAGATATCTTTCTCGAGCACCTCATAATCACTTATGGCCATTACTGTGTTGGTAATTTTAGACAATTCTGAGATTACCTTAGTTTCCTCCAGAGGTTCATATATGAACCTCATAGTCTTCTTTGATGCGGAAGGAGCATCTGTGGTGAGTAAACAATTCATTGGACTATTTTGTACACTTGCAAAACATCAAGAGGATACTTAGCCAAAATGCTTTGGAAGGTTACTCTGTCTTTTGCAAATATTAGCAATGTGGGAAACAGTAAGTGAGTAGACAATTTGTTTGAAATGTAGTGCAAGTCTACAAGGACATATCCCCAAGAAAAGTCTGCATTGTGTAGAGGGAGTGCAAGTCTGCAAGTTCATGTCTGCTAGAAAGCTCTACATGGTGCAAAGACATTTGCGTGCAGAGAACTAACAAGAAGGTAATCAATTTGAATGCATGCTTCATAATGTGGGAACACTTGTTAGTTCGCAAAACACTTGTTCAAATTTGGAATGTGGGAAAAAACACAAGATAAACTAAAAATGGGGAGATGCATTAAGAGTGATTTTCAAGCTTTGAAAATCATCCCTGCAAAGCAAAGTCCACAAAATTTTTCCACAGAACACTTAGAGAATTTTGTTGTGCAGGGAAAACACGCGGGGTGGAATCAACTGAATGTATGCGATTAAAGGGCTTACAACTTTGGAAAAACATCTCTGCAATGCCATCTCACAAAGTTTTACATGTAGCACCCGGATAAATTTTGAGGGCGTGGAGACAACTTATGCGAATTGCATAGTGCAGGGAAAAGCAAAGACAAGTGGTTGGATGAGAATTTCAAATGTTCATGTTGCCATGCAAGATCGTGGGCTTTTCTCCAGTGAAACCCTTATTGATGTGGGTAAAATAGCAAAATGGGTTGAGCGGTTGGGGACCCTCATGAAATTTTAAAGGTTTACTTCACAAGAACCACCACAAAATAGTTGAACGAAATTGCAGTCTTTGGGCATGGGATTATATTTCAGGAAAGGAAAACGATAGACATGCAAGGATGAGTTTTTATGAAAAGACATGAGTGCTGCTCAGGGTGGTGGGAGCTTCCACCTGAAAATTAAAACAAAACAAAGCAACAAAGGCTGAAGAGAAATAGTAAACAAAAGAAAAATTGGCTAGTAAAGGGATAAATATCCCTATCAGGGAAGACTGTTGCACTTTAAGGAGGATAAGTGTCTTGAGCAATTTCCTCGTGTGCTTGCCCTAACTTGGAAGGGTAAAATGTAAAAAACAACCAAGGTAGAACCTGGTTATAGGAAAAATAATAAATGAAAACCTTATTATATGCATATGAGATAAATGCAGGTAATGTATTAATTACAAAATGATGGTGGGAGCAGCAGCTTTGGGAGATGTGCCAATGAAGGAATTGCTGTGGAGGTACACAAATGTGGGGTAACAAGACAAAAGGTGCTTGGAAGGTTGTTATGCAGATTTAGATTGACATCCCCACATGATGAAACCTGCAAGAAAGGTTGCTTGCAGGAGGCAGGGAAAGACTAACCTTGACATTGCATCTGCATGAAACACTTTCTGCAAAGGGCCAAATGCTAGCGAGTGGGGTGTGGACATGCATTGACATTTGGACGTTCACAAATATTCATTGTCAGATGCATGTTCACATCTGTAATCCGCAAGAAACTTGGGTAAATTTTTTTTTTTTTGAAATCTTTTCTTCAAAATTTAGCTGAAAGAAATACTTGGAATTATGTTTTTTGATTTTCCTAGTCTTTCCAAGTGTAGAACTAAGCGTGACATTGGGAGGGGGGGTGAATCAGTGTGTATTAAAAATTTAATCCAACTATGAAATCAAATCAAAACAAACAATCACACAAACATGCATCACATAACACCAGATTTATAGTGGAAACCCGATGTGGGAAAACCATTGTGCCAATGGATTGTTTGGACTCCCATCCAAATCCAGCCTCGAAAATGTTTGGTCTTTACAATATTTTTGCAGCACCAACTGCAGGGAATGGCACCAACCAACCCGGACTTTAGCAGCACCAACTGCAAGGAGCACCGACCCCGATCACCAAGCACCCACTCGGCAAAAACAAAAACTGTAGTAGAAAATCTGATCTCCGTTCCAAAAGACCCTGAGTGGTCTAGCTCATTGCTTCTCTCTACACATCCACTCTGACTAATCTCATCTGATTTGAATCTCAATCTCACACCCTTCTTTGTACTCACACTGACTCCTTTTAAAAACCTTTTTGCAATACCTTTCCTTTTAAAAACCTTTTTGCAATACCTTTAACTTCCAACACTTCAACTTCCTAACAAATTTCGAGCTGCAAAATGACCGTTTCAGCATTCAATAACGTCTCCCTTGGGAGACATAACGTTCTTCTAGATTTTAAAATTCTGCACGCGCTGGAAAAAGAACGGACTCAAAAGGAGTTATGGATCAAAAGTTATGACCTTTTAAATTTCGCTTTATTTTGGAGAGGCATTTTGTCAAACAGTTCACGGACAATTTGTTATGCACATTACTCGTTCTCACACTTGGAGGCCTCGAAATTACTCCGACCAAAAAGCAAAGATGTTCAATTCGATGAGCTATACGTGAAACAACACTTAAACGGCACATTCGGCAACAAGAAAATATGAATTTGAGTATTCGAGCGCAAAAGCACTTGGCTGCCCAAAACTTGAAAAAGTGCTATAGAGGCATTTTGCAACTGCTGCCGTTTCTTCCTCGGGTCTCCGTTCGGGCTGAAATTTAAAACATAAGCTCTTTGTATATCAGACTACCTCCAGTAAAAATTTCGAAGTTTGATTCCTCACAGATTGCTTAATATACCTCCGACAAAGTGGCCTTTGACGCTGATTTTACACCTGTCACATAAACTGCAAAAAGTGCTCCAGAGCCATTTTGCAGCGCTCACCGTTTCTTCCTCCGAACTCCGTTTGGGCTGAAATTTAAAACTTAAGCTCTCAGTATATCCAGTTACCTCCAATAAAACATTTGAGGTCCAATTCCTCATGGATTGCTTAATATTCCTCCCGCAAAGTGACCTCCGACGCAGATTTTACAACTGCAGTTTCATGACCAACAATGCACCGGCGAAGCAACCGGCCGTTCCAACACTGCAACCACACTTGCTAATGATCAAAAAACCTCCAAATAGTATCTTGGGCTGTCCAACACATTCCATTGACGTTTTGCCACTTTGACAACTTCCTTTTTTCCTACTTTGACAACTTCTTGACGATTTTTGCAACTTTTGCAAATTTGCACGAACAACCTGTAACAACTTCACCTAAACATCACAAACATTCTCATAAGCATTCAACACCACTGTACATACTCCGAACAACCTCCGAACAACTGTCCACTTGCATCAACCTGTCCATCCGAGTGTGTTGACAACAATGACAATACTGTCGTTGCACCTTGCTCAACAATCTCCCCCTTTGGAATTGTTGGCAACACACGCACAATTTCTTGTAACTTTTCTCCCCCTTTGACAACAAGACCAAAGGGCTGTTGCAAACTCCCCTTGAGTCCATGCACAACATTCTCAGGCAAAAATTATTACACTTAGCAAAAATCACAAACATGAGCAAAAAGATAAACAAAGACACAAATGCTCCCCTTGAGAATGTGACCCCGATAGCTAGTCAATGCTTGGGAAGTGTGACCACTCCCAATTTATTGTGAAGGTACTCAAATACTTCCTTGGGCAATGGTTTGGTGAAGATGTCCGCTACTTGCTCTGTTGTTAGAACAAAATCCAACTTAACCTCACCTTCCGCAACTTTCTCCTTCAAAAAATGGTACCGGATAGCAATATGTTTTGTGCGAGAATGCATAACCGGATTCTTTGAGATATTGATTGCACTTGTATTGTCACACATGATCGAGATGGGCTCACTGAAATTTATTCCAAGATCCTTCAAAGTTTGTTTCATCCAAAGTACCTGTGTACAGCATGATGTCGCTGCAATATACTCTGCCTTTGCTGTGGATAATGAGACTAACTCCTGCGTTTTGCTATGCCACGCAACAAGATTATCACCAAGATAGAATGCACCTCCACTGGTACTCTTCTTGTCATCTACACATCCTACCCAATCTGCATCTGAATACGCAATAAGGGTGAAGTCCTTACCTTTCGAATACCATAACCCATACTCCATAGTACCCTTGAGGTACCAAAAAATCCTCTTTACTGCTGTCACATGAGTCTCCTTGGGACAATATGCAAATGATCCACATTTAAGGTGATGTATTCAACCTTATAGAAGGAAAATACAAGCAGCTTTGAACAAATGGAGAAGGTTCTAAAAGAAGAGAACTGCTGTGTAAAATGAACCAAGGTACATATATTATAAGGAGATTGTAGGATCTAGTTCATGAGAGATGATAAGGCCCCAATAGTTGTTGGGTACTTTTGCTGAATTGCAAAGATGTATCTATTGGCCTGAGATGCAGATGTACAAGAATTTTTTGAGGATGTGCATCATGCTATACGAGCAAACTAAATAATGCC
Organism: Wollemia nobilis; assembly: GCA_028583015.1. Lineage (NCBI taxonomy): Eukaryota > Viridiplantae > Streptophyta > Pinopsida > Araucariales > Araucariaceae > Wollemia > Wollemia nobilis. The sequence goes on from JAQPPZ010000030.1 coordinate 2,996,729, forward strand.
ATGCAAGGACTGCATATACCTCTACCAGTGCCCACTCAACCTAGGGAGAGCATAATCATGAATATTGTGTTTGTTTACCAGAGACAAGGTAATGATTATTTGTTTGTCATTGCAGATTGTTTCAATAAGATGCATTTGTTAATTCCTTGTGCAAGACTATATCAGGCCAGGAAGCCACACAACAGTTACTCAACCATGTGTGAGTGCACTTTTGTTTGCTGAAGTCTATAGTGTCAAATTAGGATTCTTGAAATTTGAGCAACTTTTAAAGAGCTTTGTGGAGATCCACCCCAAGTTGTGGTGACAATTTGAGTTTCCAGTCGTAGATGGATAGACAAATTGAAGTGGCAAGTCAATTTTTTGCACATTTGTTGAGAATATATAATCTAAATAATTCCAAGGCTTGTGATGACATAATGCCATATATTCAGCATTGCTAACAGAAAGCATTTGCAGCTTGGTTAGTTTATCTCCATTCAAGACATGTCTAGGTTTCTTACCATTCTTGATGATAAATTTGAGAATTAAACTTCATTTGAGGATGCAATGAATTTGGAAGCCAAAAGGCACTAGGTTTGTAGAAAATGAAATGAAATGAAATATTATTAATGTCCATGATGGGCCAAAAAGACCCGAGGGACTATAAAAAGGACAACAATAACTGCCAACGAGCTGGCCAAAGCGCCTAACAAAGAAAGAAACTAATATTATTACAAAGATGCAACCTGAAAAGCGGGCCAAAGGGAGTGGGAAAAAAGAAGAGAGGAAAGGGGTCGGCTGAAGTCCAAAAGAGTGGAGTGCATGCCAAGAAGAACGGAGAGAAAGAGAGAGGTAAGGGCGGGGGGCGGGGGGGGGAGCAGCTCTAAGGGGCAAACTCCAACACCCTAGAAACTAGTCTCTCCTAACAGTTGAGGCCGAAGAATCTATGTTGAAGAAATCCATGATTTGTCTTTGTCCATCACTAATCCGGGGCTGCAACAAACTGTATCAAACGCCGAAAGATGTGAAAGCGGGCTCTTGACATCTCAACAAAATTATGATGGCAAACACAATGGACATTGAGAAGCTTAAGTCCTTTGAGTTGGGGATTTGGGTTGGTTGTATTTGAGCTTAAATACAACCTTCAACGACAAGGAAAAAGTTCAAACCAAATTGGTATGGGCCTTCCCATATCCTGCAGTAATCTGGAATGAAACCAAACTGGATTTGTCTCCATGTATGTAGACATTGCCAGTCATTAATGTGGCTTGTTTTTGTTGTTTGAACCCTTACTGAAGTTGAAGGATTGTGGAAAGCTTGAAATAGTTCTTCATTTATGTTTGAAGTTGTTAATCATCTCTATAAATATGACTTTTGAATTCAATGAATATTCATTATAGTTGAGAAAATTGGAATCGGATCGGAATCAGCATGGAAAAATAATTGGAAAAAATTGGCAAAGAACGACCAAAAAAATAACTGAAGAAAATGCAAATTTTCATTGAAAAAATGCTTTTTTCATTCATATCACAATGAATTAACATTATTATTATGCAAATAAAATATCAATAATGTAAGTGATACAAGCTTAAACTACACATGAAAGTGGCAAGTGATAAAAATAATGAGAAAAAGAAGAATGGGCCCAAGATATTGTAGAGCAACAACAGATGGAACTCAATCATATAGGCAAAACCTGGTTCAAATCCCCACATAGTGATTGACACTTCTGCAATAAGGCCTCGCATGATAACACTGTTAGGAAGTGAAGTCACTATGCAGTACAGGCAACCAAAAAAAGGATTGCAGCAGGTTAAAGGAGGCCAGATGTCAAGGCTGGGCCCGACGTCTGGGCTGCCAGACGTCTAGGCTGGTAGACGTCCAGCCTGACGTCTAACCAAGTAGACGTCTAGGCCGGACGTCAAGCCAAGTAGACGTCAAGCGGTGGACGTCTAGGTAGACAACAGGTTGCGGAAGACGAACTGTTTCGGTTCCATATGAAGACAAACAGTTTTGCGGAGGTCTCCTTGGGGAGAGGAAACGAACGGTTGGGGTCTTCCTTGTCTGCTCTATAAAAGGGACTTGATCCCTTGCATATGTTAGATGGTTGGTTGAAAACGTTGAAAGACGTGGATGTAAATTTTGCTGAAAATAATAAAAGAGAAGTTGCCATTGCCTCGTGGTTTTTCTTGCACATTGCAGGTTTCCACGTAAATCTCTGTGTCACTTGTGTTACTGTTTCCGTGTTCTATATTTTTGTTATGCTTCCTCTTGTAGGTGATAAATCTTGAAGTTTAACCTAACATCTGGTATCAGAGCTAAGGTTTTGTGCAAGTGGGAGTTGCAACAATGACAAAATGTGTAACTAAGTTCGAAATTGAGAAATTTGATGGCAGGAACTTCGCTTTATGGAAGATGAAGGTGGAGGATTTGTTAGTTCAGAATGACCAAGCTCAAGCCTTGGAAGGGGTCGCGAATAATCCGAGCAGCATGAAAGATGAGGAGTGGACAACGCTTGACATGAAGGCGGTTTCTACAATCCGTCTCTGCCTAGCGGACTCCGTCTTGTTCAATGTAGTTGAAGAGAAGACCGCAGAAGCCCTTTGGCAAAAGCTTGAAAAGTTGTATGAAACAAAATCAACAACTAACAAGGTTTTTCTAAAAAGCAACTTTATAGCTTGAGGATGAAGGAAAGTTCATCTGTGGTAGATCATTTGAATGAGTTTAATACTCGATCGATGAACTGGTTTCGATTAATGTGAAGATGGAGGATGAAGATAGGGCTATCACCCTACTTTGTTCCCTCTCGGACACTTGGGATCATATGCTGATGACCATCGGTAATTCATCATCGAGAACTCTCAAATTTGATGATGTGGTAGCCGCTTTGTTGGCAGAAGAGTTGAAGGCGAAAAACGTCTTTGGAACCCTCAACCAATGAAGCCCTATCTGTGAGAGGTCAATTGTTCGAGGGGAGTAAACAAGGTAGAAAATAGTCCAGATCTAAATCTAAAGGATGTAAGCAGAAAGGGAAGTGCTGGCATTGTGGGAAGCCAGGACACTCCAAGAAGGACTGTTGGCAATTAAAGAATGGTGAAAAGCAAAATCAGCTATCAGCTGAGGCCAGTGCAGCAGATTGAGGAGAGACGACAACATGTGAAGCCTTTTGTATCAGTAACAACAGATCAGTTTTATATACCTAGGTTTTGGACTTAGGTGCATCCTTCCACATGTCTCCCCACAGAGACTGGTTTGAAAAATATCAGCCACATTGTGGTGGAAAGGTCTATTTGGGTGATGATCATCCTTTAGAAATTGTGGGAAGAGGGGATATAAAGATCAAGCTGGACGATAGTAGAGAAAGGATGTTATGTGATGTGTGACATGTGCCCGATTTGAGGAAGAATTTGCTCTCAATCAAAATGATGGATAAGCTAGGGTATTCTGTCACCTTCCGTAACAACTCATCGCAAGACTACCGGAGGAGCTCTTGTAGTAGCAAAGGGAGAATCTTATGGGACTTTATACCGTTTATGCGGTGATACGGTGACAAACCATGCAACGAACAACAACTTCGTTCGGGATGCAGTAATGCTATGGCATCAACACCTAGGCCATATGAGTGAAAAAGGCCTGAAAATTTTGCATGACAGAGGTATGCTTTCCGGGATTAAGTCTTGTAATTTAGACTTATGTGAGCACTGTATTTTTGGTAAACAGAAGAGGGTTCGGTTTACTGCAAGTCCTGGTAAGAGTTCTGATTTTCTGCAACTTATACATTCGGATATGTTTGGACCTGTCCCCACTCAGTCGTCGAATGGCACCATCTATTTTCTGACTTTTATAGATGATTATTCTAGGAGAGTGTGGGTTTACTTTCTGAAGAAGAAGTTGGAAGCTTTGCAGAAATTTAAGGAGTTCAAAGCACGGGTAGAAAAGAGTTTGGGCAAGTCAATTTTGTGTCTTAGGTCAGATAATGGGGGTGAATATTGCTCCAAAGAATTTGAAAATTTTTGTATGCAGGAAGGTATTAAGCACCAGAAGACTGTACCATACACTCCACAGCAAAATGGTGTGGATGAGCCAATGAATCGCACAATCATGGAACGTGCAAGAAGCATGCTTAGCGCAACCATGTTGGAGAAAAAGTTTTGGGCGGAGGCTGTTAATACAGCTGTTTATCTTATTAACAAGTCACCTACAAGCTGCATTGGAAGGACAGATTCCGGAGGAGGTTTGGTGTTGTAAGCCAGTTGATTACTCTCATTTGCGCACCTTTGGCTGTGATGCGTTTGCCCATGTACCCAACGAAAAAAGGTCCAAGCTTGACCCGAAGTCAAGCAAATGTGTTTTTCTCGGCTATGGAGATATAGTGAAGGGGTATAAACTGTGGGATCCTACTGCCCACAAGGTAATTATTAGCCGGGATGTAATTGTTGATGAAAAATCCATGCAAAGGAAGGAGGTACAGCAAAATCCTAATTTTGTACCTGTTGAAGTAGAATTGAGTGAAGATGACTACGAAAATCAGCATGTTGAAGTTTTTGATCAACATGCAGAACAACAAGTAGAACAGCAAGTAGAGCAGCCACAATGGTCACAAGACCAAAAGCTAGAACCGACAGTTCATTGTGTTAGAAGATCTACACGTCCACAAAAGTGTCTGGAAAGGTATTCTCATGTGTATCAGTCCTCTTTTGCTTTGTTAACTGATGATGGTGAACCTAGTTCATTTCAGGAAGCTAGAGAGTCTGAAAATGTAGGAAAGTGGAGAAAATCCATGGAGGAGGAAATTGAGGCACTTCGAAAGAATAAAACTTGGGAACTTGTGGATCTCCAACCTGGAAGAAAGACTGTTGGAAACAAGTGGGTGTACAAAGTGAAGAAGAACAACGATGGGCTGTTGGAACACTATAAAGCTCGCTTGGTGGCAAAGGGCTATGAAGAAAGATGCAAAGAGCATTTGGTTTGCAGACTGAAGAAATCACTGTACTGGTTGAAACAGGCGCCAAGGATGTGGTACAGGAAATTTGACACCTTCATGAAGAGCCAAGGTTTCAGTAGGAGTGAAGTTGACCATTGTGCATACTATAAGAGGTTTGATGATGGCTGTTTTATTATTTTGCTGTTGTATGTTGATGATATGCTGGTTGCGAGCCCCAACATGAAGAAAATCATTGATCTTAAGGCTCAGTTGGCTAGGACATTTGAAATGAAGGATTTAGGAGCAGCAAACCAAATTTTAGGGATGAAGATACACAGGGACAGAAAAGGAAGAAAGATCTGGTTAAGTCAAAAGTCATGTGGAAAAGATTCTGCAGCGCTTCAATATGCAAAATGCTAAACCAGTTAGTACCCCACTTCTTCCACACTTAAAGTTGTCTTCCAACCGGTGTCCTAGAACGGAAGCAGAGAAGACAAGCATGTCTCGTGTACCGTATTCATCATCAGTAGGAAGCCTCATGTATGCCATGGTGAGCACCAGACCTGATATTGCCCAAGCAGTGGGAGTAGTCAGCCGGTACATGGCAAATCCTGGTAAGGAGCATTGGAATGCGGTTAAGTGGATATTCAGATATTTAAGAGCCACTTCAGATGTTGCCATTTACTTTGGATCAGCAAATTTGCAAGTTACGAGTTTTGTGGATTCGATTATGGTGGAGATAGAGATGGGAGAAAACCCACTACAGGATATACCTTCAATCTTGCAGGAGCAGTGAGTTGGGCTTCAAAGTTGCAGTCTGTTGTGGCTTTATCAACCACTAAAGCAGAATACATTGCAGCAACTCATGCCGGCAAAGAGGCAATTTGGCTAGAGCGATTGTTGGGTGACTTCAAGGTAATGCAGGAGAAAATTACACTACATTGTGATAGCCAGAGTGCTATTCAACTAGTGAAGAATCCAACATTCTATGATTGCACGAAACACATTGATGTCAAGTACCACTTTATCAAAAATGTGGTGGAAGAAGGTAGGATCTTGTTGCAGAAAATCGACACTGAAGTGAATCCTGCAGATATGCTTACAAAGCCGGTCAAGGTAGAGAAGTTTGAGTGGTGCAAAACTTCTCTGGGCTTGTTGAAAAAGTAACAAGGGCAGCATTAGGGCAATTGGCACTGGATGAAGACCTTTGGCAGAAGAATTCCTGAATATTGACTTCAAGTGGGAGAATATTAGGAAATGAAGTCACTATGCAGTACAGGCAGCCAGAAAAAGGATTGCAGCAAGTTAAAGCAGGCCAGACGTCAAGGTTGGTAGATGTCTGGGCCTGACGTCTAGGCTGGTAGACGTTTGGGCCTGACGTCTGGGCTGCCAGACGTCTAGGCTGGTAAATGTTTGGGCTTGATGTCTGGGCTGCTAGACGTCTAGGCTGGTAGACGTCCAGGCCTAACGTCTAAACAAGTAGACGTCTAGGCCAGACGTCAAGCCAAGTAGACGTCAAAGCGGTGGACGTCTAGGTAGACGACAGGTTGCGGAAGACGAACCGTTTCGGTTCCATATGAAGACGAACAGTTTTGCGGAGGTCTCCTTGGGGAGAGGAAACGAACGATTGGGGTCTTCCTTGTCTGCTCTATAAAAGGGAATTGATCCCTTGCATATGTTAGATGGTTGGTTGAAAACGTTGAAAGACGTGGATGTAAATTTTGCCGAATATAATAAAAAGATAAGTTGCCATTGCCCCGTGGTTTTTCCTGCACATTGCAGGTTTCCACGTAAATCTCTGTGTCACTTGTGTTACTGTTTCCATGTTCTATATTTTTGTTATTGTGCTTCCTCTTGTAGGTGATAAATCTTGAAGTTTTTTCCTAACAAACACAGTTTGTTGTAATATCATATAATGTGGTTTATTGAAATACTGCAATGTTGCAGTCATGCTGGAAATGGAGTGGAGCCTTTTTCAACCCTGTAGAACCATATGAAAATAAATAATGCATATACTACTAGGACTCCTTGATAAGAATAGATCACACAGGACCTCAAACTGATTCAAAACCAAAAAGTTTTACGTGCTTACATGGCGAATACGTTCTCCAACACAAAAAGCATTAATAACTTGCAGATGTTAAATTGTCATGCTGTTTAAAACTTGTGTGAAAAGGAGGATTAGCTGAAATACTTTATGGACAAAATGCTCATAAACCAGAATTTACAGTAAAATTTTGAGAAAGTATGATAAACAGATTTTGCTTTCTACAAGACTTTCTTTAGACCACTATGTAATCTATCAGAGTTGGTTATTGGTTTTGAGACACTTAGTTGCTTGACAACTTCTGCTTTTAGGACAATATGTTGTTTTCTCACAAAAGATATAAGAGACACAACTAATAGCAATTGCCAATGATCAACCATGCAGTCTCATATTTTTCCTGGACATTCAAATGGCATTTGGAATGTTTTCAATTTCAGCAGATGATAAGTAACGGTTGAAAAACAGGTTTGGTTTCAGATAGTGTGATACTGATCATATACAGTGCAAAGTGTAAGTCATAACATGAACCTTGAAACACTTTCAATGTAGTTTGAATTTACAGTTATTACCAAACAGCCACAGCTCGCAAATCATTCAAACTGAATATCTTGGGCCCATTCTTCTTTTTCTCCAGTTTGGAACAAGCAAAATGAGGCAAAATGAAAAAAAAAACAAGCAATATATGCCCTTTCCGTAACCCATGCTGCTATGGCTGATTTTTTCACAATCGCTATTTCCGATGCTGATTTTATTGGCAAGGGCGAATTGGAAGCCAAATCGGCAAAAATCGGAATTTTTTGGCGATTTTTCTCAACTATGCTTCATTCTCTCATCTTTTTTTAATGTTTGCATCTCCTCTTTAATTAAATGCACAATTCTGCTACTTTTTTTATGATGTAAGTTTTAAGAATAAGAAAGGAAGGGCAGTAAACTTTAACTATCCAAATTGGAGTTGAAAGGATTAATTTTCTTATATTTGTGCATTTAGTAATGGCTAGTGTGAGATGCTAGTAGAGATCTTTGTTCCGTCATGTGCTTGATCCCCACAAACGAGGGATTTCTCTGTTCTTTGATGTATTGTCATTGCATTGTTGGGAAATTTGTTAGAACATAGGCCAAATTACTGAGACTAAGTGGTATATGTTCTTTTTTTATGAGAACATAGTATCAAATTTTTGTTTGTCAATACATTTTGCATGTGTCCTGTTTGGGAGCTCAATTTTCTGCTCATTATATGGAAATTATTTATGCCATTTCAGTTTCCAGTGATAACTTTTTCACTTGCAGGGATTTGTGAACCTTGTGCTCGCACTTTGCGACCCAGGTGATTCAGTGGTTATGTTTGTCCCATATTATTTCAATGCATACATGTCCTTCCAAATGACGGGCATCACAAACATCCTCACTGGTCCTAGCAATGCTGATACACTTCAGCCAGATGCAGGTATTGTTAGTTTCTTCTTTTCTTTATGGTAATAGCTTAGTTTAAAATGATTCTTTAACTCTGCAACGTGAGGATCATAAATGAGAATAATTGTGTTTATAACTTTTGTGTGATCACATGGAACATTCTTACATCAAAGCATGTCAAGAGTTCACCAGGTTAATAAAGTTTCTATTCATCTTTTAAACATATAAAAACAAACATCTTACCACTGGATAGTTCAAGCTTATTTTGTGAATATTATCTCTCCAAAACTTCTTGCAAACCGAATTCTCCTCTTTGCTGTTTAATAGCCTAAAAGTCTTGTAAATTATATTTTGAATCAAGTGGGTCTGAGGGCCTTTTCTATAACATTCTGTAGAACATATCTATTAAGATTATGGTATTACAAGATTTTTTACTTTCTACAATGGTCTAGTTTGTATTCTGTATCTATTTTTTTAGAGGTGACCGTGCTTAGAGACGTGGCAAAGCCTCATGGCTCATGAACCATGGTTGCTAGCAAGCAAATAGGATATAGAGCATCTAGCAGGTGCCTCCATATGGAAGATAAAGTCACATCTTTAAAGACCTGATCAAGTCCTTTTAATTAGAATTTCATCTTTTCAGTTTCCACTAGCCTGGGATCTTGGGCAAGATTAACTGATTGCTTATTAAAATGCTTTACTGGGTTATTGCCAAATGTTGAGCAGGAAAGCCTGATGGATTCACATTCTATTCAAAAGGGAATCCATCAGCAGGACCTGGAAATTATAGGTGAGCAGATAACTTGATGAGGTAGTTTTGACACCAATCTCGTCCTGCTAGGTGGTATACCCCTTTAGTTTAACTGGCCTTGCCTCTCATGCATTTATCTCCCAAGTTATAAATCACACCTCTTCTGATGTAATTGAATGGTCTGTACCTATGTTGGTTAGCATTCAACACTGCTGATTTTGATCACCACCCCACAGACTCCAAAGCAAAAGGATGCATTCTCAAACTTGAAGTCCTTGCTTGGTGCCTTGTCTTCTTCACTCTTGTTCATTCTTCGCAAGCAGTGCTATTGTTGGATTTGTCTTCAATCTTCCTGCTATTCTACCTCCACATTTAGTCCTCTTTGCCCTTCATCCACCTTCTTTATACATAGTCCTCTTACCATTAGGTCTCTTTTCATTATTGGCTGTCTGTTCACTGTTAAGTTTCTGTTCCTCGGTAATGGTCTCCCATTGTTGAATTATTATTGTGGATTTCATGTCACCAATAATTTTCCTCAATCGATCTTCCTTGCTTTATTTTGAGGGATACTAACTCTTTTCCACCTTTTGCAAGATTGCACACATATGTTGTGCCTGGTCCCTTTGTGGTCCTTGTTTTTTTGTTGTTGTTTATTCTTTGGTCTCTTTGAGAAATCTTGGGAAATTTGTGAACCACAATCATCTTCTTAGGGTTCTTCGTCATGACTTGTATCAAGCAGTTCTTGTGTATCTTCAATTCAAAATTCTTAAATTCCCCTTTTGTCAACACTCCCTTTTTTCTCTTCGTTCTCTTTCTTTATTCTCCTATATTAACATTGTAGGATATGCTATTGCTTGGCCCCATATCGCTCTTCCTTGTGCCTCTTTAGGACCAGATAGCAACTCACTAAGTATGTCAATGGGAGCACAGACATGCATCCAACATATTTGTTCCAACTTCCAACACAAATTAATAAATTATCATCCATTTAGTTCATGGTGTGTATCCTTAATCTCATGAAGGGCAAAGTCTTTCTCCATAATGTCCCAAATGAGGCTGCAGTTTCTGCTGATTTGTGTTGTTCCTTCTATAGGCATTGTTAACATGGCCTATTGGACCCATCAATTGTATCAACTCTTTTCTCCATTTTTGTATTTTGTTTTTTAAACATAGAGACAGACAGATGTACACAGTGAACAACAAACAATGTTGCACAAATGACTAATGGGTACAGATGATCAGAGAGACAATCATGCAGACAGAGTTGGTTTGAAAATATCAATGTTGCTAGAAATGTAGACTGGATTATGCATGTGTATTTTGTTTTGTTTCCAGCTTAATGAACAACATAAGAATAATAAAATGACAATGACAACGATCAATGATGTTGAACCTCATAATGAGCACAGCAAGAATCATATTAGTATGGAAATCAAATGTATGTATCATTATGGTCAATACGGTGTATAGCTGTTGCATATTCAGAGCTGAATCACTTAATTATATGGTGGTAAGATTCATGGAAGAGATCCATGTAGCCAGTGCATATGATACAATACGTAAAGCATGGATGGGAGTGGAGTAATGGGTGATTATAAAGGCCTTATGGATAACTGACGACAATCATATCCTGCTCTTAACACAAAAATAAAAATCTAACACACCAAACGTCCATTTATTCCATAAAACTCTAAAACACTGAGGGCTTATTATGAGATAGACAATAAAAAACCATCCACATCCACATAATATCTTCCATTGGAGTAAATACTCAAGGTTGTTGGTCAGTTTTCAATGAAAATTTCCTTCCTAACAGTGTCTCCATTTTGCCAAGGCATAAGTCACTTTTTTTTTTTTTTTAATTGGTTATATGATATTGAAACAGGCCCCACCTGTATTACATCATGACCACATAGTGGTATCATAACAAAGCTTGGATATTATCCATGTATCACTTGGCAAGATTCGAACCTGGGTCTCCTCCGGTTGAGCTAATGCCACTTGATTAGGCATGAGTCACTTTATTATAATTATATGCATCACAATCCTTTTTCTGGTTTCTATTTATGATTTTCAAGCCATGGGATGGCCATTTTGCATAGTTACAGCTTTTATCCATGATCCTGATGCATTATCTGCTATAACAAATGTCTTCAAGAAATCAAGTGTAGCTAGCACCGGTGTTGATGGTAATGCTTTTTGTAATTTCCTGAAGTGTTGTTCTGCCAATTTCATCTATAAGTCTGTTGAAGGCGCTTCTATGTGAGCTAACAACAATACCATCCAACCTAAATCTAAGAATCCTCTTGGAGATGCTTTTAGGCGGTCACCCTTTGACTATCATTTAAATCTTGCAACGAATCAACTTTAACCTCCTGTGTTGAGATAAAATGACCTAATTAATCTGTTTTCTCCATTGCAAAACTGTTTTTCAATTCCTTACCTAGTACCTATTCTATTTCAATATCCTAAGCACCTGGACAACGTGAGAGAAGTGGTCTGCCTTGATCTAGCTATAAGTCAAAATGTCCCTGAAGAGTATTGATACAAACATAGATACACACAGAAAATATTATTCATGAAGTTTTGGATGTTGCAGGAGCATTAGTCAATCTCAAGAACATAACCGTGAACCCATAATAAACTTTAGGGGTTAAAGATGCCTCTTCAATTAACTTCTGGTCGGATACAAATTTGATAGTGAAAGTGTAAATTTATGAAGTACTTTCCACCATGCATTTCATTCACTATTTCGTGAATAAATGGTATTTTTTTTGAAGTTAGTCAATATTCTAAAATCAAAATAAAGAATGTATTGAACTTTCTCCTTCATGGCTAGTATGACTGATTTAGAATATGGATTTTGCTAATAGCAGTAACACCCAAATCCAGTAACTCATGTAACAAATTTCAAGCTTTGTCTTATGGTGATGAGATTATTGGCAGGACATAACATTAGTTAAAGAAACATCAGTTGTCTCTCAAGGATATGTTCAATAGCTCACTTAAAAGTTAAAAGTAACCCCATTGGAAAATAGTTGAAAACATCATTTATTCATCTCTCAACTATTCTTATCCTCTGGCTTAATTGCTACTTCTCTGACACCACACCTTGCAACAATTATTGGTGTTCCCTTTTGAGTCATTTTCTTACTTTTGTATGATTATGCTGGCTGAATTTGAAACTTGAATCCTTTAAGAATAAGTTCCTGAGAACTCTAATAAAGGTTAAGAAACTGTTCATCTAGGTTTGTTTTAGCTGTGCCCAATTTGCTCAACTATTTGACGCTAGGAATCACATGCACTCCATCGAGGGCTAAAGCAAGTCCCTCACCGTTATGGGGTTTTTCATAGTTGTTTTGACTGATTGAAAAATTTTCATTGACAAAGTGTAATAATGTCATCTGCAATTATAATATCAAAATATTTTGCGTAGTGTATGAACAAATTGAGAGTTTTTGTTGTGTGTCAATAAAATTGAGTATTTGCTCATATAAATTAATCATCGATGCTGGGAATCACATGCACTCCATCGAGGGCTAAAGCAAGTCCCTCGCTGTTATAGGGTTTTTCATAGTTGTTTTGACTGGTTGAAAAATTTTCGTTGACAAAGTGTAATAATGTCATCTGCAATTATAATATCAAAATCTTTGGCAGGGTATATGAACAAATTGAGAGTTTTTGTTGTGTGTCAATAAAATTGAATATTTGCTTATAGAAATTGATCATCACTCTCCATTTCTTAATATATCCTGAATACCTAAAGTCTGTAAAGATGGACAATTATCATAATTGCTGCTAAATGATATGCTTGATTCGACTTCTTCCAAAGTAAGTTGATTATGGTATGAATAGGGACCATCTAAACTGGCACGTAATTTGCTTCCTGCACTGGCATCACATTTGTCTTGATATCTGCCTTCATCGAGTATAACTTCTTACAATTATTTTGTTTTGGAAATTCTTGTCTTTCCTATTGTCATAGTGTCATAACTAAAGTTCTCATATCTTTGCTGATACAAAATTCTCTTTAGATAAATGCAATTTGTGTATAGAATCTTGAAACCACTTTATGATTATCTTATAGATGCATAGCTCACTCTGTCGAATTGGAGAACTCCAACTAAACCTTCTAATAGTAGTGATAAGTACTTTGTAAGATATGAAACAAGTAAGGCAAAAGTCTAGAATATTCTCCGACTGACTGACTATGGTGAAAACCTATAATCGATTAAAATGACTGCTTGTACCAATAAATCCATTTCAGATGATTGTCATTCCCAATGTCTCTTGTTTCCACCACCTGTAAATCTTCATGTCATAAGTTTGCAGTAGTTATTGCTCTCATAATTTGCCAAGTTTATCTTCACAGAAGTTTATATGCACATGCAGACTACAATTTGACTTGAATCCACATCTACATTTATGTTGTTGAGTCAAAATCATTCATATTCTCAGTGTACTAGTTTTCTTGCAGTCTTCTTGGGAAATTGGATTTGATTACTGCTCAATAATTTTAGTGCAAATTACATCCATCTCTTGGTTATAACCAGTGTTCCATGGGGACGCGTCCCCCCGTTTCCCGTGTCCCCCAGCACGGGGGGACGGCAAGGGGGACGTTTCCCCCCATCCCCCTTTTTTGGGGACGGCTGGGAAACGTCCCCGGGACGGCTGAGGCCTGTGGCCTCCCGTCCCCGGGACGTCCCCCTTTTTGGGGCGTCCCGGGGACGCCCAGCCGTCCCCGGGGACGGTCTGAGCGTCCCCCATGGGGCCCAGCCGTCCCCCACGGCTGGGCATCCTCACCCAAGGGGGAAAAAAAAAAAAATTAACTTAAAAAATGGTAAGGGGTGGGACCCATTTTGAGTCTCACCCCCCATCAAACCCTAAACCTAACAAAACAAGGAGTGAAAATAGAAGACTTCACTTATTTCCACAGCAGCATGAAAAACTCTTTCTACACAGGTTTTTTCCATCTCAACATGAATGGTAAACAAATAATTTAACCAAGGATAGTACCTGGTTCTATTTGCAACAAAACCCTAGATGTTCTTGGCAAAATTTGCACAAGCTTTCTCTATTCACTGTCTCGCTTCCTCTTTTTTTTTGCCGGTGTCCCAAACCTCCGAGGGTTTACTGTTATAAGACCAAAAATGGTGCATTTCCAGCACCAAATCCATCTCATTCCATGTACCCCTCTCATTTCAATCAGAATCCACAAATGGGTTTTGCAAGAAGTCAGCAAAATCAGAGGTTTGATTAGGGCATGGCTTCCATGAGGCAGTGTCATTGCATCCTCTTGCTAGTTTGCAGTGATGGTTCAGACCTCCACTCTCTCTTTCACCAAAACTTAGGGTTCCAATATGAAGGCGTGCAAGAAAAGAGTTGCTTTATATTGATTTGTATAAGGTTAGCCCTAATTTGGTTCTTGTCCCTTACTTAAAATCAAACTTTCATGCTTACAAAATTTCCCCACCAAAGCCAACACTAAACTAATTCACTTGTGGGGTCTAATCCCCAAGGACCTATGGTAAGGGTCTTTGGAATTATGCTATAATGCCATCATTACAAGACTAAAAGGAGGTTTATTTAAACAATACCAATTCTTTTGGTATAGTGACTGAAAATTTGAACAGTTAGTGACAGTTAGTGACTGAAATTTTTTAAAAATGACAGTCTTTGTTTGAACATTGGTGGCTGAAAAAATGATGACTGTTATTACTTAAAATGATGACTGTTTGAACATTGTTTGCACTTGATATCCTTGGCTGAACCTTCAAGTTATAGTTGTTGAACTTGAAACAATTAAATGGCTGCATATTAGTAACTAATATGAATATGAAAATGTTAAATGACTCAATTATGGCTGCACTTATGTGTTAGTAACTAATCTGAATATGAATGGCTGCACTTATGTGTTAGTAACTAATCTGAATATGAATGGCTGCACTTACATAATTGATTAGTAATATGAAATATCATTTTTGTTGGGTGTAGAATTCTGAATGTGTAGATTATTCTAAATTTCTAAAAAAATTCAATTTTTATAGTATTATACTAGCCGTCCCCCCCAGCCGTCCCCGAGCCGTCCCCTAAAATCGGCCTGCCGTCCCCCACCGTCCCCGGAAACCCGTCCCCCCGTCCCCCAGGCTCGTGGAACCTTGGTTATAACTATTTATTATGAGGTTGAATCGATTGTTGAATGATGCCTCCATTTTCTGACAATTTTAATTTTATTTTTAATTTTTATTTGTCCAATCTGGTTGGTCATGATCTCCTTTTAGATGTTTGACATATTTTGATGAAGCTGGACAATGATCATCCCTCCACATTGAACTTGCTTCATTTTGCCTCTTTTCTTATTCCTTTTTATTTGTTCATTTATTTATGTAAGTATTTTTTTTCCCTTAAGATCTTGTGATAAAAAAAACCCACCTGTTTAAATCTCTAAATAGGCAATGGCCTTATACAATCTAATATGGCCCAAGCTAAGGAATGGAACTTGATAGTAGCAACGAGGAATGCAAGTGGCCAGACTCACAGCCTCTTTTAATTTTCCCTCTTGAATTTTGTTGGGACAGGGCAGACTTGCCTTTCTAAAATTTTTACCTATTCTGGAGCCAAATAGGCCTTAAAACCTCTGGGATTTCATTGAGGGAAATGGAGGATTACTAACACAGTAACAAGGTTCAAAATCCAAACTTCTTGGAAACTTTGTATCCAGTTGCATACATACATAGGTACATAAGTGTGTGCATACAATTGCAAAGTACAGGCCCATGGCCTGATGAATCACACACAAGGATGATACAGGCCCGGCCTTTTCAAGACTCTTTTCTTTTTGTTTGGAGAGGTGGGAGGGCAGGATATGGCATATATGGCCTCAAAGTTTCTCAGTTGACAGCCACCCTAAATGACTTCATGGTGATATATCACTGCCATGGCCTTGTGGGCTCCCACATGCAGGCTTAAATGAATTTAAAGGATCCAAGCTCAGTCCTTAACCTTGATACCTATTGCATATTATGCGTCTGAAGTAAAAATAAAGATAGATTCATAATGTCTTTTGCAGTCCCTCTACAGCTTGTTAAGGGTTTAAAATTGATGAACCAGACAGCTGAATTGTATGTAGTGCTGGTAATGCTCATGCCCAATTATTTCCGATGATGGATCAGAACTTCCTTTGATACGACATGAGATGGGTAACAATACAACACTGTTATCCCTGAAGATGGGGCCTAGAGAAGGACCAATGTAGTTGAGTTTTCAAAGTCTAAACATGTTGTCTGAAAAACTATGACCAACAAACATACGAGTTCACTGAGTTCAGAATGTTACATTATTAGTGTACAGAATATATTGTATATCAGAGATGATGATAAGGAATAGAGCAGATGTCCAATTTATAGACACAGAGGGTATATATGTAAGGAGTTGCACCCTTTCACTATTATAATATAATTGCTAGTTAACTTAATAATAACTGCTTCAAGTCAGTCATGAAAATTTATATTTCTTTGTTTCTATCTGCGACTATGGCATTTGTATTTCCATATAATGTTTGGTGTTATGTAAAGACCAACAATTATGGCTAGCAAATGGTTTTTCTTTTTTTCCTTCCCAATGTCAAAACACTTTGTTCTTGTGAAAGAATATTATTTTATTGTCTTTACAGATTGGTTGGAGCAAATACTTTCAAATAATGGAAGTAACACAATACCAAAACTCGTGACAGTTGTAAATCCTGGCAACCCATCCGGTTCATATGTTCCACACCCTCTCCTGGAGGTAATGCCAACTTTCTCTGTATATCCTTATGCTTTCAGACCTGTCGATTGTTTAGACCTGCTATTTAGCAAATATTAGGCATAATTTTAACTACTTTTATTTCTATCTGTATCAGAGAATATCTGAGCTCTGCAAAAATGCAGGGTCTTGGCTGGTAGTAGATAATACATACGAGTAAGTTAAACATCCCATTATATTGTTACCTTGAATTGATACTTTAAATGTGACAATATCTAACAATGCTCTTGTTAACTTCATATTTTGCCACAGTAAACAAGAATGCAATTTCAGATTTTTTCTGAGCAAGAAAGACTGAGTAGGAATAAGATTAGTTTGCATGCACACCATGAGTGTATCAAATGTGATTGGATCAATGCAGTGCTTTCTTTGATTGTTGAAGTGCAAGGGTTTAAATAGTACAAATTGGTAAATGTGTTCCATGTTGGATGAATGGTAAAATATGCTTGACATGCACGAATTCATGTGCAGGTATTTTATGTATGATGGGTTGAAACATACATGTGTGGAGGGTCCTCATGTTGTCAATTTATTCTCATTTTCAAAAGCCTATGGCATGATGGGCTGGCGAGTTGGTTATGTAAGTGAGACTTTTATTATAACAAGAAAAAATTGAGAAACAATATAGTTCTGCAATACATCTTGCAACTGAATTGACATGTGATCTTTTATGTACTGTGCAGATAGCATACCCATCAGAAGTTGAAGGCCTTGGGGCCCAACTACTCAAAATGCAAGATAATATCCCGATATGTGCATCAATTATCGGGCAGAGGCTGGCTCTGTTTTCACTGGAAGTTGGACCAGAATGGGTGAGTGAGAGAGTACAAAAATTGACAAAAAATAGAGAGATTATTTTGGACGCATTATCACCTCTTGGTGAAAGTGCTGTTAAGGGTGGACAAGGAGCGATTTATCTTTGGGCAAAGTTACCGGACAATGCTTCTGATGATTCTGCAGTTGTTCACTGGCTTGTAAAAAGGCATGGAGTGATTGTTATCCCTGGTAGTGCCAGTGGAGGGTCGGGATATATTCGTGTTTCCTTCGGAGGTCTAGTTGAGGATGTCTGCAAGGATGCTGCAGCAAGGCTTAAAAAGGGCTTAGAGGAGCTTGTAACCCATGGAATGGTTTCTAGTTAACTTTTCTAGAGTAGAAGGATATGTCTGTGCTGCATTAATTCAATGAACACAAATTATTTTGGATTATTGGTTGGCAATTTTGTTGAACTGATAAGACAGTAGCTACAATTGCGTAAATTATCTTCAAATCTGATTGTCCTTGTACTGACATTGCTCATGCGGAAAATCAATTTGCACAGGCATGAAAGTATCCTACCAGATTTTCACTTAATAATTTTCCTTGGCATGAGTAGCACCTATCTTTTCTTTCTTTTCTTTTTGGGTGTAGGATGTGCATAATTTTTATCTTATTTTCATTAAAAAAAAATAATGGAACCTTTGCCAGGGAAATGAAGCATAGCAGCGCAATATGTGCAGCAATAAATGAGTAGCATGAGCCTATGCAGGAGTTTTTTGTGCTTGAATGTAAAGCAGCAATTACACAAACATGCTTCTAAGCTTGTTAAGAATGAAATGATAGAAATTGGCTTTTGTAAACATATTTTGAGGATTCCATGGGGTTGAAGTCCAATTGGTGAGAATGTTGGCTCACAAATAGCCCATCAGGATGAAAATATTGTTTGTTGTAATACCACTATAGTTTGTAGAAATATTGTTGTAACTAGTAATGATATAATATGGGTGGGACCCATTTCGATCCCATATATCCATTTAAAATATTATATATATATATATATATAGATTGAGAGAATGCTTCTTTTGTCTCAATGCCAACAAGCCATAGATACACCTTTTGAGCTTCTAGAAGCATCTTGTAAAGAAACTTTGAAGAGATATTAGAACTGTTACTTTTAAGTATCAATTTGATAAAATAGCTCATCCCACTTTGAAACGCTACCCTATGAGAAGACTAAGGCTATCAATTTCTTCATAGTTTGATACAACTAGCACAGAATATAGACCCATACATACACCGTTCCAATCCTATATCACCAATTAAAAAAACATTTTTGGAGGCAATGTTTCTTTGGTCTCAACGCCAGCAAGTCATAGATACAGCTCTTGTAGGGAAATTTGGAAGATAAATAACAACTGTTATTTTAAGCATCAATTTGATAACAAAGTTCCTATTCCAGTTTGAAATGCTAGCTTAGATTCTTCTTAGGGTACAGACCCATTAAAACTGTGTCGCATAATTATGTAGTTAAATATCACATTAAATTTTAAAATTTAATGGGTGTACTTTGTTTATCCGATTTGATTATTGAGAAGAGTGTATCTTCAAGCAGGGAGGAGGGAATGAAGGTAAACTTTTCGACTGACTGACTAATAGATATGTGATCTATTCTGATAATTGGTCATAAAAATGTATTATAGTTTGCATCTAGTGGAAAACTAGAATTTATGTTTTCCTTGTATTGAAGATAGCTACATGCAAGTCAGAGTATACATTCATGAGTGATTAATTATAGGAGTTGCAAAGGATCTTGTTAAAAAGGTCAGAATAGTCTGTCTTTAGGAAAAAAGGTTAAATTTATGTCTTATTTATACTAAAGACATTTAAATGTGAGTCATGGGAAAGGGCATTTGTGATTGATTATGTTAGGCTCTTTGGCTAGGGAAACATTGTAGTCTATAAGAGCAAGCACTTTGATTTTTGTAAAGGTTGGCTCTTATTTGTCCTTCTCATTCGCACATAGTCATAACTTCTTAAGAGTTGCAAAGAATCTTGTCATAGTGGCCATAACAAAAGAGTTACAAGGAATTGTTTTATAAGAAGTTCAAAAATAATAAGGGAGTTATAAAACATCTTAGGATGTCATAGGGAGTTAACAGAGATTAATGAGGGAGTGCAAACAACTGAAAAGAAAAACTGTAAGACTTGGGGAAAGGTGTTTCTGGAGACTTTAGGGCTGAGTTGACATCCATGCCTCCCTAAAAAAGTATCTTCCTTTTGCATCCTGTTTGGAAAGGTTGTGTGAAATTTGGTGAAACTGTCTTTGACTTCAGATTTCAGATTTTGAATTTTAAAATTAGGGCCAGTTTAGATTTGAGATAGTAGTTTAGATTATGGTGTGATTGCTTTGCTTTCCAATGCTATAGATGCGTTTATGGCAAATATCAAATCATATTTTAAAGAATTCAACTTTTTGTTCTTTGAATTAGCTATTCTCGCACAAACATAACAATATTTACAAGAGATTTGAGTTTTAATTATCTTTTCAGATTTCCAAAATTTAAGTTGTATTTTTCTCCATAATAGTAGGTTTTTAACCTAGTTCAAGATTGGGAATACTGCAAAATGCTTAACTTGTGTGATGTGGCGCAACTCTAAATTAGAGATTAAATGTAGTTCCTTGACACTACCCTCTAATTCACCATTTTAGAAGAGTACAAAACAATGAAATCAAGCAACCAATGCCTTCCAAAACCTCTCAAAATTTGTTGATTGGTTCAAGAGTGATTCGCTTGCAAAATGCGCAATTGGCTCATAGGAGCAAAGTGCTCAGGGCCAACTAGCAATTCACTAGCAATGTTGAATGAATTGCTTGCTAATGTGTGGAAGGGTAAATATGAAGATGCAAATCCCAAGGAGAATCTTTTGAAAGTGATATTTTAGCATGTAGTGGCACACTAACTCATTTTATAAGCCTTTAAAGCTTGTTAGATGCACATTTAGAGGCATTTAATATTTAAAGGTGAATCATTTTGTTAGAGATGCCTCCAAATATTTACTTTTACTAGGAGTAATAGTTTCTCACCCTAAGGCACTTGGATAAATTGCTACTATAAATAGGAGCAATGGGTTCCATTCTAAGCGTCTTTTGGCCAAGAAAATTTAGAGCTACACTTTGTGAAACACACATTGCACTTCATATCTCATGAGATTGTTGAGAAATTGGGAAGTCATTTCAAATTCCATCAGTGGCATTGCCCTCGTAGTTTACCAAGTGCATGGTGATTGAGGGATAACTCTTTTGCCCATCTTGTCATTCGCTTAGCAATTTCATACTTATTGAATGAAAGACAAAGATGTTATTTGAATTCTCATGTATTGATTGATTGCAAGCTTCCTTGCCACGATTACAACTGTGTTTTATTTGAATCCCTCACACCCTTAATCTTTGATTCATTTTTATTTTTTTTTGCACTTTACTTTTTATACGACTAGTTTCGGTTAGCATAGGAGTATTCAATAGTGACAATGGGGTGTTGGCCTCAATCTGAAGGTTGGGAGGAGCCATTGGCCCTACCTTCCAACTTTGTCAAAACTAGAATTGGGATGCATCATTGAATTAGAAGTCAAGACAATTCTCTAGTTCAACATAGTTTTTGGCACACCTCATGGGACTCACCCTTATTATACATCATTTTTGCCCAAAATTTGACTAAATTCCTCGATTTTCTTGACAGATTTGTAGTCATCACAGATGAAGTGATTGGCTCGCAATTGAAGGGATTTTTTCCAAATCGTTCCATAGGTAGTGATTCACTTCGATTGGGCCAATTGCCTAAGATATCATCTAAGCATATTATAGGAGGCAATTCCCTCCATTTTATAAGCAATTCGCTCTGAATCTACCACATTTGCACAAATCGAATTTAGAGCTATTTGTCGAGGTTAGGAACTTGATTTATCAAACCCACTCACAAACTAACCTTGAAGTTCACACTATTTTTGTTATTTGTTTGATTTTTGTAGGTGCTTTTTGTATGGCGACTCCGACATGAACTTGAAAATTTTAAAATCTTTGCAAAGCAATTCATACAATCAACATCAAAATTATATTGGAGCTCAAATCTGATCTCAATTTTGTATCTGCCATAGGCATGAAGTATTTAGGATAGGTTTTGAGGCCTTTTTGCCAAGGATCAAATCAACCAATGATTTGCTCAGTTTTAATGAGCGATTCGCCCCAAAATAGTGATTTCTCTTAAAAGTTGAAGAGTGATTCACCTAGGATCTATAAAGCAATTTGCTAGGAAAGACAACTTTCTTCCTAACTCCTCTTTAGAGAGCTTTGTTGGAGTTTTGAAGCAATTCGATTCGATCAATTAGCTTGATCCTTTGCTTTGCAAAATTTTTCAAAGTTCAATTTTTTTTTTTTTTTTTGAGTAATACTTCTTACTCCAAGGATGCCACTTCATTATCCGTGATGTGACCCGGGTTCAATCCCCATGGCGGATGTGTGGTTTAATCCCCACGGTGGATGTGTGGTTCAATCCCCACGAAACCACGAAAGATGTGTGGTTCAATCCCCACGACGGATGTGTATAAGAAGTATTACTTAAAGTTCAAAATTTGCTAGCGAATCACCTAAAATTGCTAGTGAATTGTTGAAAGTGCAATTTGATTCATGGCTAAGGTTGACATTGTATGATGTAATCATAGATAGACCTAAGGGCATTTCATTGTATAATGTATTTAATTTATTGTAATATTTTGTTATGTAAGTCTTATGGGTTGTGATTAACCTTGTTATGGTTAAACCCACCTTATAAACTTGTAATTAACCTTAAAGCCTCTTGTTATGTTGTTGGTTAAGTTTATTTATGTAATTGAGGTTTTGGTATTGGTATAAATACCCCAACCACTCTGTCATTAATTATCGAAGTGTTGTGATTTTAATCTATAGATAATATAGTGATTATTTATGGTGCCTATGGGCACCCACTATATATTTCTCTCTTTCGCTCTTTTTTATGCTTTCTATATAAGATTTGAGTGGATGGATTGCTTTTACTCATTTCTGAAAAATATTGTGAATTCCAACATAGTATGAGAGCAGGCATGGAGCTGCCTCACTTGGTCACACAAAAATGCTATTTGGAACCTCTAATTCTTCTTCTGAATCCTATGATGATTCCCTCCTCAAAGTCTCATAAGCCATTTCCGCATAAGAGACAAAAAGGGGGTTTTTATTCTATTTTTTCTTTTCGTCTTTTTTAAAAATAAAATCTTTTTTCTTCCAAAAGATGCTTTAGAAGTTCAAATTGGAGAGATAATAGTCTCATTCTATAGAAAATCCTTGTAAACATGGTTGCTTAGATTGGAGAAGTAAGCCAGAATTTAAATTGGGTTTTGCGCATTTTTTTGAATTATTTTTTTTTTAAATCGTGCACCTTTCCCGCCTTTGGTTGGCATCGTTTCAAGCAGGGGTGCATGATGCCCTTCTTCAAGGAAAAGGGACACACCATGTTATGGTTGAAAGGGCTACCACTACAACTAAGGGAAGGCATGTGAAAGTGCTTGCTTGTTGGATGATTTGGCTCGAATTGCTCCAAGCCCCATTTTTTCGAGAAAAATGTGACTTTTTTGAGTTTGTGGATGAGAGAAAAAAGGCATCATCGTAAAGTTCTATTCCAACCACAAATATTTCTTTGGTGTGGCAGTTTGTGTTGTGCACTAGGAATGAAGGGCATTGGTTTGAGTTGCATTGATGTTTCTTTTTGCAAAAGAAGGTTAGACAAGTGCTCTTCTATAGGGGCACAAGCTTGTCATCACATTAGAGCACATTGGTGGATTAGATAGTAGAATGTGTCTAGGAGGGCAAGGTCGTGTGTTTGATTTGCACACTATCCCTTTCTTTTGTTGTCACTTGGAGATACTGTGTAAAGCAAAAATACCTTTCCCTTCCCAATGATGATTGTGGATGGTTGGATAGCATATCGGTCTTTGTTAGGACCCAATCTTAACATTATTATGTAATTGTCTAGTTTGGGTGTATGTTTCACCTTGGTCACCTAGTGCATATGGGCTCTTTATGATGTAATCGTTACTTTATTGTAAGCAAGGGTTTGTAATGATACAACCATTACTTTAATTGTAAGGAGTTACTAGCTTAGGTTCCTTCTTAAATGTGGACCAACCCTTGATCATTAGGGTAAAGGTAAATAAGAGCCTATATAAAGGCAAGGGTGGAAATATAATGTGTAGTGAATTTTCACTACATCCAAGACTTGGTGGAAAATTAAGTGGCTAGGTCCACCCAAAGGGCCAAAATATTTGGCAAAGCACAATGTCATAACTCAAATGAAAGTTCTGATGAGAGGCTAAAGTGGTGGAAGTGCAAAGCAAGGAAAACTAGATTGTTGAAAAAAGTTCAAGCAAGAACTGATGTGAAAGTGCAATAACCAGCCCCTCGAAGACAAAAAACCACAAAACGGTAAAAATTAAAGTTTTGGTAAAATTCTAGTTCCACATCACGTTCAAAATAATGGTCACTGAGACTACGAACAAAGGATCAACAGGAACAAGCGCTAACCAGATCCAATGGGGATAATGTTTTGAAAGAAGGTAAGGTGAAGGTTGGGGTCAATATGATCAACACGGGCCTCAAGATTGGTAAGACTTCCATGACAAGTAAGAGTTGTCACAATGATCATCACCAAAGTCTATATTTGCAAAGTAGGGGAGGCTCATAAATGTAGCATTCAAAAGAAACTACTAGTTTGACATAAATTCAATAAAAAAAGACCCTAGTCAACCTTGAACCTACCATGAGTAAATGTAGAGTACTACCTTGAACAAAGAAGCTATGGAGGTTGCACGGCTTCTTCCCTATGTTAGGGAGGAAAATTTAAAATTTTGAAATGATTGTATACATGCTCAACTTTGAGCCCAAAGTAGGGGAGAACTGTATATTCGTGCCTAGTATTTGGCCTTGTATATAATTTTCAATCATCCTCTTTTGTGTATTGGTTTGGAATCAAGTCTTGAGTCACTTTATGTACAGGCCTCAAGCCTCTTTCTTTTTGGCATGCATTTACTAAATATTTTATATGTATATACTAGGAGTTGTGACTACTTACATTTTATCCTAATATTTATGTGTATGTTAATTTGTGTGGGAGGTTGTGGTTAGTATCTATCTTGGTTTTTATATAAATCCTTGTGAATGAATGGGTACACTAGACTAAAATTGTGTTCATTTTAGCTGTCATGAACAATGTATGTGTTCATTTGTCCCACTAATATACAAAATATTCTATTATTCTTAGCATATCACCATCCATAGCTTAGGATTGTTTATTTTATGTTTTCTTCTTCCTCTTTTCCTTGGTAAGATATGATAGAATAGGTTGGTTTAGAAAAAGTGAGCATCAAAGATCACATCCATTAAGGAGTTGACTTTAGAAAAAATCTTGAAGGTTGTCCTTCGAGTTGTGTCCCATGCTTTTAGGACTTCTAGATTGTGTTCTCTTCATGCAACACAAATATCGATGCATCTGGCTATTGCAATGGATGACCATAACATCCTGAGAAAACAACAATTTTCTTGGCACGCCTGATGAGATAATCTAAGTTGGATTGGCCCTACGATTTTTGGGCTCAATTCAATAAGAAATAAAAGAAGCAGAACTTAAGATCAATATTGAACAAGATTTTTGGAAAAATTCCAATTGTTCGACCCATTTTCCACCTGATTCCATTGACCAAAGAACTTAACATTTGACAATTTCATTGATAAGGATTGAACATGACATTTTATGAACTCCAGGACCATCACAAGGTCTAACGCAAGAGCAAATCCATAGTTGTTAATATCTCCTCTTAACCATAGTCATATAATAAGGGGGGGCAATGATAAAATATGGCACTGAGGCCATTATGCCCCTAGATTTGGAAATAACAATGTTGCACATCACATTGAAAGAGTTCATCGATGATGACATCGTACGAAAAGCTCACCTAGATCAACTAATGCTACTTGATGAACATCGTGTGAATGCCATCAAGCATCTCCACATTTATCAAGAGCACTTAAAATGAGCCTACAAAAACAAATTCCATATAAAATACTTTGAGGTTGGTGATCTTATGCTAAAAGATAACCAACAGAACTTGAATTTACTACCATAAATGCAAGACAAATTCGTGGCTAATTGGTTAAGTCCTTACATGATCTCTGAGAAGATCAAAATTGGGACATACCACTTGACATCACTCGAGGAAGTTGAAGAGCCTGAACCTCTCAAAATCCTTCATCTTAAAGTGTTCCATTCCTGAAACCAAAAAAAGGCTCCAAGGGTTTCTCAAGACCTCTTAGTCAATCCCAAAAGGCTCTAAGGGTTTCTCAAAACCGCTTGGTCAATCCCAAAATGCTCCAAGGGTTTATCAAAATTGCTTGATCAATCCCAAAAGGCTCCAAGGGTTTTCTCAAAAATCGCTTGGTCAACTCTAAAAGCCCCAAAGGCATCATAAGCCCTTTGGTCAAAGCCATAAATTTCAAAAATCCATAAAAATTATAGATAAAAAATTCCAAAACATTTGCATTTAATTTCAAAAAATATTGTAAAACATTTACACCATGCATTTCATTTTGCATCCATTCATTTAATTGCATTTGCATTAGGCATTCACATCCGTTGCATATTATATTAGGATAGATTGTGTTTGTAATCTTACAAATGACACCATGTTTGTGTTTCAATCATGCATCATTGCATCTTCATCACCCATCACCCTTGTGAGTAATTGTGTTTCTCAACACAACCCCTCTTGTTGCTATGAAGAATATACTAGGGTTTTATGGTCATTCAACCATACCTAGTAGTCTTCTCAAGAGCTTAGTAGAAAGCTTGCTTTATTTTTGGTAGATGAGGCCTAGTTTTGATAGTACCTAGCATATCAGGATCCTATCACTAATCAACACATTTAACAAATCCTATTTAGGGCAAGGAAGGATGAAGCTGCGAAGTGGTCTTGGTCACCTTGAGTGAAAGGTTTTATTACTTGCTTATCTTGTAAGGAGCAATGGTCTAGGGTAGTGGTTATTGGCAAAATTATGAGCATTCCCCCCTACCCATATAAATCCCTTGCTTACAAATGAAGGAGCAAAATCCCAAGATTCAAAATAAAATCAAATTCAAATCAAATCCATTCCATATTCAAGTTCAAAAATAAAATTCAAATCCCTTTCTCAAAATAAAAACAAAGTTTAAAATAAACAATGATTATTGTCACTAAATTATAAAATAAACAATGATATTTATCACTATACATGAGCAAGTATCTCGATAAATTGAAGAAAATAAGGGGGGAGATCGAATCCCTGGAATGATCATTACTTGAAAGCCATAGAGTGATCCTCAACAATAGCAATGGGCTAAAAGAATATCGCTTGTCATTGAAGGGGTAGTTTTTAAGAAACTTATGAGTGAGCTAGCTTGGGGTGGCTTGGATTGATTAGAGGTCTAGTTTTATTAGGATTGGATAGACATTTGAGGATCCCCTATCTTAGCAATGGGCTGAAATAATCCTGCCTAACATCGGGGTATGCTTATGCCTTATCTAATATATTCATTTGCACACACAGGGGTAATGAATAGCTTGGTCAATTGGATCGAAAGATTTATTTTTCAAAATCTTAGTATAGTTAGTATACAACTTTTGATAAATCCACTAGGGTGTTTGAGTCTCATGGAAAACCTCAAAGATTCCCAAATAGCAACAACACATGTTCAATGCAAATTATCAAAAATTATTTTCTTTTATGAGAGTTTGTTTATTAGGAATATCTTGTGATATTTGTTAGATATTGGATGGATGTCAAAAATGATATTTAGATGGCCACTGATTCTTTTAATTTACAAAATATTATAAATAGAAACCATATAGCATTGCATCTCACATAAGGGTGTACAATTCATTGTTGGCAATTTTGGGTTTGAGATCCTAGCTTCTTGTCTATGAGTTGTCATTGATGTCAAAAGGAAATGACATTAATGTTAAGAGGATGTGTTGGCTTCAAAGGTGGAAGATTCCAAGAGAATATTTTTAAGAGAATCCGGAGAGATTCCATTGGCAAGGGTTTTTCATTAAAACCAAACCGGTTTTTATTAAAACCAAGTTGGATAGGGTTTTTATTAAAACCAATGGAGGTTCTCTTTATTATTTATTTAATTATTATTTAAAACCCTTCAAGGTTTTAATTAATTAATTATTTAATTTTTTTTTTGGTAATTATTATAATAGATTAACAGTGGGTTTTTATAGAGGATCCCAAAACCTTATATACAAAATCAGCCTTGCTAAATAGTGCTTCATGCCTCTTGGCTGGAAGAATAAACCTGGAAGAATAAACCTGTATGCAAAAAAAACAAAAAGCTGCTAATTGCCCGAGGGCTACAAGTAAGGCATTTTTGCCTGATTATCCTGGAAACCATGGCCATTATAATTGGGAAAACAAAAACTAGCCGGAGAAGGTCTGGACCATCGGAAAGCGAAGAAGACAGCCAAGAAAACTACAAAAAATTCTCCCATACCTGGGAAATAACTTTCCACATTTCTGCTTTCCTGGAGGCAGAATTCGAATCATACATGTTGGATAGGATCCAAGAAAAATGACTGGACTGAAAAAAATCATTGAAAATCTTCTTTGGAAAATTTTACCCTAGCCCAAATGGCCACTCCGTTTAGTCTTCTCACATCCAGGATTTCATCCGTGCGATTTGAGGTTCTTCTTACTTCCCTTTCCTTGCTGGAAGGGAGGTTTTGGGATAAGCGCATCACCCATCAAAGAATCGGAGTCATCCTGAAACAACAACCGTTGGGTTCCATTTGCAACATCAGCCGCAGTTTCTTTGTCTCTCTTTTCCTTGTTGGGGGGACGACCCTGCTTCCTTTCACTACCAAAATCCACCCCTCACTTTTGACTCCTCGTAATCCGAGGGCTAATATTACCAGGCTGGTAACCTCTTCTTCCCAGCAGGTAGTCTTCCAATATCTAAAGAATTTGTAGGCTTATAGGTTGCAATTTAACTGCTCCAACAATGTTGTAGAATATGATCATAATGCACAGTATTTAACTTATAGTGTACAATATTTAGCTTATGACAAAGAAGGGGATCAAGATCTTGCAAATACATGGTGATACCAAGCTCATTGTCAGGTAGGTGAGATCCTAGTGCCTGATAAAAAATAGGCTAATGAAATCATATAGGCATAGAGCATGAGACCTACTAGAGGCATTTAAAGTGACCAACCTCTTAAATTTTCCCAAACTAAAAATATTGATGTTGACTACATGGTGGTCATTGGTGCTCAATTCAATCTGGTAGAGGATCTTATGCATAATTGCCATTATGTCAAGATCATCATTAGGCTAGTGGTTCTAAATAGTGAAATGCACCAACAAGTCTTCGACAATGATAAGCATATCATCCACTTTCTCTAGAAAGAGGTTGGGTTTGTAGAGGAATTGGCTTCAAAGGTATAGGAAGCTTATGGAGATTGAATTATTTAGCTCAAATGCAATAAGCTTCCCAAAGTATTGGTCACACTAGAGTCATTTTTTAACTTGGATGATTGACTCATAGGGCAAAAATACATCATGATAGACAAAGATGATTAT
Source organism: Wollemia nobilis (assembly GCA_028583015.1). Lineage (NCBI taxonomy): Eukaryota > Viridiplantae > Streptophyta > Pinopsida > Araucariales > Araucariaceae > Wollemia > Wollemia nobilis. The sequence continues at coordinate 3,026,079 of JAQPPZ010000030.1, forward strand.
TGGGAAGTGAAAATAGAAACTAGGTGAACATTGTAGATAGGAGATGTATCCACCCCAAAAGAAAGCAAAGCCCTCACCAACCTATGCTAGAAGTATACTAGGCTAATAACTTGGAGCTATGAAGACCTAAAAGGATATGATAAAGATATAATCTAACATACGATGGAGTTAGATTCAGGTACCAATCCTATAAGGCAAAAGCAGAGGCTAGCCAAACCAAAGATGGAGCCTCCCATGAGGAAGGAGCTAATTAAGATGGTAGGAGAAAAGATCATATACTCGTTCATGCATACAACATGGGTGTCCAATTTTGTGCTTGTCAAGAAGAATAATGGAGAGATCTTGTTGTGTAGAATTCAGATCCCTCAACCAGACATCATTAAAGGACTACTTCCATGGGCCAAATTTTGTGGACAATGGCTAGGCCTAAAATATTCTCTTTGTTGGATGGATTTTTAAGGTACAACCAAGTAGTATGCCTTTTAGTATATCCACCAAGTTAGGCACCTTCACTTACCAACATATACCTTTTGGTCTATCCAATTCCAAGGTAAATTTATAGAGCATTATGCATATTGTATTCAACAATCTCCTAAACATGATAATTCTAGTCTATTTGGATGATCTCATGGTTTTCTAAAAAAGAAAGGACCATTTGAAATACTTAGAAAAAATATTTAAGCGTTGTCAAGAGTTCAGGAATGCCTAAATCCAAAAAAATATATCTTCTGTGTACCACAAGGTAATCTATTGGGGCACATTGTGTCCAAGGAGGGGATAGCCATAGACCCAGACCAAATTAAGGCTATTGTCAACCTATCGTTCTTGCAATATGAGAAAGCTCTCCAATCATTCCTAGGTCAGATCAATTTTATTTGTAAGTTTATACTATATTTTCCATTATTGTATGACCAATAATCCAAATGTTAAATAAGGGATGATAATTCAAATGTACAATGGAAGGTAATATTTTTTTGGAAAATTAAACAGACCATGGTAGAAGCTCCAGTGCTAGTCAACATAGACTGCTACAAAGACTTCATTCTCTATGTCTACAAAGGTGAGCTCAATATAATTGTCTTTACTCAGAAGGACAATGAGAGCAATAAACACACCATAACCATATTTAGTCAGACTCTAAAGGGATATGAGGAATGATACAACTTTGTTGAAAAATAGGTATATACCTCGATCTGATGTCTAAATAATTTCAAGCACTTGATTTCAAACAATAAAATTATTGCTAATGTCATTCATTCAAGCATAAAAGATTATATCATAAGAATCCTAGAAGATGACCAAGACAACTAAATTAACCAAGATCAGAGCATTATGCCAAAAGCTTGCCTAAGATGTTGTTGAATCAACAGAGTGAAAAAGAGACATGCTTTTTCACTACCATAGAAGCCTGGGATTGGGTACAAGATCGAATTGATTACATGCAACAAGGTTAATATCCGTCAAACCTGAGAAAAACACAAAGGAGAGCCTATGGGTTACAAAATGATCATTTCATCCTCATTGAAGGGGTCCTATTCAAGAGGAACTTTGAAAATATTCTCTTAAGTTGTGTCAAAACTAGACAAATCGTCTCACTACTCTAGGAATCCATTTGGAATTCTCTAGCAAACATTACTTAGCTCACACCATCCAAATAAAAATCATGTGGGTTGAGTACTATTGGTAAACCATGTTTAGTGAGACACTGTGATGGGTAAGGGTATGTGACAAGTGCAAGATCTTTATTAGAAGAAACCAAAATATCTCTTTATCCCTTAAACCCATTTTTATTAATGAACTGTTCTCCTAGTGGAGGTTTGACTTTATTGAAGTGATCAATCCACCCTCCAACGAATACCATTGGTGGATTTTCATGGCTACCAATTAATTCTTGAAGTGGATCAAAGTAGTCTTGTTGAAAGAGGCCATGGGGAAAGTCATTATCAATTTCATGGAGAAAATTATCACATAGTTTGGTGTGCCTATCACTATCATCACAAACAATACCTTGACATTTACCAGAGTTGAGGTAACCCAATTTGTATTTCAATATGATATCTACCTGAAAGCCTCCTCCAACTACTATCCTTAGGGTAATGGTCTGACAAAGTCATCCAACAAGAATCTATTCTGCATCTTGAAGAGGATTGGCTATAACAACTAGTGACAATGGTATTTGCACATCCAAAGAGCCCTATGGGTAGATAGCACCACCCCAAAGAAAGGTTTAGGTTGCCCTCCATACTCCTCAATTTATGGTTGGAAGGCTAAGCTTCCCATCTTCATTGAGCTACATACATTACAATTGCTACATAAGTTGGATCTCCATGAGCATGATGCTATACCACTAAGACTAGGAGAGTTATTGAGACTTGAAAAGTAGAGAGAAATATCTTGGGAGAAATTACTAAGGTATCAAGAGAGTATCAAAATATGATTTGATCAGAAGGCAATGACACAAAATTTTTGGGTAGGCGACCAAGTTCTCAAATGGGATGAAGACCACAACAAATTGGGTTGACACACCAAATTTGAAGACATTTAGAGAATACCATATATTATCATTAACATCAAGGTGGAGAACACATTTGAACTATCCACATTGGAAGGGCAACAATTCTTGATCCATGTCAATGGGATTTACCTAAAGAGGTATCCATGAAACTTGACTACTTGCATTTATAAAATTAAAAGAGAGAGAACAAAGAGTCTAGATGTCAGGCCTTAAGTAAGCTTTCCTCAAATTATACCAACTTCTACCTCGTTCAAACATAGTTGAATGAGGTATAGATTTGATGCACAAGGAAAGGCTCAAAGAAGGCTCGACCAAACCAACTGATGTCTTTTTGTTATGAATAAAGGATTTCATTGGAGGGTAAGGATTTAGTCCTAAATATTTGACTTTAATTGAGTTTTCCTTGATAGCATCAATTTCCACCTTGCTCAGACATAGCTAAACAAGGTACATGACTATGGCTATCAAGGAAAGAATCAACTAGAATTCAATAGGCCTAGCTTATCCCCTGCTTCCTAAAATCAATCCCACCAACCAAGTTCTCTGAGGGAACAACTGAGTGCAACCCCCCACATGTTCTTAATATTGAACAAGTGGTGAGTTTTTTACATACTATTGATGTCCCCAAATATTTTGAATGAAGAGATTGAACCATATTTGACCTTTAAGGGTTCACTTGCATCAACCTGCAAAATTAGTAAGACACTCAAACACCTGAAGAAGAAGAGGATCTTAGTATTTCCAATGACGGATCCTAAACCTAGCCATATTTCATATAGAAATGCCTAGATAGCTTCACATACTATGGGAAAATTATGAGGTGGCATTGACACAAGTAATATCAGCAATGTGCATGTGATGGAATGCCAACGTGTACCAAAAATCTAGCATAGACATTGAAATCCCTGAGAAAATCTAGTTCCCATAAGCTCTTGATAAAGAAAAATAATTTTAGCCTCACGAAAAAATTTCTATTGGCCAAAGCCATTTGATTGGTATAAGATAAGACATTTTGAAGATAAATAGTAGTCTCCAATATTCCTCAACAAGCATGCACCCGAGACAATAATTGAAAATACTCTCTAAAATTGGACTTCTAGGAGGAGAGGGCTCAAGAAATTTATCATGCACTCTGGTCTATCTGATGGCAAGGATGTAGCACTTAGGAGAAATTTCCAATCTCTCTCCCCACAAAAACCACTAGAGTGAGCATCTTGAGGGGGACACCTAGTGCCTTGCATGTCTTATCAAAAGGGGGTTAGTGGGAAAGGAAAATACAAAATGTCTAATTATATCTTCAATTGGTAGGATGTAAAACTTTCTTAGCACAACATATGTGCAATAAAGGTTAATTGCATCTTGGTTATAAAGTTCAAAATTTGGCCAATCACAAAGGAGGGGTACACAAGTGAAGGGGGCTTCGATAACCTAGAAGAAGGCTCCAAACACCCTAGCCAACCATGTTGAAAGGGGATAACATGCACATGAATTTATAATGGTCAAAAGGGGTCTATTAATGCCTTCATATATTTTCAATATTATTCATCATGCAATCAGAAAATAAGACCACTGAGAGCTCTGAATAATAGAATGCCATCAAGAAACTATGAAGAGAAAGTCATAGCACAACCCACAACAACCATGGAATCCAAAAAGAAGAATCCATCTTCTAGGGAAACACACCCCCATTATAGGAAAAGCACCCACACAAAGTTCAAATAGACTAAACCCCCATGCCTCATCACTGACGTAGCCAAAAGAGTAGCAGATCCCAAGCTATTGAAAATCACCAAAAGTTTAAAAGAGGGCACTTATCAAAGGAGTATCAACAAATATGCTAAGTTCTTTTCCACAAGGGTTTACACAACTTACCTAGCCTGATACATGATGCCCCAAGTGCATAACTGCTATGAGTTAGTGGTGGTGTGTATTTCCTGCTATAACTCTTAGCATAGGAAAGTCAAGGGCTACGATGACCATTTTAAAACAACCATCTTGGCCAGAGCCATGCAAGAGATGTTGATGGCCCTTGAGGGGCTCAAGGTAAATCATGTATCAACCAACTTTTATTACTCTCAACTCTTAAATAAATTAGGCTGCTTAAACTTAGAGCTTGATAATAAGGAAGCCTCTATGCCAAAATTTCCTTTGTTTTGACATACTTTAAAAAATGATATCCATGACATCTTGGGCATGGTCACATTTCTCTTCAATGCATATGATGATAAGGTGTCTCAATATGAATTAGGTGTCCTACATATGTTGATATGTATCCCTAGAGACAAGACACTATTTCTATACTTCATCCCTTTCATAGGTAAGCTAATCCATAAAGGGCTACAAAATTTCAACCCCCTTCAGGTATTTGCTTCATAGGTAAGCTAATCCATGAAGGGCTACACTATTATCTAACTTCATCCCCTTCAAGTATTTTCTCATTTTTGGTGCACTTGGTGTTAGCTTAGTATCCTTGGTTGTATGAGCATTTAGGTTTAAAAATAAAAGACAAATATTGCCAAAAGCAACCCACCTCCTCTTGGATGGGAGTCCTTTACCAAACTTCCTCCTACTACACTTTCATGGATGAATTTTTAGTACTAACTCTAGGTGCAGTAACAAGAGCATACACCTACATATTTTGGAGGCTAATGCTAGATATATTCATTTTTATTACTAGGGAGATTGGTTTCTCCTCAAAGATGCTATTATCATTTGCATGCATGGGTTCACCAAACTAGTCTATTTGTTACCAAAATTTACAACTATAAGGGTGGTCTCTCTTGAGATGTTGAGACAACTAGACTTGATTGATGTCACTTATGGTTGCAGGATAAAGCAAACTAAATTTTCACAAGCTGCTAATAAATCTAGTGGAGATATCTCATTTAAAAAGGAGAGTAGCCCCCATCCTAGAGAAAATTTTGAAAGAACTAGGTCTCAATAAGTTGGATGACTCCTAGCATACGACTCAAAAGATAGCATTATATTGGTTGTTAGGTATAGAAAATGCCATGAATTTCAAACACCAAAAAAGGACACAAATATAAGCCTACTAGAGCACTAAGGAGGGGACCTACCTGCTACTTAAAAAGGATAATTTCTTGTCCTATAATTTCACCATAAGAGCCCTATTTTTATTTCTATAAGGTAGTTGGCATGATGAAATCTAAATTTCCAAGAACAAAAAATAAAGAAAGAAATATTGGATAATTTAGGTTGGAGTGATGAAAAGATCAAGGACTGGTGGAAGTTCCACCAAGAAATTCTTGAGATAGTGTCAATGCCCAGGGAAATAGACCAAGATGAAAAATTCAGCAGGCTTTATGATCAAGAGCATGAAGAAGAAAGTAATTACTAGAAAGAAAGCCAAGGAGGGGTCCCTAGTGAGCAATCATGTTGGTCAATTAGAATAGAAATATCCCATCAAGCTAATGTCTAGGTCCTCACTAACACACCATCGAAACCAAAGGTACACCTCATTGAGACTTCCATTCCAAAACCCCCTAGTTCAACTGTCCAAGCCCAACCGACAACACCACAACAAAGGTAGTCATGAGAAGAGTCAAGCTAGGGAAAAGTTTCTAAAAGAAAATGAAAGTCATCCCCTAACATCGAGGAACTTGTAAAACAAAAGAGGATAAAATCCTAGTCCAAGGACACTCTTCTTCCACCTTCAAAGGTAGTCCTTAGAGTGTTTCCATCAATATTGATGGAAGTTGCCCCATTGACCAAAGCACTATCCACATTACCGCTTACCATTCCCATTCTAGTAACATCCTCTCTAAGTGTCTTTTCTATTCTTATTTCCATCTCTTTTATCCTATCCACTCCACCACTCATCACCTCCCAACCAGTATAACCCACCACACCTCTATTCCTCCTATGAGGTGTTGAATCCACTTCTACGACCCTCTCTCATAAGCCAATCAACCTCTCTACTCTTTCAGAGTCCCTCGTCCCTTCCCCTAGAAAACTAGCTATGATTATCTGGTCCTCAAGCCATCACTTCTATATTTTAGTTACTCCTCCAATTCTAGCAAGTTTAGGAATATACACAACACACAACAAGAAGCAACAAGGCAAGCCAAACAACATACCACCACAAAAGGACCACTTACCTTCCTTAGAGTGTTACATCAAGAATGGTCTATTTTACGCCTACGATCTTCAATGTAGAAGAGGATATGCCAGCTTAGGATTTCTAGGTGGATACCATTGAACTCAATCTTAAGGATGCTAATCCAAAGAATAAGGTTAAATTTGTTGAGCAAACACATTAAGTTGTGATCCATGAGTACCTGACTCATGTAAGGATGCTAGCAAGAATGGAGAAATAGCTAGAGAAGATCACCCATGCACTTAAGGCCTCCTAGGCTAAGGTTTGCATGGTAAAGGATCAAATGGCCTATCTCATGTTGCAACTAGAGGAGGAAAAAGTAGTAAAGAAGAGTTGGAAGAGTAGAAGAAAAATATATTAGAACTAAAGTAGAGAGTAGGTGGCATCAAGTAGATCTCTAAACTAAGTCAAACATTTTGGATTAGAGTTTTTGAAGGAGATAATAGCCTAATTATAGTACTTGAGTATATTTGGATGACCTCTACATGGAGTGTTGAGGTGAACAAGGTACTCAACTATACATTGATGACTATTTACCCTTTTTTTTCAAGCACAAGTATTCAAATTTGGATAGCCTGACCGAATGATTAACAATGAGTAATAGTGGGATTACTAATCGAGAAGCAATAACCTGTAGAATTATTGAGGTCCTAGTGGAAGAGCATGTCACACGATATTTTAAGGATCATGTAGATGCTCTATCCTAGGCGATGGGAGAATGGAAAGAATACCTCACCTTTTTATTGCAAAAGGGTCTCCCTTCTCCTTAGGTTCCAAACGACAAAATCCTACTGAAACAAGAGTTTCGAAAAAATCTAAAGCAACATAATAGCATTGAGATGCCACAAAAATCACCCATCGTTGATGAGGTGGAACAAGCCATAGAACTGACAACTAAACTCAAGATGCACATCCAAGAATTCATAGGCAAAATTTCCTACATTAAGCTAGATGACCAATGGGAGCTCAAAAAAAGTTACCTTCAACATATCTAAGTGAGGCTTCCATCAAGAGATGAATGGAAAGAGGTTTTAACAGTAATGAATAAACTTCATTACCTCACCAAATTATTGTAAGGTCCTCCACTGTGACCCCATACCCAAGGAATAAGGCCACAATGTTTTAGGTCCTCCATTATCATTAGGCTAGAGATCCCTGTGATTTGCCATAACAATAGTGATTTTTTACTATAACCAAGACCCAGTGGAAAGTTGAGTGGCTAGGTCCACCTAAAGGGTCAAAAAATTTGATAAAGCACAATATCATAAATCAAACTATATTTTTAGGGAGAGGCCAAAGTGGTGGAAGTGCAAAGTAAAGAAAATTAGACTCGTAGGGAAAATTTTGAGCAAGAATTGATGCAAAAGTGTGGTAACCAAAACCTTGAAGAAAGAGACAACAAAAAATGGTAGAAATTAGAGTTTTGATAAAATTCTAGTGCTATGTGGTATGCATTATAGTGGTCATCAAGACTATGAAGAAAGGGTCAATAGGAACAAGCACCGATTGGATCTGATGGGGATAACATATCGGAAGTAGGTAAGGTGAAATTTGGGATCCACCCAATCAACACTAGCCTTAGGTTTGGCAAGAGACTTCCATATGACAAGTAAGAGTTGTCTCAATTATCATCACCAAAGTCTATATTTCCAAAGAAGAGAAGGGTCATAAATGCATTGTTCAAAGGGAACTACCAATCTAATAGGAATTCAATACGAAAATACTTCCATCCAACCTTGAACATACCATTGGTAAATATAGATCAATGTACCAAACAATGAAGCTATGGAGGTTGCAGAATTCTTGCCTATGTTAGGAAGGAGGAAAATTTTGAATTTTGAATTTTGAAATGATTGTTTAAATACTCAACTCTAAGCACAAAGCAGGGGAGGAGAATTGTATATTCATGCCTAGTATTTGGTGTTGTGTATAATTTTCACTCACCCTCTTATGTGTATTGGTTTGGAATTGAGCCTTGAGTCATTTTGTGCATAGGCTTTGAGCCTATTCATGCATTAAATATTTTATATGTATATACAAGGAGCGATGACTACTTGCATTTTGTCCTAATCTTTGTGTGTATGTTAATTTGTGTGGGAGGTTATAGTTAGTATCTTCCATGGTTCTTATGTATATCCTCATGAATGAATGGGTACATTAGACTAAAATTGTATTCATTTTAGCTATCATGAATGATGAGTGTGTTCATTCATCCCACTAATATATACAATATTATGTGATTCTTGCAACATGGCTACCCATAGGTTAGGATTGTTGTTTTACATTTTCTTTCTTTCCTTTTCCTTGGTAAGATTTGGTAGAATAGGGTAGTTTAGGAAAAGTGAACATTAAATATCACATCCATTAAGAAGCTGGACTTAGAAAAAATCTCAAATATTATCCTTTGAACTATGCCCCATGCTTTTAGGACCTAGTATGTGCAGTCTTCATGTGGTATGGGCATCATGCGCACTGGTTATTACAATGAATGTCCATGATATTATGAGTAAACAATAGAATGCAAAAAGTATTTTTATCAAATTGTATCATAGCTCTACTTCCAAGAAGGTTTCCCCCTCAAAGATGCAAAAGATGTTAGTTCTTTTGATTAATAAAGTTTGATACATTTCCATTCAGTATTTTCTTAAGCACTTCTATAATTTCAATGGTTGCATTTTTGTTAACTTTTGCATTAGGGTGTGCTTATTTTTATCTAAAGATTCATAAAAAGTGGTATTAGAGATCTTTCTAGAACCATATTCTGTAGTAGTAGCAACATTTCTTGTCCTTCTATCTAATTATTGTTTGGTAATTTTTTTTCATTTTGCTCAAATACCTTACCTAAAGACAAGCACAATTTTCTTTCTATTTTAGTGGGGCAGATTAGAAAACCTATACCAGGGATTTTAAAATATCATGGAGGAGCTATTATTTTTGGCTAAGCTAGATTTCTCATAAAGCTTCTAGTGAAGTAAGGGGTGCTTAGACTCCAATACCTAGGCATTAGAAAATACCTGTACATAATAGTGAGCTCCCACATGCCCTTGGGTATTTTAGGAGACCTCCCAAGAATAGAAGGCTTCATCCCTAGGAAGATATTAGTAGTTTGAGTTTTGTGATGCATCGATAAGCAGTTAGTCCTAGGAAGTTACTCTCACAGTACCCTTAGAAATGGATAGTATGATTATGGGTATGGTGGAACCTTCCATAGTTATAGCTCTAAGATATTGGGTTCGCCATTAATCACTATTGATATAGGATATTAAAGTTCCCATGGAACCAAACACACCTTGGCTTAGATTATCCTTGTTGATTTTTTTTTTGGTCCTTTACTAGCTAAAACCAAAAATCAAAATTAAGTATATTGTAGAGGTGACTTCATCTTAGATTAGTGATACTGGAATATTAGGTGAGACAATACAAGAATACAATATACAACTCAATGTACCCAAGTGATAGTTGGTAATAATAAATAGGTCATTATCAGTTGCTAGTTGGGTACAGAAACTACCTAACCTGCAGTCAAAGCACTTGGTAGCAATCGACTAGAAAGAGTATAGAAAGGTAAAAATTTATCATTTTGTAGTACAATTTATTATGACTATCTTTTCGAGCTAATCATTTTGATATATAGCTCCCATAAGCTTTTTGGATGCCAAACTTCATCATTTTATGGTATAGCCCATTATAATAATATCTTTGAGCTAATTGTTCTAATATATAGCACCCATAAGATTTGTTGTGAACCCTAGGGTACCAAAAATGGTTGGAGCTACTAGGGGCACCCAACTAGAGCAATTAAATGAATAAGTGAGCAACTTGACAAAGCAATAGGATATGTGGAACAAGCTAATATTCAAATTAGACAAATTGGATAAAATAAATGAATTTGAGAGTCGTAGACAAGGCCTAAATACCAAATATGATGATCTCTAAACACAAGTTGTATGGAAATCAAGGAAGCAATTCCAAGAGTAGAGCACAAAATTCCTTGACCAATAATACTAATCATAGAATACCAATGCTAGATTTCCCCAAATTTTATGGAGAGGACCCCACCAGTTGGTTGTATCAAGCCAAATGCTATTTTCCTCTTTATGATATTCCATGGGAACAAAGGCTCACTATAACACCCTTCAATTTTGAATAAGAAGCCATTTAATGGTACCAGTGGTTGGTGAATATGCATCCACAACTCACCTGGGAAAATTTTGAGACCCAATTACTCATCCATTTTGGACCCAATGAGTATGAGGATTTTATTGGAGCCTTTACCAAGTTGAAGTAGACAACAATGGTCCAAGACTATCAAACACAATTTTAAGAGTTGGTAAATTGCACAAGGGGCTTGAGTGAAGAATTTTTTCAAAGCTATTTCAATAGTGGGTTAAAAAAAACATTTGAGATAAGGTGAAAATTTTTAAACTAAAAATCATGATGGTAATAGTAGGCTTCACCAAATTGGAAAAAGATAAATTTGTAGCTTAGAGGTGTATTTCTAAACCTCTACAAGCTCGACCTATATTTCCATCCCAAACATCATCAAACCCTGCCAACAAACCACCCCAATAAAATGTCTTATCCAAGAAAAAATGGAGGCATGGAGGGCAGAAGGGCTATGTTACAACTATGATGATAATATTTCCTAGGCCACAAGTGTGTAAAATAGAAACTATATTTACTTGATGTGGATGAACCTTCTACTAAGGAATATCATGATGAAGATGAGGACCATAGCAAAGAGGATCAACCTGAAGAAGTTGAATCAATAGAGGATCAACCATTGAAGATTTAAATACACACTTTAGTAGAGATTTCCACTCCCCAAGCCATGAAATTGGTAGGGCATTTTAAGGGTCAATTTCTAAAAGATAAAATTGCTACATATACTTGTGCAATTATTTTGAAGTTATGGTAGCCAATGGGGGAACCTTACCATGCAAAGTAAAATATAGAAATATAAAGGTGCAAATGGGTGAAGACAACCTTAAGGTAGACATGTTTGCATTTCCTTTGCAAGGATGTGACATTGTGTTGGGAAATTAGTGGCTTTGTACATTGGGATCTATAGTCTATAAATATTTTGAGCTTTGAATATAATTCACTCAACAAGGGAAGAAATACACTCTCCATGGTATGCCCATAGGTTCTACCCAGACTATTAGTTCTCATTGAATGGAAAAACTTTTAAAGAAATTATATCAAGGGGTGGTGGCGTATGTAGCATGGTGGTGAGTTTCCCAATGACGGAGGAATAGAATGACAAGTTTAGAGGTCAAACAAGACTATAAACAATATAGTCCTACCAACATTTTGTACTTGTATGGCATCAACACTTGACAATTTATATGACAATCAACAAGGTGCTTATATGATAAATTGATATCCACTTGAATGTCAACTTACTTGAATGGTATGCTCAAAAACACTAGAATGGATGGCTACATGTATATTATTTGCATTCTTGCTGGAAGATCTTTTACTCTAATCATATTTTGTATACCACCAAGCTAAATTTCCCATGGCTACTTCTGATAGATTTTAGTGAGATTCTTTGTCCTCTTATCATCTTGATTCCATTTTGTTAATTTTTCTAACTCCTTACATACCATCATCTACCATTTATTCCACTCTAAAATGCATCCAAGTTTGAATTCTAAAATTATTCTATAAAAAAATTTTGTCATTTTTTCAAAAAATATGTCAATCTATTCATTTGCATGGTGATTATGATGATTGTTTAAATTTTGGCACTTAAACCATGAAATTCTCACTTGTTTACTGTGGTAATTTTACCTTTGCATCTTCCTCATTGAACATATCATCTTTGTCTTCTTCACCATCACCTCTTATATGGATGTGTTTCTTTGCTGCCTTGCCTTCCAATATTGGCTACTCCATAGTATTAGTTCTTTGTGCAACCACTAGTTCCTATGCTCTTGTTTTGCTGCTATCTCCTCTCTTTATAACTTTGAACTTCCCTATGAGTTGCTTTACTTTCTCCATTACTTTTGTTGGCACTGCCTCTCCCCTTGCTAGCTCACTATCACGGATGTAATCTCAAAGTGTACCTCCTCTTATAATAGAGGTGATGCACATGGATCTAATTGCTATTAAAATTCTAAAAAAATATCAGGTGAATCAAGTTGTACTTCTCCAAATGCTTCCACCGAAACTAGATCTTGTAATTCTTTATCAACATCCATAACTTTTGCTAATTTTTGCACTTGTTGTGTAGTTCTTTCTTCTCCTTGCACAACATTTTCCATAAGTTGCTACTCTCCTACTAGAATGTCTTCTTGAATATCATATTGTTCTAACCTCCTATGCCCCTACTCATTTTGCACAATCATTGTTCAGAATCTTCTAAATCTTCACTTCATTATATGATAGGTCCTTCTTCCTTTTTACTATTTTATTTGTCCTTAGTGGATTACTTGAATTTATAAGTGGCATCACATTGAACCACCTCAAAATCATTTAATCATGCTCCCCTATCTCCCTTGGAGAATTCAATCCAAGAAACTACAACTTTCATTGTGCCACAACATTCATAAATATGACAATATAGTAAAACACCATCAAAATATTCTTAAAATATGGTATTAAGAAATTATTATTACGCTGTAAAAAATAAGATGCCCAGTCATATACAACTTCTTCCATGATTCTTGCACATATGGTATAAGCTAGATGGACATATCCAAATATTTTTGTTCTCCTGAAAACTTGGATATAATTACATTCATGGCATATTGCAATTCCATTGTCTTCAATTGTTGTTCCCTTACTCCATGGCTTCCATGCTTCATCAACTTTACTACTTCCTTTGGAGTGATATTGGTGATCTCATGGATTATTTCATTTCATCAATTTAGATCTATTAACTCCTTTTTTATCAGTATTCTAGGACTTGGCAATCTGAATGTTCTTCAAATATTAAAAGGTGAAAAATACCACCTATACTCACTTGTCACAAATTTTTACTCTGCTAGTGTTTTATTGTGGATTATATGTTTACAACATCTACAACAAATAGTTCTTGAAAACTTCCTTCTCAAAATTTGGAATCTATAGTATACAACTCACACCTGCATTCTTAAATGCATTTCTCAATAGGTGATCCATTACACTTACCTTCCACTAGTTACAACAAAAACATTTCGTTGGTTGTTGCCATGTAATGCCATGTAATGGTACAAGCATCATTTTCTTTCCTTTTTTGATGGTGATTCAACCAAAGTATCTATAGGTTATTTTATCAATAATCAAATAATAATCACAGTATTAAAGCATACAATTCTCTAGCCAATATGAATAGATCACATTCATAGAATAATAATTTTTTTAATCATAAAACTAATAATATTATTTATAAATCAAACATACAATCTCTTGGATCCTTCATGATTTGATTAATACAATGCATGGATATTTATCTCCATAATAAAACCTTAGAAGATGACTCTTCAATACTTGACTATTGCTCTCCTCACATATCTAAGAGACACATCCTTTCTTATTCCTCACATATGACAAAATTGTCATGATTCTCGACTTTACATCTTGCCACATATCATGTGACTTTTCACTTGTATATTTTACACCTATACATATAACTCTTGACTTACTTACCTAACACTTTGCACACCCTCACAATTTGCACACTTTATTACAATACACTTGGAATCTTCTCACACATTGACACATACATTAGAGAAATTTAAATCACACTCCCTAAATTAATATTTACAAATATACAAATATACCATGGAGGTACTTTAACATTTACTAAATAATGTAATATATCCAACACCCCCCTATATTAAATTATTTGTTTTGAAGATTTTTAGTCTTCAATATTTGATTGTTGTCTTCACGTCTTCTTAGTTGTGATCTTAATCTTATTCATTTTTTGTTTGTGCTTTTAAAATGTACCATTTTGTTTCAGCTCTAGTGGCTGTTGGAATTTTTTTTTAAATAGGTTTTTGAAGAAGTCTATCTAGTCTCATCATTAACATTTTTTTCAATCTTTCATTATAATTGTTCTCCTTGTGCCAAAAAAGTTCTAAAGAATGATTATTTCTCCCACAAAATTTATATGGATAAATATTCCAACATTTTTCTTCTTCATTCTCAAGTCTATCGCAATGGTTACATTTCATTGCACATGCTTTTGAAGGATCTTTCTTATCTTTCCTTTGATGAAAGATAGTGTAGCATCCATTATTAAATAGGGATTTATTCATCAGTCCTTGTTTCCTTGTTTTAATAAACAAAGCTTTGTATTCATGGTCATTAGTCTTCTTCATAAAACAACATAAACAATGATGAAGTATTAAAGACATTCTATCTTTATTCTCCTCATAAATAAGTTGCAGCTATTCTATTAATTTTGGTGATATGTTGTTTTCAACTTCAGTGACATTTTTCAAATGTTCTTTTGATATCTTTCCTTGAACACTTATATCCCTCTTCTTTCTATCCATGATAATAATTAATTTCTTTGATGTAATATACCTTGTCTCCCAAATCTAATTGCAGTCAATCTGCACATTTATCAATTCATCAAAGTTTAACAGTCTTCAAATATCTCAAAGCAATAATCAATCAACTTTTAAATTTCATTCATTCAAATTTTATAAATCTCATTCACTCATTTTATCTCCCAAAATATTTATTTTTCTTTATATCTCCCAAATTTCAAATTTCACAATCTTTTAAATTTCTTTAATCAAATAATCATTAATCATTCAATCATTCATTCATTTAATTCACTTGTTATCTCTCCAATTTAATTATTTTCTTCAATTCAATATTTAATTCCTTATTTCTCCACTAATCACTTCTTTTTAAAATTTTAACCTTATAATTAATCAAACTTCAAATAATCTTATAACTCCCAAGGTTAAATTAAGTCAACCCAAAATATATGCTCAATATAAAAGTAAAAGAATAATAATTTGGTGTCCACCTTATTTCTCACATTGGCAACATAATGTCTACCCTAAAACAAAACCCTACATCTTAAAGCCCTAAAGATAAGAAATTACTATTTTTGGACAATTTTCCATTTTCAGCCAAAAACAACCCTATTTTTAGTAAGTTGCCAAAAAAGCTCGGATAGGCCTCAAAATTAATACACATTATTGGATTACCCATATTAAGCCTTCTAGAAAATCTCAACACCTACTCATGTCTAAAAAGTTTTAAATTCCAAAAATTCTTTTTTTCAAATTTCTAAAAAAACACTAAATTCCATTTTTGGGGTACTAGATGAAGGAATTAGGGTCCTGATAAAAGCCTGAAAATCCACCCTAGCCACCAAGGTTGCTTAGCCACGCATTTTCCTCCTCTTTATCTAGCTCCACATAAAATTTCAAGCCGATCCAACGGTCGGATCAAAAGTTATGCCCTCCGAAAGATAGGCCCCTACATCAAACTTATTTGGGCCAAACATTTACTGACAAAAAGACCTTAGGAAAACCAAAACAAAGGCCTGACCTTGGTGACATAAAAACTTTCATTGCTCTTGGAGGGTGAAACAAGACTTCAAAAGGACCAAAAATTTGCAATAATTGGAAAGGACTCAAGGGGGTATTGCAAATTTGAAAAAGACTCATAAGACACCAAAATTTCAAAAATTTGGGGTAAACTCAAGTTGGATTTTGAGGATCCAACACAGGCTTCGACTGGGACAGGTGATGAAAAAGACTTTTGGGCAATGAATCACCTGAGAACTCCAGAATCTCCAGCAGACCACAAAGATAAAACTTGCCTAATCACCTACAAAGAACACCTTAATCACCTACAGGAAACACCTTAATCACCTAAAGAGAACTCCTTAATCACCTAGAAAGGACTCCTTAATCACCTAAAGACTGAAACACACATTTTTTTTGTGGCTTCTCAAGCCCTTTGTATAGAATGATACAATTTCAAATGTTGGCCATTGATAGGAATTGAAAATTCCTTGCCATCTAGAGTTTGCAACTTGTAAGTATGTTGGCCTACCATTTGAAGGATTTGATAGGGACCAAGCCATTTTGGTTCCCACTTCCCTTTTTCCCCATGCTTGTCATTCTTAGGATCCCAATACAACACTATATCTCCTTCCTAAAAAGGTTTACCTCTAGCCTTCTTATTGAACAATTGCAATATTTTATGAGCCTGCTCAATTATCTTCATTAATGAATCTTTTCTATCTTCCTACAACTTCACAATTTGATCAAGTCTTCTCTGCAAGACATTTGGATTTTCATGATCCTGAAGAAGCAAAGACAAAGCATGACTTTCTACCTGAGGGGGCAATAGAGCATTCTCACCATAAACTAGCTCATAAGGAGATTTTCCTATGCTTCTTTTGATAGATATTCTATCAGCCCATAAAGCAAACTTTAGTTCACTATCCCAACTTCTCTTGTTTCTGCCTAATGCTCTTTTGATTCTTGTGATCAAATTCTTGTTTGAGGATTCTACTAATCCATTCCCTTGAGGATAGTAATTTGTAGAATGAGAAAGCTCTATGTTGTACCTAGCACAAAATTCAATCATTTCAAAAGAAGTGAAGTAGTTACCATTATCTATAACTAACTTCTTAGGGACCCCAAATCTTGTCAATATTTGCTCTTCCAAAAACTTGATGACCACTCTAGTAGTGGATTTCTTGAGAGGTGTTGCTTCTACCCACTTGGTAAAATAGTCTATTGTTGTGATGATCCACCTGTGACCTCTAGAAGAATTGGGGTTAATCTCACCTATGAGATCTATTCCCCATTGAGAAAAAGGAGCTTCAACAATCACTGGCTTCAAGGGCATGGCTGGCAAATTCTTCTTCCCTACAAAAATCTGATAGTTATGACAACTTCTAACAAAATGATAGACATATTTAAACAATGAGGGCCAATAATAACTAACTCTCATGATTTTGTGAGCAGTGGCCTTTGGAGCAAAGTGACCTCCACAAAAACTAGAATGATATTCTTTCAACACTTGAGGGACTTCTTTCTCAAACAAACAGAGAAGCAACACTCCATATGGATGCCTCCAATATAGTCTACCCTCATGAATGTAATACCTTTGGGCCAATTGCTTGATAGACCTTCTTTTATTTTTGGGCATGTCTTCTAGAAATGATAAATTTTGAAGGTAAAATATAATGCCATCATACCATCTTGCAATCAGAATTATCAATTGCTCTAGCTTCTTGCTGCTCATCTACTACAATAGTGTTATTCATATCTTCTCCTTCTTTGTTGGCCAAGTACTTTGCCAGTCCTTGTCCTCTGATAATCTTCACTACCTTGAACTCCACATCATACTGCAGTAATTTGGCCATCCACCTTGCAGGACTACCTAAGGGTTCAGGTTGAGTGAAAATATCTTTAATAGCAATGTAGGGGATACAAGCTATTACCTTATTGGACCCAAAGATATACTTGAAATGATCCAATGCTCTGATTAATGCATAAGCCTATTTTTCCAAAATGGAAAATTTTAGTTGAGCACCCTTCAATCCTGTACTCATAAAGGCTATGGGCCTTTCATTTTTCTCTTCATCTTGTTGAGCTAGAACTGCAGCAATAGTGTGTTCTAAAGCAAATGAGTAGATTTTGAAATCTTTGGAGTAATCAGGGTAGTTCAATACTGGAGCCTTAGTAATTGCATCTTTGATCTTCTGAAAAGTTGTAGTATTTTCCTCTGTCCACATTATTTCTCCATTTTTCTTGATCATGTCATTTATTGGCTTGGCAATCTGAGCAAAATCAGGGACAAACCTCCTAATAAAGTTAATATTTCCAAAGAATGATCTAACTCCCTTAAGATTCTTAGGAGGGGAATTTTAGCAATGGCTTCTACTCTTTGTGGATCAATGCTAATTCCATATTTTGAAACAATATGCCCAAGTAGTTTACCTTGTGTGGCCCCAAACACACATTTTCTAGGATTCAAAGATATGCCAAACTCCTTGCACCTATCAAACACTTGAGTTAGATGTGCAAAATGATCTTCAAGATTTTTTAAAAAACTGTAATGTCATCAAGATATACTACCACTATCTTGAACATCAATCCTTTAAATGCAACATCCATTGCTCTCTGAAATGTTGCCCCTGCATTCATCAATCCAAAGGGCATCCTGAGATATTCAAATGTTCCCCATGGTGTAGTGAAAGTTGTTTTGTGCCTATCTTCTAGATTCACTACAATCTGATTGTAACCTGAAAAGCCATCCAATAAAGATATTCTTGATGACCCAACCACTGCTTGAAGCAACTGCTCCATATTTGGAAGTGGATAGTTATCTTTGAGAGAGCTCTTATTCAAATTCTTGAAATCTACACAAAGCCTGATCTCACCATTCTTTTTTCTAATTGGAACCAGGTTTTCCAACCAAGTAGAAAATCTCACCTTCCTGATTATCTTGGTATCCAATAACTTCTGCACTTATTTCTGCATAATTGGATGCAAAGTGGGATTGAAATTCCTTTGTTTTTACCTGAAAGGCTTAGTATATTTTTGAAGAGGTATTATGTGAGTCATTACCTTTGTATTGAAGGTCTTCAGATCTTCATAACTCCAAGAAAAAGCATCCATGTTCTTTTTCAAGAACTTGATATATTATTGCTTCTCTTTTCTTGATAGGGCCTTATTGATCCTAACAATCTTGGGCTCTTCCTCTGTTCCAATATTAACTTCATCAATCTCAGATTCTTGGACCAGAGGTTTATATGCTCTATCAAAGTCATCAAACAAGCTCTCTAAAGATACCAACCCCTAGGGATCCTATTGGTCTTTAATTGTATGACTTCTATAGGCTCTCCAATAACATCCTTCAATTTTTCTTCATCACTTTCATCACAAATAACATCAAAAAATTCATTCTGCATAGTCATAAAATCATTAATGTGTATATCATCATGAAAAACTTGTAAATATACCACATTATCAGGGACAGATGGCTTATAAATAGATATGGTTGGGAACCTTTCCATAAACCAAGTGTCTATCTCAAGATTTTCTGCTCTAGAAGCATTAATGGCCAATATATTAGCATTGTGATTATGTGCTCTAGGAATAAATTGTAGATCAAAAGCCAAGAATCTATCTATTTCATCCAACATTGCCTGCTTATATTGCTTTAGTCTAGGGTGCTTTGTTTGATATTTCCCTTTGATTTGTTGGATTATTAGTTCAACATCCCCACTAACTTTGAGGTAATTAATACCCAATTCCTTGGCCTTCCTTAGCCCTAGCAATAAAGCTTCATATTCTACAACATTATTTGTACAAGAAAATTCTAACCTGTATGGTATGCCAAGATAGCTGCCATTGATGTCTATCAATAATACTCCAGCTCTTGCTCCTGCTTTAGATTTTGCCCCATCAAAGGTCATAGTCCATAACTCAAAAGTTAGAATTCTATCAATTTCTGCATCTGCTTCAGCCTTCAATTTTGGATCCATATTCTCAACATCAGGTACTTCCAACAAGAAAGGAGAATGCCAGATAGAGTAAACCCCCATGTCTTTTTCCTCAATAGAATTCATGACATTAACCATATTATCATTAGGATCTCTGAATTCAACTAAATACCTATTGAAGGGTTCTCTTTTCAATATCACTTTCTCCTTACCCTGCATTGGAATAGTGGCATATGACCAATCTAACTGAATAGTACCACCTAACTGCTCTGCCCAATGCCTAGAGAGTAAGATAGAAAAGAAAGGGTCCACATCTACAACTGCAACATCCATCACCACTCCTTTCTTAGGATATTGTTCAATATGGACAAGAAGTCTAGTGATAATGCCTACACAAGGTACTCTCCTATTATCCATGATAGAAATAGGAGGGTGCTCTTTCTGACAAATCAAGCCTAACTGATCAACTACTTGTTTTGACATTACATTCATGGAAGCACCACTATCAAGCATGCAATTATGAATAACATATTGGTCCCCATAGCCTGATGTATACCTTAGTGAGATGTAAAATGGCTTAACTGAATATGGGGCTCTAACTGCATTATTCACAAGGCCTATGGGGTTTTGAGGCTTTCCTCCTGATTGATCAATTAATTTGAAGGCTTTACATACCTGATACCGATACTTTGGAATAGTCATTAATTCCCCAAAAGTGATGCTGACCTTCTTCTTGGCAACCTCTATACCTAGATCAAACTGATCTTTCTTATCATCAATTCCTTTTCTAGTTTTTTGATTAGCCAAGTCATTTTGCTACTTTTGGATAATTTCTTCTACATCAAGCTCTTTAAGAATCATTTGTAGCTTCATCTGATTTACCTTTTTCTGTGAAATCACTCTAGTAGCTTTCTCCTTTTGTGTAGGCCCTTCATCAACTTTATCTTCCACTATTCTATTCCTGAGATTGATAGCATGTATCTTTTCTAAAGATTCAACCTCTTCTATTGTAGGTATAAGCTTCCCTTGCTTCATTCTATCAAATATGGTACTAGGAGGCTCACTTGAGGTTGATGCCTCTCCAAAGACTAAGGCTCTTTGCTCAAGATCACTAGCACATATGTCCATGTCCCTTTCAAATTTTTGTTCTCTGGTTTCATCCTCCTGAGTCCAACATACATTAATTCTAATATCTTCATCTTCAGATTCAACATTTAAATCAACATTAGAATGCATACTTAGATAAATGCCACAATCAACAGGGTTATGTGGTGCATCACAAGTAGAGCAATAAAAGGGATAATCTGATGCTATATTATTTTATGGTATGGGATTTGGAATAGAATTTAGATCTCTCTCTACTTCTTTCTTTTTCCAATTTCCATTCCGATTCTTGTTTCCCTCCTCATTTCCATTATTATTCCAGTTTCTATTGAAATTCCTCCTGAAAGGAGGCATGTTATCTTCCTATTATCTATTATTACCCTATGAAGTTTTTGCAATGTTGTCCTTACCTTTTTCAAGTCTAGCCAACCTATTATTCAAAGTAGTAAACATCTCACTCAATTGATTAGCTATCTTGTTCATAGGATCCTGATCTATTTTCTTAGGGATAGAGAACTCAACCTTCTTAGGCTTTCTTTCAGGTTGATTGGGCTCCAGAGAGTATGCTTTCATCTTACCACTATCAATCATATGTCTCTCTATTTCAATAGCTCTTTCCATACATATATCAATGGTGGTTGTTGCTTGTTGTCTTAGCTCATAACTAAAATCTCTAGGGAAAGCATTTTTGTAGAAACAAATGGATTGATCATCATTTGGCCTTAATGCTACAAGAATCTTATTTTTAGTCTTAAAGAACCTTCTATTGAAATCTTCTACTGATTCATTTTCCTTCTTCTTCATGGTGGCCAACTCTATCAGCAAGGACTGTTCATTCTTCCTCTCTCCATATTTCCTAAGGAAAGTGTGCTCTAGCTCTTGAAAATTATGGATAGTACCAGCTCCAAGGTTGTTAAACCATTCTCGAGCATCCTTCTCTAAAGTTTGAAAGAACAATCTAAGGACAACATCTTCATCATCCACCTCAAGACTATCCATGGCATACAGAAAATCTCTAATATGATCTTCACTAGTCACAACATTGTTTCCTTGGAACTTAGGCAAGTACTTATGAGCTTTACCAGGGAGAGGATTCAGATTTATAGGTAAAACAAAAGCTCTATATCTATTGGTCCTCCACTGATTAACATTAGCATTAACATTTTGATTGACATTTTGATTTACATTAGGAGCTACCATACTCACTACAAGTTGATTCACTATAGGTACTTGGTTTACAGTAGGAGAAGACTGATTCAAACCAAGATTTGGGCTAGAAACAAAAATTGGAATTGAATATTTTCTATGAGACTTGAAAAATACCTCAAGATTTGGCACTCCAACAAGCACTTCTTTGCCACTTCTTCTTGTAGATGCTAGATCCAGCTCCTCTTTATTTTTTTTAAATTTTGAGTTCATTCAAAGTCACTAACACAAATGTGCAAAGAAAGAGCAAGATCTTCAACAATACTTGGGCTAAGATTGCTTAACTTGATATTCACTCAACTCTCACAAATTCCACTCTAGGAGAGACTGAGAAATACAAAACACACAATAATACTAAGCCACCAAAACTATTTAATTACACAAAAATTCTAAATCATCCCTACAATGATACCAAAAACTATTGTGTGAGTTTCATGTCCTTAATAAATTGGGTTGTCACGCACAAGAAAATCACTGGTTCACAAACAACACTATGGACTCTGGTGGATCCACCTCTTTAACTCGGGAAAATATTATCACAAAGACTCTAGACAGACCGAGTAAGGTAAGGACACCCTAGAGGTGAGCCTATAATACTTCTCATATGCTCATGCTCATCCAGATTAACAAAAATGAAGTAAAACTACAACATTAAAAATGACCAAGCTTCAAAGTAACTCCTAACTAATGCTTCAAGTAGTAGATCGATGCCTTATCCATTGGGTAATTGTAGCTAGACTTAAAATATGATGAAGAAAGAAGGGGGAGGAGATAAAACTGAGCCAATCACATCCATTCAAATAATATAATAAAGATGATTAAACATGCCAACGAAAGAAGATACCATTTATACATTCAAATGATGTAACATATAAATGGGACAACAAACAAAATTACACATAAATATCTAAAAGGAGGAAGTAGGATTGCATTAAACAATAGATCATTACAATGGAGTCTGATCAAAATAACCAGATCTCACTAAGCAAGTACAAACAAATTCTCCATTCAAATGATGTAATAGAGAACTGCAACTCTTTATTCAAATGATGTAACAAAGAGCCTCCTAGCTTCTAGCCTCAACCACTAGAAATGATCTCAATAAACTGGACACCTCCTCAACAAAACCTGCACAATGATGGGGAAGAAAAAGGGGTGACTAGACAAGACACACAAAGGAAAATACAACTGACAAGGATGGGCACACTCTGGTATACCTCTTGCAAAATTACTATGCAAAAACTTGATGATTTTCCTGTTGCAACAACTCTCTTAAATAGCTTGATCATTTGGTCCATAATTGCAAAAATTGTAACTACCTCGATGATGGCCCATAATTAGAAATGATCCATAATAGCCACTATCTCCATCACCTTTAGGTTCTTTTATTTTTATTTTTAATTTTTTAGGGTTTAGGGTTTAGGGTTTAGGGTTTTTAGGTTTAGGATTTAGGGTTTTTCCCCTCTTTTACAATGTGAGAAACCCTAAAACAAAACCCTACATCTTAAAGCCCTAAAGATAAGAAATTACTATTTTTGGATAATTTTCCATTTTTAGCCAAAAACAACCCTATTTTTAGTAAGTTGCCAAAAAATCTCGGATAGGCCTCAAAATTAATACACATTATTGGATTACCCATATTAAGCCTTCTAGAAAATCTCAACACCTACTCATGTCTAAAAAGTTTTAAATTCCAATTTTTTTTTCAAATTTCTAAAAAAACACTAAATTCCATTTTTGGGGCACTAGATGAAGGAATTAGGGCCCGATAAAAGCCTGAAAAACAACCCTAGCCACCAAGGTTTCTTAGCCATGCATTTTCCTCCTCTTTATCTAGCTCCACATAAAATTTCAAGCCGATCCAACGATCGGATCAAAAGTTATGCCCTCCGAAAGATAGGCCCCTACATCAAACTTATTTGGGCCAAACATTTACTGACAAAAAACCTTAGGAAAACCAAAACAAAGGTCTGACCTTGGTGACATAAAAACTTTCATTGCTCTTGGAGGGTGAAATAGGACTTCAAAAGGACCAAAAATTTGCAATAATTGGAAAGGACTCAAGGGGTATTGCAAATTTGAAAAAGACCATAGGACACCAAAAATTCAAAAATTTGGGGTAAACTCAAGTTGGATTTTGAGGATCCAACACAGATTCAATTGGAACAGGTGATGAAAAAGGCTTTTGACAATGAATAACCTAAGAAATCCAAAATCTTCAACAGGCCACAAAGACAAAACTTGACTAATCACCTAAAATAACACCTTAATTACCTATAGAAAACACCTTAATCACCTAAAGAGAACTCCTTAATCACCTATAAAGGACTCCTTAATCACCTAAATAATGAAACACACATTATTTTATTTTTATTTTTTTGTGGCTTCTCAATCCCTTTGTACAAAATGATACAATTTCAAATGTTGGCCATTGATAGGAATTGAAAATTCCTTGGCATCCATAGTTTGCAATTTGTAAGTATGTTGGCCTACCATCTGAAGGATTTGATAGGGACCAAGCCATTTTGGTCCCCACTTCCATTTTTCACCATGCTTTTCATTCTTAGGATCCCAATACAACACTATATGTCCTTATTGAAAAGGTTTATCTCTGGCCTTCTTATTGAATACCTGCGTTGTTTTGTGAGCCTGCTTAGTTGTCTTCAGTAATGAATTTGTTTCATCTTCCAAAAACTTTACAATTTGATCAAGTCTTCTCTGCAAAACATTTGGATTTTCATAGTCCTGAAGAAGCAAATACAAAGCATGACTTTCCACCTGAGGGGAAATAGAGCATTCTCACCATAAACTAGCTCATAAGGATATTTTTTTGTGCTTCTTTTGACAAATATTCTATTAGCCCATAAAGCAAACTTTAGCTCAATACTGGAGCCTTAGTAATTGCATCTTTGATCTTCTAAAAAGCTACAGTATTTTCCCATCTATCTTATTTCTCCATTTTTCTTGATCATGTAATTTATTGGCTTGGCAATCTGAGCAAAATCAAGGACAAACCTCCTAATAAAGTTAATATTTCCAAAGAATGATCTAATTCCCTTAAGATTCTTCGGAGGGGCAATTTTAGCAATGGTTTCTACTCTTTGTGTATCAATGCTAAGCCCATATTTAGAAACAATATACCCAAGCAGTTTACCTTTTGTGGCCCCAAACACACATTTTCTAGGATTCAAAGATATGCCAAACTCCTTGCACCTGTCAAACACTTGAGTTAGATGTGCAAAATGATTTTCAAGATTTTTTGGAAAAATTGTAATGTCATCAAGAATACCACCACTATATTGAAAATCAATCATTTAAATGCAACATCCATTGCTCTCTAAAATGTTACCCCTGCATTCATAAATCCAAAGGGCATCCTAAGATATTCAAATATTCCCATGGTGTAGTGAAAGTTGTTTGTGTCTATCTTCTAGATTCACTGCAATCTGATTGTAACCTGAAAAGACATCTAGTAAAGACATTCTTGATGACCCAACCACTGCTTGAAGCAACTACTCCATATTTGGAAGTGGATAGTTGTCTTTGAGAGAGCTCTTATTTAGATTCTTGAAATCTACACAAAGTCTGATCTCACCATTCTTTTTTCTAACTGGAACCAGGTTTGCCAACCAAGTAGAAAATCTCACCTTCCTAATTATCTTGGTATCCAGTAACTTCTGCACTTCTTTCTGCATAATTGGATGCAAAGTGGGATTGAACTTCCTTTGTTTCTTCCTGAAAGGCTTAGTATATTTTTGAAGAGGTATTATGTGAGTCATTACCTTTGTATTGAAGGTCTTCAAATCCTCATAACTCCAAGCAAAAATATCCATGCTCTTTTTAAAAAATTTATATATTGTTGCTTCTCTTTTCCTGATAGAGATTTATTGATCCTAAAAATCTTGGGGTCTTCCTCTATTCCGATATTAACTTCATCTACCTCAGATTCTTGAACTAGAGGTTTATATGCTCTATCAAAGTCATCAAACAAGCTCTCTAAAGATACCAACCCCCTAGGGATCTTGTTGGTTTTTAGTTATATGACTTCTATAGGTTCTCCAATAACATCCTTGAGTTTTTCTTCATCACTTTCATCACAAATAACATTAGAAAATTCATTCTGCATAGTCATAAAATTATTAATGTGTATCTCATTATGAAAAACTTGTAAATATACCACATTATCAGGGATAGATGGTTTATAAAAAGATATGGTTGGGAACATTTCCATAAACCAAGTGTCTATCTCAAGGTTTTTTGCCCTAGAAGCATTAATGGCCAACAAATTAGCATTGTGATTATGTGCTCTAGGAATAAATTGCAGATCAAAATCCAAGAATCTATCTATTTCATCCAACACTGCCTGCTTATATTGCTTTAATATAGGGTGCTTTGTTTGATATTTCCCTTTGATTTGTTGAATTATTAGTTCAACATCCCCACTAACTTTGAGGTAATTAATACCCAATTCCTTGGCCTTCCTTAGCCCTAGCAATAAAGCTTCATATTTTACAACATTATTTGTACAAAAAATTCTAACATGTCTGGTATGCCGAGATAGATGCCATTGATATCTTTAAATAGTACTCTAGCTCCTGCTCCTGCTTTAAATTTTCCCCATCAAAGGTCATAGTCCATAACTCAGAAGTTAGGATTCTATCAGTTTCTGCATCTACTTCAACCTTCAGTTTTGGATCCATATTCTCAACATCAGGTACTTCCAACAAGAAAGGAGAATGTCAGTTAGAGTAAACCCCCATACCTTTTTCCTCAATAGAATTCATGACATTAACCATATTATCATTAGGATATTTGAATTCAACAAAACACCTATTAAAGGGTTCTCTTTTCAATATCACTTTTTCCTTACCCTGCATTAGGATAGTGGCATATGACCAATCCAACTGAATAGTACCACCTAGTTTCTCTACCCAATGCCTAGAGAGTAAGATAGAAAAGAAAGGATCCACATCCACAACTGCAACATCCATCACCACTCCTTTATTAGGATATTGTTCAAGATGGACAAGAAGTCCAGTGATAATGCCTACACAAGGTACTCTCCTGTTATCCATGACAAAAATAGGAGGGTGCTCTTTTTGATAAATCAAGCCTAACTGATCAGATACTTGTTTTGACATTACATTCATGGAAGAACCACTATCAAGCATGTAGTTATGAATAACATATTGGTCCCCATAGTCTAATGCATACCTTAGTGAGATGTAAAGTGGATTAACTGAATATGGGGCTCTGACTGCATTATTCACAAGGCCTATGGGGTTTTGAGGCTTTCCTCCTGATTTATCTATCAATTTGAAGGCTTTACATACTTGATACCGATACTTTGGAATAGTCATTAATTCCCCAAAAGTGATGCTCACCTTCTACTTGGAAACCTCTATACCTAGATCAAAATGATCTTTCTTATCATAAATTTCTTTTTTAGTTTTTTATTAGCCAAGTCATTTTGTTGCTTTTGGATAATTTCTTCTACATCAGGCTCTTCAAGAATCATTTATAGCTTCATCTGATTTACCTTTTTTTGTGAAATCACTCCAGTAGCTTTCTCATTTTGTGCAGACCCTTCATCAACTTTGTCCTCCATTATTCTGTTCTCGAGATTGATAGCATGTATTTTTTCCTCAACCTCTTTTGCTATAGGTGTAAGCTTCCCTTGCTTCATTCTATCAAATATGGTATTAGGAGGGTCACTTGAGGTTGATGCCTCTTCAAATACTAAGGCTCTTTAATCAATATCACTGGTACATATGTCCATATCCCTTTCAAATTATTGTCTCTAGTTTCATCTTCCTGAGTCTAGCATACATTAATTCTAATATCTTCATCTTCAGATTCAACATTTAAATCAACATTAGAATGCATACTTAGATAAATACCACAATCAACAGGGTTATGTGGTGCATCACAGGTAGAGCAATAAAAGGGATGATCTGATGCTATATTATTTGATGGTATGGGATTTGGAATAGAATTCAAATCTCTCTCTATTTCTTTATTTTTCTAATTTCCATTTCGATTCTTGTTTCCCTCTTCATTTTCATTGTTATTCTAGTTTCTATTGAAATTCCTCTTGAAAGGAGGCTTGTTATCTTCCTATTGTCTATTATTACCCTGTGAAGTTTTTGTAATGTTGTCCTTACATTTTTCAAGTCTAACCAACCTGTTATTCAAAGTAGTAAATATATTTTTCAACTGATTAACTATCTTATTCATAGGATCTTGATCTGTTTTCTTAGGGATAGAGAAATCAACCTTCTTAAACTTTCTTTTGGCTTGATTGGGCTCTAGGGAGTATGCTTTCAATTTACCACTATCAATCATATGTCTCTCTATTTTAATATCTCTTTCCATACATAAATCAATGATGCTTGTTTCTCATTGTCTCGGTTTATAACTAAAATATCCAAGGAAAGCATTTTTATAGAAACAAATGTAATGGTTATAATTTGGCCTTAATGCTACTGGAATATTGTTTCTGGTATTAAATAATATTCTATTGAAATCTTCCACTGATTCATTTTTCTTCTTCTTCATGGTGGCCAACTCTGTCAACAAGGATTTTTCATTCTTCCTCTCTTCATATTTCCTAAGGAAAGTGTGCTCTAGCTCTTGAAAAATAATGATAGTACCAGCTCTAATATTGGTAAACCAT
This sequence comes from Wollemia nobilis, assembly GCA_028583015.1. Lineage (NCBI taxonomy): Eukaryota > Viridiplantae > Streptophyta > Pinopsida > Araucariales > Araucariaceae > Wollemia > Wollemia nobilis. Next base: position 3,055,120 of record JAQPPZ010000030.1, read on the forward strand.
TCTCTAGAATCCTTATCTAAAGTTTTAAATAATAATCTAAGGACAACATCTTCATCATCCACCCACATCAAGACTATCCATCGCATATAGAAAATCCATAACATGGTCTTCACCGGTGACAACATTGTTCCCTTTAAAATTAGGCAAGTACTTATGAGCTTTACCAGGGAGAGAATTCAGATTTACAGGTAAAACAAAAGCTCTATATCTATTGGTCCTTCATTGATTAACATTAGCATTGGCATTTTGATTGACATTTTGATTTACATTAGGAGCTGCCATACTCACTATAGGTTGATTCACTATAGGTACTTGGTTTACAGTAGGAGAAGACTGATTCAAACCAAGATTTGGGCTAGAAACATAAATTGGAATTGAAGATTTTATGTGAGACTTGAAAAATACCTCAAAATTTGGCACTCCAACAAGCACTTATTTGCCACTTCTTCTTGTAGACACAAGATCCAGCTCCTCCATTTATTTTTTAAATTCTAATTTCATCTAGAGTCACCAACATAGATGTGTAAATAAAGAGCAAGATCTTCAACAATACTTGGGCTAATATTGCTTAGCTTGATATTCACCCAATTCTCACAAATTCCACTCGAGGAGAGATTGAGAAATACAAAACACACAATAATACTAAGCTACCAAAAATTGTTGTCCGTTTACTGCCACTTAAAAAGTTCTAGAATCATCCCTGACAATGGTACCAAAAACTATTGGGAGAAATTATTGCACCCTTAATAGATTTATCACACTGCAAGACTTCCCTGATCCAATCAACACTATGGATTCTAGTGGATCCACCTCTTTAAATCGAGAAAAGGTTATCCTAAGACTCTAGACAGAACGAGTAGGGTAAGGAGACCCCAAAGGTGATCCTATAATATTTCTTATATGCTCATGTTCATCCAAATTTCTACAACATAAAATTTGACCAATTTTAAAAGTAACTCCCATCTAGTGCTTCAAGCTATATACCGGTGTCTTATCCATTGGGTAATTATAGCCAGGATTAAAATATGATGAAGATAGAAAGGGGAGAAGATAAAACTGAGCCAATAACATCTATTCAAATAATATAACAAAAATTATTCAACATTCTAGCAAAAGAAGATGCTATTTACACATTCAAATGATGTAACATGTAAATGGGAGAACACACAAAATTGCACATAGAATTATTGAAATAAGGAAATAGGATTGCATTAAATAATAGATCATTACAATGGGAGTCTAATAAAAATAACCAGATCTCAAAAAACAAGTACAAAAAAATTCTCCATTCAAATGATGCAATAGAGAATTGCAACTCTTTATTCAAATGATGTAACAAAGAGCCTCCTAGCTTCTAGCCTCAACCACTGGATATGATCTCAATAAACTAGGCACTTCCTCAACAAAACTTGCATAATAATGGAGAAGAAAAAGGGGTGACTAGATGAGACACACAAAGGAAAATAAAACCGACAAGGATGGGCACACTGGTATACCTCTTGAAAAATTACTATGCAAAAACTTGATGATTTTCCTGTTGCAACAACTCTCTTATATAACTTGATCATTTGGTCTATAATTACAAAAAATTTAACTACCTCGATGATGGCCCATAATTTGAAATGGTCCATAATAGCCACTATCTCCATCACCTTTAGTTTTTTTTTTAGGGTTTAGGGTTTTGAGTTTAGGGTTTAGAGTTTTGAGTTTAGGGTGTAGAGTTTTGAGTTTAGGGTTTAGGATTTTCAGGTTTAGGATTTAGGGTTTTCAGGTTTATGGTTTAGAGTTTTTTCTCCCTTTTACAATGTGAGAAACCCTAAAACAAAACCCTACATCTTAAGCCCTAAAGATAAGAAATTACTATTTTTGGATAATTTTCCATTTTTAGCCAGACAACCCTATTTCTAGTAAGTTGCAAAAAATGCTTGGATAAGCCTCAAAATTAATACACATTATTTTATTACCCATATTAATCCTTCTATAAAATATCAACACCTACTCATGTCTAAAAATTTTTAAATTCTAAAATTTATTTTTTCAAATTTCTAAAAAAACACTAAATTTCATTTTTGGGGCACTAGATGAAGCAATTAGGGCCCTATAAAAGCTTGAAAAATCACCCTAGCCACCAAGGTTTCTTAGCCACACATTTTCCTCCTCTTTATCTAGCTCCACGTAAAATTTCAAGCTGATCCAACGGTCGGATCAAAAGTTATGCCCTCCAAAAGATAGGCCCCTACATCAAACTTATTTGGGCCAAACATTTACTGATAAAAAAACCTTAGGAAAACCAAAACAAAGGCCTGAAATTGGTGACATAAAAATTTTCATTGCTCTTGGAGGGTGAAATAGGACTTCAAAAGGACCAAAATTTTACAATAATTGGAAAGGTCTCAAGGGGGTATTGCAAATTTGAAAAAGACCATAAGACACCAAAAATTATTATTTTTTGGGTAAACTCAAGTTCAATTTTGAGGATACAACATGTATATTGCTCAAACATAGCTAAGATATCAGAGTGATGTTTGGTATGACTCCAAACATATAATAAGTTGAGAAACTTAGATGCATTTAAATCGTCCAAATTATTATACAAGAAAATTTTCATTGGTTGATCACTTCAATCCAAGGAACCAATAAGAGGCAACAAAGCCTAGATACAAAGGAAACTATTGCAAGTGCAACCCATGGGATATATCCAAAACCAAGAAGTTCATTACATTTTGGAATAAATATGGTATGTTCAAAGTTAATTCTTTCTCTACTCATTTTTCCAAGTACAGAGAAAAACATTTATAAGATGAATGGCCTATTGTGAAGAAAGCTTTGAAGAAGCATGGGATAACTTGAAAATTGGATCTTGCTGAAAAATATTATCTAGTTTTGCAACCTGAACAAGATATTTATACATCATTATCAAATCCTAAGATCTCATAAGACTCTTATAAAGAAGTGTATCAACACTACAAGCAATCAAAATACTAAATGATAAGATGCATTTTGATATCATAAATATCGACAATATAAAATGAGATAAGGAAAGATTATTTATACAGTGACAACGATTATTGGGACCTAATGTTTGAACTTCAAAAACTATAGAGCACTTGACAGGTTGCTACATTATAGTTCAATCAAAAATTATGGCAGCTATGGGATCATTCAAAGGACTAAAACAAATACACATAATTGCTAAAGATTGCAATCAAAACATACATCCCATTTATCATATCATAGAACTTATTATAAAAATGTAACTTGAAAGGAATATAGGAATTTTTTTTTTGAAGCAAAAAATCCCTTGTTGGGTCGCCTTGGTCTAAGAGACCATGAACAGGGGGTTCTACACTGTCAAAGTCACCCGAGAGTCGCACCCGACCCTGCCCGCACCAACATTATCAATTGGATTTAGGTACCCAATTCAAATTTTTGGTAGGGTGGAGATTCGAACCTGGGACCTCCCATGGAGGATTACCCTCTCCTCTCCAATTCACCTACAACACCTGGGTGAGGAATATAGGACTTAATCTTAATGAAAAGTAAAAAAATATAAAGCAACAATAAAATCCATACACAACTTTTATTCCATCATATGCAATCCTAAATTGGGGCCAATCAATTCAATAAATGATATTGGATGCAAGGTAATGTATGCTTCACTTGAAGACATTAAAGGAAACACATAATTCATGTAGTGAATTAGAAATACTTCAATGATTATTTATAATAAATATGTTTTTGGATTACATGATCAGTGGAACCTAACACTCCTAAGTATCAAAGTAGAAAGTTTACATTAAGGAGAGGAATTCCTTACTCCCAAATTACAATATCACCCTAGATATTATTCTTTATTCATAAACTAAAAATAGAGCCTTGACTATGATGTAATAAGGGAGGAATGCTATGAATTATTACATCATAGTCCATGTGATGAGACAAGTGGTATAATCACCTCTCACAAGGTACACACATGTAGTATAGGATAGAGATAGTTGTGAGTTTGTTTGAGATATTGTTATCCCTAAAATAGGTATAACATATACTTTAATACCCTTTATTACATAATACACTCATCGAAGCATTGAGTTCTAACACTCAACTCCCTTTAAATCCTCACTTGCCTCAACTTCCAAATTTTCCTGACCCTTTCACTTATTCAAGGTGCCCATCTTCTTTGTCAAGGTACTTGAATTTGTTAGTGGCATCAAGCGGATCCACTTAAACAGAGTTGATACATACTTTGAATCACTCTACATGAATGCTAGCTTGGAAACCATAACTTCTTCTACGTCATGACATTAATCATTAATGCAATGGAATGGAAAGCCATTGAAATTATTTTGGTATACCAAATCAAAAATTCTTGATATGGTATGAAAAGTATGATGTTGATCAAATGCTATGCCAACCATTATTCATTTCATATAAAGTATGACACAAGTGGGTATATTTGAATCTTTTTGTTCTCGTAAGAGTTTTGATATTGTTATATTCATGGCTATTATAGTTTTTATATCTTCAGTTATTGCATCTTCAATTTGTAGATCTCATGCTTCAACAACTTTTTTGTTCCTTTTAGATGAGATCAATGACCTTATCCATCAATTCCTTCCATTGGTGCAAGTCAACCACCTCCTTTCTCACCAATGTCCTCGAATGTGGTAATACAAATGTTCTTCAAAAATTATGAGGTGAAAACACTACTTGTATCTATCGATCACCAATCATGACTCTACTCATGTGTTGCTACTGATTATACCTTTGTAGCATCTATAGCAAATACGCCTTGAAAAACTTTGTCAAAATCTAGAATCTACAAAATGTAATGTACACCTATATTTTTGAATATAGTTTTTAATGGGTTGTCTATTGATTACCCCTAACTCGAATATCTACAAAATTATCCTCCTAGTCGTTTTCATATCATATCTTGTAAGGGTATTAACATTTTTTATTTTCCCTTGCCTATCTCCTTCTCTTAAGGTAAATATTTCATTTCTCTCTCCTTTGGATTGTTGGTTTTTAGTCTCTCCCTGGAGTGTCCACCATTTTACCTACTACTATCCTGCTCAACATTTGATCCACATTCTCTCCCTACCATGCACATGTTCTATAAGACCTCTCCTTGGAGCTACTTTGATTCCATCTTCTCATAAGTAAGATTCCATCTACAACATAGGGTTAGGTGAAAAATTTCTCTATTACTACTCCACATGGTTTATTCTCTCCACAATACTTGGTCACTTTTGCATTTTATCAACTTCTAGAAACTTTGACTAAATTATTATTGTGCTTGTATATACCCTATCATAAATATTCTCTATTTGTATGCTAGGAACTTTAGACTTAGTTTGTATGACATTGTTGTCATGCCTTTCGTTTACACAATAATATAGTGTTGGCCCTTACTTGTATGACAATTTTGTGAGGCTTCTATTTTTATGACACAATTGCTAGTACTTTTACTTATATGATGCTACTTTACAATCCTTTCACTTGTATAATGGTGGGCTTATCTTTCATCTGGTATGGTATAATTATTCAAACCTTCCTACTTTAATGGTTGTATACCATCACTTGTACGATAGCCCCTTTACACTTTATCCTTTGTGTATAGTTTCTATGTTTCCCTAATGTATGGCCCCAACACTTCATCCATACAATGATTCACTACAATTCAACAACCCTCATGCACCCATCTACAACTATAATATTTATTAGAAATTCCCTTATGACTCTACAACCCATACATTTGTAAATAAAACCATTTGTGATTCCATTGTTCTATCTATATCATCATCCTTCTTCAATATATTTCTTTTTAGAACTACAAATTCCTCTTCAAAGTGTGTTCATTCAATTTGCACTTCCTTATACCAATAGTTCCTTCTTCTTGCATAGATAGCTCTATATACCTCACTCAACTAGTTCACAATATTGCATCCTCCTCTCCTTGCTCTTCAATACACAGGTCTTCCTTCCCTAGCTCTTATCATGCACTAAATAATGGAATGCCTAAGACTCGGGGTTATGCATAAGGGGTAGATTTGAAAATGTATTTATAATAATGGGGTGAATCAATTTCAAAACCAAGGCGAATAGGGTTCAAATTCATGTAGAAGACATGGTGAATTACCTTTTTTTAACAAAAAAATATAAAAAGTTGGTGAATTTATCAAAAAATTTAAATGTACAGTAAAAGAATACCGATAGGGAGCCTACCGATGCATGATGCCTAAGTAGAGGCTATCGATGTGTGATGTTTGTTAAGAGACTATTGATGCATGATGCTAGGTGAGAGACTACCGACACCATGTTTTGAGATGCTTGAAGTGAGCCTATTAGTGTGTGATGCCTGACGATAGCCTATTGGTACCATGCTTTGAGATGTCTGGCAAGAGCCTACTGACACTATGCGTTGAGATGCCTAAAGTGAGCCACCGATGTGTGATGCTTGGCAAGAGCCTACTGATGCGTGATGTCTATCAAGAACCTATCGATAAGTGATGCCAAACGAGAGCCTACCGACACCATGCTTTGAGATGCATGACAAGAGCCTTCCGACATGTTGCTTTAAGATGCCTAGAGAGAGTCTGCCTACGCGTGACATCTATCAAGAGCTTACTAATATGTGATGCAATATGAGAGACTACTAGCACCATGTTTTGAGATGCTTGATGAGAGCCTCCCTACACTATACAGGATGCCTAACAAGAGCCTACTAATGAATGACGCTAGGCAAGAGTCGATCGGCACCATGCTTTGAGATGCTTGGAAAGAGCCTACTGACACCATGTTTTGAGATACCTGGTGAGAGCCTACTGGCACAATGCTTCGATATGTCTAATGAAAGCCTATCAACAACATGGACCAGGATACTTGGTTGCATGTCAGTGACAATTAAATACATCCTACTGATGCTATGTCACGCACTAGTTGCTACGTATTGGCTCCTCAGTTAATGTTACCATGTGTCAAAATATCATTTAATACTACACATGCAAACACTTATAAAAGGGCATGAACAATATCATTTCTCTCTTTTTTACATAAAAAAACCTCGTGAAACCTTCAAAAACCCTTTGAAACCCTTCCAAGCCTTCTAAAACCCTTTAAAGCCTTCTAAAACCATTAGCAATGGTCGAAACATCATCCATTCAAGCAAGAATTACTTTCAAAAACCTTGTTTGCCCGCTAATCTTCAAAATTCTAAATACTCCAGATTACGATTCAACATGGATGAAGAAATTTAGGCTTTTAGGCTTAGCACAAATGCCCCAATATGACACAGACATTTATTTGTTGAATAGGATTGTTCAGTCCTATGACAATGATGGGTCGATCATCACAATGACGATCGATAACAAAACCCTATCCTTCTCTATTAAACCATTTGACATCCATCGATTGATAACCCTTCCATTTAAAAATTGTGAACCCATCTCATCAAAATTCACTCTGACTGAAGATGAAAAAATATATCTGGAGACTCACTACAATCTCTCATCGATTTTGTTACAAGGTAAGTCTTTGAAATTGAAAGTTTCCTCTTCCTTGCATAATTTCCAAATGTAATTATTAATTGTGTTATAATTTTTTTGTAGGGCAATCAAATCCATCCAAAAGGGGCCTCAATTTTTCATCTATTACCAACAACTTCCTTCATGCGGTCATCGAGTTCTTCCAGGCACGTATTGTTTTGCAAGGGAGAACAATAGACATTCCTTTATGGGCTTTAGCATATATTGTGCATTGTCTTGGAAAGAACAGATTCGACTGGTCCTCATATGTTTCCAATAGAATCACAAATGATCTTCAACATGCACGCACAAATACTGTTACCACTATTGTCGTTGTTTCTACTACGAATTATTTGATTGCTTTTTTTTATGAAGCATTTTATAATGTAAACAATACCTCAATCCCCACCTCACTCCACCCAAAATTGAAGATAGTTGGCTTATCCACTAAAGAGGTGTAGGTAAAATTCATTATTTAATTTCAAATTTGCAATAAATTTATTTTTATTATATTATAGTGTTTATGTTTTTAATTTTTAAATTTACACTTGAATGCAGAAAAGAGCCACCTCATCTTCTAACAGAAGAGAGGCTACAATTAGAGGAATGCTCCCAGAGGCTAGTGGAGATTTTGAGACAGAGTCACCACAACCTCTACTAACAAGATCTACAAAATGCATTAGGTCTTCTACATCTCCTCTTGTTCATGCAACTTCCTCTTCAATTGCACGTCAAGAGCTCAACGATGTTCAGGAAGTTAGCCAACCCATTAGAGGTAATGTTACTCTTTTTGTAGTTGTGTAATTTATTTATTTTTACTTAATTTTAGTTTCCTTTATCTAATGTTTTTTAAATGTATTCAGGGCAACATCTCAAACATACTTCAAAAGTGGCCCAATCAGAATATGAGGCCACAATGACATCTGGTATGGGCAATTATAGTTAATTAATCACTAAAGTCCTTAATGACATCATCAAATATTTTCTAATATTTTTTCTAATTTTTCTAGGGTCAACTCAATGATATCATCAAAGAGAGCGAATGATGCCACCTCTCCACCACCTCAACATCAACAACACACAAAACCTTTTGAACAACCGATCGAATCAGAACAAGAGACCGCATCGGCATACGATATGCATAATGAAATTTCTCTATTTTTCAATATTTTTATTACAATATTTTCTTAAAATATTTATTCTATTTTTTATCGGGCCTTAGGTCTATCACAATGGCTAGTACAATAAATGATGCCACCACCGCCTCCACCATGACAATAGTTGATGAGGGGTCAACAACATATGCGTGGAAAGCAATTATTTTTTGCAAGGAGTTTAGGAGGAGGCCATACTCAAACCCTTTTAGACTTTCCAAAATTTTCAATCAAAAATATTTCCACTATTATGCATGATTTCTTGAGTTGGATAATCCTCCCCTAGATGAGGATTATATTTTACAAGGCAATATTCCTCAGAGTTTTAAATCTTCTGATGTGCTTCAAACTAAAGCATTGCAAACTAGAGGAAGAGCAACCACTGCTCACAACTCCTCTCCCCCATCAAACTGGTCAACCTGCTCCTCTTAGCGAGGATGAAAAATTAAACTTTCTAGAATCTATTTTATTAGCAGATAACTTGGAGGCCATAATAAAATATAGTGTGCTTTTGGATATTGTAGAATTGAAAGAGTGGAAGTATCGAGAACAAATTATACTCAAAGAAATTAGTGCCTAATATAAAAAAGTTTCAAGAAGAAATAATATGTTTTCATTGGTTCAACAACACCCTAAAAAGCTTGATGCTTTATTACATCAAGCAACATCAAGAAATGTAAAGGCCACTAATGTTTACAATGATGAAATATTAGATATCCTTTTGAATAGGCTGGAGAATCTAAATGTTGAAGCCTAGGCATATTTCAATAAATGGGCAATTGATAAGAAAAAAGTAAAAGTGGCAAAGGCTGCCAAAGTAGTTGCAGAGGTAAGTCATCCATTTTTTTTAAATTAATTGATTTTGTTAACACATTTAGACCTTTATTGACTAACATATTTTAAATTTTTTGCTATGCAGTCCAATTTTGAGAATGTGAAGAATCAGGTGGAAAGCCTGAAGGTGTTTTTGGCCATGGCAAAGTAGAGTCTACAAAATGCTATCGACTTCAAAGAATGATTATATAACACCATTAGAGAGAATAATACCCTTAGGAGAATAATCATTAAACATAATATGGATCCAAATATTTTGCTCAAGGAACATGAGAAAGAAATACCTTCGAAAGAAGATCCAACTACAAAGGAGAGGGCATTGATAGATAGTTTGATGAATATTGAGGAGAACTTAAGGAGAGCTAGTGCCCTACAAGGACAAACTTCTAGAATAAGGGGGCATGAAGAAAGTCTACCTCAACATACATTAGAGGTAGCATCTGGGCAAGGGCATGAGGAAAAGCAATTAGATCCTACAATTGAGCAAACACCTAAATTGGGTCTTGGAACCAAATAGTATCAAAGTGGATGCACAATTCACTAGTTTTGTAAAATCATAAAACAAAAGTATCAAAGTGGACTCTCACTTCACTAGTTTTGTAATGAAAATCTATTCCAAATAAATTAAAAATATTTTCTAAATATGTGTGATATTTTTGTATATTTTTTGTTTTATTAATTCTTTGTAGAGATTCACATTTGCTTGCTATTGCAACTATGGAAATAGGTGTTGAGATTTAAATCATTCATTTGCTTGTTGTTTTATTTTATTATCAATAAGCCATCCAATGTTTAAAATACTCAATAAAGCAAAGCAAGCCTATCATATAAAACATATAATTTTATGAACAAAGGGTATGATATAAAATAAAAAATTCATTAACAAGTATGGCATATTATTTGAAAAACTCATCAATCCAAAGCAAAATTCATAATCTTGAACAATGTACATTTATGACATATTATTTGAAAAACTCATCAATCCAAAGAAAATTTAATAATCCTGATTCCCAACATCAGGATTATAAAAATTAATAATATCATGCAATATGCTTAAAATTCATCTATCCAAAAAAATCATAATCCTCAAGACATGTAAAAATAATGCAAATATTACATTGGTGGAAGTTGAAACAAACACTTCCCATCTTGTCCTAAATCACTTGTATGCATAGTTGATCTCTGTGTCTCAACAATATGATCACTACAGTTATCATTTTCCTCATTATCATCAATATTAGTGATACCTCTTCTATCTGCTATAGATTTCCAATATGCCAGAGCTCTCTCATAAGGAAACTTGTCCACCTCATAAGATGAGACATATATTCTCAAGCAATTTTCTAAATTTTTATCTAGTCTATTACGAACTTTAGATTTCACAAAAGATAATGCACTAAAAACCCTTTCATCTTCCATTGATCCCAAAACCATTGTTTGACACAATTCATATAAGCAAAAATATTCGCTCATTGTATCCTGTAAAACACTACTAGGGTACAACTTTTTCCACAAGCGTATAATAGAACCTGGTTCACTAAGATTAGTCAAATGTGAAATTTGATCAACCATTGTCATTCCAAAATATGAGGATTGATTGGTCAAAAGTTCTTTATTTAGAATACCATTGATCTCAATACCATTGACTTCCACACGTTTAGCAAAATGTTGGATAAGTGTACCCATATATTTTATAAACAAGTCATTTTTACTCTTATAGTCTGTTCCTGAATCCTAAAACATGGGGTTAACCACACCCATCGCTTCAAGCAACTCGTCTCTTTGAAAACGGTCTCTGATTTCTTTTGTCAATGTTTCTGCTATTTTTCTCAATTTAATCCTTGTATTGAGTAAAACTACATCAAATATGTTGTATGTGATTGGCATCTGTTCAACATCTTCAGTAACTATATCCAATCGCTTATCAAAATAATATAAAGGTATCTCTTTTCCATGAACATTAATACAAAGATGATCATTGATGTTGAACTTCAACAAACTATTTTGTTCATTGACATTTGTTAAAGTTCTCCAATCATCAAACAAAGGATCCATAAAATTTTCACTTGACAAGTATAACATATCAATACGCATACAAATTTATTTTCTAATCCTGATGAAATCAACAATATAAATGGATCTTTGTTGCGCAAGTTTTATCAAAGTATTCATTTCATGCAACATTGGAAGAATACCACATAAAGTGAGTAGCATTTCTAAGTCTATCATACGATATAGCAAATATTTTGCTTTATCAACTACCCTCTGATTATCATACATAAAGCCTACTAAGGATTTATATTCTTTGAAAACTCTTGTTGTAGGTTGAAACAATGAAATCCACCTAGTATCTACATCTTTCAATAATTTTTTACCTTCTGTAACTCCTAGTGCAAACAATTGAAACTCTACAAACCTTTTTGGACTGCACAAAAAATAAGCATGTACTTCACGGATGAGTTCTTCAACTCTTGCAACATTTTCAAATGTGCTCATAATTTTGTATGCAAGATTCATTCTATGAGCCATGTAGTGAATTGGGATCAAATATGGGGTAACTGATGTTTGAAGTCGAACACAAAGACCATTTATGTTACCTTGCATTATAGAAGCACCATCAACTCCAACACATATTAATTTACTAGCTATTGTTGCATCATCCATTCTAGCAATATCCTTTAAGCTAGTAACAACAACATTGAAAATATTTTTTGCATTATAGTTTTCCACCATCTTATGTATTGCTAGCAAATGAGGTTGCCTTACATGATTTTGAAAGGTGTAAACATGCATGCAAATCCAAGATGTGTTGTCAACAATAGTTACCTCATCAATAGAGAGTGAAATGAATTTAGAATTTTTAACTTTCTCTTTCATGTCCTCCTTCTCAACCAAAGAGAGACATTTTACCATTTTCCAACCACTTCGATCTGACCAATGGGCACTGGGGAGGTTTTGTACATCAACTAGTTGAAAGAGATGCTTAAAATCAATTAAGTCTGACATAGGTCTACCCTTTTTAAGAATAGTAAATACGATAGCAAACTGCAAGCTTTTTGAAACTAAAGTGGTTTTATGAATTTTTTGAAACTGTGTTGGAATCGTTCCACCATTTTGAGCTAGTGTTTTTTGTTGTTTCATCTTTAGTATTTTGCATATTTGACATGTACGCATTTTGATGCATTCTTCCACCTAATTATTTTCTTAGTTGTTCCATCACTTTCTTTTACTATCACATAAACTTTCCCATAATATTTTTCTATTGTATCCAACTTAAGTTGCATCTTATGATCTTTCCCTAGTTTCCAACTACAAATAATGCATCTACATTTTGTTGGTGTATCATTACTATTTTTTGGCTGCATTGGTTCAATAAATAGATATTTTGATGACCATTCAAGCTGAAATGACCTTCCAATAGTCCACCTTGTTAACTTTCTACGTTTGGGTTTCTTAGTAGAAGATTCCCTAGAAGTGTGCATTTGGTTAGAATGATCATTTTCATTTTTGATTTGTGTGCTAGTTTCAAGATTTTGTTCAAGTTGTTGCATGTCATTGTTGATCAAATTTTCATGATTTATTTCATCCTTGGGAATATCTTCAAGTGGAGGCATATTAGGATCAATTGTGTATTCTGCATTCAAAGATGTTCTATATCATTTTTTTAAATTACTTAAGAAAATTACTATTAAGTAGGTAAAATGGGTGTGTACCTTGCATCTTTGTAGATTTTGGTGCCTCATTGGATTTCAACACCTCATTGGATTTTGATGCCTCATTGGATTTTGAGATATGGCTAAAATATTTTAGGATACTCTTCTTTCTAGAAGATTTTTCTCCCTTGTTTCCATTGGGAGTTGGAGCCATTGTACCTGTAAAGAAAAATGTTAGAAAAAGAACGTGAGATTGAATAAAATTTTGATAATTCTACAACTATAAGGGACATCATGGTCTACCTATCGTTGGTTGTCATCTTTGTTATACCATCGGTCATCTTCATTATGCCATCGATCGTCTTTAGCTATGCTACCGTCATCGTGTTACATTTCATCTGCCATCAATCATCTTTGTTATAACATCGGTTGTCTTCATTATACCATTGGTCATCTTTGTGATGACATCGATCATCTTCATGATGCTACTGGTCATCTTTGTTATGCCATTAGTTATCTTCAATATACCTCATATTGTGTTCTATTATGCTATCTTTATCATCTCACATTTTTTCTGCAACTAGGCATCGTTCATTTGTAGTCTTTTCTATGTGGTCGGGTGTCTTTCATTTGTAGTCTTTTCTATGCGATCAAGCATCTTTTATTTGTAGTCTATTCTCTGTGATTAGGCGTCATTTATTTGTAGTCTGTTCTTTATTTATTTTATTCTCTATTATCGCTTGTTTTTCGGTTTCTCTATTGTCGATCGAGGAGAACCAATGTTTAACGTGTATGATTGTCGCTATCACATTAGGTATATATACTAGGGGTATAATAGGTAAATTTTTTGATGTTAATAAAATTATATATAATTTTAAGGTGAAAAGGTCCAAAATCTAGGTGGGAAGGCTGGCGATTTAAAATTTAAACCGTAAAAGTATTATAATTTTGGGGCGAACCGACCCTAAAAAAATTTCCTCCCAAAATTTTGGGTGAATGGGTCGACGTCCAGGGTCCCCATATTAGCCAATTTTAAATTTCAAAAATCCTAATATTTATTAATTTACGATAATTCACTGCTATGCATAACCCTGCCAAGAGAAGATGATGGAGGGGAGAAGTATAGTTATCACATGTATGGTAACTTTCTATTAACTACCACTTTACCACCAAATCAACTTTGCATGATAACTCAATGATGTACTTTCTTTTTTCATCTTTTTTACTTTTTTATTTTTCAGTATGCATCTAAGTTTATCTCTACCACTAGATCCTTCTGGTGATGTATACATCCACCTAAACTATGTGTTTCACCAATGAATCTTCTTCCTTTTCATCCCAATGACATATTTCCTTTCGATGATGATGAATTCCTCTCTACCTAGGCATTGTATGGCATTTGGCCATATGAGCCTCACTTGTATTATAGTCTACCAAACAAACATCATCATTTGTAAGGCCTAAACTTGTACAATAACCCATTCTTGTATTTGTATTATAGGGTGCTTCATTTGTACAACAATCTATCATACAAGTGTTATTTGTATGATTATTTTTCATCTACCTTCCACTTGTATGGTGGGTTGTCCTACATCTTCTTTCACCCTATCTTCATCATTGTTCTCATTGTCTTGTCTAATTGAGGTGGTCTAGTTGCACACCACCTCTTCTCCTTGACCATCTACATTATTACCTTATTCATAATAGTATATCATACTCAGATGCATCTCTTTCTCCACTCACTCCTCTTGGATAGTCCTCCATGACTTGGTATTATCTATTGTTTACTCCTGACTATCCAAGGTCCATCCAAGTTCTATTTTTTGGTATCCTATTTCTATGAATTTTTTTATTTAGACAACTAATAGGTGGTCTTGACAAACCAACCGAATGGTTATGTGATAATTGATTATTTTTTAAATAGTTAGAAGGTATTCCTAATGGAACAACCCATTGACTATGCGACCTAGGGGCAATTGGAGGAAAAATTAGTTCTCTCATTCTATCGAGAAAAAGTCTAACCAATCTCCACCTTGGTCAAGTAAATTTAGATAGCCCAAGAAATTTGATAGTCCTCCTAGACTAAGTTACCTATTCCATGTACATGCCTTGGGTTACCTAATAGTTCTTATAAATCACTTTGACTTACCAAGGAACCATTCAGATTTAATAGTGGACCTCCAATCCTTCTCCTTATCTATCTTTCTCAAAGCTAGTTTGTTGTATTAGATTGCTCCTATGTTCTACTTGGGGAAATTTTTCTGGTCTTGGAGTCTCTTCCTCTCTATATTATGAGTTTTGTGCTTGAGCTATCACTACTTGAGTCATATTTATTTATAAAGGACACACTACTGGATTCTATTCTCTAATTCCTCACTTCTCCTTTTGGTGATGCAGACACTCTAAATATCTCTCTTGGGAGAATTTTATTTATTGTAAATCTTCTTGCCCTTCCATATTGAAGATTATCTTGTAGCCTTACTATCTCTTGGTTCCCTCAATTATTATTTTATCCTTTGTAGTTGTTCATTATCTTCCTATAGTTGCTATATTTCTCTACACGTTTTTTGTTATTCAAGATCAACTATTTCTAACAAACTCATGTCTTTGTATTCACTCCCATCACTTTAAGGCTCTTGGTCTTGTGGATCTTCTCCATTATTTATTTCCACCACTTGTCAATATTTTTTCTCCCTTGCTAGTCTTAGCCTGTTTTCTTCTTCTATGTCTAGAAATCTTACATGTACCTATAGTCTTCTTCACTCTATAATGAGGGGTTTCAATTCCTCATGCTTTATTACAAGTTGCTCTTTTTTTGCATCCCCAAATAGCTAAACTAGATTTGGATCACTATCTTCTTGATTTGCATCATATACTTTGGTTTTAATTGACTCTCCTCTTCATGGACCAAAAGTGCTTTGAATGGTTCTAAAGAATAATTTGATGCTACTATCATCATTCCTACTATTTTCTTCTCTTATTTTACTAGTTCAAGACCAACATGTCTTCGCCTTATATTATTTTAATCTTCCATATGTGAACTCTCTTAGGACATAATGTCTTCTCTAGTTTTTGCAATTTGATTGCATTTTTATCCATCATTTTAAACATCTAGAAGGTTACAAAATTTCTTAGATTGAATTTATGCTTACCATTAAATTTTAAGACCAAGTCACCTAGTTTCAACTTCATCTTCTTTAGGTGTTTATCGTGCCACAATTTTCTTTAATATTGGGTAATCTATATTTCCCACTACACCATCACCCTTTTCTCATCTAGGGTTACTAGCCTCTTCTCTAGGTTTTTCTAGTCACCCATACATTTCTGCATTGCCACTCTCAAACTCGATACAAAGAAATCCATTGTCACTACTACCTTATGATTGTACATCAATTGCAAAGGTGTATGGTTGGTTGTGAACTTAAATATCATGTTGTACACCCATAAAACTACTGGTAATTACTCCTCCAAATCAGTACCTTTGACTCCACATGTCTTATAGACTATAGAGACCAATATCTTATTCATTGTCTTTGTTTACCCATTTTCCCTAGGGTAGTATGAGCTTGATAATAAATGTAAAACCTTGAACTTCATGATCATCTTTTGGATTGTTTTTCTAATGAAGCGTCTACTTCGATCACTCATCAACTACAATGGTATGCTAAATCTTATGATCACTTATTCGTATAGGAATCATGTTGCACTTCTTGCAAAATTATCAGGTAATGTGCTTGCCTCAACCCACTTCATCAAATATTTTATTGCTACCACAATATATCTACATTTCCTTCATTAATTTTTTTTAATGGTCCCACAAAATTAAAACCCCATATCTCAAATAACTCTTGCAATTGTGATGGGTGCAATGGCATGAAATTCATCTATAGCATTATCGCAACTCTCTGACATGTATCACATGCCCTCATGAACTTTTTTGCATCACAATAGAGGGTGGGCCACCATAGCCTTGTAAGAAGCACTTTTCTCATTATTGCATGTGGCCCCATATGTCCTCCTATCGGTACCTCATGAGCATAATTTAGTTTTATGTTCAATTTATCTTCTATTGCACATCTCTACAATATTACATATGGCCCAATCTTGTACAACAATCCAGTGATCAACTCAAATGGTGTTGATTTAATGATTCATTTTTTCTCTGTTGTTGTCATCTTCTTTGGTGACTCTCTCATCAATAAGTTTTTCCCAATAAACGTGTACCATGATGATAGCACACTTATTGCAAACAAATTAATGTTTAGAAATTCATGTGACACTCCTTCAATAGTCTCTCTAGAGCAAATTCTTAACAATTTATCTGCTATAACATGTTTCTTCCCTGGTCTCACCACCACCTAAAACACGAACTCTTATAATATGATAAGCCACTTGTTAACTCACCCATGAATAGTTAGTTTATTTATCAAATACAATAATGTCTTATGATTCACATAGAAGGCAAAAGGGTTGGCTAACAAATAATACCTAAATTTTTAAACTGCATAAACCATCCCTAGAATTTCTCACTCCATTGTGTTATAGTTCTTCTCTGCTCTAGACAACAACCAAAAAGAAAAATATATGGGTTGATCCATCTTGATCTACCACTCTTGGGCCAAATGACATCCAATAACAAACTTTGATGCATCAACATGGACATAAAACTCCTTATCCAGATCCAAAAACACTAGAATGGGCACACAAACCAACTTTACCTTGAACACCTCAAAGGACTTTTCATGCTCCTTTGTCCTTTTGAAAGGAATATTATTACAATTTAAAACTTCCAATAGATGGGATATTTGGGCAAATTTTTTAATAAACCTCCTATATTACTTGACATGTTCTAAAAAGAACTTCAGTGAACTCATGTCGTATGGCTCCTCCATACTTATCACAACTCAAATCTTGTTAATATTTGTCTTTACCCCTTCCTTACACACCACATGCCCTAATAACTTCCTATATGGTACCAGTAGATTAAACTTACATTTAATTATAACTGAGCATTCATGTACAACTTCATGTATTCTTCAAGTGAATTGAAATGCTCATCCTTCCTTCCATACAATGACCAATCGTCCAAAAAGACTAAATTTGTTTGGTGGATATGTTTTCAAATATGTACAAAATTATTCTTTGAAATGTGGTTCAAGCATTGCATGAACTAAATGACATTAGATTATATGTTTAATTTTCATTATCCATTATAAAATTCATCTTCCTTAGCTATGTTGATTTTTTCTAGCTAGGAAATCCATTCAAAAGTGAATACATTTCATCTCTAGCAACTTCCTTCAAAATTGAATCAATATATGGGATAGAGAAGGGATCCTTTATCATTATATATTTTAGAGTTTTAAAATTTATGCAAATATGGATTTGATTTACCTCCTTCTTCAAGATGATATCAATTGGTGATACCCATTCACTCACTATAACCTTCAAGATTATTCTTGCATCCAACATATTTTGTACTTTTATATTAACTAGGGTCGCATACTTTGGATTCATTCTATATGGCCTTCTCCTTTCTCATTATGCACCTAAAATCAATTGAATCTAACACACACATAACTTTGGTGGAATATCTTTTAGATACTTATATGTTCATGCAAAGACATATTTATACTACATAAAAATCTTAAGGATTGTTGCTTTCAACATTGGGTACCAATCATATCCACAATGGATTATCTTCCCTTTGTACCCCTCACCAAGGTTCACCTGGACCATCCTTAGTCCTTCATACTTTACGGTATTAGGATCACTTGTTAATTTTTCCACATCAAGTGGGTGTGTTGGCTTCTCATCTATTAAAACATCACCAATAGTTTATTCTACAATTTTGGAGGGAATGTCCACTTCTCTTTATCTTCCTCATTTGGTGCATATTTATCCTTATTGCTCTCACCAACTTCATACACACTATTTCTTCATCCATCATGGTCATTTTCCTCCCCTACCTATATTCAAAGGTAGAGGAGAAATAGGACCATGATGGGATAGGAAAAGGATGCAACTTTATCCAAAATTAAATAAGTAAATGGGATAGGAAAGGGATCCTTTATTGTCACAATATTTAGATTTCTAAAACATATGCAAATGCAAATTTTATTTACCTTATTCTTCAAGGTGATAACAATTGTTGATACCCACTCACTCACCACAATCTTGAAGATTATTCTTATGTCTAACATATTTTGTATTTACACATTGACTAGGGCCACATAGTTTGAATTCATATTATACAACCTTCTTCTTATTGGTTTTCTACCCAAAATTAATTGAAACTAATGAGCACATAACTCTAGTGAATCCCTTTCAAATCATTATATGTCCATATAAAGACACCTCTATATTGCATAAAAATATTTAGGGTTTTTTCTTTCAACACTAGGTCCCAATCATCCCTACAATGGATTATCTTATCTTTGTTTCCCTCATTTAGGTTCACCTAAGCCATAATTGGTCCTTCATACTTTATAGTATTATGATCACTTGTTTTTTCCATATCAAGTGGGTATGTTGGCTTCTCATATATTACAACATCACCAATAGTATATTCTATACTTTTTTTCGATTATCCACTTCTCCTTATCTTCCTAATTTGATGTATATTTGTCCTTCTTGTTGCTCTTGCAAACTTCATGCACACTATTTCTCTATCCATCATGGTCTCTTTCCTCCTCTTCTTGGATGCATAGGAAATATGGAATAAAAACATCATAGTCCTCCATTTACCAATGGATAAGTCCACTATTTGGATGCACCTCATCTTTCATATATTCTTCCAATTATATCACACCTTCATTTGTCTCATGTCCACTATCATCATCGAAAGATGAACTATTCAATTCATTGGATGTTGTGAGATCCTCACTTATAGATAGGTTCTTTAGATTTATCATGTACTTGTGTTGTCTCTTCTTGAATGTTAAGTGATCCTTCTCCCAATTTTGATTGACTTTTTCCATGCATAGCCATCCTTGTCTCAACAATGCATCATATGCTAGTTTTTGCATGGTAATCACCACAAATTCCATGAAGTCTTGGTCATCTATTTTTATCTCAATACCATATTGGTCTGCACCATATAATCTAAAATTTGGAGACCATAAAAATGGTTGTCCAATGTCTTTCCAAGTCTTCTATAGTAGCGCATTCTCTCTCGATCCTTCATCATGATCACTTGTGTCAACTTGTAATTTAGCAACTCAATGTGGATTAATGTCAACTTATTTCCAACATTAATCATTAGTACAAATGGATCAATGAATTGATCTCTTCTCATATGGTTTGCTTTCTACTGGCATTGTGGCTCCACTACTTTCTTATCCATGTCATTTATCCTTCCCTTACATAAAGCTCCAGTACAGTGCTAAGAAGGCTAGACACCTCTACTTCCACTGTCATATTCAACACTTGCATCAACAACTACTATGTTGGTGATATTTCTTCTTCATCTTGAGTGATTGGATTTTTTAGCATCTTCTCATGGAGGATTCATTATTGCTTGGTTTGTTTCATTTATTTTTCTATTTCATCATGTGCTTCCTTCCATCTGTCTTTATCTATGGAAATATTTAGATATTTCTTAGATTTCCTTGTTTGATCCCTATACAGTTGTCTTTGTTTTGCTAGTCTATTAGAGGCTCCTCTATGTTAATAAAATTTATAATTTTTGTGTGACTTGAACTTACTTTCTTTTGGTAATTAGTCGTCTTGTTATTGCCTAGGACATAGTTATTTTTGATATTATCTCCTATTATCATATTATAGTAATTCCTGATGAGGTTCCCCTACTCTTGGTATATTTAATATTAGATAACAGGTCTTCCATTTGAATCATACTAAAATTAACCTTGTCCTCCTTGTGATCAATTTCCTCATTGTGATTATCATCCTCCTCGATGGGTATTCCTATAGTCACCACTTGTTGCTCCGTGTCCACTCTTGTAAGTGCTCAATTTCTCTTCCTTCTCTTCTTTTTGTAGCAATAAAGTTTAATATCTTGAAGTTATCAAATTAAATGGAATCACCAACCTCATATCCTGCAACTTTGCATATGTTACAAAAAGTGTTCTTTGGACGATTGATATTTGTGTGTCCCTCTACCTTACAACCCAAATACCAAATATATATTTTTCCCTTATTTTCCTTGTTATTTGCATCGTTTATCATCCTCTCTAGGTCCTTCCTCATGGCCTAGATAGCCACATGAAAATTTTTGGGGTCACTGACTAAAGCATCATCTTTGTAGTGACTTACTCTTGTTGTTGTTTGCTTCACTTCACTTTCCAAATTGATGTCTCTATCAAATATTTCTTGATAGGTAGTAGGTGGCACTACCTTAATTTCCTCTTATATCTTGACAATAGTCCATCTAGGAACCATCACTTTTACAAACCATCTGTTGGTATCATTTTCATTCTATCAATATGTTCCTCCAACCTTGTATTATATGATTTGATATCTTCATATTTATTTTGTTTTGTGGCATAAATCTCTCCAATGATTTCTATGTCATCCTAGAGTAACCTGAATTCCCTTATAAATTTAATCATTAGTTATTACCATTTTATGAAAGGATTTGTTCTTGCTCTTTTCATATGCCAATCCATTATGATCCCTTGCAATGTTAGCCAAAATAATATTAACCACAATCCTTTATTATTAACTCTATTTGCTCTCCATATTGTCACACATGTTCCAATATGACATTTTGGGTCCTCCTTCCTATCACCCAAAAATGGTGGGCACCTATATCTACCCATTGCTACTGGTATATTTACCATATTTTATATAGGTGGTTGGTTTTAGTCACTTTGTAGTTCTTTACTTGCAAATAATCTTTGATCGGCTCCTAGTGAACCTACTCTTCTTAACCTTCTACATGAATATACGAGTGTTGGATCTCGTCTCTACACACTCTCCCATGGTTTTCCTCATGTTTAATACCATCCTTTGTACCTCTTAAAAATATCCCCCACACTGTGTAGATATTACCAGTTGTTCCACCTCATCTCCATATGCATTCTTAATATTGGCACTTCCACTTGTGTGAATGTTCTCCTCAGTCCAACCTTTGTTGCTCTAAGTGCTTCAACATGCACTTGTCTTTTGCTGTTAAGAAAAAAATTCCACCTTTCATTATCTTCGTTGGAACTGTTTTCCATTAGAGGATTTCAAACATATTCCACATTAGGTTTTTCAAGTTTTGTTGCTCATAAATGTAGTACTTTGTTGACAATGTTCAAATATTTGTCTTGTAAAACATGATGTTGTTGGAAAATACTTGGACTCCTCATAGGTTGATTCCAACCTTCTTTGTGACCATGTATCCCATGTTCTTATAACAAGTAATCTATCATTCACCTCTCTAAACTTCATGTGTGTTGGTTCAAACTTCAAGCGATAATTGTACCATATGTAGCACAATGGTGAGTATTCCAACAATTGGAGGAACAATTTGATATGATAAACTTAGAATCTAAATAATATTATATTCAATATTGATCTACACTTGCTCAACATTTCTACTTGTACGACAACTCAATCACTACCATTTGTATGACAAGTTGCTCCACTACTTGTATGAAAAAATGACTTGTATATCAAGTAATTGTATAACAACTCTACAATCCACTTGAATGGCACTTCTGACTATACCTCTTGTATGGAAACTCTCATATGATAGCTTTGGACTACAACTCCTACTTTACCACTACATACAAAACTTAGAACAAAAACAAACTACCAATCTACTTGTAATAATAACATCAATAGAACACATACAACTCATAGATGAAGGATCAATCATAATTAAATTAGAATATTAATTATAAGTTAGGCAAAATGTTATGGAGGCATTAAAATTATTTAAGATGTTGTAAATTGAAAAACTATTTTCAAGATTAAGAATCAAAATAATTAAAAATGATATATTAGATTAATGAACTTTGAAGATAGAATTAAAAGTTTAAAGATAAATTGTATAAGTATATGAATAAATAATTAATCATTATAAATAAATGATTTCATTAGTTACATAATAAGGAGATGGGCTATGGAGGGCAGAACATCTCTGGTGGCTAAATTTATGGGGGTGAGGCCAGACATGGAAGTCATAAGGAGATGGGCCATCCAAAAATGGCAGCCAAGGGCCGGTATGATGATTAAGGCTTTACCCAAGAGTTTTCTTTTGGTGACATTTCAATGTGAACAGGACATGGAAAGGACTATCCAAGGAGGTCCTTGGTTTTTTGGGAAAAGGGGCTTGTATCTAAAGTGTTGGTCCCCCGATTTCAACCCCCGGACTCGGGTCTTGGATTTGGCTCCTATTTGGGTTAAGATGCCAGGATTACCTCTGCTTTTCTGGAACGAACAAATCTTGGCTGGGATAGCTACAGAGATTGGAGAACTAATAGCTATTGATCCTGCAACCTTGAGCAAAATAAGACTCATGTCTGCTTGCATGTGTGTGTTGGTGGACCTGAGTAAAGAGCTCCCTAAATCCATTATTTTGTCGTCTATGTTTGGCCTTCATACTCAGGTCTTTGAATATGAAAATATGTCTTTTAAGTGTAGTGTTTGTGGGAAGGTAGGGCACCAGGGTATCCATTGCATTTCCAAGAACCAACCCCCACTCCAAAATACTGATCCTCAAACCCAGAATAATATCCCTCCCCCGCAGATCTCCATTCCTACCCAACCTGGGCCTCAAGGACGTGGAGCTCGAAATCCGAATATCAGAGACCCTGTTCGCCCTATTGTAAGCAAGAGGCAATGTTTTAACCCTCCTCCCAAAAATTCCTATGCCCCGAAACCCTCTCACAGGGGAGTTGGTCCCTTTGATGGGAACCCTCAAGCTCAACCTGCTCCTAAGATGATACGACAAGCCTCAAAGCCAAATCACAAAGGAAAGAACCCCATAGATCAACGCCCTAGGGCAAGTAAGTTTGATTGGGTGATACGGGAGGCCTATGGAGGCTCGGTGGAAGTGGTCCCATGTACTACAGAGGAATTTATGGGAAGAAATTCCAAGGAGATCAACATCCCGGTGGAGAACAGTTTTGATGCATTAAATCATTTGAAGGGAGATCGGATGGACGACCAAGAAGTGGAATCCGAGGTAGAGGAGACTCAAGAGAAGGATTTAGAGGAGTAAAATCGAGAGGAAGGAGCGAGGAAACTAATAATACGAGGCAAGGATACTCGAGGAGGAAGAGGTGAACCACCAAGATCAGTGTAACCCCAAAGCAGGGAAAAAAGAATCTACTAATCAAGAAGCTAAGAGCACGGAATCATCTCCATTGTCAAAAAGACCAGTTAACCTGGAAAGCCAGATTGTTACCCCAAAGACCAAGACCGACCTACCCAAGATGGTTACTAGAAGCCAAGTGAATCCCAAGGAACTTCAACCTAGAGCGGATGTATGGGGATATGGTTCGGTAGGAAGAGGGAAACCTAGCAATGCTGCCATAAGGCAAAAATAAGCAGAGCGAGGAGTGGTTGATGGCACTCAAGCAGTATTGCTCTTTGGGGCGAAGGCTCGAGGATCCAAATCCCATAAATGAAGATTCTTTCATGGAATATTTGTGGGAGTAATCCTGCAAAAATAAGAGCTTTGTATGCTCTTAGACAAGAACACAAACCGAATATGATTTTACTGCAAGAAACTAAAATGGAGGAGAGTAGAGTTATTCCTTTTAAGAATAGGACTTGGCGAGAAGCTAAAGTAGTAGGCCAAGAGGCCACTGGAACAGCAGGAGGGTTTTTGGTTATGTGGAACAAAAATGTGATTGATAGTAGAGTGATTCTAATGTCTAGTTGGTTTATTTGTCTCTTATTTGTGGATAAAACCACGCGGGAAGAGTGGATCTTAACGAATGTATATGCTCCGGTTAGACAGAGGACCGAGAAGGGTTCTTTGGAGTCAGCTAGCTAAATTGAGGGAGACGGTCCCAACTACCCTTGGGGGGGATTTCAATTGCTACCTTAATCCTGTAGATAAATTGGGGGGCTCTCAAAGAATAACTGCTGATATCTACGAGTTTAGAGATTTTGTTGAGCAACATGAGCTGATGGATGTGGACCTGCGTAGATTCTCCTATACATGGTCTAACAAAAGATTGAAGGAAAACCAAATTCAAGATAAGATTAGATAGGTTTCTTCTTTCTCAAGAATGCCCGGAGAGGTTTGGGGACTCTTCATTAACGGCACTCCTAAGAATCGGGTCCGATCACAACCCAATTCCGTGGGAAACAGGGGAGGACTCTAAGAAAAGATACATCGGACCCTTTCGATTCGAACTTATGTGGTTCCAACATCGGGATCTCAAGGATCCGGTTGCCCAATGGTGGGACAAAAAGTATAATGGTTCGAAACTGGCCCAAGTGGCATGTAAACTAAGGAATGTGAAGGCTAACATTAGAGAGTGGAAAAAAACTTCCTTTGGCAATATTTTTGTTAAAAAGGCAGAACTAAAAGACAAGATCAATGAACTACGGGAGAAGCTGAAGTCAGAGCAGCTTACAGAGGATCTGAGAAACCAGGAGAGGGAGCTGTTAGCCGAATACCACACGATGCTAGGATTTGAAGAAACCTTTTGGAGGCAAAAATCTAGACTACGTTGGTTAAAGGAGGGTGACAGAAATACAAAGTTCTTCCATGTCTCTACTCTTTGCCACAGGAGTACTAACAAAATTAAGGAGATCAAGATGGCCGATGGGTCTAACACCAAAGATATGGAAGACATAAGGAGGGAAGCGGTTGAGTACTTTAAATCATTGCTAGAAGATGTAAATCCGACTATTGAAGAAGAGGACTCTCTGTTGGCAGCCATTCCACCCCTCGTAACTGATAATATTAATGGATTCTTACTTAGTCCTTTCACAAAGGAGGAAATCAAGAAGGTCATTTTTGACATGGATGGTAACAGCTCCCCAGGACCGGATGGCTTCCCTATAGCTTTCTTCCAGAAGTTTTGGGATATCCTAGGCAATGATGTAGTGGAAGCTATAATTGAGGCTCAAAAGGACATGGAAATCCCGGGAAGGAGTTAATGCTACTTTTTTAGTCCTCATCCCTAAACTAGTGGGAGCAATGGAATTTTCCAGTTTTCGCCCTATCAGTTTATGTAACACTCTGATGAAGATTCTCACAAAAACAATCACCAATAGGCTGAAGGTTATCCTTCCTTTCATCATTGATATGAACCAAGGTGGCTTTGTGAAAGGGCGACAAATATTGGATGGTATCATCACAATTCATGAGGTTATTCATTCAATGGTGACTAGTAAGGAAGCGAGTATGTTACTAAATCTTGATATGAATAAAGCCTACGACCGGGTCTCATGGCGGTTCCTCACCAAGATTTTGGGTAAGTTTGGTTTCTGTCCCCAGTGGATTAAGTTGATTTTTAGTTTTATCTCTACTACAAGATTTTTTGTCATGGTGAATGGGTCACCCTCCAGTTACTTTAAGAGTGAAAGGGGGGTGCGACAAGGAGATCCTTTGTCTCCATACTTGTTTATTATTTTAGCAAAAGCATTGGGTAGGAACATTTCAGCGGCGGTGGCAGATGGTCAATTGGAAGGTTTTAAACCAGCCTCAACAGAGAGCGGTGTCTCACCAACGAGTTTGTGGATGATACAATCATTGTTTCCAAAGCCTCGGTGCTTCAAGCTAGGAAGTTGAAGAGAATTCTAACCAAGTATGAGACAGACGCAGGACAGTACATAAACTATAAGAAGAGTAGCATCTATTTCTTTAACACGCCTGGTGGGAGGGAGGAAAGAATAGCTAACCTCTTCGGTTGTGGAAAGGAGCTTCTACCAACAACTTATCTAGGCATGCCTATGTTCGAAGGAAGAATGAAGGCTACTTTGTGGAACTCAGTCATTGACAGGATCTCCAAAAAGTTAGCAGGGTGGAAGGGTAGCCTTCTCAGCTCCGTAAGAAAAGCCTTATTAGTTCAAACTACTTTATAGAGCATTCCAATTTACTGCATGTCTCTATTTAGAATGCCTGCAAAGGTCCGAGCTACATTGGAGCTAATTCAACGCAACTTCTTGTGGTCAAGTTCAGAGGAGAGAAAGAGAATTTCGTTGGTAGCATGGAATCGAGTGTGTGTAAGCAAGGATCAGGGGGGCCTGGGGTTAAAGAGAGTGAAAGAAATGAATCAAGCTCTGATTGGCAAATAGGTATGGCGATTTATCAATAATGATCAATTGGGATGGGTAAAACTTTTTAAGGCAAAATATATCAGAAATAATCAGGACTTCCTGAAAGCTGATAATCTTCCTAGAGGATCCTATTTTTGGAATTGTTTGCTCAAATGTCGGGAGGTAGTCAAGAAAGGCATCAGATGGAGAATTGGTAATGGAAGACAAGTGGACTTTTGGAAAGATCCGCGGTTGGAAGAGGCCCCTCTAAAAGATAACTTAGACCTTCAGGTCCTCCAACATAATCTTTCGAAGGAAATGGGAGGAAAAGTAGGGGATTTTATTGTTGTAGCACAGGAAACTTCTTCTTGGAAGAAAATCACAGTTCATAATCTGTCGAGCAAGATAAGGTGGCCCTAACCAAACTCAATGATGCTTTAAGGGTGTTCCCGATCATTCCCTGGGGAGGAAGAGACAAGGCGATTTGGGGCAAAATTACAAGTGGGATCTATTCGATAAAAGCGCCTATAAGTTAATCCACTCGGGATTCAATGGTCGGACTCCGACTTCATTATTTGGTTAAATAATTTAACCCCAAAAATAGCTTTCTTCTTTTTGTTGGCAGTTCAAAATAAGATCCTGACAACAGATAATCTGCAAAGGAGAGGTTTCCAATTCATCAATCGATGTATCTTGTGTGAGAAAACAATAGAATCTATAAGTCATATATTTCTAACTTGTGATTTTTCTTGTACAGTCTTCCAAATGATCCTGTCCAAATTTCATATAGATTGGGTCTGTCCAAATAGCATGTATGACTTCTGCATACAGTGGGCTTCCCCCTTCCGGGCAAAGCTTTTGACTTGGCTCGGAAGCTCGACTTACCCCATTTTTTATGGGGGATATGGAATGAGAGAAATAAGAGAGTATTTAAAGGACATAAGAAATATCCCGGGTTATGTGGTAATAAAATAATCGAGCTTTGAAAGAAAAGCTGGAAAACTTTCTTCTTCAAAAATGAGACCATGTCTCTAAGGGAAAGGAGGATTTTGCGGAACTGGGGAGAGGAACTTCCAGACCTAGACATTACAACCAACCCACGGGATGGTGTCAAGTGGATACCCCCACACAAAAGTGGGTTAAGTTTAATTTTGACGGGGCAGCTAAAGGAAATTCGGGGCTGCAGGAGCAGGAGGAGTTTTGAGAAATGAGGAAGGAAAAGTGGTCCTTGCCTTTGCAGAGCCTTTGGTAACTCAAACAAATCATTTTGCAGAGGCCCAAGCCTGCATGCAGGCAATGAGAATTGCCAGACTTGAGGGTTATAAGGAAGTTATATTTGAAGGGGATTCGCTTAATATAATCAAGGCAATTAAGGAGGATAAAGACCCCAGCTGGACCATATTGGAGCTTATCCTAGAAGCAAAGATTCATAAATATCATTTGGTTAATGCCCGAATCCAACACACCTTCAAAGAAGGGAACCGAGCGAGCGGATCTAATGGCAAATATTGCGGTTTCTGTTGGGGAGATGCAAATTTGGAAGGATAACTTCCCTCAAGAACTATTGGTGTTGGTTGCTAGAGAAGAGCTAAGATCAAACCTGTTAGAGCATCGGGAGATCGGAGGGGTTGATGATGAGTAATCCGACGGGATGGAATTAGGTAGAAAAGGCATCCCATTTGTTGGGGCACGGGAGGTGACAAGTGTACGAGTACATCAACCTAGTGTTGGTAAGTGCTAGGTGTTGTTTGGTTTTTGTTTTATCTCGAATAGTCAAGCGACAAGTATAGGACTTTGGACTCTAAGTATGGCTTAATGTGAGTCTTAGAAAGATCCATTTTGTATTTTGATTATACGGGCTTGATGCTAGAACCAGCCCATTTTGACTTTGTAAAAGGTTTGTGGACCTTATAACCACCTCTACCTTATACCACAAAAACTCTACCTTATACCACAAAAAATTATCTAAATATGGATTAGATAGCATTATGATAAGAGCATAGATTCTAAATGGGTGATTTTTATTTCAATAATAAAAAAGGTAAAAAAATGAGTATATAAAAGAAGTCCTTTCAAACTTTTCTTGAAGTTAAATTATATATATATATAATACAACAGTAATAAATTATGTAATTTATTAAATAAAAATATTTATTTAAAATTAGTTAGTATATTAGATGGGAGTAAGCCTCCCTAGGTAGCATGGAAGGAAAGTCATATTTGAAAACCCTAACTAAAAGTTGGGATGTTGTAGCTTAAAGTATGAATGTCCAAGTTGGAGATAAGAGGAAGAATGATTTATAGTAAGTTCAATCAAAGGAATATATGCTACACCAAAAGTGATTATAAGGATGAAATAATTGAGCCTAATATAATGGTTCTTAAAAGCAGAGGATTAATATTAAGTTCTATAGATACTAGCTAGGGTTTTTGGAGATTCAAAATTGGATTAAGTGGAAGTGGAGATTGAATTCAAATTACACTATGACTTTTCTTCTTAAAGATTTTTCCTCATCATCTTTTCTATTTTCATGGATAAAAAAATGGGTGGTATCCCTTGGTTTATGGGGAGAGATACCCTTTATTGAATACAATGGAGTGAGAGTTATTCTAGGAAGTATATATTACACAAGAAGTGATTATAAAGATGAAATGATAGAGCCTGATATAATGGTTCTTAAAAGTGGAGGGTATATATTAAGTTCTATAGATACTAGCTAGTATTTTCAAAGATTTAAAATTGAATTAAGTGGAAGTGGGTAATGAATTCAAATTATGCGATGCCTTTTCTTCTTAAAGGTTTTTCTTCATCATATTTTCTAGTTTAGAAATCATGGATAAAATAATGGGTGGTATCCCTTGGTTTAGGGGGAGATATACCCTTTATTGAAGACCATGGAGTGAGGATTTTTCTATCAAGATAAAAATTACTAAAAATATTCCAATTTGGGTTAGGATTTTTGGACTTCCACATCAACTTATCAAGAATTTGAAGAATATTTGAAATACCCTAGGGGAGTTCATCAAGGAGAGACCGACTACTAAGAAGCATAATCATACTATATATACTTGGATATGTGTTTCTATAGATATTTCAAAACCTTTTTTACAATCCATTAATATTAAATCTAAATCAAAAGAATGGGATCAATACTTGAATTATGAAAACATTGCATTTTAAAGTTGCAATTACTTTGAGATTGGACACATGGAAAGGGATCTCAAAGTAAAAATAATAAAGAGAAATAAAACACATTGGTCATGAGATAAACTTCAAGATAAATAAAGGAAACAATGTTGTGATAGAATATGTATTAGATCAAGGCTATTCCACTCCAAAATAAGAGGTAAAGATAGCCTATTTGCAACATCAAATGGCAAAGGCCACAATAGTTCACTCAAATCAATCATTAGAAGAAACAAAGTAGGATATAAGGGATGAGAAAATAAAATGTGCAAATTCAAATTTAGAAAGAATTAAAGGTGCAAAGGAAGATGTAGAGGAAAATTTTAAAATAAAGGAGGAAAAAGTGGTCAAGTTTATTTTTAGGTTATCGTCTTCCTTTATTTTGCAAGTAGTATAAAATATTGTCTTGTCAATAGAAATGAAGGTAGTGTAGATATTATCCTTTGAACTTTAAGGTTTCAAGAGAAGCATAATAAAGAAATTAGGATAGAGGATATTCCTAGCAATTTAGTACTTTTAGGGTAGCATAAGAAGGTAATTGTTATTGAGGAGCATCCTTACACTTTAGGGTTTCTAGGGAAATATAAATAATAAAGTGATTTTGAAGTTATTCCTTACACTTTGAATCCTTTAGAGCAAGACATACCTATAGATGATAAGTATAACTATGAACACTCTAAAAATATTGATGATAATGATGAATATAAAAGTGTTGGTGGCAATGAAAAAAGAGAGGAAGACCCAAGAAGAAAAAACAAAGAGAAAGGGAAACTCAAAGGGATATTGATATGGGAAAACAAAAGCAAATATCTCAAGTGTTAACAAAATTGGGACTAATCCCACAAATAAAAATAAAAGTAATGTTGGGCACAAAATTTATGGCCTAAGGTGATATTATTCATTTGGCTTATTTTGCATAAAAGGGTACTAATAGGGGAACAACTTATGAAAAAAGGCTACCATGGTTCTTTCAGGTGTGAGATGTTTGGGGAAAACCATGAAATGCTCTACCAATTATTTATTGAGTGTCTTGTAGCCTTAAAGTTTTGGAATATGGTGGTTACCTTACTTGATACTAGTTGGTCTAGCTTTACCACCCTAGAGCATATGTGGAGGGAATGGAGTACATAGGACAAAGTAGACTAGTATGTTAAGTAGATAGTATGAGGAGGAAATACTCTCTTACTTTGGAACATATGGAAGGAAAGAAACAACCACATATTCAAACAAAAGTCTATGGACATCCACTATATTTGGAAAAACACCACAACCAACATATGAGAGATAATCTAACATATGTTGAAGTATCTCCAAGAACCCCACAAACGACTAGAACAAATCATGAACAAACTAAAAATTATTCCTAAGGTTGATAATAAACAAATGGTGACCATAAAAAACTCAAAATTAGTCACCGAAGGAAAGTGGTAGCCTCCCCCAAAGGGTTGTAAAAAAGGTAACACAAATGGATCATCACAGAGGATTCCAAGAAGAGCTGGTGCAGGAGGGATAGGAAGACGATCAAATGGGACCCTAATATTTACCTTTGTAGATAATATTGGAAAAATATCAGGGAAGATCTTCTTTCTATCCTATCTCTTGATGTAGTAGCATTATATGTATTTAGTACTATAATTCATTGTATTAGGTTGTTCCTATTACACATGGGTTACTATAGCAGATCAGTTGATAGAGAATGTAGCACTACATCATCTGTTAAATCCTAGATCAAAAGTTTGTTTACGTGGAAATACAAGCAATGTACCTGTGCTATTTGAATACCTTAGTATAATTTTTTTTACCAAAAAAATAAAAGTGATGATGAAAATAATATCTTGGATTATTAGGGGTATGAATAAAAATTGACAAGTTATTATAGCCAACATATTTATAGATATGAAAATTGCATAGTAGATATTTTAGCCATTTATGACATTGATTTTCATCTTGGAAAAATAAGTTTAGAAGGCAACTGGATAAGCAAGATTTTATCTCTTATTAAAAAGGATAACAAGGAGTTGATTGCAAAAACATAACAATTTGAGAAAAATGACAAATATCCATGATAGAAAGGCAAATGAAGAATATCTTTGATAAAATTTTAAATTGGATATGATTTAATTATGATGATAACAATGTAATATTTTTCTATTTTAATGAAGTGGCCCAAATATAACCCACATATATATTATTAAAAATAATATAATTAGTTAGTATAATGTTTAACTTCCAAAAAAGACAACATCCTAATCACAAATGTGACTTCCTATCTTTTCAAGGCTCTAAATTTATAATTTGGCAAGTCTATGTGTTGAATATATTTCTATTATAAAAATTAAATAATAATTATGAATCTTTAAACTTTCTGGCTAAAGTTGAAATCCTTCTTTCTTTTTAGAAAAGGTTGATTATAACCATTCCATTATTATAGACCTTGTGATATGAATAAAAGTCTTATGTGATTAAGAGTAATAGTAGAGTCAAAAAGATAATTTGATGCTTAATGTTGGATTAAGAGTCCAAACTAGGGTAAAAGCAATTATTCTGACAAAATTTAACAACATCCAATTTTATTGCTAATAAGTTATTGATATTGACTTTAAAGGCCTCAAAATGGGGTCAAATCGGATCATTTTGTAGTAAAAATTTATGGAGTGGTTGGTCTTGGAGTGTAATTTCAAATATATAAATTTTGTTTAGTTTATTATAACTATATATTTATATCAAAATTTTGTGTTGAAAATAACACAACTTTAGAGACCTCATACGGGTCATATAATATCATTTTACAATGATTTTTTTTGTAGAAATAGGGGTTAGAATTTGCATTCCAAGCATGTAAATTTTATTTAGTTCTGTTATAGTTACATGTTTTTCATTTGTTGATTATTAAAGAGGGACTAACAATAAAATTGACAAAGAAGTTGGTCTTGGAATGTCAATTTCAAATCTATAAATTTTCTTCAGTTTTATTACAACTATATATTTATATCAAAAGTTTATGTTAACAATAACACAACTTTAGAGGCCTCATATGGGTCATATCATATCACTTTACAATAATTTTTTATAGCAATAGATGTTGAAATTTACATTCCAAGAATCTAAAATTTATTTAGTTTTGTTAAAGGTACATGTTTTTCATTTATTGATTATTAAAGAGGGACTAACAATGAAGGCTTAAGTACTCCAAAGAGGAGGCCTTGAAATACATAATTTAATATATTTTTAGTTGAAAAAAATTATTGTACACTTCATTTAGAATGTTTTGTCATTCTACACTTTCCTTTGATTCTCAACCAAAGTAGCATTTATTCTTTGATGAAGTTGAGCATATGGTATTTTTTAAAGAAGTTGGTCTCATAAAATAGGCTAAAAATATGCTAGAATACATTGCTTTTACTCAACACTTATCCCATCAACTCAACAAGATGAACCTACAAAAAAAATATTGTGTATTGGAATAAAGATTTTTTGATCTTAATTTCATAGCAAAATCAAGATTGAAATTTGATCTTGGATGATATTGGATTATTGACTCTATTTCACCACTACCATCTAAAACAAATCTTGTTTTAATAAGCCAATTAATTTGACATAGAATATATGTAATTAATGATGTTATGCTATCCACTTAATAACTAGTTTCAATAATTATTATTATACAAAATTTGATGTTTTTAATTAAAGAATGCAAAGTGCCACACATGTAATATTCTAGGTTGTAACACTCTATACTTAGTTATCTTTGATTGTTTGAATATAAATAATTTGGTGTATGAATGTTGCTATAAAATAAAGGATGTTAGGCTAATTATAGTGAGGGAAGGACATCTTCCAAGGAACATAGGAAAAATCTAGAAGCTCCTTAAGTTACTAAACCGTCTCTTAAGGTAGAAATGGAGCCCAATCGTGGTGCTTTTGAGATTACACAAGGTAATAAAATTCTCTCTTTTGAAGAAAATAAGCCACTAAATCAGATGATGTAGGCCCTTAAGGCTATTCAAAATATTACCAACAAAATAATGGAACATTTTTCAATGGGACAAAATGAAGGTGATAACCAACAAGGAGTAGGATATACTAACATTCCTCTAGAATAAGTTCATGAATCTCATTATAATTTTGAAAAAATCCATGTACAAAATATATATTCAATACTTAAGACGAAAGAACCATCTAAGTTTTCAAGGACAAGACAAGAAAAAATAACAATTAAATGACTTACATAGATATAATTTTGCTTCAAAGGGGATAATTTCACTAGTTAAAATAAATCCAAGATAGCGATCTTTTAGTTCAAAGGCCTCAACAATTTGCTAGTGTAATGAAGAGTTAAAATTGTGCTATGGCCAAATAAATATGACTAGGTAATAATTTAGAAATAAAATTTAGAACAAGTGTATCTTTCAAGTTTATATTTAGAGGTAGATTCAAGAATTGTATAATTTACATCAAGGGAATAGGATAATGATAGAATATGAGCATAAGTTTGCTAAAATTTTGACTAAATTACCATCTATTGGAGATGAAATCATGAATATAAATTGATTCTTATGAAATTTCAATCCTAAACAGCTCAAGTTATCAATAAAATAATCCATTAAACATAACAAGAGGCTTCATAATAGACCTCAATAGTGGAAAAGGGTCCAAGCGGACCATTTAAGACAAGAGAGAAAATTTGACTTCAAGGGGCAAATAAGTATCAAGGGCCGCCATTAAATCCATAAAGTTCAATTATGATTTACCATCTCAACAATAAGTAAGACTAAAAAGCCTTTCTAGGGTTTTAGGAATAGAGGTCAACTAGGTTAATAGAGCATAGATGTTTGGGGTAATTTAAAGGATGAGTTTGCCATCTAAACCTTCACCTTCTCCACAACAAGAAACCACTTTTCAATCTAGGGCGTTGCAAAATAAATAAATTATAAAATAATAAAGTGCATAAAGCATGGACCTTAAAGAGGGTGTTTTGGGTGTGGAGGCTCCCACTTTGTTATAGACTACCCTCAATCTAGATAGCAATTAGGATGATGAGCAAGTCCGTAGTAATCTATGCATATGAGAAGCAATGATCAAAACCAACATAGAGTCTATGTAGCAGTGAATAATCATTAAGATGAGAACCAAGCCACTATTAAAGAACCATCAAGTATGATTTATGGTCATCATATTTTAATTTTAATTGATTGAGGTTTTTGTAGATCAAAAATATGCCCTCATGGTAAATCCTGATAAATTAGGCCAGCCTACCATTTTGTCAAAAAATTTCTCAATTTTTGCTAAGATAGTTAGCTCATATTTGTTTAACACAAATAAATAGATCAAAGACTCAAATACATCAAAATTGGGTTATGATCAAAGGCGGTGCAAAGCATAAAATTGAGTAATTATTAAAGAGTTTTGATATCATGCATGCCTAAGATTGCTCAAATTTGAATTTTTGCAAAGGGTATCATCAGCCAAAGGTCCTAGCCATGCATAAAATCAAAATCGATCAATTTTGAACTTTCACGATAAAGACATCAGCAAAGATGCAAAAAATTCCAAAATTAGGTAAGTTGGAGCAATTCAACTCTAAATTTGCATAAAATTGGATTAATTCAAAGATAAATCTTCCAAGTGGCACAACCTAAATATGCATGAAGTCGAAGGTGTAATAAAGTTGGACTTTGCAAGTGCGTACATTAGCACAAGCTTACGTAAAGGCTCAAAAATGTGCAAAGGAACAAATTCAGATCTTTGAAGTAATGTGTTGCATGTACAAAACCAAAGGAGAAAAATTGGTGTAAGTTTGGACTTTGTCAAACGAAGACCTCAACTTCCTGGAAGTCTGAATTTGATCCAAGAAGCCTAGAAAGCAATTAAAAGTCCCAAAACTGCTACAAAATATAACTTTGATACACATCTACTTTGAGAGTTATCTTCTAATCTATAATCTCCCTAGTGCTTGCCAATTGTTCAAGCCAAAGCAGTTAAGGATTGAAAGAAACATATCTAACAAACAGTTACAACGATCAAGCAATTGTAGAGGGTAACAATTAAAGACCAATGGGTCTACCGAAGGCACATTGGAGCCAAAGCAAGATGAAGGATCTCAGTCCTACCATGTCAACAAAAGAATCACAAAACATAAAAATGACATCCACTCCAATGAGCATTCTGGACTGGTTGTTTCTCTAATAGACTTGTAACAACCCTTGTAAATATTATGCTCCAATATTTATGAGTAACCTAAAAATAGCCTAGTGCATCCCAAAATGAGGGGTGAGACCTATAGCATTTTCTAGGATATATGTTGTATAATCACTGTTGCCAATTAATGAAAAGCGAAAGTTGTTTGGCCTCCATTTTGATTGCTATTGTAGGTTTTTATGAATGAATGTCATGTTTTAATTCATTTATGTTATATTTCATGATTAGTTTATTCTATTAAAGTGACTTATACTCTTTGGATCATTGTTGGATTACTTTTCATAAGTCTTTAGAATGATTAAAATATATAGTTGGAATTAAATGAGCTATATGATGCATTTGACAATGGTTGATCTGTTAAGTTTCATTGGAAGTTAATTATGTTAGGATTCTATGCAGTATGTATTCAATGTTGTTACGCTATACCATATCCATAATTCAACAACCCTTCTTAACCTTTACTCGTCTCTAACCCTTCTATTTTTTTCTTTTATCAAAACCCCCTATTCCCATTTTCAAGCATTCTAAGGAACCAACCTACTTTAGAGGTTGAACTTGGGATAAATCCCAGTAATCCACGTTGGATAAAGTCTAGGGCACACTTCATAGACTTAGGTAGATTTTATTCGAACATTTTTTGGCATACCCAAAATGCCCCACCATCAAATGATTATATTGAGGGATCATAAGAAATGACCTAATGTGTTGACCAATATTTTTTGGCACGCTCGGTAGGACAAATTTTGTTAATTTATCCACCCACTTAATTGAGCAGAACCTTGGTGAAAATTTGCTCTCCAAGATCATTCAATTATTCACTTGGTGACATTGTTGTGTTATAATTGGCTAATAGATGCCTAATTACCTTTTTGTCCCAAAAATCGATTTTTATAAGGTCAACAGCTAAAAAGTTTGAAAACCCACCATGCTAAACCAAGAGTTTTGGTATAAATAATTTAATTGTCTCAATTACTTAGAGGACTCAAGATTTTGGTGAATAGTCTTGACCTCTTGAACATAGAGTATATGTTCACCTGGAAAATCCATTGATGTAAGGACTAAAATATTGTTGAATCTATTAGCGATGAAACTCAGAACAACATAATGATAGAGATGGACGCTGAGATTATCAACTTGAAAATATTTTTACTCATAAAGCTATGGTTGCACAATTTTTGACTTAGAATAATGTTGGACCTCTCAATATTTTAAATTCACATGAGATCTCCAAGTTTGATCTGAAATCCTTACCCACCTATGATGGTAGTGAAAAAACAACTTATGAGCACTATCAAGATGTAGCTACTTTAGCTACCATTTAAAACATTGTTTTTGAAGATGAGATGGTTAGGCTTCTTGCTCGACCCTTTCAAGAGAAAGTGTTGTTATAGTATCACTCCTTAGAGGACAAGAATATTAATACATGGGTTAACTTAGTTGAACCTTTCATACTAGTGTTTGATGATACGAAAGACCCATTCCTACTACTCGCCCAATTTTCTTTCATTCAAATATTTCCCAATGAGAGCATTATAGATTTTAATGTCCAAATCAAAATAATGTGGAGAATAATTCTAGGAGAAATACAACCATCTCATACCCAAGCTTATATCTATTACATTCATACTCTCACCCCAAACCTAAGCCTTCTAATCCAACAATCCAAAGAAAAAATATTCTTATAAATCTTTTAAGTGACCATCTCAACAAAAAAATGTGCTCATATTCATAGGAAAAATTGCCCTAGAACCATCACATGGGATACCTCACAAATCCATCAAGTGAATTTATCAATATTTTTTCCACTTTAGCTTCCCTCCCACACAATAGGTCACTGGAATCATTATCCTCTCATCCATGTTCGATAGAAAACTCATCCACCATATCTGCATTAAGATCATAGACAATACTATAGCTAAATGAAACGTACGAGAAATGGTTTGATAAATAAAATATGCATTAACATTAGCTTAGAAAGGTCTAAGCATTATATAGTTTACAAATAAACTATATTAGCACAAATAATGCTAACATAACGCGTTAGGAGAGTAGTGTGCTAACAACTAACCTAGGTAGAGAAGTATGAACTAACTACTAATCTAAAATATCTAACCTAGGATATTTTAGATACTAGCCTAGGTTTACTAGTAGATATTTAGCACAGTAAATATCTCTATAGTACGTAGTAAGAAGTAAATGTAATAATCTACCTATGTAGTAGAATGCAATATACTACCTATTTTACCTAGTGGAGTAAAAGGGTAAATATCCCAAAGAATGGAATATTACTCTAACATCCCCCCTTATTACATTATTTGGGTAATGTATATAACTGCCCCAATACAGTGAAAAATATTTCGATCTGCTAGTTCTTGCTCTATCACAGTACTCTGGCTACTCCTAAGAAAAAAGTGGGTCATTCCTCACTTTGTCTTCACACCAACGAATGTCCTTATAGTAATCTCGTCATCCAACCGAATTGCATGGGTAACCAACTGCTACAATCACTAGGTGCAGTAGAATATATCACTTCATACGAGGTTCATTCAATTACAATATGAGTTTGCAAAAGATAAGGTAGCTAGGGTGTCGGTCGCTGTCGAAAATGCACCTTTATAAGTTTCCCCCTTCTTGTCGCAAAACATGTTGTAATTAATTTCTGAAATAAGTATGACTAAGGTGTTGGTCGCTACCGAAAATGCACCCTTATAAGTCTTCTTCCCTTTTTACAAAAATTTGTGAAGAAAAGAAAGTATATCCCCCCTTAATTGCAAAAAGATGTGCAACTCCAGAGTTTTTGTGAAGGATTTTTACAAATATTGCCTCCTAGGCAATTTTACACCACAAAATTCCCTCCTTTTGTTACAAGTACTTCAAACATTGAGAGTTTGCTATTTATGAAGCCTAAAATAAGTACAATCACCCCTTATTGCAAGTACTTCAAACAAAAACTTATGCTATTTATGAAGCCTAAAAAAAGAGAGAGGAAAATGGTGCTTTGCTCAAGGTGACAAATATGTTTTCCCTCTACAATATTGTCTTAGCCATGAGCACTTTGTGTGCTCTCTTTGAACCAGAATTTGAATCATAATGAGACACTTCACTAGAAATATGACTTCTGTGATGTGCCTTTGCAATTTTAGTTTTGCTTGTTTTGAAACCAACACTGAATGGTGTCATGGTTGTCATTTTTACAATTTGTGCAAAACTTTGCTTTCTAGGCAATTTTATCAAAAAAGTTCACCAAATCATCCTTCCTTATTGCAAGTACTTCAAGCATGGTTGCTATTATGAAGTCTAAAAGAAAATATATAATTTTATGATGACTTCTGCTATTCTGATTGCTTTTACAAGTTTTATCTCCCTTTTGTCAAAATCTGTGTTTGAAGGAAGAAAGGAATTATCCCCCTTTAGTGCAAAAGAATTGCTACTTTCAAGGTTCCTTAAAAACTTATTCTTTCTTTCACTCTCAAGAGTTCTTTAATGGCACCTGCCTGAAAACTCTCTTGAAGAGAGATAATCAGTTGGAGGAAATTAAGCCAAACAAATAAGAGATGAAAGATAATTCACTCAAAAAGATATTTAATGGTCCCTGCCTGAAACTCCCTTTGAAGAGGAATAATCAGTTAGAGGAGTTTAAGACAAACAAATAAGAGTGAATTAGGGTTTTTTTTGTTTTAGGAGAGAATATCAAGTGAAATTGGCTTTAAAAATGTGCAAGGATTTACACAAATTTGTGAAATTTTTGCGTTTAGTGTGTTCTTGATTCTATGACTTATAATTGCAAAATAAATAATGCAATAATCAAACAAGAATGCCCACAAAATTCTTATCACCTAGGTGTCGAATGTAATAGAAAATGCACCTAATTTGCCAATGAAGGTGTCGAGTAAAATCGAAAATACACCTTTTAATTTTTGCAACAAAATATGGATTTGTGTTGTGTAAAAAATTGATATTTTATGTCTCCTCCTTTGTTTTACAATTTTGCAAAAGAAGTACAATGTTGTCTTCATCCCTTTATTTAGAAAAATCAACAAATCGAGCACTCCTTCCAAGACAAGTCGACACACGACCCGCGTTTGAAAGGCTTCCAGAACTAGTCGACACACGACTTAGTTTTTATAAACCTATTTTTTCAAATTCATCTCAATTTTGCAAAAAAGAATGTGCAATTTTATGTCTTATATCCCCCCTTGGAGAAAACAAATGCACATTTTGCCTTTGAAGTTTGCAATAAAATGTTGAAGATGGCCTTTGTTTTTGCAATAAAATGAGTTGTTCCTATGTCTCTTTATCCCCAAGATTTGGAGAAAACAATAGAAATGGAGTGGAATTATTGCAAAAAAAAAAAAAAATGGTTTTTTTTTTTAAATTATCTAAGTTTGAAATGCTAAAAAATACTTTTAAAGATTAATGATTCCTATAATAAAGTAATGTGGGAAAAAAAACAACTTAAAAGATTAAAAATTGATTATTTTAAACCAAATTATGCTAAATTATAAAAAAAAAATCTTAAAAAATATTAAAAACATTAGAAAAATTAAAAAAAATAATTTAAAAACCAAAAAAATCAATATTTAAAAAAAAACGCCTTTGAAAAATGTTATCGTGTGGGGTCGATCGCGATACCTGGCACATGTCAAGGCTTAGGCCTTGACCACTACACTACTGGGGTGGCTTTGAAAGCCATCCCCGCGTGCTTATATTAAAGCCGCCCGAGCCTTTTGAATGGCTCTGTGGAAATTATCCCACATTCATCCTGCTAGGGATGAATAAGGCCTTAACGCATTGTTAAACGCATGATTGCCTTAGGGCAATTAGGGTCCAATCGGACCCCTTTTGTTGTCATCCACGTGGTGCGGCCGGAGAGGTCCACGTGTTTGGTGGCACACGTGGTTGTCCACCACGTGACCACCATGTATCCAGTCTGCGTCGGGTGCCACGTGGCCAATCCACCATGTGTCGCCTTGTGTCTGATTTGGTCCAATCAGCGTTTAGGTGTTTGGTTCGGTCCAGTCAATGTCCATGTGTGGTACCACGTGTCTGTGAGTCCTATCACCATCCATCAATGCCAGGTCAGCTCCTCTTGAATTTGAGTCAGTGGTCCAAGTGGCAATTTGTCTAGGTGGTGGTCACTGAAGACTCCTCTCCGGTCAACTAGGGGTTGGTCTATTCGACGGGTTGGTCACTGAATAAGGAGGACGCGCCTACCCTCGCTTCTCGGTCGCCTGTTGTGGGTCGTCGGTCACTTGAGCTGGTTTTCGATGGTCGGTCGATTGCTGGATAAGGAGGGCATGCCTACCCTCACTTTTTGATCGTCGGTTGTAGGCCACCGTTTATTGGATCTTGTCTTCGATTGTCTTCGGTGGTCGATCGTTCGAGGGCTCTCCTACCCACGTTGACGGTCGACCGAGCGGCTGGATGCCGAGCCTAGCTCTGGTGCATGGGTGGGTTAGCCTCAGTTGCTTGCCTACTCGGTGTCTATGGGCCCGAGTAAAGGGAAGGCAACAAAAAAATCACAACCAAACTATAGGAAGTGATTAAATAATTAACTGCACAAAAAATCAAACCAAGCCATGCACGATGCCTTCTCCAGTGGAACAAGATCTGATCTCGTCTTCTCCACTTGGAACGCAAGTGGAACGAGATTTGCTCTCATCTTCTCCACTTGGAATGCAAGTGGAACGAGATCTGCTCTTGTCTTCTCCACTTGGAACCAGATTTGAGATCTGTTCTGCTCCAACACTAGTGCTTCCTCCCTCTGGCTCTGATGCCAATGTAGCTAAATGAAACGTAAGAGAAATGGTTTGATAAATAAAATATGCATTAACATTAGCTTAGAAAGGTCTAAGCATTATATAGTTTACAAATAAACTATATTAGCACAAATAACGCTAACATAACACGTTAGGAGAGTAGTGTGCTAACAGGTAACCTAGGTAGAGAAGTATGAACTAACTACTAATCTAAAATATCTAACCTAGGATATTTTAGATACTAACCTAGGTTTACCAGTAGATATTTAGCACAATAAATATCTCTATGGTAAGTAGTAAGAAGTAAATGTAATAATCTACCTATGTAGTATAATGCAATATACTACCTATTTTACCTAGTGGAGTAAAAGGGTAAATATCCTAAATAATGGAATATTACTCTAACAAACACAAGAATTAATAACTTTAATTCAACATTTGACTAATGAGCTCAGCAAGATGGAAGGACAAGATTCTAAGGCAAAGATTGACACATGGAATGCAAGTGAATATCTCCCTAAATATCAGGTGATAAACAGTATCCAATCCAGTAGAAAAAATTAGGAACAAGAGGAATATCCAACCTTGACGATGAGAGAAAGCCCAATGTCTAGCAGTTATCACAATGGCAATATCGACCAAATCAACTCGTTCGACTCCTACCTAAATATGATTTTGAAAATGAGAAATGTTATAGCTCTTGAGATGAAATTGAAGCAACATTTTATATGGGAGATATTCCCTACGAATTCTCTAACAGGTATGAATGAAGAGTTTAATATTGTTTCTTAGTCAACATATAATCAAAAAATAGATAGACAAAGGATATGAGGTAAGAGATGGAGCAAAGTGAAGAACTGTTAGAACTGACTTCATGTTCACATGAAAGATAATGGGACAAGAGAAAATCAGAATCATATGTTGAAATACTAAATTTAGAAACATGTCAGTTAAGCAATCAAAGGATAGAAACTTGTTAGAAGTCGTATTTCCCAGCCATAACTCAGAGACAAACAGAAAAAAATAGTTGAACAATACTGAAAGCTATTCAAGCAATGACTTGAACCACTGAATAAAACCAAAGATGAGATTTTGAAAGAAGTAAAAGATATTAAAGAAAATTTACTGGTATCTGAACAAGTGGATTTGATCCAAATAGCTCCAAAAGGGGTACAAATTCAAATAGCTGTAAAAGGGGTACAAAGGGATAGAATTGTTTCCCAAATGATAAACCTAAACATGAGCAGACATTACTTAACAT
Organism: Wollemia nobilis; assembly: GCA_028583015.1. Taxonomy (NCBI): domain Eukaryota; kingdom Viridiplantae; phylum Streptophyta; class Pinopsida; order Araucariales; family Araucariaceae; genus Wollemia; species Wollemia nobilis. The sequence goes on from JAQPPZ010000030.1 coordinate 3,098,861, forward strand.
AAGTTAGAACAAGCCTAAGCCCTTTTGTTTGTCCCTATGCTTAGAAGGTTGGATACTACATAATTGTGTAGTAGATCTAGAACTACCATCAATATTATGCCCCAAAAATTTTGTAATGTTATAGGCTTGAATTGCATTGAGCATAACCCCATAATGTTGCATCTTAATGGGATGCAAATATGGGTAGTTGAATTTATAAAAGAATTTTTGATATTATTTTATAGGTGTCCAAACCTTGTAGTAGTACAAAACGTAACAATTGTAAATATACCTCCAATATTTGGGATGTGCTTATTAGGCAGGTTTTTGGAGCAATCAAGGGGACACCTAGCCCCAGATATATGATGAAAAGCTTAAACCATACCATATTGAAAGATATGAAGAACAAGGGACAAATTCAGCAAGAGAAGCTTTCAAAAGCACATAAATGGAGATAGGTGATTGGCCAAAGGAAGAGAAGGATTTGATCTAGCACAAAATTTTCAAGGGTGGCTATACTTCAAAGGTGGTAGCTTTGTCAAATCTAAAAAAAATATGAAATCCAAAAGTTAAATACAAGTTGTTTTGGGGTTTAGAGAATCATGGATTGCAACAAACATGGCTAGAAAATCAAGGGAATCTCATAGAGATATCATATGCAGTAGAAAAATATGAAGTTATAGACCTAAGGCTAAGTATTAATATGCTCCTAGAAAGTCTACATATGTATATTATCAATATAGCACATAGACCAATGCATAAAGGAAATATACCCCATGATTCATGTCCTCCAGAGCAACAACCTTCATTTATTTTTTAGGCTTTGTGTCAAGCAATCCCTGGAACCGAAAGTCTGACAAATTCAACTCAATGTTTGAGACTAATGGAGATAAGCCTTGCACTTCAAAAAGTATGTCAGAAAGAGAAACTTAAGTTTAGTATTATATGGCCTGGCTATTGTAGATTATGATGAAAAGACAAAGCTAATTTTCATCGATGTATAAAGGCATACCGTAATTTTGTGTAAAATACTCAACATATAAATAAATCCTATAGAAGGCATATATAGATAAAAATAAGGTTATTATCTAGGAGGTATGGATGCACTACAAAAATAGCACCTCAAAAGGGATGTCAGATAGTTCACATGCATGGTACATAAAAAATATGAGCAAATCATGTTGGGTACTAAGTTAGCCACATTGGAAATGTGCTCTCTTGAATATAGATGAAAGCTAGGACAAATATGAAAAGGACAAACCTGATGATAGATCAATGGATATTTCAGATAGTAGAGCTATATAAGGTGGTCCTTGCTCTCTCACTGTTCTCAACCCTACTAAAGGAGCAGCGCCAAGAGCAAAGGAGCAAGGAAAGAAGAAAGACAATATGAGATGCTGATGAGGCTAATAAATAGAGATAGCCATAGATTGAGAGGAACCCTATTTGGCCAAGACTAAGGAGTGCTTATAGTTACATGTCTTTTAGACATGCTTTCAAATCACGTAATTGTGAACACTCTTCAAACTTGACTAAACCAAGAATTCTCTAAATTCATGGAAGAATGAAAGCCAAAACCTAAAGAATACTTCATTTAAAAAGGGAAAAGCTTCATTACTCTCCCCTTATTGCTTCTTGAGCTCTTGGTGCAATAAACATGAAATAGAACATGGGCTAAATAGAAATAATGTAAGAGAATGAAGCTAAAAGCCAGAAATAGATTTTGAATATAGTCAAAGGAGAAATTATTATCTTCATGTATTATCATTATCTATATTTCATCCATCCTTACTCATTATAATCCCTATTCACCGCTCCATACTCCCATATACTTGATTGCCCCCTTTCTCACAATCATACTTTACATTTCTTCTCTATCCATCTCTCATAGTACCAATACATCCCATTACTTCCTTCTAACTATGTAGCCCAATGGATAGACAATTAGCCCTGCTAAACAGTGGAAGGCACCATGGCTAATAGAGAATCCATGAGAAAATGACACAGAAGTATAGGGGAAAGACGTGCAAAGAAATCCATCTAGCACTTCAATGTCCATATGATGAAAGCATACACAAGACATTTGAATAAGGAGGACACAAATAGCAAAAGGCTACTGAATGTGAAAAATATAAATCATGTAAGTGAACTTAACACACAAGCCATAATTGTTTTGATAAAGGTGCCAATTTTGATAATAACATCTACAATTATTTCTACACCCAACTAGCATAGTTATCGGCTCAACTTTACAAGAAGATGTAGGCCCAAGTCCAGGCATATATCTAAGTGAGGTAATCATGTTGAAGAGCAAATCAATTATGCATACCTCCATAGTACCAAAATGTTATGCAAGTGTTTGCAATATTGAAGGATAATACTAATGTAGTTTTGTGAAAAAAAGAAATACAGAGCAATGAAAGACCCTAAATTGTGAGTGCCTAGAATATTTACCTAAGGCAGTTTGCTTGGGTCTAAAACAACTTTTAGCTGTGGTAGACTATGCTCACGGAAGCACCATTTTTTTCAGGGATACCAACCTTTAGGTATATTAATTTACTTTCCATTCTTCTCTCCTTTCCATATTCCCCTTTGTTCTACTTGTCCACATAATGTTTGTCTGAATATCTCTCCATCACCTTTGGCCACTCCATTTCCCAATACCCTTGACTTTATCGCTTCTTATAGCCTCCTTCCCTCTAATTTTTACTAACTTATATTCTAGCTCCCTTTTCTCCTTGTGACTCCATACCTAATAAATAAGTCCACCTAGGTTCATATTTTTTGTAAACAAAAATCCTCAAGAGGCACCAAGAATGCAGGTCAAAAATATGCCCTCATGGTAAATCCTAATAAATGAAGCTAGCCTACCATTTTACAAAAAAATTGCTCAAGTTTTTCTAATATAGTTAGCTCAAATTTGCTTAATGCAAGTAAAAATAGCAAAGACTCAAGTGCATCAAAATTAGGCTATGATCAAAGGTTATGCAAAGCATAAAACTAAGTCTTGAAGGGTTCACACATTGTGCATGCTTGGGATTTGCAAAGGGTATCATCAGCCAAAGGTCTCGACCATGTGCAGAATTAAAATTGATCTATTTCGAACTTTCTTGACAATGACATCAGTAAAGATGCAACAAAGCCCAAAATCAAGTAAGTCATAGCAATTCAACTCTAACCTTGCACAAAATCAAAGTAAGACAAAGAAGGATCTTCCAAGTGGCACAACCCTAATATGCATGAAGTTGAAGGTATAACAAAGTTGGACTTTGCAAGTGCTTACATCAACATGAGCTTGGGTAAAGGTCAAAAAATGCACAAAGAAACAAAATAGATCTTTGAAGTGATGTGTCATATGTACAATTTTGAAGGAGAAAAATTAGTGCAAGTTCAAACTTTGTTAAGTGATGACATTAATTGAGTCTTCCAAAAGTCTGAATTTGATACAAGAAGCCTATTAAGCAACTAAAAGTCCCAACACTACTACAAAACCTGACTTTTTTACACATCTACTTCAAACATTATCTTCTAAGCTATAATTGCTCTAGTGCTTCCCAGTTGTTCAATCCAAATCAATTAAGGCTTGAAAGTGACATCTCTAAAAGATAATTATAGTGGCCAAGAAATTACAGAAGGGGATAGTTGAAAATCAATGGGTCTAGCAAATGCACGCTAGAGTTGAAGCAAGATGAAGGATCTTAGGCCTACCACATCATCAAAAGTATCATGAAGAATGAAAATGAAATTTGCTTCCATGAGCATTCTGGTCAAGTTGTTTCCCTAACAAACTTGTAACAACCCTTGTAAATCCTACACTACAAGATTCATGAGCAACCTATAAATAACCTAGTGTACCCCAAAATGAGGGTTCAACTCTGTAGTATTTGCAAGGATATGTGTTGTGTAATCATTGTTGCCAATTAATGAAAAGTGAAAGTTGTTTGGCCTCCATCGTGATTGCTATTGTATTTTTTTATGAATGAATGTCATATTTTAATTCGTTTATCTTACACTTCATAATTAATTTATTCCATTAAAGTGAATTATGCTATTTGGATCATTGTTGGATTGATTTTCATACATATTTAGAATTATTAAAGCATATGGCTAGAATTAAATGAACTTTTTGATACGTTTGACAATGGCTGGTCTATTAAGTTTCATTGGAAGTTAATTATGTTACGCTTGTATGCAGTATGTATTTAATGTTGTTACGCTATACCCCATACATCATTAAAAAAACCTTCTCAATATTTACTCCTCTCTAACCCTTCTATTTTTTTATTTCATCTAAAACCTCTGTTCCCATTTACAAGTATTTTAAGGATCTGGTCTACTCCAAAGGTTAAACTTGGGGGAAATCCCAGTCATCCAACATTGGCTAAAGTCTAGGGCACACTTCATAGACTTAGGCAAATTTTACACCAATGTTTCTAACACTTCTTAATGAACTCTAAATCAATGGATAAACTTGGTTTGGTAAAACAAAAGTTAAGTGAACAATAACAAGTGGAAATGGCATCAAGGACTCTCCAAGTTGTAAAGGATGTGACAAAATACTTTGAAGTGAATTTTAGGAAGTGGAAGACTTACCTACATGTTCTAATAACTTAAGGGGGATCTTATGATATTGTTATAGGTATGGATTTACTAGTATCTCATTGAGTTGTGCTTTATTGTTATGCCAAGAATGTGGAGTATATTTATGAGAAATACCCAGGTGTTGTAGGTGACTTGAAGAGGAGAGGGCAATCCTCCAAGGGAGGTCCCAGGTTCAAATATCCACCCTTCCAAAAAGCTGAATTGGGTATCCAAAATCCAATTGATAATGTTGGTGCGGGCAGGGTCGGTGTGACTCCCGGGTGACTTTGATGGTGTAGAACCCCTGTTCGTGGTCTCTCAGACCAAGGCGGCCCCACAAGGGGTTTTTTGCTTTAAGGATACCCGGGTGTTGTAGGTGAGTTGGAGAGGAGAGGGAAATCCTCCAAGGGAGGTCCCAGGTTCGGATCTCCACCTTACCAAAAAGCTGAATTGGGTACCCAAAATCCAATTGATAATGTTGGTGCGGGCAGGGCTGGGTGCGACTCCTGGGTGACTTTGATGGTGTAGAACCCCCTGTTCGTGGTCTCTCAGACCAAGGCGGCCCCACAAGGGGTTTTTCGTTTAAAATATATATATATATATGATAAGAAAAATAAGTTATGGATGTAGTATAGAAAATGCTCCATTGTAACAAAGATGAAGAGATATTATAATATTAAAAATGAGTCCATTTTGATACAATAATATTCCTTGTAGGGTGCTTTTACAACAATGTGTCAAAATAAGGGAATGATCCCTTTTACAAAAGTGAGTATGGTGCCATCATCTTCTCTATGCTACAAGCAAATATTGGTGGGTTTGTAGTGACCATCGATTTGAATTGAGCCCTTCAATAACCTACACACATGCCAATAACAATACCATTAGTAGCACCTACCAAAACATTAAGTAAACTAAGAAAGATAACAAATTGAAAATGAGAACATGTATACTTGAGTTTAGTGTAATTTTGGCAGCATCTGGGTATGTGTCACTATGTCTCCCTATCTCTAATGAAGGGAGAAGGGGGGATATTTATAGAGTCCATGAAAGAGAAAGGGGTATAAAGAGGTGGTGGTGTGAATGGGACTTGGCTACCTACGAAGTCTATCAACATTTAATGGCCTAGGGAAGAGCGAGGAAGAGGCTCAACATGTGCGCATTGGAAATCTAAATTCAAATTTAAAATTTGAAAATATTGCAACAAAGGGTCAAGAGGGCTTTAACATTTAATGTGTGTTGATATTAAATTTAAAAATAATGGGTAGTGGATTTGGACATTGAATGCGAGTATTTAATGTGTGTGGACTTGGACCACACACATTGGCAATGTGGCAGTGTGAATGGGATTAAGTATTAAATCTTAATATCAAATTTGTGTGGGCTCGGGGCTATTGTGGGAGATATTTAATGAATGTGGAATTTGGGCCACCCATGTGAATTTTAAATTTGAATAAATTCAAATTTGATTCACGTGGGGGTGTGAAAGGGGGTTTGTGTATTTAATGTGTGTATTAAGTGGAATATGTGAGTTTAATTCGTGGGTAAGAGGGATTATGGGAGGATTAGGGAGATGAAAGAGGGATTAGAGGAAAATTGGAGAATTAGGGAGGCTAAGAGGGGATTATTTTGGGATTTTGAAGGTATTTGGATCAATTTGGGTAATTGGTGATGATTTTGTGGAAATTAGGGGTTTTTGGTGTCTGTTGAAAGATGAGCTCAAATGCTTGCAAACATGACTAATTTTGGGTGTCTACAATGGATTATGGTGTAGATTATCCTCCATCACTTTGAATAGTATTTTTCATGCATTTAAAGATGCTTCCATAAGGGTTGAACTTTTTTCTATTATGGTACAAGATGACCAAGAAAAGAAAAATGAGATAAATTTGAATACAAAACCTATTCTTTTTAAATTTGGGGATATTTTTATTGAATAATAATTAGGGAAATCAATAACAAGAAAATTGGATTTATCCATTAAATTAGTGCTCTAGATTGAGTTATTTTTTGAGGTACCATATATAATGACTAATACTAAATTGTATTAATTAAACATACAACTACAAGAGTTTCTTAATAGAGGATTGATTCACCCTAATGTGTCACCTTGAAGTGCATTGGTAATATTTGTGGAAAAACAAATATGTGTCTATGAGGTTATGTATTGATTACACGTAACTCAACAAAGCTACAATTAAGAATAGATATCCCTCCCCTTGTATTAATGATTTATTTGTTTAAGTGAGAGGAGTCTTGATTTTTTCTAAGATTGATTTAATATAATGGTTTTATCAACTGCACATTAAGGATGATAACATTCATAATACAACATTCAAAACTTGATATGAAAATATATAATTTTACTATAGTTCATTTTGGGTTGGCTAATATGATAATTGTTCTCATATTTAAAATCTAAAAATCCTTATGCTTAGAAAATTCTTGGATAAGTTTATGGTGATGTTCTTGGATGAGATGCTAATTATTCTAAAATTGAGCAAGAGTATGATAAACATTAAACACAAGTATTACAACATATCAAAGAGCAAATATTATATGTAAATATATAAATCCTCATTTTACAAAGTAAAATTCAATATTTAGGACATGTTATCTTTGCAAAAGGGATTTTCTATGTACCCTTTAAAAATCAAGGCTATCATAGGATGGAGGATCCCTACAAATATGACTAAAGTTGGAAGTTTCATGGGTTTAGTAGGTTATTACTACATATTCACATAAAATATATGAAGACAATAAAATATATCACCACACATTATAGAAAAGAAAACAAGTTTGTATGGATTAAAAAAAATATGATTTGGATTTTCAAGATTTAAATTGTCTTTTAACAAGTGCACGTCTCAAATGTTCTTGTGTTGAAATATTTAAAATTTGACATTATTAGGACAAGTTCAACCATGCTACAGTGCCTATCAATACTCTTGATGTAGCCTACATGCAAGTTCTATATAAGCATTTGGGCATTCTCTATATAATTCTATAGTCATTCTTCTATGTAATCCTATAAGAATACTTATGTAATCCTATAAGCATTTTTTAATGGGTTATATGGGATTGAAACAAGCCCCACCTGTATTACATCATCACCACATAGTGGTATTACAAAAAGGTTGGATATTATCCATGTATCATTTGGCAAGATTCAAACTTAGCTCTCCCCCTTGAAATATTAAGGAATCTAGCCGGTTGAGCTAATACCACTTAAAAAAAATGAGTTTACACGGGTTTTTATAAGGGATCTTGGCCCCCTCATATCGAGGTTTGAACTTAGGTCTTCTATATGAAAACCAAAGGACTTACCACTACGGTATCCCTCATGGGTCACTAATATTATAAGCAATTTTAATGTATTCACCCTTATTAATATTGGTTAAACCTCCTCTATGGTTAACCTTGATTAAAGGGTTTAATACATTTATAATATTGTAATTTAACCTTCAAGTCAAAATTATTGATCCATTGTATTAGTTCATGATATGTGAGATTGTGGGGGTGCCTATGGGTACCAACCCCTTATTCCTTTTATCCATTTTTGCTATTTGTTTCATCTCTCTCTCTCTCTCTCTTCATCCATATGCTATTTTATTTTGCTTCTCTTTCTTTTTTGCATATGATTGTGGTGAATGTATGATTCATAATGTTTTTGGAAAGTATTGTGAATCCAACATGGTATTAGAGCTAGTATGAAGCAACTTTGCTCAATCACACAAAATTAATGTATAGGAATAACCATGGTAGGTATGGATAAATTATCAGTTCTACTAGATTCATCACAAAATTTTAAGGGGATCCTAGTTCAATATTTTGGTAATTTTTTAGTTTGAATGCCTATTCTTTTGTAAAAAGAAAATGGCCATTTCCCTCCAAATTTTAAAATGAAATAATCTATTAAATATTACTCTAATGATGGGGAAATTGATGGACAAATGATGTATGGTACAAATTGTGTGCATGGGCAAACCTTGGTACTCTAAGCATATTTAAATTTTTTACAGGGACATTCATTATTATTGCTCGATTTGGTGAAAAAATGGTAAGGCATTGTTGTTGTGTAAGAAAATTCATTAGTTAAAAACTAAACTACTCTCTTTTTGGTCATTTTTGAAGTTGATATATGACGGTGCAAAATGTGGAATTGGATGATGAATTTGTTGCAACTATTAGTGTTTGTGGGGAAACTATCAAAGTAAACAAGGTAAGAAATATCCTTTCCAAGATGCACACGGTGAGTTCAAGTCATGACATAACACTTTTCACAACTCTTTTCCATAGTTTGAACATAATTAATTATTTTTCTAGTATATTTGACAGGGTATGAGATATAGAGCATGAAATAAGAGTCCTTTTATTGCTATAGTCCTAACACATTATTTAGGTGTTTGTCTTGCAAATGAGAAGTTCTATGTTTGAATCTCAATGACATACCTTTTTTGGTTTTTGGTTGAGGTATCTCATTAAGGGATGTGTGTCATATTCAAGGTCATATCCATGTTGGCGGGTCAATAGTTGGATCCTTTGATTGTCATCACAAGGTCTCGAGTTCTGTCCTAAGTGCCAACATAGCCTAAATAACATTCTATCAAAATTATAGATGTGAAGCCAACAAATTATTTTATGCCAAATGTCAGTTTTCCATTTGTAGATCCACCTGAGTTGGAAGCATGTATGGTAATTTCCCATTGGCATATCATTTTCCTAAGGCCTGAAATTTAATTTTTTATTATTTTTCACTACTAATATGCCCAAACTTTAGGTGGTCATAAATTTTACATATAAAAGTATTTCAAGCCTTTTTTTATTTAGATTTCATAGTTTTTTTTAAATTTACAAATTGGTGACATTATTTCAAGGATTTATTACTATTTTGTGAAACTTTTTTATGCAAAATAGACCCTATTGGATTTGTCCTCTTTAACTCTGGTGAAATACTAACTCTAATAGGTCCATTAACTTTGCAGTTGATAAACTTGCTCGTATCCAACATATGCATGATTCAATTTTACACAATTGGCAATTTTGGTCAATATTTCCTTCTAGTTATGTTATTTATAGGATTTATAAAGGAAACATATATCATAAAAATCAACATCATCCCTTGCTACCTCGGTTAATGGAAGTCTTTTAAAATCCTTCTTCAGTAAGGTCCTAGGTTCAAAACTCATTTCCTCTCATGTCTCTTATCATAACACTTACGGTTTGATGTCTTCAAGGAGCATAAACAATATGACTCTAACTAAGCCTATTATATAGTGGTTGATCAACTCTACTATATTTGAAAGATTTCAATTCTTTGTGTTTATATTTCTATACACTTTCCCTTCTCTCATAGTGCATGTTTGCTCTAAGTCCAACAACTTATTGGTGTGGTTGTTGGTCATCTTTAGGGCTATAAGAGGAGTAGATTTTGGATGGTTAGTGCAAGACATGCCTTGCTTCTATGGACCCTTTTAAAAAATTGGGATTGATTATTATAAGGCCTACCTATTGCTTCATAATTCAACTACTTTCTATTGAGATTAGACAAATTATGGTCACCATATTGGATGTTGAATATATTCTCATAGAAAGCCTAACATCTTGATCTAGGAGGTGGAGTCACTACTTATGTTTGTAGAAAGGATGATTCAGTTCATGTATATTTGTCGAGAGAAGATAACAGGATCTAGTGGCCTATTCAAGCATTTCTTATTGGGGATGTAACATTTCTAATGTCTTCTCTCCTTGGTCCCTCTATTCATATTATAGGGTGTGTTTAAATATTAGTAATCTAACCTTATTAGGCCATGGTCGATAGTGATGAAGTACCTATGGGGTGCTCTTTATGTAGCCTATGAACAAGTGTTATGTAAGACTATTGGCATTCTCTACGTAAGACTACGAGCATTCCATATGTAAGCCTACAAGTAGTTTTTATGTATTCACCCTTAGTGATATTGGTTAAACCTCCTCTATGGTTAAACTTGGCCAAAGGGTTTAATGCATTTACTATATTATAATTTAACCTTCAAATTTGATTATGTTGATCTAAAGTTAACCTTTAACTTGGGATTTGGTATCACTATAAATATCCCCTAGTGACTGATTCATTACATCAACTTATGATATGTGAGATCGTGGGGGTACCTACGACCACCCATCCCTTATTTCTTCTATCTATTATTGATAGTTTTTTTTTTTGGTCTCTCTATATAGCTATCTAGTTTTATACATATGGTCTTTTAGTTTGATTATATATTTTTTTTCTACATATGATTATGGTGAATATATGTTCAAAATATTTTCAGATAGTATTGTGAATTCCAATATCCTAATTGAAACACATCATTTGTACTTTGCATAGATGCTTCTAAGAAAATTTTGGAAGGAATGGTGATCTAAGATGGAGGCACGATTTCCTATGATCATGAAAATTAAAGGATTATGAGGTAAACTATCATGTGCATGATGTTGAATTAGTTAGACTTATTTATGCTTTGAAAATTTGAAGACATTATCTATTGGGTTAAAGATTCTAACTGAGATTTTACTGTCAAAGCCTAATATTAATAATGGTTAGCATTGATGTATGGATTTTTATGTGAGTATGATTTTAATATTTTGTATATCAAGGATAAATAAAATAAAATTGTTGATGTCCTTATTCAAAGACATCACATTTGTAAAACTATGGAAGTAACAACAGATTTGAATGATCAAATTAGAAACCAATTACAAGGTGATGTTTGGTACAAGGAGGTTTAAGGGGCTTTGCATTCAAATGAAGATGGAAATTATGTTTATAAGGAATTCACTAGATGAAGATATTGAATAGATATGGAACAATTAGATTCAATGGAGATTTATTTGTACCGCTAGAAAGTGGATTAAGACAAAACATATAAAATAAAATTCTAAAACACCTCATGTTGCACTCCCTAGAGTTAAGAAAATATATGCCAACATGATAAGACTTTTCTTTTGGCTTGAATTGCAAAATATATATATAATTTTGTAGCCAAATATTTTGAATGTTAGCAGATTAAAGTGGAACCTCAACATCCAACGATATTGTCATCTCTTCATGAAATTATGGAATGAAAATGAGATTTTGTATGCATGGATTTTATTAGTGGATTACCACAAACCTTAGCATAGGAATGGTTCCATCTAAGTTATGGTAGAAAATTTGACTAAAGTTGCTCATTTTTTGCTTATAAGGATCACTTTTGAAGCAAAAGATACTGTTAAATTATATGTAAATGGAACGTTAAGACTTCATGTAATGCTCAAAAATATTATCTAGTACAAGGATATTTTTTCATTAGTATGGTATCTAATAACGTTTTATACAAATGACCTTGTAAAACACCCTTGAGTTGGGATCTATTAGAGGATCATGTTACATTCGGGTAAAAAGCACTTCAAGATATGGAAGACAATGTAACAATGATCAAGCAATGTATTAAACAATCCTAAGATAGACATAAGAGTTATGTAGATGCTCAAAGAATAGAGAGAAGTTTCCAAGTGAATGAAAAATATTCACTAGAGTTCATTCTAATAAGATATCATTAAGTTTGTAAATGGTGTAAAACTTATGCCTCAATTTGTGGATCCTTTTGAAATTTTGGAAAAGAAAAGACTTATGTTTTGAGGTCCATTTGGTGTAATTATTTACAAAACAACTAAGTAATGGTTATATGTGTATGTAGGCAATTGAAGAAGCAAAAAAGAATAAGGGAGAAGCATTGAATATAAAACCAAAAAGTAGACAGAGTTGAAGCTATATGAACTTAGAGGACTACTTACATAACAAAGAGACTAGTTGAAGAAGCAAATTGAGAAAGAAAAACAAGACCTCCAACTTCATATAGGTCAATTGAAGGCTAATATGCAAGGCAAATAAATAGATACTTACCTTGAAAAAGGTGAATGAAGAGTTGAAAAAAAAATGAAAATTATGGAGGTCAAGATCCCAGTGCTATATTAGGCCAAAACTTTATGGGATCAAATACACACCAACGTAATGTGCTCCAAAGTGTATCTCATGTACCTAAATGAGTGTGAAGCATTAATTGACTAGAACTCATCAATAATAAAACAAGTGGAAAGTGAGTTGGCATCTAGGGTAAAATATGCTAAAGTGGTACAAAAACTATAAAAGGCATCCAATGACCAAGCAAAACTATTGGGCACAATTGATAAGATGGCAATGATTGTCCAATTGAAGAATGTTCCTAACAAAAAAATAAAATTAGAAGGATGCAAAGTCATTTGTAGTTCCCTAAAAATATCCATGGAGGAAATGAAGAAAGAAATATACCAATTGGTTGATGATGAATTGCCTAATATCTTTTCCGATCAAGGAAAAATACTTACATCTAAGAAAATGGACAAGGTTATTAACGTAAAAAATACTAAAATAGATATGCCAACTAAGGGTGTTGTGCCAAATTTTCAAACAAGATCTTCAAATTGGAAATGTTGTTGTAGAAAGTTAAGAAGATAATAATAGATTAGGAGGAAGACCTTCCTAAGTTAAGAATTAAAAATTTAGAGTCTAAGATCATATTATTGGATGATATGCAAATTCATTCAAATGTTGATTGGAAAATATTGCTCACTTTGCTACTACTAAACTAAAAATGAAAATAGACCCTCAATTCTATAAATTTTATTGAGAATCAATTTCATTTTTATAGACTCCACGTCCAACAATTAAGGCATTGTTTGGTATTTTTCACCAATTGAGCCTTACACCCTTGTGAGTCACCAAAAATATAGTAGTTAAACTACTACCACTACACTCCAATGATAAGAACAACTATATAAATGGAGGTAGAGATGTTTTTTTTAATAATCTTTCTTGAAATAAAGCTTTAAAAACAACATCAACAAAAATAAGAATAAGACACAACATCAATTTTTGACTAACTCATGACATGTGCGATCCATTACTAAATATGTGATTTATTCTTGACTATATAATTGACCAAGTGTGGCAGGAACGAATTTGTTCACAAATCTAGAAGCAATTCATTGTCACATTGAGAGAGAAAATTATTATGATCACAAAGAGCAAATTGCTTCCTAAGTCAAGATATCAAAAAATGGTAAATTTGGGGTATGAAGTTTAAGGTAACAACCTAGCAAGTGACTTTTTTTTCTTCAATTGGTGCTACTAGAGGAACTAAATCTACTAAATCCATGTGAAATGAATCTAGAGGTGATTTATATTGGCTAAACATCAATTTTGCTAAAAGATGTTACCAAATTAGAATTTACTAGGAGTAGAATTACTTTGCCTTACTTAGAAATTAGGTTCAAATTTTACCTAAAATAGAGCTAAGATGCTCATTTGTAAGGATACTTTAGCTATCTTCAAAATATTAGAGCTACTCCTTGTGATTAAAGATTATAATATAATTTTGAACTATAATTAATGAAGAGATAGTGCATGGTTCTTGTGGATCAACTATGTCCTTTGACCTTTTTCTTCATCGATGTATGATGTTTATGGCTATGTCTTCCCATCTACTATTGATACCCTCACTCTGTTATTGCAAGTTATTCATAGACGTGATAACATCCAAATTATTCAATCACTTTTGAGGATCTTCATTGGATCAATACTAACATTGTTATGGTTGAAAGATTATATTTTTTATTTATTTGCATTTTAGTTTACTTGCTTACATCCCTTTTCTTAAAAAATTTATTTAGATTTGTTTCGATTAATTAGTTTAGTTGGGAGACAATGCTTTAACTTAGAGATTAGAGATTTACTTTATCCCTTTCTATGTTAAATTGTAATCTAATGAGTGCATACAGTTTATCAAATGATTTTGTAGATCAATAGTAATTTGACACATGTTGGTTTGTGATTCCTAGGAGTTAACATCCCTATGTCTTCACTAAAACTACCGACTAAGCTAGATCAAGAATATAAGAAGGGAAAATTAATCAAGTGGCTACTTCCAACTAATAATGCATGGAGACAAGTAAAGAAACATATAAGGATCAGTAAGAACAAGAGAAAAAATAATTTGAGATACAAGATCATTTATTCTCTCTTATTTTACCTTTCACAAGAATTATTTTGGCCTTGCAAGTTTATTATCGAATGATAGCTTATACGATTTATTAAATATTAGTTTTACTAATAAGACTTTGGTACCAACATATTATGAGTATATTGTGAATACAATTGAACATCTTTATTACTAGTAAACAACTTTTTTTTTATCGATGCTATCATTTTTTTAAGATTTTGGTAGTGTGGCTATATCTAAGGAATGGAGGAGAATGAATATATTGAATAAACCTTCCATCAAATAGGGGTTTGTATACTGTCTTAATATTTATTATGATTCTATAAAAAATAACCTTGATCATGCGTATTTAGGTTATTAATGTTATTATCCATAAATAATTCACCATCTATTGGAGTTTGTTTTAGTTGTTGCTTTGTAAATGGACATTATGCTTTTGTGGATGCCATTGATGGAATGCTTAAGATAAATAGGCCAAACCCATTTCTCTTTAAGAGATTTTAGTTATGTAATGGTCCTATCTACATGAAATTTTATGACCTCCTTTAGATTTTTAGGAGTTCTTGTGAATAATGATCACTATTTTTTTTAAGGAGATTTCTTTTAGTTGCATTCTAAAAAATTATAATATTTATAAACAACTCTAACATTCAAACTCTACAAAGGATATGATATTTTGAGTCTAGTTCTAGAGATAAATGTATTGTGCTAACAAAAATGAGATCAATATATTGATTTTGAAAGGCTAGGTTAGACCCCTAAGTCTATCTTCAAAATTGGTGTTGATTTTAGGATGAGGTCTTTAAAAAAAGTACTCTACCACACCCATAGATATTAGAGAAAGCATGTTTCTTATTATTATCAAGAATAATAGATTTTTAAGTATGTTGTTTGTAGTGTAAAATATTGAAGCCAACAAATGAACTCCTTGACTTGTCTAGATACAGTGGTCTTAATTGATAAACTAAGAAGATTGTTGACTACTAAATCATAATTAATTGCTCATGAACAATCAGAATTATTCATAATAAATTTTTCTTTGGCTAGGAATGAGAAATGACCACAACTCTTGTTGTATATCTTTATTTAACATTTGTTAGATTTATATCGATCAAGAGATCTTGAAAGAGAAAAAAAGGGTTAAAAAACTTATTCTACTATATATATATAATATTATCGTATTTTATGCTATCATAATTATTGAAATAGATAGTGGTCTAAATCAAAGACACTCATTGTATAAGATATCTCCTTATGTATCTTTGTTTGGAATTACACAAGTTTTGCTATAACTATGGTAGGCCTTCTAAATGCAACTCTAGTCATTCCTAAATTTTATTGTAGTGCTACTATATATTATGAGCATATACATTTTACAAAATAGAATTTGGGTCACGTTTTTCAAGCATTTATTCCATTGTAAAACATAAAACTGAGTTACTACTCGATAGGTTTGTAAAAGTCTAATTCTCTTATTATGCTGTGTTTTTTTTTTAGCAAACACATATGTTGGAATTTATATATAACCAATTGAGGTGACCTTTAAGTATCTTTTCATTGTTTCATTGGCGATGACCCATTTGTTGCTATATCTATATGTATTTTTATTCATTTACATTGTTGTTTATACTTATTTAATTTTTTGCTACTAAATTTTTTTTTGAATGTTGGAACATAATCAACTCCCTATGCTATGCCATTGAGAGATTTATTGTTTCACATGAGGGCTTTGCAATGCGAAACTAAATGCTTATTCTTGTGGATAAAATATTATCTATTGGTTGAAATAGTGGTCAACGCGTGACGCAGTCATTATTATTAAAAATATTTTAAAGCTTGTGTTTAACCAAGTCATAAATGTGTTAAAGTAGAAATATAACTTGATTCAATTCAATATAAAAAAACTTTCAAAATAGTTCTAGCAGTATTTCCTAAACTTATTTGTTACTAAAGACATGTCTTAGTTTAGACATTTTTTAAGTGATGCATATGCAATTGATATTTGAAATTTGAATTATACACATTGTCTTTCTTTAAGTGCATGTTCCCCTTAAAGGTTGTCTAATCCTTAGAATAAATGAGTAGACAAATGCAATATTTAGAGGTAATATGACATATTATTAGCCAATATTTATGAGTATGTAAGACAATACTTAATCATATTTAGAAGGTCAATTAATTTAATTGAACTAAACATGTAAGTTTATGTTACACATTTGATTATTTTGGTACTATTACTTTATAGAATTTTACTTGTTTATAAGCATCTTTATCATAGTTTCACTAGAACACACAAATTTGAATTACAAGTAACATTTTAGCTTATAAATTCTAATGAGCATGCTAAAGAGTTTTTATAAATCTAGTACATCCCTTCTTTTCATAGACCATTTTTATTTAGAACTTTAATATTGGTTAAAAATTGATTGTGAAGCACAACTAATTTTAGCAATGACAATTATATTTTTTGAAGTGTTCTCTTGAAATATGAAGTGGAAAGACATAAATGTTAGAGAATATTGTATCTATAATGTAAAAATAAATATAAGATTCAATTATATTATAATAAATAAATTGGTAGTTTTTTAGATATAGCCAGGAGTGAGGGAACAAGTACAAAGGAGCGAAGGAATGAGTGAGACCCGAGAGGTAATGAGAACAAACCAGGAGCAAGCCTCACTAACTAGCATGGAAGGAAATTTATATTTGAAATCCCTAATGGGAAGTTAGGATGCCTTACCTTGAAGTATGGATGCCCAAGTTGGAGATAAGAGAAAGAGTGAATATATGACAAATTCAATCCAAGGAAAAAATATTACACAGTAGTAATTATAAAGGATGAGATGATCAAGCATGATATAATGGTTCTTAAATAAGTTTAATATGTAAGTACCATGGATACTGGCTAGTGTTTTTGAAGATTTAAAATTAGATCAAGTGGAAGTGGGGATCAAATTCAAATTACGCTTTGAAATTTCTTCCTAAAGGTATTTTTCTCATAATCTATTCTAGTTTAAAAATTGGAGATAAAATAATTGGTAGTTGGTCATGGTTTACGAGGAGAGATACCTTTTACTTAATACCATGGAGTGAGAATTTTTTTATTAAGACAAAAAATAAAAATGCTTCCAATGTGGGTTAGGATTTTTGGATTTTCATATCAACTTATGAATGAGAATGTTTTGAAGAATATTGAAATACCCTAAGGGAATTCCTTAAGAGGGACCAACTATTAAAGAGTGAAAACATGCTATATATAGTTGGATATGTGTTGCTATGGATATTTCAAATCCTTTACCACAATCCATTAAGATTAAATTTAAATCAAGAGAATGAGATCAACAAGTGGATCATAAAAAAACAAACAAACAAGTGGATCATAAAAACATTGCATTCTAATGCCATAATTGTTATGAAACTTGACATATGGTAAGAGATTTCAAAGTAAAAACTATCATGAAGTAAACTTCAAGATGAAGCAAGACAATCATGTTGTAATAGAAGTTGGGTTAGATAAAGGATATTTGACTCCAAATGAAAAAGACAAAGAAAATAAAGAAGGATACAAGGGATGAGAAAGTACAACATGCAAGTTTAAATGTAAAAGAAATTGAAGTGGAGAGGAAAATTTGTAGAAATTTTTTAAATTAAATATGACGTAAGAGATCAAGTTTATTCCAAGTAAATTATTTTCATTTTCCTGTAGTATAGAATTCTATCAAATTTATTTCAGGTAAATTGTTTTCATTTTCATCAAGTAGTATAGAATCCTCTCCTAGCAATAGAAATGAAAGTAGTGTAACAATTATCCCTTGCACTTTAAGGTTTCAAGACCAACATAATAAGGAAATGAGGATGGAGGAAACAACAATTTAAGGTTTTTAGGGCAAATATAAGAAGGTAGTTACTATGGAGGACCATCCTTGTACTTTAAGATTTTTAAAACAACATAAAGAATAAAGTGCTTTTGAGGTTATTCTTTGCACTCGTAATCCTTCAAAGCAAAACAAACCTATAGATGATAAGTCTCCCTATGAATAATGTGTAAAAATCAAAGAAATTGATGAAGATAAAAGTGTTGGTAAAAATTAAAAAGAAAAATGGAGACTTAAGAAGAAAAACAAAAAAAAAACTTAGAAGAATACTAATATGGAAAAATAAAAGCAAAACAAGTGTTAACAAGAAGTGGGTTGAAAACCATAAATAAAAAGTAACTATAAAAATAATATATTAATATTTTTTTTTTTGATTTGGTTAGTACAAGAAACTCCTACAACCAACACACAGGGTTGATCAATCTCCTCCCAACCATGACCCCGTTGAGCAATCTCCTCCCAACCATGACTCCTCGCAAAGCTGAGAGTTATGCTTATCAATATAAAATTTAACACACAACCACCACACACCCACCCCCTTACACACTCGCCCACGCCACGTTTGAATCTTGGACCTCCCAAAGAAGAGCCAAAGCTCGAATCGTTACACTGTCTCCCATGGGAAAAATAATATCTTAATATTACGGATATAAAATAATATCTTAATATTACAGATATAAATAAGATCCTTGAAAAAAATAAGGTATTAGAAAATTGACAGGGTTATTGTAAACAACATATTTATAGAAATGGAAGCAAGTGTTGATTTTTATCTTGACAAAATTCAAAATTTAAATTTTAAAAGACAATTACGAATGAGATGACAAATATTTTTTTGATAAAATAGCAAATTAAGAATGTCCTTGATAAAAAGACATAAATACGGTTTAATTAACCTAACCACAATGTAATAAAAATAATGTAATGTTTATACAAAGGAATAAGTCGTTGGTAAAAATACTTGTCCATAGGCTACCCTCCTTTGATTCCTTGAGGTTCTATAAACTTTCTAATTATCCAACACATAAAAAATAATATAATATATTTTTTATTTTAATAGAAATAATCCCAATAAAACCACATATAATTTATTTAAAAATATATAAATTGTTGGTTTTTAAAAAAAAATTATTGGATGCCAATTAAATTAATTACAATTCGGAACACATGGTATCAAGTAGTCGTGATAAATAGTGGAAAAAACACCGTAAATTCACGTATGTAATTGATCATCGTAAGTCTTATCAAAACTTTCTAATAATTAAAATTAATCTAAATGCTTTCCTAATTTTAGAGATCTTATCGCATAGTCATCCCTTTGAAAATTTGACTTATCAGATACAATAACTTTTTAAGCTTCATTAACATTATTATGCATATCATAACCATGCCAATCATGCCAACAACAAAGCATAATTATTCATGCCAATAAAAAAACATAATTATCTGGCATAGTGAGGTTGGAGTTGTGGCTGATATCACCTTATTTGGAAGGTTATGAATTGGGACTTACATTTTCCTTATGAATTTAGAATTTCGTGATGTTAATATCTGCTTGTTTATTAATATTGATATTGTTATAAGAGTGGATTGTTTTAGTTTGATTTTTATTTCTTAAATGATTGGAATCATATTGATTTTATTTTTATTTAATAATTTAACATTAATTCTTAAATCGTTTTATTATTTATATTATTTTTTCCACTTTGTAATATAATTAAATTTATAATTATTCAAAACATTACAAATTATCTTAGTAGGACAACGCAACGGTTCAGGTTTTGGGCTTTGGCTCTTCTTCCGCAGGTCTAAGGTTCAAACCGTGGTGTGGGTAAGTGTGTAACTAGTGGGTGTGTGTTAAATTATCTATTTATAAGGATAGCTCTTGGCTTTACCAAGGATCAAAGTTGAGAGGAGACTGCTCAACCCTTTGCCTCGGTCATAAAGATTTCTCACATTAACCAAATAAAAAAACAAGTATAAATTAATAATATCATTTAATTTTTTTAATTTAAATTTACTATTTTAATTTAAATTAATAATATCATTTATAACATCTTCACATCTAAAATTTTTCATCCACAATATTTTATTTAATTTGAAAATAATT
Source organism: Wollemia nobilis (assembly GCA_028583015.1). Taxonomy (NCBI): domain Eukaryota; kingdom Viridiplantae; phylum Streptophyta; class Pinopsida; order Araucariales; family Araucariaceae; genus Wollemia; species Wollemia nobilis. The sequence continues at coordinate 3,119,464 of JAQPPZ010000030.1, forward strand.
TTAAATCAAATATACGTTATACTTAAATATTTTAAATATAAATTTATAAATATATATTTTTAAATTTGGTTAGTTGAGAAACCTATATATTTTTTATTTGGTTAGTGCGAGAAACCTTCTTGTAAAGTTGAGAGCTATGCTTATCAATAGAGAATTTAACATTACTAAAATAAATAGAGAATTTAACATTACTAAAATAAATAGAGAATTTAACACACAACCACCACACACCCACCTCTCACACACTCGTCCATGCCGCGGTTTGAACCTTGAACCTCCGAAGAAATGAAATGAAAGATTTTAATTACGTTTGTCTGCGAGACCCAAATATGGTCTATGGGACCTCAAATATGGAAGTACAATTGCTCAAATCATATCATATGATCTTTAATATCTTTGAAAATGTTGTTCCTTCTCCTGCTGATCTGGGTTAGCAATTCCCTAACTTTTTTTATTTTACTGTTTTAAAATAACTTTGCCATAGATCCATTTCCAAGTGTTTCTCTGTATTTGCCCTGGATATCTGAAAAACTCGGGCATTTATAGATGAAGTGTTCCTCTGTCTCTACCGCCTCTGTGCTGCATAGAGTACATATCCTTTCTTTCCATTGTTTTTTGGGCGTTGTCCATCTTTCTGTTTCACATCTAAGCCTACGAGAGCTAGTCCTTATTTGAGCAATGAGGATTTTTCCCTTCCATTTGATTTCAACGCCTATATACATTTTTTCCTTGTGGTCATACATTGGGTTAAACTTTACAATATAATATTGCATTTTCCTGCTTGCATTTTTTCACATTCCACTTCTGAACTTTTCATTCAGATAATTTTTTTGTCTTTGTTGACATTTGGGCATTCATTTATGTTGATTGCTAGTCCTTATTTGAGCAATGAGGATTTTTTCCTTCCACTTGATTTCAGTGCCTATATACGCTTTTTCCTTGTGGTCATACGTTGGGTTAAACTTTACAATATAATATTGTCTTTTCCTGCTTGCATTTTTTCACATTCCACTTCTGAACTTTTCATTCACATAATATTTTTTTGTCTTTGTTGACATTTGGGCATTCATTTATGTTGATTTCCCAAAGTTTCATTCATTTCTGATTTTGCTTCACCCATGTATTCTTTCACCTATGTAGCTCTTCATCCCTAGCTGCTCTAGGCCATCTGTCGTTTTTCATGTTTTCTGTATCAAGTAACATAACAGCTTGGTCATAGCAATTGCTTCTAACTGAAACATTCCAATTTCAACTAAAATAATTTCATTAGAGGTTGTGGCCTTAAGAAGAACCAAAACCCATCCCATGGACAATATAAATCCCATGGACAATATAAATTTATAATTTTTTATATATAATAAAAAATATATATATATACACGATGTCATAAAGCTATCGTACGAATCGACAAGGGATTTACAACGTTTTTTTTTAAATTAATGCACGCCCCACGCGCTTTCCTTCGGCATGCCATAAATGACCTACACTCCTACGACATCTAATGACAGCGCAGCATAATTATTAGCGACGCCCGTGCCCATTCACACTTTCACATATCCAGCTCTAGCAAATTGGAACCTTCTTTCCCGTACCTATGTCATCTAACCCCCCAAAAAAACCACCAAAACCGACACGTATCACAACGTAGGTGGGCACGTAGAACAAACATTGACGTCCAGAAGATAAGAAAATTAAAAAAAAAACGTGTGGTTGGCCCAAAACCAACTGCTGAAAGTGAACTCGGTCTGAATCGAGTGAGGTGGGTCGTCAAAAGGCAGTTGACAATTAAAAGGCATGAATGAATATATTCACGATCTCAAATACGTAACATAAAAGAAGATCCATCTCGTCTCTGGTGTTCTCTTGGATTGGGTGCAGAGGAGAGGATGGGGTTGCCTAAGCCACTGGGGCCGTACCATGTCTCCATGGCAGATTTCCAGCTTCCTGCAAATTCACAAGGAATCTGTGACACTCCCTTGCTAAGGTTTTATTATCCAACGACAGAAAAAGAATCGCGGAAAAACACATCAGCCAATCGCTGGATGCCACATTTTGCCTACACATGGGGTTACGCCTCTAAAGTGATTGCTCCCACCTCTTCGTTTCATCGCTTCCTCGTCTGGATTCTGGCAGGTCTTTTTCTCCTCTGTTCTTGTGCTATTGAATTTAATTTTCAATAGAAAGAAGACACAGACACTCTACTCTCAGTTTTTCTCTTGTGATTGCCCAGAAACGGAGAAAGTTATTAGAGTAAATTTCACATAATCTTCAATGCATGGTGTTAAAGCCGATTGCAAAACTTTTGCATGGATAGGACCTAAAATAAAAATAGTCCCCTTTTCATCTGCCTTTCTAGATTTTTAGCCAATTGTGAAATTTTTTCCATAATATCTACCTTCGTAGAGCTGTATTTAACATTTGTTAATTATAATGAGGAATGATCTGACAATAATGCGGTGTTCCAAGTTCTAAACCAGGTTGGAGGTGCCCTGTGTAATTAATATGATTTTTGAAGTTAATTATCTCTACGTTGTCAAAGACATTTGCAAGTATTAAACAGCAATAGGACGTATTTGTTTCTTCTGTGAAAAGTGGAAGTTCGACAGATATGCCATAATTGAAAACAAGTTCCATCAAGAATCAGTTTCATATGAGATTTTTCCAGCAAAATCATGTACCTTTTAACTGTTAGAATATTTGAAAAGAGTTAGAACGGATTGACCCAATCGAATGGCCTAAATCTATAATAGAACAAGATTAAAAAACATGAATAAAGCAAAACTACAAGGCGCTAAAAAAATGGGTCATCAACTTGGATGAATCTCTAAATAATAACAAAGATATAAAGGGCTTCTGTTAAGGAAGAACTTAGAGTGGTTATGTGGGAAAACATTAAGAATAAATAGAGAACAGTATCTTCTTGAATTCAATCTGAATTCAATCCTATTTAAGATCCCCACCAAAAGGCCTATGTGGAGCAAACATCAATTGGAGAGTAAAGATGCTCATAGCCCAATTAAGGATCAGCTTACACCAACTTAAATGTGAAACAGGCAGGTGTAAGGGGCCAAAAGAAAAATACACAGGCAGGTGGAAGGGGCCAAAAGAAAAATGGGAGGAAAGGATGTTGGAAAATAGATTAATTTTGTGCTTTGGAGTTGGATGGTTCTGGATGGTCTGTGACTATCTAGAACATTCGGGCACCCACACTAGAGTGATTAGAAGATGTCGGTGCATGCCTTCTAAAACTTATGGTTACTGACCAAAACTTATCTTTCTCTATCTATATCTATCTATCTATCTATATAGTTTCACATGCAATGAAAATTTTTGGTTCTTCTTCATCATTCGGATTTGTGTGTATTCAATTTATTTTTATTCTTTACAAAGGATATGTATCTTTTGTACATCAGGGGCAGTCGAGGCAAAGAAGCATTTTATTTTTGAATGCGAGGCATATAATGATATACGAGTAATGATATACGAGCTAAGTATACGAGCTAACTATGCTGTTACACTAGCAGTGGATTCATTCCAAGAATTGTTGGAGGAGGAGAAAATAGGAGAATTCATCATCAAAGTCAATGGCAAAAGATCAACACTACAGAAAGAGAAAAAAAAAGGATTAGGTCAGATTTTGGGATTGACAGCCACTGTTCTTTGTAAATTTCTTGTTCCACAGGCTACCTTTTGTCTTGTGAACGTTAAAAACCTTTTAATATATTCTAGTCTATTCCCTATAACTTTTCCATTTCCACTTCAAATTTTTTGAGATGATGTCAAGTGTATGAATGTTTAGATCACAACATTAGAATTGCTGCGAGTTTATTCTTTTCCATAGTACCCAGATGCAAAGATATCCTACGAGGGAAGTGGGAATAGAATTTTCCATTTCCACTTTAAAATTTTTGAGATGATGTCAAGTGTATGAATGTTTAGATCACAACATTAGAATTGCTGCGAGTTTATTCTTTTCCATAGTACCCAGATGCAAAGATATCCTAGGAGGGAAGTGGGAATAGAATTATTTTATGATAGATATCCTAATAGGACCTATGTCAAATTTTTCTTCTTTCGTTCGTTTTTTTTTGAGGAATACACTAGAATGTGCCGTAGAGCCCAATGCCCATAGGCGATTATTACACTAGGCATCTCTCCAAGAGATGAACTTGGGTAATGTGCCGTAGAGCCCAATGCCCATAGGCGATTATTACACCAGGCATCTCTCCAAGAGATGAACTTGGGTAGTGCAAACAAAGAATATGTTCTAACCAGTGTAACCGAGTTCTCGCACCCACTTGGTTGTGTTCGCGAACCCGCGTTAGCACCCGCACCGGGTTCGCAGGTTCACAATTAGGTACGGCTGGACTGAACCCTATCCGAACCCTGTCAGTCGAGGTTCAGCTTTGATCGAACCCTGTTAGTCAGGGTTCAGCAAAGCCGAACCCTATGGTCAATCAGGGTTCACCCAGCCGAACCCAGCCCAGTTTGGACATTAACATAGGGAAAACAAATATTTTTTTTTATTATTATTTTTAAGGTGGGCCCGACCACACCCAGCCCATACACGCTAAAAAAATTATTAAAAAAAATTAGAAAACATTTTAATTTTTTTAAAGTATTATAAATTATAATTTTAAATTTATTATAAAGTTTTTAATTTAATAAAGGGGTATACATGAACATAGTTGAGAAAATCTGCAAAAAATCTCGATTTTGCCGATTTTTCCCGATTCACAGGCTAACCGATTTTTCCGATTTGTTCTCGAAAATTTCTGATATGCATGAAAAAAGTTTTTTTTCAATGAAAATTTGCATTTTCTTCGGTTTTTTCAATAAAAACACTGATTTTTTGCCAATTTTTTCCCCGATTTTTTGCCGATTCCGATTCTTTGTCGATTTTTAAACCAGCCGATTTACTACCCGATTTCGATTTTCTCAATTATGTACATGAATATGAAATATCATATATCAATATGCTTTTATGATGCCATATTTAAATATTTATTATTTTGTAGTGTGTATGAATGATTTATTTTATTTCACAATGTGTATGATTTATCATTTATTTAATTATTTTACAATGTGCATATTTATTTTTATTTTTTAATTTTTTTGATAAAATATATATATATATATATATATATATAAATAAAAAACTAGCCGCACCCGCACCCGCACCCGGCGAACCCTATTTTTGACAGGGGCCGCACCCGCACCCGCAACCGCGATTCCCGTCGCACCCGCACCCCGCACCTGGTAACCTTGGTTCTAACCCAATCAAAACAGATACCTAATTGGGTGGAATAAACCCTCTTGTTAGGTGCATTCACCTTGACTGTTTATAGGTCAGGAGAGGTTCATCATGATTGCCTTTCTTTGACAAAAGGTGCATATTCCCTGGTGGAGATTTTGCATGTATGCATGATTTGAACTCAGCCATCCTAAATAGCATCATTTAGTTTTTGAACCTTGGTCCTCACCCAGTCTTCAAAAGAAAGGGAAGCAAACAAATTGGGAACTTAATTGATGTATCTTTTTTGATTATGATGCTTCCTTCCTTTTTTTTGGTTTGAATTTTGAAGAAAGCGAGTGGTCCTTTTTTTTATGATGACCAAGTCTTAAAATGGCAGGAAAGTGCAATGTCTAATCTGTTCAGGATGGAATGCATTTATAAATACTGTATCCATGCGTTATCATATTATGCTTAGTTTTCTTTTATTTGAGCAAGGGTGTTATGCATATAAAGTTCTGTAAAATAAGTCTATTTGACTATCTGTCAGTTGTTACAAATGCTTAAGAAGCACAGTGAGCTAAAAAGTTGAAGGTGGCTCATGGTTGAACTTTGACTTAAGAATATGGTGTTTGAAAAGGCAAGTTTGTTACAACTTACAAGGGGTCCTGGCTCCAACATCTCTTTTATTTTTCATAAGTAAATCATGTATTTAAATTTGAGGTAAAATACCTCAGAAGGTATTACAGATTTATAGAACCAAAATGTTTAATTGCAGATCACCATGAAGCTTTTTAGCAAGTTTTCCCTGTTCTTCTTAAGCATTGTATAGTGAAATCATGGACACAGAAAATATTTACTTGTATCAATAACTCATTGGCCTTTTGTCACCCATTATTATCAACTTCACTCTGCTATATCCACATTGCTCAAACATGGCAGATTCTAACTCCAAAACCAGAAGAAAAGTTCATAAATAAGAAAGATAAGACAGAAACAAATTAAATGCAGGGTGCTTCTAGCAATGCCTCTCCTAATATACGTGGCCAATGATTCTTGAAATGTACAGAGAAATCAGGTAAAGTGTATTTTCCACTATACTCTAGGTTGTGAACGGAAGTAGTTGACTCCCTGTGCTGGGTTCAAGATTAGGAAATCTGAGGTAGCCTTCTGACCACTCATAAAAGGGGATGCTGTTTCACAGATTTACCATCATCTATGCTTCTGATATTGTGTATTTGACACTCTCAGTGGATGAAATATGCCAAAAGAAGTAAAGATACAATCTGGAATTCCTGGAAGTTCCTTCTGGAGCTCTATTAATTGCTTTCCAAAAGTGCTAAATACATGTAGTCTGTATAGAGGAAAATGGTAGCGAGGGATTCTCGCAAGTCCTTATGCAAACAATGATATCTTCTTTGCATCTCATAATGGACAGGATACTAGGAAATAAAGTGATCTGCCTGTTGGAGATAGCAAAAGACAACAGATCCTTTTGCCCTAATGGTTGTTTTTTCTAGCTCCTACTTGGTCAGACTATGCCCTTGGCTGGCCAGGGGGGGACCCTAAAGCCAAGTGTCCAATGATGCTGTGAATTTGAGGATGAATAATGGTCCCTCCAATAGTTTTTAAGAAATGTTTGGCATAAAAGGTCATCATAGAGCTGAGAGGCTTCAAGAAGGAGATTCAAGTGATCTACATATATTAGCTTTTCTGACAGTTTTGTAAATCTCCTACTTTATGGGAAGAAGTTGAGAAGTGGCATCTAGGGATTATTTAAAGGGAGTGAGTCAGTTTATAGAGATGCTAATAGACTGAAGTAGCAAACTGGTCTCAAAAGACCAACATCATGTTAACTGAAAAAATCCGATACAACCTACTTTGAGAAACATAAAGCTTGATACAGTTCCCTCTCAAAACTTAGCGTTGAATTACTGACAGACCTTCATCTATGAAGATAAAAAGATGGTAAGGCTGGACACTAAATTTAACTTGGAAAATGCTTTAGGGTACAATGAATTTACAATAGACCATATGCCAAAGAATGATAGCATGCATTCTCTCAGCATGTTTTCATGCCCTAAACTGGAGCCTTAAATTGCCAATTCAAATAGACCTGTAGGTTTAATGATTGAAAGTGATGATGCTTTGAAACAGAGAGGGAGGCGTTTTTGCTTTTAACCAAATGCGCTTTTGGATGTGTAATTGTTATGAACCTATACTTATGATTAACAGAAATCATTCACCAATATGCAGACATATCAAACATGTATCCACAATAAATTCCACAATAACAATCCAGATAATAAAATAGAGATAGATGATACCCTTGAGGTAGGGCAACACCAAGAATACTCATTAAGGAAGGAATCACTCACAAGATCTTCGCTCCATGAGCCAAGACTCTTCCAAAGAATACTTGATATGACTTTTTTTTACAATTGGGGGTACATCTCTCTTTATACAAGAATGTGATGTTTCACCTTCCATGAGTTAGAAGGTCACTCATGTGGCGATTCACCTTCCATGAGTTACAAAGTGCATAATATTAAAATATGGTCCTATGCTATATGTTATTATAATATTGTGTGTGACCCATGCCATAATACACATAAACAATGATATTTCTCCACATTTCTCTCCTTAGGTACCTAACATTCCACCTCCCTTACAAATGTTTTGTCCTCGAAACATAAGAAGAAACTAAAGAGTATGATCTTCTAAGCAATGATGACAACTTGTACCAATCTTGATTATCCCTCCATCCAAGTGAAATCTTGATTGGTGGTAGTTTGCAATGTTGCCAAGCTGCCCTTGTGCCACTTGAATATCCATAGTTTTTGCTCCTATGGCTCCATGTATCATTGTTGTAATTCCTTTGTTGCTCTATGCCCTATCTCCATTGTTGTCTCTCATGGTGGTGTGGATGGTGATATGCTACAACCTTAGTCTGTTGTTCTACTTTCTTTGATTCTTCTCTCTTGCTCCCTTCTTTTGGTTCATCCTTTGCTTTTGCTTCTTCTTTGATTTATGTTACTGCCTCCTCCTTAGACTCTATTTCAGGTGCTTTTGCTTGTTCTTCACTTTGTTCCCCTGCAATAGCTACCTGTTTTTCCTTACACTGAGAAATATCTTGTAATGCTATCTTCTTTTTCCTACACCATAACTTCATGAACTTATTTTGCACATTGATATTAATAGTACCCAAAGAATCCATCCATGAATAACTAAGAACGATATCCACATCACTAATCTCGATTGCATAAAAATATGAATGTAAAACATATTTATCGATGGTGATCTTCAAATCTTCAAAAATCTGAACATCCTCACCCTTAAGCTTTATGTTTTTAATTTTTGTTTTAGGAATTAGAAATTGTTAGCCAAGTCTCTACTAATGAATTTATGCTTTCTATTAGGGTTTATGGAGACAATAACTTTTTTCTTTTGAATAAAACGAAAGCCATGAACTTGAAAAAAAAATTTATATTCAAATAAATCTTTTTGAACACTATCACACTTATTTTTTCTAACTTCAAATCTTCCTTTGTGTTTTTAAGATAACTGGCATGATCAAAGTTCTTAAACCAAGAAAAAACTTCCCCTTTCAAGAACACCAAATCTTAAATTTCCATATGGGTTTAGAAAAATTTGAAGACTTAAAAATTTTCCACCATTCCCTAGCATCACTATCATCCTCTTCAGTGAATATTGGTAACTCCATGACCTCAACCCAAAATAATTTTTTTTTCCCAAAGCAACTAGGGTTTTAAATAACTGGAATTCCTCAAAAATAAAATTTCTCAAATCTTATCTATTATTTTCAGTAAACAATTAATCCTGCATGTTTTCTTCAAAACAAAACAAATGGCAACTGATTTGCTTACCCGGATTGATGATTTTTTCCTTTGCACAAATTTTTCGCACAATTCCAAAACAACATCAAAAGCCCAACTTCAAACAGTTGTAATTCCCTCAATACTTATCAAAATTTAGCAAGTGACCAGCTGTATTTGTAGTACTAAAAAAGATCTACAGAATGGTGCACAAATCTTTTGAAAATGATTGGTAAAGAAATTGATATGAATTATTTTCTTTTGATTTTTTTTTTTGCATAGCCAAAAAACAACATATATATCCTAATTTTAAACAACCATAACTTTCTCAATACTTATCAGAATTTAACACAAGAGCAGTCGTTTTTTGCAGTACTCAAAAAGATCTACACAATGGTGCAAAAATCTTTTGAAAATGACTACTAAAAAAATTAATATGAATTTTTTTCTTTTGAAAACAAATTTGTGTAGCCAAAAAATAACATAAATACGCAACTGCAAACAACCATAACTTCTTCAATATGTATCAAAATGTAAAAAATGAACAATTGTTTTTTTAGTACTCAAAACGATCTACATGCTGGAAAGATCTACAATTGTTTTTTTAGTACTCGAAACGATCTACATGTTGGAACAAAAATCTTCTAAAAATGACTACTAAAAAAACAAATATGGTCCCTAAAAAATGGGACATATTTCTAGAAAAATGTGCCCTAGCTCTACAAAAACAACCTCACTTTGCTAGAATTGTTGCTTTGATACCAATTTTTATGAATCTCTCTTCTCATTAACAATAAATCATTCACCAATATGTAGAAATATCAAACATGCATCCACAATAAATTCCACAATAACAATCCACACAATAAAATAGAGATAAATAATACCCTTGAGGTAGGGCAAGACCAAGAATACTCCTTAAGGAAAGAATCACTCCTCAAGATCTCCAGCTCTATGAGCCAAGACTTTTACAAAGAATACTTCATATGACTTACTTTTACAATTGAGGGTACATCTTTCTTCATACAAGAATGTAATGGTTCACTTTCAATGAGTTACAAAGTGTATAATATTATAATATGGCACTATGTTATATATTATTATAATTTTATATGTGACACATCCATGAGCATTTACTTAGGTACCTAACATTCCATCTCCCTTACAAAAATGATTTATCCTTGAAACATAGGAATAAACTAAATAATTTGATCTTCTAAGCAATGTTGGCAATTGGTACCAATATTGATTATGCCATCCAAATGAAATTTTGATTGGTGGTAGTTTGTGAGGATGCCAAGCTGCCCTTGTACCATTTGAATACCCATAGTTTTTGTTCTTCTGGTTCCATGTATGTCCCTCATATTTTTTTTGTTCTCTTGAATTTTATTTCCATGATTGTTGCCTCTCATGGTGGTGTGGATGGTGATATGCTCCAATATTTTGTGCCTCTATTTTATGCTCTTCTCTCTTACTCCCCTCTTTTGGTTCATTCTTGGACTTTGCTTTAGTTTCTTCTTTGATCTCTACCACTGCCTCCTCCTTAGATTCTATTTCAAGTTCTTTTTCTTGTTCTTCAATTTGTTCTCTTACAATTGTTTCCTTGGTTTCCCTTGATCCTTGCTCTCTAAGCTAAGAAATATCTTGCAAAGTTATCTTTTTTTTTCTATATCATAATTTCATAAATTTTTTTGCATATTTATGTTAGCAGTGTCCAAAGAATACAATAAAAAATAACCAAGAACAATATCCACATCATCCATCTCAATAGCATAAAAATATGAATGTAAAACATATTTATCTATGGTGATCTTCAAATCTTAAAAAATTGAACATTCTCACCCTCAAGCTGTATGTTTTTTATTTTCTTTGTTTGAACTTGCAACCCCTTAGCCAAAGCAATATTAATGAAATTATATCTGCTACTAGGGTTAATGGAAACAATAACTTTTTTATTTTGAATGCAACCGTGAACCTCTAAAATAGAATTTTTAGATTCAAACAATTCCTTCTGACCATTGTTTGACACAAAAGGTGTGGTTTCCTTAGCCTGCATATTATTATCTTTTTCCTCCAATCCCCATTTGCTTAAAAATGCAACTTTAAATTCTTCCCATGTGTGTGACCAATTATAGGCACAAGCAATGTTTGTATACCAAGAGAAAGCTTCTCCTTGTAAATAAAAAGAAAGCTTACTTCTCCATAACCATTCATGGAAATATAAAGATTTAAAAAATTTCCACCATTCCTTAGTATCAATATCATCCTCTCCAGTGAATTTTAGCAACTCCATGACCTCAACCTATAAAATATATTCCCAAAGCAGTTAGGGTTTTAAATAACCGGACTTTCTCAAAAATAAGATCTTTCAAATCTTATCTATTCCTTTCCTTCCACAATTAAATCTGCAAGTTTTCTTCAAAACAAAACAAAACAAACAACTGATTTGCTTACCCAGATTCAGAGATTAATTTTTTTCTCTCTTGACAAATTTTCACGCAGCCCAAAAACATCTATTTCCCAACTTCAAACAGCTATAACTCCCTTAGGGCTTATCGAACTTTCGCAAGTGGCCAATTATTTTTGTAGTATTCGAAAAGATCTACACAAGGGTGCAAGAATCCTTTAAAAATGTCTATAAAAAAAAAATGATATGAATCTTTTCTTCTGAAAAAAGTTTTGTGCAACCAAAAAACATTATAAATAACCCAACCCTTGTTGAGAAAATTGCGAAAAAATCACTGGAATCGTGAGTCAATCGCGACTCATTCGCCAGATGAGTTAATCGGCAAACTAACGTTTCATTGCCGATTTTTTGAAAAAATCGGCATCGGCGATTTTTTGCCTTATTTTTCAAAAAATTGGCCATAGCCGTGCAGGTAGAGGCTACGACTGATTAAAAGGAAAAAGCACTTGTTTATAGGTAATGGTTGTACGGACATAAATTTTTGGGATCACTATAAGCTACACCACCATGCACCTTGCTACTAAAGAACATTAGACATCTGGATATTGACTTCACCTCCTAACAGTTTAAACCCTAAACCCTAGGCTAGGCCTTAAGGTTTGGGTTTAGGGTTTGTATTTTTTCTCTCCTCTTTTTTTGTAAATAAGTAAATATTGCTACCTGGTAACTATGTATGCAAGCCCATTTTTTAGCTGTTAGGGTGGGCCTATTGAGGCATTTTGACACACTTCGTAATTTGTATCTTTTCATATTATAAGCAATACATGATGTGTTTTGTCACTTTCATGTGTACATAAAGCTTGAGCCTTGTATGATGTCTTGACTTGAATTGTTGCTTTTATTGCAATATTTGATTTGCATAATGTTAATTCATTGTAATATGCATGAAAAAAAAATTCGTTTTCTTTGCTTTTTTTTTTTGGCCGATTCATTGTCGTTTTTTCCCCGGTTTTTTGCCGATTCTGATTCTTTGCCGATTTTTAAACCAGCCGAGATATTACTCGATGCCGATTTTCTCAACTATGAACCCAACTTTAAACAGCCATAATTTTTTCAATACTTAGCAGAATTTAACAAATGAGCAGTCGTTTTTGTAGCATTCAAAAAGATCTACATGATGGTATAAAAATCTTTTGAAAATGACAGCAAAAAAAAATGATAAGAATTTTTTCGTTTGGAAAAAATTTCATGAAGCCAAAAAACAACATAAATACGCCAAATTCAAACAACCATAACTTTCTCAATACCTACAAGAATTTAACAAATGAGCAGCTGTTTTTGTAGTATTGAAAAAGATCTACATGTTGGAGCAAAAATATTTTGAAAATGATTTCTGAAATAAGAAGATATGGCCCCTGCAAAATAAGACATTTTTCTAGAAAAATGTGCCCTAGCTTTGCAAAAACAACCCCTCTTTGCCAAAATTGCTGCTTTGATACCAATTGTTGTGAACCTCTCTTCTTATCAACAATAATTCATTCATCAATATGCAGAAATATACAACATGAATCCACAATGGTTTTTTGTCTCAGTAGAACCGACATTTTCAATTGCAGCAAGGAAGATGAAAAACCATGTAATTTTGAACCATTTATCAAGAATTAACACTACTGGGCTTGCAGGAATCAAAAGTGATTACCTGGATACATGGCTGTTTAAGATAGCAGTGTTGGCAACATAGTATGAACACAATGGGAACTGCTCCAGACATACCTTTAAGTGAAAGCCGGAGGATTTCAGATCAAGAGTGTTTCAAGTTTGAACTGATAAATGATCATGTGTACAATATAGGCAAAGACCAAATATTGTGAAGATCTTTGATGTAAGAAGAAATCAATGACATTCTAAGGGAGGTTCATCAAGTAGAGGTAAGAGAACAAGTAGCTTATGAGGCAACAGATAGAAGAATATTGTTAGAAAGACTATGGTGGCCCACTCTACATGTGGGCCATCTAGAATGGATGAGGACATGTAAAAGGTGGATGCTGATCATTGAGTTCGATAAATATATAATGGAAGCATTCTTTTGCGCCTACATGCCACATAATATGGTCAGACTACTTATAAGCGTCATTTCTTGGATTATGATATTTGAGCCACAAGAGTTCAGCATCTCTTTACTTTTCTGAGAATAGAAGAAAAGGAAATATTGTTGTAGACCTCTTCAAATAAGAAACATGGATTTTATGGATGAGGACATGTAAAAGGTGGATGCTGATCATTGAGTTGGACAAATATATAATGGAAGCATTCTTTTGCACCTACATGCCATGTAATATGGTCAGACTACTTCTTATGAGCATCATTGCTTGGATTCTGATATGTGAGCCACAAGAGTTCAGCATCTCTTTACTTTTCTGAGAATAGAAGAAAAGGAAATACTGTTGTAGACCTCTTCGAATAAAAAACATGGATTTTATGGATGAGGACATGCAACAGGTGGATGCTAATCATTGCGTTAGACAAATATATAATGGAAGCTTTGTCTTGCGCCTACATGCCATGCAATATGGTCAGACTACTTATGAGCATGATTGCTTGGATTATGATGTGTGAGTCACAAGAGTTCAGCATCTCTTTACTTTTCTGAGAATAGGAGTAAAGGAAATACTGTTGTACACACCTTCAAATAAGAAACATGGATTTATAAATATGCACCAGCAAGCACAAATATGAAGATGTGAAATCCATGTTTGAAAATGAATAAAATATTAAGTTTATTATGATTTGATACAAAATTTTGATTAACTCGTTTCAGTTAGATTATCCTGTCCACATCAACCTTCTGAGTTTCCATTATAGAGACTCATATTTGGATGGCATCATGTGAGCTGGCACTTAAAGTTGGACATAGTTTTTGTCCAAAAATGTGAAACTTTCCCTTATAGTTCAAGGAATAGGAAGTGAAGTTGTTTTACACTCACCCCTTGTTCACATTCTTTATGTGTGGAAGCATAATAGGGAAGAAGCCATCTATATTGTTCTTCTTCCTGTGTTGTTCATGATAAGCTTCGAGCAATGACCTGATCACAAAAAGAAATAAGAAAAGGGATATAACCAAGTGAAAAACACTTATTAGAAGAGAAAAAGCAAACATACTGAATCACTGGAAACAAGGATCTGAGAGTGAATGTGTAAATAAGTCAGATGGAGAAGACTCAGCCAGCCTAATTTGAAAGAAGAAGAAAAAATGTCATTTTTTGGTTTCTCATGAAGGGCAGGATAGTGTTAGATTAGGGGCAGCTGGGAAGGAGATAGTGGTAAGTTCTATATCAGGTCAAACCATAATGACATACAAGGGATGAACAAAATCAGAATTCAAGGCATGTGTTCTTCCTCTCTTTTCTACTTTGAAAAATCTCAAACAAAACTTAGTATATCCTTGAAGGGGCACAATGTAAGATTGTTTTTACAAAAACATTTGACATAGTTTGAGCAGTTAGAATAGCCAGTTGTAATAAAACCACTGGTATTGGATCTGGTTTCCACTTTTCATTCTCCAATATGTCATGAGATTTCTGGGTTCAGAACCCATACTTGAGAGTTGTGTTAGCTCAGGCCATAAAAAAATCAGCACTTATTAGATCACTGTAGCAATTCGACAAATTTAGATAAATGTGAGAAGGTATAAGGTAAAGAAATTGAGTAAAGGCAAATCGTTGTTTTTTTTTTTAAAAGAAAAAGGTTTATATTATTTAATATAGCACAAAGATTACAAGTTGGCTAGGTGCTACAAGCGTCACAGGCAAACCAAGAATCCCACAAGGGCAAGAATGGCTATAAAAAACAAAATCTCTTCCCCAGCAAAGCCGGAATAACCAAAACAAAGAATTCCTTGGTCCACAACAGTCTGCATAACAAACAGAGCCAATATGCTTAGTTTGTGTGGTCATCTCTTATATTATCAGAATTCCTGGTTTTATACTTTCTTATTCAAACTGAAGAAGGATGCAAAAGAAAGCCTTCATTGGCCTTTTTATCTGCCAAATGGTTCCATTTCCTAGGAATATGATGCCAATTAATCTGTTCAAATTTTTCTAGAGTCTTATAGACTTGATTTAGCAACAATCGGAGCATAATAGACTTGACCTCCTGTTTGCCAGAAAGAAACTGAATGATTAGCTTAGAGTCCCCATAAACTGAAATGTTTTTGACATTTTCTCTTAGAGTGAGACCAAATTTGCAGCCCCCATCTAATCAGCTACATTATTGGTGGTTTGCTCTCAATTCAGGCAAAAATAAAAAATTCTGGAGTGTGGTCTTAACCATAAAAATCCTCCAACAACAGCTATTCCAGGGTTAGACTTCAAAGCCCCATCAAAGAATAGAGCTGGAAAACTAAAAGACAGTTGAGGAGTTAGGCTGCTGGCAATAGCGGTGCTAATTAGATCTTGAAGATTCCAATTTTTGAGGATGTGTAACTCAACTCTAGAAAGAGCACTCTGATATTGCTTAGCTTTAAAGCGGGCTCTAGCATTTTCCATGATAGCATGATTTATCTTGTGTATCAAAACTGCCCTATGAGTTGATTTTCTTTCAAATATTCGACAATTCCTATCCATCCATATATACCACATGCAATAATAAGGAATTGAAGACCATAAAAATTTTATTAGAGGCTTACCTTGAAAGGAGCTGAGGTACTTTTTGTTCCAGCTTTTAGTACAAGACTCAAGATTTAATCTGCTTCTAATGCAGACTCCAAAGTTGAGAGCAAGCGAGATCTAGATCGTAGCAGCTTCTTCACATTTAAAAAATAGATGGGCTTGAGTTTCAGTCTTTAAAGCATCTAGAACAAATATGGGGGCCCAAAATACCTCTTTTAGAGAGGTTTTCCCTAGTTAGAATTTTGTTTTGTTGAACTAGCCATTGAATTTTTTTTATTTTTAGGGTGATATTTTGTTCCCAAATGTGATTCAAATTTGTCTAGAGGCTCACTTATTTGGAGATATGCATCAACCTTGACTGAATAGTTGCCCAAACAAATGATTTTGCCCCAAATAAAGTAGTCTTTGCTGTCTAGGTCTGTGGGAAGAATGCCAATGAATTGCTTCTGGACCTAAGACCACTCCCTTTGTTGTTTTGTGTCCAACCCATGAAGTTGAATCCATTTTGGTTGATTGCCTTCCCAAGTGATGATATGGGAAAGTTTGTCTATCCCAAGTTGACTCATGAACTGAAAAAACTCCTTAGAGATGGAAGAAATTAAGGGCTTGTTACCAAGAATAGAATCATCCAAACACCTAATGCTATTATCATTTCCAGGATACCAAGAGATGCTATCCTTAATAATCCAGACCGATTTAATAGTCAATTTCCAAAGTTTAGAGATACCTGGTTTTTGATGGATACCCTTAAGTAGTAGCATGCCATGATTACCTTCACCATACTTGTGAATAAGAGCTGATTCCAAAGCGTCATTGGAAGGTTTATTAAGTTCCAGACAAGTTTTGCCCCGAGAGCATTGCTCATAATAAAAGGAGATGGGATACCCAAGCTCCCTTGACCTTTTCCTTTTGTCACTTGACTCTAGCTAACAAGATGGATTTTCTTGTTGTGAGATTGTTTTCCTCCTTGCCAAAGAAAGTTATTAATTTTTTTGTCAAGTTCTTGGAGGATTGAGACAGGAGCATGACAAATCGTAAACTGGTAGATAGGCAAGCTTGAAATGACAGATTTAATCAAAACCAATCTACCAGCAAGACTAAGCCACCCATTGCTATAAGTTAATATTTTTCTGTCAATCTTTTCCATCAAATTAGACCAGCAATAAGTTAATATCTCTTATGAGCCTTAAGATGAAAGAACTTGGTGTTGGAGTCTCCTTCCCGTAGCCAAGTCATGTGGGATTTGAGTCTCCAAAATTGTTCTTCTTGCCTAGCTTTCACATGAAGCTAGGAGAGAATGGAATCTCTCCCAGATTTTAGTGTTTCATTGGGAGGTGCTAGCTTTGAAAGCTCTTCTATTTCTCCCAGCCTAAGAAGGAGTTGTTTAGATTTGTTAGTATTATAATG
Organism: Wollemia nobilis; assembly: GCA_028583015.1. Lineage (NCBI taxonomy): Eukaryota > Viridiplantae > Streptophyta > Pinopsida > Araucariales > Araucariaceae > Wollemia > Wollemia nobilis. The sequence continues at coordinate 3,137,014 of JAQPPZ010000030.1, forward strand.
AAATTTGATCCAACTTCTAAGATCAGCTTTTAGCCTAGAAATTTTGATCTTCCATCTGTCTTTAGCATCACGGGAGAGGCACCAAGCTTCCCAACTATGCTCAAATTCCTCTGAAAATCCATTCAAGTTCACCCAACTTGGGTTATATTTAAACAGAATGGGACCTGAATTTTTGTTGTTGCTGCTATCCAAAAGGATAGGTTTATGATCGGAGACTGTGCTTTGGATGATTTTGCTGGTTATTGAAGGAAAACATGTGAGAATATCTTCCTGGACCAAGAATCTATCAATTCTTTTGGCAATGAAATGATTTCCTGCCCTTCGATTAGTCCAAGTATAGAATCCACTAGAAGGCTTGATGTCTTGAAGACCAGCAAGAGAAATGATATCTTCGACATTCTCCTTGCAAGTGGCAAGGATCTCTAATACGAGAGCCACCTCTTTTTTCGGAGGGGAAGAGCACCAAATTAAAATCTCCAGCTATGATGAAATTGCTTGGCTTACTTTCTTCAATGTAGGAAAGAATTGAAAGCCAACATGGCTTCTTGGCAATTGGGGAGTTTAGGGGCATACACATTCAAATAGGTGAAAGAAAAACCTCCAACATAAAAAATAAGAGAAAGCCAGTGTTCGCTTTGCTTACCACCTGTTTTGGAAAAAATGCTTTTGTCCCATGCTATAAGAAGGCTCCTTGGGAACAAATAACATCAATTTTAGAGTTGTTCCAAATAGTTCTCCATGCTTCAAAGGCACCATTTTTATCTGACTTTGTTTCTTGAATTCCTATTAAACAAGGGCAAATGTCCTTTATCAGACTCTTGAATTAGGTTTTCTTAAGGACCCCACCTAGGCCTCTACATTTCCATGAGAGCATGATCATTTTTTGGTGGGTTTCTTCCCTTTGGAGAGACCCTCCAATGTAGCTTGAGTCTTAGCTGCAACATTTTTCTTTGCTTCTTCAGTTCTTATTTCTTGGTTAGATTTCCTGCCCGACTTAGAAGAGGATCATGTTATAATAGGCTTAGGGCAAAAGCCAGGGAGTATGATGTCATCCCTTAGCTCAATCTGGCTTTCTTTGGCTATTTCCTTAGAAGGTTCTTCACTTGTCCTTTCCTGTAGAGTTTGATCTACCAATTCTGCATCAAGAGAGGCTTGCTCATGGTTTCCTTCTTCATGTTCAGAGTCATCTTGGAGATCTTTTTCCTGATGTGAGTTTAGAGCATCATACCTGTTGGAATTTTCAAGTGGTTTGGAGTTAGTAGGTGGGGGCTTCCAACTTCTAGCCCTTCTATTCCTATTCTTGGATTTTGTTTGTTGAAAGCCTTCATTGTCAGCTCGATCCTTCTTATTCTGTGGTTTCTGGCTAATCGGGCAATCTTTGGCAAAGTGGCCATACTCATGGCAAGATAGGCATTTGAAAGGTAATTGCTCATAAAAAACCTATGTCTGAATCTAATCCAGAACCTTAATCCCAATAGCTTCAGGTAAACCATTTTTTAGATTAACTCGAACATGAATACAAGCACAAGAAGCATTCATATTTTTGGGAGGAATCCAATCGATAAACTTGCCAATCTTATTTCCAATGATCTCTAGAGAGGGTTTATTCCAAAGATGGAGAGGGAGAAAGGGCAATCTTACCCAAATAGGAACTTCCTTAGGCACATCTACTTGAGGGTCAAAGTGGGCTGTCCAAAAGTTAAATCAAAAGGCACTTGAGCTCATAAACTACGACCCTGCTTGAAAGATAACATCCTGTTCGTCTTTGGATTCTAGGATGATTATGAAGTATCCTCTCCCATAGAGTAAGAGTTCATAACTGGAGTTCTTACCCCTAGGTTGAAGATATCCACTTTTCCAAAGCAGTTGGACTTGGCCAAATTTCAATGAACCTTCCAAACAAGGCACGTTCAGACAGGTAGCAACATAATGAAGAACATTTTCTAGGGGCTCTTCAACCATTGGTGTAGAGCCCAACCTAGGAATAAAGGTATTAGAGTTCGAAGAAGAAATAGGTCGCAAGAGACTAGAGCCAGCAAAACCAGAGTTCACTTTTGGAGGTAGCTTACTCTTGAGAAGGTCGATGCCCACCTCATCCAACATTGAAGACAAAGAGGAGCCAAAAAAGGAAGGCGAAAAAGGGAAGAAAGGGGAAGCAACAACCCTCCCCGCCATGGCAAAAGTCACCAAATGTGCAAAAACAACAAATAGATGTAGTCTAGGGTTTGAATCGATACACCAAAAACTCAAGAATAACTCATCCAAACCCTACCCTCCAGGCATCAAACTCACAAATCTCTTCCATTGCAAAAAAATACTCGATTTCTCCCAAAACCAAAACAAAGGCCTTGCCTGAGTTTCTATGAGCAAAACCTCCAAAAGGGCGAGAACTCCCATGCCACAATTATTTTTTTTAATTATAAAAAATTTCCATGTTTTTTCCCCTAAATACCTTGAAAAAGAAGAATGGTGGAACCCTTATTTGCTGACCCGGTGCCTCGTTGGGGAAAGATCGTGCCCAACAGTTAGCGTCCTCTGCAAATGAATTGAAACCTTTGTGCCGGAGTTCCTTGTATTCTTGAGACAGAGCACAACACTTGCAGCACCAATGCACACAACAGTCACCGCACAACTGCACTGGCAGACTGTACTTTGCCTGCAATTTTTAATTTTGAAATATTAACCCTGATAGAAGAAAAAATGTGCCTTTCCATCCACAGAACTTAGCTCCAAAACCAGCTGCAATGCGAGCCTATCGAACCCCGCCGCCACCACATTTCAAACTGAAAAGTTTTTTCTGCTTTTGCTGTGACCCTTTAAATTCAACCATCAAAAACTTCATATCTGTTATGGCCAAGCTCTGATCTATGTAAAGAACAACACCAAAACAAACAGCTCTAAAGCTTTTTCTATTTTTGCAAACCACACCTAAATTTTATTCACAAGAATCCTTTAGTTTTTGAAGTTCTCCTAAGATCTAAAACAAGAAGAAGCAGTGCTCGATCCTTGCTTGCACTTTGTTGCATACTCACACTTGCTTACTACTTAGGCAAACCGTTGTTATTAGCAGAGACAACAGAGATACCTACCTTTGAGATAGATTCAAACTATGATACTCAGTTTTTCTTTTTGTGCCATGAAGCATGGATAAAAATATGGCACTTGACACAAAGAAGATATTCATAAACCCCTTTCAAAGTTAGTGCTGATGTCATTTGAACCATAAATGTATTATGAATGTTATCACCTGCTGTCATACAAGATGAAAAACAACACAATGTGTATTTTTTTACAGCAGGAAGAAATAGGGATTTACGATGTTTTGATTAAAGACTCGATTGTGATTTGCAGATGCACCACCAAGGAGTGTCAGATATGCTAACTTTGGTGGAATCTTTTGTCAAGTATCTTTTACACTCCACTCTTATTTGTATATTGATCCTTTTCTTACTCTCACATACTTGTTCATGCCTTGGTGTTGAACTATAGATATGCATGGATTGATAGAAGTTGTCATTTTACTCTTTGCTGCAAAAACACTTGGACCCAAGGTAGCCTTATAGAAATTAGACGGAGGGACTATGTGCTTTTTGTGTTTTCATCTTATATGCAGTCCGATTCAACACTTTGATACCATTGATACACATCTTTGTGGATATCCAACAGGAAAAATTGCCGATGAGAATTATACTATAGTGGTTGAAGCTAGAGTAACTAACACATACATATAGACAAACAAGGCAGAGTGCATAGAGAAGAGGAGACAAATACATCCCAATGTCCATATTTGCAATGCCTTGGATGTTTGTGGCATGTCCATAACATCCTATGCAGCCTTGGCAGGGTTGTAAAATGGTCAAGTTATTTTTCTTCAAGGAGAAGAAAGGACACTGTATCGTCCTGCAAATTGGTTCCCTTGCAGAGACTATTCAGCTTCAAAGGATACAGGCTCAGCATGTATCCTTCCTAGGGATCCAACTGCAGAAGCACACATAGGCACCCAGCTGTTTGAACCCTGTCTCTATGCTCATCTCAAACTAAGATTTGGCAGACAGGAAATCCAACTTCACCACCAACAGGTTCAACTGTAGCTCACGGGCCACTAGAAAAAAAAATTTGGAAACACAATTGTTTTTCTTTTTTACTCCCTGATTTCTCCAATGGCACAGTAACTGTTACACAAACCTGTTTGGAGACAAGATCCACTGAATTGAATTTTCATTCAGAAATGACACCCTGGAGGTACAAGTGTTTGTCTATTAAATTGAATGTCATGTTTATTGATGGTAATCATATTTGCTTGATTGCCACCCAACAACAAAGATTGACAGCTTATTTAATTTTATCCTTTTAATTTCATATCAGCCATCTGGTGCATCCTGATAAATAGATTTATATTCAAAATAATCAGACTGTTACGAGTAGCTTACAAATCCATTCAAACCATCTGTCTGTTAATGGGCATAGAAATATTTGGTAATCCACATAGCGTTGTTGTTGGTTTGTCTCTGTGGTTGGCCTTTCAGCGTTGACTGCATTCAGTTGAACCTGAATCATTCACATTGCAAATCGATGTTACATGTAACCTAAACTTCCTGGTTATATTAGATCTTCCATAATAACAATCAAATTAAGTTCAATTCAAAGCAATAACAGTACTTTCTATACATCCAATCTCTAAAATGTTTACTCATAATTTTATTATTATTACTATGCATTAACAATACTTTCTATACATCCAATTTTTAAATTGCTTACTCAAAATTTTAATCTTGTTTGCAACCTTGACTGTGAATTCATTTATTATACAGTGTAGAAAACAAACATCAATAAGATATTTATATTCTTTTTGGTGGTTGAGAAATTGCTAGATGGTAGGAAGAGCTTAGATGTTTGGAATACCTTATTCTTTCCCCATAGTATGGATGTTCAGAAACATTATCCGAAGCTAACAAATAATTTTTCCATTCTTCTCTGCCTTAAAAGATTTAACATATCCTTAATGTTGTTAAAGTAGCAATTTTCCTCAAATTGGGCTATCTTGATTGTGTATCAGATGTATTCAAACATGTCTACCAAAAATTAGATGTGGGAATTTAGGCAATCTGAAAATTCAAACATATGGACCAATTTCCTTTAAATAATATGTCCTTTTCAATACCAAGACAATTTTAAAACTTCATCCGTCCTTCCTGACACAAATCTGCACGCTCTTCACTTGAACCTTTACATGTAAACGGCTTAAATTTAATCTTTGACGTGACCCTGTATGTATGGAAAATTAAAAAATGCCACAGGTTGATCAATTTATTTTCCAGTTAGTAAGTGGCTTAAAGTTTCAACATGAATATTTTAGGTCTTACAACCACAGTTTTTTGAAGCAAGCATCCTTACCTACAACCAAAAACCTCAACAATTTAAAACTTTTCATGCTACTTATGTACATGCATACCTACCTCTCTCTAATTTGATCGTAAATCTCATATTTGAAGTAAACAAATATTTGTTTTGCAATTGACAAATACAGTTATGTTTTTTAAATCTTTATTTTTAATTGTTTAATCCCCATATGGAAGATGAGGTTGGGTGAGCATGCTGAGAGCAAAATGATGATGGGACAACTGTGGTGAGAGTAAGGGAGCAGTACAAGATGGAGGTGGGCCTTTTTTGTCTGGCCTTGGTAATCAAAGGGGATGAGGGTTCTGTATTTATTCTGATTTTTGTTTTGGTCATGACTGTCAATGGAACTGATGGCTGAACAAGTTGAAGATTATTGTATTTGTATTAGCAATTTTTCCTGATATGAAGATTGAATGTTTATTGAATATTAGGGCAGTTGTATATGAAACAAGTTCAGGATTTTTTTGTATTGGTAGGTCTCCAATGAAGATACTTTTGTGTTTATAGTGTTTTCTGCACAAATATGTTCCATTCTGAACATGTGGGTCTTTCTGAAGATACTATTAGTGGTTTATTTATAAACCATATGGTATTAAGAAATAATATCAGATTTGTAGTTGTAGTTCAACTTTCGTCCTTTATTCTATGTGATCTATAACTAATGGTTTCACTACAGGTGCACAAGGTGTTTGTGCTAACCAAAAAATAGACACAATGGGTCTTGGCATTAAAGGAATCAGGCAACTCAAAAACATTGATGTTTGTTACATTTTGTACTGGAAGCTGGATCACCTTTTTGCATCAATGTAACAGTTGGAGCTACTAACATTAGCACAAAGGCTGCCATTGGCACAAGTGAAATGGCACGTTTGTTGCATGAATCAAAAGTGAATGTTAGCATAAGGGATGGTTCCAATTAGCACCTTGCCATTGATGATGGATTTGGCATTCTTTTGCATATTTCCTTCCATTGGAAAGCTATACATTTTGTTGAAGGATTTTCTATTCATTGTCATGCAAATTTGATAATGTTCATCAAAACCTGCTGTCAGACTTATGCATCCGAGTCAAATTCATAGAGAAGTGGTTGGTGCCCACTTTGGCTATTATTGTTCAATGCATACTGATTAGCTTATCTTTCACGTTTGTTGGACCTGTTCAGTCGTTTTGTTGATATGGGATGGTTGTGACTCTATTCTAGCATAAGATTCGTGAAGATTGTGCATTGAGCACTCCTTGCAGATGAATTTGTTAAAAAAGTGGTATTTTGTAAATGTACTTCTAAAGTGGGGAGTTCTTAGTATGTATGGTGCGAGAGACTAGTGATAAATCCAATTTATGCAGTTGCTATTTGATAGGCTGAAAATCCGAGAATTGCCTTGCAGGTTGCTGATGTATGTTTTTATATCCCCTCCATGTTGTTTCAAGGGCAAGAGGACATTTTAGGCATGGGGGAGACATAAGTGGAATTTCAAGTCCCTTGGAGTTCTTGTTGACATGTATGTTAATTTATCATGGTCATAAATATCAAGGAGTCTTATTAACATTACTAAAGGTGGTAGATGTCATCATTGATCACTGATAATGATAATTGTCAGCAGATATCTAACCAACCAGCTCCAAAATAAGTTAAAAGCATAAGGCTTCCATGAAAGTAGTAGATTTTATTAGAAAGGAAATCAAACACACAAAGAAACCATGAACACAAAGAACTTGAAAGAGGGAATGCTTATTTCCTTATGAAATGAGGAGAGCACATGTCCATTTAAAGGCAAGGAATGACATCAACCCTAAAATGACTTAAATGTACTTTAAGTCATTAATACAACACTAAAGCATAAATTAGACTAAGTCAACAAGTGACTTTATTAATATGCCTAAGTCAGTAGTCTAGAATTAGATGACCATTATGAACTAAATAACTCTAACATCCTCCCTTAATGGTAATTCTAGAAACCACACCAAGTTTGTCTCTGAATTTTAGAAATTTATCTGGGCCAAGAGACTTGGTGAAAATGTCTGCAGTCTGGTCCTGAGTTGGGCAATATTTTAGCTCAACTTCTCCATCTTCTACAAGTTGTTGAATGAAGTGACAATGCACATCAATATATTTTGTTCGCTCATGGAAGACCGGGTTCTTTGCCAGCTTGAGAACTCCCTGGTTATCACAAAGTAGTACCATGGGCTCATCTTGGACTTGCAAATCTGCAAGCATTATTCTAAGCCAAACTGCTTCACATGCCCCTTTTCCTCCTGCTGTGTATTTTGCTTCTGTAGAGGAAAATGAAACTGCATGTTGTTTCTTGCTGGTCCAAGAAACTGCCCTTGTGCCAAGACTGAATACATAACCCTTTGTAGACTTCCTGTCATCCATGGATTCTGCCCAATCCGAGTCAGAATAGCCACACAATCGAGGTTCCTTCCTTTTCCCATATAGAATGCCAAAGTCCAGTGTTCCCTTTACATACCGTAGCACCCTCTTTGTTGCTGTCCAGTGTTCTGTTTTTTAGAGCTTGCATAAATTGGGAGATATAGCTGACTGCATAACTCAAGTCAGGTCTAGTGGCAGTAAGATAGATCAAGCTGCCCACTAGTTAGTGGCAGTAAGATAGATCAAGCTGCCCACTAGTTGCTTGTAGACTGATTCATTGACTGCTCTTGAATCAGTCTTGGCTGAAAGTTTCAGCCTTTTCTCCATAGGTGTAGATGAGATTTTACAATCTGTCATCCTGAACTTGTCTAACAAACTTTTGGAATATTTTGTTTGTGATCTGTTTGCCAAACTTCTACACCTAAGCAGTAATGTAGAAGGCCTAAATATGTGATGTCAAAGGCTAAACATAACTTTGATTTTACCTTTGCAATTGCTTTTGCCTTGCTACCGGTGATGATAATGTCTTCAACATATATCACTAGAATCACCACATCACCTTTCTTGCCTTTGATGTAGAGATTAGGGTCAGAAGGACACCTTTTGAATCCTTGTTCTCCCCAATACCTATCAATTTTTATGTAACACACCCAGGGAGCTTGCTTCAGCCCATAAAGAGCTTTCTTCAATCTACATACAAGATGTTCCTTTCCTAGAACTTGAAATTCCTGCGGTTGGTACATGTATACTTCTTCCTTCAAATCACCATTGAGGAAGGCACTCTTCACTACCATTTGATATAGTTTCCAGCCAAACTGTGCTGCCATGGCTAGAACCAAGTGGATTGTGCCCATTTTTGCAGGAGGAGCAAATGTCTCCTCATAGTCAATCGGAATCCCTTCCTTTTGAGCAAATCCCTTTGCAACCAGCCTTGCTTCATGCTTGTCAAGCATCCCATCTGCCTTATACTTGACTTTATAGACCCATTTGCAGCCAATGGGTTTCTTCCCTGGAGGTAGCTGTGTGAGAACCCATGTTTGGTTCTTTATCAAAGTCTCATGTTTGGCTTGAATAACCGCTTCCCAATTTTAGGCTACCTTTGGCTTCTTCATAATCCTGAGGCTCAAAACAGTTTTGAAGATTAGCCATCAAAGCATAATTCATTGTATTAGATGCCTTACCTCTTTTTGGTCTACCTTCCTGGCTCATACCAGCCCGCTCATCCCAATGAGCGTCATTGTAGGTGTTGTACCACCACTTTGGTCTTTTCTTGCTCTCCTGTGGCTGCAAAACATCACTGGTTTTCTGCTGATTTGAACTATTTCTGGCATATTCTTGACCGGAAAATTCAAGGGAGTCATGATGAGAGGAAATTCAAGGGAGTCATGCTGAGAGGTGATTCCAACCTCTTGTTGACTTGCCCCATTCATTAAATTTGTTTTTCTAGCCATATCCTCTTCATTTTCAGCAACTTTCAGATCTGATTTTAGATCTGATTTCTTCTGAAACAGCCCTGCATTTTCATCAACTACCACATCATGGCTAAGACATATTGTGTTAGTCTCTACATCAACCAACCTATAAGCTTTATGGTTGTCACTATACCCTGTGAACATCATTTTTTGGCATTTTGCATCAAGTTTGGTTCGTTTTTTTTAGAACCCATGCATATACTACTGAACCAAAATCTTTGAGATGACTTACTTGGGGTTTTCGTCCAGACCATGCTTCTTCTAGAATTTTCTTGTGTACCACTTTTGTTGTAGACCGGTTGAGAAGATACACTAACGTGTGTACTGCTTCTGCCCAATACTTGTAAGAAACAACCTTGTTTTCTAACATACACCTAGCTATCTCCACAATGGTACGATTTCGCCTCTCTACCACTCCATTTTGTTGTGGAGTGTAGGGTGTGGTATATTGCCTTTGAATGCTTTCTTGAGTACAAAAATCTAGAAAATCCTTAGAGCAGAATTCTCCACCATTATCAGATCAGAGGACTTCAATGCTCTTCTTGGATTGGTTTTCTACCAAAGCCTTGAACTTCTTGAACTCATTAAATTCATTTGATTTCAACTTCAAAAAATACACCTACATCTTCCTGGAAAGTCATCTACAAACAACAAAAAATACCTGGCACCAGAGAATGATGTTGTCTTCATAGGCCCACAAATGTCAGCATGGATCAATTGAAGATCTTCCTTAGCTCTCCAAGCATGCCCTTCTTCAAATGGAGTCCTATGCTGCTTACCAGCTTGACATGCTCCACAAATTTCTTGCTGATTCTGTATAACTAAAAGGCTAAGTTACCGGTTCGTTTTGGGTTTGGTTTTTGGTTCGAAGAACCCGGTTCACCGGTACGGCAATTTTTTTTTTTTTGTCTTGGGTTTGTTTTGGGTTCGGTCGTATAAAAATCAAATATTAATTTACTAAATCAACATTAAGCATTTCACATTGGTACAAACACTATCACAACTGGGCTGCCAACATTTCTAATGAACCACATCAACACTATCACATATTGAAATATCAAACATTTATTATTTTAATATTCCTCTTCAATGTCTTCATCCAAAGCATCAACATCAACATGTGGTTCATTAGAACCACAAGCAGTAGTATTAACACTAGCACTAGCACTCCCACTCCCATTGGCACTAGCACCAGCACCACTTAGTTGGCTTGGCGAAGCCAAAGCCTCTGTGTCAAGTAATAAATGATGGGAGTGGGAAGCATCTAAATCAACATCTTCTGCCCTAACATCCCAATGCTTTGTTGGCCCTTCCTTGTAGTTTGATTGCATATGCGATAAAAGGCGCAAGTTGGAATGCACATAGACCAACTCCTCAGCCTTCTTTGCTGCCAGCTTGTTGCGCTTCTGCGAGTGGATAAAGGAGTATGTACTCCAATTCCGCTCGGATGAAGATGAACTCGCAACCTATTAAGAAAATCACAAGTGAAATTTTTTCAAAACCAATGCAAAATAAAAAATTGAAATTATACCTATAAAAATAGAGTTCAAAATTTAGAAAATATAAATATAAATTTTAAAATTTAAAATCAGACCTGTGATAATATTTTGATTGCAAGAGATTGCAAGGTTGGGGTTGTTTGCCCATGCAAATACCACCACATATGGGCATCCTTCTTGTATTTGTCACGACAAGCGCTAAGGCTATGTCTTGTAGAGGAAATGAAGTCTGCGAACTCAGCTGAAACTATGTCCTCAATCTCAGGATCGGGAAAGAGCCTTCTGAATGCTGCCTTGTACCCTTCACTAACTTCAATATCTCTATATGGTGCCACTCTACCGAGCAAAGAAAGGATTTCACTGCTATAAAATCTGGGACTCAATGCGAAGGCAAGGAGATGCAATGGAGTTGTCATTTTGTTCCACCGCTCAATTAGAAATGATTGCACTTGTTTGAAAAATGTCTCATGGGGATCTTGCTCTTTTGCATTGATGATGGCTTTGATCTTCTCAATCATTGAGTCGATCCCATCATATACCTCTCCTAAACATGGCTGATCCATATCTACGAATCGAATCATGCTTATGATAGGCTCAGTGAAACTGAGCAAGTAATCAACACGACCCCACCAATCATCATTGAGGATCAACATCTTTATTTTTTGTGCCCTCTCAGTGCTTGACTACCGCCATATACTCCAAAGGTTACTAATAACCATATTTTGCAATGCCTCTCGCACTTCCACAAGTCGCCTCAAGACGATTGTGTGCGAGGCAAATCGAGTCTCAGCAACCTAGTAAAATAAAAAAAAATTAAACAACAAAACAAAAATGTTTTCAAAATTTAAAACAAACTAAATTGAAACATAATCATACAAAATTGTTACCTTTAACACCTCCAATTTTGAGAATTGCCTGAAGATAGCTTGCGACATGTGATGGTTTGTCACAAACATTTGAATGTCTTCGGCCTCGGCATAAATTTCTTTTATCCATTCAATTTGATTCCCCAACTTTTGCAGCATTAAGTTGAGTGAATGGACAGCACAAGGTGTCCAAAATATATGCTCGTACCTCACCTCCACCAACATCCCCGCTGCTTTACAGTTTTTGGCATTGTCCGTTATGACTTGGACAATGTTTTGAGAGCCCACCGATTTGATTGCTTCAATCAAAATGTTAGCAATGAATTGGGCATCTTTCACTTGCCCTTCACAATCAACTGCTCTCAAAAACATTGCCCCCTTGGGGCTTATTGCAATGACATTTATCAAAGGACGATTTTTTGTATCTTTCCATCCATCAGAAATGATGGACAACCCCGTTTCAACCCATGAATCTCTGACGGGCTGCAATGAATCTTCTACAATTTTTTTTTCTTTTGTTAACAAAGTGGTGTGCACCTTCTCATAACTTGGGCCTTGGTACCCTTTTGGAGCCTCATTAATGGCTTTCACCATATCTTGCCAATATGGTGATCTAACCACATTGAAAGACAAGCCGTTGGCATACACACAACATGCAATCATTTGATCTGCAATGTCCCTAGACTCATTTTGGAATGCCTTCTCCAATGGTCCTTTTGTTCTTTTCCGTGAAAGAGAAGAATCCTCTTCATGTGTGGAAGGTGTGGCTGAAAATGGATGGGGTGCAACCACAAATGGGCTACTAGCATGAGGTGGGACAGTAGGTGGCTTCTTCGATCGAGATCCTTTCTTTGCCAAAGGATGACTTGATGTTGATTGTAAAGCAACTAAAGCATCTGCGTCTTCTTGTTCTTTTATATATTCCATAATCACAGATGTTGGCACCGGTGCATCTTTTGACCCTGGGCAAGCTCTGATGCCTTGGCCAGGCATGGCACACAAATGAGCTTTCACTCGGCTATATGAGCTGCTATATTGAACATTGCAGGTATTACAAACCCATACGTAGCCCCCACCCCCTGGAATCTGCTCTAACATAGTGACATATTTCCACAGTGGGGCTTTTGGATCGGTTCTAAATCGAGACTTGCCTACAGAGCTTGCACTTGTTGCCATTCTAATTTATAATCTGCTAGTGAAAGATTGAAAGTCTAAAAATCTGTCCTTTGCAAGTTTCTCACTGCTCAGTCACCTCTGGTTTACTTGATGAACTTTGAACCTAAAATAAACAGTGGCAACTAAAATATTTAAAAATGGCAGCAAGTTGTGAGGGAAAAAAAAACTTTCAAATGCTTAAACTGGAAAATATTGTGTATATTTGTGCTCTTGCAATTTTGGTGGTAAAGAGATGTTGCCCCTCCATTTTTTTTAATAGAGTTGGAAGATTAGTCGTTCCTTTCGAGCTCTCTTGCTGTTTGAATTTTATTTTTTAATTTTTTTAACCCTCTTTTTAATTCATATTATTTTTCAATTTAGTGCAGAAGGCGGCGTTGTCTTGTGGTCTGCTGCTATTAACTCTTTACCTTTTCTAATTTCGACTGTAAAAATTCATAACAATAACCGTCGTGTTTCCCTTCTAGGACAATAATAACAATAACAGTAGTGTATTTGATATTTTTTTAATTTCATGCCATTCATTTCACGAAGAAAAGTTTTGTTTAACTTGTCATCGAAAGAGGACCTCCTAATAAGACAAAAAAATATAATATTACTGCCTCGCGCTGTTTAGAAGGGTTGGCGTTTGTTAAAAAAAAAACAAAAGATGTCATACAAAAGTTTATTGTTTATAAATTATATGTTGTTTATAAATTATAAAGTTTAGGCTAAGTAATAATAAGACATAAGTTTTAAAATTTAATATTCAAAAGACTGTATTCAAACCCTAATCAGATTACTGGGTATTATAATATTCCTAGTTTTAATTTTATAAAATGAAAAGACATAAAACCAAGGGTTATCCATTTTCGAGGTCTCCTTTAGGTAAGTATATTCGAGGCATTCTTTATTTTAAGCGAGAAGACTCAGTGAACACAGCGGCATCTTCGCCAAGCCCATATGAATATGATATAGAATGTTTACCTCAAAAGAAGGATTAGAGTCTGATTAGGGTTATCGAGGTATACGTATTCGCACCTAAACAATGGAATCTTAATATCTTAATATGTAGAGGGTGCTTGACCTCTATAAACTAAAATATATGGTTGTTCATATACGCATAAAATATGAATATTATAATTAATAATTATTATAAAATTGTAAATAATAATAATATATAAAAGAAAGATAGACAAGTATTTACGGGGAATTAAATTTCAACTATGGAATATGTTATTAGTTGTCTACAACCATGCTTTAGTTATAACTATAAGTTATAACTTATAATTTATAATTATAACTAAAGCATGGTCCATTTTTAAACACCCATATGCTGTTTTTTTTTAATTAACACATTCAATAGAGGGAAGGGCAGCACATTGTGCTATAAGCAGAGAATTTCGAAGATAATATTAAAACTTTTAAAAAGACATTTGGCATATGCTGTTTTTTTTTTAATTAACACATTCAATAGAGGGGAGGGCAACGTCGTTCTATAAGCAAAGAATTTCGGAGATAATATTAAAACTTTTAAAAAGACACTTGGCATATGCTGTGTTTTTTTTAATTAACACATTCAATAGAGGGGAGGGCAGCGCTTCGTGCTATAAGCAGAGAATTTCCGAGATAATATTAAAACTTTTAAAAAGACACTTGGCAGCTTATAAGAAAACCAAAGGCCTTGCTCTAAATATATATGCACATTGCACATCATTTTCATATAGTATCTCTACTTGGCATTGCGGTTCGGATTCAAGGTAAATGCATAAACTGGAGTGCGGTTCAAGAAGAAATACCAGATGCGGTTCGGGTTCAAGGTAAATGCATAGACTGGAGTGCGGTTCAAGAAGAAATACCAGATGCAAACCATTTCAAGAAGAAATACCAGATGCGGTTCGGGTTCAAGGTAAATGCATAGACTGGAGTGCGGTTCAAGAAGAAATACCAGATGCAAACCGTAAATAATTTACAGACTTCAAAATGGCAAATAATTTCCTGAAAAGAAATTATTTCATCCAGTGGAGGAGGTTTTCGACCGACTTTTAGTGCGTCCAGCTTTCTGGAATTTGGTTAACGATTTCTAAAGGGTTTCTAACTTTCTGAAGGGCTTGTAGTGAGAATCAGAGTCAAGAAGAAATACCAGATGCGGTTCGGGTTCAGGGTAAATGCATAGACTGGAGTGCGGTTCAAGAAGAAATACCAGATGCAAACCGTAAATAATTTACAGACTTCAAAATGGCAAATAATTTCCTGAAAAGAAATTATTTCATCCAGTGGAGGAGGTTTTCGACCGACTTTTAGTGCGTCCAGCTTTCTGGAATTTGGTTAACGATTTCTAAAGGGTTTCTAACTTTCTGAAGGGCTTGTAGTGAGAATCAGAGTCGAGACTGTGTGTTTCTACTCACTACGCGGGGTTAGGTGTACGCGGTAATTATTTTTACGCGGGAATTACTTTTACCCGCAGGAATTAGGGATTAGGTGTACGTGGGAATTATTTTTACCACCCGAGGGATTACGTGTGTGCTAAGTGGATTACGTGTCTGGTAAGTGGAGCATCACCGTGTCTGGTAAGTGGCATTCGTGCGGAATGAATTGGCGGTACAAACGTAGCAGTTAAAAATTATTATTTTTTTTAAGAAAATAACGCCTGAAGACCTTGTGGGTCCGTCCAGGGTTCTGCATGGGGGACCCGGATACGTTCGGGTCCGTCATGATGGACCCAGACGTATTTGGGTCCCCTAGGCAGAACCTTGGACGGACCCATAGGCGTACCAGAACCGAACTCGAATCAAGTAACGGACCCAGACGTATCCAGGTCCCCCAGGCAGAACCCTGGACGGACCCATAGGCGTACCAGAACCGAACTCGAATCAAGTACGTCCCGGATTCAAGTTCGAGGGTGCCGAACCGGTAACTTAGCTAAAAGGCCATCAACGATGGACTCAGACGTATCCGGGTCCCCCAGGAAGAACCCTGGACGGACCCACAGGCGTACCAAAACCAAACTCGGATCAAGTACGTCCCGGATTCGGGTCCGAGGGTGCCGAACCGGTAACTTAGCTAAAAGGCCATCAACCAAACTTTATTTAGCCATATAAGAAAGAGATCTCAAATTCAATGCCCATACCTTTGATGCCAAAGTTCACTGCTATTTTGACCACTCTTGGCCATCAAAGCATACTCTTTTGCCTCCCTTACATCAACCAACCTAAAAATCCCATGCTCTTCAATACCAAGAGCGATTGTCTTCTCACTGACCTTATCCACAAAGTAGTATTTTTGATTGCTGAAAATCACATGTAAGTGGGGGTTGTGCTTCATAATCTCACTAACAAAAAGTAGATTCTTATCCATTCCTTGAACATAGTGAACATTAAGAAATACCATCTCTTTACTTGGCAGTATTATATGCACATTACCTTTGCCTTCTACCCTGTATTCCTCCCCACCAACAAACACCACTGAGTCATTAGAAGATTCATTAGCAACAAAACTAATATACCAATCTCTCTTATTGGTAAAATGACGAGATGCACCCGAATCTATCTACCAAGCAGATGTTTTCACATTGTCTGCATTATCATTTGCCATAAACACAAGGTCTTCCTCTTCCTTATTTCTGCAACATTGGCCAACTTCTTTGGCCCTTGGTTATTCTTTTCATCATATAACCTTTTTTTGCAAGACTTTTTCATATGGCCTATTTTTCCATAATAATGACACTAAAAAGTCTTGCGATTACCCGAAAGCATCTATCTTGCTGCCCTTGTGATTCTTAGAAAACTTGCCTTTGCCCTTGAAGTTGGTTGTCAAAGCCATTTCTGAACCCTCATTTCCACTGCTACTTCCAAATTGCCTTTTCCACCCGTCTTGGTGGAAGAACTTGGTGCTCAAATCCTCAAATTTCAAATCAACATAGAAGTAATATTTAGGGTTTCAATAAAATGATTAAATGAAGCTGGTAAACTCTTTAGAGTGATTACCACCATGTCTTCTTCTTCCATATTTCGCCCAATGGCATTCAACTGTTCTCTAAGGTCTTTTATCTTCAGCAAATGATCTTGTAAAGACTCACTTTCATCCATTTTGCTTGAAAACAGTAAATTCTTAAGAAAGAAGGCTCTACCTTTATCCAAAGTTTCATGTAAATCCTTTAGTCGCGTCCAAATAGTTGCAGCATCACCCCCAATTCACACTTCGGGAAGCATTTCATCAGTCACTGAAAGCTTTATTAGCATCATAGCTTCTCTATTTCGCTCATCAAATTTGGTTTGATCATTTCTAGCTGTTGTTGGTTGCATTTATTTGCCCAACACAAGCTGATCCAAACACCTATACTAAAAAATGGCCAACATACGTTGTTTCCAAGTACTATAATTCTTCCTCAAAAATTTTTGGTTACCCTCTAACATAATGTTAGACAAACTAGCCATTAGAGCACAAATATAAAATAAAATCTGCAACTGAAATAGAGACTTATAGCCAAGAAGTGTTTTTCCTCCCCCATACTGAAGATTATGGAGAGAAAATAAAATATTCTTGCTGAAAGACTAATAGATCTGCTGGTAAACAACACAAATCTGTTGAGAAAACTTATAGATCTGCTGGAAAACAACACAGATTTGTTGGAAAACTCCCATATCTGCTGAGAAATGCTCAGATCTGCTAAAAACTCCTAGGTCTACTGAGAAATGCACAGATCTGCTCTAAGATGTTGGAAAACTCCCAGATCTGCTAAGAAATGCACAAATCTGCTGGAAAACTCCTAGATCTACTGAGAAATGCTCAGATCTGTTGGAAAACTCCCAGATCTACGGAGAAATGCACATATCTGCTGGAAAACATCCAGATCTGCTAAGAAATGCACATATTTGCTCTTAATCTGCTGGAAAACTCCCAGATTTGCTTTTGCCCAAAGCACCTTTGATTTCTTGGTGTGTATCGTAAAGCGGTACCTTTTCCGTTATTAATCTATGTAGTCCCTAGGCCTTCATCTGCTTTGGCTTCCCCTCACCATGGCTCTGATACCATATTAGAAAAGAAACGAAACACAAAATGAAACCATGAATACAAAGAACTTGAAAGAGGAAATGCTTATTTTCTTATGAAATGAGGAGAGCACATGTCCTTTTAAAGTGAAGGAATGACATAAACCCTAAAATGACTTAAATGCACTTTACGTCATTAATACAACACTAAAGCATAAATCAGACTAAGTCAACAAGTGATTTTATTAATATGCCTAAGTCTATTGTCTAGATGACCATTATGAAATAAATAGCTCTAACAAATTTGTTTAGTATTTTGTCTTCATGTGCAAGGGCGTAAGTTGGCTGGAAAGAAACAATAATAAAGTGTGTTGAGAAGGCACATGTGTGTAACTTATGCACAAGAAACATAAAAGAAGTTGTTCAAAAAGAAAACTAAGATTATGCAAATGCAATTCAAAGTCTATCATAAAAAATGGAAGACAAAATAAGAGAACTAGAAAAATATGGATGAGGATATATGCAAAGTTGTGATCAATTCTCAACTGTTGCTTTCACAAAAATGATTATTCAACACCAATCCAGACCTAACTTACGAAGCTTGGCTTAATCCTTGAAGAAGATGAAGTCCATGCTATAGTATTATATCTCAAGGAATCACTCTTGAATGACTCAATATCTTTCAAGGAGAAGTCGAAAAGAATGAAGAGGTCATTGGTTCTATGGATAATCTCAATATGCAATGATACGACATTCACAGCTAAGCTATACCTTAGAAGTCTTTATGCAATGATTGGGGACATAGTGTTGAGACTCTCCCCAAGTCTGCGATTACTGGCTAGTCGGCAAGCTGGATGAAATTGGTTGAGTCATTTGGAACCTCGTTGAGTCTTCTCCTGTGAAGTCTATTATATTTAATGTTTTTTCTAATTTGCTGAATTATTACCGAATTTTTTCCTTAGTTTTGCCCTGAGACCAGAGTCCTGGTCCAAAAAAAAACAGACTTGCTGAGTATGAGACGAGTCTGTGTCTCTATATTATGGTTAGGACTTGTGAATTATAGTGAATAGTAGAACCTGTAACAACTAGAGTACCTGACCTTCCAAAACAGATAAGAATTAGATGCTAAGGTTCATATAAGGTTTGAAGCCTTACACCAAAGAATCTGTAAGTCCAAAAAACGTTATAAAAATATTGAGTGATAAGGGCCTTGCACTGTATCAGGAGAAATTCACTACAGTGCTTGGGTGCCCTATTCTAGTCATATCCTTTCAACTGACAATCTCTAAGGACTTCACATTTACCTCAACTATCCCATCAATGCATGCAGTCTTTTCTGTGGCATCTACTAATCAAGACTCAAACTCCTGTGAATCAAATTGTTATGGCCTTCTGGAATTTGTTTTGGGCCCAACTCTTAACATTCATATGAAAGAATGCTGTTTACTTTACACAGTAGTGATCATTTTAGTTTGTTACTTTTTCCTCTACTTCCAAAATAGATTTTACATAGAATTCAATTCAATCTCGTATTTCTTATCATGTTAATAACTTTGTTATTTATTTAATTCTTCTTTCTTATTCTTTGTGCTCAAGCATGTAAGTTAGCCTTAACTAGTTATGACCTAATTAAAAGAGAATAATTTGTAATTGTTCTCCATGTTTATCACTATTGTCATCCTAATTTAGCATAACAATTTTTTTTTTTAAATCCTGCAGGGATCCTTTATGCTTATAGCTGGGTATGTGCAAGAATTAAGGCATCTGTGGCCTCACAGTTGTTGACTATACAAGGGCAAAATGATCAATTTCCAGTGGTAGTATTTTCACACGGTTTATGGGCTTGCAGGACAACTTATAGTGCCCTTTGTTGCGACCTTGCTTCTCATGGCTATGGTAAGGATTGATATTGTATATTTATTAAGTGCATAAACTTTGTCAAGACAGTAGTTTCAACGAGGCAATTTCACAGGACAATTTATGCATATTATTTTTAATAGATTCGAAGTTTAAGGCGATGGTGCAAAATACTTATAGTTTTAGTGATAGGAAAATTAGGTTTAGAAAAATGTATGTAATCTATTATCCAGGTGCAATGAAGCATGTTACATTGGAGACTATAGTAAGATGCATACCTGAAAGCTCATCATGATTATAGTTAGCTCAGGAGTGGGATACAATTAAACTTATAGCTTTTCCATTTCACTTTACTAGTGAAGAAATATTATTATTATAAATTTTTTTATTTTAATAAGCTATATGTGGCTTATATTGGGGGCCACTCCCATCAAAATACCAAAATATTACATTTGCAGTTAGATCAAATAAACCATATCCAACTTTTCTTTTTATCAAAGATATTTTTCATTTCTTTTTCTATCAAATATATGCTTCATCTTCCTTAAGTGCTATGTTTCCGCAATCAGCTTCTTAAGATAATTTTCATTAAGAGATAAAATCTCACTTGGCCAGTTGTCTTCTAAGATTTGAATTTCACCAAGACAAAGATCAACACTGCAATTGGCTAATTTATTTGCTACCTGATTTCGTTACTATAAATATGCTTACATTTCCAAGAGATTGCCTCCAATAATAGATGATGAACATCAATGATAATATTTTTTTCAGTCCAATTCCCACATTCATTTTGTTGATAGCATTAATGATAATTTGTGAATTCCCCCTCAATTGAATTATATTTCCATCCTTTTCCAATTGCAATTTTATTCTTGTAAGAAGTGTCCTAGCTTTTGCGTAGTTGTTAGTAGAAGTTCCACATGATTTTGAGTAAGTGAGGAGAATATTGCCTTCATTATTTCAAAAAACACCACCTCCACTGGCTTTTCCCAGATTTCCTTTGGAAGCACCATCTAAATTAATTTTGATAAACCCAGTTTGTGGACACCATAGATCGAAGCAAATCCTTGGTTTTAATGCTATTGTTGCAAATTACTCTTCCATGTATATTCAAATCTTGTAGCCAAGTTGTTAGCACATTTTTTTCTACACTCGAGACTTTCCATGATGAGCACCATATCTGTAAACATTTTGCAAGAGAGACAATAGTATGGTTCCAAACTTGGACATGATTTTGAGATTTATTTAAAAAAATTTATTATTCCTTTCAAGCCATAGATTCTAACAAATAATGGTAGGACCAATCCTCCACAAAATACATAATACTTTAGCTTTGAAATAATTAATCCAAAATTTCTTCAATGTTGATACCCAATATATTCTCATATTTTTTAAATGTTGACTCCAAATTGTGTGAGCAAGAGAACAATAAAGAAGTAAATGGTTTGATGTTTCTAAATTATTCTCACACAAGGCACATATGAAAGGAAGATGATATCCTCTTCTTTGTTAATTCTCTTTTGTAAGAATCTTACTTTGAACTACTAACCAAAGGAATGTTGAGGCCTTAGGAAGAGCCTCTAGTGACCAAACATTCTTAGTGGGATATTTTGATTGCTCTAAATCCTCATATCCCAACTTGATGGAGTATACACTATCTTTTGATAGATTCCAAACCAACTCATCCTTTCGTGTAAACATTAGGAAAATAAAACTTTTGAAGCATCTTTTGAAGCTCGTCGGCAGTTTGTTTGAGTTCCTCTCCTTCAACAAGGTTACTAATAGAAATCCATGATCTAGAGTTGTTGCTCAGATTAATATAATATTTGACCTTTGGACCTTTACAAGCCAGGCATGCTCGAGCCAATGGTTGCCATTTTGAATCAGAGAGTAGAGGATAAGGTTTCAACCAAGCATAAAACCAAAAATTTGCATAATTCTCCTCATTTATTGACCATCTAATAGGTTTCTTGATCAATTGCAATTTAATATGAAGTTTCATGTTGACGATCCTTTGGGTAGGGTTCTTTTGCTAAATAATTTCATTGTATCAAGAGAACCTATATATTTTGGAGTAAGTTTTTTTCTTTTTTTGGATGGGAGTAAGATTTTTGCCTAACTCTTTCTTTGATCTCTGAATAGTCTCCACCCAAGTTTTGCCCCTAAGGCCAACCTCATAAGTTTGCAATTCCGCAAGCCTACTCCAATTTTCTTTCCTTTTGCAAACTCTATCCGACTTATAAAGAGGAAACTTAAATTTTTCCTCGCATCCTTTCGAAAGAAAGTCTCTTTGAATTTTATCAACTTCTGATGCTATACCTACTGGCAATCATGAAAGTGACATCATATAAGAAATATTACTTTTTATTTAATGTTAGATTTTTTATTTATTTGAGACTTGTTAGATAATTTATCTGATTCATGCTTTGACTGTGTTCTTCTTGTGTATTATTGCATGGTACTCCGTTGCATGATGACTATTGCATTACTTGTACTATGCTCTTGTCGCATGACTTGAATGAATGCTTGCTAATACTCCAATTTTGGCCTTTTCATTGACATGAATTTGGGTCAGTAAGTTGGTGATTAATGAGTGAGAATAAAGTTGAGCACCTTGCTCCAATATGAAGATAATGATGAAAATAGGGAGATCAACACACAAGAATATCAGAGAGAATTGCAATCAACACACAAGAAGATCAGAGAGAATTACATGGAAAATTATATTAATGCCTATGAATGACCAAAATAGGTCAATGGGACTTGAAAGAGATAACTTATTACAATACATTATTGAAACTAGAGAAAAAGTAACTTTGGGAATAAAGAAAATACAACCTATAACTAAACAAGAACAAATCAAACTAAAATAATTTAATTTCTGTTAAAATTGAATATGACATTGATACCAATGAAGAGAGCTAAACATAACAAGGAGCAGCAAAATGAAGATGCAAACACAAAACCATTTTTAAAACAGGAGAATAACAAGGGGAAACCCCCCCTTGGGGGATGTCTCGACATTCCACTTTTTTCCATTAGAAATCTCAAATAAA
This sequence comes from Wollemia nobilis, assembly GCA_028583015.1. Lineage (NCBI taxonomy): Eukaryota > Viridiplantae > Streptophyta > Pinopsida > Araucariales > Araucariaceae > Wollemia > Wollemia nobilis. The sequence goes on from JAQPPZ010000030.1 coordinate 3,159,678, forward strand.
TACTACATTGCATCTTCTACAAGGCAAACCCTAGCATCTACCACTGCCAACTCACATGTGCATGCAAGGTGACACCTCATCCTTACATACATATTGACACCTCATCCTTGGACTTTGACCCATATTACAAATTTTTGTTTACATAGGCATTTATTGTCAAAATTCCCCCCCTTAATGGCATATTTGTAATTCTGCAGTATAAACAATTATTTTTGACACAACCCTTCACGGGCACAAGCTAAAACTAGTCCTTCCGAAGACAAGTAGCTTGATCCCCGTTACTACCAGCCTCTAGGCCTATAACTTCCACCAACTATATCCAGTCGTTCCAAGACCTAGCCACCCTACAAGCTACCTCCAGCCTTCTAAACACATTAGCTTTACCTGTTACCCTCAACCATATACCGACAAGGTAACAAAAAATTCCAAAAAACCACTTTTAAAACATTACAAATATTACTGGAGCTAACTTTGAGAACATTACACTAGGCAACCACCACTAGCATCCACACCAGTCTCTTTTGGGCACAACTACACCAGTAGCATTAACAGCCCTACAAGCTACACCAAGTTACAGTAGCTTCTTCAGGTACAAGCTACCAGTTATAGTAGCTAATACTTGCCCAAAACTTGTGGTACAACCAATAAACCATCTCAGACATTCTTCAACAACTTTGCAAAACACAAATCTAAGGTTTCAGATTTGCACAACACACTAAAACAGGAAGAATACCAACTGCAAAATGAAACCTCATGCATGGACACCTCTGCAACTTGCACAATAAAACCACTAGAATAAAGATCTGAATACAAATAAAGCACACTGTCGAAGCTCACTAGATCTGTCGCTGTCGAAGCTCACCAGATCTGCCGTTGTCAAAGCTCACCACATTTATCGTTGTTGAAGCTCAACAACATTTAAATATCAAACCCTAGCATGTACAGTCCTTAATCCAGATCTGCCGTTGTCAAAGCTCACTAGATTTACTGTTGTTGAAGTTCACTAGATCCGTCGCTGTCGAAGCTCACCAGATCTGTTGCAAGCCATAAACCCTTGCATCTCTTCATACAATGCCATAAATTGCCCAGGTTCAAGACCATAGGCTCTGATACCAAATGTTAAAATTGAACATGACATTGATACCAATGAAGAGAGCTAAACATAACAAGGAGCAGCAAAATAAAGATGCAAATACAAAACCATTTTTAGAACAAGAGAATAACAAGGGAAAACCCCCCTTTGGGGGATGTCTCGACATTCCACTTTTTTCTAATTAGAAATCTCAAATAAATACTACATTGTATCTTCTAGAAGGCAAACCCTAGCATCTACTGCTGCCAATTCATATGTGCATGCAAGGTGACACCTCATCCTCACATACATATTGACACCTTATCCTTGGACTTTGACCCATATTACAAATGTTTGATTACATAGGCATTTAATGCCAACAATTTCTATACACAATCCTAACAATTTGAAAGGGGCAAACCCTACATATGTAGAGAAGAGAACATGTCATGCAAAACCAAAAGTACAAATAATATTCATTGAATGTAGGTAGATAAGTTGGTCTGCATGTGTGATGAACATTCACGTGAATGTGTGGTGACACCCTTATGAAGATATAAGTGTGTGCATGTGTTGTACATTGTCATGTCATATGATATGTATTGATGTTATGTTGCATCATGTTGGAATAAGTGAGGTAATAAAATAACGTGCAATGTAGTAATGTACTATGGGATATTTTAACGTTTTATGCATAAACAGTTAGGTACTTGATCTGATTGGCATTGGTTGTTTGCAAACCTTTTCCTGTATACATTATGTACACCTTAACTTGGTCAAAGCATAGTAGTAGTGATATGTTTAGAGAAGCGTGCTCATTGTTGATAATAAGAACAGCTCTGAAAATGAGAGTAATGGATAAGATAGACATTGAATAACATAAGGTAATTTAATTAATGTCCATGAATGACCTAAGTAAACCAATTGGACTCGTCAAAAAGAATTAGTACAATGCACTGTAGTAACCAATAGGTACCACAAAAATAAGCTAATGTAGGGTAAATAAACAAGGGTAAACTACAATAAAATGGAACAATTATATGAAATTACGTTACAACCTTGAGGGTTGGACCCAAAATATGTAAATCCTACCATGTGAAAAATAATGATGAAGAGAGAGCCAACGAACAAGTAAAATATAGAGCAAAGAGTTCTAGTGGGTCCAACCACTAACACTAATTTGTAGTGGGATGTAAAGTAGATGAATAGTCGTCATCATCAACCATCTAAAAAGGTCCAACACAGGACCTAACGATGCTCCAAGGAGAATGGTTGGGACTAAGGGGGCATGGAAGGACATGGAGTTTGACCCCTCAAGACTCTTAGTATATTTAGAAAAAGAAAGAAGTAGAGTCTTTAAGTTGATCTTGGGCCGGTTCCCTTTTTCCTTCTATTTAATGCTAGAAATAAAGAAAGTAATTGATCTAAAACATGTAGAAAAACAAATAAGCAATTAATCTAGAGAATGCAAAAAAACAAATTTAATCTACTTCATTTTAGGACAAAGAGAAAAAAAAGTGCAAAAATACAACCAAAGCCATAGCGAGGTTTGGATTAGGTTCAGTTGGTGTTTTTCAGTAGAAACCAAACAACTTCATCGTATAAGCTCTTTGAATATCTGCAGTGACAATAAAAGAGGACTAACAGGGGAAAGGAGAGTAGAGCCATCGATTCCACACATTCATCAAGCAAAAGGTCAGAGACAGTCAAATATAAATTCCTGTCACAATTCTTTATGGATGCTGCAAATGTTTTACAATTCTTATGCCGAAGAGTAGCTCTAGTATTTCTTCAAATACCAAAAGACCCTTACAATGAGCATTCAACACTTATTTTTACTTGAACGTATAGCCATGAAATGGTTTACATTCAAGGTACCTTGGTGATAATTACAATGTAATTACATCATCCTTATCCTCTTACTAAAAATAAACATGGAGCAAGGTCCTTAGTGAGCGGGGTGCTTTGGCGGCGGGTTGCTCCAGTGAGCGAGGCACTTTGGCAATGAGTTTCTTTAGCGAGCGGGGGCTCTGTGGAGTGGAAAATGCTCAAAGCAAAGCGTCTATGAAGTCTTGGCTTGGTCCCTTCACATCCTTCATATTGTTTGCATGACAAAACTTGTTCTGGAAGTGATGGTAGTAGTCAACTACTACAGTAGTTGTTTCACATGTATCTCTAAGTTACTCCCACCATGTACTTTTGTTTATATATTTATAATGGAATTATATTGTAGTGTGTTGTATTCTATTTCTATAGGAGCTATACACCAAAATGTCAAGGGTAAGTTGCAGAAAATCATTATCACAAAAGGCTGATTTATACCAAAAGGAGAAAATATTTAAAGGGGGATTGGGTAATGGTGTATTTGTGTTAGAAGAGGTATACTCAAGAATCCTACAACAAACTTAAGCTGAGGAAGATTTGTCCATGTCAGATTCTGAGGAGGATTAATAGCATTGCATGTGTTTAAGTTGCCTGCCCATTTGGATCTTAGCCTAGTTTTTAATTTTGCAGACATTCATCCATATGAAGCAAGATTCGAGAAGGTAGAAGAACCTGAAGACTGGACAAAGCACATCCTCAAGAAGGAGAAAGACCAGATTGAACATGTGGTCATTACAGAGATTCATTCGACTAGATTCAAGAATTTGAAAATGTTTTATGTGGAAAAGACTAGATTCCAGCAACTCTTGGACCACTGAAGAAGAATTGATTTAGTTTAGTTGTGACAAAGAAACTGAACACGGAGGTTTAGATTGCTTTTCTTTGCAGGGGCAGAAAATGGTACCAGTCGGAGGGTCATTAAAGAACCGTGCTATCATGCTCAGTAGTTCGAAAGGCAGTCTGGTACCAGGAATGACCAACCGCTCCCATCTCATGCTCATACTATTTATGTTGTTAGATATGAATCTAATTGGTAGCTGAAATGAGGAATAGGCATGGTCTCTTATATGTGTATTTAGTCAAAATAGTGTACAAAATGTATGGGAAAGGGTATGGTGTTGTCAGACTTTGTCTATCCTGGCAGATTTTGATTTTTAGAAGGGGTTCGTTGCCGAAGGAGAGAATCTGATATTGGTATGAAGGTGTTTTTCTCCTATGAATTTTCAGTATTTTATTTGCTGTGTTTGTGACTTCTCACTTTGCTTACTGCTCTGTTCTGTGCTATCAGCTGCTGAACCTCTGTTTCTGTTTCTAATTCGTCCCTGATTATTTGGAGTGCTGGATTGCCTTTACATTGTGCAGGTTGCCTTAAGAAAGGACATTTACTGTATCAATGATTTTATCATTTCTCTAGTTGTTTTGCTTTGCAGGACTTGAGTGATTCACAATGTACTTAAATATTATAGCAAGAAATGCTTGAACTAAACTTATATAACAACAGAATAATAACCTAGAAAATGTTGTTTGCAAAGATCATGGGTGCGAAGCTTGTATCAAACTAACAAAGCCTTTGTTCAAACCAACACTTCGACTAATTATATGTGTGTTATGATTTATCTTTTTGTAAAGAGCTTAGGTCGAATGCTTGGCAAGCAATTAAAGCTTTAAATGATTTGCATTTACTTTCCATGCTGTCCATCTCTATGCAATATCTTCATGGTTTGATAAGGCACATGTTTACTCTGTGTGTGTGTGTGTGTGAGAGAGAGAGATAGAGAGAGAGAGAGAGAGAGATAGAGAGAGAGAGAGAGGTGATTATTTCTTTTGTTTATGAGCATTGTTTGCTACTTAAGACCATTACTGCAAGCTGAGGAACAAATATGGTTATGCCAAAACTAAAATTCATATTGTGTGGGAAATAGTTGTTGTAGCATTAGAACATCTTGATGGCTCTGCAAACATGGCAAGCTATGTGGGCAAGGATGGCAAAAGGAAGTGGATGGAACATAAGTTTTCACACATCAAATATACAATAGTTCCCATGCAGGAACGCATCAAACAACTTAATCAGGTGAGCCTTTTCAAATTTAAACAATTTCTCACATATCAGTATAGAGTTCAGTTATTACACAGTTGTAAATCTAGTAGGGGATTTAGCTTTTTTTAAATATAACCTTTATTAGATGCTGCAGCACTTAACTTCCTGAGAAGAAAATGACAATCTTTTGTTAATGAGCTTTTCTAGTTAGTGACATGCATCTCACTATTATAACATGTATCATCTATGTGAGATCCTGAGTTTTATCTTGATAACACACTATGAAGATTACCTTGTGAGACACTTTTGCTGGTAAATTCAAGGAAAATGTTGACATTTTATCAATTTACATCACTCTTTCTATTTGTGAGGATGGTTGCTACCATTGAAATTTAAGTGTCCCCAAGGATCTGACTAAATCTTTCTGTAAACATATTGATAAAGTATCTCCATTGCCATCAATTTCACATAGGTCCCTATTTTATAAATAATTATGCTATTATAATCTTGATTATATCCTCCACCTTATGCGATATACAACCAAGAAATGAATAAATCCATGATTGTCAATTGGTTGACACACTAATATTTGATAATTTATATTGCTGTTCTTGAAACAACCAAAGGGGCAGACATCTCTTGTACTGGATGTGTGGTAGGGAATGCTTGGTAGAGTCTGTCTATGCACATGAATATATAACGAGAACATCTTGGGTATCCCCTGATATTTCCGTAAGGCATACCCCTTGCGAGTATGCCATGGACCTCCCAAAACACCTGAAAAGAAGCAGAAATATAAAGATTGATTCTTGGTGTAAGATGGAAACTACTTAGTTCGATTCTAAAACTCATAAACATGTTGGAAATCAATATTGCACAGGTGTGCACACCCAAAAGTTTTGGGCTGGACTTAAATATCATAGTATAATGGGCTATTTTACTTGGGTGGATGTGTAAGCATTTACATAGGTAGGAAGAAAATATAATGTATTGGATAAATAAAAAGGCAAGACAAAATGGTAGATCGTAAATACTATAATGATGGGGTACATGGCTAGGGATGTTCCCTTACAACATAACTCCTAATAAATAATTAATTTTAACTAGAAATATTGCATGCCCTTTTGTGTTGTGAAGGATTCTTTTTTTGTTGGTAACAATGTTTGCTTAGGTAGGGCATCAATAGCTCTCATATAGGTAATTCTGTGCTATCTAATTTTATAGGAGAATATTATTGCCTTTTTCCTACTTGGAGAATCTCCCACATGTATTATTGAATGCTTGTGCTTGAGCATGTGCATGCTTTGTGGAACCTTTCACTTGTACTCTCCATTCTAACAAAATACTTGGCTTGTGCTTGTGCTTGTGCATCTCTCTTGCGCAAGTCTATATATTGAGAGCTTGTGCTTTCTTGGAGCAAATCTTGGATTAATGTATTGTAGCATTTACTTGATTGTTGAATATTTTGATGCTATTGCTATCAACCTCATTTCAAGTAAATGACCATATGTAAACACTGCATTCTTTTCATCTTTTTTCCCTCAGTAATTTGTCTTTCCATGATGTTAGATCCATCTCATTGAGTTAAGTTGTATTTGCACTTTGCTGGCTTGCTACCGGAGCTAGAAGATTGTGCCTTCTGTCCATGGAGTGTTCATGTTTGAAGAAAGCATCAAGTATAGTACATAATTGGAGCTGAGGATGGGGCTTCATTAGCAGTTGACTTCTCATCGTTTTTGCACGAGACTCTCCCATAAGGAAGATCTCATTAGGAATATTATTTTATTGTTTTCCTACAAGCCGGAGTTTTGCTTCCTACTTGGCGAATTTTGTCTAAGAGAACTTTATTTATTTGCTCTGAAATTTGACCAGCATATAGATCTTGGCATCTACGTTAAAGTTTCCTTTTGCATCAAGGTCTATTTCAGCTTCTATGTGTGTAATGTCCTGCCCCTTTCGAAGACAAAAAAAAAAAAATTTGCCACCAAAAGAGCCAGGTTTCGATCTTGGATTTTAAACTGAAAACTTGAGTGTCTTGTTTGCTGATTTGGGTTATTCAGTGTTTTGTATGTTTGGAGATCATATGAACATTCAATGTACTAACTCCAATTTTCAAATATCATATTAACTCATGAATTTTCAACAAGACATTTTGACAAACATTTGTCATGCATACTCAAAAATAACAGGGCAACTCTCAAGAATGGATCACAACTTGAAAACTATCAATCCCAATTCTACCAAATTCGAACACTAGCTTCTTCCAATATAGATACACAAACCCAATAAAGGAAATTGCATTAAAAGGAGTATACCCGGAATTGTGAAGATCTGATACAAATCTGGAAATGTTCATCAGCACACAGAAATCTTCATTTTTTTATCATAAAATGCAATTTACAAACTTCTCCAGCATACAACTTACGTTTTTGAATACCCTTTTTGGAGACAATAACAAAGCATGTAAGAATTCCTCCAAAGACTAGGCGTTTGGACCTAGGCAAGCAACTCGTCCCCCAAGGAATGTACTGCCATGCTAGGAGCAGGTACGACTGCTAATAAACACTACAAAAATCCAATGAAAGTCTCCAAAACCTGCAGAAAAGGTGGCGGCTAGGTCTGTAGTTGCAAGTAGATCTCAAACTTCAACAAACTTTTGCTGAGTGTGCATCCAAATCGCTCTATTTTGGCCCTAGATGGTACGGCCAGCTGAAGGAGTGAAGTGCAAATGAAATGGAACAAACCCTCTCCAATCTGCTCAAAAATATCTGAAAATATCACCTGTATCAGCTCAATTGCATCCACTGAGTATGAATGCTCATTAACCAATCTAAAGGTATCTTTCAACCTCAAGATATAGTGTCCTTGTATGTGGTTTTCGTCACAATACAAGCTTGGAATGACTGAAATCTTGCAACCTGCAAGTCTCACACAATAAGCTTCAAGAATAATAGCCAGAGATGTTGAAAATGAAGTTTCATTGCTCTTCTTATAACTCTCCAAGAGGGGTCGACCTCTTTTTTCCTCTTTCCAAAGCAATATTAAAATAAAACATTTTAATATTAATTCTCATAACTTGGCCGACCATATTAACAATTGAATATTATAAGTCACCTTTATATTTCTACTTGTTTTTTAAGTGACTAATAAACCTTATATCTCCCACATATGAAATATTATAAAGTTAAACTATATTAAATATTTAATTAACTTTACACATTAAAATCTCTGCCTCCTAGACCCCGGAATCCCAAACAAATTATGGAAACGGATACCCATTTCGCCAAGGTATTCAATCGTACTGTCCGTTTCCACCGATTCCCTAGTTGACTGACTTACTAAAAATAGTAAGTCCTCCCACAAGTGTCCGAAACGGCCTGAAAAGATGGCAACGGAAAATTTTGCTCGTCCAAACAACAATCCACGTCACTCGGTGGGCTCCCAACCAACTGACACTGCCTACGGGAACCCTTGAGTAGGCAAGTTCACTCATCTCCTGTTGTCCGACTAAGAAGGGGACATTACAATGTGACATTGTTGGATGACCTCATGATTTGTACTCAAAATTAAACATTATGGGGTTGGACTGAAAGTTTTCAGTTGGATATATCTTGTGTTTCCAAGGACTTGATTGGTAAGCATGATTACCAATTATTTTTGAGTTTATTTCAAGTTATTTGGCCAAATATTTTCTGAAGATCATTGCATTCATTCCCAGCCTAATAATTGAAAGCAATGAAACTCCAGAAAGTCACGGAGTTGTAATTACTATTGCAAACCTACCCATGATGAAAAGCATTGTTTCAAGAAAATTTGTCATTGTAATTAACAAAACGTGAATGCTGATAAGGGTGATCAATCTAATGTTTTCCTTGCTTTGATTGCTTAAGGTTTTTCAAAGAATGAATGGATTATTGATTGTGATGTATCTGTTATGTGTTTAATAACTCCTTGCTAGCCATATTTATTATCCTGAATGGATGCCATCCTTCCATAGGAGTCCATGGGGGATGAATAAATTTTACTTCACTGTAGACACTTCTCACTCTATCTTATCTCATATATTCCTTATTAGACGTTATATTTTATCTGGTCTCTATACCATACCAGTGATATCAGAACAAATTTGAGACTCTTTTTTGTCTTTTTAGATTTTGATTCGTCTAAGATAATAACACCAAAGTTATGTAATTTTGTCCAAGATCATTGGTAGATACTTCTGACAGTTGCACTGAACTTTTATAAAATCTGTGTGTACACATGAAAGTTATAGTAAATTCAGCACAAGATATTGTTAGTTGGGCCATGGTTGTCAAATCATTTGCATTATTTTCTCCAAATTTGAAAAATTATGATTGATAATTTATTAGCAAAGGTGGCAAAAAAATTGGATTGGCAACTAATTAGGGAGAAATTGGCAAAAGTCATAATATCAACCCTTTTTCTGAAATAGCAATGTTTTAAAAAATCAGATAGTTGCAAAAAAAAAAAAAAATCGGGGGCTGAAAAAACTGCAATATTCGTGGTAATCTTGATTGAGTTTTTTGCCATATTGCTCTTGTTTGGGGTAATCTTGAAGTTACATTGTTGAATTAGTGTTGAAGAAAATCCATGCCATAACTAAAGTCATAGCCTATGGAAATAAACATAGGATTAAAAGCAATTATATACGAAGTCCTCATCATAGTTATGAAAATCCCGATTTAATATTTAATCCGATACGATTTTTTCCGATTCAGAAGGGTTGCCGATTAAAATCGCATCGGAATCCCGATTTTTGAAAAAATAAACAATTTTTGCCGATTTTTTTAAAAAGATTATGATGTGGATGAATTTTTTATTTTTTTAATAAAAAATTGTATTTTCTTTGTTCCCCATTCTTTTTCCATGCTGATTCCGATTCGATTCCTATTTTCTCAACTATGGTCCTAATCTTAAGACTTAAATAAAAGTTGTATATAAAAATTAAAAAAGAAAAAGTTATATTTATTTCAAAAAAAAAATCCAACAATTAGTGTGCATTGATGCTTAAAAACCTTAAGAGGGACCTATCAAACCAAGGCATGAAAAATATGACTATCCTTGAACTTCAAAAAGTCATACTAAACTTTCAGAACACGAAGAGACTGTCAAATCCAAAATGGATAAATTGAAGGTGTCTTTTAATTATAGTTTTACTTTTAATGATGCAGTGAGCAGGCATCGTTATGAAATGGATAAGCTTTCTTAATGTCAAATTTCATTAAATACTCCAATGAAATTTCAAATTTACCAAAACATGGTAAATAGAGAGGACAGAGCAAAGTTTCCTAAAGACAATGAATACAAAGGATGATTCAAGCACACAATCCCCATACACAAGAAACATCTTCCCGAGTGTGATGGGTATGACATATCAGACATTAAATTGGATCAATAAAATAAAGCATCACTTCTTTTTCAAACCTAGTTGAATAGATGAGGAGGCAATTACAATTGGAAGGAGAATCTTCATGTTGGTTTAACTCATGATGACAAGTGATTGAAGGATCATCTTTACATGGAATGGATTTTTGGATTTTCATTTAAAGAAACTTCAACTCACACATAGACTAGTTTATCACTAGACGTGACTTTGGGAATTGCTAGCCATCTTATCAACCAAGGTTCCTCTTGGTCATAAATTTGTTCCTCTAGACAACAGATTGAAATTCAAAGAAAATGTAAAGAATAGTTGAAGTTCTTCACAAATATATGGAAGGGTGACTCGCTTCTTTGAAATGTATTTTTTATATATATATATATATTATAAAAATCAAGTAAATATGAATGCAATACAATAGGGAAATAAATGAACGATCTTTAATGGTTTATCACTTAATCTTAAGGATCCTCATGAAGCCATTCAAATTTAAGCAATATTTTAAACAACAGATCACATGCACATCTCAGCATGAAAATGAATACCCTTCAACAACACCATCAAATTGGAAAGAAAGAAATACGAATATCACACAAAGTATCTGACAATTTGAGAATATTTGTATTTGATTTCTTCAACAACTGTACATTAAGATGTTGACACTACAATATGCTTCTCCAGAATTATGATCGAAACCCTTTGTTTCTTCTTTTCATCATTTTTATACACAATTATATTGGTTAAGAGGGATAACCAACACAACTACTTATAGCTTATTTTCTCCTAATTATTTAGTATAGAAACTATCTTTTATTTTAAATTACAGTTTACATTTGGACACACCTGGTCCATGAAATAATACAATGAACAAATAAATGATTTGAGATTTTTCCCACAAAGGGGAGGTAGGTAGGAAATAAGCTCGCTAAGAAGCTGCTCCATCAACTTCTTTTCCTTTAGAATCCTTCTATTAATTTTTCATCTAGATCTTCAACCACGTGTCGAGGCAGTCCAAATTAGGTTTGTCCATTCTAAGCATCCTGGAATCATTCATGCCTTTTCCATATTCAGTCTGATCATTGTTGGTATCTATGATGTTTATCAATTTTAGGAATTGGCTTTTGATTGAGAAAGTCCTATAATATTGCTAAGAACTTCTTCATTAAGAAAACTTTAGGAAAACCTCATCCCAATATCCAATCAATATTCCCAAAACCTTTTAAGGGTATCCTTCCATGAGGCATCCGTGCATTTCATCATACAGGCACCAATTTTTGACAGATTTCTTCAAGCCATAGTAGTGGCAGATGCTAGGCAAGGATGATCCTGAGAGGAGAAGAAGCAAGATTTTGTTCAAAAGGAAGGAAGTCTGTGTCACATTTGAGGCAAGCAACTTCAAGAGAATGTTTGGCTTTCCTGAACCTAATAGTAGACCTATTTAGGAGGTAATAGAGCCATAGAAGTTGGAGGAGTTTGTAAGCAAGTGCGCCAATTTGACAATAGAGGAAGCAAACAAGCTGATGAAACATGGCAACTAAGGACTAAAAATGCACTAGCTCAAGATAGAGTAGATAAAATGCGTGATGAATGTTGTGATGTCTAGGCTGTCCAAAGAACAATGGGCCTTAGACATACCCATGTGGCTCATGCTATACGTGTAGGGGATTATGGATGGTACCCGATTTGATTGGGCAACTCATTTAGTGGAGTGCATCCACAATTTCATGTTGCAGAGCACAATAACCTTTCCATGGCGTTTCATGACATTGCATTGTTTTTTGATGCGATAACATTTGAGAGGTTTGAGATACCGAATTTTGAATCCCCTTGACAAATTATAGAGGGCTTGCCCTCAAATTTTAGGTGGACTATAGTTGCAACAACAATGAAAGTGTGAATCATAGGGCAAGGAAGGAAGAAGGCAACAAGGAAGAAGGAGGCACCAACGGTGCAATCGAGTGATCATTATTAGAGGAGGAAGATGGATATGATATTGACACGCCAACTGAGGAGTTAGAGACTAAGATAAATAAAGAGGAGGTGTTTGTGACTATTTTGTAATAGTTAGAGAAGGAAGAGAGAAGACAAAGGCAACATCCACAACCGTAATCACAACGACAACTACAACCTGTTGGTCAAGAATCCACCTTAGGTATGGAATGTTTCATCCATGCACCCTAAACCCGACCAACATTGAAAGGCTGAAAGGAAAAAATGCCTCCCGTGCCAATCTCCAGAGAGGGCTGGTTCCCTTACTACTCTAACTTGGGGATTTTAGATTAAGGAACAGGAAAGAAATTTGAAATGTCTGAAAGGGATGGGAAATATGGCCTCAAGCCAGATGAACAGGGGTGATGGACAAACAACACGATAACTTAATTGCACTCTGAATCAATAGCACTTCATACAAAGAAAGTAACATAAATTAAAATCAGATATCTTATATATGTAGTTTCCAGAATTATTCCAATGTTCACCCTCTATCGGAAGCTAAATCCAGACGTAGAATTATAGCCTACAGACAAAGTAGAGAATTTGACAGAAATATAAGATAGAAAACATACACATAAAAAGAAGTCCAGAATTAGAGCCAAGGTTTCTTTGTGTTCATAGCAGAATTCATGTACATCAAGTCTCTAGAAAAATGCCCATCATATTACATTAGAATTGCCGGCTTTTATAGAGGATTCCGCCTCTGAAACATAATGTACACCCACATCTCATCGCGGTGGCAACAAAGATTGGATTTGAGCACTCATCAAACAATAATGAGGCATGGCCCGAATTGGATGACTCATGGAGAAGTGGCTGCATGGCTTCAATGCGGCGATATGATTCGCCTGTGGCGCTATCTCCTCGCTTGTTGGAACCGCCTCAATGGAAGATCGGATTCTGAAATCCGGGAACATTAAATCTGGAAGCTTCTCTGACCGACTTCACTTAGATGGATGAGGATGCGCCTTGCTTCATCACTAAGAAGCGCTTCTGAGGAATTCTGGCTGAGGCAGGGGGGCTAGAGTGAAACAGGCGCTTTACGGATGCAAGTCCCACCTACGTTTCGTTGTTTTCTGGCCCGAAATGGGCTTGCGCTCCAAAACTGCAGCGAAACGACTTTGCTATCTTGGGAGCAGCGCCGGCGTGGAAAAGTCAAAGACGCTTTTTCTCTTACTAGGCCCGAAACTGCCTTGCGCTGGAAAACAGGAGCGAAATCACCTTGTTGCCTTGGGAGGGGCGCCAGAGTGGAAAAGTCAAAGGTGCTTTCTCTCTTGGCAGGCCCGAAACTGCCTTGCACTGGAAACTTGGAGCGAAACACCTTGATGCCTCGAGAGGGGCACCAGGGTGGAAAAGTCAAAGGCTGTTTCTCCCTTGGTAGGATCGAATTCGATTTGCGCTGGGAAACTAGAGCGAAACGCTCCAGACCATACTTAGCATATTTTCTTTGAAAGTGCTGCTGCGCCTTGGAAAAGTCAAAGGTCATTTCTCCCCTTCTAACTCCGAAAAGGAATTGCGCTTGCAAATTTGGGCGAAAACACTTTGGGCCCCACACTGCCTTGGGAGTTTGAAACAAGATTGCGCTGACTTTGAGGGCGGGTCAAAGGCACTTTTGCCCAAAAGAAGCCCGAAACTGGGCTGCGCTCATGATTTGGGGCGAAACGACATTGGGCCCCACATTAGCATTTTCTCTCCACAAAGTGCGTTTCGCCCAGAGAAGGACCGAAACGGAATTGCGCTATCTCCCAGGGGCGAAAAGGATGGGCCCCGCACTGTGTTGAAGCAGATTTACACTAAGTGTTAGAACAGAACGAAAGCATTTTCGCCCAGGTTAGCCCCGAAAAGGCTTTGCTCTCTCCAGCCAGGGTGAAAAGACCTGGGCCCACCTAGCATTTTTCCCTTTGAAGTTGAGTTTCGCCCAGCCAAGGCCCGAAACTGCCTTGCGCTCTCACACAGAGGCGAAAAATCATGGGCATCACTTACGTTTTCTTCTCCTTAGCTAGGTTTCGTTGCTCTCTGGCCCGAAACAGGCTTGTGCTCTACTCCTTGTTCCGAAACCAACCTGCGCTTGGAGACCTGGCGCGAAACTACCCTTGCCCTCAAAAAGACAAAGATCCCGCATGGTGAGTAAACAGGAAAAACTGCACACTCCCTTGGGCGCAGCCAACAAACTCTGACAGCAAAACGCAAGAAACCGAACACATTCTAAAAAGAGAACAGAGTTTCGGGGGAGAAGAAATTACTGAATATCAAAATTTTACAAAGGAGAACAATGTGGCAGGAATGCCAACACAACCTCAACTGCCAAAGCAGGCGGTAAAGATAATACCTCCTTGGGAGCCATCTTTAACTCAACCATTGAGTATTAGTGGCAAAAGTGGTTGGAAGGTGAACCCACCATTACAATAGGTTGTACACAACAACAAAAACGAGTAGGAGGCCAGCCAAGACATTTATAGGTCAATATGTCAAAGGGCCAAACGTATATCGTGGTACCAACAATGGTCCTTGCGCAAGTTCTAGCATAGAGGGTCACCAAGGGGGTACAAGTTACACTTGCACAAGTTGGAAGTAAAAGTGTGCAAGAGAGTACCACAGGAGAGGAGAGAGAGGTGGAAGAGCATAGGATTGCAAGAGAAGATTAGCAGTCGAGAGGAGAGAGAGGTGGAAGAGCACAAGATTGCAAGAGAAGATTAGCAGTTGAGGTAGTCAGCTATGCAAGAGACTAGGACAACACAATAGGGAGTGAATTAGACAGTGGGACAACAACGCAGTCGGAGGTAATTGTAGTGGATGTTGCAAAGGAGATACAACAAACATGGTGCGTTGGAGACATTAAACGGAGTGCCTAGAGAGGAGATGCAACGAGGGTTTGATTTGGGGACACTTGGATTACATTTAGTATTGGGAGGTGATGCAAGAGCAATGCCTCCTCCATTTCACCATGAGGATTTGGACACTACACATCTACGACAATATGGGGATGATGTGGCACAGTGTGCTTATCCTTCTTTGGGAGAAGTACCAATGGAGATAACCTTGAGCACTACACAAAATGACAAGGGAAGGGTGTTGTTTCAACACCTACAATTATGGAGATGGGTCAATCAAGCCAAGCAATGACGAATGAAGATATGCCAAGTGTAGAGGAGCACTTGCTAATTCAAGACAAAGCAAAGGGGAAGCATACCAAAGAAATAGGTGAGGTGAATGATGAAGTGACAACCAAGGCGACTCTAACAATCATATGATCATTGAGATGCCCAATTTGAGATAGCCCCCATTACATGGAGAAATGATTGATGAACAAATTGAGAACTTTTTTGGAAAGATCATTGGAGTCATGGAGAGAGCATGCAATTGCTCTTGGATAGTGGCACCTGTGGAGACATTGAGGGTAGAAACTAAAGTGGCCAAGTTGGCTAGTTGGGCACAACATGACGCACAAATAAAGAATTTGGCAGAAATAGCACAAACTCAACCATGGGAGCTGGGTGAGGGCAGCAGTATGCAAAGCATGATTGAAGGGATGAACTTGCTAGAGGAGATGCAAGTATTGTGTAGACATTGGCCGCGAATCTACATTTTAGAGGATAAGTTGACACTTGTCCTTGTCCTCCAACGTCCAGACGTGTGGACTCATCGTCTAGACGGGTTTCGCCAGCGTCCAGACATGTGGACTCATTAGACAGGTTTCGCCAGCGTCCAGACATGTGGACTCCTCAAGATGAATTTGCTCGGTCCTTCCGTCGGTCTGTTGAATTATTATGCAATCGTCAAGAATCAAGATAATGGAACACAACCCCTGCTTGCTCCTGTAGGTCAGTTGTCCTACTAATGAGTTGATGCCTTCTCCTTTGCCCAATATTTCGATAGATCCTTCTTGTCCCGTGGCCTTTGCCTTGAAGTCTATCGATCTGTTGGCAAACTGTAGCCCATCCTTGGTCTATTTGATTTTGATTGAGATCCCTGCTTCGGGTCTCATGTTTTCCTCAAGCCTGTGCGATTCGTCCTCTTCCTCTTGCTGGTCGAATCTCACTAACGTTGGGCTGCCGCACTCCTAGCTACCCGAGATTCGGTCGGTCCCTTTGTCGTTCTTGACGACAGCTTCGGTTTCTACGAGCTTGCTGAGGTAGACCCAAGGGTTTGTCCCCAAGAACATGTAGTGATGGGTTGACTTGAACTATATCCATAGATGGTCCTTGCGGCCCAATCCGCGGATTAGTTGACCTAGGGGTAGTAGGAGGGGAATTTCTTCCTCTTGGGCTATCGTTATGGAGGCCAACCACACTCCTCCCTTGGCCAGGTAATCTTGGGTTACCCAGTAGTCCTAACAAACTATCTGGATTCCCCATGTTACCTCTGTTTCGTGCTTGGTTTATAAGTTCCGCTTGCAAACTTGGTTCCGCATGTGCTTGATTGCCAATTGTCAGTTGGTGCAGGATTCTTAGCTTCCTATCTGCTCTTATCAATCATCGGCGTTGTTGAGAAATGTAGCTCGGACAAGAACTTCTTGCACAGGCTTCAGTATGAACGTGCTAGAAGTGGTTCGAGACATTTCTAATTCTATTTTGAAATTCACTTAAGTGATTTTCTATGTTTAAGTTCACTTAAGTGATTCTATTTGGTAATTCAATTAAGTGATTCTATTTTGAAATTCAGTTAAGTGATTTTCTATTTTTAATTTCACTTAAGTGATTCTATTTTGTAATTCACTTAAGTGATTCTATTTTGAAATTCACTTAAGTGATTTTCTATTTTTAACCTTACATCTCAAGATGAGATGAGATCTAATATTAGGGTTAGAGAGATTAGGGTTACCTTTTTCAAGGATAAAAGGAGAAGATCAAGAGTGTTTTAGACACACAGAAAGGAGAAAGAGAACAGATTTCAGAAGGAGAATTGCAAGCTTAGGAGGAGAAGAACAGTGAAATTGCTGGCCAGAACGGCAGCAAGAGAGCAGTGTGCTCTGCTGTAGCTGTAGCCTCTTTTAACTGTAATATTGCAGGTTCAGAAATATATTTAGCTTTTCCTGTTCATGCTGTTTATTTTTCCAGTCATCTGTGTGATTGTTGCATGTTTGAATAAATTATTCTCAGATCTGATTTATTTTAAAATAACATAGGACAGCAGTTATCTAGGGTTAGGAAAATTTACAGGCGCCACCTTGCTTCTTCAAAGCATCTCTGAGGTGCGCATTGAGCTAAGGCCACTTGGTATTGATCTGAGAAGGCCGATTCCGTGCTCGAATCATTTCCTTCTCCTGCAGTGCTCATTGGCCAGTTTGAGGTTTCCTGAACCATTCGTTGCATTCGCCTAACTTCTCATTGATGGCGTTGTAAGTCATTGCAGCCAACCGATATTCTGCCACTTCTCGGCGTTCAGTCGGTCGTTGCATGGCTTCATCAAATGGCGTCCTTCGCCAACGGGGAGTTACACCTTCACCCTCTGAGGAATTATGTATTCCTCCGTTCTCCTTATCTTGTGATTCCTCGTCTTTGATTACCTGTGTTGTTTTGAGGAATCATACTCCTGCTTGTCGGCTTCGGATCTCGTCCCGTTGTCTTCGTCGATCCGGGTTGGGATTTGGGTAGGGCATATTAGAATCTTGAGGCAATTTCTCATCACTGCTTGAATCCACCAGTCGTTTTCCCTTCATTGGTTGTGTGGTTACTTCTCGAATATCCATCCATAGTATTTCAACAATATGTTCCCTTCTAACTTGATTTTCATTATTGGCAGCTAGATGTTGATGTGGCTCCCTCGTCCCTGCTTGTTTTGGCGATCTTTGTCGTACCGGAGAACATCTCATTGAGGCTGTACTGGAAGCACTTTTTGTGTTAAGAAGGATTCGTAATGTGGCTGGAGATGAGTTACCAGAGTCTGAGGAGGATGCGTTGTTTCCCAAGGGCTCTTCGGTGTTGGGATCAATATTGTTGCTTAGTTATTTGCCTCGTCTCCTCAGTTCTTGCTCCAATAGTCTTCTATTCCTCTGCCTCCTAGAGCGTCGCAAGCTGCTGGCTAATGGTGCTGAAGTATTTGAAGTTAGGGAGAATACGCTACTTTTCGAAGAGGTTCCCTCATTGCCATCCGCACTTCCTCTTAACTCTGCTTGTTCTCGTTCAACCCATTCAACTCTTCGTGCATCTTGCCGTTCTTGCATTCGCTGCATGGTTTCATCCAATTCTTGAATCACCTGTTCTCGCAACCGTACATTATACTGCCTTAATGTTTCATACTCCTGCAACCTTTGCGTTTCCTGAGCCATCTGTTGCAGGATTTGAGATCCTTGACCTTCATCATCTTCCACTTCTAGAACCTGTTCCTGTAAAGCGACATCCGTGAGGGTTTGGAGTCGCTCCTCTACTTCGCTATTTGGAAATCGAACGTGGACTTGTAATCATCTCTGTTCTCCCTCTCAAGGTTTTCTCTCTGTGCGATTACTGGTTCGCTTTCTGCACCAAATAGCCAGTCTAGGTTTGTTGGTGCATCCTCTCGAACAATGTTACTCAGTTGCCTGTGTTCATAGGATCGAATACCTGGTCGAGCTTCATCTGTGTCTTTTCCAGAAGTGTCGCCTGTGGTTTCTAAGTTAATCGTGTTCACTTGTGCCTGTGCCTTATACACCTTTAACTTAGAACCATTCACCATGTCAAGGGAACTTGTCCCATCAAACTTCTTTATCCGGAAAACTACGTTGTCCAAGACCTCTTCCAGTTGGAAGGGTCCAAGGCATAGAGTTTTAAAATTCCCTGGCTTAATCTCTCTTTTCCCATTGTACTTGAGAACTAATTCACCAACCTTCAAATTCATCTTTCGGAGATGTTTGTCATGCCAATGCTTCCATCATTGTTGAACAATCTCCGTCGCTCATTGTGCCATTACCCTTTTCTTGCCTAGCTGTATCAATGCTATGAGCCTCTACTCCATACTATCTTTGGGTTTCAACGACTACCCTCAAACTTGGTACTAGAAATTCTACGGGTACTACCGCCTCCTATCCATACTTTAATTGAAAGGGTGTGTGGTTCGTGGTTGGTTTGAAGGTGGTTCTATATGCCCACAGAATCGCTGGCAAGCGCTCCTCCCAATCCGCTCCTTCAACTCCACATGTTTTATACATAATGGAAACCTGGACCTTGTTTGTCACCTCCGCCTACCCATTCGCCCTAGGATAATACGGGCTTGACAAGGAATGGAAGATCCTGAATTCTTTCGTCAAATTTTGGAGGATTTTATTAACGAAATGGCCTCCCCTGTCACTTGTCAATTGAAGAGGTATGCTTAATTGTGTGATAACCTACTCATACAAAAAGCGAACCGTGCTCCTTGCAAAATTATCTGGTAAGGCCCTTGCTTCGACCCATTTCGTTAGGTACTCCGTTGCGACTGTGATATACTTGCACTTCCTCTTACGACTAGTTTGCAGTGGACCCACAAAATCCAAACCCCACCTCTCAAAGAGTTATTGAGGTTGCGATGGATCCAATGGCATGAAGTCTCGTTTCAACGGCTTCCCCGTTCTTTGACACGTATCACATGCCTTAACATAGTTCTTGGCATCGTGATAAAGGGTAGGCCACCATAGACCTGCCAATAGCACTTTCCTAGCTGTTGCGTCGGGTCCCATATGACCTCCGACCAATCCCTCGTGTGCCTCCTTCAGGGTCTATTGTACTTCATCTTCCATCACACATCTTCGCAAAATGTGGTCCTCCCCCATCTTGTATAGCAAACCTGCAATCAAGGTAAAGGGTGCCGCTTTCGTAATCACGTTCCGTTGTTCAGTCCCCGTCATCTCCTTTGGTAGCTCTCTTGTCGATAAATATTCCCCTATATGTTTATACAATGCGGGTATCACAATTATCATGAATAATTGTGCGTCGGGGAACTCATCCAGTTTTCCTCCTATAGGTTCTCCTTAGCGAATCCTTGACAGTGGTCCACTATTACGTGCTTCTTTCCTGGTCTCACTACCACTCGAAATACGAACTCCTGCAGGGTGATGAGCCATCTACTCACTCGTCCATAGATCGTAGGTTTGTTGATCAGGTACACCAATGCCTGATGATCTACATAGAAAGCAAAAGGGTTAGCCAATAAATAGTGTCGGTACTTTTGTACTGCGTACACCATCCCTAGTGCTTCGTGTTCTATCAAACTGTAGTTATTCTCGGCTCGAGACAACAATCGACCTGCAAAGTATATGGGCTGATACAACAGTCTTCTTTACTGGAGTGCTTGGCTTTGTCAATGGCATCACATGGATCCACTTGAATATAGTTGGTGTGTGCTCCAGAATTATTTTGGGAGGATTTAACCTTGGGAACTGTAGCTTTTCTTGTGTCATAGCATTCATCATTAACGCACTGGCATGGAAAGCCATTGAAAAATTTATGGAATACTGCATCAAAAAATTCTTGATGTGGCTTGAAAAGTATGATGCCCAATCATATGCTACACTAACCATTACTCCTCCCATGTATGGTGTGATCCAAGTGGGCATCTTCGGGCCTCCTTGTTTTGACATGATTACATTCATGGTGCATTGTAGTTTTGGTGTCTTCAATTGCTGCATTTTCAGTCAGCAGCTCCTGTGTTTCAAAAATTTTGCTACCTCTTCCACACTCAGATTGATGACCTCATCTATCAAATTCTTCCATCAGTTTAGGTCAAATGCCTCCTTTCTCACTGGTATCCCAGAACTTGGCAATCCAAATGTT
This sequence comes from Wollemia nobilis, assembly GCA_028583015.1. Lineage (NCBI taxonomy): Eukaryota > Viridiplantae > Streptophyta > Pinopsida > Araucariales > Araucariaceae > Wollemia > Wollemia nobilis. The sequence goes on from JAQPPZ010000030.1 coordinate 3,180,788, forward strand.
CTTTGGAAATTGCCAGGGGAAAACACTACCTGAATCTTCGGAACCATTCATAACTCTCCTCATGTGATGCTGTTGATCACACATTTGCAACATCTACAACAGAAGTTCCTTAAAATATTCTTAATCAAAATTGGGAATTTGCAAAATATAGTGTACACTTGTGTTTTTGAACGCAACCTTCAGTGGATGATCTGGAAAATTCTTGTGCCACCAATTCTTGCAAAACTCTCCTGTTGGTTGTTGCCATGTCATGTCCTACAAGGGAATTTGCATTTGTTCTCTTCCATTGCCTTTCTCCCTCTCTAGAGGCGAAGCCTCCATTTCTCTCTCCTTTGGAGTTCTAGTTCTTGGCCTCTCCCTCGACTGTATGCCATGTTTCCTGCTCCTATCCTACTCAGCGTTCAAACCGTGTTTCTCTCCCTACCACGCACACATTTTGCAAAGCCTCTCCTAGCACATTCTTGTAGCACAACAGTGAGGTTCCCAACAATGAGATTGAATGGTAGGGTTTAGGTGTGAACACATTTGTAGTCGGCGCCTTGGAACAAAGTCATCATCATCTGCTTAGATGGCAATGTCTAAGACAACAAGTTGAATGTCAATCCTTCAGTCAATATGATGGCGTCACCTTGATGGCATACTCCAAGCGGCATTAGTAGTTTGGCATCCACATGATGGCATGACGACATGACAGCATGGTCTCCTAACAACGACTCTCCAACAAGATGCCAATTATGGTACGACAATTACTCAACAACTGTCGTCGACAATCGTCTGTATGCCTTTGCACTCTTGACTTCGATCCTTAACTGGCAATAACTGACTGCGTACTCCAACCTGCAACCAAAATACCTTGCCAATACATAAGTCTAATATGCTAATATATTGATATCAACATACAAACATCTGACACATGAATAGAGAATGGTTTAGTATTGATAATTTGCTAGAATGGCATTTACAAATTACAGCATTGAACTCAGACTCGTTTGCTCCATCAATGGCAATGGTCTCTCAATCCTCGGATATCTATATGGATTGTACTCACACGCTTCCTCTATATAATCATATGCTTATCACATCCATATCTCTACAATAATGAAGGGAGGGGAGGGGGGGTCCTCCTTTTATAGCGTAGTCCTTGCTGTTGTCGGCAACGGTTTCTAGGACAAGTGGTGGTGCTTAACTGAATTCCCCCTTTCCTACATACATGAGACATGTGCCAACTTTACCTTATGTGCAATATTTGACTTATGACACTTATGACAGCTAACTTATACTTTTTGCATTTCATACTAATTACATTTCATTGGCATTAACCAATCATTTCTTACATTTCATTTAAACTCAAAACTTAATACATTTTGTGTTGGCAATTATGCCTGATTATCTCACAGGTAAATTTCTAGCTACAACCCCTCATTTATAGCTAATGTCCATATATTAAAGAACCAAAAAAATAATCTTCGCAGTTGTGTCCTTTACCGGAACCTTCTTTTCTAGGACTACCGTTCTAGGTACCATCCAAACTAAGTTTAGCCACAGTCCTCCCTGGACGATACCAACTGGGATCATATTCGCTCGTATCTTGTGGTTCCCACCATTATTGAGGGTAAAATTTGTTTTTTATAGTGAAGGCAGCAAATCAATTCCTATGTTGTAGAAAAATGAAAAAGGCTTTCCATTTCCCTTTTCATACTATATATAGAGCAATATCAAATATGGTTTTTATCTTTACAATGTGGGCTATTCCTTTGCAGAGAGTTGCAGAAGTAAGAAGGGTTGTGGACGTGCTAGAAAGTCTGAATCTTGGATTACTAGCTCAAAGTGCAAATACAATAACTGATATAACCAGATTGGATGTGACTATGTTTAAAGGCCGACTTGATCTTAGCCATGTTGCAGTTTCAGGGCATTCATTTGGGGGAGTAACTGCAGTGGTGGCAGCTGGGGCAGATGCAAGATTCTGTTGTTGTCTTGCTTTGGATGCGTGGTTGGAACCGATGACAGAGGTAACACTTGGCTATGTAGTTGAGCCGTAGGTACCTATCATAGGATATGCAAGAGTTTATTATTGTAGAGATACATTTACAAAAATTGCATCCTTTCAATTTTAATATCGAAGATAATATTGATGATCTAAGTGTATTTTCCATAGATTTTTTTATTAGATACTGTTGTAGGACCAATCCAAATGTTGACAGGGCGTCTCATATAATCATGATTCTCACCTGATATAACTTTCACATTTTTTGGTTTAATATTAGACATATTTCCTTTGATAAATCAAATTCAACTTGTAATGATTTTTAAAAGCGTGTCTACTATTGAAAACATATGATTTCTAATTCCTCTGCAATTAGTTTGGTTGTGTATCTAATTTACTAAAAGAAGAACAGAAAAGACATTCACTTTTTTATTTTGTATTTATGTCAGGAAAACTATGAACAACATGCTGGCAATGTCCCTATTTTGTTGCTTAATACTGAAGCATTTGACTGGAAAGCTTTAAGGGAGTGTCGGTTGAAGTTACTCAGAAAACGAGAAACAATGTCTATTAATGGCAGATCACTTGTGACTGAGCTGATCACAATTAAGGTACTTTCCCCTCACATGCATCAAATTGTCATATTCTTTGACTTTATACTGTACAATGTGCAAGTCTCATTGAATGAAATTCCAAGGGCTTAATGTGAACTCGGTTTTGTTGTGATGGTATTATTCTACAAACTCTGTTAGTACAGTAAGTCAAGTTTTTTTTTAATGAAAGCAATGTGGGTTCTATAGGGGTCCACTCTTAGAGACGGAGAAAAAACAGTCGATCAGCATTGGACAGAAAAAGTAAGAACGTTATGCCTTCTCTCTGTCCATAGAGAAAGTAGTGTTGGCTCCTCACCAAAGGAGGTGGTACATAATATTTGGTTTGGATTTGAGAACCCTTAACCTTTGTAGCAACTGGCCATTGTGAGATTTCAATTTCAGTTAATTTCTACAAGAGGTTACCATTGACCCGAACTACAAGAGGTCAATCAGTTTTTTGAGTCCTAGACAGTGGAAATGATCTATGCTAAGCCATCTACTTGAGTTGTGCAGCCCAAGGGTGACTAGGAAGTCTGCCACTCTGTTCCCTTTGCAGGTAATTTGTTGCCAGGAGTTGGATTTGAATTGCTGCTTCAGCTGAAGGCCTTCTTCAAGGCTGTGGACTAATTCCCAATTATGGCATGTTCTTTTGGACATAACCCCAATCACAATCAGAGTCACCTTCCACTACCAGCTTGTGAATGCCTAGTTGAACTGCAAGCTTGAGACCTACCACTGCAATCGCTTCAACTATATTGTTGGTGAGGTTTCCAAGGGGAGAGGGACTGCCAGTGAGGTTTCCCTCATGGCAACAAAGAAGAGCGTCTGCTCCTGCAGGACTAGGATTACCCTACGATGCCCAATTGATATTCAGTTTCACCATCTGGGGAGGAGGTGGTTGCCATATGGTATGACATCCTCCAGCCTTTCTAGTTGGAGTTTCTCTTGGTGAGTTGGACAGTGATGTGCATTGCAAGTCATAACTATTATATTTGGCAAGTAGTCACAGCCAACTATTGTAACTATTATATTTGGCAAGTAGTCACAGCCACTCATTTCTAATATTTGAGCTCTCCTCCTTCGCATATATCTTTCTAATGGCCTCCAAAAACCCTTCTCTCACCTCTGGATCCTCATGGGGAGGCACTCTCCCAGGCCTAAGCTCATACCACTTTGGGTTTACTGCATATGCTGCCATATGAAGGGGGTGTTCATCCTATCCCACCTCCTCTGTATAATAGGCCTGATGTAGGCCTCATAGAATAACAGGGATGGATCTCTAGCAGAAATGACTTTTTTAATCTCCCCCAACATGCTGTCAAAAGTCTCATATATTTCTCCTAGACTAGGAGCATCTATGTCAGCATATCTGATGACAGCAACAATAGGGGCAACAAAAGACACAATATACCTACAAGAAATCAAAAACAAAATTTAGAAACTTATATGTCACATTGTCATATGAGCACTCCAATTTGAAACAAACAATGAAAATTGAAAAATCATAAATTAAAATAACATTTTGGTTTCTTACTTGGCTTGAGACCACCAACTATCATCCAATGTTTTGTCTCTAATTTTTTTGCCCTCCTCTGTCCTTGATTCTGGCCACCTCTTCCACTCCGTGCATACTACCATGGATTGTAGAGCATCTTGCACCTCAATCATCCTCTCCAATAAAATGAAGTAGGTGGCGTATCTAGTGTCTCCCGGTTTGATGAACTCCTTCTTTGAGAAGGACCGAAAGAGGGCTAACGAAGTGTGATGGTTGCAAATGAACATTTGCATATCTCCCGGCTTGTGCAACCATCTCCTTCACCCAATCTATCCTCCCAATGTCTTTCAATGCATTGTTCAATGCATGAACACAACACGGGGTCCAAAAAATATGTTTATATTCTTGTTCTATCATTTTGCCGCACGTTGGCAAACGAGGGCTGCATTTGTAACTACCTGTAGTGTACAACAAAAAATTAAAATGGTCTCATTTAAGTTTTTAACAGCCATTTAGAATCTAGATTTGTAATTTTAAAATTTAAAGATTTTAATTTTCTTTAAAAAATCTGAAAAAATTAAAACTTAAAGTAAAACAGAAATTATCGAATTGATTACCTGTACAACATTGGAGGCTCCAACCTCCTCAATAGCCTCCTTCAACTGAAGGAACTGGAACTCAGCATCCTTTTTTTTTCCCGTGCAATCAATGGCTTTGAGAAAATAGGGACCTGCTTTACATGTGACAATGATATTGATGAGTGGACGTTGACGAATGTCAGTCCACCCATCCATGATGATAGAACATCCATGAGTCAACCATGTGTTCCTCATCTGCTCCATAACCACACTGCATTTGGAATAGTGTTTGTCTAAAAGAGAGGTACGCAGCCTATTTTCTCCAGGCGGTAGATATGAAGTCCCCCGCCTTGGTTATTTCTCTTCTCGCGTCCTTGAAGTAGGGGGAGCGTGCAATATGGAAAGGCAGCCCATGTGCAAAAAATAATTTTGCTATAGCATCATCTGCTGATTCTCTTCCTTGCACATTAAACATTTCACTTACAGTTCCCCTTTTCTTTGAGGGCAGCGGTGGCATACTGGATGTTTGGGTTAATTCTTCTGGCTGTTCTAAGGAGGCCCCAACGTCCTCTCTAAATGATGGGCTGCTTGTAGATGAAGACAAACCAAAATTTTTTAATCTAGACTCTTGCACAATCTTATGGATTTCATTAACTTGTGCCCGGGTCATTTTTTGGCAAGCCCTAACCCCTGTTCTTGCCTTATCTGTGAGATGAGACTCAACCCTAGTATAGCTGCCCTTAAATGTGGTTTTGCAAATATTACACAGCCATGTTCTTGAGCCCCCAGAAATTTTTTTCCCTTGGTCACAGTTAGTTACAAATTGCAGCAGTGGTTTTTTTATATTAAATGGACCCCTGGCATATTCTTTAAGTAACAAAGATGGGCAGCCAAAACTAGGTTGAGAAGCAGTGCTATCCCCTTTGGAAGTTTGGGGTTGGATGTTAGAAGATGAATCCTTAACAGCAGCAGTATTCATGTTTATGTTTGGATTTTCAGTTTGGTTTTCCTCCTCAAAAGACCCTGATGCACTGCTGGCCATGTTTTGTGTTGAAAATTTGAAATTAAAATATAAAATTTCAATTTGAAAACTTCAAATCCCTAACAGCTTGGAAGAGGTAAAAAAAATTTAAAAACCTAGTGCCTTCTGCTGTTGTTTGCTGCCTTTTGCTGTTGCTTGTTGCCTACTGCTGCTGCCCTTGCTTGCTGCCCTTGCCTACTGCTGTTGCTTGCTGCCCTTTCTGCCTACTGCTGCTGCCTACTGCTGCTGCCCTTGCTGCCTACTGCTGCTGCTATGCTGCCCTTGCTGCCTTTGCTGCCTACTGCTGCTGCTATGCTGCCCTTGCTACTGCTGCTTTTTCCTTTTGCTCTCCAGCTCTCTTTTTCTCCTCTTGAAAAATGAAAGATGAGTGTAAGTAGTTTTTACTTTTTTGTTTTCACTTTATATAACTTAGTTTTAGGTTTAGGGTTTTGGAGGGGGGGGTGAGACTCAAAATGGGTCCCACCCCATCCCTTTTTAAAAAGTTAAAAAGTTAAATTTTTTTTTTTTTTAACTTTTTCCCCTTGGTGGGGACGCCCAGCCGTGGGGACGGCCGGGCCCCATGGGGACGCCCCGACCCGTCCCGGGGACGGCCCGAGCGTCCCCCATGGGGCCCGGCCGTCCCGGGATGGCCGGGCGTCCCGGGGACGCCCTAAAGGGGACGTCCGGGGACGGGAGGCCACGAGCTCTCGGCCGTCCCCGGGACGTTTCCCGGCCGTCCCCAAAAGGGGGACGGGGGGGAACGTCCCCCTTGCCGTCCCCCCGTCCGGGGGGACGTGGGAAACGGGGGGACGCGTCCCCCAGGGTGGGGGACGCGTCCCCGTGGAACACTGGTTTGAATCCATAGGTTGAGAAGAGTAATCCTTTCTCCATTTGTTTTAAATGCAGTTTTGAGCTATGGACGATTCTACCATTTAACAATACTTTTGTTGATATATTTATAATGAAATTATATTTAGTGTGTTGTATTCCATTACTATATTTTGGCACTGTTGCCTATAGGTCAAATTTGGTGACATGGAGTTTTGATGAGCATATTGCTTGAGTAGGTACAAAATGAGTAGCCTAACGATGGAGAATTTGGAAGTTTGAATAGAGGTCCAAGGTTCGAATCTTGCGGGGGGTAGGGCTGTACACCATGCTTCGGTAATTGGACTATGCTTGGATAAATATATATGGGGTAAACAACATCCTCAATGAGGGTTGTCTCATATGGCCTATGACCTCACAGATGTTGAAAACTACTTTAGCCTTTTACCCATTACTGCTTAATGATGAAAATGGATGATTACAGTGTAGTTGACAAATGACGAAGTCAAGTTGTGTCATTGCCCCCTTAGGAGAAGGGAAGATTGAAGTTTGCAATAGAAAGTGATGGAGACTTGTCGGTGAAGGGCCATGTGACAAATATGTGCACACCACTAAAGAAGTTTGCTTAAGTGAAGATGCGCATGCAAATATAGAAGTTTGCACAAATGAAAATGTGCACATAAATGTAGGAGTGTGTACAGGTGAAGATCCATACATAGACAAACAGGCTTGTACAAGCAAAGATGTGCTTAGATGAACAATGCTTGTATAAGCAAAGTCTTGCACTTAGGCGAACAACCTTGCATAGGCAAAGACTGACGTGTAAGTAGATAAGATTGTGCAGGCGAAGCCTTGTGTGCAACCAAACAAGTTCATGAAGTGCATGCAACCATCAAAGGTGTCTGCATCAAAGGCACACATGATGATAGAGGTCATATTGATGGAGGTGTTCATGACAATATGATGTGATGGTAGGGGTCATGCTGATGAAGGTGTTCCTAATGCAGGCTGTGATGAAGACATATGCAACAACATGACACATGAAGACAATGTACGCAAAGGCAAAGGCGAAGACATGTGTGCAATAAAATACGTGCAAATGAACAAGTTTGCACAAGCGAAGATGTGTGCACAGAGGAGGAAGTTCGTGTAGGTAAAATTGGACATGAGGAAGTGTAAAGTGACAAGTATGATGAAAGAGAAAACCTGGTTTGTCAAGAAAGGCTGATACTAGTTGGAGCAAGTTGTGCGTTCGACAGTGCACATGACAAGAGTTTGGCACTAAAACTATAGGTTGGTGTGTTCGATGGAGCAAATGCAAGAAAGTATCTGATAGTACATGTGCCAAGAAGTTGACACTAGAGCAACTACAGGATGATATGCTTGATGGTGAGTGGGAGGGAGTTTGACATTGGAGCAAATACAGGTTGGCACATTTCATGGTGTGTGGGATGGGAGTTTAGAATAAGAGCAATTGTGGTGTGGTGCATCTGATGATATATGTGACAAGAACGAGATATGTGAACAACCATTGCCTACGCCAAATAAATCGATCACAATGACAACCAATTTTGGCATGACGCATAAGTGTCCCTCAATTTAATGTGATGGAATAGAGGACCCTGTTTGACATGAAAATTTTCCTTACGGTGTGGAAGGCCAATGGGTAGATAAATGGAGTAGATTAGATGAGGTTATTTCCTAAGACACTACGTGGAATCACAATGGATTGGTACATGGGATTGCAAGTGGGAATGTTTTGGCCCTAAAGGGGTTGCAAGAAGCCTTAAGAAAAGAATTTAAATTGTTGCGCAATGACATTGATGTTATTGATGAAATAAAAGGTGAGATAGAGTTAGTTCGATCCTTATCTAGAGCTTCAATGGGTTGATTAGCCATCTAGAGAAAAAAAGCATCAAATGCATTGAAGGAGGGGTGGTTCATGGATGGCCTTCTTCCTTTTTATAAGAAGAAGATCAAGGTGGTCTGTTTGAATTCATATTAGAGGCCTTTGTGCGGGCTATGAACCTAGAAAGTGATGTGAAGACATCATTACAATACTAAGGTCACCTTAGTGAAGATGAAAGTGACTTTGACAATGAGAACGAATCAAAAGAGAAGAGTGATGAATCTAAAAGTGAGAGCAACTTGAAGGATGATTTCTGGATATAATCCAACTATTGAGTTCAAGAAGTCACTTCAAAGTGTATCTGAAGATGAAAGCAATGAGGACAATGAAACCAGGAATGAGTGTGACACGACAAACATGCGTAATGGCATATAATTGTTGCTACAAGTATATACAACACAGAGGGAGATTGTTCCAAGGAGTGGTGCCATTGGTGGTGCAGTTTTTGACAACTAGGAAAGTAATGGAAGACATTAAATTGAGTATAATACTTCGGGCAGGCACATTGTGCAGTACCAAATACGTCATCTATGGGGGCATTTCACATATGAATGCTAGAGTGCTATGAGTCAAGATGAACTAATGATGTGTTATTAGTTCAAAAAGCCATAAAAGAGACCAATGATGTTAAAACCTTCTAGTTAAAATAAACACATCCACATAAATATTGCAATAAAAGCAGTAAATCATGAAAGAACAAAATATTACAATATGAAATGGAAATGCAAAAATCTATATTAATCTCACAGAACCACACTACAGAATCGTTGGCCTCTTTGAGGGGGCAACCTCCTAAACAAAACTTTGATTCAATATGCAAAAAGAGATACATCCATCTATGTCCCTTGCTTTTTTAAAGACTCTTCATAATCCTAAACCTAACACTCAAGGGTTGGCTCGCATGCAAGATACCACCCGAGCTAGAATCTTCTACCAAACAATTACATTCTTTATAACAATTACATTAAATGGCCCCATTTGTTGAGGCAGCTCTAGTCCCACAAACTGTTACAAAATAGTACATAATATCATTAGGATAGGGTCCCCACGTTAGAAAGGGGGTTATTACATAATAATGTTAGGATGCGGTCCTAACATGCCCCTCCCCCTTTAAAAAGCTTTGTCCTCAAATCTAGAGATGAGGAAATTACTATTGGATGTGCTAGAGGGACTTCCATGTGGCATGTTCAAGTTGTAATCCTTGCCATTGAACAAGAACATCAATGAGGATACGATGGCAAAGGGTGCACGATCTCTTGTCCAAAATTCGTTCAAGCTTGAGAATGATGAATCCTAATTCATCTAGCTCTGGTAATGTGGATTGAACATGTACCTTGTTGCCAACAACCTTCTCCAAGGAGGAGACATGAAATACTAGATGGATACTGGAAGTGGTCGAAAGGGCCAATTTGTAGGCCATTGAACGAACCCATTGTAACACTTGGTAGGGACCATAATATTTGGCTGCAAGTATTTGGCATCCGTGGAGCTGAAGTGATGATTGTTTGTAAGGCTACAGGAAGAGAAAGACCATGCCACCCACTTCGAAGCTGTGCTCATAACGGTGTTGATCAGCTTGCTGATGCAGACGATTTTGGTCCAATTCAAGATTTGCCTTAAGTTGCTGGAGGACGGTGACATGCTGGCTGAGAGTGGAATTGACAACTTGAACCTTGGAGCTTCCTAGAATGTATGAGGAGGGTGTTGGTGGAGGAAGACCATATACTGCTTCAAATGGTGTAACCTTGGTAGTGGTATGATATGAAGTATTATACCACCATTCGACCAGAGGGAGCCATTTATCCCATTGTGTAGGATGTTCTAATGCAAAGCAACGAAGGTATGTTTCCAAGCACTTGTTAACAATTTATGTTACGCCATCAGTCTGAGGGTGATAGGCTAAACTCATTTTGAGTTGAGTGCCTTGCAACTTAAACAATTCCTACCAAAAGTGATTGGTAAAGGTAGGGTCCCTATTTGATACAATAGGTTTGGGCATTCCATGAAGGCGAAAAATGGAGGCTAGAAATAGTTGGGCAACTATGGAGGCTATGTAGGGATGGGATAAGGAACAAAAATCAGCATACTTTGTGAGGCGATCTACTACCACCAGAATGACTGATTTTCCTCTCAATCCGGGTAGCCCGTCAATGAAATCCTTGGAAATATCTGTCCACATCTCTTTCGGAATTGGCAAGGACTAAAGGTTTCCTGGGGAGCATACAATTTCGCCTTTCATCCTTTGGCACCTATCACATTTTTCCACAAAAACTTGAATATCTCTTTTCATTCCTTTCCAAAAGAAGGTTCGTTTGGTCCTTTCATAGGTTTTTAGAAACCTGAACTGTCCCGTCGTTGGTGATTCATGCATTTCCTGCAATATGAATTTTCGCACTTGAGAAATTTGTGGAATAACAAGTTGGGCATGATATATCAAGTCTTCACCATCCCAGGCATATCCAGGGCATTAGTTGGCCTCCTCTAGGAGTTTGTGGATCAAAATTTGGAAACCGGAATCCTTGGCCATTTCTTCTTTGAGCTGATTGATCCATTGAGGAAGTAGTGTAGATATAATATTTAACATACCCTAATCTTCATATTGTCGGGATAATGCATCAACCACTACATTCTCTTTTCCTTTTTTATATGTGATTTCATAATCATAGCCCAACAATTTAGATAGCCACCTTTGTTGTTCGGGTGTGATATAACATTTAATATACTTAAGACTTTGATGGTTGGTTTTGATTGAAAAGTGATGCCCAATAAGATATGGCCTCCAATGAATAACCACATGTAAAAGGGCTAGCATTTCCTTTTCATAAGTGGATTTGTCCAAATTTTTGACCGATAGCGCTCTATCGGTGAAAGCCAATGGTCGTCCTTCTTGCATCAAAACTACCCCAATTCCGTTGCCAAAAGCATCAATTTTCAATTACAAAAGGTTTTAAAAATTCAGGCATTGCTAACATCAGGGTGGTTTTCCTAAAAGTAGTTTTAGGAATGTCGTCTTCCTTGAGTTGAATCTAATGGTATCTTGATCACAAATCCAATTTTTAGTAAAATTGGGCACCATGCAACTCATCTAACAACACACCAATAATCAAAACGAGAAATTTGTCTTTAATAGTTATTTTATTGAGTTCTCTGAAATCCACACACAAATGCCAAGACCCATCCTTTTTCCACACCAACAGTGGGGAAATATAGGGACTAACACTAGGGCGAATAACCCCTACAATGAGCAGTTCCTGCACCATCTCCTCAATTTTTGATTTCTGGACATATGGATACCTATAAGCGTGAACATGTGAAGGAAGACTACCTGGAATAAGCTGAATTGCAAGGTCATGAGTACGATGAGGGGGTAGTTATTTGGGTTCCTTAAATATGGAAGCATGTTTTTTGCAATAAAAACTGTAATTTTTCTTGATGGTCCTTGTCTTCGTCATCTGGAGCTTGTATAGGAAATAGTTGGGCCACAACTCCATGGGATTACTTTTTCAATAGTTTATCCATCCTATGAGATGAAACAAGTTGAGCAACCCCAACCTTCATGCCCTGTAAGGTGTACCCTGTTCCTTCTTAGATGAATTTCATCCATAGCTCAGAAAATCCCATAATATTGGGCCCAACATTCTTAGCCATTGTGTTATGAAACATCACACCCACCTAGGGATAAGGCAAAATATCTGCCTTAAGATTATATTCCCCTATTTGTATCTTGACATTTTGACACTTTCCCTTACAAGGAAAAGTTGCTCCATTGACAATCATGACTTCAAAGGAGTTACAAGTATTTATATTACAATTCCCTTGTTTAGCCACTTTTGGGTCAATAAAGTGATGTGTGCTTCCACAGTTAATGAGAATTATTACTTGTCCTTTGAAGTGTCCTAGCACCTTCATGGTTTGGTGAGTTGACATACCTGCTAATTTCTGGTTGGGATTGTTTTGGGGCTTCTGGCTGTTTTGTGTGTTCCACTTCCACATCTAAAGATTTTGTGGTTGTTGCCTCATCCACATCAAGCAAATACAATTTCTGGTAGACACATTTATGTCCCAGGGAATACTTCTCATCATAGTTATAACATAGCCCTTGGGCTCTTTTGGCTTCCATATCTTCTTGTGTCAACTTTTTGATGGTAGGAAGTTTGTGTGCGGGATTTGATGTTGGCTTGGATGAAAAAGGTGGTCAAATTTGGGAAAACTTGGAGGTGCATCCTTGAGCCTTAAATTTTTCTTCTGCCAATTTAGCCAATGCTATTGCTTGCTGTAATGTTTGTGGCCTTAACATTTTAACTTCAGCTTTAATGTCATCCTTCAAATCACTCATAAAACAACTTTGAAAGAATTCAAGACTCAAGCCAGTGGTATGATTGGCCAAATTTTCAAACATAGTTTGATAGTCTTGAATAGTCGAAATTTGTTTGAGTTTAGAAAGGGCCCCTATAAAGTCTTCATCATCACTAGGTCCAAATTGAGTGAGTAGTTGTTGCTCAAATTCATTCCAAACAAGCTTTGTGCTTTTCTGAGCCATTGATACCAATGCAGGGCATCTGATTCAAGATTGAAAGAGGCAATTGTGAGATGCATATATTGCGGAACATTATGAAGACTGAAATACTATTCTGCTGTACTCAACCCTCCTTCCGGATCCTTTCCATCAAACTTTGGAAAGTCTAGTTTGGGCAGTTTAAATCTATTATTATTGTGTGCTTCCTGTTCTTGATTGCTTGGCCCTTCACCCTTACAATCAAAAGAACAAAATCGACCTTATGTGTGGGTGTTGCTACTTAGACGACTTTCCAAGTCTGCAATTTTTCCATATGCTTCCTCCTTCATCTCCTTTTGTTCCCTTATCACATTGGCTATGGAGTTATGTAAAGATTAAATTTCATGCCTTAACTGGTTTAAACCATCCCTTAACTGATTTCCCAAATACTCCCCCTATTGAGTTACTTGAGCAACATTTTTTTGCTTTCTTGTGCCTTTTGTTGTTCCCTAGTGTCTATAGCCATATGCTATGATTTTTGACCCTCTAAGGGTCCTTAGTAAAAAAGAAAATTAAATATTGGTAGTTACTATTTTAAGTAATGGTCTCGAAAAAGTGTTTGGGTGCTAGATATCAAAACGATCACCTTGAAAAGAGAATCAAAATGGATTAGGTCTCTAGATGACGTTTTTTGGCACCCCAGACTTTTTTTAGTCTAGTGTCATGTTTTTCTCCTGGAGTCTTTTTTCAACCAGAAAATCAACTTTCTTCTCTATTTTTGACATACCTTGTCTGCTATTGTTTGTCTGACAACTTCCTTAACAGGCTCTACAGTGATCGTTATTGACAACTGCCTAGTTTGACTCTATAACACTATTTTTGACGATTGTCTTGGTAGACTTTGTTTTAACCATTATTGACAATTGCCCTGACTGATATGATTCCCGATTGTAACTAACAACTACACGGTCAGAGTCTGTCCTGACAATTACTGATTATGGACCTGGCTGAAATTTTACGTGACTGTGATTGACAACTACCCTGGTAGACCCTGTATTGACTGTTACTTTCATCACATTTCCTTTGTCTATTTTAGTATAGTCAATTTCATGATAGTGTAGTCTCTTTAGTATGCTCAATTTCTGTGGTAGGGTTCTTGGCGTTAAGGGTTAACATTCAATAGAAACAAGGTAACTCTAGTCCAAGGTGTATATGTTGTCCATAAACCTTTGTTATACAGTACCAACAAATGATAATCCTCGAACCAATATTTTAGGCCCCTACTCAAGAGGATTCCATGCATACCCTTGAGCGCACTACCTGCCTTTCTGACAATATGTGAGGGTGATCTTCTGGAGTGTTGTGCTCAGTGCACTATGGATAGATACACGATCGAAACGCTTCCTATGGCTAAAGGTTTCTCCTAATCATAGAGGGGCCTTTCGATATACTTGGAGATACATGGGAGCTCAAGTTTGTATACGAGTGATGTCTGAGGCATGGGTATTGGAGTCTGATCACCCCTCACTTCACTAGACACTTTATGGGCAATCTAGCTTAGCCAATAACAATAGTTCCTCTTTAATATTTTAAAACCCTTGGCATGGGGTTTCTAACGTATTAAACTAAAATAGAGGGAAAAAAATGGCTCAAATTGTTTTTTGAGGATAATAAGTAAAAAATAAAAACAAGTAAAATTTATACCTAACAAGTCGAAATGGTAGGGTAGGAACTGTTGCAGTTGCAATGGAATGTGTCCTTGGAAAGTGTTGTGATACCACTACTTAGAATTTTTCTAGTTAAAATAGGCATATCCTCATAAATATTGCAATAAAAGCAGTAAAGCATAAAAGAACAAACTATTGCAATACGAAATGGAAATGCAACAATCTATATTAATCTCACAGAACAACAATACAGAATGATTGGCCTCTTGAGGGGGAAACCTCCTAAACAGAATTTTGATTCAATATGCAAAAGGAGATACATCCATCTATGCCCCTTGCTTTTTTAAAGACTCTTCATAACCCTAAACCTATCGCTCAACGGTTGGCTCACATGCAAGATACCACATGAGCTAGAATCTTCTACCAAAGAAACAATTACATTCTTTATAACGGTTACATTAAACAACCCCACTTGTCGAGGCACCTCTAGTGCCACAAACTATTACAAAACATTACATAATATCATTAGGATGGGGTCCCCATTTTAGAAAGGGGGTTATTACATAATAATGTTTGGATGGGGTCCTAACAAATGATGTGTGGAGGGTTCAAAAAGTCGTAGAAAAGACAAAACCCTAAATAGGAAATAGAGGGCATTGTGAACTTGATTGAAATCGAAATGGTCGAGACAACATAACCAATTTAGATTGCACAACTGGTTGAGATTGTGTAGGAGGTTGAGACTATGCAACATAGAGACGTGATGGACGATGAGGTTGTGGTGGATAATGAAATGATTGAGCACCTTAAGTGAAGATAGATGATGCAAACATGCCCTAAAGAATATATTGTCCAAGTATCAGATGTAGATGACAAAGAGAATGATGTGGATGGAGGCCGTGTAGGATTGGGTTATTTGGGACTAGAGCCTATGTTGTCTAGCCCCATGTCCTGTCCATCTATCCTAATGTAGGCCATCTGGACTATGTTTGAGGTCATGTAGACCAAGTCAAAGACTACTTGGACAAACCCAAAAGATGCGCAAGTCCAGAGACAAGCCAACAGAGAGTAAGGGAGTATTTTTAGTGTTTGAGAGACAAATGTTTATGAGATTTTCTAAGTATGGGAAGGCATTATAGATCAGGTTCTCAAATGGGTTGTCTAGAAGAATAAAGAGGTTTCTTGACTCACACAAGATGAAGTCATTCACTCAATTTTTTTTTAAAATGTGTTGACAAGGGAGAAGTTGTTTTCTGGAGCATGGAACTCACTGAGAAGATCAAGTAAGATGTTGACGAATGATGGAGACTAAAGGCAAATTAGGTAAATTTTACAAGAATGAGACGAGTCATTTGGAAGAGATTTGTAAGTTCTTTTAATGTCAAACTGTTTGGCTACTTGTTAGGGTCATCTAGTTGTTTGATGAAGGGAATGCCATTTGACCATCATGGCCTACCATCCAGGGCTGGTTGACAAAGGCAATCGTATAGGACTAGTCATCTAACCTTCCCCTTTGGAGAAGGTTGTCTATTTGAGGAGGAAGAGCATCGTCTATTAGGGTCATTTAAGGTGTGCCTTCTGACCCTATCATTTGGGGGAGGTTGTTTGTCTGAGGCAAGTTGTCTGACACTACTGTTCGAGGGAGGTCATTTGTTTGAGGAAGAGTATCATCTCTTAGGGTTGTCTAAGGTGTGTTGTTTGGCCTTGCCATCTAGAGAAAGCAATCCATCTGAGGAAAAGCACTAGTCCTCTGGAATTGGTCAACTAAGTAAACCATTTGGGCTAGGTGACTAGGCCTGCCATCTGAGTAGTTAGGAGAATGTCATTTTTCTAGGCCAGTTTGGGCCTTGTTAGGCTAGAGAATGCCATCAAGGTCAATCAAAGTACTGCTTGGAAGTAAAATATTCCATGTAGGGTTTGGAAAAACCATCGAAGCAACAATTTCAATGTTAAAAGTGGGTTTGAGTGAAGGCCATCAATATGTAGATAATGGGAAAAATTTGGCTCAACTAGTGAAGGAATTAGTTGATGCAGTTGGTTGCACAAAGTGAACTTTACTGGTAGTAGTTTGAACTTTGAGGTGAAACTTGTTGCAGAAGAAGTAGAAGGTGTGCAAAAAGAGATTTAGGTACTGTGTTTGGTGCTTCAATCCCCAATGTTTGCGAAGCATGCTGCCTCTCGACCCTACAAGAGGGATCTCGTTGACCCCTGACATAGGCTATGAAAGGTGCTGCAACAAAACTGGCTGCTACAAAGAGGGGATATGTTGTCTCTCCTTATTTGTATTAGATGAGAACATTATTATGGCCATTGAATAGAAACTTCATGTGCTTGTACAAGTTTGCTGGTATTATAATATAAGATGGATGCTTAAAATAGATTGTCATTGTAATATAAGATGCATTTTTTAAGAAAAAAATGGAAAAAAAATTGCCATAGTCTTCAAAATTTTTAAAAGTCTGGCCTAAGGGATATGGGACAAGCCGTAGGAGTTTGGGAGTTTCACTCCCTAAACCAAGGTTCCAATCCCATGGGTGAACCTTAACAATTGATCAAATGGTATAAGCTCAAGTATTTAGAAATGTGGACTTCCAAGGTGGAGACCTAGGTTTAGATCTTGTTAGGTGATCTATGTATAATTGCCAAATACCACTGTGTGGTTTGTTGAAATACAATAATAACATGTTCATGATGTAATATGGGTGGGGCTGTTTCAATTCCTTATAATTACTTAAAAATATGAGAAGTGTGGACTATAATAAACTACTGTTTCATCGAGTCTGACCATGCGGATTATTGCTTTATGATGTGCATATTAGCTTGGATTATGCATTTGCTTCTAGATATTCTATTTAATCTATAAAAATTAATTATCAGCCAAGCATCTCCATTAGAATGAAATGCTCATATATTCATATGCTTTCTTGTTTAGTGATATGCAATTATAGTCTTTTGGTAATAAATGTTTTTATTAATTCTATTCTATGGAATCATATTCACTTACACATATTTCTAATTCATCTTATTATTAAAGCTAGTTATCCGTGATAACCCTGTATCAATTTATTTGTAATTCATCTTAGATCAATACTAGTTTGGTTTGTCATGAAAATTCGATTAAACAAAAGTTAATGTGTTGATTACGATTTGTATCAGTATATGTTATGCAAATCTCTAAATTGAAATTTATAGGGCTATTGTCAAGCTTATACAAAGTGCATATTAGCATCATTATGCTAGAAGTTTGTCTGATGTGATAACAAGAAACACAAGTTAAACATCATCTGATTCATGCTTTTTGGAAGTCCTTGAAATTATCTAATGCAACTCAATCATTATTGTAGTTTAAAAATAAATATGTTGGTCAATACTTTTGGTTGAGTTCCATTTCATTTACTTCTTTCATAGAATTACTAAACAGAAAAATTATCCATTTAAGAAGTATTGATCTTGGACTAGTCTATTTATAACTAAACTTTGAGTGTGATTTGTTTGATGCTTTCTTTTAGGGTACAAGACACCAAGATCAATCTGATGTCAATATCATCTTTCCTACAATTATGAAAAATTTTGGGTACGTATGTATTTGGATTATTTTGAAAAATGCAAATTACCATATTAATATCAAGGCAATTTTATATTTGATTTTTTGAAACCACAAATATGTTTGTTTAGAAAGGAAAATGTTTACATTGCATACTTCTGGAGATTTTGTAGTTTGAAAGACACTAATATTGGCTTATGTTGCAAACACAAATAAAATAATAATAAAATATTCCCAAAGATACAAATACAAGTTAGTTGTTGGTCAATTAAATAACACCTAGACTAACCCAACAAGGTTTTATTGAGCCTGAAAGGGGGCATACAAATTCTACCATTTTCCCTCAAATGTGAATTTGAGATTCTAGGAAGTTGACATTACACCATCATTCCCTTTTAATAACTGTTGCCAAATTTTGCACGGAGTGCCATGTTTTCAAATTTTGTAAGTATGCTGCTCTCCCTTCCCTCCATCTCCTTTCCCTTTCTCCCCTTCTATCAGTTGCATTCCTCCCTTTTCCCCTTGTTCTTTCTTCGGCCAAAACAGAGCAAACATTCCTTGAAAAATTCTAAGTCTAAGAGCGCAGCCCGACTTCGCAGCGAAGTCGGGGTGCGCCCTTAAGTTCGAGCGCACTCGGGAATGCGAAGTGCGGAAGAAGACAGAAAACGAGCAGAATTTGGCTAAGTATGGGAGCGCAACCCGACTTCGCAGCGAAGTCGGGGTGTGCTCTTCTTCCTATGCGCACTTGGGAAGCAGTATCCAGAAAATCAGCTAAGTGTCAGAGCGCAACCCGACTTCGCAGCGAAGTCGGGCTGCACCCTGATTCCTGTGCGCAGTCTGAACAACGGCCAAATTGACTAAGTGTCGGAGTGCGCAGCCCGACTTCGTAGCGAAGTCGGGCTGCGCCCTCTAGCTTGTGCGCAGTTGGGCAATGTCTTTCAAGCAGCCCAGAAACTAAGGCACGGAGGCCTCCCCAACTGCGCTGATTCCCCACTTGCGCTGTCCAGTTGCGCTCCGTTTCCAGGCGAAGTAGGACACAAAAGAGAGACTGCCTTCCAAGGCAGATACGTCCCTCATCAGAATTTGACAAGTGTCCAGCCTCGGGATCCGAGACGAGATGTGATGGGAAAAAGGACAAGCATGGGCCAAATCACCTCCTCCAGCTGCCCTCATTTAAGCTGACGCAAAGTTCCATCTACCGCAGCTACTCGCATTCATGCTGACTCGAAGTTTCATCAACCGCACTGCCACGTAGCTGCCAAGACTTAAGGTGGACCTTGCTACCAGTACAGTCCCTGTCTGCAGGAGTCAACATCAACAACTCTTTTGCCGCTTTTGTCAGCTATTGTCGGGTCTGGGATTTTGTGCCCAGGATTGTAATCGGGGGAAATTGCGCTATGAATAGCCGCACTACATCATTGTAAAAGGGTGGAAGGGGGATATCCTGCTAGGGAACCATTGTAGCTATACGTTTGCTTCTGAATGCAAGAATACACTTGGCTGTATTTTGCTTTTATCATTCTTTATGCTGCCTTTACTTAGCATTTCTACCTCATGTTGCTTATTTCATTGCTTACTGTTATTCTGAATTATGGATTCCTGTATTTGATGATTAAGTATTCCTGGAATGCATAGATAGAGGATACATAGGATGTATGATAATTGTAGTTTCTGTAGTGTGTTCTGTATTTAATTGTTGTTAGTAGTGGTGATTGATCGTTGTCTTGCTTCTTATCTCCCCCACCCAACTCAAAACACATTTCAACCTCTTTTCGTATTTTAATCTCTTTCCTGCACTCTTAGCTTAAAACACTTGAGAAAACCCATAGGAAGCCGGCCTTCTCCGGAGATTGGCACGGAAGGCATTCCTTCCTTCCGACCTTTCAATTTGGTGGGCGAATCTGGGGCGCATTCCACGAAATCCTTTCCTAATGGCAGATTCGTAACCAACAGTTTCTCTGGCACGCCCGGTGGGACTCAAAAGTTTCCCACCCAAAACAGAATCGAAGCACCGGTGTTTGCTTCATTGCTGTTAAAATCAGAACACATGGCGACTCTGCAAGCACCTGAATATTCTCCGAGTCCGTGAGACCGGTCTGAGCGCCTTCATGCATACAAGAAGGTGGAAAGCAAGGAATCCGGGAAACCAGCCTGATCTTTACGAAATTGACATTGCCGCTTCAGGAGAGCACGTCAGGTTGGCTGACCACCAAGCTCGCATAGACGAATCCGAAACCGAAATCGAAGAGGCCGAAGTTGAAGAGCAATCTACATCTTCGGACGGTACCGATACCGAGTACACTACCAGAGGAGACGATGAAATGGCTGCTCAGTAGAATGATGACGATCTCTTCTCGGCGATCGACTCCATGGGGCCCTTGGCTCTTGTCGGACAACAGGCTGTACCCCCCGCTGCCCTGAAGGCCATCCCTACTTATGATGGCTACATCAAAACGATGTATGAACACATCCAGGACATTCTGGCATTGGCTGCGCTGCACTCTATTACTGACGAGAGTGTCAAGACCCGTCTGCTGGCACTTTCCCTAAGGGGGAAGCTTCTCTATTGGTGGAGATCCTTGCCAGAAGGATCTATCACGGGGTGGCCTCAGCTGGCAGGCAGACTTGTAAAAGGATGCAACGAGTCTGCCGATCCCTCTTCGTTGTTGCATCAGTTCCAAAACATCCAACGACACCCGCAAGAGGAGGTGTCAGACTTCAACATAAGGTTTGCGAGGTCTTGGAAGAGAGTACCTCGCGAACTGCGACCTTCAGCAGGTCAAGCTGCACACCACTACCTGAGGTCTTTCAACTCAGATATTTGCCTACTTCTGAAGATAGCCCGAGTCGATTCTTTCCCTGCCCTATACGAAGCTGCCCAACAGGCGGAATTAGATATAATCTCCATAGGCAGACTCCCGCATAGAGTGCAGCCCCTTATTTATCCTGATTTTCCTCAGTCCCAGTATCCTGATTCTCTCTCTTGGACGGATTCTCTGGATATAACCAGATATGGGTAAAGGACGAAGATCAGCACAAGACAACGTTAACCACCAAATGGGGAACGTTTGCATATCAGCGCATGCCCTTCGGCCTGTCCAATGCCGGCGCTACGTTTCAAAGAGCCATGGACTTGGCCTTCCGAGAGCTGCTCAACAAGGTCATTGTCATCTACTTGGATGACATGACTATATTTTCCCACAGAAGAGAGGACCATGCTTCCCACCTGCGGCAAATATTTGAGAGATGTCGTGAATTCGGCATTTTCATCAACCCGAAGAAGTCAGTCTTCGCAGTAAAAGAAGGTAAGCTGTTGGGACATGTCATCTCCGAGAAAGGCCTTGTAGTGGATCCTGACAGAGCAGAAGCCCTCCTCCGCTTGCCCATCCCAGTCAACAAGAAAGGGCTCCAGTCATTCATCGGCCAGATCAACTTCGTAAGGAAGTTCATGCCGGACTTCGCACAAGTAATCAAGCCCATGGCCGAACTATTAAAGAATGCCGAATTCATGTGGACTGACGAAAGAAGGCAGGCCTTCGTGGAGATCAAGGCTAGAATTGCGCAAGCTCCGGTGTTGATTAATCCCGACTATTCCAAGGATTTCATCCTGTACGCGATGGGAGAACCCGAGAGTTACGCCGCAGTCCTGACTCAGAAGGGAGACGATGGCGAAGAACGCCCCATAGCGTTCTTAAGCCAAGTGATTCAGCCGCATGAAGAGAAGTACAATTTTATTGAGCGGCAAGTTCACGCAGTCATGAAATCCCTCCGAAAGTTTAGGCACTTCGTCTCCCAGAGCCGGATAACTGTCTTCGTGATCCATCCGGACGTCAGGAATTTCATCATACAAGGAGAGCCTGGTCACAAGAGGGCAGGATGGATTGCCAAGATCCAAGAATTTGACATCGAGGTACGGCCAACAAAGCTAATCAGAGGCCGAGCCTTGTGCCAAGAGCTGGCCCGAAGCGCTGCAGCTGAAATCTCCGCCTGCAAGTGGGAAGATCCGATAGCAGACACCAACCTAGCCAACTCCTTATCAGAGGAAAGCGATTGGACAAATGACCTGGTGCAGTATTTCAGCACCGGGAGATGCCCAGATCACCTCAATGCCTCACAAAGGAGGTTTAGGCTAAACGCCTTGAAATACGTACTCCGCCCCGAGGGGCTTTATTTCAAAAACATTGACGGCATCCTGTTGCGATGCGTCAGAGAAACAGACAAACCCAGGGTCCTCGGAGAGTTTCACTCCGGGATGCCTGGAGGACATCATTCTGGAAGGCCTACGGCCTTGAAAATTATCAAAGCTGGGTACTATTGGCCCACTCTCTTCACAGACGCACATGCGGTCTGTGTCAAATGTGATAAATGCCAGAGGTTTGCTAGCAGGAACAGAAAAGCACCCCTGCCCCTCCAGCCAATTCAAGCTGAGACTCTGTTTCAGCAGTGAGGTTTAGACTTCATCGGGGTCATCACGCCTAACTCTACAGCAAGACACAAGTTTATCCTTACAACCACCGATTATTTCACTAGGTGGGCTGAGGCGATCCCCACTAAGCATGCGGACCATGAAACGGTCATTGGGTTCCTCGAGAGCCTCATCACCCATTTCGAGGTCCCGGAGTCAATAGTGACAGACAATGGTCCGGGGTTCGCAGGCGCTGTACTCACAAAGTACACCAGCAAATATGGCATCTATCACAAGATGTCTTCGAACTACTACCCGCAGGGGAATGGCCTGGCTGAGTCCACCAACAAGAATCTACTGAAGATTGTCAAAAGGACAGTAGAGAGAAACAAGAGGACATGGCACCTACTCCTGAATCGGGCGTTGTGGGCGGATCGCATATCATTCAAGAAGTCTATCAAGACATCCCCCTACGCGCTCGTGTACGGCAAGGAGGCAGTTCTGCCTACCCACATAGAGATACCCGCACTATGGATGCTAGATGAAGAAAAAAACAATGGGGATCCGGTGGACGCCAGACTCTGCCAACTGCTGCGGTTAGAAGAAGAAAGAGAAAAGGCATACCAGGCCTTTACTAAACATGCTGAAGCAACCCAAGGCTGGTTTGCGAAAGGCACCACCACCCGAGTTTTCAAAATCGGGGACCTAGTGTTGAAGTGGGACTCACTGAAAGCAAAGTCGGGCAACCATGGTAAATTTGATGCCCTCTGGGAAGGTCCCTATCAGATTGCTCGGGTGAACCAATTTAATGCATTCGTGCTCCGGGACATGGAGGGACAACTTCTCCCCATTCCCGTCAACGGGTTCCACCTGAAAATTTACCACCACTAAAGGCACCCAAGCGGTCCGTCCTTGTACATATTTCTTTTCTGCATTTTTATCAGAATGTATATATTTATTTCAGCATTCAGCTTTTAGTTTTCAAGAGCCTAAGTGAAGCCTAGAGCAAACCTCGACTTCGCAGCGAAGTCGGGCATCGCTCCTTGGATAGTGCGACATCGGGAGTTTGAGAGAAGGCAGCTGACAAAAACAGCCAAAAATTTGACTAAGTGCTGGGTGCGCAACCCGACTTCTAGCGAAGTCGATCACGCACCGTCTTGGCGATAGCGATCGGGAGCGCAGGGCAAAAATCGGCTAAGTGTCGAAGTCTGACTGCGCAACTTTTCTGGGCGAAGTCTGACTGTGCAATCAAGTTTGGGCGAAGTCGGAGTGCGCACGTTTTTTGGGCGAAGTCCGAGTGCGCCCTCAATTTCGGGCGCACCTTGGATGACCTGTCGCGGGAAACAAGGGACAATGATGAAATATTTCTAAGTGTGGGCCCAGACAGCGCAGTGTGGCATAGTGTGAAGTTGGGTTGCGTCCCTCCTTAAAACCCTGGGCCAAAAGTTCTCCCTCGAAGCGTGTGCTCAGGCGGCGGCTATGACGTCATTGGAAGCACGAGGTCCGAAAAAATTCTAAAATAATGATTGCGCGAATTTCAAAAAGGATGTCATTAAGAAAGCAAGCGCATTAGGACCAACCACAACCAAGGTACGCTTTCCAAAGATAAACCCATGCACGACCACCAAAAAATTATAACGCTTCCAAATACTTCGGTAAATCACCTTACCCCCCTCCCTTGCGCCATTAATGCTGAATTCCTTGCCTAGAAAAGGGGCCCTGGCATACTCAGAACATCCAAATTGTCAAGCTGACTCTGAGCTGCAAAGCGCAAAACTGAACAATCAATAGCCAGAATCCCCGTCTCTGCCAATTCGAGCAGAAAAGAGAGGATGAACAAGGGGTAAGTGCCAAAGCCGGCGCAGTCCAGCGACGAAGAACGTGAGGCTGAAGAACAGACAGAATCCAGCGCTCATGAGAGCGAAGCACCGTGTGAGCAAACAAGGAGAACCAGGTCAAAGAGAAGCCAAGGGCAAGCTCCACCGCCGCCCATCAATCGCCTGGCCGGGTATAGAGACGGCGAGTACTCTATCAGCCTCACCAAGCTGCGGCCAAATATTGCGAAGTGGGCTGACAAGGTTTCACCCTCGCACCATGTCGGGGCTGCATACAAATCGAACCTGTACTGGTTCTTGTGCCCTCCTGTCCACCAATGCCGGGAGCTGGTTGAATCCATTGTGGCATACTACAAGCCAGCTGCCCGGCAAGTCTGCGACAACAAGGGAAGAGTCTTGTTCACACTCTTCAAGGAAAGCGTCCAGCCAGCTTTCGCCCCGGGGCTCCAGTATGACCCCAACGCAATTGTCAGGAGGATTAACCTGGACGAACAGACTTACAGATTCACCCAGACCAAGAGGATGAGAGAATTCCTCAACTCAGAGTTGAAGACTCCGCTACCAACCGGACAGTGGCCCAGAGGCCTTATACCCCTGGACAGGTTCGAAAACAAGTACATATACATCATCCTGGCATGGGTACTCGGCTGCGATTCCGACAGAGTGGTACGCCCGTACCAGCTGGCGCTAGCAGAATGCATCCAGCATGGGGAGTTTTACGACTCCACGGCGCAAAGGAGCGGGAGGTGCCCTATTTTCTTTGACTGGGCAGATTGGCTGGCGTACGCTATACACTCGAACCTGGTCAGGTTGCAGCAGAAGCAGACAACAAAATTCCGGCTCTGCTCGTTCCTCACATGGTTGTGCCTGTACCACACGCACTACCGGATTAGAGTTCTTGACTTGAAGAAGGTAATTGAAAAAGGTGAGTTGCTGCCTGTGTACGAATGGACTGAAGCTCTGTACAGGAAAGGGTCATACTACGAGTTCAACTTCAAATTTCTAGGTATGGTCCTAGCGCTGTTCAACGGTGAGGCATCCCGCCCGCAAGAGGCCATCGCGAGCTATCTGAGGAAGTACAAATGCGGGGACACCTTCCGGCTGACGCAGGGCATTGTAGTCAGAATCTACGGATTCAAGGGGAAGCTGTTCCTGCTGCCTTATTTATGCACTGACCATTAGTTCGGAATGGAGCTATCGCGCTAGATGGACTATGTCGAGGAGGAATTCGGCCAAGGAAAGAAGAGAGGCCATATTTTCCAATATCCTATTACCTGGGCAAACATCCAAGTACGCGAGATTGGACAACATGTCTACCTCGAACGAGAGCTCATCGACATGGGCCTGATACAGCTACCTCAGCGTTGGAAGTATGACCCGATTGGGGTCAGGGGAAAGTTTGTGCATATCTGCCCCCGAGCAAAGATCATGCAAGAAAGGGGCAATAGAACAGGCGCAGACCTGGAATGGCACATTGAGCAGATGCAATCATGGCCGCCATGGCATGATTTTTACTGCGAAGAGGTGGCGTATGATCCAAAGCGAAACCCGGATCATCGGTTAGACTCAGCGGGCTTCAAGAAATTCCTCTCCAAGGTGGCGCCCCTCAACTGGCAAAAGGACAAAATCATTGAATGCTGGAAGATGAGGTGCCGCACGCAGCACGATAAGTCTAACCGGAAGACGTTGGCCGTTGATGATGAATTTTCGGCCTTATATGATCAATACGCTAACACATGGCAGCCTTTCGCATTTCGAAATTGCGTTCCCCGAGGCGCCAGGAAAAGGTATATAAGGAGGTCCTCGTCCCAGCAATTGCCTACTCCCGAGACTTCCAGTGCAACGCCAACGAGCAGCCAAGTGGGCCCAATGTTGCCTCCAGCTCCTGAAACCTTTCCTGAAAGGGTACAACAGCCAGAAAAGTCAACTCCTGAGGTGGCCCACCAAGAGGAAAAGGCGCCAGAACAACCAGCTAGTAGAATGGCCGCGGCAAGCATCCTCCCGTCTAGACCCAGGTACAAATTTACCGTGGGAACATCGCAACCTGCCACCAACCGCCTCTCCCTCCTTTGAACCAGCTGCATTGCCAGAAGAAAAGAAGAGGAAGAGGAGAGAAAAGGCCAAGCGGCCTAAGGAGTCTGCGCAGCAAACAGCCGCAGCACAGGCAGGGACAGCCACGCCATAAATTATTTCATTAGACAGCCCTGGGGCGGAAGCAGAAACTTGGGCTGCAGGCGTCCTTCAAACAGCGGCTCAGGCGGAGCCCGCAGGTACGTCCACTTCCCCGCTCCCCCAAATCCCAGTCGGCCCTGCCATAACGCCGTCCCCCATTGTATCAGGGCAAGCCATAGTTGCATCATCTTCTTCTCAGACCGCCCAACCCTCCCATAGCCCCCATTCCTTCGACCAGTTCGCCCAGGACCCGAACGCTTTCCAGTCCCTCAGTCAAACCCTAGACCCCTCACCTGCGGCCAGTGCCGAAGCTGTGCCTACATCGCCGCGCTGCTCACCTCCATTGTTCAAGACCCCGCCTACGCCTTCCACTCAGTCGCTCACTTCCCCAAAGACCCGGTCGCCCTTAAAAGCGACCACGACTTCTGGAATACCTCCTGCTTTGCTGTTTGCAGGAAAAATGCCACAGCAAGATCCGATGCTGGAAGACCTTGACTTCATGGGAGAACAGCTGCATATCACAGATGATCAGCCTCTGGCAGCAAAGGCCACAGGGTGTTCCGCCTCTTTCCTTCAGGGTGTCAAACGGAGAAGAGCTAAGGAGATAGCTGCCCCGGTAAAGCGCACCAAGTACAACTTGGACAAGAGAGTGCTGAGAATTGAGAAGTTGATTCCGAAAGTTCAGTCTGATGTTCAGACACTCATCACTCTGATTTTCACCATCATCATCAAGATCATGATTATGCAATGTGGGAGTCTTCTCACACAAATGAACAATCCAAAGATGGTCTTTCTGTTGCTATAGATTTTATACCACAGTGCTTGATCCTAGATGATCCTCAAATTATAATGACTTCCAAGTATCATTAAGGCAAACAATTTTAAATGAAAAAAAATGCAATACACATATTTATCGTGATATGGGCTTGCATGGATGCTGGTGTCAATGAGATCTATTACCTTTTAAGGATAAAAAGATGCAACTCACATCTACCTAGACTGCAACAACCTTCCAAGCATACCTTGCATAAGTTATCATGTTTAAAAGCCATACACAATATATGTACAAGTTTTTCACTTGCATCTGCTTGCCAAAATACTAGGGCATAATAAATTGGTATAATTTCAACATGACTCATTAATCAACCAATTGTATAATGTGGTTACTCCATGAAATGGCCCATACATGCATATTGCCACTCATGGGAAAACAAAACCATGGAAATCAATATTAAGGGAAGTCAAATGACTTTATAATAGAGTGGGCACATTTATATGAATTTGTCAAATAATAACGCCATGATTTCCACGAGCTACCATCAATCTGTTCATGATTGTTCTTAGATTTTCTGGAATTTTGTCATTTATACGTTCTCTATGATCTATACATCTTTGAAAAATACCTTTTTTTCTCCAAAATAGGAAATACAATGCCAATCAAAGAAAGATTCATGATAAGAAACATCCATGAAAGACAACGCAAAGAGACCTGCTCTCTTAGGTCTAATCTTTGCTTGAATAGGAGGAATGATATGTTTTTCATCTTGTCCATGCTCTTCACATGTCCAATCCATTTTCTTAAGCATCTTGAAACTAATCCCATTTATCTGTTCCTCAAGATCAACAATACTAGGAGAAGAGTTCTTATTATTATCGTAAAAAGTCTTGGAAGCATTATCATTGTCCTCACAACAGTCATTGTACGCATCCACATGAGGATTGGTAGGAGCAACCTAATCTCCAACAAGAGGTAGATCGCCATTAAACGAAACATGGGCATAATTAGGAGCATCATCAATTGAAGGGAAAGAGTAATGAGTAACTCCACTTGAAAAAGAGACCTCCTTATTATATTTCACTACAACACATGCTCATTGTGCCTTGATTATCAATTGGTCCATGCCTATTAATGTGATTGTCCTCATGCTTCAGTACTTTTCTCAAATTAACAATTTGTTGTGAAAGCCTTCCAAAAGTTTTAGATTCTTATTTCCTTTGTTCATTTTAAGCAATTAGTTGTTGACTACTAGACAGTTGTGATTGTTGACTTTGGGGTTGGGTCGCTATTTTGTTATAAAGTCGTAGGACCAACTGGACTAAAATTTGGATTAACAATACTCTGCTGTGTATGTGCTAGTTCTAATGTGCCACCTCAACAATGGAAATAAACAAGTTAGAAATAAAATATGCGTGGATGTAAAATATGCACATGTTTTGTAATATTGAATACAATATGTAAATTTTAATAATACATATAATAAGGACTCATGTTGGAGAGATGTGCAAACATAGTCATGCAAAGGTAGTTAATGCCTAGTTTGTCTTGTAGTTAGGAGATGAGGTGTTGGGGGTGGTAGTTGTTTGTAACTATCAATCCCATAGTTTAAATAAGACCCTCCTCATTCATTTGAGGACGTACCCACACACGAGAGACATTGTATATGCTAGAGAGAGTCATATGCCTGATCTCAGACCTAAATGCAACCTGTAGTGTCTAACTTTTCAAAATTTCATAAAAAATGTTAAGATCTAATTTTAATGCTGGAAAACTGTTAACAGATCAGAAACTAATTGTTCTGGACTGAAGATGAAGTAGAGATGGAAGTTTTGCACCTGTTTTGGAAGACCTTGCAAAAACGTTGTGAAGGGTCAAAAACACTGCTCATGGTCAACAACACTGCTCATGGTCAAAAACATTGCATGGGGTCAAAATTATTGCACAAGGGTCAAAAACGCTGCACAGGATAAAAAATGGTATAACCTGCAAAAACAGAGAAGACTTGCAACAGAGAAAAACTTGCAACTACAAACAACAGATTCTGAATCAGTATGTTGGGGCCTGTCCGTTAATCTAGAACAGTAAACTAACTTGATCCAAGGATCAAGCCCCAAGGATTCCCATTTAAGGTTAAAAGAAATATGAAATTGCCAAAATGTGAAATCATGCAAACAATATATCAATATGAAATGCTGAAAAGAAGAAAGGTATTTAATCAAATCCTAGATCCAGATCCGCCTTTATTGAAACTCCCAATGCTAGTTGCCCAAAACTCGAAACCCTTGGTAATGATTTCACCAGCATATGCCTGCAAAGAAAAGTATTTGCACTCCTGAATGATCTCTCTAGTGTTTCCTTGCTCCTTGAAAAGTTTCTAATTCAGAAAAATTTCTGTCCCTTTTGGCTCCCCAAAGCGGGCTTCTATAGAAAAAACCAAAGCTTTGGAAGATCTGTCAAGGGCTACATGAGGGAGAATTGACACGTGCAGTTTAGGGAGGTGAAGTGTCCAGTTAGGCTAGTTGCATGGCTTGATTGGGCTATTAACCCAGTCTTTCATGTAGTTAACTTCGTTATTGGCAGTTGCCTGGGCTGATTGGGAGGTGATTGAGTAGTTAACTGCTAGAATTGGCAGTTCAAATAAGATGCGACAAACCCGGCTAGTTGGATGCAAAATTGGTGGAACTGGCAGTGACTGGGAGTTGCATCGCCAAAACTGAAGTTTTGTCGGTGCTTTTGGAAAAACGCTGAGGGGTCACAAAAATGCTGCGTGCTCACAGAAACACTGCAGGCTCACAAAAGCGCTTTGGCGTTTTTGCAGCACGACATTTTCTTAATAGGGCATTTGAAGGGTCAAACAATGGTCAAAGATAGTTGTGTTTATACTCGTTGGAAAGCTCTTTTCAAGAGCATTCCAACAGTACCAATTTTGTGAATTTTGGAGGTGATTTGGTCGAGTTTTGTAAATGAGGGAGTTGTGGTGTCTTTTTGCCCTGAATTCAGGTACAAAAAGGGCGATAAGCGGCATGTTTAATGTGCAAAATTGGGTGTCCACAGTCACTTCATGTAAACAGAGTATGATCACCAATGGTCAAAAGAGCATGTACATGCTTAAATCCTCCATTCCAGTAGTATGTTGCACAACTCATACTATGACATAAGGAGAGTGTGCACAAGCAAACAAGCATGGGATTACATATATAGGAGTGCAAGCTGTTGGAAACAGAGCACAGCAAGTAGAAGCTTAAGTGAGCAAAATCTCAAGTTTTGGAGTAAGAGCTTGTGAACCATTCATAATCATGTAATGGAGTTGAAGCATTTATTGTTTTATATTAGCATTTAGAATGCATTATGGCCACTTGGCATAGCTCCACTAAACAAGTAGAAGACATGGGGACAAGTAGAATGCACTTGTTATGAAATATTGGATTAAAATAGTCATTTGTCAGCTCATATTGTTCATGAAAGAGGGTGCCATCAGCTTATAAGGCCTTTACTCAAGCATCAAACCACTAAGACCAGCATTGAACAAGTCTTCTTGGTGGAAGCATAGGAGGAAGCTTGACTTGAGGAAGATGAGACCTCTAAGATAAACAAAGAAAAACCAATCAATTGTATATGTCATTAGAGTATCAGCATAACACCTTGGCATGTGGGAGCAAACCTTGACAGAATCAGTTGAGTGTGAGGACACCATAATCAGTATTTCGAAGAGCCAAGACACCAAAGCATGCATAGTGAACCATGTAAGAAGATGAGGTAGAATGAACTTGACTGATTAAATTCAAGGATGAAAAAGCTCATAGTATGTCAACTATGCTCCCCTTCATGGAAAGCAAACAACATAATGGAATGCCAAACCAAATGTTGAACAATCTGTGATCAGCAACTTATCAGCAAGACTAAGAAAAAATCGGATGGCAATTTATCAGCAAGGATGGAAAAAATCATGTTATACATGATATTTTTCCACCACTGGCCAAACCTACTTCCACAAAGAACTAAGGGGTGTAAGGGAGTTAGCAAGAGAAAAATATCTCATATTGTTCAAATGTGCTTTTGAGGGGCTAAAAGCCTTTTCATTGGAGATGGATCTATAATAGGTTGCTTAGAAGCATAACGAGTTGGCACTTAGAAAGAATGACCAATTGATGGTGACCTGAGAAGCATCCAAAACAGGGCATTCTCATATTTGAATCGTAACTTCTTCAAATGAATTCAGAATTGAATGAAACTTTACAGAGATGTTGCTTATGTCAATATTGATGCTCAGAATTAACTTGAACTCAAAATTCCATTATTTGACCCCAAAATAGTGGGAAGAACAGTTCATACCAATGATTGTGTTTTGGGCATAACTCAACCAATTAAAGTCCAAATTGATTAATTATCTTTCCAGGGGAAATAGGATTCATAGGACCATATTTGATATAATGTTTATCGCAAAACACATCTGTTTGACCCTTCAAATTTTGACAAAAGTCAGTTTATTGTACAACCATTATGTGTCACTTACAAGAGCCCAAACCAAGGTGAAATTTGTTCTGAAGGTTCTTGAGATTATAGCTTACACTCCTTTTATATTTCAGCCCACACTTTGTTTTTTTGGGCCTTAAATTTCAAATTTCTCTTTTCAATATTTCCCTACTTAATCTCCTCTTCAATCTTCAATTCTCTTTTTCTTTCTTCAATTTCTTCTACTTTTTTAAATTTTCTTCACTTTTCAATTTTATATTCTTTCTTAAATTTTCAAAATTTCTTTTTGAATCTAAAATTTTTTCTTTCAATTTTACTTCTTCAATTAATTTCTTTCTCATTAATCTTCCTCGTCAATTTTCCATTCCTTAATCAATCATCCTCTTATATCTCCCTCAATCATTAAATATTCTTTTCTCCAAATAGAAAATTCAGTACATGCCTCTTAATTTTTCAAATTATAATTTTTCCTTCAATACTATGCACCTTTACTCAGATAAATATTTTAGAGGCAAATTAATACCTTAGGCAATGGCGCTCCTCTTTATTTCGAATTAGGGCGTCTGAAATGATTGCGTGCTCTCCAACAAACGTTTCACCTTCTAAATATCTTTGCCTACACGTTACAAGCATTATTTGCGTTACACCTACATCAACCTGTTGCCTTCGCTTCCTGCCTGACGTCCTCTTCTATCATTGAGAAGCTTGCAGTCGTTCTGAGATGCTTGTTGCCTTAGTCCAACCCTTGACTTGTCTTTAGCGTGTGATTTTCCAGATAATATTTTATGTTTTGACATCTAGCTTGCTCTAGAATTCTACGTTTCCAACGTCTAGCTTGTTCTAGACTTATGCATTTATGATGTCTAGCTTGCACCTAACTTTTGCTTTTTCTATGTCTAGCTTGCACCTGACTTCTGTGTTTCCGATGTCTACATTTCAACATTAACCTAGCGCCAAGCTTCCCGTCTTTCGAGTCTTCTTTTGCATCCTGAGTGTCCACATTCTCAACATTGCCTCTCAACGTAGTCAGTGCTATATTTTCGTTTGCCTTAGACAAAATAGCTTCGTCCAACATCTCCTTTGACACATTCTTTCTTTCCATGCTTTCACCTCTACCTTCCGTTGTCTTGAGAACCTTCTCTTCTTACAACTCATACTTCAAGCAAACACACCCCTCCGTATGTCGTGGTGTTTTAACAAGCGCACCCAAAGTGGATCTAATACCATTATTGGCAATTGAGTGCTCTTCCAATAACTCATAAAATATCAAGACATGAGAACATGCATGCACTCAAATAGTTGAACAATAACTCATTGAAATATTTCATTGAAACATCTACTATAAGCAATGTTTAAATGCAATGCTTTCTTTGATTACATATTACAGAGCTTTGTCTTCCATATATACATACATGAGACTCTCCATATGCACATGACTCTTGAATTTTACACTTACATAAAATCTTCATCTCCTTATACTCATAGGAGATCCAACTCTTCACATTTATTTCTTACATAATAATAAATCTCACATATTACATAAAAACAAAGTCTCTCATGATTGCACATAACTCCTCACTTCTAAATATGACACTTCACTCACATAACTCACACTTACTAACATGACACCTCACACACATAACTCCACACTTATTTACATGACACATACTATAGACTCAAATATTAAACATACCCTAATCTAAACTATTTACAAGGTACCAAATAATGTAATACCTCCAACATGGTCATGAATTAGATTACACATTCAACACCCTCTCATAATCTGAATTAAGGGGCCAAGGAGAGAAGACATTAGTAATAATAATATCTTCCCCCATAATAGATGTTGTAGTGGGCCTCTGTATTTTGACGTAGACACGTCTGAACCCTACTCATCATCTAAAATCCATTACTGCAAAAATGCTTCCTACACAAGTCTCCTTAGGCTAAAATGTAGTCATCAATGCCACTATTAGACAGTCTCACACACATCCAAAAAACAACTCCATTAGGGCTCCAAATGAAAAAGAGAAATCAAGATTGCCACTTCCTCTAAACATAAGCTCCTTCAATCTTCCATAGTCGCATAGGGTATGACTTGAATGCATAGATTTTCCCCTTACAACATACATCATCCTGCTTGAAGACTTCCTCTTGCCCTTGGGCCACATGATTTCAATCACCAAAAGAGTCTTTGCATGAACTTGCTTAAAAGAAGAGCTATAACAAACTTCCAAGAGTACTTGGACAAGAAATAGAAGAAGAAAGAGATCATGAATAAGCCAAATCAATTAGCCAAAGGAGGAAGAGGGATTGGCTATAGCACATCTTGAATCCTTTTTTTGTAAGCCTCCAAAAGACAAAATTTGCGGCAGCTATCACAAATCTATTTATCTTCCAAAATATTAGGCCAAATATTTTGATTACATAGAATATGATAAATCTACCCTTTCAAAATAGGGCAATAGGGCTTGAGGATTATTCGAGACAACTCGGTCCCTTGTAGACAACAACACTAAGAAAACGTGAAATTGTTTGTAAAAAGGTCTACATGTTTTGCACCAAATGAAGTGTAATGTGGTCAAATGAAATAAAAGAAAATTTAGACGTAATGTAAATGCAATCGTCATTGTAAACAATTAACATTTATGTTAATTAGCATTTTGATTAAGGCAATTTAGAAAGGTAGTCTTGTCATGTTAGTTTTGATAACTATCAGGGCCAAAGTATAAATGGACCCATTACAATTCAATTTGTATCCATTGCATTAGGAAGCAAGTCCATGTATGAAGGAGAGATGCTACACTGTTACAACGTAAGGCTAGGCATAGTATTGCTGCAGTCACAAATTACAATCGTACAAGATTCCAAGGATTATGCAAACTCATTCACTTGTACCAAATGTGTCTCCATTGATGCTAGTGTTATGTTAGATTTATGTCTGTGTTGTAAGTGTTGTAGGTAGGATTGCTTAGATGGAGACCGGATCTGCACCACCTTTAGGTGAGCGAGTCAAGTTGCAGGAGCCGATGTCATCATAAGCTAAGTGTTGACATATTTGCCGATGCAGTCATGAACAATGCTGACATAGGTGAAGTCATGTCGACATACTAAATGTCGTTAGGTGCAATGTCGACATGGGTGAAGTTGTCACGTTGACATATTGAACGTTGTCAGGTGTAGTGTCGTCATGTGGAGAGCTATCATGCCAATATGTTGGTTGCCATCATGAGCCATGTCGTCATGCTGTCAACCATCTTTCGTCATGCTGAACGTCGTCTTGGAAGATGCCATCAGGACTAAAGTCATCACAAGAAGTTGTTGTTTGAAGTTGGGCCGACATACCAATTGTCGTCAATTCACTGCCATCTAAGCTACACTACAGTCATTGAATTCATGTCGTCATAGATGTATTCCTCTGGGAAACATTGTCATTTCTCCTTCCACTAATTGTCATTCCCTCGTCTTAGGAATCCTCATCGTTGTCTACATCCCTAACACTAGAACAAGTCCATAAACTAATTTCACCAATGTGTAAAGCTTTTAAAATCATGTGATTTTAAAAGAAGGGGCTCAAAACACTTTCATATGTAAGGGTTATGGACTCTCGAAGTTTGCTCTCCAAAAGGCCCTAGAGTGACATTTTTGAAAAACATCATTTTTTTCAAAAAATTCTAGTAATCTTTTTGCGAGGAAAACATTACTTGAAGTGGGAGTAAATTCTCCAAAAAATATCTAAATAATTAGAGAAAGAAAAAAATTGGATCTTCCATTTGCCTATTTTGTTGAAGGTGTGGATGAAGCTATCAGAAGTAATTCATCCTAGAAGTTAAAAGAAATATTGGAGGCTTTGAATAAACCTTTTTGCATGAGCAAGTGATGAAGCTCCATATCTGCTCTAATACCATGTTAAAATTCATAATACTTTCTAGAAGTGAATAGAAACAATCCATCCACTCAAATCTTATAGAAAAAGCATCAAAGGACAAAAGAAAGGAAAAAGAGAGATTTAGGGGCACTAGGTACCATAAATAATCAATATAATAAGATTCACAACATTGATAATCAAATGGCGAGTGGTGGGAGGTATTTATACCAATAATAAATCCCCAAATATATAAATGAACTTAACCTTAAGCTGACATAACAAGAAAGGCTTTAAGGTTAATTACAAGTTTATAAGGTGGGTTTGACCATAACAAGGTTAATCGCGGCCCATAGAGCCTACATAATAAAATATTATAATAAATTAAATACATTGTACAATGAATACCCTTAGGTCTATCCAATATTACATTATACAATGTCCACCTTGGCCATGAATCATATTACACTTCCAGCATTGGAAAATTAGAAAGTTGATTTTAAATTATATATTCATAAAAAAGAGCACAATTACAGTTCTTCATCATGAAATCCAACAAAATACATCACACAAATTCAAAATTCAAAATTCAAAATACAAGGGAGTTTTTAAACTGCTTTTGTTTTCATCTCTTCCCCCTTGAACTAGATGGTTGAAATTGGCTTTGGACAAGTGGTCAAATTAACGGCTCCTAGGTATGGGATCATCATGGTATATTTTCTCCAATCCTCTCAAAGTTTTCACTTTTTCCTCTAGTGCCTCGATGTCCTTTGTGGTAAACTTAGTATCCAATAGAATTTTGACAATCCGATCTGATAGTGGATCTAGCTCATCCAAGTCAATTGCCTCACAAGATTCATTCACCTCCACTTGTTTGAAGCTTAAGATTGTACTATATGAACACAAGGACATTGAGGTGCTCTTGGGTTAGCCTATTGTGCTTCTTGGTGAGTACGATCTCTAATAGAGACCAATTGCGCTCACACCTAAAAGTGCTACAAGGATGACTCAAGATGTAGATAACCATTCTCCGCAGATTAGTTGTTTTTGAACAATAATCCTCCCACCATAAATCTACA
Source organism: Wollemia nobilis (assembly GCA_028583015.1). NCBI lineage: Eukaryota > Viridiplantae > Streptophyta > Pinopsida > Araucariales > Araucariaceae > Wollemia > Wollemia nobilis. The sequence goes on from JAQPPZ010000030.1 coordinate 3,217,512, forward strand.
AAAAAAAAAAAATTAAATAATTAGTTTACGTTTATAATTGTGTTGTAAATGTAGGCTACAAGATAAGATGTTTAAAGTTTAAATAGTTTACCTGGTTACAAGGTTGACCTTGATTCTTTACATGAGGATGAAAACATACTCCCATGAGCACTCTTATAGGTTTGCAACTCGACAGGGATGGATGACGTTTGGCATGGCCATCTATCATCCTCTCTGCACAAGTATAGAAACCCCTAGATCTCTCCATCGTCACTAAGATTGCCAATTTAAAATAATTTCAGGTTCAAGAAGTACTCTATTGGATGAATAGGTCGATGGAGTTACCTCATCCATCTCTTTTCAATGATATGCCAAATCGGTTCATTCTCACGTTGGTTGCCATTGTAATAGTGTTCAATGGCCCTTTTGCTCTATTATTGCCTCATATAGATACCCCATTGATAATTTTTTGCCATATACATAGAAGAACCCTTACTAAGGGCTTTGTCACCTACAATTAAACAATAAAAATTTAGAAAAAGAAATACGAAAACTTTTAAGTATTAAATAAGATTTTAAATTTAAACCAATTACCTTGAGAATTTCCTACATGCTCACCCAAAATGAGTCATCAAAAACTTGCCTCCAAACTTGCTTCTCTTTTGAATGAAATGGTGAGACATACCATTCCTTGCTCATTAACATCAGCTTCAAAGCAGGTGATGCAACTAGAAGGCTCTAGAAGGCGACAAAATTTGAGGCAAATCAGGTGATCCCTAAGCAAAGAATGTTCTTTCCCTCATCAAGCTAAGGACCCATGTGTGGTTGTATATATATCATGTAATGTTCTTTGCCTCTTCCATCATGGTCTCAGTTTGCCAAGGTCCTTACACATGAGGCGGATGCAGTGGGTGGTGCATGGGCTCCAAAAAATAGATGCGTACTTGTTCTCTAGAATCCTTCCTGCACACACATGTTGTTGCATTGTACACCGCAAGTTGGACAACATTCTTTACTCCAACCCAACATGATCTCTTCAACAAATTGAATAACATCTATGCATTATTCACCTCTTGCAAGGTATCAATCCACTTTGGAAGACCATAGATCCACCCAAAGCCATCATGAAGTTGAGGAGCATGTAGTTACTTGTGTTCATCCATTCATCAAAGAGAATGATGGTCATTTATCTTCCATATTTCCCTTTGCTCTTTCACACGAGCTTTGTGTTCATGACACACTCCAACAATGGCCCATTGAAATCTTATGTTGAAGGTGGCTTAATCCCTTTGCCAACTTTGCTCAATGCCCTAACTAGGCTTCCCATAGGGTTTCACACAATTGAAGGGAACGTTGCAGTTATTCCAAAAATTAGTTTAATTGTTCTTGCTTCCTTCGCCTTCTCCTTCACCCATGCAGTATTCTAAAGTGTTGTTTGCCTCGTGTTCGAGCATCATCCAACACCCGAACTCTTCTCCCTCCCACTAACTTGTTGAGTGTGACGATTAAGAATGAACTCTTCAATAGTGGCATTAACATCCTCTAGTTTGGTCTCATCCCCATAAATAGAGGCCCAAGGTCCTATTCCATGTTCAACTACAACGCTTGTCCTTTTGAGCTCTATTTTTTTGCCTCCTCATTGCATATCCAAGCCTTCACATCATTTTTATTATATCGTTTGCTCTAGGGAAGGGTTTCACATCATGTGTTGGTTGCCCAATCAATGATATTTGAGGCGATGGATGCCTGCTCTCATGTCCTTGGTGTAGTGTTTATAAAGCACTTGACTTGCAAAGTTTCCTTTAATCCCATGCTTCCACATCAGGTCCCTCCCTAGGCTTGGATTTGGGGTTGAACTTGAAGGATTCGACTCATTGCTGTCGACGACAGTTCTATGGCCCTCACCTGAAGAATCCTTTTATTTTTTGTAGGGAAAGGAAAGAAGAAATTGGTAACTAAAGAAATGCCATATGGCCTAGACTACATGATTTACAAATAACAAAAATAAAAGAAAATAAAACACTTTCAAAGACCCTATAAGAAAACCTCCTCCAAATTTATAAAAAAAAAAAAAGGAAAAAAAACTCTTAAATGTCTCAGAAATGAACGAAATATCCTCCAAATGGTGTTAAATCCATTGATTTGATCTCCAAAAGTGGTTTAAAGTTGGTGGTTGACCTTTGGAGAAATTTATTTGAAAACAAGAGAGAAGGAAAAAATGGTAAAATGTTGTCAAAACTACTTGAAACTTCATTTTTCGTTTCTGCTGTAGAATGTGATTTTCATTGAGTTTTTGGCGAGAAACCAATGTAAAAATCATTGCGAGTTGCGATGTTCTTGACGTTGAGAATAAAAATCATTGCCCGCAATTTCTTGTGAGTTTCATGCAAAATCGCGGGAAGTTTGTGATTTTTACAACTATGGTACCTATTATATGTAGACTGCCTTTACATGGTCTATTATTCAAATGACTTTTTGTTTACCTTAGATGCTCCTTACACTAATGGCATTAAGGCTTGCATTATTTTGGTAATCTATATTTACATGGACTACATGCATAGTAATATTTAAGCTTAAAATGGGCCCCCTCTTCCTTGAGCAACATTCACTTGGCTCTCTTCTCTTTTGAATGCCAAGTATATTCATTTTCTCTTAACACTATCATGATTTCTCTTCACTTGGAGACATGGTGGTTGGTAGGCCCCACTTCCATATGAACTCAAGCTTCCTTTCTCATTTCCTGGTTGAAAATTTCTCTCCACTTACAAGCGAGCCTCATATGTCCTCAATTGAATAGCAATTGTTTCTATAGTGCATGACTTTATTTGTGTCGAGACCTTGCTCTTAGTCCTAGGTGGTAATGGTCCTCCAAACAATGCCTCAAATGAAAAATTTCTTTTGGACAACCCTTTGAATGTAAAACCTATTTTAGGTGGTGACTTAGATGATAATCAGCCTCTAGGTAGTGCCTTGACCTCCATTCGTCCTCTGAGCAACATCTCAAACTACAATCACCCTTCAAGTACCATCCCAAACTATAATCATATGTGGGGTGGTGTCTTTGACAACATACATCATCCTCACAACACTGCAGATTGCAATTATTCTCTTTGAGCATATTGGATTGCATATTTCGTGAAAATGACATGCACTCCTAGAAGATGACATTTTAGTGGACAACATGTTTTCTCCTCCAAGCTACATGCTTTATAATTTGGAAGATATTTTCATTTGGATGATAAATCCAATCATTGGATTGACGTGATTCCTTTTGTGGATGACATCCTTCATCCTTTAAATGACATGCTTCCTCGTTTAGATGACATCCTTCATCCTTTAAATGACATTCTTCCTCGTTTAGATGACATCCTCTATCAACCTAATAACTTGCTTCCTCATCCAAGTGACATCTTCCAACATCTAGATAACATGCTTCCTCATTGGGACAGCCTCTTGGTAGACAATTCCTTATTGATGGCATACTTCCTTATACTCTGGCAAATGACATAGGTTCAACTTGATAGCTTTCATGCTTAGGTAGACAACACTTATGGTATTCTCATGCTTTGAATGCCATTTATGACTCAAACTATGCACGCTTGAATTGCACTTTTTTGGCATGCACTCCTTTGGACTGAATTCCTCCTTTTATTATCTTCACCTAGAATTGGGGGTAAGTTTTGAGTTTCATCCTTGTTCTAGGATTTCCATGGAAAATGACATCCCAAAGAAAAACTTTCATAGTTTTCCAAGGCCCATAACACCCATCTTGTAATATCCATGTTTGAGTTGGAGGGAAGGACCTTTCTTGTGTATTCATCAATGTTTACATAAGTCTCTTTTATGTTAGTATCTTGTCCACCATTATCTACATCAATCATGCTTAAATTGTGCGTTACTTATGCTTTGGGATTTTGACTATAATTGTGGTTTTCAAGACTATATCATCTACACATTAGACATCCATTTTGATTTGCAACATTTGTTCATTCATGAGCAAAGTTCCCCTTTTGTTGGCACTCATGACATTGCATAGTCAATCTGAGGTTGGCATTATATTGGATTCAGTCACTGCCATTGCCACATCTTGCATTTGAGTTGAGGTTCCTTCTCGTTCCATAGTGATTGTATAGTTATCCACTGCTTTTGGTACCCCTTTCAATTTGTTAGACATGTTCTTTCCTTGAATTGTCATCACCTAGTTTTGCTAGTTATCCATGTTAAAATGACATTCCTTCGTGTTGCAGAATGCCTTCTTAGGACATAATGTGGGTGTTTCCCTTGGCTCTACAAAATGCAAGCAATTTTCTTCTTATGTTTGAATTCTTAAAACATTCACATCATGTCTTTTTAGAGAGTATCTATCAAAGGTCCTTTATTGTTGGTTTTATTGTTGAAGTCACTCATTGATCAACCTCGTCCACTTATTGACATATAGTATTCATTCTCCAAGTTTATTCCCTTATCAAAGGCTTGTTGGTATGATGTGGTACGATCTTCAATTTCTTCTTGAACTTTGGAAGAAGGCATTCTACAAACAATCATTTTCCAAATCAATTGATTCCTTTTCTAACTTTTTCGCTAGCACTTTAACCATATATTGTACTATCAAATGTTCTTAGTTTTATCTTGATTGATATTACTTGTCACATGCATTAGATTAAACTCTTTCTCAAATACCTCTTGCAAATCTCTCCAAGTCATGAAAGGCTATGCAACTCTTATTAAATTCGGTTGGTGTCTACCGGGTATGCCCCTTTCAAATGTATTATCTTTTATACCAGTGGGACCCTCCCTTCTCTCCTCAACTTCGTTTGTTTTGGATATTTAGCTTGGCTCACATCATGTGGTGTATTTGAAGGAAAGGAATTTGAGGGCTTTTAAAAATGAAGCCAACTCAACCCTCTCTATCTGCGCCAAGAGCATTGCAGCAATAGTGGAGAACGCCTCTGCCAACTCTTTGGACTCAGGTTCCTCTGTTGGGGAATTAGCTCTGGAGCGTACTCTGGGGGGTTTAAAAAATTTTCGAGGTGTACTGCCCATTTGGATTTAGGTGGGAGAAGACAAATTTTCTAGGAACCACCCCCTGTAGGCTAGATTAAACTCAATTTCGATGGGGCTTCCAAGGGTAACCTAGGAGAGGCAGGTGCGGGTGGTTTAATTCGGAATAGTAGTGGCGAACTCCTCCTCACCTTTGCTAAGAAGTTGGGACGTCAATCAAATCATTTTGTTGAAGCTCGTGCTCTCTTCCAAGGGATTTCTCTGTTGAGTGGCTTCGATCAGAGTAAGATCTTCATTGAGGGTGATTCCCTTAATATCATCAATCTAGTGAAATGCTCTCAAACTCCTAGTCCTTTTGTTGTCGCTAATATGATTTATGAGGCAAAAATAATCCTTCAAGCCTTTGAGAATGTGGTTGTCAAGCATGTGTACAGGGAAGGTAATAAATCAATTGATTTCCTGGTAAATTTGGGGTTGAGCCAGGATGGACTAACTATTTGGAGAGAGGATTTTCCATCGGGTATCAATGATTCAAAGACTAGAGGTTTGTTTCTTTAGGCCCCTTTGTAATTCCCTCAGGCTGGGGAGGTTTTGCTCAACCTGTTCCTGTGTTGACGTTGGGGATGTTGTTGATAGACCGTTCATTTCCCTCAAGTTCAATCTTTCAAATCTTTTGAAATTCATCACTTGTATCACCATCATTTTGACGAGGCCCTTGTCTCATGGGTGGTATAAGTTATTTTGGGCACTAGTGAGATTTAATAGGTTTTATGACAACTGGTGCAGTGACAAGACTCTTCTCCCGACTGCTATACTGAGCTGGGGATAGGCGGTTCATCTTTTGGGTGGCCCTAGCAACGATAACCCAGACATCAACGAATAGTAATGGTCGGGGGCCTGTTTTTTATGGGTCTTTCTTAGTTTTTTCTGTTTTTGTTTCGGTTGTTATCTGTGCATGGGTGCCCCTGCATGGGTTGATATGTATGGGTTATGGGGGCTGGTTGGAGGCCGTTTGGTCTTCCTTCTACCTGTTTGTTTCTTTTTTGTCCATCTTGGTTGTGGTTGTGCTGGTTTCCCCTATGTGGGTTTTGGATGTTGGTCTCTGTTTAGCTTGCTAACATCCTTCTCCTTGATAGGGTGTTAGTTGTTCCTTTTGTAATAAGGTTTGGGGATCCTTTCAAAACCCCTTTTTTCAACTAATAAAAAAATACATTGCAACTCTTCGTATTGTTATAAGAAATGTCTTCATCTGATCAACTTCATTGATCTAACAATTTTCTTTCTAGGTCCTTAAGAATGTTTGGAATGTTGGGCTGGATTTTACTTTTCTCTTTTTATGAAATATTGGACATTTTTGCTTTTCTTTCATAATAACCGTTGTTTTCTATATTTGGTTCATCATTGTGTGGTTTATAATTGATGACATTAGCTATGTTGACCTCAACATAAGAACACAGTTTGCCTTCATAAATGCTTCTTGTTCTCTTGCCTCATCACATCTTCTCTCACAAGCTTTGTTGTCGAGATCACTCAACCTCCATGTATAGACGTGTGCATTCTTATGTTGAACTTTTGCTCCATGCACAAGCATATGCTTCTGTAGTTGCTTCTATATCATAATCTTGTCCTGTGCATCGTGCATCGTTGGACACACTCCTTTGCACTTGTTACCGAGTAGGAATCCTACTCTATATGGTTGGACACATCACTTACGTCATCCACAACTCCTACTTGTGCAATCCTAGTTGCTTGTTTTTCACGCTTATGCTAGAATTCTAATTCTTGCTTCATCATTATTAATAGCCTTCCTTTTCAAATTTGATTTGGCTGGCATATGCTTCTCTCCTCGTTAGAGAATAGGTCTTCTTGGATCTTGTTTTTGGACAAAGGACTTCCCACCTAAAGGGTCTAGACATGAGCTATCTTCTACAATAAAGTTTCCTTCTTGTGACAAATACATTTTAGAACTAGAATGGCTTCGTTAGATTCTTCATTGTGTCTTTGCTCTTTTTGAGCTTCCAAAGGCTACCTATTCCCTCATTATGAGGGGACTTTATATAGGTTACACCTTCTACACTTCCTTTTGGTTGAGGAAGGGGCAGATCTCTTGGTATGTTCTACTTTCTCATGTGGTGTTCAAAACATGTATTGACTAATGTTGGTCACATGATGTGCTCTATGTACAATCCTATCCAATATTCTAGTGTTTTGGTCTCCTCATTTTCATTCTATTCTTTGTTGTAGAGTGATGTTCAAACTCTTGCTCATCAACTCTAAGGCACTAGCCCAATTAAGTGTCAACAATGATCTCAAAATGTAGTATGGGAAGTGTGCAAGTCATACACAACACAACATACAAAATGCAATAGAGTAACAAAAAAATAAATTTCTTTGCAATGAAATGCTATTCTAATAATTGAAAACAACAATAGAATATGAAATGACAACCAAGTATGCAACATAGTAAATAGAGGTTAACCATTTATTATTCTCATTCCCAATGGTCTATAATACACTCCTTGAAATATGACCTTTTAGTCGAGGAAGGGGCAACTATCATGGCATGCTCTTGCTTTTTCAATCATACAACACAAACAAAACCATGATCATGCTTCAGTGATGTCATAGGTAAAAAAGAAGGCATATATACAATCTTGTAAGTGGAGCTTGGCATAAGATAATCTAATACTTATTTAACTACCCAAACTTGAACATAACCCTAACAACCATGTACAACACATGCCAACTATCACATCTTTTATTTGTAACTAATCATAATAATAAAACATAACAATTCATAACATATCCAGACTCATTTGGCTCATGTGAACTAGCTTATTCGCCTAGAAAAGGAGCTTGAGTGAATTGAAATAGGACTTTGGACTTCTAGGAAGCTAGTTGGACTAGGTGGGACCAACAAAAACATCTCGATATGCATACCAAAGTGAATTAGAGTGAGTTCAAAAGGTTACAATAGGAAAGTTCATAATCTAGTTGTACTATTTTAGTATCAAGAGTGTTCATCGCAAGGGCTAATGTATTGGGTAGGTTCAATTCCAAATACATATAACCACCATTAGCTACCACTGGAATAATGGGCATATATGTGCTCAAATCCTCTATTGTCAATACCACAACATGAGGAAAGCTTACCCACACAACTGAGCATGTTATTGCATATGCATAATGAATATTATTGGAAGCACAAGAACAATTATTTTGAGTGATCAAAGCACAATGGTAAAGAAATAAAACTGTATTTTCCACTTGAAACTTGGAGTAACACTTTAACCATCAAGAAAGGAAAAACCAACTCTATCAATGAATGCCAAAGGGAAGTAAGAAACTATGTTGTCCCCATAAAATATCAATTGTTTCTTATTTGTAATCTCCAAGGAGGGATGTAAAGCATGTTTAAAAAGAGGTGAGCATTCCAAAGAGGGTGGGGACTAAAGGAGGATTTGTCTCTAGCAAATAGGTAATAAAAAAAGCTTCACTTTTGTGGAACAAGAAAAGTATTTGTTTGACAACCCTTACAACTATAACACTATAATCTAAAGTTTTGCATCCATAGGAGGCAAATGTAGTTTACAAGGAGGTGAGTTACAATCATGAATGCCATCGTGTAATATTGAGATAAATTACACGAGGTAGAGGGGAAAAGCAACCAACTAAGATTTTTATGGCACTAAATGAAGAAAACTCCACTAGGGAGGAAAGTTGGCATCCACATGAAGGAAACTTTCACAAGTAAAGCAAACCAATGACTATTTATTTGCAAGCAACATGCACATTAATGTAGTTTGAGCAAATCAAGAAGCAATGCAATATATGGAAGGTGCATGGTATGAAGCAATTCCAAAGAGAAAGCACAACCTTCTAATGATGTTGAGAAGGAACCAAAATTCAAGCCTTACGTATATACTTCATAGAGGATAGTGGAGGAACTTTCACCACCATCAAACTAAACACTTCAAGTTCATGTAAGGAAGTAAAAAATTGTATTTGGGATAATACCAGACACAAGATCTAAAATTTAGGGGTAAAATTTATTAAACCATTCATCTTCATGTAATAGGGATGAAGAGTCTATTGCTTGATAATTGCATTTATAATAAGTTGTAGCCATTTTCGATCACTCCACAAAGCAAGTAAAAGATGTGGGAAGATGTAGGGTTGTGTCTTTCATGGAATATCTTATTATAGTAGCCATTCATCAACTCATTATGGTCATTGTAGACAACATTTTTGATGTGATTCTAGCTCAAGTGCCAACATAGTCATGAGTAGACACATGCATGCACATTACACATACAAGAGTAGTTTTTTATGTATATAGTCTATAGTTTTGTACGTAGGTTATGTCGTACATCACATGACAATGCATGATGTAAGTTTTGTATGTAAAAGTGGGGGAATGATTTTGTTTGTGTATATGAGTCCAAGCAAGTGATTGGTCGTTACCTAAATTCTTCCATTCACTTGTATATATATATTTATATCTTACTTTCATTTGTAGTCACCATGTATTATGTATCACACATTATATTGTTGATAGTGTATGGATATTGGTTGTGTTGTCGATGAAATTTTTGTTTTTCAATTGTAGACTATGTATTGTATATTTTGGTAATATAATTCCTTTGTCCAATTTCTTTTGTGTAAATATGTATTGTTCCTTTTATGTTGTATTGCTTTATGTGTTCTTTCTCATATCTTTCCTTTGTGCTCGGAATACCAAACCACAATGCTATAGTCATCAAATGAGGTACCATAAGCTCATAAGGCCTTCACTTATGCGTCAAACCTTGAAAGAGTTGTTTTGTCTTGGAAACATAGGAGAAATCTTTAATTGAGGAAGAGGAAACCTCTAGGGAAGACAAAAGTGAATGAGTCAACTCTTCATGTTGTGAGAGGATTAATTAATGATACATAGGGGTAAAGGAGCAAACCTTAACATAATTGGTTGAATATGGAAACACCATAATCTATAAATTGGAAAGAATCAAGACACCACTGTAATTGATTTTAATTTGTGTTTTATAAAGAACGTTGAAATCAAGTATTGATATTGATACCATGAAAAATAATTATCTTCAAACCCATCTAAGCAAAAATTTTGTTACTCATCTAGCACATAGTTAAAAACGGTGAAGTGTATTCTTATAAATATTCATTAACAAAAATGAAGGTCATGCTCTTTTTCTCAAAAGATATATATATATATAATTTTTGGGCTACCAAATATGATCAATCCATCATTGATTTAAAAAATTGCAAAGGAGCTGATAAAAGTAGGGTCATAAGTAATCATTTTTTTTTGGTATAGCATGAAACATTTAAATTGTTTGACTAACATTTATAATCAACCCTTCATAAATTTAATATCCAACTTGCAACATAGATGATAATAATAGTCAAATCTTGCCATATACAAGCAACTAAATATATCCTAATTATGTGTACATCAAACTCATGATACATCATTAAAAGGTATTCTTTTGGTATCTAACTTCACAAACTGATCAAAATATCTAACTTCTAAAACCATGCACAACAATTAGGATCTTCAACACAATGATCAATTTGTTTGTATGGATCAAAGAACAAAAGCTAGGCCCTTTAAATTCAACATTACTCATTCACCCCTACTTGGCAACTTCTTGCACCATGGTCTTTTGTCATTCAAGGAGAAAATAAAAAATAATTAAAATGTATAGTGGATCTTTGTTGAATTTTAAGGCCTATTGGATTTAGAAGGAAACAAAAATATTATTCAACACTAACATACTTGGACAACACTTAGTCCTCATATCAAGACATTCCTTAATTTCCCTTGCAAATATGTAAAACTCCTCTACTGTCACAATATCTTGTAATCAACGATTATAACTCAACCCCCAACATAAGCATATATCAAATAATCACAAGTGCATAACCTGATGTCAAGATCAACCATAACAAACAACTAAAGGTGACATCTCAACTTGAGACAATCACAAAAGGAGCTTATCATACCACAACCTTTATTGCATAGAGCTTAATTTATCATGATTCAATGTTCACAAGCAAATAAATTGGGCACAATTCAAGTATTTGAAATAGGTCTAATTGGTTAATATTTAAACATTTCAAACAAGTAAATAGATATAAGGTCTCTAAGGTTTTTGAAGATCTTGTTACCTATTTGTTGAAGGATGAGCTTCTAGAAGAGGAGATGTCATTGCAACTCCATGAACAGTTCAGGAAGTGGCAGCAAAGGGGGCAAAATGCATGGCAATGTCCAAGGTAGGTTGTGTGATAATATATGATAGAAGAAACAACAATCTTGACAATAGTCCTCGTAGCAGTAGTGTCAACTTGATCAATTCAAGTAGCAATAAAGAAGAGTGGAGTAGCAACATCCTGAGCTCAAGACTAAGTATGCATGCATGTGAGTGGGGTTTGCATAACGACCTCAGTGATTACATAACCACTTGAGGTCATTACTTCACATTTAATATTTCTATCGACACGATGTTCCATGGACAACACTCTTGGAGTATGTCGATAACTTAAGTATAATGTCATTCGACAGAGGAGGAACTAGATGCATGCATGGAACACAACTAAGTGGACCGATTGCTAGAAGATAATTGTCAAACAAGCAAGGACAAGTTGGTCATATTTTAATGGGTCAATGGGGACAAGTTCGTCTACGCATTTACCATATAGCACATGGCCCAAGTCGTCTGGCACCAGGTTGTGTGGATGACAAGGTCATGAAGTAGGTCATATGGGTAGGTCTTTTGGCCTCTTGGGTAGGCCATCAAGCAAGTGGCATAAGTCGATGAGAAGCAACAAGCTACTGAAGAGAAGAGATAAATAGGTAGGAGTTTGAATTTTTAGGGTTTGATCATCCATACGACTAAGGGAAGATTGTCATCCAAAGAGAGTGATAGGTTGGTTGTGAGGAAACTTACCATCATAAAAGAAGGTTGGAATTGGGCCATCTGAAACCATATTTCGTTGTTGGAGGGTAGAAATTGGTTAATTAAGAGAAGAAATTCTTTTTTAGAGAAAATTCATTAGTTGTCTATAGCAACTTGGTTGTTCGACAAGACACGAGGGTCATTAGGAGGTGAATCCATGCCATTTGGAGAATCAAGGGATTGAGGACGATCATCACACAAGTATGTTGATGGGAGGAAGTATGTCCGCAAAAGAAGTTGGTTGTCTAAAGAAACAAAGACATTATCTATACTAACTTGGACAACGATAAGCATAAAGGGTCATCTAGAAATAGAAGACAACCATCTATTTGTCATCTAGGAGTAAGAATAGGTCATTTGGTTGTGCAAAGTTGTCATTCTTGAGGTGGGCACAAATGTCAAGGAAGGTATTATCATTGGAAAGAAAGAATGTCATGAGGAAGAAAGGACTAGCCATCTGATGGCCTACGAAGATTGTCCAGTGGAAGTTGGTCAATTGGGAAACTGCCCTTTCTATTGAAGCAAAGAACCCTTGTCTTACAAAAAGGGCAAGTTGGCATAGAGAGCAAGGAGGTCATCTAGGTGAAAGAAGAAAAAATGTCATTCAATAGGCTATTCGAAGTGTTGCCATTGACCACAAAACCCTTGTTTAGCCTATAGTAGTGGTTTGAGAAGAATGATTTTATTAAATTCACCTAGGGCATACCAAAAAGAGGGATTGTCATGTTGTTGCCATGAAGAGAGAGTGAGAAGTTGCATGGTGAGTTGTGCATGTGTATATTAAGGAAGTGTTGAAGTTGTTGGTCATTACCATCACATAGATATTTTGAGGGTTATGGGGTGGTTAGTTCAGAGCAATGTTGTGGGTAGGCAACTACCACAATAATTATAACCAATTGTAGATGCCCTTATAACTATGCGATAGGCTTTCCACATTGCACAAGTTTGACGATCTATGGATGAGGAGGAGATGATTTGATTGCGTGTTACTTTAACATACAAAGAGAAATAGAGGTTTTGTGGAAGAATTTGACTATGCAAAAGAGTTTCATGAGGAAAAGAGAACAAATGACACTATGGTTGCACCTGTTAGTGTGCAAGCTATTGTACGAGAATTCACAGTAGTGCAAGTGGATAAAAGTGCATGAATTGTGCAACAGGAGGAAAGGTTGTGTATATAGTTTTGCATGAGGATTAGGCTATGCATGAAGTGCAACATATAGATGAAATTGCATGAAGGATTGGTGAGGCACAATATGATAACGTCATGCCACAACATGAGGAGAGATGAACTGGCACAAGAGATTATCGATGTGACAATGCTCTTAAGAGATGCATGAGAGGAGGCCATGGGTATTGTCCTATGGAAAAATGTGGGTGAACAAGAGTAGAAACTAGAGTAAATAGAGCATGTAGGTGGCTAAGTAAAGGAAGAGACAAAAGCTAAACCAAGGTTTCAATTGATTAGGTGGAAGTTGTATCAGTTGATATAGGAGCAAGGACTTTGTTGCAACCAATTGATTTGGACGATGAAGGTGCAAAAGTATTGGAGACTCCATTGCAAGAGTTTGTTGATAATGCAACAAGCTAATATGCATCCTCTCTAGTTTTCAAGGAATTGGCATCAACGTCAAGAGGAAATGTGTTGCTTCAAATGGATCTGGCAAGGGAAGAATCAATTTAGGAGGATACTAGTGCTATTAGGGAGGAGCCAATAAAGAGATGATGGACCAAGCAAGCAGCCATGCTAGGAAGAAGATATTTTGTAGGAGGACATTGAGGAGTAGTTACTTGGGAGGCATAAGAAAAAGGCAAGGATATTTAAGGGGAATCATATCATGATGAGGAGGTACAAAGAGTTGATTAGATGCATGATGATGTGGAATCATATAATAATTGTTGTGACCATGCTCTCATAGAGTATCCCAATTTGAGGCAACCACCAATTGATGGAGATCTTATTGATGAACCAATGAAAATTTTCTTATTGTAGATCATCAAAGTGATGGAGATAGCTTGCAAGACTTTATAGTAAGTGTCATTGGGCATTGGCAAATGTGGTCTCTTAGGGTGGAAAGTGAAGTGGCCAAACTAGCCAAATGGTCACAAGATGAAGCATGCATGACATAACTAGCCATGTTTTCTAAAGCTAAAAACATGGGAAGTTGGGAAAGCTGAGAAGATCAAGACCTTATTTGAGTTAGTTGAGCTATCGTGAGGAACAAGGATTTCATATCACTATCCTCCATGTATATACACTATAGATGACAAGCTTGAAAAGTATCCCACTCCAATGTACAAAATTACTCCTAAGCTTGAGGTGATGTGTAGGCATCTCAATTACTTTGTTTATATGATTCAGTGGTTGACTTTGCAACTACAAAGTTTCCACGACACGACAGAGAATTCTAAGCAGTTGGAAAAAAAAAGAAACTTGAGTTAAGAAAATATAGGAGGAACTCTAACCACTAAAGGACAAAGTTGAAGTAAGTACACAAACAATAGTTTGAGTAATTTTAGGAGCATAGGGAAGACTTGTAAAAATGGAAAGAACTTGTGGAGGCTAGTGATAAGAAATTCATAGTATTATAAGCATAATTGGCTGAAGCACAAGCAAAGTTGGGGACTTTGCAAAGGTAAATTACTTGCTTGAGAAAGAGAAATAGAAATAGGCAAAGCTTGCTCAACATCATGGTGTGCAATGGGTATGGTATATAGACTATGCCAAGAAGTTGAAGGATAAATATGATGTCCTTTATGCCTAGACTTTTGATCCAGTGAGGGTTCATGTTCTTGCTCTTGTATGACAATGTGATCCTCATAGAGTTGAGACGTAGTTAATGAGGATGCCTACCAATTTAAAGAGGAGGGTAGATGTAGGCAACATTTATGATGTGATGCCAACATATGCGCCACCAAAGCCCTATGTGCATGCATATGAGTGATGAGTATGCATATACGTTAATTTTGATTGTATTAATTTCATATTTTATGTTGTGTATAATTATACATCATATGGTGATGCACAACAATGTGTTTGTGTTTTTATGTATGTGGTTAATTTTTGTGTTAGTTGAGAGGGTAGTTACATAGTTGGGCAACTACTTCCCCTTACTCAATTGCTATATAGAGAACCCCTACTTCATTGTTTTGGTATCACATCGTATTGTATAGTGTTATGTTGTGTTGATTTTCTAGTTGCAGATGATGTATCATGCTTTTAATTCTAGTTAAACAAATTAAATTTTTGTATTAGTTGAGAGGGTAGTTACATAGTTGGGTAACTACTTCCCCTTATACGATCACTATATAGAGAACCTCTACTTCGTTGTTTGGGTAACATGTTGTATTGTATAGAGTGTTATGTTATTGTGTTGATTCTACAGTTGCAGATGATGTATTGTGCATTCCATTCTAGTAAAAACAAATTCTATTGCATGATCATTTACCTTGCACATATTGTTGGATTATTATTGTTAATTTTTGTATTGTTGTCTTGATATTTCCTAATCCTTCAATTGTGGGAATACCAAAATGTTGTGTTACATTCATCATCTTCAAGATTATCTAAAATTTGTTGTGCAAAATTGGTTTTAAAAATGGTTGTTATTATTATATCTGTCTCCTGCTTAGGACATCAAGTACAATGTTTTCCTTCCCTTTGATATGTATCAAATTCATATTTTGAAATAAATTCCAACCATCTCCCATGCATAGAATCTAGTTGCGTAGGATCATTGTCCTTGCAACAATTTTGTTTCATTAGGCTTGACTTTGTAAATTCATCAACATTAGTTTGTGAGGCTCAAACTTTTGAATGTATCCATGTTTCTCTCTTTCCTATGTGAATCTCTCTATTGTGCTCTAAGGAACTTTACCTTCATAGCTTTACAATTGAAGATCAATGGTCTCGTTTTTAATCTTCAGCTAACATGAGATTTAACTTTCCCTCCCATGATGATTTTAGATCAAGACAATGTCAGTCATGGCCCATAATAGTTGCTTTTGGAGAGGGAATTTGACTTGATAGCAATAACACGTTATGTTTGAGGGAAATAAAAGTTATTTATTGATTGATTATTATTTTATGCATTTGATTGTTTTGTGTGTAATGGATATTGGAGGATGATCCCCATTACTTAATCTCCTTCATGTAATGATCATCACACTTGTAATGATCATCACACTTTATATTATGAGGTAAAACAATTTCACTAAAATTATTAGTATTCTATTCTTATCCATTTCTTCATCTTATATTGCATAAAAGATACGCTTTTTATTGTCTCGTCTATTTTAATGAATTGGTAATAAGATGGACAATAATATGATTTATCATAATGTTTCCTTTAGGAATGAAACAAAATTAGCTTGAAATAAAATGTGATTAGTTTAAAGTTATGCTGGATAGGAGACTAATCCCTATAGTGGAAGGGACCTATAGATGTAGAGGGGATGTCCTCAAGTTGTCTTCTTTCAAAGGGGATGACTTTCACGTGTCCCCATCGCATCCCCCTTTCCTTGGCCATGCTTGAGGGGATATGTTGATGTCCCCACCAACATATGAGCTAAAGAAAATAGAAAACTCTAAAAGAAGTTTGTTCTAAATCTAGACAACTGTTTAAATACTCTCATCTAATACTTATTTAAGATTTTGATGGAATTGACAAAATTTTAGGCATTTATCCAAATAGAAAAATTAAAAAATATTGCTAACATTATCAACAAATGGCACAATAAAAATTGAACTATGACAAGCAATTCATGAGTTTTTTTGTTAGGGAGACCACAAACATTTATTTCATTAATAAAAGACTTACACAAATCCATTGTTGTCATCTTAGTAATGGATAAGGTGATTTTGAAGCACAACTATTTCATCTTGCTAGTTGTTATGTGACAAAAATAGTATCATACCAAGTAGACAACTATTCCTATTCCAAATATACCAAGAGATATTTATGATTGTAAGCATAATTATCAAGAAATTGTTTTGCAAACTATCTTGTATAACAACTTATCCTACTCTCACTATGCTTTGAAGGCAAAGCATTCTTTTAAGATGAGGGGGAATTTAATGAGTTAAATAGTGGTTATTAAGTGATCTGTTTATTAGGGCATACACTCATACACGTATAATCCCCCAAGTACTCTTCATTACTCTATCATTTTTATTAATCCACTATATAGATAAATAGAGACATACATAAATATAATATTTTTGTGTTTTTGCACCAATGTATACAATCTTAGGAATGGTGAGGAGACTCAAGGTAGGAAAGTTTAATACACTACACCAATTCCATATCCCATTTGGCATGAGAATAAAGTGAAATGGTACCTAGCATTTCTCTAGAATTTGATCAATTCTTCATTCGATCTAAGTTTTAGTATTTTGTTCCTAGGACCTTATGATGTTCTTAGTTATACACCATCAAAACAAAGGTGTTTATAATGTTTAGTATTGAGTTTTCTAACCAAATAGTAGTTATCATTTTGCTAGGATTTGGAGGTGCCTTTTAATCATTTTGATTTTTCCCCTTTCCTTTCCTTCCCAAAAGAGAAGAAAAAGGATACTTAGTGGAATTTAGATATTTTTCTTCTTTCCAAAAAAAATTAGGGCATAAGATTAAAGGAAGTACATACATAAGAGGATAGGATAGTTTTTTGATGGTTTTGAACATATTTTTTGTTGATTTTACATCAAAACACTATAATAATAATTAAATGCGTGACGTCAAATAAGACAACCACATCCTCAATCAATTAATTTTTTTTGGATTGAATACATTTGATAGATATATTGAATTAAAAGCTATTCTAAAAATAAGGAAAAATGGTAATTAAGTAAAAAAATGTGTTTTCAACTATTCTTATTGCATACAAAAGTTATATTGATTCCATATCAAATGAGCTTATTATTAAATGAAAACATCTACGACGATAAACCTTTTCTTATGATGGAGTCACCTAACCTTCCATGATCATATACTTGCAGGTTGGTTGGTTCAATGGATCTGAAGCTTGCAAAAGATATTAATAGCAGAAGATGTCTTGCCTTTTTGTATAAATATTTGCTACCTCCAGGTATGATGTTGAATGTGAAAGTTAGAAGTATGTTTATTTCAATATAAAATTTATTGATTTTGATGGGGATTTCATATGTATGAGTTGTTGGTTACAGGTAGTGGAAAACCATATGTAGTGGATGAGGTGCTAGAGGATTATGAACATTTGCTTATATCTTCCAAGCATTGTTAATTAAATTATATATTCATTTTAATTTTTTATTGCACTAGTCTAATTATGGATAAGGTGGTTGTTTTATTTACTTTTTATGACAAATGACTTGATATTCAGTAAGCTTTATAAACATTTTTACAAGGTTCAAGAGCACTATACCTTAAGGAAAAAGTTCCTAATGCATGAGTTGGTTATAGATAAAAATCTTTACTTCAAGATGGTGCCTTATTTCTTCTATTTTTTATGCTAAGTTATATAAAATACATCGAGCTAAATTGTTATTATTCTTTGGCCAGGTTATAATCATAAGGAATAATCTCACTAATGCATTTTATTTTTAAAATTAATATTATATCTCAAAAGGATTATTAAGTCAATTTTTGGTTATTTTTACCTTGTCATCAATGTCCAAGGATAGTTTTCACATGAAATCTATTAGAAATTTAAATACACCATTATTACATAAAAGATGTATGAAGGGTGGTGTCGTCTCCACTAAATTTAAGGATATAGATATGATTTAATCACTATAACTTATAGAGCCATAGCTCATCATTCCTTGCCTTTACTAAATAACCATTTTATAGACTATCAATAATGTAGAGTATATATTAAGATATTATAAGGTAATAATAATTTAAAGTATCTATATAAGTTATATAAGGCATGGACTATAGCTCAACTATATTTTCCTTCGTTCATAACCTTGACCTCTAAGCATCACTAGGATTGTTCAAATTAGAGATTTGTTTTTTAGTTCAATCCTTCTATGTTTCGAGTAAAAATAAGTTTCCAAAAGATTTTCTTGAAACATGTAAAATTGCATGAAAATATAGTCATTGCAAATATTAAGAATATTTTCACTTGTTCACTGTCTCGTAGGATGCTTGAGAGGTATCATATTTGTATACAAGTTCTATGAGAAATTAGTTTGGTCTTGAATCCATATATATTCATAAATTTGGAGAATGTGATTGTCTCTAAAAATATATAACACTTTGTTGTCTTTCAAGATGGTATGAGTGCATATACATATATGATCAATGGGCTGGTGAGCTATATGATTATAATATCTATAAGGTTCACTTTCCAACATTTTAGGAGAATTTAAAGAATAATCATCCCTAATTTAAAGAATATTTTCAATGCTCTTAATAATAGTTGCTTTGATCTCCTTAATGATTATATAAACCTCAAATCCTACTAAGATTGTATGATCAAGTTTTCACTCGATCAACCTCTAGAGAGGGTTGACTCTAGTTCTTTTTATCTTTTTAATATACAAAAACAATGAGGAAAATGAGTAGAAAAATATACGAAAGAAATATAGTAGTGAATATTTGAGTTGATCCAAATGCATCTCTCTCATGAACCGCATAGTTATAGTCCAATTCTAAAGCTTAAGAAATCTGCAACATGGATTCACTAAAAGGAGTAATAGGTATGAAATAGTAGGACTATAACCATATTTTTTGTTTGCATTTAATGAGGTAGGAAAGCATATATAGATTAAAAGCAAAATACCAAGCATAATTAATGAACAACCATTGTAGAAACTTCTATATTATTGTATTGCAATAGAAAAAGTGGATTGAGTTATTTGATTACCAAAAAGATCCATATGACTCCTAATCTCTATTTCTATAATAAAAAATAAGTGTGAATTTCCTTTAGAAATTTGATGGTAAAAGGTTGTTTTTGAGTCAAATTTTATTTCTAGATCCTTCATTGGTGCAGTTGATAGTTTCTCTCTTCTTCATCCCTAACTTTGGCATTGGATAGAACTTTGGTTGGTTGTTTCTATAGATCCCACATTGCTCTTCTCATGATTTCTCCACTTTTTTTTTTTTGAGTAATACTTCTTATACACATCCGTCGTGGGGATTGAACCTAGCTCATGATTTCTCCACATTATGGGTTACATGGTTGTATTTTGGATGGATTTCATGGAATTGGCCTTTTTTATCTTCTATTCTAGGTGTTTTATAATTTTCCTACTCTTTTTGCATCTAGAATTTATTTTATTTGGAGAATTGATGCTAATGTCAATATGACAAAGAACAGTCAATAAATAGATGTGTGTTAATGTTCTTGGCACTTTGCTACCTTAGTTGCATTTGTCCAATAGCATTTTTAGGGATTTGCCTCTCAAATGGAAAAAATTTGAGCTAAAATTTTATGGGTGGTTGTGTCATGACTACAATATTCTATAGTTAAAATTCATGCCTTGACCAATTTTGATTAAAATATGCCTAAAACATTGAAAATAGTATTTTGCATGTGCATGCTTATCTAGTTGAGTGTTAGTTTGAAATCTAATTTACAAATAGTCCTCTGAGTCCTCTTTTACAAGTTGAATTGTTTAAAGCATTACCCGACAATTAAATTTTGGATAAAATACAATTTGTTGTCTGGAAACAAACAATATTGTTTAGTTGCATATTGGTGGGGTCAAATCATGATTTTTTGGCTCAAAATTAATTTTCTATTTTATTTTTGATGTAAAAACTATTTACACATAAATTCAAGTCAAAATGATCTTGAATGTTGGAGTTATGCCTTTCACATGCTTACCTTATCAAAGTTGTCTCAGTTGGGTGCATAATCCCTAGGCCTTAAAAAACATCTAATTTATTGAAAACACTTATAAATTATTTAAAACATCATTTCTCAATTATGGTCGATTAGACTACATCATAATTTTGTGAATTGACAACATTACACCCTTCTTGGTTGTTAATTTCTTCAATTTCTCAATCTAATTGTTTGGGATAATTTTATGTTCATGTCATAAAGTCAACAAATTGACACTATTCAACAAATCAAACCTATTAGTGGCTCAACACCTTTATTAGTCGATCAATGGCATTTTTATTGGATTGATGCTAAAGAAGACTCAACAAAATTTATTCTTGTTGATAATGTGACATTACGATGACATCACATTTTAGTGAATTGACATCTTTACACCCTTCTTGGCTACTTATTCCTCAATTTTTTTGATCTGTTGATTTGATTGGCTAGGTGATGTCATGCTTATGTCATCAATTTAGTATATTGACACCTTATTAGCAAATCAATACCTTATCAATAGACCAACACCTTCATTGATGGCTTGACATCATCTATCATTTAGTCATTTGAGTGCTTCCTTCTTTGACAGGTCAAAATCCATAACTACAAATCAATGTTCAATTAGAAGATTGATCTGCAACACTTAATTGAAATTTTAAAAATCTAGGCACTAGTCTTTTTTGAAGTTTAACATCCTAAAGCTTATTTTTGCACCTTCAAAATTGTCCAACTAGCTTCCCTTGTTCGTTTGAGTGTTTTATTCATCAACCCTTACTCTATCTTTGGAATGTGATCAATTACCCAATAGAAGTGTGAAAAATTATTATAGTTCTAATGACTTTAGGGTGCACTATGCTTGCTTGGTGAACTAGCCCAGGTACTTGTGTCTTACCCATTTGTCTATAAAGTATTTCTATAAAAAAAAGAATAAAATTTAGTCTATAAAAATAATGTTTTATTAGCATCTTTATTGAAAGCATAAGCAAACTACTCTACACAAAAATGAATTTCATTTAAAGGCTCATTAAAACAGCTATCACTCCTACTAGAAATATACAGTGTCAACTCCAATGCAAGCATAGAAGGTTAGAGAGCATTAAAAATAAAAAAGGAAAGCCAATGCATGAGGTCTTTTCCAATTAAGAAGTCCATGGATACATTATGAAAAATCTTCTACAAAAGAGTAAGTGGGAGCATGGGCAGTACCAATATTTTTACAATTGTGATAGCTTCATTTTGCTCTATTTCATTCTATGATGAATCTTAAAGCCAACAACTAGTCTGGATCCCTATCTCTATAGAGCTAAGCAATGGATCTTCACTCAATAGTAATGAGTATTTTTGATGATATTCTCCAAGTTCACTATTGTCCTCCAAAAGCGCTAAACTATAAAAGTTAAGCTCTACTATGTTTTTTCTTCTCAACATAGTAGAAAAGAACAACATCACCAAAATCAAGACCTTTTTACTACTCATTGTGGTTTTCTTATCTAAAATTGCATGAACACTTTTAAGAGTTGTAAGAAATTATTTTCCATTTGTAGGATGGTTTCCACTTCTAGCATATCATCTTTGGAAAAGTAAAATATTCTATAAGAGAGGCCTCACATCTGGATCCCTCAAACCATGTAGATTTTTTTTATCTAAGAGAAATATGAAAATGTCATATTCTAGTTCAATTCTTCCCTCCATTGTCTATATAGTCTCTAATTTATCATCTTTAGAGTCTTCACTTTTTGTTTTAAGCTTTCCTCAAGATATAAAAACATGATTTCTAGTGGGAAACTTGAGGTTCTTCCATAGGAACTGTTAGTTCATAAAATGAAAATTTACACATAACATCCCGAGAAGAAAAATAAAACCCATCAACTCTAGGTCCTTCAGATGTTGCACAGGCGTGTGCTCTATAGGCTACTCCAAGATGTTGGAAGATCTCCTCTTTATGATTATAACCTTACATCTCATATATATCCAATGTATGAGATATCTCCTCAAATATTAAGTTAATATCCTCAATTAACCTCTATATTCAATCCATGGTAAGTTCATTTAGAGGGATGGATAAGGTCTTTGATGGAGTAAAAGACAATGAGCTCTATTGTTGATCTAAAAGCAATCGAGAATCTTAGTGCATTTCAATTGGCAAGGAGGTCTAGATGGAAGTGATATGATTCCTATAATTATGTTTATAGCTTGAATCATTTTTTATACACTATTGGGAATGATTTGATTGCCTCATGATCAATATAAGATCAGGTTGTAATATCTTCAAATAAAACATGAACTTTTGTGCATCCAATGGCTTGATTGCTACTGGAATCCAAATATATGTTCTATGAAAGCATAGATTTAAATATTGAATAAACTGCATTGGATATGTGGTGATGGTGGCTAATTACATCAACATTGAATACATATTGAATGCCTCTTTCAAATTTTAAACAAAATTATATATTATATCATCCCAACCATGAATGTTGCTAGTATTTAAACTATTGAACCATAACAATATTTTTCCTTTCAAGGTAAGGACCAAGAGGATGATCATAATATCTTCATGTTGAATGGTGAAAATCTATCTCAACATGTTCAAATCTTGAAGGTGTTCATGTATTGTCTTCTCTTTAGATCCATCAAATAAGGGTATATTCTTAAATATGTGGGAAGAAACCTAATGATGAGTATCCAACACCAAAGAATCTATGCCATCTAATACTAGAAAATATGCTTGATATGCTATTGGTTGATCTACCTTTTTTGTTAGATTTTTTTGGAGATCCCAAAAAACTATTAAAATTTTAGAGCTATGCTCATAATTTAGTACGTCATGAGATTTCAATAAAAAAATTAGTACATCATGATATTTCTACCTAGTATTGTGATCATAAAAATAATCAAAGTCCTTTTGACATTGAATATTTTGAAGATAAATTGCCAAAATAGTGTCCCACCATGTGGGTTCTTTGTTGAAGTTGTCATTAGATATTCTTCAAAAATGATCCAAACAAATATATAGATCTATGTATTGCTTATGTAGGGTTTTAAATTTTCTAATTTTTTTTAAAGAAAAACTTTGATGCTCTCACCAAATGTGCAAAAAGCCCTTACTAGTTGTAGTAGCTTGTCTACTACCATCAAATTCCTAATAATCAAGGGTTATGAAAGATAAGAAGTCACAATTTTACAGCTCTCCCTAAACTTTTGAAGAATGATAAAAAAAATTAGCTAAATGTAGAAATATGATTTCCCCAAAATAGTGTGATATATATAGAAGGTGTGATTTGTTCAAAACTAGTGAATTGCTCTTTTAGAAAGTAGGGAACACTTCTTTTGAGATCAACAAATCACATGTTTTTAGGGCAAGTAAGATAAAAAGCACAAAATTGGAGGAAACTTCCAAGAAAGTGATATTTTATCACTATACAATGTTAAGGGATAGTCAAAATGCTGCTAAATGGTCTAGAAGAAGTTTTTAGAAGAATGTATCATTTAGTAGCGTATCATTTTGTCAAAGATGCCCCTAAATTTATGGTTTGACTAGGAGTATAAACTATTTACTTTCAGTAACTACTTAGGCTCTTTTTCTATAAATAGGAGCTTAGGAATCCATTATAAACATCTTTTAGCCATTTGAATAAATCATAGCTACACTTGGTGGACTGCATATTGTACTGTTGAACTCTTTTTGGAATAATTGAAAGGCTATGCATGAAATTTACTCTTTAATTGTGGCATTAACCTTTTAATTTATAGAATGTATGGTGATTGTGGTATCCTTTCACTTTTTGTTAGTCCTTTCTTTCTATAGTTTTTGATTACATATGCTTTGGAGAGCAGTAATGTTATTTGATTTCTTTTAATGTGTTGATAAATCACACACTAATATTGCTATGATTACAACCATATTTTAATTTCTTATTTTTTATTTAATCTCTTGCACCCCTACCTCTCACAATTTACTTTTATGCATTAAAATTAGATTAGATTAACATGATTACTAAGAATTTGATCTAAATATAGAGGTCAAAGAGGAGATAATTCCTCTTCTTTCAATTGTTGAAACAAAATTGCATATACAATTCAGTTAAAACTTTTCATTGTTCAATACTTTCTAGCATGCCTAGTGAGAAAAAGGGCTTGATTTCCACATTGAAATTTGGCTTTGTGTCCTAAAATTTTAGATCTAAGAGGGCTTATATTCTCTACTTGAGAAACTATAGGTACTTTGTGGAATGAAAAATCCATTAAGAAACTATTTTTTTTAACAAAGCAATATTTCAACTTTAGAATAGTAGATCAATCTTTCATGAATCAAACTTATATAATTGTGGACTTATATAGTAGATCAATCTTTCATGAATCAAACTTGTATAATTGTGGACTTATATAGTAGATCAATATTTCAACTTTAGAATAGTAGATCAATCTTTGATTATAAAAAAAATTGATAAAGGGAGAAAACAATTATTTACTCCCTTTCTTGGCTATAAATTGTGAAAGTGACTTGGCATCTTTTGGAAGAAAATTTTCCATATTTTAACCCAAATAACAATTCACTACTTGCAAAGAGGATTGACAAACGTTTTAAAAGAAGCATATTTTTACCAAAAAAAAGTAGTGAATCATCATTTTCAAAACAATAATTTGTCAAAAATATCGATTTGGTTCCATTCTCTTTTGAAACTCTTTCTAAGTCAATTTCAAGGGGATTGACATTTTTAGAAATGACAATTCACCAATTTTCTAAAATATTCCATTTTTTTTCAATAAAACTTCCTGTGGATGTAAATATATGAATGAGATTTGATCTAGGCTTATGGATACAAGGTCAAAAGATCATCAATATGAAAAAGAATTTTACTTAGTCAAACTTATCCCATATCAAAGGAAGAATACAAAGGGGAAGAAGCCATTTATTGCCATGTGGATTAAAGAATTTGAGAAATTAGCTCCAAAACTATCAAATGGCAAACAACCCATGAAAACCCTAGCTAAGACCAACCAAGGTCAAAATACTACCTCTACTTCTTCAATTCCTAGCCCTCCTTTCTAATTAGTAGAGGTAGGCCACATTAGTGACCTTACTATATGCAATCTTACTCTACCTAATGCAACTTAGGTTTTGGTTTCTTGTTAGCTTTTGATGATATATATTAAAGGAAATGCAACCACAAGATGTAAAATGAGCAAGCAATGATAACTATACGATAATGACACTATAATATGCAAGAAAATTATAAGAGAAACTTCTACAATAACTCAGAAATATGCCATTAATGAAATCTCACAAAAATAGTACAATGGAATATAATGGAGGACATGAACACTCAAAAAATACATGAAGGAACTACATTGTACTCACTCTAACTACTAATGCAACTAATCACTATTGTATCTCTCTCTCTCTCTCTCTCTCTCTCTCTCTCTCTCTCTCTCTCTCTCTTCTTCTACCTCAAAGGCATATATATAGGGAGATAAGTCTCTTGGCCTTTCATCTACCAAACCTAGGACTCATGTACATGTGGACTACATGCACATTTGCATCATTGCACATTATAACACTTATGCATTTATTACATTGCATGAAGTAACTACTCAAACCTTACTCTAAGGTAAACTCCTACTCTAATTATGTACCCAAGGTGGTACATTAGCATGTACCAAATAATGTAATATACTCCAACACCCCCTTGTATTACATTATTTGGATATTGAATACTTTAGTCTTCAATATGGGTCTTCATATTTCAAGTACTCTTTAGTTTGAACTGGTCCTTCTTCTTCGCTTCAATATTTATGTTGTCTTTCCTTGTCTTCTTCATTTCATTGCTTTTCCGTATTTCAAAGTGTTTGGTAGAATCTTTGTTCTTGAAGTCTTCCAAGTATCTTTGATGAACTAGAGATCTCATAATATTGCAAGTCATAAGTGGATTAGAGTTGCTCCATTTTCTCTCCTTTAGATTTTTGAATGACCTGTCTCCTTGTTCTTCAAAAGTTTCAACCTTGAATTCATTGTTAGTGGATGCTTTTGAAATAAGAACTTGAAAGAAACAATCTAATATGAATATCAATCTCTCTTCAAATATTTTATAGTACTTGTCTTTATAGTAATAGAAGAAAGATGAATGAGATTTTCCTCCACAATATTTATATAGATAGAAGCTCTAGCAATATGCTTTCTCATGACAAAATTTGTTGCAATAAGTGCATAGTGAAGATATCCCAATTTTTTTTTATTTTTAGGAGAATCAAGTCCATCTATTTCCTTGATGAAATAGTTAAACCATCTATGTACAATTGAAGCTATTTCATCTTTACTTCTTTCATAAATTTGTAGGATATCTTTTTGATGGGTATTATTTTCTACCTTTTAAATATGGTTCTCAATATCTTCATTAGTATAGTTATCATCATTGGAAGATATTTCTAAAGAATTTACTTTTGCCAAACTATTGATTTGTGAATTCTCAAAAGTCTTTCTAAACCATATTGGTTCTTCTCTTGCACTTTCCTTATTATCAGTTCTGGAATCAAGTATGTATTTGAACCATTTTGATTCCTTGAGACTTGTATATTTAATAAGCCTTTTCATTTTTTAAGTAATCTTCCTTGTTTACAAAAGAACAAATTTGATAGAATTTTTGTATTTCAAAAACCTTTGAAATTGTATACCTTATGACTCCCTAGTTTGAGTTTATGATCAAACTTGATAAAACCTTTTCAAATCTTAGGTTTTGTAGAATCCCTTATATCTCCCAAGTGATTAGAGTATGCTATGGTCTTGATAAAGTGCTTAGAATCTATTAAATTTTCTTTTGAGTTGATTCCCTAATATTTTGAAGACAATGTTAATATAATGATCAACTCCTATTTCACCATATTTCTCCCTATTGAAACATGCACTTTTCAATTTCTTGAAGTTCTCTATCTTCAAGACTCTATGGTTGGATTCCTTTTGTCCCTTTAATTTGTATATGAGACAAGTATAAGCAATAATTCCAACTTTAAAGCAATAAATGATTTTGCTTCTTAAAACCTTAATTTTCAATTTTCTAAATTCCAATGATTTAAAGTTTGATGTAGCACTCCTTATATCTCCCTAATTTGATATTTTAGAAAATTATATTTTTTTATAACGAAAAACCCCTTGCAGGGCCGCCTTGGTCTGATAAACCATGACCAAGGGGTTCTACACTGTCAAAATCACCCGGGAGTTGCGCCCGACCCTGATCGCACCAACATAATCAACTAGATTTTGGGCATCCAATGTGTGTTTGGTAGGGTGGAGATTCAAACCAAGGACCTCCCTTGGAGGATTGCCCTACCCTCTCCAACTCACCTACAACACGTGGTTAAAAATGATAATATTTGTAAAAGAATAATGTTTTGATTTTTCCAAGGTAGAAAACATTATATCTCATATTTTAATTATTTGCAAATATTATGATATTTGTATTTCAACTAAAGCACTTTTGAAATATCACTTGAGGATATAAACTCCTTGTTTTGATTTGCTTTCTAATTCACTAAGGTCGGTATTTGTTTATATCTCTAATGCAATAATAAATAAACTCAACCTTATATAATGCATGTTATATCTCTTTTTGTACTTTAATGAAAGTAAATATTAAAATTAATGTAAATATACCTTTCTAATGTTGTGTGTTGATTGGCTTTAATATTATCTTCACTTTCCAAGCTTTGGAGTGTTGTATTTCTTTTATCTTCATAGCATGACAGTGAGCATTCAATGCTCTACTTTGAATGGCACTCTCTTATGATGGTATTTTACTCCCTTCAATGCACTTTGACCTCTGTGTAAGCTAGATATGCATGCTCTTCTTGTGTAGGGCTATTAATACCTCTTGTCCCCCTTTGAAATGTATGCCAAGTGACACTTACATTTCCTTAGAACGTATGCCTTCTTATTAGGTGGTGCAGGGAGGTTACTACCTTTTAAAGGCATTAATTTACGTGGTGCAGGCTTGGTAATAATATTTGAGCACTGAAATGATGATTAATGAGGAGTGTTACTCCAACTTAGGTGCTCTTTGGCTTGATTGAAGTGTCACTTCAACCTAGACACTCTTTGGCTCCTTTGTGCGTGTTAGGTTAATGAAGAATGCGTAGATACTCTACTTCCTTTGTGCCAAGTGACACAAGATTCCTTTTGTTGATATGGCAAAGGGAGGCTATTTCTTTTGCATGCAACCAAACCCTTCAACGCCCTTATCACCTTAATGCACTTCCAACTCCTTTACAATATATTTTGATTCTTTTACATCATGCTTTCTTGAGCTTCAACGTCTAGTGGCTCCTCTTCCAACCAAGGTGGCTCCTCTCCAATGAAGGTGGTTCTTTCGATGTCATTTCAATACTTTCTTCATGGTGGTCGTTCATCCAGGCTCTTGTTCGTGTCCGCTTGGGTAATATTTGAAGTTATTCTTATTTGCACTTTGTCTTTGCCACTTGTATTACATTATGCAACTTGCACTATTGTTGCTTTATGCTATCCTTGCTATTGGCACTGAGTTGTCTTAGTCTTCTTCTTGTTGTAGGTTCCTTTTGCTATGATAGGTGTCTTTATTGTGGTGCTACATTCATGGGACTATGGTGCCAAATATGGTGTCTTTTGACACCTTGAAGAGGATGGTATTGAGTCCTTAGATGGATTTATCTCCTTAGCACCATAGCTTGTGCTTTAACCTTGATAGAGACTGCCACTTATTGAACGTAATATTGCGTTGCGTTGATGTTTTAAGACACACGTTTTATCTCCTTTTGTGATTTATAGAAGATTAATACGGTGCTTATTAAAACTTGAAATAAATCAGTAATAAACTAAGATAGATCATCTTAGTTGCACCTTGACTTTTGTGACTCTTTTAGTATATTTATGTAGCTTAGTTCCTTGCTTGAATATGGCAGCTTCTTCCCTATTCCTTGGTGGTTATAATGCTCCTTTTTGGTGACTTCTCTTCACCAAAATTTGTTGTTTTTCACCTAAGATAAATGGTATCTTTTGACACTCCAACTCAACACTGCTTGTGCACTAATATTTCTTTCTTTGCTAAATACTTAATTCACTTTAATAACTCTTGGAGATAATTTGTATTAAGCACTAAAGTCTATTCAACCTTCACTTTAGAATAATGTCTTCTTTGCTTTCAATAGAAGGTAGGATGTTGATATTTTTATTTCTTTCAAAATATATCTAACTTCTCTTTCTTATGTGCAGGTTTTAATCCTTGTAGAAACTATCTCCTGCACTTCCTTAAAGACTTTAAACTTGAAACCTTCTCCTTTGCAAATTTAAACTTTAATTTGGTGCTTAATGAAACTTAATAATGAACTTAGTATAAGTGTTCAAATAATGAACCTTTTGCACATAAGTTGCATATCTTTTTAACCTCCATAGATGATGTATTCCTTGGTTATTTGGATCATCGAATTGTTGTCGTGTTAGATGAAATCACAACTCTTTCTTTGTTGTGCAAAACAACTCTTTAACTCACCAATTTGCAGCTTTGAAAATCCTCTAACTTGCTGTCTGAAAATGTAGTTTGGTGGCTTAAAATTTCCTTCAAAATGCTCCCTTGAACTCTGAAAATTAACATGTAATAATGCTACCAAAAAAGTTACTCTTTTGTTGTCTTCAAATCTTAAAATTTCATATCGTAATGTAGTCAATTTATCCTCCAAAATGTTGTCCTTGAATCTCCCCAATTTGGTAGGAAAATCCTCCAAATTGTAGCTAAAACTTACCTTCTAGAACCCTTCAATTTTTTGTTGTAAAAATAGCAAACTCCTTTATCCAAAATAGCCTTCAAGCCTTCAATGGTAATCTTCAAATCTCTTAGATTTGGTGGCTTCTTCTAACTCCTTTCTCCTTCAACCTCGTCATCGAATTCTGACTTCGACCTTGGCCTATCTAGTGACCTTCTCAAGAATGTAAATGTCTTGAGGTCTTCAATATTCTTCTTCAAAATATGGCTAGCTCCTTGCCAAATCCTTCTCCTTTTGGGCTTGTTGTCAAATGTTGATAATTGTCCCAAATTCTATTCTATCACTGAAAACTCCTCCAATGGCCTTCTCCAAATCTCCTTCAATGGTCTTCTTCAAAATATACAATGAGGCTTTCCTAGCCTTCTCCTTCTTTCTCCTTTCAATAATTCCTTGAGACCTCTTCTCCTGGGTCTCTGATTTTTATAGCTTTTGAATTCTGTAATGAGACCTTTGCTAGTCCTTTCTAATCTCCAATCTCCCAAAACTGGAAGTTCTTCAATGGGATATTCTATGGGTCTCTTCAACTTCTTCAGTGTGAAGTTTTCAATCTTCAATGGGGATCTCCAATCTCCAATCTTCTTTGAGAATATTTTAATGTCTTCTTCCTTCAATGGGGTCTTATTTCTTGGACTTCCTTTTTGATCTACAATATTCAATGTGGCTTCTTTGGCCTCCTCCTTTCTTCTCAATCTTCAGCTATGGTTTTAGGATCCTACATCCTAACATTATTATTTAATATTACTATTAATTTAATTATTATATTATTAATTCATAACATGAACCATCACATCTCTTAATAATGTGAACCATCACATCTCTTCATAACATGAACCATCATGTCTCTTCACCAACGTAGCTTTAGGGTAGATATAAATATTAGGTTTGGACATGCACACAAATCATCCAAGAAGAAGAAGAATAAGAATCATAGATTCTAAGGAGGGATCCTCCTATAAGTGGCAAGGATGGAGATCCCTATAGTGGTAAAGTGATTACAAGGGAGCCCCCTTTGAGTGGCTTGCGATTACATTTACATTCATTTATTAATAAATTTTACAGTAAGACCTTGGGGTCTTACCTTATGGAGTCTTTAATTTGTAAATCTCGCAATGGGATTTTTTCCTTAGGCCTCCAAATCTTCAATCTTCCATTTGTTGCTTCAAGTATTGGATTGATTCCAAAGAAGATATTCTTCCTAGCTCTTGTAGGAAGCTTCCCAACTTTCTTTGAATCTCCTTTTTCTACAACAAAATATTAGAAATTGTAATGGAAGAAATTCTAAATCTTGAGATAATGAATCTTCACTAGTTTATGTATTGATATGGAATGAACACTCAAGAGCAAGATGCAAGAATGAGCACGATGAAAACTTAACATTGAATTCACACCAAAAACATTTTTATAGGCATGTTTGCCTTTACAAAAGCGGTATTTAATGCACCCAATCCATGTGAGCATTAAATGTTGTACAATGCTAATCCCTATCATTCCTCCCCACTAAGGAAGCATTGGTCCCCAATGTGTATAGGAAGAGGAAGATGTGGAACTGAAGAGTGTCGGGTACTACCGAAAATGCACTCTTGTTACAAACCATGAAGACCAAAATGACAAATTTATACAAATCTTCAGAAAATAAAAATCTAACACTGGATCTGGAACATGCTCAAAAATACTCTCCAATGACTGTAAACACTGATATACTGGCGGACAGTTGAAATAGGCCCCTGAATTTGGCGAAATTTAAGGAAATGTGTCCAGAAGTATGTGCAACACTCGTCGGGATCAAATGGTCATCGCCATGGTTTCAAGGTGGAAGCTGGTAGAAAATCTTCTCATAGCTCGTCGCCTAAAATCAGGAGATCATCGTTGAAAAATGTTGAATCGGCAAATAACAAACATCCAGGGTTGCTGAGATTAGATGGAACTAGATCAGACAGTGGTGACAATAAATCAACATTTGGAACAACATCGCCAGGAGGAACAAGCAGATGTAGTGCAATAGGCACGATGACGGCAGTAGAGATAACATATGGTTATTCAACTACAACATCTGGAAGGGCTAGATCTACACCGGGAGCTTCCAAGGAGCTTAGATCTACATTAGAAGAAATGTCACTACCATTAGCAACATCGTCTAATGGCAAGACGGTGGGCCTTTCACCCATAGATCCTGGTTCGAATCCAAGTGTTGCTTCTTGATTTTCAGCAAATTCTTCTTCTTCAACAGGAAGGATTTCATCTCCCAGTGCAATAGGAATATTTTCCTCTTCAATAGATGCAAGTTCTACTGCAAATATGACATCTTGGAGCAACTAAAACTCAACATTGAGTTGCTGATATTTTTCAAAAATTTCTTCGAGTTTCTCTCTATATTCAGTTTCACTCATAAGAAAGATGATGGGCCTTTTGCCCATATACCCTGGTTTACTTCCAGGTATTGATTCAGATTTGTCAGCTTCAATAGATGTCTTAGCATCGACTAGAATGACTTTTTGAATCAACTGAAATTCATCATCGATCTCTTTGTACCGTCAAGAGATTTCATCAAACAAATGGATCAAAATTGGTAGCATGGTGTCAAAGGAATGTCGAATCCAAGGGTGGATACTTGGATCAAATTATCAAGGAATGAAAAATCCAAGTGTGAGAACTTGGATCAAGAGCCGAGGGTTGAGGTTAGAGGAACCCTGGCTTAGCTGAAGATTGGTGACCAGAGGGATCCCAGCGAGAGTTTTCAAATGAGGAGTGCTCGAAGGTCCTTGCAAAGAAAAAGAATGCTCCTTCCAAGCCCAAATATGCTGGTGGTTTTCTCGTTCCCCTTGTGAACCAGCTTGGCTTAGGAGAAGAGGAGACTTGTCAATCCAACAGTCGGCTCTGATACCACTGATATATAATGAACACTCGAGAGCAAGATGCAAGAATGAGCACAATGAAAAACTTAACATTGAATTCAAACCAAAAATATTTTTATAGGCATGTTTGCCTTTACAAAAGCGGCATTTAATGCACCCAATCCATGTGAGCATTAAATGTTGTACAATGCTAATCCCTATCATTTATCAATCTAGTGGAATCGATGTTGAGTCCTAGACTTACAAGTTTTAATACACCTCTATGGAAAGAATCTAGCCAAATATAATTTTAGAAATTTTGAAAATGAGGTTTCCTATCTCCTCTCAATCTCTCTTATGGCTCTCCTTATTTCCTATCAATTTATCATGTGCTCTGATACCACTATTAGATTTTGATGATATTTATTAAAGGAAATGCAACCATAAGATGTAAAATGAGCAAGAAATGATAACTATATGATAATGGCACTATAATATGTAGGAAAATTATAAGAGAAACTTTTGCAATAACTTAGAAATATACCATTAATGAAAGCTCATGAAAATAGTACAATGTAATATAATGGACATAAACACTCCATAAATACATGAAGGAACTACATTGTACTCACTTTAACTACTAATGCAACTAGTCACTATTGTATCTTTTGTCCCCTCTCTCTCTCTGTTTCTTCTACCTCAAAGGCATATATATATGGAGATAAGTCCCTTGGCCTTTCATCTACCAAACATATGACTCATTTACATGTGGACTACATGCACATTTACATCATTGCACATTCTAACGCTTGTGCATTTATTACATTGCATGAAGTAACTACTCAAACCTTACTCTAAGGTAAACTCCTACTCTAGTTATGTACCCAAGGTGGTACATTAGCATGTAGCAAATAATGTAATATACTCCAACATTTCCTCTAGTTCTACTATCAATAATATGATTATAGATTTGTTGTTTAGAATACCTCAAACATCTCAATCATTACCCACTACTTTACAATAAACTAGCCAAGGGTTTCAACTAGTTTATTAACTAATATTTCTACTTCTTAAAGTAGTCATGCTTTGGAAGTAGGGTCCAACTTGCAGTTAGGGACAAGTTAATCATGAATACAATTAAGTTTTCAAGGTAACCCTTATATTAATATTAATCAACCTCCTAGACCTAGTTACCAACCAAACACACAAACTCCTCCAAGACAACCTACTTATGAAAACCAATCAAATTTATCCAATCTAAATGCTACTTTCATCCCAGGATAGTCAACCCCACCATTATTGATCCAATGTATTGTGTAGAATTGGAAAATTCTACTTGGTCAACCAAGGGCACAAATATTTTAGGGTACCACTCCAAATTAATTTATCTCCAGCTAGCCAACCTTCGCAATATCTATAATAAACCATTGCTCCCCCAAACCAAAAAACCCTTAGTATGACCTACAAAAGCTACCAACTACATGTGTTGTCAAGTCCCTATCCTCAAGTGTATCCAAATCTACTACCCATGCCAAACCCAAACCCATCATTCATGCATTAATATCATGTGCCTCCAGCTAATCCCCAAGGTGTTCCATAATAATAAATGGTTCAGTATGTGCCACAACCATAGGACATGTGGTCTCACCTCAAGTTCAACAGTAGTATCTCCCATAAATACAATTTGAAAAGACTCCTTAATATTATAATCATCAAGCTTTAGTTATTATAATGCCCCATAAATTAGTTGTCTAACTAGACATGATATGGAAATACCCAAAGTGAAGTTGATTATTCATTAGGTGCAATAGAATATATAAGCTTACAATAAAATCACGTAGGTTACAGTGGTTGTAACAATTTGCCAAACATGGCCAACCATTGTAACTAATAGATAACAATCCGCTAATCATGGATGTCAACTAACTGCTAGAAGATAAAGGACAAATCTGGCAGTCTAAATGAACATCCAACAAACAGGGTTTTGCATAGTGGCGAATTTCGTAATTTAGCGCGAATATTCATATTTTCAAAATTTTAATTTTCCAAATTTTAGGACCATAGAGGTTGGCCCTTTCGCCCAAAAATTTCGGAATCCATTTTTTCAAGGGTAAATTCACCCCGTTGTCATAAGGTTTCCCGCCTAATTTTCATCTTGAATTTATTAAAAATAAAAAATATCTTGCCCAATTCGCCCCTTGTACCCCATTATATATAGCTAACCCTGACAGTGACTCTCATACAATTGTAACATTATTTTTTTGGATAACGAGCGATAAAATTCAGATGACTAACAAAACACAAGTCCACGACTGACAGAAGATGACTGATAAAAGATGACTAGCGAAAGGTGACTTGCAGAAGGCGAGTGGCATAAGACGATTGGAAGAAGGCGAGTGGCATAAGGCGACCGACATAAGGTGATTGGCATAAGGTGATTGGTGGAAGGCGACGGGTAGAAGGCAAGTAGTAGAAGGCGAGTGGCAAAAGGTGAGTGGTAGAAGGTGACTGGCATAAGGCGAGTGGCATAAGGCGACTAGCATATGGCGAGTGGTACAAGGCGAGTGGAAAAAGGCGAGTGGTATATGGCAAGTGGCATAAGGCAAGTGGCACATGGCAAGTGGCATATGGCGAGTGGCACAAGGTTACTGACACATGGCGACTGGTAGATGGCGACTGGCATAGGGCGACTAGCAGATGGCGACTAACAATAATTTCATAGTTTTAGGCATCAAAATATATCTAAACATAGACATGTTTGTACTCATTGGAAATATATTTTCAACCCTGATCTAATGGTGGTATTTTTATGAAGTTTTAATATTATTTAATAGGTCAAAAGTGATCCCAAATATGGTGGTGAGGAGGTAATGTCATTTTGAGGTAGATTTTGACCTACTAAATCATCTCAAAACTTCATAAAAACACCACCATTAGATCAGGATTGAAAAGAGCTTTCCAACGAGTATAAATATACCTATGTTTGTATATATTTTAATGCCTAAAACTATGAAATGATTATCAGTCACCATCTACTAGTTGCCTTCTGCCAGTCACCATGTGGCGAGTGGCAGAAGGTGAGTGGCATAAGGTGAGTGGCATAAGACGAGTAGCATATGGCAAGTGGCACAAGGTGAGTGGCAAAAGGTGAGTGGCAGATGGCGAGTGGCAGATGGCGAGTGGCACAAGGCGACTGGCACAATGCGACTGGCACATGGCGAGTGGCAGATGGCGACTGACAGAGGGTGACTGGTAGATGGTGACTAATAATAATTTTATAGTTTTAGGCATCAAAATATATCTAAACATAGGTATGTTTGTACTCATTGGAAAGATATTTTCAAGCCTGATCTAATGGTGGTATTTTTATGAAGTTTGAATATGATTTAATAGGTCAAAAGTGATCCCAAATATGGTGGTGAGGAGGTAATGTCATTTTGAGGTAGATTTTGACCTACTAAATCATCTCAAAACTTCATAAAAATACCACCATTAGATCGGGCTTGAAAAGAGCTTTTCAATGAGTATAAATATGTCTATGTTTAGATATATTTTTATGCCTAAAACTATGAAATGATTATCAATCGCCATCTATCAGTCGCCTTCTGCCAGTCGCCATGTGGTGAGTGGCAGAAGGCAACTGGTATAAGGCTAGTTGTATAAGGCGATTGGCATATGGCGAGTGGCAAAATGCGAGTGGTAGATGGCAAGTGGTACAAGGCGAGTGGCACATGGCGAGTGGCACAAGGTGACTAGCACATGGCGAGTGGCAGATGGTGACTGGTAGAGGGCGACTGGCAGATGGCGACTGAAAATAATGTCATAGTTTTAGGTATCAAAATATATCTAAACATAGGAATGGTTGTACTCGTTGGAAAGATAATTTTAAACCCGATATAATGGTGGTGTTTTTTATGAAGTTTTAATATTATTAAATAGGTCAAAAGGGATCCCAAATATGGTGGTGAGGAGGTAATATTTCCAACGAGTATACATATGCCTATGTTTGGATATATTTTAATGCCTAAAACTATGAAATGATTATCAATCACCATCTGCCAGTCGCCTTCTGTCAGTCGCCATGTGGCGAGTGGCAGAAGGCAACTGGCATAAGGCGATTGGCATATGGCGAGTGGCACAAGGCGAGTGGCAAAAGGCAAGTGGTAGATGGTGAGTGACACAAGGCGAGTGGCACATGACGAGTGGCACATGGCGAGTGGCAAATGGCGATTGGCAAAGGGCGACTGGCAAATGGCAAACAATAATATCATAATT
This sequence comes from Wollemia nobilis, assembly GCA_028583015.1. NCBI lineage: Eukaryota > Viridiplantae > Streptophyta > Pinopsida > Araucariales > Araucariaceae > Wollemia > Wollemia nobilis. The sequence goes on from JAQPPZ010000030.1 coordinate 3,255,172, forward strand.
TTAGGCATCAAAATATATCCAAACATAGACATGTTTGTACTCGTTGGAAATCTCTTTTCAAGCCTGATCTAATGGTGATGTGTTTATAAAGTTTTAGGATGATTTAATAGGTCAAAAGTGCCCCCTAAAATGTTTATAAGTTATGTGCAAATCTTTTAAAAATTCGCCACATTTTGATACATTTTTTACAAAATTTTGAAAAATTCGCCCCATAATTTATACATGATTCACCTTGATTTACCCCAAATTTATAAATACTTTGTCGGTACTACCCCTTATGCATAACCCTACTAACAAATAACAAAACTATTTCCAACATGGGCATACTATGCCTCACCTGAATACAAAGTGCAAGAAATAGGAAATAATAATAAAATAATAACTCAGGCTTATAATTAAGCCTAAGGTACAATCATATCCTCAACAAAAATCCTTATAGGTGTCAATCTCCCTTGTCATCAAGTTAGTGTCGTGGGTGGTTGTGGGACAACCTGGCCAAGTGTTTCCTTGCTGCTACCCAAGGAGTTATCTCCATTGTGTTGGATGATTAATTGAATTGTATTTATTATTAAATGGAATGGATAGTTTACTTTAAATTAAAGTAGAAGACTTTGATTTATTTAAAGGAAGTAAATGAATTATAAATTAAAGTAGAAGACTTTGATTTATTTAAATAAGATAAATGGGTTATAAATTAAAGTAGGAGGCTTTGATTTATTCAATTAAAGTAAATGGTTTATAAATTAAAGTATGAGACTTTGATTTATTAAACAAAGAGCAAATTTTATTTTTTAAATTAAAGTAGAAAACTTTGAGTTATTAAATAATGGATTTGGTTTAATTATGAAAGGAAGTAGTTCATTTTATAAATTAAAGGTATGGGACTTTGATTTAAGGAATGAAGGAAAGATAGATTAATTATGAATCTAAGTGATGAAGCTTTGATTTAATAAATAATAAAAATAGTATTTTTCATAGATTAAAGGTATGGGACTTTGATTTATGAGATAAAGGAAAAATAGTTGTTTCTATGAATTAAATAATACGATTTAATTTATGGGAATAAAAGAACCTAGTTATCACCCATGTGGTGTAGGTGAGTTGGAGAAAAGAGGGCAATCCTCCAAGGGAGGTCCCAGGTTTGAATCTCCACCCTACCAGAAAGTTGAATTGGGTACCCAAAATCCTATTGATAATGTTGGTGCGGGTAGGGTCGGGCGCAACTCCCGGGTGTCTTTTACGGTGTAGAACCCCCTAGTCGTGGTCTCTCAGACCAAGGCATCCCTGCAAAGGGTTTTTTGCTTAAAAAAATGAACCTAGTTATTTGATGATTAAAGGTATGAGACTTTAATTTGTTGAATTGAGGTTAGTATGAATTAATTAAAGTAGGACTTGTGATCTAATTGTACATGTTGAAAGACTCTCTAAGGTTATTAGAGGTGTAAATAAAAATAGAGATTTTTATTATGTCAACTATGCATTAGATGGTTAGATACTTTAATTTAATTTTTATAGTTACAATTTGGAAAAGTAAATGATAAATGCATTTAGAGGCATGCCTATTGTGGAACCATGAGTTTCCCTAATCCCCTATAATACTCAAATGATCGATGGAAGAAGATAGAGGACCAAAGACAACAACAGGATCTTAGGCAACGGTTTGGCTACTATTGCAATATTTTTACTTATGCTCAAAATGAACTATGATTGTGGGGAAATATCCCTAACAATTTTACCTTGATTTAGATTAATGTTAACTCCACCTTCCCTTGAAAAATACAATGGCTTACATTTACCTAAGTTTAAGTAAAAAATATTTTATTAAAATATTATTTTCAAGAATTTTAAATTTGCATTAAACAATTATTTTTTAACTTTAAAGTGACTTTGCACTAAACCGCTAATATATATGATCAAGACTCTTGATGTGGTAAAGTTCATAGTTATGAATATAAGAAGACAACCCTCATAGAAGATGTTACATACATAAAAAAATGTTTATTTAACCCAACTTGGAGTAATCATGGTGTACAACTTTACTCATTGGATCAAAACTAAACCTTAAACCTTCTATTCAAAGTTTAGAAGTTTTATCCTTAGACCCATTTGAGTTGTTCAAATTATTTTAAAAATAAATGTTTAAATAAATAATTTAAAATAAAATAATAAATTATTTTATAAAAGTAAAAAAACATACAATTCAAATCTTGTTAAATGATACATTTATAATTCTTAAACTGTCTTGGTCATAATAGAACCATTTATTTTTTGTATCTATTTAAATAAAAAATGTATCATGTCAAATAATTAAAAATATAAGCTTTCAATTAAAAAAAATCCAAATTTAAGTTATGTTATAGTGTGTAAAAACTAAATCCGCGGAAACCAAGGTTCCAATTTCTTGGGCCCTGTAACACCTAAACCCACAGAGACCAGGGTTCCAATCCCATGGAAACTAGGGTTTCAATCTCTTAAGTCATGTAGTACCTAAATCCGCAAGGTTCCAATCTCTTGGATCCTATAGTACTTAAACCCGCCGAGAGTAGGGTTCCAATCCCTTGAATTTATAGAGAAGGTTATAGTTGCTACACGAGGAATGAGATTAATATTTTATTTAACCAAACAAATCTCAAAAAACAAATTACAATATTTAAAAACAAAATTGCCTCCTCAAAATACAATACTTATAGTGCATCTATTTTTTTTACCATTCAAAAAAATATATTCATACACGTGCATTCATTCACGTTATTGTTCCACGAGAAGAAATAACACGTAGCACAGGAAAAATTCATAAATATATGAACTTTCTTCTCCACGAGAATAAATGATACAATGAACCCAGCTCCAAAGTGACGAAAAAATATATATAAAGTGGAAGCTTCTGATCTATTGTTTCAATCAATCAAGTACAGAAAGAAAGTCTAATTTGATCAATAGTTAAGCCAGTCCAAACTATGTGGTTCTTCCACAACTTCAACAGTAAGTTCACTCATCGCTTTACAAACTGACATCAACTGCTGCTCGTTGTTTTTGTCACAAACAACATGCCTTAGGCATGCCAGTTTGGTGAATGTTCGAGGGATGCGCTTCAGTGTAGAGCACTCCCTCATGTCCAGCTTTTTCAAGCTGGATAGCCCACCAAATTCCGAAGGAAGCCCCTTCAAACACCCACACTGCGAAATGTCCAGGAATTGTAGCTCTTTAAGTTTGCATATGGAGGTCGGCAGGGTTGTCAAGCTGGGGCATGCACACAATCTGAGAACCTGAAGTAGGGAAAGCTCTCCCAAGTCATCAGGTAACTTTTGGAGGAGATGACAGTTTGTAACGGACAACTTTTCTAGGGATTTCAAATCACAGATTCCCATTGGCAACTCTTCCAGATCACTGCAGTGGTCAAGATTAATTTCTAAAATCCTAGGAAATTGAAAGCATTTGTCCGTATCTAATCCACCCATGTTACCAAGGCCTTCACATAGAGTTAGAGATAGCTTCTCCAAGCTGATCAAGGTTCTGCAGTACTTAAACAGAGGATGAACTATCAATCTTTCAAGTTGCAGAGTCTTGAGCTGAGAAAGCGGAAGAAAAGCATCCAATCCATTAAGCTTGGCTCGTTGGGAGCTGTAATTATGGATTATAAGAACCTTCAGTTTTTGCATTGTGCGCAAAAATGGTGGAATACAATATTCACTTGCAGTGAAGAATAAAACCAAAGCTTCCGCCTCAGGGAACTCCATTTCTAACCATTGCTTGTCATTCATTGCACCTATATATTGCCAGTGAGCATTAAGTCAATCCTATGAATAAATCTTAAAAAAATCTCTTTGGTCAAATTGAATCAAATGAAATTGAGATCATAATTATGAAACCTTGTAGAGCTTGAATGGAAAACAAAATCCAACAGTCAAAATACTAGCTGTAGCACTGACCTGTGTGAACTGAGACAATCTGAGCTTTAGATGGTTGATCTCTGTTCGATTGCCATTTTGAGAGAGAACCATAATGCTTTTGAGGCATGTAGAGCCTCGCCTTGTCCTGCTTTGCCATATGCAGGGCTAAATCTCTCATTACATCATGTTGAGAAAAGAATAAGTCATATGTGCAGCCATGAGAGATCCCAAGGCTCCTGGAATCAAAAGTTAGAAACTTAGGACCATGTGTCACTATGAAAGATGGCATATTTAAGGAATTAAGGATCCCTACATTCTTTTCCAATTGCCGCCTTGCAGCTTAGGTTGGAATTGTTTATAACTTAAATTCCCAACTTCTAACTATTATAAATCACAGATAAAGTCCCAAACTTCTATATATTCAGTCAGATTATTTCTTTTGAAAGCTCTACTCAATGCCCTTTCCATTTCCGTCCAGAAAACGGAATAGACACAGTCAGAAATGAAATAGTGGAACAAACCATACCAAGGATCGCTTTTCATCTCTAACAGGTTGCGACCTGCAAATTCCAAAAGGACAACAAAGGCATCCTCCCAGTCCATTCCTCGAATGTACACCCAAATGTCTAACAATGCGTTTGCACAAATCTTTCGTCCCTCCGGAAATGCACCGAGATCCATGAAGCACTGCTTTGCATCGTCATCCAGCCCATCTATGCTTGTTTTCAGGCGTTCAAGAAGGTCTTCTTTGTGATAGTCGGATATCGCTTCTCCTCTTGCAAGCTTTTTCTTAGCGCTTTCCCAGACAAGGGAGGGCTGTTCTCTCAAAGAGCTTCCAATGACTTTAAGAGCAAGCGGTAAACCTTTGCACTCTGCTTGTACCTGCACATGAACGTAACTCAATATTCAGAAACGATTACGATTCAATAAACAGGTTTGGGGAGAAGCAGGGTACCTGTTTGACCAGTTCTTTATCATGTGTGCTCGGGATGGTAGGTTGGCCAAAGGCCGAGAGGCAGAAAAGAGAAAGGGCATGTTCCTCTTGCAAACAGGGTAGGCGAAGCAGTTGTGTCCCGTTCTCTTTCGGTATGATGTTCTCGTCTCTGGTGGTTACAATAGTCTTGTACCCTTCCCCTTCAAATAACAAATTTTCCAGCTCTGACCTGGACCAAATATCATCCAAAACCACCAGAGTTCGTTGATTGTTTCTGGCCCTTATTTTTGCTTGCAATCTGTGACGTGCATCTTCAACATTTTGAAAACGAGGTTTTGATCCACCAACAATTTTTTCCCACATGGTTTCTAAGATTTCCTGGAGACTAGGGTCTTTTGAAACGGTGATGTGAATTACTCTGTTCCCAAAGTAATCTGCAAATTGCTAGAAATTTTAGAACCAGTGAATCCTTCGGAGTCCCAATATCCTACTAAAAGAACAACAACTAAAATGTAAAAGCATTACCCAGTTGCAGATTGACCTGGTAAGCCAACCTCACAATAACAGGTCATGCCGAAACAATAGAGAAGTCAGAAACAGAGACAAGATAAAACATTTCACGCTTGAAAAAAAAAGAGACGAAGCTGTTACCTTTGACTTGTTGATCGTGGCAGAGGGCTAATGCCAGCGTGGACTTCCCCCTTCCACCCATGCCTGTAATTCCAATCACCTTCACGCGGGCGTCCACCGCAAGCTCCTTCAAATCCGCAAGGAGTTTATCAAACCCTACAACGGAACCAGGCATAATTGGGACCGAGAAGCTGGAATTCTGCTGCTCTGCATCGTCGCGTGGATTCTCAAATATTTGCATGCGCAGCAAACTATTCTCGTCTTCGTCCTCTGCCATTTTTGAGGCAAGAAGCGTCATATCCTCACCCAGTCTTGCCAACTGAGAGGAAGAATCGGGTAATTTGTTCAAATTTAATAGAATATTGGGCAATATCTGAGTACGAATAAAGCTACCGATTTCTTTTTCCAGCCCTTGAATGCGCCTTGCATAAAGAAATTTCTTGTAGAGATTGAGATTGTTGGTTCTCTCACATTCCTCTACGAGTTGAAGGCCGCCGCCGAGTTTCCCCTGAAAGTCTTGGATACTTTGCAGCCATGACTGGGACGACGTCTTCGAGGTCAACTCACACATCTCATCGACCATGGGCTTTAAGGTGTTGAGAGTCGCCTTGATTTTCTTACAAAGAGATTTGCAGAAAATTGTAATGAGAAAGGTTTTCTTGGCGACTTTCAAGGCCTCCCCAACGGCAAACTCGAGGAAAAGTCCAGCAACTGCCGCCTCCGCCATGCTGAAATTGCAACTTCGTAAGGAAGGGAGTAATCACAACCCCAAGAATTGATATGATGAAGCGACCACCCGTGTTTCAAAACAGTGGATGGTGTAGTTCATTTGTTGCTTTAAATAGACCTTGGCAACTGAATGCCGTGGATCTGCCGTTGTCGGTAACGTAACCCAATCAAAAACATATTTTTATGTGAGGGGAGATATCATCTTTGCTTCGTGCGATTGCCCTCCTCCTCTGGTTATCATACAATAGATGGCTGACGCGCTTAAAACAGCGCAAATACTCGCAAGAGAAGGGAAGGTCAACGCATTACTAGCCCCTTCTCTATATGTCTCCTCATAACAGGGTATATTAAGTGGAATTAAATTTATATAAAGAATTCATACTAAGAATAGCATGTTGCACAAGAAAAATATATATATTTTTTAATAATTTTATTAAAAAATAAGAGGACGAATTATTTTACAACTTAAAAGACATCACGAATCTTGGTTAGGTAACTTCATAATATTATATTATATAGTTAATATTTTTTTTTTGGTATAAGGTAGAGGTGGTTATAAGGTCCACAAACCTTTTACAAAGTCAAAATGGGCTGGTTCTAGCATCAAGCCCGTATAATCAAAATACAAAATGGATCTTTCTAAGACTCACATTAAGCCATACTTAGAGTCCACAAACCCTATACTTGTCGCTTGACTATTCAGATAAAACAAAAACCAAACAACACCTAGCACTTACTAACACTAGGTTGCCGGACCGTACACTTGTCACCTCCCGTGCCCCAACAAATGGGATGCCTTTTCTCGCCTAATTCCATCTCGTCGGATTACTCATCATCGCCCCTCCGATCTCCCCGATGCTCTAACAGGTTTGATCTTAGCTCTTCTCTAGCAACCAACACCAATAGTTCTTGAGGGAAGTTATCCTTCCAAATTTGCATCTCCCCAACGTAAACCGCAATATTTGCCATTAGATCCGCCGCCCGGTTCCCTTCTCTCGAAGGTGTGTTGGATTCGGGCATTAACCAAATGAGATTTATGAATCTTTGCTTCTAGGATAAGCTCCAATATGGTCCAAACTGGGGTCTTTATCCTCCTTAATTGCCTTGATTATATTAAGCTAATCCCCTTCAAAGATAACTTCCTTATAACCCTCAAGTCCTGCAATTCTCATTGCCTCGCATGCAGCTCGGCTTCGCAAAATGATTTGTTTGAGTTCCCAAAGGCTCGAGAAAGGCAAGGACCACTTTTCCTTCCTCATTTCTCAAAACTCCTCCTCGCTCCCGCAGCCCCTGGATTTCCTTTTAGCCGCCCAGTCAAAATTAAACTTAACCCACTTTTGTGTGGGGGGTATCCACTTGACACCATCCCGTGGGTTGGTTGTAATGTCTAGGTCCTGGAAGTTCCTCTCCCCGGCTCCGCAAAATCCTCCTTTCCCTTAGAGACATGGTCTCATTTTTGAAGAAGAAAGTTTTCCAGCTTTCTTTCAAAGCTCGATTATTTTATTGCCACATAACCTCGGGATCTTTCTTACGTCCTTTAAATACTCTCTTATTTCTCTCATTCCATATCCCCCATAAAAAATGGGGTAAGCCGAGCTTCCGGAGCCAAGTCAAAAGCTTTGCCCTAAGGGGGAAGCCCACCGTATGCGTAAGTCGACATGCTATTTGGACAGACCCAATCTATATGAAATTTGGACAGATCATTTGGAAGACCGTACAAGAAAAATCACAAGTTAGAAATATATGACTTACGTATTCTATTGCTTTCTCACACAAGATACATCGATTGATGAATTGGAAACCTCTCCTTTGCAGATTATCTCGTTGTCGGATCTTATTTTGAACTCGCCAACCAAAAGAAGAAAGCTATTTTTGGGGTTAAATTATTTAACCAAATAACGAAGTCGGAGTCCAACCATTGAATCCCGAGTGGATTAACTTATAGGCGCTTTTACCGAATAGATCCCACTTGTAGTTTTGCCCCAAATCGCCTTGTCTCTTCCTCCCCCAGGAATGATCGGGAACACCCTTAAAGCATCATTGAGTTTGGTTAGGGCCACCTTCTCTTGCTCGACGGATTATGAACCGTGATTTTCTTCCAAGAAGAAGTTTCCGTGCTACAAAGAATAGAATCCCCTACTTTTCCTCCCATTTCCTTCGAAAGTTTATGTTGGAGGACTTGAAGGTCTAAGTTATCTTTCGTAGGGGCCTCTTCCAACCACGGGTCTTTCCAAAAGTCCACTTGTCTTCCATTACCAATTCTCCATCCGATGCCTTTCCCCGACTACCTCCCGACATTCGAGCAAACAATTCCAAAAATAGGATCCTCTAGGAAGATTATCGCCTTTCAGAAGTCCCGATTATTTCGATATATTTTGCCTTAAGAAGTTTTACCCATCCCAATTGATCATTATTGATAAATCTCCATACCCGTTTGCCAATCGTAGCTTGATTCAATTCTTTCATTCTCTTTAACCCCAGTGCCCCCCGATCCTTGCTTGCACACACCCGATTCCATGCTACCAATGAAATTCTCTTTCTCTCCTCCGAACCCGACCACAAGAAGTTGCGTTGAATTAGCTCCAATGTAGCTCTGGACCTTTGCAGCATTCTAAATAGAGACATGCAAGAAATTGGAATGCTCGTAAAGTAGTTTGAACTAATAAGGCTTTTCCCGCGGAGCCGAGAAGGCCGCCCTTCCACCCCGCTAACTTTTTGGAGATCCCGTCAATGACTGAGTTCCACAAAGTAGCCTTCATTCTTCCTTCGAACATAGGCATGCCTAGATAAGTTGCTCGGTAGAAGCTCCTTTCCACAACCGAAGAGGTTAGCTATTCTTTCCTCCCTCCCACCAGGCGTGTTAAAGAAATAGATGCTACTCTTCTTATAGTTTATGTACCGTCCCGCTTCGTCTCATACTTGGTTAGAATTCTCTTCAACTTCCTAGCTTGAGGCACCGAGGCTTTGGACACAATGATTGTATCATCCACAAACTCGTTGGTGAGACACCGGCCCCGCCGTTGAGGCCGGTTTAAAACCTTCCAATTGACCATCTGCCACCGCTGCTGAAATGTTCCTACCCAATGCTTCCGCTAAAATAATAAACAAGTATGGAGACAAAGGATCTCCTTGTCGCAACCCCCTTTCACTCTTAAAGTAACCTGAGGGTGACCCATTCACCATGACAGAAAATCTTGTAGTAGAGATACAACTAAAAATCAACTTAATCCACTGGGGACAGAAACCAAACTTACCCAAAATCTTGGTGAGGAACCGCCATGAGACCCGGCCGTAGGCTTTATTCATATCAAGCTTTAGTAACATACCCGCTTCCTTACTAGTCACCATTGAATGAATAACCTCATGAATTGTGATGATACCATCCAATATTTGTCGCCCTTTCACAAAGCCACCTTGGTTCATATCAATGATGAAAGGAAGGATAACCTTCACCTATTGGCGATTGTTTTTGTGAGAATCTTCATCGTAGTGTTACATAAACCGATAGGGCGAAACTCGGAAAATTCCATTGCTCCCACTAGTTTAGGGATGAGGACTAAAAAAGTAGCATTAACTCCTTCCGGGATTTCCATGTCCTTTTGAGCCTCAATTATAGCTTCCACTACATCATTGCCTAGGATATCCCAAAACTTCGGAAGAAAGCCGCAGTGGAAGCCATCCGGTCCCGGGGAGTTGTTACCATCCATGTCAAAAACGACCTTCTTGATTTCCTCCTTTGTGAAAGGACTAAGTAAGAATCCATTAAGATTATCGGTTACGAGGGGTGGAATGGCCGCCAACAGAGAGTCCTCTTCTTCAATAGTCGGATTTACATCTTCTAGCAACGATTTAAAGTACTCAACCGCTTCCCTCCTTATGTCTTCCATATCTTTGGTGTTAGACCCATCGGCCATCTTGATCTCCTTAATTTTGTTAGTACTCCCGTGGCGAAGAGTAGAGACATGGAAGAACTTTGTATTTCGGTCACCCTCCTTTAACCAACGCAGCCTGGATTTCTCGCCTCCAAAAGGTTTCTTCAAATCCTAGCATCGTGTGGTATTCGGCCAATGCCTCCCTCTCCCGGTTTCTCGATCCTCCGTAAGTCGCTTCCGACTTCAACTTCTCCCGTAGTTCATTGATCTTGTCTTTTAGTTCTCGCCTTTTTAACAAAAATATTGCCAAAGGAAGTTTTGTTCCACTCTCTAATGTTAGCCTTCACATTCCTTAGTTTACATGCCACTTGGGCCGGTTTCGAACCATTATACTTTTTGTCCCACCATTGGGCAACCGGATCCTTGAGATCCCGATGTTGGAACCACATAAGTTCGAATCGAAAGGGTCTCATGTATCTTTTCTTAGAGTCCTCCCCTGCTTCCCATAGAATTGGGTTGTGATCGGACCCGATTCTTGGGAGTGCCGTTAATGAAGAGTCCCCAAACCTCTCCAGGCATTCTTGAGAAAGAAGAAACCTATCTAATCTTATCTCGAATTTGGTTTTCCTTCAATCTTTTGTTAGACCATGTATAGGAGAATCTACGCAGTCCACATCCATCACCTCATGTTGCTCAACAAAATCTCTAAACTCGTAGATATCAGCAGATATTCTTTGAGAGCCCCCCAATTTATCTACAGGATTAAGGTAGCAATTGAAATCCCCCGCCACAATCCAAGGGTAGTTGGGGACCGTCTCCCTCAATTCAGCTAGCCGACTCCAAAGAACCCTTCTCATCCCTCGTCTAACCGGAGCATATACATTCGTTAAGATCCACTCTTCCCGCGTGGTTTTATCCACACATAAGAGACAAATAAACCAACTAGACATCGGAATCACTCTACTATCAATCACATTTTTGTTCCACATAACCAAGAACCCTCCTCGCTGTTCCAATGGCCTCTTGGCCTACTACTTCAGCCTTCTCGCCAAGTCCTATTCTTAAAAGGAATAACTCTACTCTCCTCCATTTTAGTTTCTTGCAAGAAAATCATATCCGGTTTGTGTTCTTGTCTAAGAGCATACAAAGCTCTTATTTTTGGCAGATTACTCCCACGAATATTCCATGAAAGAATCTTCATTTATGGGCTTTGGATCCTCGAGCCTTCGCCCCAAAGAGCAACACCGCTTGAGTGCCATCACCCACTCCTCGCTCTCGCTTCTTTCTCGCCTTAAGGCAGCATTGCTAGGTTTCCCTCTTCCTACCGAACCATATCCCCATACATCCGCTCTAGGTTGAAGTTCCTTAGGATTCACTTGGCTTCTAGTAACCATCTTGGGTAGGTCAGCCTTGGTATTTGGGGTAACAATCTGGCTTTCCAGGTTAACTGGTCTTTTTGACAATGGAGATGATTCCGTGCTCTTAGCTTCTTGATTAGTAGATTCTTTTTTCCCTGCTTTGGGGTTACACTGATCTTGGTGGTTCACCTCTTCCTCCTGAGTATCCTTGCCTGTATTATTAGTTTCCTCGCTCCTTCCTCCGATTTTTCTCCTCTAAATCCTTCTCTTGAGTCTCCTCTACCTCGTATTCCACTTCTTGGTCTGTCCATCCGATCTCCCTTCAAATGATTTAATGCATCAAAACCGTTCTCCACTGGGATGTTGATCTCCTTGGAATTTCTTCCCATAAATTCCTCTCGCAAGACATGGGACCACTTCCACCGAGCCTCCATAGGCCTCCCGTATCACCCAATCAAACTTACTTTCCCTGTGGCGTTGATCTATGGGGTTCTTTCCTTTGTTATTTGGCTCGAGGCTTGTCAGTATCATCTTAGGAGCAAAGTTGAGCTTGAGGGTTCCCATCAAAGGGACCAGCCTCCCCGTGAGAGGGTTTTGGGGCATAGGAATTTTTGGGAGGAGGGTTAAAACGTTGCCTCTTGCTTACAATAGGGCGAACAGTGTCTCTGATATTCGGATTTTGAGCTCCACGTCCTTGAGGCCCAAGTTGGGTAGGAATGGAGATCTCGCGGGGGAGGGATATTATTCTCGGGTTTGAGGATCAGCATTTTGGAGTGGGGGCCGGTTCTTGGAAATGCAAGTGGATACCCCGGTGCCCTACCTTCCCACAAACACTACACTTAAAAGACATATTTTCATATTCAAATACCCGAGTATGAAGGCCAAACATAGACGACAAAATAATGGATTTAGGGAGCTCTTTACTCGGGTCCGCCAACACACACATGCGAGCAGACAGAAGTCTTGTTTTGCTCAAGGTTGCAGGATCAATAGCTATTAGTTCTCCAATCTCTCGTAGCTATCCCACCCAATATTTGTTCGTTCCAGAAAGCGCGAGGTAATCCCGGCATCTTAACCCAAATAGGAGCCAAATCCAAAGACTCCGAGTCCGGGGGTTGAAATCGGGGGACCAACGCTTCGTATACAAGCCCCTTTTCCCAAAAAACCAAGGACCTCCTTGGAGAGTCCTTTCCATGTCCCGTTCACATTGAAATGTCACCAAAAGAAAACTCTTGGGTAAAGCCTTAATCATCATACCGGCCCTTGGTCGCCATTTTTGGATGGCCCATCTCCTTATGACTTCCATGTCCGGCCTCACCCCCATAAATTTAGCCACCAAAGATGTTCCGCCCTCCATAGCCACATGCCGAGCTAAGGAATCTGGGACGTGCAACCTACCATTGACAGATTTTAGATTAAAACAAGAGTCGGATAATTTTTGCTTACCGCGAAGAGCATTAAGATATGAAGGTCTCCAGCTGCCGTGTTTCTCTTTGTCTCCTTCTTGGTTCTTCCTTTGATCCCGACGCATAGAGTCCCGGGTCCCCCTCGTAGAAATCTTCAACCGCATCCGCCCAACGCCCTTGGACCGGTTCCAAAAGAACTTCCTTGTCCACATCCTCCGCCCGGGGGCCTGCTATCTCGCCAGAGCCCCCACCTGCCGCGTCTGCTGATCTGCCCTCTGAAGTCCCACACCTAGGGTTTGATGCCCCTAGACCTCTCGCTCCTCCTCCTTGCTGCTCCATCCGTCACAACTTGTTTGATATTATATAGTTAATATTAACGCATATAGGTTGATTATATTATTATGTATTTTGTAACTTATGTAAGATAATGTATCACATAGATGACACGAAAGTATCACCGTATTTTTATATAGGGAGAGATGTATCTTCACTAGTAAAAGCAAGTCATAGTACCTAAGGGTTAGGTGGATTGGCATTTACCAAGAAGGTATCCAGGTTCAAACCTTGGGGCAACTTGTTTGTAAAGGTAGTAGTTTGATCTGAATCCTCTGGGTGCACGTTAGATTGACTATGATGGTATGAATCCCGAGCAATTAATTATCTCCTTCATGCTAGGTCAACAATAACGAAGTGAAATAGGTTTGGTGGAAGCAACCCTAGCTTATGTGGTTTGAACGCTGAACTTATCAGTTACTAAAAAATAGTGTGGTTGTGACCAACTCTCCTATGTAGACGAAAAAAATAAAGTATTTTCTTATAATAATCTTGGTTTGTAAAACATAATTCAAGTGATTCTTTTTATAAGGAATATTTTCAGTGTTGTCCTAGGTATTATCTATCTCTATGTCTTTGGATGAATTATTTTTTGTGTAATATTTTTTTGAATAGATGTGTTATATTTTTATATAAATAATAGAATGATTTTTTTGTTGTCCAAAATTGAAGTTCATAACAATCTTACATATAATGTTGTTATTAAAAATTATTTTATAAAATTATCTTAATGTTTTAAAAAAATATAAAATAATATTTAATAAATTATATACTTTTTTAAAACAAAAATTTAACTTGCAAATTCTACTCTCAAAATCTAACTTTTAATTCGTGGAAACTCATGCCATTTGATGATACTAAATTATGTTTTATAATTATTAATTTATTTTTTAAATAATTTAAAATTTAGTAATTTAACTTGTAAATTTTACTTTCAAAATATAACTTTTAATTCATGGAAACTCATGCCATTTGATGATATTAAATTATGTTTTATAATTATTAATTTATTTTTTAAATAATTTAAAATTTAGTAATTTATTATTATTATATTTATAGTTTTTTTTTAATTGTGAAGTCGAGAGCTATATTTATTAATAGTGAATTTAAGATAAAGTATTTATAACTTATTTTATTAAAGGTTAAGATGATTATATAAGTTTTACTTTGCATTTTAATTTTATAATTTTTTTTTTAATTTAACGAGAAATCCCATGCGGAGCTATTTTGGTTTGAGAAACCACGACCTAGAGATTCTACATCGCCAAATCATCCGAAGATTCTACACCGCCAAATCATCTGGAAGTCGCACTCGGCCCTGATTGCACCAACATTATCTATTAGATTTTGGGTACCCAATGTGCATTTGGTAGGATGGAGATTCGAACCAGGGACCTCCCTTGGAGGATTGCCCTACCCTTTCCAATTCACCTGCAACACGTGGCTTTTAATTTTATAATTAAAAAACATAAATATTTTATTAATATTACAATTATAAAAATTTATGTAAAAATTATAATGAATTATTTTTATAAGTCCATCTATACACTTATTTATTTTGGTTCATTATTCTATCTAGCTTCATTTGATTTGTTCCTTGTACCTCTTTGTTTTGGTTTCATTCAAGGTTTGTATTTATTTCTTTTATATTCATAATGGCCTTCAAAAGCATGAGTCAAAAATGAATTCTAAACAAAGGATTTTAGAAGAAAAATGTTATCAAGAATTTGAAGATGATTGTAAAGGTAAATTTATTTATCAAATTATTTATAAAGCTAAAATTAAATAGTAAAAATATTAACTTAGTGAACAATAGAATCCAAAATTTGTATGGTTGGAAAGGAATAGAAAAATATTTAAAGGAAAGGAAAGCAATTTAGAGGTAATGAAAAGGAAGATTTATTTAGCTATAAATGATTCTAAACCAACCTTATCAACTCACCCAATTCCTAATCTTGAAGCAGAGAGCTTTGATATATGGAGTCAAGTCATCAATTGGAATTATGATGGTGGGTAGAAGAGAAACAAAAGGAAGGCAAAAAATATAAAGTGGAAACCATTGAAAGTAGAGTTGGTTAACTCAAATTCAACACACAATTTG
The DNA here is from genome assembly GCA_028583015.1 of Wollemia nobilis. Taxonomy (NCBI): domain Eukaryota; kingdom Viridiplantae; phylum Streptophyta; class Pinopsida; order Araucariales; family Araucariaceae; genus Wollemia; species Wollemia nobilis. Next base: position 3,270,425 of record JAQPPZ010000030.1, read on the forward strand.
ATATGTATATTCAACAAGGACAATGATCTTTTTAGGGTCCTAACACCCATTCTAGAACACATTAGGATAATCCAAATCAATGTGTAATCAATCAATTCAAAATTGATTTTTGAACTCATATTTTTTATAGAGGTCAATCTTAATTGTTTTATAAACCAGCCATTCTTGACCATATAATCCTTACCATGTATGTATTGACCAATAATGAGCATCCTATAACTACTAGTGTTTAGCCTCTAATATTTTATTCTTTCTCTATTTTGATTCCACATGAATGCACCCACTCACTTCATCCTTTCATAATGAGTTTTCATGATTTGATATTACTAGTCATCATGACCCTATATTTATATTTGAATGTATTTTGTTGTTTGATATTTTTTAAGTTTTCATGTATTCTTCCTAAGGTGCTTTGTCTTTGATTCATTTCATGGTGAAACATGCACATTTTGGGAGGGAAATGTATATAAAAAAATTGTCAACTTCAATTTCAAATGCCAAATAAAAGACATGTATTCTTCCCTTCTTTTCATGGTTGATAGATTTTGGAAAAGGGAGGGTAGTCATTGAGGTCCATAATCCATAAACCAAACCATCTCTAGAATAGGATCACCACCATTCATTACCTAGAAGGACTCTAGGTACATTAGGAAGTCATAAGAGTGGTCTAGTTTGGTCAGTTTCATATTTTCTACATTATTAGCAAGAGCATTCATATTTCAACAAGAGCATTTCATTTTCATGATATTAGTTCCACCTAAAATATTGTCATCTTATCAAGAGCACCTAGCTAGATGCTTTTGTTTATGATAAATGAATAATTCAAATTGTTTTTAAGATTCATCTTTTGTCTTAATTAGGCCTATGTTGCAATATTAGCTTGTAATTTTCCATGACTAATGTAATACCTATATGGGCTGAAATTGCTACATGTATAGCATCAACATATCATTCTCAACAGATCCAATAGTAAAACTTGTAAACTTTGGATGTAATAGGCACAAGACATCAATCTTGTCTTCTCCTAGATCCACTTGGCACTTGTATACTAGGTTATTCATCCAAGTCCTTGCATCATATCCTTTTTAGGAGTCTTGTTATGAATCAATATCTCATTATTTTAAAAGAAGAAATCACTCTATTTGCCCCATATATTGGTTATTCTTCTTTTAGGATCTTCTATGGCAAGATCAAGATAAGGTCTTATTAGCCAAGAAAGTTGTCTTTAATCAAGAGTCCTTAAGGAAGCCTTCCAAAAGAGCAATAAAAAGAAGCACCAAAAACATTCAAACATTCAAGAATAGAAAACAACACCCAAAACAAGCTTCTTCACCAAAATGACATAATCTTTAAGGTTAATACACTCTCGCATACACATACATACACATTATTACATTTTGCTATATCTTTCATTACTTTCAAGTAATTTTGCTTTAAATTATTCCCACTAATCGATTAAGTATGATCTATCATAATTACTACCTTACGTATGTGCTTTGATCATTCCCTTAGGTAATGAGAAATAAAAAATTCAATAATTAATTAATAATGGGTAATTATTAATTAACAATAACTTTATGAAAAGGCATGTTCTAGGTCTCCCTCACCATGTACTATTTATATTAAAATACATTAATGAAAATAATTCAAAATTGAATTGACCCTGCCCTGCGAGGAGGAACCTTCCCGTTCTTCTTTCAATTCAGTTTGATGTCTGAAGAATATTCCACTGTACTGTACGCCTATATTTTCCTTTGCCCAAGTTTTCCAACAAATTACGTTATACTTTATAAGTTTTATAATAAAACAATAACATTCATCAATCAGAGCGGAGGTCCAAGGTTTAAATTTTGGGTCTCCCTTATCCTTTTCTTGGTGTTTTCAGCCGTGTAAAAGGGCTACGCGAAGATCTGTGTGGCGGCTTCCGGGGCGGACAGCTTTGGCGGCCATAAAAGCTGGACAGGTTGCCCGGATTCGTGGCGGCTACCCGATTCCACCATGTAAATAAATAAATAAAACAATCAGACTAATGAAATTAATTATTATTAAATTTTTGCATGGTTACGCACTCCAGCAAATAATTTATATTTCACATGTGGCCATAGTTCGGCGTATTATATGTGAGATTGACCGTCCCCTGATAGTGTTTCCGCTCTAAATGGATCACACTATGAATCCTGGAAAACAATAATAAGTTTAAATATATATAGACTACAAATTTTCCCCAAAGTTTCGGGTAAATCAAGCCGTATTGTTGCCAAAAAGCCTGCTGGAAATGCCACAGCAAACATTCCGTGGTTTACTGCTTTGTCGCCTTGCATTTTACCAGCTGGTTTCTGCAAATTTCAACGGCAATTTTAACACCAGATGGGGAATTGAAACAGCCACCCGCGCTTAATACATCAGATAAACCAGATTTGTCGGTACGATTATCCAATCACAGTCGTTGGAGTGGCCGTGGGGCATGCTAAAATACAATATGTATGTTTACAATGAGATTGAGCAATGCTGGAGGGAAAACACCTCCGTCGGTCCAAGCAAATGGCTATTCCCCACATATCTTTTGAAAAAACCTTCACCGCTAAGACCTAGCCGTGACTAAAACCTTCCCCGCTAAGACCTAGCCGTGACTACTGAGAAGGGTTTAAAATGTCAAAACGTCATTTTTATCTGTGATAATATGGCGACAAACATTTTGTTCCACTGATAAGACTCTGCTACCAGTCGTGCCATGTGCATTCGAAAACCCAGGTTGCCTCGTCCATTTTCCCCGGGTCATTAGCTACTTCGCGTGCTACTTCGTGACGTATTAACATTAAATAAAAGCGTTCGATGACCGCCATTAATCCCACATGCTTTGTGGCAGCGCATAATCTAGTAACATTAAATTAAAGCGTTTGATGACCAACATTAAGTCCAAATATTGAAAGTCTCTTGATCCTATTCAACTATTTTACCATTTAATTATCTTCAACCTATTCATCTATATCAACTCATCTCCATCTTACCACTTACCACCACATGATGAATATTATGAGATTCATAGGTGTTGATGGTAAACTTAATCAATCCATAATTTTTATTCATAGGAAACATCACCTATTTTTTTCAATAAAGTCATATTATTTACCACCGCATGATGAATATTACGAGATTCATAGGTGTTGATGGTAAACTTAATCAATCCATTATTTTTATTCATAGGAAACATCATCTATTTTTTTTCAATAAAGTCATATTATTTACCACCGCATGATGAATATTATGAGATTGGTAAACTTAATCAATCCATCATTTTTCCTAAACATGTTATTCATAGGTCTAAAATGTTTTCAATCAAAGTCATATTGTTGTTGGACTCATGTGATATGTTGGATGACCTCAATACAACATTTCAATCCTTGATCGTATATAGGTATGGGCGAAATTTAGATTGAAAGAAACTTTTACCTAGAAATTCTATATTGGGGACAATTTATTGTTACAATAAAAATCATATCACATCTGAAATGTCCTCGATAATATTTGTCTAGAGTCAAATCAATTGTTGTTTGGCATATTTAAAAAGTCCTCTACAACTTTTGTTCATGAGGCAAGTTTATAAATCATAAATCCTTTATGATATTTGTCTAAAGGTAAATTAGAAGTCTTTTAAGATGTTTTTCTAAAGGCAAATAAGAAGTTCTTTATGACCTTCATTTAAAGGGAAATCAAAAGTCCTTTACAATATTTATCTATAGGAAAATCTTTTTTTTTTTTAACATTTCTCTAAAGGTGAAGCAAAAGTTCTTTATGACATTTGTCTAGAGGCAATCCAAAGTCCTTTATGATATTTTCCTAGAGACAAGGTAAAAGTCATTTATGACATTTGTCTAGAAGTGAGGTAGAATTTCTTTATGATATTTATCTAGAGACAGGTAGGAGTATTTTATGGCATTTGTCTAGAAGCAAGGAAGAAGTCCTTTATGACATTCGTCTAAAGGTACATCCACTAGCATAAGTTCTTTATGTCATTTATACAAAGACTAATATATTATCATTTATTACATCTATAAAGTCCTCAAAAATATTTGTTTGAAGGCAAATCCATTTACAAATTTCAATAAAAATGAAAAATACTCCTTTGATATTTGTCTAGAGGCTTAAAAATTATATATTTATCATTTATCATATAAATGTGTTATGGCATTATCTAAAGTCCCCCTAGGCACATCTATTTTTGTATCATATCTTGTATCATAACAATGCCTTATGGAATTATCTAAAGTTCCTATGGCCACATCTTTTTATGTATCATATCTTGTATCATAGCAATGCCTTATGGCATTATCTCAAGTCCCCCTAAGCATGGCTATTTGTACTATATCTTGTACTATAGTAATACCTTATGGAATTATCAAAAGTCCCATTGGGAACATCTCTTTTGTATATACCTATTTCATATTATACTTGAATCATATAATCTAAATCAAACACCTATCTAAATCTCATCATCCTTACATATTAAAATCAAATGTATTGTATTCATCAAGTTAAATCATCAAATCACATTAATCAATTCACCAATTTGTATCATGGTCAAGTCAAGTTTCCTTAATCAAGCTTAATTTTCCATCTAAAACTCAAGGGGGTACATAGACACATAACAACATTTAATATTGATGCAAAGACAATTTTTGCATCATCAATAATAAAAAAATTATAAGCATCAATCACCTTGAACCATGAATCTTAATCAAACATTACATCTACTTGTCTCAAAACTAGAGCATACAAGCCAATTTTTGACACATTCATCATCCAATTAATGCATTGAAAAAGGAAAATGTAGACACCCAATTTTGAACATGTCATCAAATCCTAAAAACTCACCAGTATCTACCTCATCTAGCCAATTAAGTATCTTAATTAAATTATCTAGCTAAAAACTAATCTAGGTAGCATTTAATATCTTAATGCAAAAGTATCATACATAAGGTAGTAGTGTCAAGAATGCTACTGACTAAATGACAACATTTTTCTCAAATTTTTAAGTTTCATCTTTTTTTGCCTAGTCATTCCAACAATTTTTTATTTATTTATATTAGTGCCAATATCCTTAGCATCATCAATGCTCATGATGTCATCGCTATTGACTATAATAATATAAAAAATGCTAGACAAGCAACTAATAGGCAATAGTTGCCCACCAGATTTGGGACTTGACATCCCAATTGTGTCTACCATCTCTCAATACCCATGACCTGACATAATTGGAAATCAATATCCTTCAAAATTCCTCTTTTGTGTCCCATAAAATCTTCCACTATCTTTATATGCCAATATTTTATCTATATTCCTCTAATCTTGTTGCCCCTCTTCATGAAGACTGCAACCCCTACAACTTGCTATTCCTAGCAAATCCTCTATGAAAGTTATGGCTTTTATAAATCCAACCCTTGGGACATATCAATTCATCATTCCCTAAGCTAATGAAACTCTATCAAAATCAATAATAAATTCTCATAATAAAGTGCTTCCAAATTATCATCTCAATCAATCAATATTTTTATAGTGAACTCTATGTAATTGTTGGTCCATTATCCAAGCTTTTGTATTGTATAATTTTGTTACATTTAAAGCTTGAATCAATAAAGAGAAGTGATCTTATTTTTACTATTTGATTTTTTGAAGGCTAATTAAATATTGTGCATAAGGTGGAGCTTTGGAGTTCATTTAACAATTGTGTTCACATAAGCATTGGGGCAAATTCTTCATAAAATCAAATAAGGAACCCATTTTTGTCTTTGAGTATTGCAATTCATCATTTTTTAACTTAGCATAATCCTAGCTTATATCTTTGCTTAGCATTAGAATTTTATCTTATTTTTAGCCTTTTTTGCATCTAACCAATAAAATCTCATCACAATTAGGATCTTTATACCCTACTTGTCAAGATCCCATAGTCCTTAGTGGGTTTCCAAATTTAGAAACCCACTTTTTTACATCTGTAGGTAGAAGCATCATAGAATTGTAGTATCAATAGCACTACTATGCTCCAATTATACTAGAGTGGAGGCTATAATTTTTATATTCCATCCCTTTGTTCATAGATATTATGTGTTATTCACAGTCGAAAGCATTGTTGGAATATAGTATATCAATTGGTTCTTTACTAACGTACCTTTATGGGTACATATATTAGGATTAGCTTAGGAGTTGAATGCTTTATTATGTAATTCAATAAATATACAAGTGTTAGAATGTCCAATGATGTAAATGTGCATGTAGTCCACATGTACATGAGTCTTAGGGTTGAGTGAGAGGCAAGTAATCTATCTTTCTATATAAAGGCCTCATTGAGAGCAAGTGAGAGTGTTGGGTAGTGAATAGGTGAGAGTAGTAGTAGGCACAATGTAGCTTCATTTTGAAATCATGGAGGAGTTACAAAATCCATGATAAGAGCATTGTAATTTTCGTGAGCTTTATTATATGAGCATTTCTAGATCATTGTATCAATTTTTCTATCATATTTTCATGATGTTAAGTTTCCTTTATCATAGTTATAATATTGCATGCTTAGTTTTATACTTGTGATCACATTTACTTTATGTTTATGGCTCCAAAAGCTAACAGTGGTATTAGAGCCATGGTGGATCAAAGAAAATCACAAAGTTATCACCATTGCTATTGTTGAGTATTTTCAAACCAGACCAGCCATAGTGCACCACTGCATGCAAATACCATCATAATAGATTTTGATAGAAGTAACTCTATATAGAAGAAGAGAAATTAGAGAAATCCACGTGATTGATTTGGCTGGAGTTTTTCCATAAAGTTGTAATAACTTGTGAAGACTAGAACTCAACATTGCATCCACTAGATTGGCAATCCAACTAGTGAAGATCATTTTCTTTAGAGTCATAGGAATTTTTATTATCTCTAATATTTCATTGCAAGAGAGAAACAAAGTTTTCAGGAAAACCATTTGGTTACTATCATCTAAGTTTTTCTTGTTGCAGAAAATTAACTCTCAAAAGGTGGGAAGCTTCCTACAATAGATAGAGAAGAACTCTATCTTCGTTGCCTGAAGGTCAACGTTACTTTACTCATGCAAGAATTAATTCTTTGTTGTAGAAAAATAAGGATTAAATATTTGGAGGCCTAAGAAGAAAGGTCCCATTGAGATATTTGCATATTGAGGAGAATATCTAGTGGCCAAGGAAGCCAAATTGAAGATTGCAAATCTATAAAGGAGATCCTAGAAAGAAGACCCCATTGAATATTGAAGAGACTCAAGGAGTAGAAGCCTAGCAAATATTGGAGATTGGTGATCTCCATTGAAGACTAAAAACTTCACATTGAAGAAGAGGTCCATTGAAGGCCCTATTGAAGAAGAGGTCCATTGAAAGCCCTATTTAAGAACTTCCATAGTGGAATATTGAGCATTGAGAATAACTAACAAATTTTCTATTACAAATTTTAGTAGCAAAAAATTTAGGAGATCCTATAAGATCTCACTACAAAACTTCCATAGTTGAATATTGAAGAGGCCAAGGAAGGTCTCATTGAATATTTTGAAGCTACAAGATTGAGAACCTTGGAGAGGTCTCAAGGAGAAACAATAAGAAGGCTTGATGAGCCTCATTGAAGAAGTTCTTAGAAGGACTCAATGAAGAAATTACTACCAAGGAAAAAGCTAAGGAATTGGGACAATCGTCACCATTCGACGATAAGCCCAAAGGATAAGGTTTGGCAAGAATATTGTCACATCACATGGTAGTATGAAATAGATCTCAATATTGACAATTTTTTTGAGGAGGAGATCTACTTTGAAGTCAGAATTCGACAAGAAAAAAGAGAGAGAAACCGCCAAGTTTGAGAGATTTGGGGGCCATCATTGAAAGGTTCTTGAGTGAACATCTCAACTATAATTTGGGTAAGGATCTTACCAAAATTTTGGGATTCAAGGATAGATTTTCAATGAAGGTATTGGCTGCCTTACAATCTAATTTTTTTTAAATTTGAGAACAAAGAAAAGGCAGCATATTGATAGCACTTAGATCTGCAAAAATATAGAGCTCATGGACAACAAAAATGTAATAAATTGAAGGAATTAGAGGCAACATTTAAGATTGCATTTATTACTGCAAATTTTATAAAATTTGGACAACAAATTGAAGGAAATATCGTTGGATTAAAAAGAAGTATTAAAGCTGCAAAACACAAAATTTTTAGGTAGCAAGAAGATAGAGGTATATTCAGATTTTAGAGGTATATACAAAAGAAATTTTAGAGCCACCAAATTACATATTTTGGGAAGCAAATTAGCAAGGTTTTAAGGCTGCATAAAGGCGTGCAAAGGAGTTGTTTTGGAAATCCTACAAAAGTTGCAACTCGTTTTACAAAAGATAACAAATTAAGTAACCTTAATCACCATCATCATCACCATCTACGAAGTGAAAAAGGTATGCAACAAAAGGTGCAAAAAGTTTATTAGTTAAGCCTTTATATATGGATTTTCATTAAGGTTATTAAGCACCAGTTTCAAGTTTAAAGGTTGCATAAGATTTGGTTCAAAGTCTTCAAAAATAGTGCATAAGGTATCATCTACAAGGTCTAAACCTGCACATAAGAGAAAATAGAAGTTAGGTACATTTAAAGGGAAATAAATTAATCAACATTCTATTTCTTACTCCTATAAAAAGTGGAGTATGAAATGCAGAAAGATAAGAATCTTGGATAAGAAGTAACCAAGAAAGGAAGGAATTGCTAACGTTGAAAGAAACATTTGATTTCACCCCATTCAACATTATAAAAATAAGGAGAACAGGCTCAAGATCACATGGGAGAAAATGTACACAGTTTACATTTTGCATAATAGGCTATTTGGAGCAGATCAAAAGGGCTACAAATGTAGGGAAAGAGAGAGTTTTATAGGAGCAAGAAAAACATTGAAACAGTGGTGGAAAATCAGATTGCTACAAAGCACCATTGCCTTGCCACAAGTAGCCATTAGCAAAGAGGAAAAACACGTTCATAATTTTGGAGAAGAAGCTTAGTGTTCACCATTATGGATAACACCATAGCCAAGAGAAGCACAACAACGTCAAACCTAGAAAAATAGCAAGGTGAACACAATATCTTAACATTAGAGCAAAGTATAAATAAAAGTAGATGAATCCACTGCATCCACATTAAAGAAATCATCTCAAAATTTGTATAGGGCCATCGTTGAAGCATCCAAGATGAAATAATATTTTAGAAGTTCGTTGAGTAGAAGCAAAGACGAATTTTGTTGAAGGTAAATGTCATGCAAAAGTGAAAGAAAACACTTGACAAACTCTGCAAGGAAGAAAGTGCCACTTGGCACAAGGTGGAATCATTTCATAACGTTTACCACCAAGAGAAGCGCTCATACAAAGTGTAACTCCTAGAAAGAGGTACTCATACAAAGTGTAACTCCCAGAAAGAGGTACTCATACAAAGTGTAACTCACAAAAGGAAGCACTCCATACAAAACATAACGGTCATAAGAAGATTACTACCACTTGCCATAACCTGCCATAAGGTGAAGTGCTCCATAATGCCCAACCAAAGAAGAGTTTGTTTCTACAAGGTTTGTGACATTTGTCATAGTGGACGACCATATTTTGGAGGCTCTTATACATGAGCATGTAATAAGGAGGATTGAAAGTATATTACGTAGAGACTCCATTGTATAACATAGAGACTGCATTGAAAAACATAGAGACTGCATTGAAGAATGTAGAGACCACATTGGAAGACGTAGGGACAACATTGAAGAACGAATAATTGCCATAGAAAAGCATTGAACAAATTTCTATCATTGGAGGAGACTATAAGGTGATGACTAGATTCATACCATAGTAAGAAAGCACTTGATATAAAGGTAATATCTAAGATTTATTGCCTTTCATAAAGCCGTAAGGAGTAATATTATACATAACATTAATATTAATCTAGGGATATTTAGTACGATTTATAAGGTAGTGGAAGATACCCTAGAAATCACATTGCTTATTTTTTAGAAGAAGGAAAAATTAGAAGCATTAAAATCTCTAATATTTGTGCTTCAATTATTTGCAAATTTTGAAGGAGATATAAGGTTAATTTGTAAACATTTAAAAATTTCAAAACAAAACTTCTAATTAGGAAGATATAAGGAATCCTACTTCATCTGAATTTCTAGAAGTTTAGAAACCTATCATTGCATTAATTCTTAGTTGAAGATATTGCTTGCATCAAAAATTATAGTTGGAATATTAAGATAAAAGGACATAAACAATCCAACTAAAGCTATTGAACTCTTATTTATGAAATTACATTTCTAAAAGACTTTCTACAAAAATTTGGTTGCAAGTATATACCATTAATAGTGAGAAATAAGGAATTCATATAAAGGATTATTTAAGAGAAATATGGATGATATTGTGAAGAATGCGTTCAATAATGAGGAACTACTACATGAGTTGGAATCTAATAGATACATTTGAAAGATACCAACAACTACCTACTGGTAAAAGGAATATATTCTCAATGTTCCTCAAGGAAGCAAAAGAAGGAAACTTCATAACATTAATTGGTCATCTTCATAAAACACTTTTCAAAGCATGATGGAACCAGGGTTATGCATAGTGGCGAATATTCACCAATTGGGCGAATATTAGAATTTTCAAAATTGAAAATTGACGAATATGAGGACCCTCGACGTTGGCCCATTCGCCTAAAATTTTTAGGACCAATTTTTTTCTTAGGGTCAATTCACCATAATATATATCCAAACATAGGCATATTTGTACTCGTTGGAAAGATATTTTTGAGCTTGATATAATGGTGGTGTTTTTATGAAGTTATAAGGTGATTTAATAGGTCAAAAATTATCCCAAAGATGATATTACTTAAAATGCCCCAAATTTTGGTGTGAATATGATTGATTTGATTTGCTTTGTATTCGCCATGATTCACCTTGATTTTGATTAGGATTCGCCATTTTTTTACAAGTACATTTTGAGTCCAACACCTTATGCATAACCCTGGATGGAACACCCAAAGTACAATTATATTAACTGCAGAAGAATATTTTATGATATATCTATCATTGATTGTTTTTGAATTCTTCCAAAGCAAGGAGAAAAATAATTATTTTAGTCACTATTATTGTGATGATGTACTAATCTGTCATGAAGAAGATGTTTCGCTAACAAAATTGCAGAGACAAAAAAGAAGAAGAAATAAGAAAAAAAAACGCAACAGGAAAATGAAGATAAAAGAAAGCATACACAAATGAGACACAAATCATCGTGAACCAAAGATACAAGAAGATAAAGCACGTCCTGATGTTGTTTGCCAATACAATGAAGAATAGAAGAAAGAAGAACTAACAGATCAAAATTAAATCCTTATTGGAGATAAATATGAGATTCTTATTGAAGACTAGATTCATAATCAATCAAATAATGTAATACAGGGGGGTGTTGGAATATATTACATCATTTGGTTCTTTACTAATGTACCTTCATGGGTACATAGTTATATTAGGATTAGCTTAGGAGTTAAATGCTTTATTATGTAATTCAATAAATGCACAAGTGTTAGAATGTGCAATGATGTAAATGTGCATGTAGTCCACATGTACATGAGTCTTAGGGTTGAGTGAGAGGTAAGTAATCTATCTTTCTATATAAAGGTATCATTGAGAGAAAGTGAGAGTGTTGGGTAGTGCATAGATGAGAGTAGTAGTAGGCACAATGTAGCTCCATTTTGAAATCATGGAGGAGTTGCAAACTCCATGATAGGAGCACTATAATTTTTGTGAGCTTTCTTATATGAGCATTTCTAGAGCATTGTATCAAGTTTTCTATCATATTTTCATGCATGTTAAGTTTCCTTTATCATAATTATAATATTGCATGCTTAGTTTTATACTTGTGATCACATTTCCTTTATGTTTGTGGCTCAAAAAGCTAACACGCATCAGTGGTGTTATTGCTCTATTGTGGAACTTTTACTTTCTATGTAATAGATAATATTTTTAGCTTTTTACCTTTAATAGTTTATTATGAATAGTGGTCTGAAGTTGGCCAATGAAAACCCTCCACAACTTAGGAATACCCTTCTACATCTGATCATCTTTTATTCTATCTATTTTTACGTGTCTTGTGGAAGCATGGAGCAGGCCCATAGGATCATAGGCAAAATCATTATCATTAGTAAAAATCATCAACAACACTTTTGTAACAAATAGTGCTATAACTATAGGGTAGAACTAGGTTGATTTGTTCCTTTTTGTCTTTTTGCTTTAGCTTAAACTTAAATTTCTATAATTTTGTCATAATTTTGTTTGTTATTATTTTGTTATTGTTTTTTGTCTTTTATTGAGAGAAAAGGAAAACAAAAAGACAAAGGAATAATTAGGGGATTGCTCATTTAGTATTTAGCATTTATTTATCTATGCAATAGATTAATATTGTATTATTATTTGAAGTTGAATTGCATATAGAAACTAGGCTTATGTGTTACATTCGCCCTTGAACCCTTGCTTAAAATAAAAAGTATTTTATTTTGTCATCCAAAAATAGCAAATGGTATACAGACAATAGATTTATCTTATGCATATTATTTTATTGCTTTTGTAGTTAGACAATGTTAAATTAAAGAAAAGTGGTCAATAGGAATATCTTAGGAAAGCATAGGAATTTCCAAACCTGAAATACAAAATTGTAGACTCCTAAGAAACATTTTCCATCCTTGAAGTGAGACATTACAAACACAACATTTAATGGAAAAAATGGAGCTAGCACATCCATACCCATCCATTAGTTGAGGCCATCCACAATTTTCCTGTCTCACGGGTTGTATCTTTCGTAAAAAATATTTTGCAAGATTTTTGCTTTTATCCAATCAACTACATTACTTGCATAGAAGCTATGGAACTAGTCCTAGGGAGTGACAATGCAATGTTTCAAATACATTCCCTTCATATAGCTAATAAATTTTCTAAAGGAACTGCTTTGTCTAATACTGACTATGAAACTTGTCTCAAGGGTTGGAAGTATAGCTTTAAAATAAACAATTAATATTTTCCAAGGAGAAAAATAAATCATGAAAACAAAAGGATGATTCATAAAAATGTGTGAAAAGAAAGAGCACATAAAGAAAAACAAAATACACACATAAAAAAATATATTTATTGACAACACATGACAACTCTTATAATTTTCAACAACATGCCAAGATATTAATATCATTATGATATTATTAAAGTATTTATTATATTAATATTATTAGTCATTGTGAGATTCATACCTATGCAACTACCCTTCCTATTATGTGATACTTAATCCTAAAAATTACATTGACTAGAGATTATGCATTCTTGTATATTAGCATTCATCCTTCATACATAGATTGATTGAGCATATAAATTGAGCATCCTAAATGGATCAATATTTGAGCATCCTATATGTATTATTCAAATATTTTTCATTGAGCTCTAGCATTGCTTTGCTTACGTTATATAAAATATTAATGTTGAAAATTTTAAATATTATCAAGAGAGCAAGACTAAAATTGTGACTCCCAAACTAATTTTTTTTGTTTTTTTAGCCACTTCTATCACATTCATATTGATTTATATTTACCTCTATATGAGCATTTGGCATGTAGCAAATTGTGAGTCTTATAAATTGTTTATAACTAGTTTTATAATGTCCCCTATTATTCAATTGGTGTGCATGCTTTATATTAAATACTTTTGATTCATTGTATTATCTTATCATTATCCTTCCCAATGCATTTACAAGAATATTGTTTCATTTATAGAGCTCTTATATTCCTAACATTATTATAAATATTGAGTTAAAAAGAAAACGATGGTATCAATACACTGAAAAAAATGAGGTGCATAAGAAAAAAATATACATGCATTGAAAAATGAGATGCATAAGAAGAAACAAATTACATCCATTGAAAAAATGATATGCATTAGAAAAATAATAGACAAATTACATGAAAAATATAAATCACATGACATCCAAAAGAAACATCAACCTATTTCAAAAATGATACAAAGATATAATAAGTTGGTGGAGCATTTCTAAAGTCAAAAGAACTTATATAGTTATCAGTAAAAAACACATCTATATCATGAGTCTCTCTCTCCCTCTTAGGAGGTTATTATATGCTCCTTGTCATCACCTAAGAAGTTATCCTCGGTATTTTTATCTGTTGTTTTTCCAATATCGACCTCAATCGTAAGGCCTCCCACTTTGTGGCCAATGTCCTCTCTTAAAGTGGATGCTTCTCTCATGTTACTTTTCCTTCCATTTTTGGATTCTCTGCTAGCATGAATCTCTTAACAATCTCTACCAAGTTAGCCTATAATAAGGTTACCCTCATAACATCTCCCACTCTATGAAGCTTGAAGAATATCACTAGCATGATAAGCAAGAGTGAATTACATCCACATGTATCCTATTGATATAGAGAAAATTGAAAAATAATAGATAGTCATAATAAAATATGGAATGTCAATAGAAATACATGAAAGACCATGAGCAGTGAGGTTTCACCATTCACCTAAGGTACCTACACATAGTTTTTGTATTTTTTATTTTATTAGTTTATCTAATATAATAATATATCATTTCATGTACATACATGCAAGTCATAGTCGAAGTACATGCATCAAAAGTTAAAGATATTAAGAGTTAAGAGTCCAAGTCATTTTCTTGGATCACCATCCATATAGGAATAGTTTATAGATGCCTTAGTCGATGTAGTTTCATCCACCAGTCTAAATTATACTCTATCCTTTATGGCAAATACATCTCTTACTTATACATTTACCTCCACTAAGGTATCCCCCTTAATGATCCCCATAAATGGGGCATCTTCTTTGGTCCCTATTCGATGAAACTCTCATATATCCTCCTCATGTTAAGTCATTCCTAGCTCTTCTCCATTACTGTGTTGTCAAAGGCACACCATCCCTATTGATACCCTTTGATTTACCCCCAACTAGATCATATCCTATGCTAGAGGTACAACCTATACCATGTTCCTTTCCTCTCTTTGCCATCAATATGATCTACAACAAAAGAAATCAAGCATAAATCATCCATACTAGTCAAATTCATGCAAAAATGGATAGAGTCTATGAGTTCTAATAAAAACACTACTGTCAAACAATAAAATCCAACTAAAGTGTCTATTTATAGATATATTGGTTAATAGCACCTAAAGTAGTGACCATACTAACCTAAACAAGCAACAACATTGATTGGAAGTACCTAATTTGGTGACTATATTAGGCAATAATATCATATTTGTATTTATAACACATGATTTTATAAGAGTATCACCTATCAAAAAGCAATTCTCTCACTTGTGATGACCTAAAACTTATCATCATCCTAATAAAGATTAAAAAATTAATAATAATTCAATAAAAATACGTTTGACAAGCACAAAAATTATATTATAACTAATTTAGATAAAATCAAGCAAATCTAATCAAAATTCTAAAACCTTGAGGTTTATGGGTGCAACTAGAGTATCAAGAAAATAAGGTCAAATGATAATGTTTTCAAATTCAAAATGCATAGGTGGATCCGAAACAACCTGATATACCTTCACAATAATTTAGTTTCTAAAATTAGGATCCCAATAACCTACCTCAAACCCAATACATAGTTTAAAATTTAGATTTAATAGGGACAATGAGCTCTTTTAGGCTTCTAACAACCCTTTTAAACACATTAGGGCAGTCCAAATCAATGTGCAATCAATCAAATCAAATTTAATTTTTGACACAATTTTTCTTATAGAGGTCAACCTTAATTGTTTGGCTTATAAACCAGCTATTCCTAACCATATAGGCCTTACCATGTATGTATTGACCAATAATGGGTATCCTATAACTACTAGCATTTAGCCTTTCTAATTTTAATCTTTCACTATTTTGATTCCACACAAATGCACCCACCCACTCGACCCTTTCATAATGAGTTTTCATTATTTGATATTGTTGGTCATCATGACCCTATGTTTACATTTGAATGTATTTTGTTGTTTGATATTTTTTAAGTTTTCATGTCTTCTTTGTAATGTGCTTTGTCTTTGATTCACTTCATGGTGAAACAAACACATTTTGGGAGGAAAATGTATATAAGGAAAATTATCAATTCTAATTTCAAATGACAAATAAAAGGTATGTATTCTTTCTTTCTTTTCATGGTTGATGGGTCTTGTGAAAGGGAGGGTAATCCTTGAGGTCCATAAGCTATAAACCAAGCCATCTCTAGAATAAGATCACCACCATTAATCACCTAGAAGGCCTCTAGGTACATTAGGAAGACATAAAAGTGGTCCAATTTGGTCAATTTTATATTTTCCACATTATTATCAAGAGCATTACTTTGTCAAGATATTAGTTCCACCTAAAATATTACCATATTATCAAGAGCACGTTCATAATACATGAAAAAGTCAAATTGCTTTTAAAATTCATATTTTTTTATCCTAGTTAGGCCAATGTTGTATTATTAGCTTGTAATTTTCCATGACCAATGAAAGCACTTATGTGGGCTAGAATGACTACATGTATAGCATCAAACATGTTATTTTAATAGAATCCAACCAAGGAACTTGTAAAATTTGGATGTAATAGGTACAAGACATCAGCCTTGTCTTCTCCTAGATCCACTTTGCACTTATGTGATAGGTTCCTCCAACTCCTTGCATCATATCCCTTTTTAAGAGTCTTTTTATCAATCAATATCTCATCATCATAAAAAGAATGAACCACTCTTCTTGCCCCATAGATTGGTTATTATTTTTCTGTAAGATCCCCTACTGCATGGTCACGTTAGGGTCCTTATTAGCCAAGAAAGGTGTCTTTAATCAATCATCATTAGGGAAGCCTACCAAGGGAGCAATCAAAGGAAGCACCAAGGACATTCAAGTGCCCAAGGACAAAAGACAACACCCAAACCAAGCATGTTCACTAAAATGACATAATACTATAGGTTAGTACTCTCTCTCTCTCTCTCTCTCTCACACACACACACACACACACACACACATTATTACATTTTACTAGATTATTACACTTTTTGCATTTGCTTTCATTGCTTTCAAGTACTTTTGCTTTACATTATTTCCACTAGTTAGATTAAGTGTGAAATACCATAATTATTACCTTACATATCTTCCTTAGATAATTCCCTTGGGATATCTACCTTATATCATTCCCTTAGGGGTACCCACACATTCGAATTTAGCCTAGTCTTCCCTATCTTTATAGATACCTTTGGATCTTTTTGAATTAGATTAGTGCTCGTGTTTTCTTCTCCAGCAGCATGTAAAATTCTAGACTTGTCAAAACTTAGGTAAAACAACATCACTCTTTCATTAAGAGTGTCTCTCTATCATTACAATAGTGTTGCCCTAAAGCATCATCATCACATGAAGAGGACCTAGCTAGTCTCTCTCACTCATAATACATGAAAAAATCAAATTGGCTTCAAACTTGGATTCTTTGGTCATAATTAGGCCTTTGATGCATTATTAGCAAGAGCACTTACTTTGACCAACACTCTTATCAAGATGTAATTAACTAATAAATTACTATAAATATATTATCAAACAAGTAATTTTAAAAAAGAATCCAACAATGGTTCTTATACTTTCATGTAAAATAGACACAATACAAGGTTGGTATAGTCCCTCTCTTTTATGTTATTCCATTTTATATTGCTTCCAAGTAATTGGTTTATATGGGTTCCCACTAGTTAGATGGTGTGTCAACTTAATTATCACCTCTATATCTCTCTTAAATTACTCTCATAGGGGTATCCAATGCCATTTATTTGTCTCCAACCTAACCTTTCTCATATTTATATCTATCTTTATGAGTTTTACTTGATTTAGATTAATGTTAGTGCTACCTTCCCTTGCAAAATATAATGTCTTATACTTACCTAAGTTTAAGTAAAATATTATTTTGAATTTTAAATTTGCATTAAATGATTATTTTAAAACCTTAAATTGACTTTGCACTAAATCAATAATATATAGTCAAGACTCTTGATGTGGTAAAATTCATAGTCATGATTATAATTGATAATATATATATAATAAGACTCTTGATGTGGTAAAATTTATAGTCATTACTATAAGGAGATGATCACCTTCATAAAGGATGTTATATACATAAAAATGTTTATCTAACCCAACTTTGACTAATCAAGT
Organism: Wollemia nobilis; assembly: GCA_028583015.1. Classification (NCBI taxonomy): domain Eukaryota; kingdom Viridiplantae; phylum Streptophyta; class Pinopsida; order Araucariales; family Araucariaceae; genus Wollemia; species Wollemia nobilis. The sequence goes on from JAQPPZ010000030.1 coordinate 3,288,680, forward strand.
ATGGTGTACAACTTTATCCCATTGGATCAAAACTAAACCTTGAACCTTTTATTCAATAAATTGGAACACTGAACCTTCTATTCAAAGTTTAGAAGTCTTACCCTTAGACCCATTTGACTTGTTCAAATTATTTAAAAAATAAGATTTAAAAAGGGGCGAGTGTGTGAGAGGGTGGGTGTGTGTTTGGTCCCTATTGATAAGTTCAACTCTAACCCTTACGAGAGGTCATGGTTGGGATGGGGATGTCCAGCCCTAAGTAGGTCATGGTTGGGATGGGGATGTCCAGCCCTAACCATCGGTCGTAAGGGTTTCTCACAATAACCTAATAAAAAAATAATTAATTAATTTAAAATAAAACAATTAATTATTTTATAAAAATAAAAAAATATACAATTCAAATCTTGTGTAAATAATACATTTATAATTCTTAAACTTTCTTAATCATAATATAATACTAATAAAACCATTTCTTTTATCTATCTATTTAAATAGAAAAATAAATCATTTTAAATAATTAAAAATAAAAACTTACAATAAAAAGTCCAAGTTAAAGGTTGGGTTAAAATTTCACTGTATAACCCATTTCATTCATAGTTAGGATATAATTTTTTATTTATTTAATCAAACAAATCTTAAAAAAGACAAATGACAATATTAAAAAAAAAATTACTACACAGTATACAATACTTACACTGCATATATATATTTTCCTATTAAAAAAAAGATTCATACACAATAATTGTGCATTTAATCACATTCTTATTCCACGAGAAGAAAAAACACGTAGCACAGGGAAAATTCATAAGTATATGAACTTTCTTCTCCACAAGAATAAATGATAGAATGAACCCAGTCCCTAATTGGGAAAATATAAATATATAAATATAAAAAGGAAGCTTCTAACCTATTGTTTCAATCTTTCTAGTACAGAAAGAAAGTCTAATTTGATCAATCGTTAAGCCAGTCCAAACTATGTGGTTCTTCCACAACTTCAACAATAAGTTCACTCATGGCTTTACAAATTGACATCAACTGCTGCTCGTTGTTTTTGTTACAAACAACATGTCTTAGGCATGCCAGTTTGGTTAGTGTTCGAGGGATGCGCCTCAGTGTAGAGCACTCCCTCATGTCCAGCTTTTTCAAGCTGGATAGCCCACCAAATTCCGAAGGAAGCCCCTTCAAACACCCACACTGCGAAATGTCCAGGAACTGTAGCTGTTTAAGTTTGCATATTGAGGTCGGCAGGGTTGTCAAGCTGGGGCATGCACACAGTCTGAGCACCTGAAGTAGGGAAAGCTCTCCCAAGTCATCAGGTAACTTTTGGAGGAGATGACAGTTTGTAACGGACAACTTTTCTAGGGATTCCAAATCACAGATTCCCATTGGCAACTCTTCCAGATCACTGCAGTGGTCAAGATTAATTTCTAAAATCCTAGGAAATTGAAAGCATTTGTCCGTATCTAATCCACCCATGTTACCAAGGCCTTCACATAGAGTTAGAGATAGCTTCTCCAAGCTGATCAAGGTTCTGCAGTACTTAAACAGAGGATGAACTATCAATCTTTCAAGTTGCAGAGTCTTGAGCTGAGAAAGCGGAAGAAAAGCATCCAATCCATTAAGTTTGGCTCGTTGGAAGCTGTAATTATGGATTATAAGAACCTTCAGTTTTTGCATTGTGTGCAAAAATGGTGGAATACAATATTCACTTGCAGTGAAGAACAAAACCAAAGCTTCCGCCTCAGGGAACTCCATTTCTAACCATTGCTTGTCATCCATAGCACCTATGTATTGCCAGTGACCATTAAGTCAATCCTATGAATAAATCTTTAAAAAAATCTCTTTGGTCAAATTGAATCAAATGAAATTGAGATCATAATTATGAAACCTTGTAGAGCTTGAATGGAAAACAAAGTTTAACAGTCAAAATACTAGCTGCAGCACTGACCTGTGTGAACTGAGACAATCTGAGCTTTAGATGGTTGATCTCTGTTCGATTGCCATTTTGAGAGAGAACCATAATGCTTTTGAGGCATGTAGAGCCTCATCTTGTCCTGCTTTGCCATATGCAGGGCTAAATCTCTCATTACATCATGTTGGGAAAAGGTTAAGTCATATGTGCAGCCATGAGAGATCCCAAGGCTCCTGGAATCAAAAAGTCAGAAACTTAGGACCATGTGTCACTATGAAAGATGGCATATTTGAGGAATTAAGGATCCCTATATAGTACATTCTTTTCCAATTGAATTGCCGCCTTGCTACTTAGGTTGGAATTGTTTTTAACTTAAATTCCTAACTCCTAACTATTATAGATCACAGATAAAGTCCCAAACTTCTATATATTCAGTCAGATTATTTCTTTTGAAAGTTCTACTCAATGCCCTTTCCATTTCCATCCAGAACACAGAATAGACACAGTCAGAAATGAAATAGTTGTCAGCAGTAGGAACAAACCATACCAAGGATCGCTTTTCATCTCTAACAGGTTGCGACCTGCAAATTCCAATAACACAACAAAGGCATCCTCCCAGTCCATTCCTCGAACGTACACCCAAATGTCTAACAATGCGTTTGCACCAATCTTTCGTCCCTCCGGAAATGCACCGAGATCCATGAAGCACTGCTTTGCATCGTCATCCAGCCCATCTATGCTTGTTTTCAGGCGTTCAAGAAGGTCTTCTTTGTGATAGTTGGATATCGCTTCTCCTCTTGCAAGCTTTTTCTTAGCGCTTTGCCAGACAAGGGAGGGCTGTTCTCTCAAAGAGCTTCCAATGACTTTAAGAGCAAGCGGCAAACCTTTACACTCTGCTTGTACCTGCACATGAACGTAACTCAATATTCAGAAACGATTACGATTCAATAAACAGGTTAGGTGAGAAGCAGGGTACCTGTTTGACCAGTTCTTTATCATGTGTGCTCGGGATGGTAGGTTGGCCAAAGGCCGAGAGGCAGAAAAGAGAAAGGGCATGTTCCTCTTGCAAACAGGGTAGGCGAAGCAGTTGTGTCCCGTTCTCTTTTGGTATGATGTTCGCGTCTCTGGTGGTTACAATAGTCTTGTACCCTTCCCCTTCAAATAACAAATTTTCCAGCTCTGACCTGGACCAAATATCATCCAAAACCACCAGAGTTCGTTGATTGTTTCTCGCCCTTATTTTTGCTTGCAATCTGTGACGTGCATCTTCAACATTGTGAAAATGAGGTTTTGATCCACTAACAATTTTTTCCCACATGGTTTCTAAGATTTCCTGAAGACTTGGGTCTTTTGAAACGGTGATGTGAATTACTCTGTTCCCAAAGTAATCTGCAAATTGCCAGAAATTTTAGAACCAGTGAATCCTTCGGAATCCCAACATATCCTACTAAAAGAAACAGTTGCAGATTGACAGTAAAATGTAAAAGCATTGCACAGTTGCAGATTGACCTGGTAAGCCAACCTCACAAAAACAGGTCATGCTGAAACAATAGAGAAATCAGAAACAGAGACAAGATAAAACATTTCATGCTTGAGGAAGAGTATATCTAGTATGAAAGTCCATAATCTCCGGAGACAGAAGCACATACCGGTTCAACCTTATTACTAAAATCCACGACGTGAAAAGGAAAAAAAGAGACGAAGCTGTTACCTTTTACTTGGTGTTCGTGGCAGAGGGCTAATGCCAGCGTGGACTTCCCACTTCCACCCATGCCTGTAATCCCAATCACCTTCACGCGGGCGTCCAGCGCAAGCTCCTTCAAATCCGCAAGGAATTTATCAAACCCTACAACGGAACCAGGCATAATTGGGACCGAGAAGCTGCAATCTTGCTGCTCTGCATCGTCGCGTGAATTCTCAAATATTTGCCTGCGCAACAAACTATTCTCGTCTGCGTCCTCTGCAATTTTTGAGGCAAGATGGCTCATATCCTCACCGAGTCTTGCCAACTGGGAGGAAGAATCGGGTAATTTGTTCAAGTTCAGAATATTGGGCAATATCTGAGTACGAATAAAGCTGCCGATTTCTTTTTCCAGCTCCTGAATGCGCCTTGCATAAAGAAATTTCTTGTAGAGATTGAGATTGTTGGTTCTCTGACATTCCTCTACGAGTTGAAGGCCGGCGCCGAGTTTCCCCTGAAAGTCTTGGATACTTTGCAGCCATGACTGGGACGACGTCTTCGAAACCAACTCACACATCTCATCGACCGTGGGCTTTAAGATGTTGAGAGTCACCTTGAATTTCTTACAAAGAGAATTGCAGAAAATTGTAATGAAAAAGGTTTTCTTGGCGACTCTCAAGGCCTCCCCAACGGCAAACTCGAGGAAAAGTCCAGCAACTGCACCCTCCGCCATGCTGAAATTGCAACTTCGTAAGGAAGTAATCACAACCCCAAGAATGGATCTGATGAAGGAACCACCCGTGTTTTGAAACAGTGGCTGGTGTAATTAATTTGTTGCTTTGAATAGGCCTTGGCATTGAAAACGTCAAACTGGATGCCATGGATCTGCCGTCGTAGGTAATGTAATCCAACAACGTTTGGGATTTTGACTAATCTAAAACATATTTTTTTATAAAATCTTTGCTTCGTGGGATTGTCCTCCTCCTCCCTGGTTATCATACAATAGATGCCTGACGCGCTTAAAACAGAGCAAATACTCCAAAGAGAGAGGGTGAGGTCAACGCATTATTAGTGCTTTTATTTGTCTGTCTCCTCAGACCATGGTATTATTACTTTCTATTTGCCTGTCTTCTCAAGTGGAATGGAATTTTTGTACGAAGATTTATTAATAAGAATAGCAGGTTGTATATATTTTATTAATTTTATTAAAAAGTAAGTGGGTTAATTATTTTATATATGGCTAAATCTTAGGTAACTAAAATAGATACATAATTAATATAATAGTGTATTATTACACATAATTTAAGATTGATTATATTATTATTATTATGTATTTTGTAATTTATTTAAGGTGAAATATCACATGAATAGTTTTAAAGGGTTAAGTGGATTAGTAATTTTATGTGGCAAGGCACTTACCCATAAGATACCTAGGTTCAAACCTTGGGGGCATGTCTGTTTACAAAAGTACTAGCTTGCTCTGAATCCTCTAAGTATGCATTAGACCGATGATGACGGTATGAATCTCAAGTGATCGACGGTCCTCTTCACGTCGAGTTATAAAATAACGAGGTGGTATAGGCTTGTTGTGGGTAGTCCATGTGGTTTGAACCTACACTTGACAACTACTAAAAATAGTGTGGATGTAACCAACTCCCTTATATAAAAAAACACCATATAGATGACCTAATTCATAAAAGGTAAATCATAACATTTTTATATAAAGAGATGCAACTCCAATAGTAATAAAAGTAAGTCATATCAAGTATTTTCTTGTAAAAGTCTTGGCTGGTGAAGTGGAATTAGTGTGATTCCTTTCTTAAGAAATTTTATTTTTCCATGAAGTAAAGGCAAAGTACAACAAGTGACACAATTGGGAGCCACACGCTCCGGGGGATAACAGGGGCCTTCCTCCCTGTGATTTGAATTTGAGTAGCTTCGATAATAGTTCAACAACATACCACTAAGGTGTCCTTGTGGTATTGTCTATCTTTGGTGTTGTCTTATCTCAAAGATATTATCTATCTTTATCTCTTTGGATGGAATATTTTTTGTGTAATATTATTTGTCGATGGATGTTTGATATTTTTACATACATGATGAATAATTCTCTATTACTCAAAGTTGAGGTTCATAACAATATTTAGTAAATTATGTATTTTTTTCCAAAAAAAAAAAAATTACTTTCAAAATCAAACTTTTGATTCATGCAAACTCATACCATTTGATGATACCAAATTATATTTTAAAATTATTCATCTATTTTTTAAATAATTTAACATTTAGTAATTTATTAGTATTTATTTATAACTTATTTTTCTTAAAGGTCAAGATGATTACACATGTTTTACTTTGCATTTTAATTTTATAATTAAAAAACATCAATTTTTTATTAATATTACAATTGAAAACAGTTGTAAATATTACAATGGCTTTTCAATTCCATTTATTATTTTTATAAGCCCATCTATTTACTTATTCATTTTGGTTCATCATTGTATCTAGCTCCATTCTTGTTCATTTTTCACTTGGGCCTTCTTGTCTTGGTTTTATTCATGGTTTGTATTTATTTATGCTATATTCATAACGACCTTCAAAAGCATGAGTCAAACATATGAATTATTAACAAAGGATCTTAGAAGAAAATGTTATCAAGTATAAGTTACTGATTTGAAGATAATTGTAAAGGTAAATATATTTATAAAATTATTTATAAAACTAATTTAAATAATAAGAATAATAACTTATTGAACAATAGAATCTTAAATCTTTATGGTTGGAAAGGAATAGAAAATTATTTAAAGGAAAGGAAAGCAGTTTAGAGGTAATGATAATGAAGATTTGTTTAGCTATAGAGGAGTCTAAACCAACCTTATCAACTCACTCAATCCCCAATATTGAAGTAGAGAGCCCTAATAGATGGAGTCAAGTCATCAATTGGAATTATGATGGTGGGTATAAGAGAAACAAAAGGAAGGCAAAATATATAAAGTGGAAACCATTGGAAGCAAAACTGGTTAAATTGATTTTGATGGAGCTTTTAAAGGAAATCCAAGACCTACATGGGGAGGAATTATAAAAATAGTAGGGGTAAGATTTTATCACATTACACTTTTAGAAGTGGATTTAATACAAATAATTGTTGACCTTTTAGCCAAATTCAATTACAGGTTCTAATATACATAATCATATAAAATTCAATATTTGAGCATTCAATATAAATGATCAATGTCAATGAACATAACATTTATGAAATAACAATAAGAATATGGAATAACAAGCCAACATCAATAATAATATGCATAAACAAACGTACAATATAATTGCTCAAAATATTGTATATAACTTCGATATACTAAGATGATTCTTTGATACAATACATGGAGCTTTGTCTCCATAATATAATCTTAGAAAGGTAATTCTTCAATAGTTTGACTATTGCTCTCCTCGTATATCTAGGAGATGCATCCTTTCCTATTCCACACATAAGACAAACCTCACATGCCTCTTAGATTTACACCTTTCCACTTGCATTCATGACTCTTGACATTCTATTTACTTGTAAACTTTAGTATATGATACTTTGCACTCTTCTATACACTTCACAATTGCACATTTTTATACATAACAATTGCACACTTTTTCACTCATGACACTTGTATACTTCCTACACATAGAAACATACTTAAGGGGAAATATAAATTACACACCCTAAACTATAGACTCACATCCTATTCTAATATTTACAATTGTATCAAAGGTACCATGGAGTACATTAGCATGTACCAAACAATGTAATATTCTCCAACACCCCACTGCATTACATTGTTTGGTTATTGAAGACTTTAGTCTTCAATCTTTGATTCTTGCTTTCATCCTTTAACTCCATCTTTGGCACTACTTGATATTTTGGTGTTGATCTACTAACTTGTTTCTTGATATATTCATTAGACTTTCTTTGTGACCATAAAAATATTTTAACATATCCATGATTATATTCTAATCTAAATTTTTTTCCATCCATAGTGAACCTCAATTTTATTTTCATAATCTATCCTTGGTTTGGTCTTCTCACAAAGTCTACAATTTTGAGATGTTCTGGATTTTATCTTGAACCTTTCATCTATTTTTATAGTCTTATCTACTACTTTTATTTTGTTACTTGTAACATCAGTGCCATTAGGAAGTTTTGGAAGAGCTTCCTTTTTATCCTCTTCATAATTATCTTGATTTTGATCTTCAACTATAATCCTTGTTGTAAGGGCTCTAATTTCATTTCCTTTTGTAGCTTCTTTTTTCTCTTGAATATCTTGAACTTCTTGAACTATACTGCCCTTTTGATTTTCTTCTTTTGGTTTTAACTATTGTTATTGTTCATATTAATACTAATACTATCTTGGTTGAACATTTTGGAAGGGTCTATTCATTTGATTTCTTTGATTCAAGGAATATTATCTACAAAAAATTGTAGTATGATCCCTTTTTTGCATATGTGACAACATCTCTATTTATATTTTGGCTAAGATTGAGATAATGTTGTAGTGTTACTTGGAATAATTTCCTTAGATATCAAAGCATTACTAGTCATTTCATCTTTGACTAAATTTTCCACCTCATACTCTTGAATAATATTAACTAATTCATCAAAGGTTGTTTCCTTATTTAGCACTTGAAGTGAAGTGACTAAATGTTTGTAATTATCTGGAAGTGCTCTTAATGTAACTTGGACAAGAAATATATCTTCTACTTTTTCTCCCATAGTTAATAGCTTAGCCTTTAAATCGACTATTCTTCAAAGAAAAATTATATACTCTCTCCACTATTAACCTTTAATGAATATAATTGTGATTGCAAATGCAATATAGTGGTTTTGTTCTTTCCTTCAAATATATCACATAACTTTTTCAAGCAAATTTTGAAGTTTTGACATTACTTATATATGGTTGGATTTCGTCAAAACTTAGAACAACACCCAAATAATGGATAGCATGCTGAGATTGGATAACACTCAAAAGTTAGGATAGTGTCTAGAGATTGGATAGTGCCTTGATATTGGATAGCACTCGATAAACTAGAAAGTGCTTAGAGTTTGAACAAAGCTTTGAGTATTGGTCAAGTACTTTGAGTATTGGATAAAACCCTAATCTCAATATATTGACAACACCCTATTCAAGATAACACCCTGATCAAAGGATAGCATCTAATTTATTGACAATACTCACTATAACAACATCTGAGTTATTAACAACACTCACAACATCAAACTTCAAGTATACTACATCGAGCAACATTAAAACATCAAACAACAAGTTTCCTACATAGAGCAATATTAAAGCAGCAGACAAGAATATTGGGCAGCATTCAGGATCGAAACGCAATGAGAAAGATAAAATACTATTTGCAAGGGAAAGCACTACACACTAGAATGTTGAATGCTGACCTAAGGGTGTGAAACGACAATGAAACATTTGGTTGCACTATAGTCTTACTTGAGTGCCAAGCATAATTCAACATCCTTTGTAATGCTCAAAGCATAGGTAAAATGACATAATGATTAGGGTAATAAATGCCACTTCACTAAGTAATGCAAGGAGTAATGCTTCTAGTGTAACACATGCAAGCCACTTGGAAGTAAATTCCTTACAAGGCAATCATAAATGAAATATTAGAAGTGTAACGTTCAACTCTACCACCTGAATTCAAACACCTAAAAATGAATTGACTTGGTTACACATAGTGCTCAACTAAGTTGGTTAAAAGCAATTTGCATGTATCTTTCCTGTAGCAACATTCAAAGCATTTACAATAGTTCCAGGTGGAAAGGCACGAACGAGGTAAAATTTGAATTATTAGGATTTTTCAAAAAAATTAATGTTAAGAGTGATAAGGATAAAGATTTATTAAACTTTTTTTGAAAAATAATTTGAAAAAACTTGTATTAAAACAAAGATCATTTACAAGTTGGGATGAGACTTTTCCCAGCCTTAGTCAGAGAGAACACATGTTTACAACAGTAAAAGAATATTTGCATTGGAGCCAAATCTCTTAAACCATATTTCTACAATGACTCGTTCACTGTTTACAACTATAAAAGAAGATCTACATTGAAACATAAATCTCCTAAACAGTATTTCCGGAATGGTTATCCAAATTAGCTAAGCACTCGGATTTGCTCACCAACTCGCCTAATCATCTCATCCTCAATAGCCATGTCACCGTGCCATTGAACCCCTACCTCCTTCTCAGCACCCATCTTAGCTAGGAAGTCTGCCACTTTATTTAGATCTCTACTCACATAAACTGGAATCACATCATCTAATTCCCTCTATAATTCCTTAATTTGAGTGACAAGAATCCTCAACCTCCATGTTTTCAAAGCAAAGTTCCTCATGCAATCTAAAGCTCCAACCATTATTTGAGAATCTGATTCTAGGATTATCCTCCTATGACCTTGTTTTACAGCCCAAATAGAAGAAGATTTGATAGCTAAGGCTTTTGCTTCATTGTTTGTGGCTCTTCCCAAGCCTTGCAGTTCCCATTAGAGCACTGTTCCAACATGGTTCCGGCAAACCACTCCAATTCTAGCTCTACCCGGATTGCCTTTTGCAGCTCCATCAGTATTAATTTTAATCCAACCTTCTGGGGGTGGTTTCCAACTAGCTTTGTCCTGTCCCTCTTGCACTTCAACTTCCTTCTCCATTGCCCCAATAACAACCTGAGTTTCCTCTTTAGCATAGACCGCCACAGCTTCGTGACTTTGCTCCAAATGACCTCGCCAAACTCCATCTAAAGAAGAAAAAGTTTATCTAAAAATTCTAGCATTTCTCTCCAACCACACTTGCCACCAAATAAAGTTTAATCCAAGCTCCCAACCAATACAAAGAGCTTTAGATTTAAATCTACCCCTCTTCCATCTTTCCCAAATATTAATCCGATTCAAATCACCATTAACTTAAATTTTATAATATAAAAACCATCTCTCCCAAATCTGGCGCATGAATGGGCACTCAAACATCAAGTGATCAGTTGTTTCCTCACTCTTGTAGCATAAAACACATTGAGATGGACCAATGATTCCCATACATCTGAGATTATCAAAAGTAAGAATTCCATTATGCATGAACTACGAGGCAAAAAAGTTAACTTTCGACCAACCCTTAGACTGCCAAATCTTTCTCCAATCCTCAACCTGATATGTATGAGGAGGAGGCTCTGGAAGGATATTATCATATCTGTCCTTCATCGTGTAGACACCAAGGCTCCCATAGCCCCAATCTAATTCATCCTCCTCGTCTCTACCTGTGAGAAATATTTTTGCCAAGATTTTAGTCATGATGGGTGTCAAATCCAGAGGGATTGAAATTGGCCACTCATCCAACTTCTTAAACTACTTAAACTTATAATCCCCCACTAACTAGTGTTGAAATAACTTTCAATTTGGACCCATCCTTTGGTTTCTATGGCTATTTTTATTGGTTGCAATTTAGGAAATTCAACAATGATAGGTGGGTATTGATCCCATGAATCTGTCCAAAATCGTGTCTTCTCCCCTCTCCCCACTTTCCAAAATAGTCTATATTTTACTACCTGAGATCCTAACTTGAGAGCTTGCCACACTAAGGATCCATTACCATCCAAAGGGAAATGACCCACCTCATTTAGGTTTACATGTCCCAAATATTTATTAGTTAAGATTCTACTGAATAAAGAAGTTGGTTGGGAAATCCACCTCCAAGAAAGCTTTCCAACCAAAGCTTTATTATTTAACTTTGATCTTCTCAGTCCCAAACCTCCTTTTACCTTGGGTTGGCTTACTTTATCCCAACCTACTAAGGCCCATTTCCTATCTCCTTTTACTCCTTCCCATAAAAATTTTCTAGCCATCTTGTCCAACTCTTTCCATATGGTATGTGGGGTAGCAAGGATAGAAAATTTATAAATTGGCATGGCCTGAATGACTGATTGTAAAAAAGTTAATCTACCCCCATAGCTTAACCATTTGTGATACCAATGATTAATTCTATCCTTGATACAATCCAAAATATTCCTCCAGATATCTATTTTTAGTTTTTTAAAATGAAAAGGGACCCCCAAGTATACCACTGGGAGATAAGTCCTTGTGAATCCCAAGATCTCTAAAATTATATCCCGAAGCCTTTGATCAAGATTGAAAAAGACCACTTTGGATTTTTTATCATTGATGACTTGGTTTGTAGCCCTACGGTAGACATTAAGTGTATCTCTAATCATTCTTGCTTCCCTAAAGCTGGCCACTCCCACCAATCCTGTGTCATCCACAAACTTTAGGTGGGTCAAAACTTCCTCACCCACCTTGATACCTGTTAGAAAACCTTGTTGTCTTCTCCTCAAGATGAGTCTACCCAATCCTTCAGCCAATATGAGAAAAATATAAGGAGAGCAAGGATCTCCTTGACGAAGGCCTCGAGTAGCTCCAAACGGTTGCGATGGAAGACCCTTGATTAACACTGAGTATGTCGGAGTAGAAATACAACTCATGAACCATTCTATCCAATCCTGAGAGAAACCAAAGGCTGCCATCATCTTTGACAAGAAGCTCCACTCCACCCCATCATAAGCCTTTGACATATCTAATTTTATGAACATTCCTTTATTACTAGATGTTTGCATTGAATGGATTGCCTCCTGAGCTAGAACCACACCATCCAAGATCTGCCTACCCTCTACAAAACCCCCTTGCTCCGAGGAGATAATGTTATGTAGAAGAGGTTTTAGCCGCTCAGCCATTACCTTTGTGATTATTTTATATATGACATTGCATAAGGTAATAGGTCTATTATCTGAAATATGTACCCCCTCCTCCCCTTTTGGAATTAAGGTAATGAAAGTATGATTTAATGCTTTAAGCATTCTTTTACTACCTTTGGACTCCTCTATAACAACCATTATATCCTCCTCCAAGTTATCCCAAAAGGCCTAAAAAAACTCAATTGGAAAGCCATCTGGACTTGGTGTTTTTTCGGTGCTCATTCCAAAGACTACATTCTTCATTTCCTCTCTATCAATGGGTTTAAGTAGGGCCTGATTTTCTTCTTCAGAGATAACAGAGGGTATGACAACAATAACTTCTTTTTGAGCCTCTTCATCTTGCACCATACTTTCCTTAAAGAGTTTAGAAAAATAATCCATTGAATGGAAATGCATACCTGGAATTGTATCAAAGGAGTGATCGTTCTCATCTTTAAGAGCTTCCAAGTTGTTCATCTATCTCATAGCACAAGCAGTATGATGGAAAATTTTGGTATTTTTATCACCTTCTAATAACCAAGTGGTTCTTGCTCTCTGTTTCTAGTAGGTCTCCTCTTGGTTGTCAATGTCCTCAACCGCTTTATGCAATGCATCATCCTCTTATTTGAGCTGCTCTGTAATTGTTCCTTCCCTAAAGTGTTTTTGAACCTCATCCCATCTGGCCACCAATGGAGCTCTTTGGACCTGGAAGTCTATCTTGTTAGCTCGCCTCCATTGTTTCAGTTGATCTTTGACATAATGAAGTTGTTTGTGGAATCTAAACATTGTTGTCCCATATGCTGGGCGACCTTCTTCCCACCATTGTGGAATTTTCTTTCGAAGTTCCTATTTTTGTAACCAAATTTTCTCAAATTTAAATGGTTTGTGATGCTGCACTGTCTTGATCCCTCCTTCCAACAAAATGGGAAAGTGATCCGAAACTGGACCCTCCAAAATCTAAAATTTTATATTCCATTTTACAAATGCCTCCTCTAAAACCAAAAAATAGTCTAACTTCACCTTCCTGCTATGTGGCTCCCTCCTCTTATTAGTCCAAGTATAGTTTGTTCCAGGGCATTTAATATCCACCAAGTGTAATGCCTGGACTTGGGCAATTATAAGTCGATCCCCTAGGTCCAAAATTGGGGTTCCCCCTTCCTGATATCTAGAGGATAATTTATCATTAAAATCCCCAGCAATAATCCAGTCTAAATCTTCCCTTGAGACTCTCATGTTATGCACAACTTTATATTGATGCATCTGACCATCTAGGTTTTGAGCCTCATAAAAATTTGTGATTAAAACATGTTCAGTTGTGACATTATTTCTAAAATTTGATGTGAGAACACCCCTCGAAGCTATATGTTCTATTGTAGTCCATTCAAGAGAGTTCCAAAGAGTAACTATCCCCCCGAGGCACCTTGGGCAGCCACTTCCATATGACCATCACCCCTCCAAATTCTGTTAACTGTTTTACACATAAGATCTAATGACATTTTTGTCTCCTGGATAAGCAAAAAATCTGTTTTACATTTTTCTAAGGGTCTTCGAACAACAGATTGATGGGTTCTACTGTTTAAACCCCTAACATTACATGATTGTATAATCATTGGTTACCTTGAGAGCAGTAAAAATCTATTGGCCTCACTGATCCTCCAGTGACCAGCTTGTCTCCTTGAACTCGCTATCAATTCCTTATTTGATTTTCTACCCACTCCTTGAGAGTTGCTATTTTTTTATCTCTTTTCCACCCGAGTTATCCCTAAAGTTGGCCTTTCTCTGTTCTTTTTCGCTATGCCCAAGATGACATCCTTAATTATTGGTTGCTCTTGGTTATGCACTATCAATGCCCCCGCACTCTCCGATCGCGGTAACTCACTGTACTCAACTACTCGCTCTATGATGGGGGGAGATGAAAGAGGATCTTGAACATGGATGTTATTATTTTCATTATTTCCATCCAATCCTTCCATGAATTGTTCTTCTTGGTCCATTAGTGTCTTAAATATCTCATACCTATTGGAGGGCTTGAGTTGGGTTTGCTCTTTACCATATTTTTTCTTTTGCCTTCTCTTTCTTTTGGGTTGTTCAAAACCATCTCCCTGTGCTTCTTTACCCTAAGAAATATTCATTGGTTCTTTGTTGATTGTTGACTTACCCTCCATAGGAATATTTGACATTCCTAGAGGAGCCTCCATTTTTATGTTCATATTATTTGGGCAAGATCGGGCCAAATGCCCATATTTATGGCAAACTCTGCATCTGAAGGGCAATGCCTCATAATCCAGTTGTTGAATCCAAGATAGTCCTGCAAGTTCAAGTTCCACCTCTGCCGGTAGAGGTTGGCTAAGATCCATCTCCACACATAATCTTGCATAAACAGTTGTGTTTCCTTCTATTGTGTCTTTGGAAACACCCAAATGTCTTCCAAGGGAATTACTGATAATTTCCAATACCTGCTCACTCCAAAACTCCATTGGAAGTGCATACAAACGGATCCAAACAGGGACAATAGTGGGTTCAATTCGAAGATCAAATCCCAATCTCTAGAGTTGAACAAATAATCCTGTCAGACCATGATTCCTCTTTTCTGATTCAAAAGCCCTATTTCTATCGGCAAGTGAAGAAAAACTAACATAAAATATCCATTGCTAATAAACCATAAAGAATACTCACCAAGAGGTTCCCAGTTTTGTCGGACCCAGGAATGCAAAAAATTCAGGGTAGGGCGAATACCCATGAATTTATAGATCAAATCATGATTGGCTCTATATAAAACCGTTTCTTCAACCATCCTTTGCTCAATGACAATCTTTGGCCTTGATTCCGACTGTGGAAAGCATCCATTAACTCGTTGAGATGTTGATCTATTTCCAAGAGCCGTAAAGAGCATTTTTAATGCAGTTTTTATGCTTCTTCAGTCTTTGATGGAGATTTATCCTTTAACAAATCTGCAAAAGAACTATGTCTCTCTAGAAGAGGATCCGAAGGTGTCCCCATTGGACCCTCCTAGGGCATCAATCTTGTCTTCAAATCCACAGTAACCAAAAATCTCTTCGGCTACCCAACTGATGCCCTAGTAAGATTTATTAAACTTAGATGTTTTTTTATTAAGGTTGAATAAGGAGTGATAAATAGTAAAAGGTTTATTATTGAATTATTAGATTTGATTATTGGAGTGATAAGTAGGAGTAAAGTTTTTTAATTATCTTTGAAAGCTTTATGAAAGGTTTGGAGTAATTTAAATTTGGTTAAGTTATTAAAGTTGTTAGGAGAGATAAGTAGAATAGAATTTGGAGTAATAAGGTTTATATTTGATTGATTAAAGTTTATAGATTAAAGTTGGAGTAATAAGTTGTTTAATTTGAATATTTTTTTGAAGCATTTGATTAAGAATGGAGTGATAAGGAATGAAAATACTTTATTTTGTTTTTAAAGTTTTTGAGTCTTTTGAAGTATATCTAGTTAAGTTTTATTATTGAAAAAGTTTTGAAAAAATAAAAGTTTGTGAATTTTTACAAATTTAATCATTTGGGAGACAAAAGGATTTCTACACCAAAACTTAGGAAAAACAAAATTTGCAAAATTTATTCTTAGTTTCTAGAACTAGGGAGACATAAGGATCTCTACTTCAAAGGGATAAAAATCTACAAATTTAATGGATAACAATATGGATTCCATGATACGAAAATAAAAAGTAAATGTCATAAAATTTGGGATCAAGAATTTGATTGAAAAATATAAAGGAAAAATAGATTTAGTTTCAAAACTAATCTATAGTGAAGCCATAGATGAAAATTTTGAAATATTTGAATACTATTTACATGCAAGAATTGTTGAAGCAATTGATGATGGAAATGATAGTGCATTTATATATTGATAGCATAATGTATATGGCATTGCTTACACTTAATTTTCATAAAGAAGAAAATATGAAACAAAAAGAGTTGATTGAATCTCTTAAGAAGAAATAAAAAATAGATGAATCATTTTTGAAAAAGATATTCCATTCTTCTTGTAGTATTGATATTCCAAGTTCATCTAACTCATGAACCTATTATGATGTTTTAAGTGAGTATTTAAAAGTCTCTATACAAGAAAAGAAAAAATAATATGGTTCTAAGAATTAAGGTAAAGGAAAGATTCTTATGCAAGAACCTGATGGCAATGAGAAAGTTCAAGAATCTAGTAATATTGAAGCTACAAAGGATGATGATGAACTCAAAGCAAAAAAAAATCAAGGAGAAGAAGAACCTAATGGAAATAAAGTAGAAGAACATTACATGCATTGCAAATTCAAGCAAGAAGGTGAACCATATGGATATCAAGCAGAGGATAGTGAACATTACAAGGTCACTTGAAGATTGAAGACTAAAGTCTTCAATAACCAAATAATGTAATACAGGGGGGTGTTGGAGTATATTACATTATTTGGTACATGCTAATGTATCCCCATGGTACCTTTATGGTACATATGTAAATATTAGATTAGGGTTGAGTCATAGTTTAGAGTGTGAGTTATATTTCCCTTTTATATAAGTGTGAATATGCAGGATATGCACAAGTATCATGTAAGTGTGAATGTGCAGGATATGCACAAGTTTCATGTGAGTTAGTGTGCAAGTGTAAGTTGAGTATATGTGCACAAGTGTATTGTATGTAAGAGATCAAATATGTAATGTAAATATGTGCACAAGTGTCTTAGGTTAGAGTGTGCAAAGTGAAGGTCAAGAGTCATGTCTAGGTGTGCATACAATATAGAGTCACATGTTCATCAAGTATGCAAGTGTCATATAGAGAAGCCAAGGGTCATGAGACTTGGCATATGGAAAGGAATAGTCAATTACCCAAATATTCATTCTAGTATGGCTATATAGTACTCCATAGATAAGAATTGAAGGATCCAAGTATCTTGAATATCAAAATGTATTACATTACAGAGAAGAGCAAGTTCTTGTTATAGATGTAAGAGAAAGAGGAGTAATAAATATTGCATACATTTTGAGAAATTAATATTGTAAGTTGTGCTACATGCTTTGTACATGTATGATTCAGGCTATTTATATTCATATTGTTGTTTATTAGTGAATTTTATTTGATATATTATAAGCCTTGATATACATTTTAATTTTCTCATATTATTTTGCTCATATCATTATCTTGACCTTACTATATTGTGGCTATATTATATTTAATCCTGTGATATTTGTGGTAGTATTAAGGCTTAAAAAGCCATCATGAATTTGAATATAAAGCTTAAAAAAAAACTTGATAGTTGAAGAGCTAGTGACTCATATTGTATTTGAGTTGGTGACTCAAATTATTTGAAAAATAATTTATTAGTGTGAAATAATAATTGTTGTAATTAGAACCAGAATTTGATTATTTGAATGAGATTTAGAACATGTGGAGCACACCAAAGATAAAAGAGACACAATATATTGAAGTCGATTGGTAAATTGAAGGTTGATAAAAGATAAAAAAGAGGTTAAAAAGTAAAGCAATAACATGTGTGAAGCCTGGAGGGTAGAATATAAGCAACTGCAATTACATCCGGGTAGAGCCTAAGGATATATTGAAGCATGGAAGAATACAAAGTAGTTAAAAAGAAGTTTTGGAGTTTTTCACCTATAAACTAGTAGAAAAAAATGTCAAGGTGGAACCCGCCTAAAAGGCGAAGTGCCATTAGAGGCTAAGAGCCATTGGAAGACATCAAAGAAAGGCAAAATCCACTTGAGAGCCAAAGATCCATTGAAAGACATCAAAGTGTAGAAAGAATATGAGGTAGAAGCTACCTATAAGCAAAGGAAAAGAGTGCCCTACAAGAGGAAAATACTTCTCAAATTATTTGACAAAGATAAAGCCTTGCATTTAACTTTTGTGCCCTAACATGTTGGAGTGCCCTATCACTTGCAACATTCTATCACCTGAGGCACTTGACATCAGATGCACCTAACACATCTGATGAAAAGGTTCAAGTGCAATGCAAAAAAGAGTTAAGTCTTATATTTAAATTTTTAGTGGAAAAAATATTTTATAAAGTGCATGATAATTTGACCTAGGAGAAATAAGAGAATATTTAAATTAATTGCATAAAGTGAATAAGGAGTTACAATGATATTTTTTTAAATTAAAGAAATTATTAGAGTATAAGAAATAAATATTGATTATTTGAAATTAAAATTTGATAATTCGATAATTGATTAATTGATAAAAAATAATGAAATGAAAATTGAAGAATTAATTATTTGAAGAATTTGATTATTGAGGGATTGATTATTTTGAATGCAAATTAATTTTACAAATTGATAGTGAAATTTTCGAAGAAGAATTTATGG
Source organism: Wollemia nobilis (assembly GCA_028583015.1). NCBI lineage: Eukaryota > Viridiplantae > Streptophyta > Pinopsida > Araucariales > Araucariaceae > Wollemia > Wollemia nobilis. The sequence continues at coordinate 3,307,374 of JAQPPZ010000030.1, forward strand.
GAGTTATAAGAAGTTGATAACTTTGATATTTGCAATATATTGAAGGAAAGAAACAATCAGGTTTTCAATCAATAAAGAAAGGACATTCACTATCTGGCAAAAGACCATTGCCAACTTAGTTGAATTAGTCCAACAACTCCTTAATCACCTCTAGAACTCCCACCAAAGATGGGATCAAGTGAAGAAAATATTGAAGATTAAATCTTCTACAGGCAACCAAATTAAAGGGAATGTGAGTAATCAAAATATGGATAGAATAAGGAATTGGAAGCCTCCCCTAAATTTTTTGGAAAAATCAATATTGATGGTGCCTCTAGGGGGAACCCTAGAAAATCTAGTGTAGGAGGAATTGGTATACTTTCAAATGGTTTCCTAGTTTTTACTTTTGTTGAGAATTTGGGTATTCTTTCCATCAACCTTTTTAAGGGGTATGGTATCCTTAGAGGCCTTTGATATGCTACTAAGGTCAGATGGAAAAAGGTGTTGGTTGAATCCAACTGTCAAGTCATGATTAATCTATTGAAGACTCCTTCTAAGAATCATAAGGTTGGTTGGAAAGTAAAAATAATTGTTGAGAAGATTCAATTAATCCAGATTGGATTTTTAAAATTTGAATACAACCATGTGATCAAAGAAAAAAATAGGAGTGTTGATGCTTCATCTAATTGGGTATTGGACTAAGGTGATCTTACTTACTACGACCACCCTCCCAAATGGTGGGATTCATAAATAAGGGAAGCTCTTCTTTCTATTTTTTCTCTAGATGGATCCAATACTAAAGGTACCTAGTTCCTTTTTACTTTGTTTATGCTTCTCTTTGATTTAGTCAGGGTATTTGCTCAAACTGATTATTCTTATGTTTCCTCTATTGATTATTTCCTGAATATCCTATTAGCCTAGAAATGTTGAAGTTGTAATATATTTTTCCTTATTTTTAGTTTTTCGGTGTGTATGTTGTTTTGTTTTTGTGTTGTTTTTGGTGTTTTTTATGTTTGGTGTTTTGTTTTTTATTTTTATTTTTGTGTGTTTGTGTGTTTTTTTATGGTTTTTGTGTTTATTTTGTGTTTATTTTGTTGTCTTTGTTGTTTTTGTATTTTTTTTTGTTGTTGTTGTTGTTGTTGTGTTTGTTTGTTCATGTTTTTTTTTTAGGCATGCTATTGGACAAGATACCCCTACCTTCTTGGGACTTACCCAAAAGTGACATCCCAATTGGGGTTTTTTCCACAAACAAACAAAAAAAATATAACTTTGATATTTGAACTTTAAATGAGTTTCATTATGTCAAATAGTAAGATTTGTCTTTCTAAGTCACAACTTTTGAAAGGACCAATGCGTCATGGAAAAATAAAATGAAATCAATTCTCATTGTAGAGAAACTTTGGGATATATAAATGGAACAAAAGACATGCCAGAAGAAGAAAGAGAAAAACAAAAAATTGAGGAAAATGATGCAGAACCCTTTATGTTGGTTACATTTGGAATACCAACCATACATAAGTGAAGCAGAGACTTCAAAAGATGCTTGGAAAAAATTATGCACAATATTTGAAGGGAAGAACAAAGCAACTATATTGCATTTATAGTCACAAGTTATATTCATTAAAGGTCAATAGTGGAGAGAGTATAGAACTCTTTCTTCGAAGGATAGTCAATTTAAAGGCTAAGCTATTAACTTTAGGAGCAAAAATAGAAGATAAGCTTCTTGTTCAAGTTTCGTTAAGAGAACTTCTAGAAAGATACAAACATTTAGTCACTTCACTTCAAGTTCTAAATAACACAACTTTTGAGTCAATATTCTTCAAGAGTATAAAGTGGAAAATTTAGTTAAAGATGAAATGACTAATAATTCTTTAATATCAAAGGAAAATGTACCAAGAAACATTGCAATATCATCTTATTCTTAGCCTAAATGGAAATAGAGATATTGTCACATATGCAGGAAAAAAGATCATACTACAAATTTTTATAAATATAATTTCTTAAATCAAGGAAATCAATTGAATAGACCTTTTCAAAATACCTCACTACCAATATGGACAATAATAATATCAATGACCAAGATAAGAGGATCAAAAGGAAAAATTAGTTTAGGAAGTTCAAGAGATTCAAGAGATAAAATAAGTTGAAGAAATAATTGAAATTAGCTCCCTTACAACAAGGATTATAGAGACATCAGATGAAGATAAAATTGAAAATCATTTTGAGATATCAAATAGCATTGATATTTTAGATGATAGGACAACAAAAGTAAGATAGCAAAAACAATTGAAATGAACAAATTAAAATTTAAATCATTCCAAAAATTTAGATTTTATGATAAAACTAAGCCAAAAATAGATCATAAAAATAAAAGTGAAGGTCACTATGGATAGATCAAGAAATCAGATTGGAATATGATCATGGATATGTTAAAGTGTTTTTATGATCATAAATAAAGTCTAGTCAATACTGTAGGAAACAAGTTAGCAGATCTATGCTAGAACAAGAAGCAGTGCCAAAGCTAAAACAAAAGGACAAAGACAAGAATCAGAGATTGAAGACTAAAGTCTTCAAAAACCAAATAATGTAATACAAGGGGGTGTTGAATAATATTACATTATTTGGTAGAAGTGAAAGTACCCCCATGGTACATTTGTACTATTACAAATATTAGATTAGTGTGTGTTATTATTTAGGATGTGTGATTTATATTTCCCCTAAAGTATGTGTAAATTTGTAGGATGTGATAAGGTGTGCAAGTGTGTAGAGTGTGCAAGGATCATGTAATTAAGTGTGCAAGTGTGTGCAATGTGTCATATAGGTTAGTCAAGAGACGTGTGTAAGTGGTAAGTATACAAGTGAAGAGTCACATGTATGTGGCAAGATGTAAAGACAAGAGACATGAGAGGTTTTTCTTATGTGTAGAATAGGAAAGGATGCATCTCCTAGATATGTGAGGAGAGAAATAGATAAAGTATTGAAAGATCACTTCTAAGGTTATATTATGAAGGCAAAGCTCCATGTATTATAAATCAAAGAAAATTTATCATAGAGATCTTGTATATTTGATTCATCAATAATACACTGAGTTTGTTCATTATGTTATTATTGTTATATTTCATGAATATTATATTAATTTATATTGATATTATTATGTGGATGAGCCTTCATATATTTTATATTTGAGTTTTTTTAAGATCCTGGATATTGGTTGGGACATGTGATTTAATCTGGTTAAAAAACCATCATAAATATAAGATAAATTAAGAATGTAACTTATCCCAAGGTAATCCATTAAAAGTATGACCACATTAGATGTTCAAAAGAAATATCTAAATAAAGTCTTTTCATTACAATATTAGCCCAATATTTTATGTATTTGACTTAGTCATGGAATAATCTACTTCATACCATATAAAGAAATTATTATTTAACTATGTTCAAATAAAGATGTTTTAAATAGTCATGACATCGATGCAAGCCAACAAAGCTTCATGCTTCACTCAATCATGCATATGATGACATGCAATGTGTAGTTGTGGTGTGTGCATAATTTTTCTTTGCTAAGATGTTGTTCAACACCTACCTCCTCTTTAATGGTATCCTCCCTAACACGATTAGGTCAACAGTGGAACCATCATCACTTAGGTCACAAATTATGGTTAGTTTTCCATATTATAATATTATTAAAATAATTATATATATAAATCAAAATGTATTTATTTTTTATATAATTTATGATGTTATCTTAAGCATTATTGATCACAAAATTAATCACCATATCAAATGTTATTCTATATAGCAGATAAGTGAGTCATCACTACCATGTCATCATAATATTCCTTTAGATGATAATATAAAATGCCATAAATAGATTTATGAAATCAAACTGTGATGAAATCCCATAAGTACAGGTAGACTATATCATAGACTTATTTAAATACATTGCCACCAATGAATTTCCACCTTCTTGGACCTCATATATCATCCAATCCATCCACAAATATAGAGACTAGAATAATCCCTATAACTACCACACTATTATGGTTGGCCAAGACTTTGTAATAAACTTAGACATTCACATCTCTTAATGGGATGACACAAAGAAATTGAGGACTAAATGTCACATATATTTCAAGAAAAACCACCATATCAATGACCATATCTTCAATTTAACCTTCATCATTGATGAGGCTAAACCAAACAAGCATATTGTATATTGTTATTTTGTATATTTTTGCAAAAAATTTACCACAATTCCTTAGCAATTGGTAGTTGGAAGGCTCAAGGCTTTGGGTATTCCACCTTTGGAGGTTTCACTTGTGATCACACTTTATAGACCATTGTTGGTAGAGTATGAATGAGGGGCAATAAAGTAAATAATGTCCAAATTACCATAAGAGCTAAGCAAGGATGCTTGCTTTCTCCTAAATGTTTTGGACTCTATATTGACAAGCTGGAGGAAATCATAGCAAATGCATTCGATACCACAAATGGTTGCATACTCTATAGGGTCTATATTGATCATATCCTATTTCAAATGGAATTATCATAATATACAAACTCAATGAGGGTTCTCTAAAGACAACTTGATATCTCAACTTTAATTTGTGATATTCAATAATTTCATGTCAATTTGGGAAAAACAAAAGTTATGGCTCTTTACATCACCAAAAATATGGAAAGTAAGATGACTTACTTATAGAGATAATAAGGTTAGGGTTATTTCTTCATATGTATATTTGTGGTCCTCTTCTTTGGATCACATTTTAGCTTGACTCCAATAGTAGAAGCAAGGCCAAGTGAGGTGGGTGTTGCCTTTATCACCCTTGAAAAGTAATGTTGTTTACTTTAGTTTTAGGGCATCTAAACAAAAATTTCTCTCTTTCCTTCATTAGTCACACTTACCCTCATATATAAATGTAATATTTAGGGACAATAACTTCAAGTAGTAGGAGTAGAACTAGAAATAGAGTATTTTTATTAATACTATCCAAATATATTAATGTCCATAACTTGGTCCCTCACATCCTTACAAAATTTGATAAAACCCCATTTATTGCTTAGTGGTTTTACATATGGTGCTATGCTAGATAGGTTGAGACACATGACCGACTTGTAGAATGGTCATCTTAGATATTTTTTCTTAATCATAGGTCCTCTATAGAGCAAGCAACACATGGTGTTCAATATTGTTTGTATGTGAGAGCCTCCTCATTGCTTTACCTCATTAACCTTAATATTGATAGATCATCTCTACATAACTTTTCAATGGATGTTATTGTTCTCTTCAAAAGAGATGAAGCAGGGCATTTGTATGGATATTTATGTTGCCTACCTCCAATAAGTATGGTTTGATCCTAGAGAATCACTCTCCTCAAAACTATAATGCTACTAATAAATATATCTATAGTAAAAATATGGGCTCATCTAACCCCTAGATATACCAACCAATTACCTTATAGCCTAAGGATCATGCTTAGTTTAGCTTTTGCTCCCACTAGTTTTGCATTGAGACAAACCATTGCATTCCTTAAAAGCATCGTATTTGTTTATTATGCTTCTTAGAGCCTAAGACCAAGGATAATTTTGTTTTTAGATGCTCCCCTTATTATGATATCATAGGATGGCTCTTTTGTCTTTCTAGAGACTCATTTGACTCACTTAAAAATCTCATGGCTTACAAAGCCTAGATATGGTTAGTCTTCTTCATTCAAAATATGTTTGACCTTTGTTGATGAATTTTTAGAGGCGAATCCCTTAGGAGGTTTGTATCAAATTCATCACTTCATATTTTTGACCTTTTATATATTAGTAGAAATATGGCCCATGAATAGCTTTAAAGCTCATTTGGGAGACTTATAAGTCACTATAGACCTAGTGATACATATGAACTCATGCATATCATACAATTTTTTGATATTTTAAATAAATAAAATTTTTCTATTTAACATTAGGTTTAATTTTTAAATTGAAAAAATCACAAATTTCAAAGAACACGAGTGTAGGTGTAGAATGCAATCTGAAAACATCAAATGAGGGTTTCCAAAGATCCATACTTGAGGGTTTTTAAAGACCCTTTATTGAGGGCTTATAGATATTGATGAATTGCAAAATGGTAAAGCCCTAGATGGTAGAAGAAGGAGGATTCCATGGGAATAGGACCAATATGTAAAATAAGCTAGAGGAAATGGACTCCAAGAAAGGCTAAAATAATCATGAGCACATCTTGGTGGAACAAATAATACAAGCCAATGATCAAATCCTATTTTAGCAAGAGAAATCTAAAGATTTATTCAATTTCACAATATCCAATCCCAAACAAAGGTATAAACACACAAGAGGTAGAGGACTGCCTTTAAAACAACAAGCTAGGATTATATTGCAACAAGCAAAAATGTCTCAAAAGAGGAATAACTTTGGACCATTGGAAAATAATAAAGTAAGGGCCGATGTTGCTAATCATAACAAGTAAAATGAGCCTATCCATAGAGTGGGAAGATATTTTGACAAAAAAATTATAAATATGATCTTTTAGGATACCTTGAGACGACAACCATAAACAATTATATTTAATAACACTAAGACTTCTCTTAGACCTTTGAGAATTCCCAAAATAGACCCTTGGAAAATAACCTCAAGGTGCATGAAAGAGGTGGATGGCTCTCCCATAGTCTAACTTTAAATGTTAGACATATAGACTGGGATCGATGCTATGGAACATAGATGATTAATATTTCAATTCTTGGATCTTCATCCAAGTCCCCCTGGTTTTAAGACATGGGCTACTAGACAATGGAGAACTAGAGGTGAGTTAAATATTTCTACTTACCCCAATGGTTATTTCTTAGTTCTTTTTACGAATGAGGAGGATAGAGAACAATTTTTTTTGGGGGTCATTGGTTTTTAGATAGGGCAAGGCTTTTCATGAAGCCCTAGCATACCAAGTTTAAGGGATAAGAGGAAATACCCATAGTAGCCCTAGTTTGGGTGAGACTTTTTGGGTTTCCAACAAAGTTTTGGAACCAACATGTCTTCATAGAAATAGGTAATACTCTAGGATATTATATGATGACAATATACAATACAAGCCAATTTTAATAGATTATCTATGACAAATTTTGTGTTCTCATTGACCTTGATAAGTCCTTACCAAAAAATATTACTCTATAGCTTGGGGAGGATACCTAGGAACAAGATGTGGACTATGATAACATCCCCTTCAGGTGTAGGGTTTGTCATAAATATGATCACCTAGATAGGGATTATAAATATTAGATCCTAGATCAGGCATAAGAGGAAATGACCCCTAGAGGTTTTAAACTACCTAAATAGAAGAACGTATAGAGAAGACAAACATCTAAAGAGCAAGTAGTCATCTACACCAATAAGCTTGCTAACATCCCAATGGATGATGAGAACATCATGGAGATAAAGTCCTAGAAATTCATATTTAAGCTCTAAGAAAGGAACCAATAATCGAAGAAATAAATCAGAACATAAAGCTAATTATAGATCTACCATGCAACCCACAAGATAACCCACCCCAAAATTTGAGGAGATGCTAAAGAAAAAATAGAATCCAAGAGAAAGACAATGACTCTAACCAGCCAAATGGAGAAAATTATAAAGGAATAGATAGGGGAGGTGATACCTGGGAATATTTTGACAAGGCCTTAGTGGTATTCACACCTATGCCAAGTTTAGATTCCATCCGAGAACCAACAAGAGTGAGTTAGAAACCTACTAAAAATATGAAGCTAGATACATACCAAAGAGTAGATAGGAAATCTACTCAGTGTCAAATAGGGAAAGAAGGTCCAAAGATGATAGCAATGATAGAAATGGGTAAGGTCAAGGATATTACCCATATTTTTAATCTTCGTTCTTGATGAATTGCATCACCTAGAATATTCAAGGGCTTAAGGGTGGCTCAATAAAGCATAATAAAGTAAAACAAATGATTCAACACCATCATCCATAGATGGTTTTCATATAAGAAATAGAAGTGTCAGAAGGGATGCATATTTTTACCAAAAATATTCAGCATGTGTGTAGGGTGGAACTCCTAAGCTTCGAAGAAACTTTTGGAGGAGTGAATTACCTTTAGGATCCAAAAGAGATAGTGATACACCAAACAATTGGAATTTTAGGTATTATGGATTTATTAACCCATAGTAGATATTCTTATCAGCATTGGTTATGTCTCAATGTATACTCTAGGTCTAGATGGAGTTTTTATAGAATTCTACCTAGAATTTTAGGATATCCTTAAGGAAGAACTGTTGGAAGTGGTAGAAGAGACTAGGATAGCCAAAGTGGTGTTCAATGAGATGATATATATATATATATATATATATATATATATATATATATATATATATATATATATATATATATATATATGACATTGGTTCCAAAAACCCAAGTGTCTGAACACATCTCTGGCTATCGACCAATAGCCCTTTATAATTTCCTATATAAAATTATCACTAAGATCATGGTAGAAAGGGTCAAACCTCTTATTCAAAAAAATATTTCTCCAAAATAGGGTGGTTTTATGGAAGGAAGACAAATCTTGGATGAGATAATCTTAACTCAAGAAGCCATCCACTCTATGTAGGTACATAAAATACCCTCCATGTGTATTATATTAGATCTATCCAAAGCATATGATAGAGTTGACTAGCACTTCCTCCTAAAGATGATGGGATAATTTGGATTCTCATGTGATTAGGTAGAATGGATCAAGGGATGTATTTCCTTGATATACTACTCGATTCTAGTAAATGGAGCTCCTACCTATCTATTTATGGCTTCTAGAGGTATCATGCAAGGAGACCCCTTATCCCCATACCTATTCATCATATTGGATAAATATTTAGGAAAAATATTAGCTAAGGATAGGGAAACCATAACTTTAGAGGGAATAATAATAGCAACTAGAGCTAAACCAATTATTCACATATAATTTGTTGATGACTACATTACTAGTAAAAGAAACAACAAGGGAGACCTCCATATTTAAAATGATTTTAAGATGATTTACAAAAGTGGCTAGGCAACTTAGAAATGAATAAAAGTCCAAGGCCATATTTTTTATTGCTCACCTTGGTAGGATATAATATTGTTGGATAAATTGAGATACAATAAGGCATCTCTTTCAATCACCTACCTAGGCTTTCCACTTACATTTGGAAGGCAATAAAAAGAGGAATGGACTTGGTTGCTAGAGAGTGAAAGCCTAGTTGGGAAATGGACTAATAGGTGCCTTTTTATAGGAGGATAGATGACCCTGATGAAAATAATTCTCATTGTCATACCTATTTATATATCCTCAGTACCAATTATCCCTAAGTAAATTCTTAAATAATTGGATAAAATAAGCTATAGATTCCTCTGGAATGGAGTCAAGAAAGAACAAATATGGGTACTAGTGAAATGAGATACGTCATGTCTTCAAAAAATAAGGGAGGACTAGGAATTAGATCTATGAGAATAACAAGGCACCGACACCTAAGTTATATTGAAGATTAGTAAAATCCCCTAAGAAATTATGGGCTTAAATTTTGAGGGTCAAATATGTAGAGAATAAAACCCTTATAGAGCTTATCCGACTTTTTCTTCTTAATAAAGGATCTACTATCTTAATGGGACTCAAAATAGGAGAGGATATGATCAAGGAAATATTTTTCTAGGTTATCCATAATGGATAGAAGGCTAAATCTTGGACATATTCATGGGATGGTCATCCTCCTCTAATAGCTAAATTTATAATTGGGAGATCGTTGATGGAGAATTTTTATAGAAACAATTGGGTTAAGGTAGCCAAATACTATAAGCCTCAAAGTAGTAGTTGAGAGGTAGGAAGGCAATGGATCCCAATAAAAGAGTGGTCAATCCAAATCCTAGAGGATAAGAGAAAATAAATCTATAGGACCATCCAAACAAGATCACTCTTGTGGTCTCAAGAGGAGGATACTCTTGGATAGGGTAAGAAAAAATAGAGTGAATATGTAGTTGTATTTATATGCTTAGAACTCTACTAGAGTACCTCAATTCCATTAAGTGATATATTCATGTAGTTGTGGGTATAGAAATTTTGACCCAAAGTAAAATTCATTTGGATTCTACTTCATAGAAGGTTTTTGACAAGAGAACAATTGAATAAAAGAGGCATGCATGGACCTTTCAGTTGTGATATGTGTTGGGAGAATTAGAAAATAATATCTCACCTTTTTATAGAATGTATCATCACAATCAAACTATAGAAATATATGGCAACTTTGCTAGGCATCCGTTGGCCTAAGATATATTCTATAGAACACTTTGGAGGGAGTGGCCTAAATTGGAGAAAATGGACCAACTCACTCAACAAATATTTTGGGTGGGGATGACTCTCCTTCTATGGAATTTTTGGAAGAAGAGAAATAATTGTATCTTCAACCAAGAGTATAAAGACAACCACATTTTATAGCAAAGAATCACAACCAATATGAGGAAGCCATTCCAATACCTATTAAAAGAGCCTCAAAATCCTAACCAAAAGTGGATTAAGAGAATATCCAGATTACAAGTGTATCCAACAATGGTGACATAAAAAAGGATAACCCCAAATCAAGCACAAGTAATCATAACTAAAAATTGGAAGCCTTCTCTAGAGGGACTGGGTAAGATTAATATAGATGGAGCATTAAGGAGAAATCCAAGAAGAGTGAGTATGGGGGCAATAGGCCACCTCTCGAGTGATGCCCTTTCTTTTATCTTCACAAAAAAATTAGGTATCTTATCCAATAACCTGGTAGAGGGATATGCCATTTTAAGGGGATTTCAAGAGGCTTTGAAGGTGGGGTGGAGGAAAATTTGGATGGAATTAGACTCCCAAATTATGATTAGCTACTTAAAAGGGATAGGCAAGTAAAAGAATATAGATTGGAGAATACAGAGAATACTTGAGCAAATACAAATGACCTAACAATACTTTGAGACAATAAAGTTCATACACATATTTAGAGATTAGAACAGTGTGGTAGACACAATGGCTAGTTGGGCTCTTGATTGAGAAGACTTCACTTGCTATGGATATCCTTCTAGATGGTGGCTTTAGCTAACCAAGGAAGCTCTTTTTCCCATTCTTACCATTGATGATAGTACTACTTGTTGTATCTAGATATATATCCTTGCTTTACATGGTTACTCTTTTTTTGCATATATAGTTGTAGTAGATTAGATGTGAGGGAGAATAGTCCCACATCCTCTATTAAAACTTGGCTTAAAAGCCTTCAATACTAAAAAGGCAAAGATGTAATCTGATTTTTAACTAATTTGATTTATTAATCCTTTTTACCAAAAATAAATCTTAAAATTACCTCCTCTCAAACTTCTATTTATTCTTCATCCTAGTTGTTGATGCTTTCCCATTTTTTTCCTTTTAATTGTAGCTTTAATTCTCTTATATTTTATTGAGAATATAGCCTTGCATTTACTTTACTTTTTTTAGTTATAACTCATGCAATATCATAGGTCAAATTTGACCTTTTTAAGACATTAAAATAAAATAATATGTTGACCTCCAAGAGAATCTAGACTGCAAACTCGTTTTTGTTAAACTAGAAAAAAACCACCAGGAATCTACCAAAGTTTCACCTTATAATAAAATCCATATGAACATAGAAAACCTTCTTATGTTCATCTTGATTTGATAAAAGGAGCTTCCTTCTAAAAGTAAAATAAATAAGGGAAAGGCATACAAGGTTGGAAATGGTGACCTTTGTTGCCATATTGAGTTAATTGATCTACATATAATCCATATGCATACATGATTTTAACTCAAATAAACATAAAAATTTTTGCAATCAAAGCTTTCACCAAAGAATTTTAAGTAAAATATATTTTCCTATAATTCACAAACACATTCAACATGAAATATTTATAGCATGCTTGCCCTTATGTTAATCAACATAAGGCCTATAATTGATACGTATATCAAGTTCATAAGTACGAATCTGAATCTGAATCTGAATATTTTATATTGAGAATTCATACATATTTATAGGCATGAAATACCTATTACAATGCCATCATAGGTGGCAAGATAATATTACATTATCTATATTGGCAAGATAAGATTGAATTACCACTTATATTACATTATCTAGAATATAATTATTTATTTACTATGAGTATCCTCATTATTCCTCCTCACTAAAGAAGCATAGGACTCCAATGCGTACAAACATAGAGGACAAAAAATGGGACAATACAAGGAGTGTTAGGTACCACTAAAAATGCATTTTGATATACAAAGAAATAAAGATCGAATATGAGATGGAGCAGGTCTTCAAAAAATGTATAAATGATGGTTCTATGGAGTCGAGCTCATAAAGATCTTTGTAATGACTGTAAACATGCCTATGCTTATGGACGACTGAATGATCCCTTGAAATGACCTAAAAGAATGACACATCATGAGAATATTCCCTCAAAATATTATATTTTTAATTTGAATATATATATCATAAAATATGTGTGCATGATCAACATGTGTTGACTCCACGTGGTTCTCTACATGGTTCCCGATCAATGGTGCTAACCGTGTGCAAGGGGCACACTGTTTTGCATGCCAATGTTGACCGTGTGGGTGCCCCATGTCCCACATGTTGATTTGTGTGTGCTTTTTGGCATGCATTTTGGTGCATGATGATGTGTGCTCTAGTGTCTCAGGAGGGTGATTTGGTCGAGCATGTGTTGCATGCCCTAAGTGTTGATTTACATGTGGGATGGGCACATGCTGGTCGGGGTGGTTCATTGCCCTAGTGAGCATTGCAGGTTTCGTACACCTTCTATCTGTCGGGTGCTCACACCATGTGGTGTATGCAGGTTATGCATGTGCCCTCCTATGGGTGCTACTGCGGTGGTGCTTGTTGTGCACCCAAGCACTACGACACCCATGTAATATATTTTTTTTGCAAATTGAATCAAGTTTGTAATTTGCATGCTGGAAAGGAGATTTTGTGTGAATATTGAAGATGAAATGGGGCAGGTGAAGGCAGACCAAGTTGTAATTTTTGGTTAAGAAATAAAATTAAGGGCACGATAAAGTCTAAGAGGTGGTGGTCATGGGGGAATTCAAAGATAATGTTGCAATTGAAGAATGCCTCATTAAGTGCAGTAGCCAAAGAGTGGAATGATAGGCCAAAAATAGATCGAATGCAGGGGGCTTGTGTTTGGCACTAGGGTGGTGTAGTGGATAAAATAGGCTAAATGCAGCCAGATAAATGGTCATGCATCGTAGTCGAGAGAGGTCAAAATAAAACTGAGAGAACACACACCATAGGAGCAATAGAGGAAAGGACTTGGTGGAAGAGCATATGACAATACCATCTTATACAGAAGGTCACCAAGGTCTACATGAGAAGGTGTTGCAAATTTTTTAACAATGTTAGCACAAATTTTGATTGCTCCATCAATGACTTGATCCAAAATACTCTTAGATTTAGATTTTTCATCAATAATAGTAGTTTTTAGAGTAGCAAAAATAACATCAGGTAAAACAAAAATGCTATTTTCATCAACTTCTTTAAATCCTTTAAATTTTTCATTTTCATCAATAGCAACATAGTCTAAAGGCAAGATGATGGGCATCTTGCCCATAGATATTGGTTCAAATCCAGGTGTTGCTATATGATTTCTTCAACTATTTCTTCTTCAAATACCATTTCTTCCATCATGGCAGCTTGTATCTGCTAGATTTCGACATAGATATCTCTGGACCATCGAGAGATCTCCTCTAGCGAGGGATTTAGGATTGGCAGCATGGTGCCTAGCTCAAAAAGTGAAAATAAGAGCAAACCCACGAATGATCAAGAAGCTTTGATGCCAAACTGATACGAATATCAAGTTCATAAATTTGAATCTGTTGAATCTAAATATTATATTGAGAATGCATACATCTTTATAGGCATGAAATACCTATTACAATGCTATCATAGATGGTAAGATAAGATTGACTTGCCACATAAATTACATTATCTAGAAGATAATTATTTATTTACTATGAGCGTCCTCATCAATAATACAAATATTTATGCATTAAATTTATACCAATTTCTTTTCTCATATCCATTAATCTCTTACACAGGTGAGCAAGTTTGGTTTACAAACAAGAATGACAGTACAAACAAAAAATAAGTTTGAAAATAACTAAAATCATGGTATAATATTCCATACACTAATTATACACTTAATCTATCCACAAAAAAATGTCACTCAATGTTCCATCACAATACCTACATATACACCAAAATAGTGGGTCTCCCTATAGTCTTCTTTACTCCAAGTACATTCTATTTATTTAAAAGGAAAATAATAACAATCCATTATGAATAGAACTAGTTTCAACATAATAATTCATCTAAAACATTGTAGATATGTCCTTCATGCCTTTATATGTTTATATTGCAATCCAAGGCACCTTAACAATTACATATATGAATTTCAAGCCCTATAATAGAATCAACAACATATTAATCTCACAATTTGTTCATAAGTCACCCAAACTTGAAACATGGGTAAAAGATATGTACAACCACTCTCATATAAAGTATATTTGGTAGTTTTATACCAAGTGTTTGAAAAAAAGTCTTTGGTAGTTTTCATGTCTAATATTTTATAAAAATATCTTAGGTATATTTCATGCCAAGTGTTTGACAAAGTGTCTTTGGTGATTTTCATTTGCTAGTTTTTTCACAAAATTACTCTAAAATAGATAATAGATTTCTATAAACAAGTTTATAGGGACCTTAAAGCTAAATCTTAATAAGTTATTGTAGGATGTCTTTCTCATTGAAAATTTGATATAATTTTTTGCTTAAAAAAATATTGTAATTAACATTTATGAGTTTTAAAAAATTTACAATGCTACATGGATGAATTACCCTAAAAAATTTCAATTACGTCCCATATAGTAGTGAATAACACAAGCTTATACTGAGAGAGGGGGGTGAACAATATAAGACCACTTTTTATTTTTCTTCCAATTCAATACTATGTTGTGTAAAGATAGCAGTATCAATAGCAGTAATCAAAGAAATGCACAAAAACCATACACAATAGAGACACCACAATTTACGTGGTTCACCCAATGTGGGCTAATCCATGGAGAAAAATTTTACAAAAACTTTCTCAATCAATATATTTGGGAATCACTCCTAATTACAATATTTATGGATCTATGTCCAAAGGAGATGCTAATCCCCTAATCTCAAGTTCATGGATCTCTTCCATAGGTGAAATATTTCCCCTTATGCTCTGGCTATGTGATCTTCTAGAAGACTCTGTCTCTCTGCTACATCGATCGGTGGACCTCTCTCCACTTGAAGACTCCTCACTCAAATCTATCTTCAACTGTGTTGGTTGCTGGATCTCTATCCACTGAGACTCTGTACTCTATACTCTGTCACCTCCAAAGCTCTGTCAATAGGATCACTAAGAACCTGCTCAATAGGTTCACATAGAACTTGCTTAACAAGCTCACACAAAACTTGTCCAAAATTGAATAACAAGTTCACATAGAACCTATCCAAAATTGAATAACAAGCTCACACAGAACTTGTCCAAAACTGAATAACAAGCTCACATAGAACTTGTCCAAATATGCTCCAACAAGCTCACTAAGAACTTGTCCAAATTTGCACTAGCAAGCTCACCAAGAACTTGCCCAAATTTGCACTAGAAAGCTCACCAAGAACTTGCCCAAATCTTCTCTAGCAAGCTCACCAAGAACTTGCCCAAATCTGCTCTAGCAAGCTCACCAAGAACTTGCCCAAATCTGCTCCAACAAGCTCATTTAATAACTTGTCCAAATATGCTCTCAAACTGTCCATAAATCTGTCCCAACACTGTCCTCAAATCTGTCCCAAAGACCTTCTCAAAGGCTCAATCAATCATGCTCAAGTAGTACTCAAAATAAAATTTATAATGAATGGCAATCTCAACTCAACTCAACTTCATAGAAGCATAAAGAGAATTGTTAGATACTCAATATGTTCTAATCTCACTCTCAACCCAAATCAATCTCAACTCAACTCAACTCAAATCAACTCATAGAAGCATAAAGAGAATTGTTAGAGACTCAATATGTTCTAATATTACTCTCAACTCAACTCAACTCAAATCAACTCATATAAGCATAAAGAGAATTGTTAGAGACTCAATATGTTCTAATATTACTCTCAACTCAAATTAGAATAATGGAATAGTTTGTTTCATAGGACTTGAACAATCACTTCACACATCACTTGACTAAGCTCAATCAACTCAACTCAACCAATCACCACAAGGGACAACTCTCTCTCACACAACCCTAGTCCAAGTATGTATCAACCAACTCAAATGTTTCCAACAATGCTCAACCACAAATCTCACATAACAATGATACTCATGTTCTTTTCTAACTCAAGTTATTTTACAACCAATGGGCTTCAACAACTATGCTTATCAAACAAGGTTTAGACACAACTCTCAATTTAGAAAACCTTGAAGCATTCAACCAACCACTTTCGAAAAGAAAACCACAAACAATCCTGTTCCCTCCAATGATATTTCAGAAATCAACCACCATAAACAATCAATAGGAGAATGTGCCCATAGCTTTTATGAAGATGAAAAAACCTCTTTGTAAATATACCACAATCACAAAATTCTTTTGCCAATCTTCACAAGGGTTAGTAGATCACAAAATAATAAACATTGCTCCACTTTTCAATATCGTCACCAAGGCCTTTAATTGCACAACTTCCTTATCTCTCCTAAAACCACTTGTCACCCCATGAAAGAATTAATCCTATTGAAAAAAGAACAAGGCAAACTTCACTTTTGGAACCCATTTACAAAATCAGAAATATCTCTTTACACACACCTTATTTCTCCTTCTAAACAAGTTAGTCAAATAGCCCTCGAAATAATCTTTCCGACAATATATAATATGCCACCTTTCTGAAATAAATTGAAACCTTTACATATATATATGCTAGCCTCCATTAATTGCACATAGGTCGGCCCTCCATTAATTTAAACTTAAAATTTAAACTTTAATATCCTCATCACCGGAGGTCCTTTTTCAATGAAACAAAATTCCACCTTGGTTTTTAAGAAAAGACCTTTCCACATAAGCCCACCATGATTTTAAATAAAACCTTTTATTTTGCTTGCCTTGGTTTTCATAAAAACCCTGTATATATCCATGCTCTCCAAAATATCATAGATGATTATCTATGAAGTGCTTTTGCCACCAAAACTCAATGTGAAATCAATGATCCATGTGACATCAATGAAAACATAAAATAAATCAAATTTCCAACAAGTACTTGGTCTAAAATGAATTTAAAGGACTACATGCCTCCTTGCTATAATATCATATAATCAACTAAAAATACAAAAAAAAAATCCTAATAATAGGACTGATAGATGGAAAGTAGGAGTAACTTCCTGATCAATCATAGTTCTTGAATGACTCTTGCTTGAGTTAAAAAAATAAGGACTTAGGTTTCAATTCTTAAGTATGATGCTATTCTAATGCTTGTATTTCTATAAAATAAATATGAGGGTCCCTTACAAAACCCTTTTTCAATATTAATAGATCTCTAATATGATTCTTAATAAGAGGAGGACTATGAGAAAACCACAAGTCCTCTAACCACTTATTCCCTCTATCATGTGCCTACTAGAACTTTCAAACCATCTACTTCTAAATTTAGTTTCCTATAGATGTGTTTGTATAAATTTTTTGTTATAGAATATTCTAATGTTTTTACTTGCTCATAGAAAGGACTGAGAAGTAATTTTTGCATCTCAACATGATCTACAACCCAGACTATCACTACCTTTGAATCTCCATATATCTTTAAAGTTGTAATTCCTTGCTCCACTACTATTCTCATCAAGAGAATCAATGCTTTTCATTATGCAATATTATTTATACCTTCCCCTAAACCTTCCTTGAAAGTGATATTATGATTTTTATTTAAGTAAAGTTCTCCTCATTCCCCACACATGTGTAGGTTACCTTGGCAAGCTCTATCAAAGAAGGCCCATGGCTTCATAGGATCCATTCTTAGTGTACCTATATGCCTACTCAACTTTAGTTTTGGGGATATTTTTAGACTTTCAAAGATAGATTTAATCTACATTTGCACCTAAATCATTAGAATTTTCTTACCTTCAAATAGCTTGGCATTGCTAGCTATCTATAAGCCCCGTGCCACTATCAAAGAAACACATTTATACTCCTTAAATCCTCTTTCTTTGAACCACTATTGCATGTTATCTAAAAGGTTCCTAGTGGACCATTATCCTCTTCCTTGAGTCAAAGGCAAAATTGGATTCCATAATTCTCTTACAAAAGGGAAATGAACTAGAGTATGGTCCATTGTTTCTTCTTCCTTTAGACACATAACACACTAACTTGATCCTTGTCATGATCTCTTTTAAAGAACATCCCATGTTAGTGATTTTTTGGATAGAGCTAACCAATCAAATATTCTAGTATTTAGGGGAGCTTTTACCTTCCATATTCTACTCCATCACAAAATATTTTCCTCATTGTTGTTGCCAAAGCTTGTTTTATACCCTTCTTTGGTTGTGTACTAGCCACTAGGTAATGCCTACCTTCAGTCATAGAGAAATGATATCCCAAACCCTATATACCTTCCAATTTGCCCTACACCTAGCTTTCTTCATGCATATGTAATGTTTGTCTTCATCCACAAAGAAAGATTATCCCAAACTCTAACTCCCTTCCAACTTGCCTTACACCCAAATTTCTTCATGCATTGGTATGTTGATCTAAACTTTACTTCATGAGGATGTCTACCTTAAGCCGTAGATAAATTTCTTAACACACAAGTAATGTCCACCTTAAATCACAAAGAAATGTTACCCCAAACCCTATATCCTTTCCAACTTGCCCTACACCTAACTTTCTTCATGCATAGGTAGTGTCTACCTCCATCCATAAAGAAATGCTACCCCAAACCCTAGCTCCCTTCCAACTCACCCTACACCGATCTTTCTTGATGCACAGGTAACATCTAACTTCAACCATAGAGAAATGTTACACCAAACCCTAGGTCCCTCTAACTTGCCTTGCACCCAACTTTCTTCATGCATAGGTAATGTTTACCTTTAGCCATAGAGAAATGCTACCCTAAACCCTAGATCTCTTCCAACTTGCCTCACTCCCAACTTTATTCATGCACATGTAATGTGCACCTTCAACTACAAAGACATGTTGCCCTAAATCCTAGCTTCCTTCCAACTCGCACTACACTGTAATTACCAAGGAATGTTTTTGGTAATAGATCCATAGCAAATTCATGTATCAAATTTTAATTTGACATATATGTGTGTATACACACACAAAAATGTCAAATTTATAATGAGAAAGATATCCTACAATAATTAATTAAGCTTTACCTTAAGGTCCCTTTAGACTTCCTCATAGAAATTTCTTATAAATTGTAGAGTCATTTTGTGAAAAAAATTGTAAAGGAAAATCACCAAAGACACTTTGTCAAGCACTTGGCATGAAAACTACCAAAGATATTTTTATCAAACACGTGACATCAAAACTACTAAAGACATCTTGTCAAACACTTGGTATAAAATTTGCTAAATATACTTTATTAAACATTTGGCATGAAAATTACCAAAGAATATTTTTTAAAATATCTGAAATTCAAAGAACATTTTTATCAAGCATTTGGTATGCAAACTATCAAAGAATATTTTACCAAATATTTCTTCTTTCAACTGACCACCAATGGTACCAAAAATTTTCCTCAAGAAAGTCAAAACTTACAAGATTGTAGCCAACAAATCAAAGTGATAATAAAAATATCAAAGGTGTCATCCCTTACTTAAATTATTTAGACATTTAACTAAGGTTTTTATCACTTAAATTTACAACAAAAAGACCTTTCTTCCTAAATATAATAGAATACAAATATTTTCAAATCCATTCATAGCAAAACAATCTATTGAAAATAAAGTTTTATATCCAAATGCATGCATACAAATTTCATTTTAAAATTAGTATTTTTTTTCAAAATAGACAAACAAAACCCAAAACATGATAAATTCATTTCATTACCACATATATGAAATGCATCTACAATTACCCATTAAAATTTACAACTAAGATTCTTTCATTTCAAAATAGACAAACAAAACCCAAAACATGATAAATTCATTTCATTACCACATATATGAAATGCATCTACAATTACCCATTAAAATTTACAACTAAGATTCTTTCATTCCATTTTTCTCTTGCATAAATGTATTAAATTAAATACAAATTATGTTATTTGCATATAAAAGTGTAATACATTCCTACAACATCAAAATGGGTACCTTGTAATAGCATGATTTGTAGCCTCTAGAACAATGACTCAAATCTCTAAGATCTTTTTATGTGCATTTTCATTGGATAAAAAGCCCTTCCTTTTTAAAGGAGAAGATATAAGATATAATGGTAACCTTTGTTGCGATAAATCTTAGAAGGTTTTTGTAAGCATTTATTATAGGTTCGAGGTGTAGATTAATTAGTGCGGTAAAACTGAGTGAGGACTTGAACACCCAAAGTTCAAATCTCGAATTTGAACACCCAAAGTTTAAATCTAGGGCTTCGCCAAACTGAAACTCTAAAATTAATGTACCATGACAGCTACCAAGACAAACAAAACAACTACTAATTTCATTATATAAAAAAAAAAAATTATAACTAAATCTCTATAATAATGCCATTTCCTTCACATAGACAATTCATTCGCAAAAAATAGAATCGGGATTCCACTATATTGAACATCGTTTACAAATATGTACAAATATCAGCGCTTGTTCGAGTAAACACTAGTGAAATCAACCTCACAACCACATGAATGATAATAACTAGACAACTGCCATTATACCAAATATCATTCAACAATTACTTATTATCTTACCTGAAACCTTTAACTAAATCTCTATAATAATGCCAATAATGCCATTTCCTTCGCATAGACAATACATTCGCAAAAAAAACAGAACCGGTATTAAG
This sequence comes from Wollemia nobilis, assembly GCA_028583015.1. NCBI lineage: Eukaryota > Viridiplantae > Streptophyta > Pinopsida > Araucariales > Araucariaceae > Wollemia > Wollemia nobilis. Next base: position 3,328,450 of record JAQPPZ010000030.1, read on the forward strand.
GGGAAAGCAATTCCGAATATGCCATTCGGAACAATTAATTTATATAGAAAAAATTCAAAACATTTACCACCATAATAATTACTTAATTTTCGGATCATCAACAACAAGAGTGTAGAGCATTGACTCACATTAACTCTAATCATAATTATAATTATTTATTGAGTTTGATTGTTTGAGCACTACAATGATAATTATAAGGATAATAAACTCTTGTATTAGTAGCCCACGGTCCATGTCATGAACCATTATTGAAATCCTTGCACTACAATGATAATAATAAGGATAATAAACTCTTGTATTAGTAGCCCACGGTCCATGTCATGAACCATTATTAAAGTTACGCACTTTATTTATCATTTAAGTGACCGAGGTTTGATATAATGATGCTCGTGATGTCACACTGTTTGAAATGTTTTTGGTTAGCACTAATTTTTTTTGGTTACATAGGAGAATTGTTAACCATTATTATTTTTAGTAATTGGTTAGTGCAGCATCATAGGGACTGCAACTATTAAACCTATCTTCATTGTTAATTGTTGATCTAGTGTGAGATGGGAACCGTTGGTAGCTCGGGGTTTGTACCATCTTTGTCGGTCTAACACACACTCAAAAGATTCAGAACATACTACTACCTTTACAAAGAACATACTACTACCTTTACAAACTGACACCATCAAAGTTTGAACCCAAGTCTCTTTTTAACAAATTCTATCCAAACGAGCACTTATCAATCCACTAACCTTTGAGACTAAACCTCTAAAACTTGAACGATGCGAATACGATGGGAATAAATCACACAATTTACCTAAATGTATGCCAAGTTAATACGAGAATAGTATGGTGCCTCAATATACCTAGAACGAACAATGTGGACTAGCTAATAATGGTCTTAGGTGTTAGATTGGTGCTTTAAAGGAAATCATCTATCCCTCGTTAATTTAACCCTCTCTCTTATTCATTGTCTATTTGTTTCATCTGTGAATACTCATCCATTAAACCATTTTGCCAACCATTTTAGCCGACTTGTCGTGGCTTGTGTCAAAAACATATTTCGCTTTATTTTTTCATTAGTATACCTTTGCATATTAATTCTAACAAGGTCCAATTTTACATAGTAAATTTGGAAGTTCAATATGTCATTTGTGTAATATATGCACTTATTTGCATTGGTTGTTATTCATTTCAACATTTTTTTTCATTCTAATCAATGTTATTCTTATCATGTAATTAAAGTCATTATAGTTGCATGATTTAATAAGTTATATTTTTTATTTTGTGATAAGTTTCATAGTTGATGATAAATATTGACATGTTGTATCAATTTTGTTTTATAGGAAAATATCAACAACTTATTTTATTAGCTTTGTTATCACATTATTTAACTATTTGTTATAGTGTCAAATTTTCCTATATATTCAAGAATGAATAAAATGAGCACATACTCTATATGGAAAGTGAATCCCATATAAGCACAACACAAATATAAAATATTTTCTTAGACACTAAATAAATATCAATAACAAATAAAGAATCATCTCCAACCAATGAGAAAAAGGTATGACATAAAGGGGTATAAAAACCCAAATTACAAGTAACTCGAGGTCAAAGTTAAAGAATTGATCTTAAGAACAAGAATATATGATTACAATAAATTCACCTATAAAAAATGCTTATGGTCTTATAGAGAAATATACAAAAGATGCTTTGGGCAGGAGGCCACTGATCCAAACTCTTGCTCCCTCCCCTGCTCCTCCAGTGGTGATCTTGAGCAGATCTTGGCTCCCTTAGGGGTGATCCTAGGCGGATTCCCTGCTTAGCTTCCTTGGAGGTGATCCCAGACGGTTTTCCTCCTTTTCCATATCCTTTTGGTTGCTAGTTGGGTTGGTGTGCATGGTCTTCTTTGATGTAGGTCAGTAGCACCTTAGTGGTCGGTTCGTCCTCTACTTGCTCAATTCATGAGATGGTCCAGGGGGCTTTTCTCCATGTTTTTGGGTGGTCTTTAGGGAGAGACCAAGCTCTTTACTATCGTGGAGGAGGGCCTTTTTGGACGGCTTCCTAGTTTGGCAACTATGGAAAAGGGTGATGCAACTCTGTGTGGTTTGTTTGAGAGGTATTTAGACTTCTTTCTATATGGTTGTCTGTGGTATTGGATGAGGGACCAGGGGTTTTCTCGCTTCCCACATAGGAGGGTTTTGGAGATCTACTTTCGGTATGACAACCTCGATCGGTTCGTTCATTGCTTGCTCAATGCGTGAGGTGGTTCGAAGGATTTTTTTTGTATTTTTGGATGGTATTTGGGGCAAGACCAGACTCTTTATTATCATGGAGGAGGGCTTTTCTACATGACTTCCTGGTTTGACAACGGTGGATTTGGGTGGTGCAACCCTGTACAGTCAACTTGAGAGGTATTTTTTTTTGGTAAATTTAGTAGATTAACAGTGGGTTTTTATAGAGGATCCCAAAACCTTATGTACAAAATCAACCTTACTTCTAATGATGCATCATGCCTCCTGGCTGGATATATAAGCCTGATTGCAGAGATAGCAAAACCTAGAAAAATTGGCTGGAGGCTACAAAAAAGGCATTTATGCCTAATTAACCAAAAACCAAACCAATAATTAACCGAGTAACGAAATGCAATAGCCGAAGAAACTAAAACATTGGAGAGCAAAAGCAAAACAGCCAATCACCAGACAAAAATAGCTACTACGGATCCTCCTGATCCTCCGAGTTCTAACGCTTTTGGGTCTGCTTCAGAATTTTAATCATGGAGTTGAAAAAAGTGAGAATAGTAGATGCCAGTCCCAGGAGGGATTTATCAGGAGGGATCTCCTTGTCACTCTCAGTGTTTGACAGAATATGCTGCAGGAGGACGTCCTTCTCCTCCTTTTTGATTTTCTTCAGGCGCTAGGACGATCTGCCGGGGGTGGAGGACTTACCGCCAACACTCCGTTTTGGCCGAGTTCAAAAGGTGGTGCTGTAAGGGGAAGGCCTGTCAGCGCTGGGAGGGCTAGTTCTGAAGGGACTGGAAGCTTGGCCCTCCATAGGGGAGGACACATTGCCAGGGGCCTGGGAATTTAACGGATTGACAACCTGAGGAGGAGGGCGCATGGCTAGGGCATGCCTATAAATGACTACCATGAGGCATTGATGGGTGGGTGGGGATGACAATTTTCTACTCTTCTCAATGGCAAGGGCAAGGGAATACGTTAGGTAATCAGAAAAGCTCACTTGCTTGGCATCGCGAAGGTGATTATAAAAACTAATGTGGAAGCTACGGAGTGGCTTCTCGGGATCATCACAAGTTAAATATTGCATGATGGGAATCATGGCAGACCTGTATGGTTTAGGAAGGGTTGACTGGAGGAGGCACGGCTTGTCCCATCCGAGATTTTTCCCTTTATCAGGGAACTACTCCAGCTCCTCAGCCCAATTATGGCTATGTCTTCTGATGATCCGCCCAAGGAAAAGTAGACCAGAGATCGTCGTCATGAAATCAACAGACACATGAATATTAATCCCTTTTACGACCACATCACCCTAGGTCCAAGTATCAATGAAGCCCTGCATGATTTCCTGGTCAGGACCAGCAAAATTTTCTAGAAAGGGCAATAAATTCTTGGCTTTCATAAACATTCGTGCCTCATCGCAAAGGGAAAGAGTAGAGGGCTCGATGAAGGGACAACCATGGTTAAAACTACCTGCAGAATGCTCTAGAGACAAAGGTTGGAACAAATCACCAAAATAAATAAGGAAGGGGGAGGATAGATCTTACCGTGAGCTGCCACCCACGATCGACCCGAAGCTAGCATCGCAAGCCTAGGGCCAAATAGGGAAGGTGACACGCAGATCACAAGCTCACCCATCCTCAGATTGAAGGTGTCATGTTGCCTCTCCATACGCCTAGCCATAAAGCCTCTGTCATCCTTCCATGCACGGGAGACAGTCCGATAGAGACACCAAAAAAAAGGACTAAAGAGAGCGTGCCAAATCTAAGACAAGATTTGGCATGATCCAAGCCCAAACATTCTCTCACTTCACCATTGTCCTAGCCATGCGTGGACACCATTGGGAAGGGGTACTTTGAACTTCCATCATCGAACAAAAGGGGAAACTGTAAAATGCAGGAAAAAATAGCTAGACCGCCTTGGTGGAGAGGGGTGCGCTGATGACCACTAGGGCACCAAGTCTGGTGTGCATTGGAACCTTGAAAGCAACAAGCTTTGGAGAAAGGACTGCACTTCGTGTGACTCATGCGGGCGCTATCGCACAGGGGATTGGATAGAGCTGCCACCCCAACCCGATACTCATCGGGAAGGACCTTTCAAAATCTGGGTAGAGAAAACATCATGAAGGGATATATGCTATGGCTAACCTTTCCACCTCAGATCGAAAGCGAGATCACCAAACAACTGGACACGTGGTCACAAGCCCTTTGTTGGCCATATGGTCTGCCACGCGATTACCTTCTCTGAGGATATGAACTACTTTCCACCTGCCACATTGGGAAAGGAACATTATTTCCTCAAGAACGATGTTAAAGACCCTCCAGGACGGGTCTTTTGTGCCTAGAAGGTAGTTCATGATGTTGATCAAATCTCCTTTACTTATTAGAGGTTGAGGATCCTCTGAGAGGATCTGGATTCCTCTCAGGATGCCTTTGGATTCGGCATAGTGATTCGTCTGGGAGCCCAACTCTTCATAGTAGGCCACCACAAGGTTCCCATAATGATATCTAATAACTCCACCTGATCCAACGGGCCTAGGATTACCCTTTGCCGCTCTGTCAAAATTCAATTTAATCCACCCCCCGAGGGGCTTGGTCCAAATGACACTTCTTCGACAGGGACCTGTAACAGCTTCTGGAGACGGGTAGAGATCCATACTTTTGAAAATCACTTCTTCGCTTGGAAGGTGGGGACGGGGACTGGGAATAGCTTTAGAGTTCTCGATGGCATAGGATAAGGCCCTTTGAGCAACACAATGAGGTACTTTTGGGGCTCTACCAAAGACTTTGGAATTCCTTTCTAACCAGATTTGCCAGATGGAGTGGTGGAAGGAGGCCTCAAAAAGGAAGCAAAGTTTAGGATTCTTGAAAGGATTGGGCGATTTATGGAAAGCATCTCTGAGGGAACGGGGAGAACACCCGAGGATTTGGAAGGAGGATAGGACAATGCTGAGGACCAAGTGGGAAAAGAGGCAGTGCAAGAATAAATGATCCGTCATCTCGCACTTAGCTAAGCACATATAACACCTATTGGGGAATGCAAAGCCCCTCTTGTGAATGTTGTCAATGGTTAAAGCTTTGTTGTGGAAAGCAATCCAAGCAAAGAAATTCACTTTAGGGATGACCCCTTTCCTTCAAACAACTTTCCACCGATAATCCAAGGTAGTCTCACTAGTTAGAAAATCATAGGCAGATTTGACAGAGAAAAGACCATCCTCTGTGCCTCTCCAAATGATTATGTCGGTCCTCCTAATATATAGGATTAAAATCGATTGGAGGATGTTTAACAGAAATGTCACTTCATTATTAAACCCATCCATGACTGGAAGCTTCCATCGAGGGGGAAGGGTACTCCGGTCTATGAAATCCACCACCTTGAGTTGGGAATTTGGGTCGGTCTGAGCTCTCAGGCCAGCAAGGTCCGCCCTCAAACCAAGGGCCTCTTTAGAAGCCCACATATTCTTCCAAAAGAGGATGAAATTGCCATCATCCAAAATCCAGCGGGCTCCCAAGCTGATCAAATGACAGGCTTGGAGCACAAATTTCCAAAAAGCCGATGCTTCGGAGGGAGCCCCAGCTTTGAGGAAAGAATTGGAGCCTAGATTTTTCCTTTTGACCAGCTTGACCCACTCAACTGGGTCATTTGTTAGGATCCTCCATGCATGCTTAGTGATCAAAGCTGTGTTCATAAGCCCTGATCTCCTCATCCCCATGCCGCCTTGGTCTTTCTGTGAGTAAAACTTATCCCAGGCAACAAGAGGGATTCTAAATTTTTCTTCATTGCCAAACCATAAAAAGGTCCTCTAGATCTTCTCAATTTTGGAGTGGAAAAAAACTGGAAGCATGAACACAGACATAAAGTAAGTTGGGATCCCCTGAAGACAAGCTTTGGTAAGGGTGGCTTTGTCGGCTTGTGACAGGAGTTTGCCTTTCCAAGTGCCTAGTTTCTTGTGAAGGTGTTCCAGGATCATGTTCCACATACTTTCGCTGACATGGCCATTACAAGACAAGGGCAACCCCAGATAAGAAGTAGGCAGGGAGTCAATGGTGCACTCTAAAATTTTGGCAATCCGGAGTTGCCTTCGTAGGGGAGTGTTAATAAAGTAGATTTTGCTCTTAATATAATTGACCTTTTTCCCGGCAGCCTGCTCATAATGGGAGAGGATCCGCTTGAGGGATTTGGCTTGGGCAACAGATACCCCAGTGGATATGAGGGTGTCATCCATGAATTTCTGGTGAGTGATGGGTTCAACTCTAGTAGTGGGCAGAATTTTGGAAATCTTGTTTTGACGAAAAGCCTCTTTCAAAGACCAGCTCAAAACCTCCGCCAGGAGGATGAAGAGGATGGGTGACAAAGGGTAGCATTATCTGAGGCCTCTGGCACTTTGGAAATACCCAGAATGGGACTCGTTGATCAGGACAGAGAATAAGGGAGTGGATATGCAGCTACAAACAAGGTCAATCCAATGAGTATGGAAGCTGAAATTGAGGAGAATTGCACACAAGAACCTTCTATCAATTCTGTCAAAGGCTCTGTTCATGTCTAGCTTTAGAAAGAGTGCAACATTCTTAGAGCGGTAAGCAGAGTGAAGAGTTTCATGGACAATGATGACACCATCAAGAATGTTTCTGCCTTTAATAGTGCTACCCTAGCAAGGATCAATCAGGAGAGGGAGAACGAGCCTCAGTTTGTTGGTTATAGACTTGGTGAGGATCTTGTAAAAAATATTGCACAAGCTGATGGGCCGGTAATCAGAGAAGCTTTTGTAGGCGGTAGAATTAGGAATGAGATCAAGAAAGATGGAATTGAGTTTTGGGTGAATGGATCTGGAAGCTTGAATATCCCGAATAGCTTCGCACACATCCAAACCCACAACATCCCACATGACTTGAAAAAATGGGGGGGGAAATCATCAAGGCCAGGGGCCTTGTCTGGTTGCATGGAGAACAAAGCTTCTTTAATATCGGATGGGGAAAAAGGTTCTAGTAGCTTGATGCTTACCTCGTGGGGGACTTTGGCCAGAAAGTTGGCAAGCAAAGATTTCTGGACTTGGAGGTCACTGTCGGGAGGAATGCCAAGAAAGTCCTGAAAAAATTCAATCGCTTCATTTTTGTTTTCCTCTATCTCCCTTGTTACGCGCCCATCCTTGCAAGACACTTCCCTGATATTGTTGGTCCCTCTATGCCTCATGGTTGATGCATGGAAGAACCTCGTGTTGGAGTCTCCATTCTTCAACCAAAGGTCTCTAGATTTTTGGTGCCAGAAGGTTTCCTCCCTTGCAAGAATAGAATGGAAGTCCACCAAGAGGCTCCGTTCTTCCTCCCTAAGGGCCTCGGTGTAACCTTAAATCTCCATTCTCTCCTCCAAAATTTTTAGGTTCTCCGAGATGGACCTTTTGGACTCGAAAATGTTGTCAAAAACCTCTTTGTTCCATATTTTCAACTTCTCTTTGACCATCTTGAGTTTTATAGCCACTCTCTTTGAAGCGGATCCTCCCACCTCCTGTTGCCACCATGTTGAAACCAATCCTTTGAAGTCTTTATGAGAAGTCCACATGGATTCAAATTTAAAGGGGGTCTTAAATGCAAACCCGTCGTTCGTCTCCAAAAAAATAGGGTTGTGATCAGAAGCAATCCTTGGTAGGGTCGAGAGAGTTGCACCACCAAGGATGGGAATAGCTTCTTGGGATATGAAAAATTTGTCGAGCTTGACTTGAATAAGGTTGCTTTCGATCCTCCTGTTGCTCCATGTAAAAGATGCCATTTTGAGTTCGATGTCAAGCAAGCTGTTAGTAGAGACAAAATCTCTGAAGTCCTCCGGGCTGCGGCTGGAATGGTCGAAGCCTCCTTTATTTTAATATGGGTGAAGAGGACAGTTGAAATCTCCCCCTAAGACCCAGGGAAAATACTAAAATTTTCCCTCATCTAGGAAATAGCTTTCCACATTTCTGCTCTCTCCGTGGCAGAATTCAAAGCATAAACATTGGACAAAATCCAAGAAAATTTGATGGTTTTGGAATGGAACAACACCTTGATAATCCTATTGGAGGTTGATAGCAAGCTGCCCTCGACACTCTCTAGATCCCAAAGAACCATGAGACCGCCCACTGTTCTCACTGCAGGACTAGAAATAAATTTTGCCTTGGCCCAAATGGCCTTATCAACTTTATCAGATGAGATAGCATTGGTCTTGGTCTCTTGCAAAATTAGGATGGAGGGGTTGGTCCTCTTTTGGAGATCAACCACTAACATCTGTTTGGCTGCTATGTTTAGTCCTCTCACATTCCATGAGAGAACTTTCATCTGGACAATTTGAGGTTCTTATTGCCTCCCTTTCCTTATTGGAGGAGGGGTTTTGGTACATGCATTTCACCCGTCTGAGTATCAGAGTCATCCAAAAATAGCAAACATTGGATGCCATTCGTGACGTCTTCCATCGTCTCTTTGTCTCTTCTATCTTTGTTGGGAGGTCGGCCCTGCTTCCTCTCACTACCATAATCCACGCTTTGCTTTTGGCTCCTCGTATTTTGAGGGCTAATATGATCGGACTGTTCACCCCTCCTTCTTAGGAGGTAATCTTCTGGCAAGGTTTGGGAATGGTTGAAATCGGGAGGGCCCTGGTCCTGGATCTTGGGTGAATCTGACTGAGTGGTGTTTTGGGGGGGGGACCGTTCCTTCTCCTCCTGAGAATGACTCTCCAGGCAGGAGTTTGCACCTTGTTGGGTGTTTGCTCTAAACTGTTTTGAGTCAGGATGGTGGGTGGTATCCTCCTCTGGCTGGGATATTTTGTCATGGTCCCTGAAGGGGCCTGGAGAACCATGGCCCTCTGCATTTGGAAGATTTGGTTGTTTCACCTGGCCTTCACCATGTTCCAGGGGGTTACAGGTCTCTCGCTTCTTCTTACCCAATTTTTGAAGAGGACAATTGGACTGAAGGTGTCCTTGAGAATGACACTGGGGGTAGAAAGTTGGTCTGTTCTCATAGACAATAGCTTGTTTGTGGAGGATGGTGCCTCCAGATCAGAGGGTGATGGAGGATGGGAGGTCCGCCTCCAAATCCATCAAAATGCAAAAATGGGCTTGTATGAACCTTGTTCGAGATCGGGTGGGAGGGTCAATGGTGACCAACTCCCCTATAGAGCGGGCAATGCCTCTTATTACATTTTTATGCCATTCAAAGAGGGGGAGACTCAGGAGCCTAACCCATATTGGAGCAATGTTGATGTTCTGGGTGTCAGGATTGAATTTCATGCTCCACTTCCTAAGAAATAGGCTTCTATGACCCAAGAACCATGGACCTCCAGCCAGGATTTTGCAGTAGTCCTCATTGTTGTTCAGTCTTATAGTGAAAAAGTCGTGGGTTAGGGCTGCCAACTCCATGTGCCCAAAGGTCCTCCATTTGCTTGTCGCCCATTTGTGAATGGTCTCCATGTTAGGTCAACCACCAATGAACTTACCAATGAGAGTATATTTCTCGTACTCCATGAATCTTGAGAGGACTTCCACTGGGATGTCCAACTCATCCCCAGTCAAAAATAGCTCCTTGGTGAAGTGACCGCTTAGGGTTTCTAAAGCTGCTGCCTGGGCATATGACTTTTGAGGCCCACCTCCCCATTTGTCTGGTGGTTCCTTACCTTGACTGCCATCGACATCATTCTAAACTCCTTCAGTTGGCAAGGATGCCTCAGTATCCCCAGAACCCGATTGCCCTCTGTCTGCTTTGCTATGCCCTTAGTTCGAGCCGTTGCCACTCCTGTGCGCTCCCACAAAGGACTTCCCACCCTTCGATATCTTCTCCCCCCCTCCATTTTGATCTTAACTTGAGATGTATTTTGATGGATATCTTTCTTCGTGGTTATTTATGGTCTTGGACGATGGACCAAAGGATTTATCACTATCTACAAAGGAAGGGTTTTGGAGATCATCTCTTAATTTTATAGTCTTGGTCCTTTGCCAATTTTGATCCTTGGTCCTCAGTGTACCTTTATAATTATTTTGTCTCATCAGGGGATAGACCTTGTGCTTTCACAATGGCCATAGTTGAGGGGTTTCAGTGTTGGCCTCTTGGGATTACCCTTCGGAGGGGGTCTCTGTATCATCTGGTAAGGAACCTGCTCATTTGAACTCTGTTCTATACAAATCTATGAGGTCTTGAAGGAGGACCTGGTGTTCCAACACTTGTTGTAGAGGAGGGTTTTGAGTTTGGTTTCTTGGTTAGATGCTTGGTGGGGCCCTAGCGATTGTTGGTGCTAGTGATTCTCATTTTTTCAAATATACCCTTGCAGCCAAACCTTTTATTATCTTTCTTGGATCAACGTGTTGGTGAGGGTTTCCTTGGGCGAGAAATCTCTTTTCAATTCCCAAGCTACTAGTGAGGGTTTCCATGGGTAGGAAACATCTTTTTAATTTCCAAGTTGTTGGTGAGGGTTTCCAAATGTGGGAATCCTCATTTCAATTTCTAAAGATGCATGTTTCAATGAGATTCAAATTGTTTTTAATTTTTGAGCAGGATGCTCTTGTTTCAAATTTGAATAATTTTGTTGTTTGTCCTACGGAGATCGTCTCCCTATTTCAAGTTGTGTTTCAATTTCAAGCAGGAAGCTCCTATGTTTCAAATTTGATTGATTTTTTAGTTGGTCCTATGGAGATCATCTCTCTATGAAGATTATTTCCTGGTTTCATTTGGTCCTTGTTTGTCTCCTGGAGATCGTCTTCAGGAGATGTTCTCTTTTGTGAGGCTCTTTTGTACAAGGTTCGAGAATCCTTTCAAAACCCCTTCTCAATCAATAAAAAAATATACAAATAATTATAATACAAGTCTAGGCATGGTATTAAGCGAAGATTAACACCACATTTAAATATCCCTTCTTATGTTGAATGGAGGACATGAAGAGAGACCCTTATCAATTATCCCTCCTTAAGGGGCACTTGCTTACACCAAGATGCTCTCATACTACACAAAGGTCATTTTTGACATAACCTTTGTCAAGACATCTCTAATTTATTCTATTGAGGGTACATAGACTAGATTAAGCATCTCATGAGCATGAAGCAAATGAACATAGTGCATCCACATCTAAATATGTTTGGTCTAATTATGGAAAATAGGATTGTGCAAAAGCTTTTTGAAACTCGTAGTCATATGAGAGGTACATAGAAATTTGCTAAGGATTAAATTCTCAAGAATCATCAATATCCATCAAAACTCGTCAGTGGCTTCATTAAAAACATAGCATGTATCTTTTGTAGAAGACTAAGATATTATTTACTACCAAAGATAACACTAATACATTGGTCCAAAACCAAGATAAAACCTAAAAGTAGTGGTAGAATATTGCTAGTCAAGATAATCTATTAAGTCTACATTAGAGTAGCCCATAAAATGAAAGGCCCCCAACAAAGATAATTGATTCCATTTAGTGAGTGCCTTTGATATACCATACAATTTTCTTAGTTACTATCAAATAGATCTCATAATATGCATGTATATATCTTGAGCAATAATTAATCATAAATACAATTTTTGACTTAGCATGTGTCACATTTTATAATAGTTTCTAATAAGGAACAAACCTTTTACAAGAGAATAGACAAGTAAATAAAAAGAGTAGTAGATAAAAGAGAAGAGTGAGATGTTGTTGGGAACCCAAATAATAGATCATATGGATACACACTAATGCAATAGATTGAGTGGTTGAGGGTATTTATAACAAATACCTAAACTCCAACAATAATTATATATCATAGTAACCAAGGATAACATAACATAAAGCCTTAAGGTTAATTACAATTTATAAGGTTAATGATACTAGTGATTTAACCCATGTCACTAGGTTTAAATTTATTAAATCATTATCAACTGATTGTTTGTAAGCTCATAAATAATACATCATAAATTCCTAAATGCTTAGGTGATAGACTAATCAAAATTCCAAAATATAATAAATAAGATCCAGTTATATCATATTAAATATGTCATAAAGTCATTACTCCATCTCTTGGATAAAGTATGTTGAATTTCCCATGACAAGAAGGTCATCAACATACAACACAACAACAAGAATCTATCTTTCTTGATTCTTGGTGTAAACATCATGCCCTGCATCACATAGTTAAAATCCATAACTAAGGAAGAAGGAATAGATTCTATTGTCCAAGCATGAGGCACCTACTTAATCCCATACAAGGACTTATTAAGTTGATAAATAATAGTAGTCACATCTAGCACAAATATAATTGATTACTACATATAGATCTCCTCCTTTAAGTCCCTATGAAAAAATCACTCTTCACATCCATTTGATGAACTTTCTATTCATAAGTAGTAATAGAGAGAACCATTTGCATATAATTCATCCTATACCAAGGCAACAAATCTTTGAGTGGTCAATTACCTCCTTTTGATAGGAGCCCTTAGCAATAAGACATACCTTGTGCTTCTCAATTTGAGCATCTAACATATACATAGTCTTATAGAACTACTTACAACCAATCATGTTATTTCCCTTAGGCATAGGAGCAAGATCCCAAGTCTAATTCTTCATTAGAGACTTGTATTCTATCAACATAATGTCTTTCCACTTAGGATGCCTCTTGGATTGGGCATAAGAAAATATCTATAATAATCAACTTTTTGGATAAAAGTTAAGGAAGGAAGGACATTTCCATGGTGTTCCTATGCAAGAATGGGTTGTACATCTTGAAGGAGGATCCTAGCCCACTTAAGAATCAATTGATTTAAGGAAGGATGGGATACATCTAGTATAGAGTCATCAATAAAAAAATAAGCAAAGAAACCATCACGTGTTCACCATCTACCATATCATCTTGTATTATTACATAGTGCATCAAACAATGATGACCATTTGAAGCAAGTTCTAGAGAAGGAAAAAATGCTAATGGAGACTTTTTAATTGACAACTATTACACTAGTGTCCATTGGAGAAATTAAATTTATAAGTTAAGAATCTAGAATCCCTAGAGAAGAATAAAATAGAAGAAAATATATGAAAGAAGAGGAGAGAAAAATAGAGAGGAATGATCATCTTCCAAGAGGATCAAAAGTGATTAGAAGCATCTACAAGAAGAACCTGATCAAATACCACCTCATATTGAATGATAATATCTTGACTAATAGGGTCATAGACGTGTAATCCTTAGAAATAGCATAATGAACCACATGAATGCATTAATTACTTTTAGCCTCGAGCTTGTTTCACTTAACTTTACTGATATATCCCATGCAACATACCCAAATATACAAAATTGAAAAACATAGAGCTTAATTTCTACCAATCTCTTTAGAGGTGCCATATCTTAGACTACCCAAGTTAGTATCATATTGATGACATATGTATTATAATTCATAAATTTATCCCACAACTTAGTCTCAATATGCTTTGAATTAAATATATATCAATCCATCTCTAAAATGATCTTATTCTTTTGCTCAATCATACCATTATTGTCAAAAGTGTAGTGAATAATATTTTGTAAAGAAATATTATTAAGTGTCCAAAAGTCCCTAAATGCATGAATAACAAATTCATCACTGCCATCCATCTAAAGGCACTTGATTTTCTCTTAAATTGGTTCTCCCTAGAAGCTTTGAAGGTCTTGAAGTGGATAAAAGCTTCACCCTTGGTATTAATATTATAAATCTATAAAAAAATGGAGAAACATCAATAAATATAGAAAACACATATTCTTGAAGAGAGAATGATCAACCATAGAGATATAAATATCATTACAGATGAGTTCCAATGCTTGGATGCCATGTCTAGTTATACCTTTTATAAAGGGATCTTAATAATAATTCCCCAAGATGCACTTTTCACAAATGTTACTAGGTGGAGAATGGGTGGAATACCATCTACTAATTGAATATGACTCACGTATCTTGAGGAACCATAATTGACGTGTCCAAGTCTATGATGCTAGTCCCCATTGATGTAATCTATCTGAGCAACCATAACAACAAACCCTTTCTTATTAGAGGAAGAGTAAAAAGAAATATCTCACTAATATTACATATCTAATTATATTCATCACAGTATCTTAAAACCACTACCTTAAATCTATATTTAATAGCCATATTCTCATCTTATTGTTAGTGTGAGTAATACAATAAGCAAAAAGAAGGCTATGCATGACACCTAGAACATAAAGATACTTCACAAAAGAAGAGAATCAAATATTCACACCACCACATCCACACATCTACAAGGAAGAATTATCATCATTGATCACATCCCCACATATACAAGGAAGAATCATCACCACTATAGTTAATCAAAAGCTAACATGTTTCATCAAATATCATGTTGCTTCAAAATATACAATCCATTCCTCTAAGAATATGAAGGTCCAATAGGCTAAATAAATGGCCACATAAGCATTAGAGGTCTCACCCTTACAACTATCATCATCCTATGCAAAGAAAAGAGAAGCTTCACCTTCATACATCTTGCCTAAACCCTCAAGATTTTTGATTCAAATTCAACAAAATTTAGTGATGTGACCCTCTTTTTTATAGAAAACACACATAGGTTTCTTAGTTAAAGAATAATTTCCCCCACCAAGCATAGATAATTATGACTTATGATCCATAAATTATTTATTAAATTTTATTATTTCATTGGAAGAATATAACAAAATAGACATTACCAATGCAAAGATATCAAAAGATTGTGTGATTTTAAAAAAAGAGAGGCTTTGAATTCTTTTGTATGAGTAAGTTATGGATTTTAAAAATTGTGTCCTTAAAAACACACAAAACATTGTAATATTTACAAAACTTAAAAAAAACATAGATGCCTTCACTCAACAATGTGCTATGACATAGAACTAGAGGTCTAGGGTCAACAAATTGTGGACTATAATATGTTTGTTTCATCATTTATTGATTGGAAATTGAATGACTAATAAGGTGCCACTTTTTTTCTATGATTTCTTAGAGCATCATTTAAATACAAATGTTTTTGGTGCAAGTATCCATATAGACATCACATTGATCCATAAGAATCTAAAAACATGTAGGACTATGATCCAATGTATCAAAAAATGCACTAGCCATGAGGCCTAGAAGACATGTTAATACAATGTAATCATCTTAACATACATAATTAGTCAGATGTCTCAAACCTACCATAAAATAAATGATCGATCTCCATCAGATTCAAACCTAGGTTCATGTACAAAACACAGGTTGTACATAAACCTAGGTTTGAATCCTACAGGGATTAAATATTGCCTATCTACTAATGCTACAATGACCATTAAGAAGGAAATTCCATCCCTTACAAAACACAATAACAAGACACTTCAACCAAAACTTTATCTCTTACTTAATTCTACTCTATATAAAATTATTTATGGCATACAATGTCAAAGGGAATCAAACTCCCTAGTGAAAATCCATGTGATATACACAAATTTAATTGTCTAATGCAATATGTTAAATATTTGTGAGTGAAACCCAATCCTCCATAAAATAAGCATAAATTTCTATAGATGTTTATCCATATCAATGAGAGAGAAATAATATTTATATGATAAAAAATTCCATACAAATAACAAGACTAATGGCAAAGATGGGATTCAAACATACAAATAACAAGAAAAATGGCAAGGGAATGAGGAATTAAACTAGGGTTTCAAAGGCTAGGGTAGAGACCTGGAGAATATTTTCATGCAAAAAATACCATCATAGAGGATCAATATTGTTGGAGGGTCTTTCAATAGTAAGGATCACGACCAAGAATGGGGACCATAGGTACTTCGGTACCAGATCCTCCAAACTAAGGAATATCATACCAAGATAAGCTATGTGGAATCCAAGATAGATTTAATGACTGTCAAACACAAGCAAGGACAATCATAAATGCCATGGAAAAGTGAAAAATGGAGGATTCTTTGGCTAGAAGGGTGAACGGATGTTTACCACAAGCAAAATAAATACCAGTATTGGAAATAGCAGAGGATTGGATAGATGAGGATATAGTTTCATGGGTTTCAGACCATTCATGAACTTCCTTCACATGTGGATAAGGAAACAATAGCATTTGGAATGAGAATACAAAATTCTAACTCTCCTAAATGGGTATTTTTCTATAAATTTCACATCAATGGTAGACCGATAAAAAGTATTTGAAGGAGGGTTGTATCATCACGGACTAGAGGGACTATTCCTACAACCATGGTAGATGGAATTCAACTTGAGGATGGAACTAACTATAGTACCAATATGGGTAAGATTATTTATCCTTCCCCTTGAATTTTTGAAAAAGGAGGTACTCGAGGTAATAGGCAACTTACTAGGTCATTATTAAGGTAGATAAAGAGAAATAGTTTTCGGAGGATCAACAACGTTTGCTAGGGTTTATGTAGAAATTGACTTCAGTAAAACTCTTCCAATAGAGATAGACCTAGAAATAGGGGATTTTTTCTAGTACCAACAACTGGATTATGAGGCTATTCCATTTAGATGTTGGATGTACTATGCTCATGGACATCTGGCTAGAATGTGCCCAACAACTAAGGATCATCAATTTGAGCAAGAGGGGACAAAAGAAAATATTAACTTGATGGGCTAATCTCTTAAAAAAAAGGTAAATTAGAAGGAAGGAAAATGCCCAATAGACTCTAAGGGCTTCCAAAAAGTAATCAGAAGGCCAAACAAAAGAAATCAGTAAAGTAATCAGAGACAAGGAGAAAAAGCAGGAAGAATAAACAATAGATATGAGATACTCAAACAACTAGGAATCTTGGAAACATAAGAGAATTTTCAAATGGAAGGATTATAGAGGATACTCAACAAGTCACATTGGTTTATCAGGAAAAATACTCCAATCTAGTGTTAGGGAACAAACAAGGAGCAGAACCAGACATAACCTCTCTCATGGAAGAGGAGATTCAACCCACAAGGGAGACCATAGGAGGAGAAATAGAGTAGGGGATAGTCTTAACTCAAGAAATAGATATGAAAGAAGGAAATAAAAACAAAGACAACCCTATTTTAGAGATTCATCAAGTGGAGAAGAAAAAAAACTGAACCAATCTGTAGGGAGGAAGTCAAACAAGGGAAATATGGAGGAACAAGGAATAAATTTGAGCCAGAATGGAAAGGTAAAATTGATGGTTGATTTTTCTCTCCCAATTCTTAATGATATTAATTACTTGGAATGTGAGGGGTTTAGGTAGCTACCTCAGACAAAAGGTAGTCAAAAAAATTATTATAGATATGAGTCCAAATATAATTTTGTTATAGGAAACCAAAATGCAAGGAGAAGACTTAAAAAAATAAATAGGAGGATATGGCAAAAAGGAGAGATCCTTACTCAACCTGCACAGGGGAAATTAGGGGGATTGACCACTATGTGGAATCACCAACTTTTCCTAGTGATAGGGGGTCCTCCATGAGAGGGGTGTTGATGTTTCAGTTACAAAATAGGAAAAATGGGAAAAATTGGACTATAGTTAATTTCTATGGAGCACATACGATCAGATTACAAAGGGATCAATGGGAAGCCATCTAAAATTTTAGAGATAACTACCTGGAGGACCAATGGATTGTGGGAGGATACTTCAATGCAAAGCTTAGAATAGATGAACAACAAGGAGGTATATCCATGTTGGAGGAAAAGGATGGGTTATTTTCAACAATAACATGTCAAATGAATCTAATAGATATCCCAACTGTGGATAGCTCCATGACCTAGACAAATATAAGAAATGAAGAGGAGACAATCAAATATTGCTTGGATCATTTCTTCATGGGGGGATAATTATACTTGCATACCAAGCATCAAGCAAGGGCCATGGATAGGCTTTCTTAAGTTCATTTTCCAATAAGCCTTACCATAAAAGAAGATAATCATAAAGTTGTAGGAACTTTTAAATTTGAGCTATGGTGGCTAAAATATGAGGAGTTGGAGGACCACATAAAGGAATGGTGGGAATTAGGAAAACCAAGATTTGGGACAACCCAATTCAAACTCCACAAACAACTAAAATATGTAAGGACCCAACTAAAGGAGTGGAGTAAATACAAGAAGGAACTCACTAGAATCCAAAAGAACGAAATCAAGGATCAGCAAGAGAAGATTGCTTAGAATATAATACAAATAACTATTATGGAAGATCTATTGCAACATGAGGTAGAAATTATTAGGAGAGAGGAATATTTGGAGGAACAAGAATATATCTATTGGAGGTAAAGAGCCAAAGTTATATGGTTAAAGGAGGGGATCAAAACATAGCTTTCTTTCATAAGGCAAAAACAACTAGAAGACAACATAATAGAATTACAAGTTTTATAGATATGATGGGTTAGGTAAAAACCAATGGAAGTGAAATGAAAACTATAGAAAATTAGTACTTCCATACTCTTTTTAGTACCAATGAAAATTTGAATGCAACATGGAAGGATAAGATACTAGAGGTAAATTAGTCAAACCTGAACATAATAAGTTATTAATGGAGGAAATTTCTTTGGAAGAAACATCGCGGATCATCCAAAAAATATGTTAGATTTTGATTCTTTATATTAAAGGAAATGCAACCACAAGATGTAAAATGAGAAAGCAATTAAAACTATATGATAATGACACTATAATATGCAGGAAAACTATAAGATGAACTTTTGCAACAACTTAGAAATATGCCATTAATGGATGCTCATGAAAATAGTACAATGTATCATAATAGAGGACATGAACACTCCAAATTTCAATAAAAGAACCGCATTACACTCTAACTACTAATCACTATAGCAACTTCAGTCTCTCTCTCTCTCTATATGTCTATACCTCAAGGTATATATATACAAGGATATGTGCCTTGGCCTTTACTCTATCCATGAATCTTCATCTATCTATCCTATCACTCATGTACATGTGGACTATATGCACATTTACATCATTGCACATTCTAACACTTGTGCATTTATTAATTGCTTGAAATATCCACTCAAACTTTAATCTAAGATAAATCCCTGATCTAGAAATGTACCCAAGGTGGTACATTGACATGTACCAAATAATGTAATATACTCTAACGCACCCCCTATATTACATTATTTGGGTATTGAAGACTTTAGTCTTCAATATGAATCTTCATCCTTCATATATTATTTATCTTGATCAGGGCCTTCTTCCTGTTATTTAGTTTATAGATGACCAAGCAGTCCATTGTTTTGTTGACCTCTCATATTTTTGATCTTGAATCTTCTATTTTACCATCTGCTCTAATGATATATAGGTTCTTCATTTTTTGCAATATGTTCCTCAAAAAATACATTAGTGTTGTTTTGAAATACAATAATTTCCTATGAAGTCTCAATCTAATATAAGGGCATACATATTTTTTTGGATTGATCCAGTAGCTTCTATCTCATTTTGATTTATGATGTGACACATATTGACTCCATTTATGTATCTAAAATCTACTATCCTTTTGCTTTCCACTAGCTTGGCTACTAAAATAATATTAGATGTTAATCCAGGAACATACATCACATTATGTAACATAAAATTTGGAAATGATTTACTAGGTGTTACGTACCCATATACATGTATAATATAGGGTTTCCATATGTAATTTTCAACCTATAATTATTAGATATTTCAAGATAATCAAACCATTATAAATTTCATGTCATGTGATGACTAGCACCGTAATCAATATACCAAATGTCCTTTTCAATTTTACTTGTAGAGTTGTTTGAGCTAGAAGTAACTTTACATCTTTGAGATGGTATATTGTATGTGTTTTGACCTTGAATATTTTTGTAGTGTGCCTTGTGATGATATGTCCCTCTTGCTAATTTATCCATTAAGAAATTGTAGTATATGATCAATCAATAAAATTCTTTTAGCTCTTTAGTATTTTGAGAATACTTTTGATAGTACCTTTGAAGTAGTCTACCTTATGACTTCCTAGTTTAGAGTATGTACACTAAATTGATAAATCCTTGTAAAATCTTGGATTTTGTAGAATCCCTTATATATTCCAAATAATTATAGTATGCCATGGTTTTGATAAAGTTCTTAGCATCTATTAGACTTCCTTGTGAGTTGATTCCCTAGTGTTTTGAAGACAATAATCAACTCCTATATCACCTTATTTCTCCCTATTGATATATGCACTTTTAATTAGATGAAGTTCTCTAACTTCAAGACTCTATGGTTGGATTTATTTTATCCCTTTTAATGTGAATATGAGACAAGTATAAGCAATAAATTCCAACTCTTTTAAGCAATCAATGATTTTGCTTCTTTTATCCTTAACTTTCAATGATTCAATTTTATAAATTCTAATGTTATAAAGTTTGATGTAGTACTCCTTATATCTCCCTATTTTGGAAATTTAGAAATGATAATATTTGCAAAAGAGTAATACTTTAATTTTCCAAGGTATAAAACCTTATAACTCCTATTTAATTAATTTGTAAATATTATGATATTTGAATTTCAACTAGTGCACTTTTGAAATATCACTTAAGGATATGAACTCCTTGTTTTGATTTGCTTTCTAATTCACTAAGGTTGGTATTTGCTTATATCTCCAATGCAAATGATAAATAAACTCAACCTTATATAATGTGCCTTATAACTCCTTATGCTTAAAGAAAGCAAATATTAAATCATATAAAACTATACCTTCTTGTAAGGTTGAATGTTGTGAGATGATTGGCTCTTATTTTGACTCCTTTATCCAAGTTGGATGTTGTATTTGTTGGTCTACAATGTATGATAGAAAGAAGTTAATTCTTTATGTTCAATGGGTGCCTTCTATGATGGTCTTCTTCCTTCCTTCAATGCACCTTGACCTCTCTATGCTCAGATATACACACTCTTATGTGTTAGGCTATTAATATGTCTTGTCTCCCTTTGGAAAGTATACCAAGTGGCACTTATCTTGCTTAAGAACGTATGTTACACGATGTTGGGTAGTTAAAATATTTTGAGATGTTAAAATAGGTGGTGCAGACCTTATGTTATGTATTGGGTGTTGAATCAATAATTATTGATTCCTCTTTGGAGTGTTACTCCAACCTGGGTGCTCTTCTCCCTTAGCACAGGTGTTATGTAGATATAGACACTTTTCTCCTTTAGTGTAGGTGTTATGTATGTATGGGCATGTTCGTTCTTTCTTTCTTTGTGCCAAGTGGCATAATATACCTTATATTGATATGGTAAGTGGAATAACCTTCCCTTGCATACAACCAATTCTTCAATGTATCTATTCCCTTGATGCTATCTTAATACCTATTCTTGTCAACTTCCTTTTCAAGTTTGTTTAGCTTCTTTGTGATAGCAAGGTGTGTGATGGCTCTTCTCCAACATAGATGGCTTTATCAATGAATATGGTTGTTTGTGTACTTCTATTTCTTGGGTAACTATTGATATTATCCTTTACACCTTGTCTTTGC
Source organism: Wollemia nobilis (assembly GCA_028583015.1). Taxonomy (NCBI): domain Eukaryota; kingdom Viridiplantae; phylum Streptophyta; class Pinopsida; order Araucariales; family Araucariaceae; genus Wollemia; species Wollemia nobilis. The sequence goes on from JAQPPZ010000030.1 coordinate 3,350,108, forward strand.
CAACTATATTGTGTTATTTTTCAACTTGCACTATGATGCTATGGCTTACCTTACTATTTTCCTTCTTGCTATAGGTTTTCCATCATGACATGTATATTTTACTATGACACTACTTTCGTATGACTATAGCACCAAAAATGGTGTCCTTTGACACCTTGAAGAGAATGATATCAAGCCCTCTAGATGGCTTTACTCATTAGCATAGTATATTGTGCTTTATACTTGACAATGGCTACCACTTATAGACTGTAAAAATATGCTACATTGGTATCTTTGAGACACTCAAGCTTTGTATCCTTTTGTATCTTTATTTATAGACTGAGTATGACAACTTCCTTCACTAAGTTGTGGCCGTTATAAGCTCCTTTTTTGTGGCTTATTTACACCAAGATATGTTGTAGGTTTCCTATGCTTAATGGTGTCTCTTGACACTCCAACTTAATCCTGCTTGTGCACTATTTTTTCTCCTTAACTTAATACTTAATGCACTTTTAATAACTTTTAAGAATAACTAGTATAGTGCACTATAAATTTCTCCTTATTGCTCCTTTGAATGAACTCTTAAAAATAACTTGAAATATGCAATATAATCTAAGCAACTTTCAATTAAAAGTAATGTCTTCTTTTCTTTCACTAAAATGTAGGATGTTGATATTTTTCTTTCTTTTGAAATATATCTAACTCCTATATTTGATGTGTAGGTTTTAACCTTATAAGAAACTATCTTCTACACTCCCTTGAATACTTTAATATGAAACTTACTCCTTTGCAACTTTAACCTCTAATTTGGTGCTTAATGGAACTTAATAATGAACCAAATAATAAAAGTTCAAATAATGAACCTTTTGCACCTAAGTTGCTTACCTTTATGACTCCGTAGATGATGGATTTCTTGGTGATTAGGTTTACCAAAATTACTACCCTTTACTATATGAAATCATAGCTCTTCCTTGCTATCCAAAACAAAAATTTAACTCACCAATTCATAGCTTTGGAAATATTCTAGCTTGTTGCCTGAAAATATAGTTTGGTGGCTTTAACTCTCATTTAGATGCTCCCTTGAACTCTAAAATTTAGTAGCTATTAATGCTGCCCAAATTGCTACTTTCTTACTGAATTCAAATCTAAAATTTCTAGATTGCAAAGCAGTCAATTTCTCCTCTAGAGTATTGTCCTTGAATCTCACAAATTTGGTAGGAAAATCCTCCAAATTGTAGTTGAGATTTTCTTTCAAGAACCCTTCACTTTTTTGTTGCAAAACCAACAATCTCCTTTTTTTGAAATAGCCTTCAATAGAAATATCCAAATCTCTCAAATTTGTTGCATTCTTCTAACACAAGTTTATATTGAGAGGGGGGTGAACAGTATAAGACACAAATTTTACTTTTATTTTCAAAGAATTTAAATATCATCAATTGCAATAATGAAACAATGCACAAATCATCACACACATAAGAGACATGGTTAACCCAATGGGGGCTACATACACAAAGAAATATTGCTTATAATTTCTCAATAAATTTCATGGGCTTCAACCCACAGGAGATACCAATCCCCTATTACAATGTTTGTGGACACCAATCCACAGGAGATACCAATCCCCTCTCAAGTTTTGTGGACAACACTCCACTCTATTATGGTTTTATGGAAACCACTCCACAAGATACACTAATCCCCTCTACTCTAGTTTTATGGACACCACTCCACTCTATTCTGGTTCTATGGACACCACTCCACTCTATTTTAGGTTTTTGGACACCACTCCATAGGAGATACCAATCCCATCTGGTTTGGTTATGTGGACGCAACTCCACTCTGTTATGGTTTTGTGGATGCCACTCCACAAGAGACATAAATCACTTATGTTCTAATTCTGTGGACACCACTCCACTCTGTTCTAGTTCTGTGGGCACCATTCCACTTTGTTCTAGTTTTGTGGACACCACTCTACAGGAGACACCAATCCCCTCTGCTCTAGTTTTGTGGACACCACTCCACTCTATTCTGGTTTTGTGGACACCAATCCACAAGAGATACAAATATCCTCTTATCTGGTCTGCTCCAAAGCTTACTCATAACTCTACTCAAATTTGCTCATAACCTACTCATAAATCTACTCAAATATGCTCGTAAAACCTGCTCAAATCTGCTCACAAAACCTACTCAAATTTTATTACAAAGCCTTCTCAAACCTGCTCAATCATGCTCACAAGGTTTGATCAATCTTGCTCACAAATTTGCTCAAATTTTCTTACAAAACCTGCTTAAACCTACTCACAAATCTGCTCACAACACCTACTCAAATCTGATCCAAATAATGCTCATCTATTCCCAAATATTGCATACAAAACAATGCTCATCTATTCCTCAATGCACTTTCCTCAACTAAAGAAATTCAGACATATTCTACCCATAATTATTTTATCTTCATGAACATATAGAGAATGATATGCACTAGACAAATACCTAATATGTTGTTCACATTCATTAAGTTTGTCGCTTTTATATGTCTCACATTTATTACATCAAAAGGTAGTTTTAGTCAAGCACTAGATAAATAACCTGGAAATTGTTGATCTTCACCTTCACTTCAAAACCAATCAAAATGCACAAATATATCCTTTTTATCTACTTTCAAAATCAATCATGAACAATACACAAACTTGCTTATAAATTTAATCTATAACTCTTGTACATTCACTCTCTTATTTCAATCAATAACCAATGCACATCTAATCATTCCTTATACCTCCAACCATATGACAACAAAATATTTTCTTCAACCAAAATACTTTGAGAAAGGAATTAAATCACCATAACTCTAAATCTACCTCAATGATTATGATGAGCTTTCCAAACCCGTCTTAACAAAAATAGTTCCCTTTTTGTTCCTTAAAAAATCTGGTTAGTAATTTTCTCTTTCTTGCATAGATATTAATCCCCATTTTTAATATTCAAAATATAATTTAAAATCAATCACAATTACACCTTATATCTCCTTTTTCTAACATGCACAAGTACAAATAAATTTAACCATAATACACCTTATATCTCCTTTACTAATGCACAAATGAATTTAATTTTATAACTTCCTCACACAATATGCAAAATATAATTTTGAATTAATCACAATACACCTTATGACTCCCTCACACAATATGCAAAATGCAAGTTTCAATTAATCACAATATACCTTATGACTCCCTCACACGATATGCAAAATATAATTTTTAATTAATCCCAATACACCTTATAAATACCTAACACAATAACACACAATGCAAACCTTATATTTCTCTAAAAATAAATTTGCATAAAAATAAATTTGCATAATCAATTCAAAACCTTATGCCTCCCTAAATTTAATTTAATAAAAAATTCTTTTGCCCTTACCACACACAACCACCACGAATCGACCTCGTGACCTCCTACTCGCCTACGCTCTAGTGGAAGCTAGGATATTGTTCGAGCTAGCCGTCTGCACGAAAAACAAAGTACAAAATTTTTATTTTAAGGTGTTTTTTCAAAATTTTATCTGACCAAAAACTTAGCAAAACGATGTCACCGTAAATCGAACCCGAGACCTCCTATTTGTTGAGCAAGATGTAGAAAAAGTATTGTCATTGTTGTCAACACAAACAGACAGACCAGTTGATGCAGTGGACAAGAGTTCAGAGGTCAGTGAGATCATGTACAGTAAGTTTCCAGGAAGACAGAAGTGGCCCAGATTCAAAAAATCAAAGAAAAAGACAAGAAAACTGTCACGATATCGCGACATGTTTTTTGTCACGATTTCGCGACATCTCGGAGGAGAGAGAAAATGCTGTCAAAATTGTCACGATTTCGTGACATGGCCGAGGAGAGAGAAGGCACAAGGCAAACTGTCGCGATTTCGTGACATGTTGGAGGCAAAGAAGCCAAGTGGAAAAATTGTCACGATTTCACGACATGTTGGAGGCAAAGAAGCCAAGTGGAAAAACTATCGCGATTTCGCGACATGTTGGAGGCAAAGAAGCCAAGTGGAAAAACTGTCGCGATTTCGCGACATGTTGGAGGCAAAGAAGCCAAGTGGAAAAACTGTCGTGATTTCGTGACATGTTGGAAGAAAAGAAGCCAAGTAGAAAAACTGTCACGATTTCGCGACATGTTGGAAGCAAAGAAGGCAAGTAAGAAAACTGTCGCGATTTCGTGACATGTTTGGAGAAAAAGCGCTAAGGAAGAAAACTGTCGCGATTTCGCGACATGTTTGGAGAAAAAGCGCTAAGGAAGAAAACTGTAGTGATTTCGTGACATGTTTGGAGAAAAAGCGTTAAGGAAGAAAACTGTCGTGATTTCGCGACATGTTCGGAGAAAAAGTGCCAAGGAGGAAAAGTGTCGTGATATCGCGACATGTCAGGTTTTCGCGACCCGAAGAGGAGAGAGAAAGCATGAAGGCAAAAGTGTAGCAATTTCACTACATGTTGAAGTTTCACGAGCCGAAGCAAAGTTTAGATGCCAAGGAACAAAAGTGTAGCGATTTCGCTACATGTTGAAGTTTCATGGGCCGAAGCAAAGTTTAGATGCCAAGGAACAAAAGTGTAGTGATTTTGCTACATGTTGAAGTTTTGTGGGCCGAAGCAAAGTTGGAAGTGCAAAGGGAAAAAGGTGTAGCGATTTCGTTACATGTTGGATTTTCGGAGGCCGAAGCAAAGAGAAAGTGCAAAGGGAAAAAGGTGTAGCGATTTCGCTACATGTTGGATTTTCGGAGGCCGAAGCAAAGAGAAAGTGCAAAGGGAAAAAGGTGTAGCGATTTCGCTACATGTTGGATTTTCGTGGGCTGAAGCAAAAGAAAAGTGCAAGGAACAAAAATGTAGCGATATCGCTACATGTTGGGATTTCGCTAGTGCATGAAGAGAGAGTTGTACGAAAGCGAAAGATGTTGCGATTTCGTGACATGTCTGGATTTCGCTAGTGCATGAAGAGAGAGTTGTACGGAAGCGAAAGGTGTCGCGATTTCACGACATGTCTTGATTTCGCTAGTGCATGAAGAGAGAGTTGTACGAAAGCGAAAGGTGTCACGATTTCGTGACATGTCTTGATTTCGCTAGTGCATGAAGAGAGAGTTGTACGAAAGTGAAAGGTGTCACGATTTCATGACATGTCTTGATTTCGCTAGTGCATGCAAAGAGAGAGTTGTACGAAAGTGAAAGGTGTCATGATTTCACGACATGTAAGGTTTTCATGGTTAAAAGCCGAAGAAGCATACACAGGGATAGTTGCAGAATAAAATCTTGTAGCAAAACAAGAACTGTTATAGGTGGGGTTACAAAAATGCTACACGTGTAACAAGCAGACAGAATCTATAGTGGCTGACAGAATCTAAAGAAAACCAGGAAGAATGTATTATAATAATAAGTCTACCGTAGTGGATGCGCGGTGCGGCGGTAAGATCATGGGAAATGAGAAATACAAAAAGTATGGGCCGTAATAAAATATAATATATTGCAGTAAAAATACAAAAGCCGAGAAAGCGCAGATAGCATAGGCTACAATAGTATAACAGAAAGAAAACATGGCAGCATGAGTGCTGTTGTGAATCCAAGGTACTTCAGGATTTGTGCAAAAAGCATGCACTGTAACTGTAAGTGTAAAATGAGCGGGAAAAGCATGAACCAAAAATAGAGAAGATGTACTGCCAGAGATAAAAAAGAAAAAGTTAAAAAATTAGAATGTTGGTGTTGTTACACAAAAGAAAACTGTAAGAGAGAACAGAAGAATGATAGAGCGCCAAAATGAGCAGAGAAAACTGTCAGAGCGTGTCAGAAAGAAAGTGACTAAAATACAGAGCGTGTCAGAGACAGTGTGGCAGAAAGCATGCGGTAGCATGGGTACAGTAGTGGGTCTGCAGTGCATCGGATTGAACGCAGCTGAGAAAGCCTGGCAAAATGGAGGGAAAAGTAGAGCCGTTTGAAATGAGCCATTGCTATGAGCCAAAAACAATGAGCCGGTATAAAGAGCTAAAAAGTGAAGTAAGAGAGGTTACTGAAACCGGGTTTTATTCTTGAAAAATTGAAAGAGAGGTTTTGGTAAGAAATAGAACATATTGAGTCTCTAACAATTCTCCTTATGCTTCTATGAGATTGATTTGAGTGAGCAATAGACCAGTGAGGGTCTTGTAAAAGAGAAGGCATTTTTATGTCAATCAAATATTCAAAATAAGAGATCCAAGTTGGTGCTTGGAATAAGGGGTTGGTGCTCCTTTCTGTTGTAGCAAAAAAATCAGGGGTTGGTGCTCCTTCCAGTGGGTGCTGGTAAATTATTTGTAAAGTTGAAACTTTGCAAAGGCTCGGATTTGGATGGTAGTCCAAACAGTCAACTTTTGAGGAGTAGCCAAATAAGTGAACCTCGTTACATCTTGTGTTGTGTGATGCTCTTGTGTTATACTTGCTGTATCTATTTTTGAGCTTGCATTATTTCAGCATTAAGTGTTACAGATTTAATTTTTAAATAGGTGCACTGATTCAACCCCCCCTCTTAGTGTCATTGTGAGAATATCAATTGGTATCAGAGCTAGGTTCCTGAACAAGATCAATCAGCTAAGGTGATCTTGGAAGAATCACAATGGTCGGTGGTGAAGGATTTTCATCCAACAAAGCTCCTCTGTTCGATGGAACCAATTACTCCTTCTGGAGACTCAGGATGCAGACTTATCTGTGTGCTTTGGGATATGACATTTGGGAGTCAGTAGAAAGTGGATACATAATACCCACTGCTTCTCCAACATATGCTGCTGAGAAGAAAAAGTTTGAGAACAACTCTAAAGCAAAGAATGCTATAATGTGTGGGTTAGTAGACAGTGAACTGATAAGGATCATGAGCTGTAAAACGACAAAAGACATGTGGGACAAACTATAGAGCATTCATGAAGGAGACGACAAGATCAAGGAAGCCAAGCTACAAACGCATCGAGCCCAGTTCGAAGCATTAAAGATGAATGACGATGAGAACATAGAGGCCTATATGCTGAGAGTCAATGGAATCATTAATGCGATTAGAGGACTCGGTGAGGAAATGGAAGATGTAGTTGTCGTGAAAAAGGTACTAAGAACTCTTCACAAAAGATTTGATTCTAAAGTTTCTGCAATAGAAGAAGCTAAAGATCTAAATACTTTTAGCATGGATGAAATGCATGGTTCTTTAACTGCATACGAAATGAGAATAGGACAAACTAAGCCCTCGGACAGAGAAGCTACTTTTAAAGCACACAAAAATATAAAAGCTAAACAAGAATCTGAGGAAGAAGAATATTCAGATGAAACAGAAGCAAAATTTTTTAGGAAACTAATAAAGGGTAAAGGAAAGTACAGAGGAAAGTTACCATTTAAGTGTTTCAACTATGGAGGCATCGGGCACTTTGCAGCTAAATGCCCAATGAATGAGAAAAACAAAAGTGGTGAAGGGTCACACCAAGAAAGAAGTGACTGGAAGAAGAAACCACATTTTAGAAAAAGAAACTTCAAGAAGAAAAGTTTCATTTCCAAGAATGTCAACTCTTCTGAAGACAGCTCCGGTGAGGATTCTGAGGTTTCTGAAGAAGAAATAGGTGAAGCTTTGTTCATGGCATTTGAAGAAGAAAGAACAGAGGAGACCCAGGAGTGTAATGAGAAACCTGAAGATGAGGCTGAAGTTTATCTGGAAGGTGAGTTAGTTGCTGCTCTTAAAGAACTGAGCTCAAAAAGGAAAAAGAATAAAAAGGTTTCAAGAAAGCTTGAGGATGCCAATGAAATAATAAACAACTTGAAAGTACAGACAGATGAATTTAAGAAAATGTCTAAAGTTCTTGATGTACAATTAACTATAAAAACAGATGAATGCAACAAGCTAGAAGAAGACATTGTTAAGTTAAGGATGCAGCTAGAGGAGATGAATAGGAAATTGAGTTATCATAAGTTTGAAGACAAGATCTGTAAAAGTCGGATAAAATGTTAAATAACCAAAGGCCTTTCGACATCAAATTTGGTTTGGGCTTTGATGAAGGAGAATCATCAAAGGGTTCAAAGGCCTTAAATGTAGAACCCATAAAGAAAGAAGAAAAGATCAGAGTTGATCTAGAAAAAACAAATCATGCCAAAGAAAGCAATAATGCCAGACTCAAGAAGAGTACCGACAAATATGGATTCACAAAAGTCACACATCCAAGAAGGAGAAGATTCATGGCTCCTACTTCAAACTGGAAAATATCTGCACCCAGGTTTAATCATTCCTTTTTTGGTTATTGTTTTAAATGCAATGCTTATGGTCATAAAATTTCAAATTGCAGGTATAATATAGGACAAAGGAATTTCAATAGTAGAAATGTTTTTTCACCTTTGATAGAATATGCAGTAGAATGTTATAACTTTCATAACTTTGGACATATTGCAAGAAATTGTCGTAGCTCTTTTGCAGGAAATAAAAATCAGGGAAGAAAATATCAACCAAATGGATTGAAACAAAACAGAAAATTTCTCGAAAAACAGGCACAAGTCAATGAAAGGGAAAAGGCTAAACAAGTATCCAAAACTACAGTCAAACCAGAGTGGAGAGAAAAGGAGCAACCCAAGGAAGAAAAGGAATCCTTGATTGTACAGACAACATTCAAAGCACAGAACAAATCTGCACCATGGATACTAGATAGTGGATGCTCCAGTCACATGACAGGTGACAAACAAAAATTTGAGAAATTACAGAAATATGAAGGTGGTTCTGTAAAATTTGGAAATAATGATGGAGCCAAGATAGTTGGCAAAGGATCAATCAAGATAAGTGACGAAAAAATAAAATCTAAAGAAGTATTGTTTGTTATTGGTCTGAAGCATAACTTGTTGAGCATAAGTCAAATTTGTGACAAAGGTCATGAAGTAATTTTTAAAAAGCAAGGTTGTGAAGTAAGAAAAGCAAACAGTGGGAAGTTGATAGCCACTGGATTGAGGACTTCTAGAAATCTGTATACTCTCTCAGAGACTTCAGAAGGATCGTGCATGATTGGACAGGAAGATGAAAATTGGTTGTGGCACAAGAGGCTCGGTCATATAAGCTTTGACAATCTGGTAAAAATCAGCTCAAAAAGGGCAGTAAGAGATATACCCACTATTGGCAAACCTTCAAATAGCATATGTGCTTCATGCCAAAAGGGGAAACAAACTAGAGCCACATTTAAATCAAAGGAGTACTTTACCAGCAAACCTTTAGAACTAATTCATACTGATTTATGTGGACCCATGAGAACACAAAGTTTAAATGGTGATAAATATTTTATGCTGTGCATAGATGACTATTCCAGAATGACCTGGATATTCTTTTTGAAGCAAAAATCTGAAGCTTTTGAAATGTTCAAGACTTTCAAAAACCAAGTTGAAAATGAAACAGAAAGAGGATCAAATGTTTAAGATCAGATAGAGGAGGAGAGTTCATCTCGGAGGAGTTTGAAGAATACTGTCAAAAATATGGGATCAGAAGACAGTTTTCAGCAGCAAGGACACCTCAGTAGAATGGTGTTGTAGAGAGAAAGAACAGAACTGTACAGGAAATGGCACGGACAATGTTGACTGAAAGCAAAATTGCAGACATATTTTGGAAAGAGGCAGTTCATACTGCAGTTTACATCCAAAACAGGTGCATGTTGAGGACACATGAAAGCAAAACCCCTTATGAGCTTTGGTTCGGCAAGAAGGCAACAACAAAATACTTCAAAGTCTTTGGCAGCAAGTGTTACATCAAAAGAATAGAAGATAATCTTGGTAAATTTGAAGATAGAGTTGATGAAGGTATCTTTGTTGGCTATTCATCAAAAAGCAAAGCTTACAAATGCTACAACAAAAGACTAAAGAAAATTGTGGACAGTGCTGATGTTAAATTTGATGAAGATAGGAAACAAACAGTCAGCTGTGAAGAAAACTACCCTATTTATAAAGAAGCTATTGAAGGAGATGAAGAAATGGAAGCATAAGAGAATCAAAAAATTGACCCAGATGATTTAAGTATTGATTCAGAAGTAGAAGAAAACAATAAATTCAAAACTGGAAGCTGGCAAAAAAATCATCCTAGAGAGCAAATCATTGGGGACCCCACAATTGGTGTTAAGACAAGAAGAAGAGTAGTAAGTAACTACTCCCTGTTATCTAGCATTGAACCCAAAAATGTTGCTGAAGCAAGCACAGATGAAAGTTGGATGGAGTCAATAAATGAAGAACTTGATCAGATTGAGAAAAACAAAACCTGGGAATTAGTACCAAGGCCTGCAAATAAAAACATAATTGGTACAAAATGGATTTTTCGAAACAAATTAAATGAAGACGGACAAGTTGTAAGGAATAAAGCAAGATTGGTCTGTAAAGGCTATGCTCAAGTTGAAGGGATTGACTTTGAAGAAACTTTTGCACCAGTGGCCAGACTTGAAGCAATTAGACTGTTTCTGGCTTTAGCAGTTCACAGGAATTTCAAAGTTTATCAGATGGATGTGAAATCAACATTTCTGAATGGAAATCTTGAAGAAGAAGTTTATATTGAACAACCAGATGGTTTTCAACTCTGTGATAATCCCAAATTTGTTTGCAAGTTGAAGAAAGCATTGTATGGCTTGAAACAGGCACCCAGAGCATGGTATGCAAGACTGGACAACTATCTCACTCAGCAAGGGTTCAAGAAAGGTATGGTGGACAACAATTTATATATCAAAACAGAGAATGGCAATCTTATTGTCCTTGTTGTTTATGTAGATGATATAATATTTGGCAGCAGCAATGATGAGTCATGTAGAGACATAGCAAATAAAATGCAGAAAGAATTTGAAATGTCTATGATTGGTGAACTTTCATATTTCCTCGGACCGCAAGTTAATCAAACTGAAAAGGGAATTTTTATTTCTCAAGTAAAATATGTGAAAGAAATGCTGAAAAAGTTCACAATGGAGGATAGTAAACCTGTTAGCACTCCTATGATAACAGGCTGCAAGTTAAGCAAGGATGACAAATCTCCAGATGTTGATCAAACAATGTACAGATCTATGATTGGGAGCCTGCTGTATTTGACAGCCACCAGACCAGACATCTTACAGGCAGTTTGCATGGTTGCAAGATTTCAAGCTAGTCCAAAAGAGACTCATGTGACAGCTGTGAAGAGGATTTTTAGGTACCTCAAGGGTACTATGGAGTATGGGTTATGGTATCCAAAAGGAAAAGACTTCACTCTGATTGCATATTCAGATGCAGATTGGGCAGGATGTATAGATGACAAAAAGAGTACCAGTGGAGGTGCATTTTATCTTGGAGACAGATTGGTAGCATGGCACAGCAAGAAACAAGAATCAGTCTCTCTATCCATAGCAGAAGCAGAATACATTGCAGCAACAACATGTTGTACACAGATATTATGGATGAGACAAACACTGAAAGATCTAGGTATTAATTTCCAAGAGCCAATTTCAATTAAATGTGATAATACCAGTGCTATTAACATCTCAAAGAATCCAGTTATGCATTCCCGCACCAAACATATTGCAATCCGGTATCACTTCTTGAAGGATAAAGTTGCAGAAGGAGAGGTCAAATTGGATTTTGTTCCAACTACAGAGCAAGTAGCAGATATATTCACCAAACCATTACCCAAGGAAGTTTTTGAGTACCTTCGGAGTAAGTTGGGAGTGGTCACATTTCCCAAGAACTGACTATCAATTGGGATCACATTCTCAGGGGGAGCATTTATGCCTATGTTTATAGTTTTGCTCACATTCATGATTTTTGCTAACTATAACAATATGTGTCTGAGAATGTTGTGCATAGACTCAGGGGGAGTCTGCAGCAACCCTTTGGTATTATTGTCAAAGGGGGAGAAGAATTACAAAAAATTGCATGAGTGTTGCCAACAATTCCAAAGGGGGAGATTGTTGAGCAAGATGCAAAAAAAGTATTGTCATTGTTGTCAACACAAACAGACAGACCAGTTGATGCAGTGGACAAGAGTTCAGAGGTCAGTGAGATCATGTACAGTAAGTTTCCAGGAAGACAGAAGTGGCCCAGATTCAAAAAATCAAAGAAAAAGACAAGTAAGAAAACTGTCGCGATATCGCGACATGTTTTTTGTCACGATTTCGTGACATCTCGGAGGAGAGAGAAAATGTTGTCAAAATTGTCACGATTTCGTGACATGGCCGAGGAGAGAGAAGGTGCAAGGAAAACTATCACGATTTCACGACATGTTGGAGGCAAAGAAGCCAAGTGGAAAAACTGTCGTGATTTCGCGACATGTTGGAGGCAAAGAAGCCAAGTGGAAAAACTGTCACGATTTCGCGACATGTTGGAGGCAAAGAAGCCAAGTGGAAAAACTGTCGTGATTTCGCGACATGTTGGAGGCAAAGAAGCCAAGTGGAAAAACTGTCGCGATTTCGCGACATGTTGGAAGAAAAGAAGCCAAGTAGAAAAACTGTCGCGATTTCGCGACATGTTGGAAGCAAAGAAGGCAAGTAAGAAAACTGTCACGATTTCGTGACATGTTCGGAGAAAAAGAGCTAAGGAAGAAAACTGTCGTGATTTCGCGACATGTTGCGAGAAAAAGCGCTAAGGAAGAAAACTGTCGCGATTTCGCGACATGTTCGGAGAAAAGCGCAAGGAACAAAAGGTCGTGATTTGACGACATGTTTCGGAGAAAAAGCGCCAAGGAGGAAAAGTGTCGCGATTTCGCGACACGTCGTGTTTTCACGAACCAAAGAGGAGAGAGAAATCACGAAGGCAAAAGTGTAGCGATTTTGCTACATGTTGGAGTTTCGCGGGCCGAAGCAAAGTTTAGATGCCAAGGAACAAAAGTGTAGCGATTTTGCTACATGTTGGAGTTTCGTGGGCCAAAGCAAAGTTTAGATGCCAAGGAACAAAAGTGTAGCGATTTCGCTACATGTTGAAGTTTCACGGGCCGAAGCAAAGAGAAAGTGCAAAGGGAAAAAGGTGTAGCGATTTCGCTACATGTTGGATTTTCGGAGGCCGAAGCAAAAGAGAAAGTGCAAAGGGAAAAAGGTGTAGCGATTTCGCTACATGTTGGATTTTCGTGGGCTGAAGCAAAAGAAAAGTGCAAGGAACAAAAATGTAGCGATATCGCTACATGTTGGGATTTCGCTAGTGCATGAAGAGAGAGTTGTACGGAAGCGAAAGGTGTCGCGATTTCGTGACATGTCTTGATTTCGCTAGTGCATGAAGAGAGAGTTGTACGGAAATGAAAGGTGTCACGATTTCGTGACATGTCTGGATTTCACTAGTGCATGAAGAGAGAGTTGTACGGAAGCGAAAGGTGTCACGATTTCGTGACATGTCTTGATTTTGCTAGTGCATGAAGAGAGAGTTGTACGGAAGCGAAAGGTGTCACGATTTCGTGACATGTCTTGATTTTGCTAGTGCATGAAGAGAGAGTTGTACGAAAGCGAAAGGTGTCACGATTTCGTGACATGTAAGGTTTTCACGGTTGAAAGCCGAAGAAGCATACATAGGGACAGTTGTAGAATAAAATCTTGCAGCAAAACAAGAACTGTTACAGGTGGGGTTACAGAAATGCTACACGTGTAACAAGCAGACAGAATCTATAGTGGTCGATAGAATCTGAAGAAAACCAGGCAGAATGTATTATAATAATAAGACTACTATAGTGGGTGCACGGTGCGGCGAAAAAGAGCACGAGAAACGAGAAATACAAAAAGTATGGGCCGTAATAAAATATAATATATTGCAATAAAAATACAAAAGCCGAGAAAGCACAGATAGCATAGGCTGCAATAGTATAACAGAAAGAAAACATGGCAGCATGAGTGCTGTTGTGAATCCAAGGTACTTCGAGATTTGTGCAAAAAGCATGCGCTGTAACTGTAAGTGTAAAATGAGCGGGAAAAGCGTGAACCGAAAATAGAGAAGATGTACTGCCAGAGATAAAAAAGAAAAAGTTAAAAAATTAGAATGTTGGTGCTGTTACACAAAAGAAAACTGTAAGAGAGAACAGAAGAATGATAGAGCACCGAAATGAGCAAAGAAAACTGTCAGAGCATGTCAGAAAGAAAGCGATTGAAAGACAGAGCGCGTCAGAGACAGTGTGGTAGAAAGCACGCGGCAGCATGGGTACAGTAGTGGGTCTGCAGTGCATCGGATTGAACGTAGCTGAGAAAGCCTAGCAAAATGGAGGGAAAAGTAGAGCCATTTGAAATGAGCCGTTGCTATGAGCCAAAAACAATGAGCCGGTATAAAGAGCTAAAAAGTGTTACTGAAACCGGGTTTTATTCTTGAAAAATTGAAAGAGAGGTTTTGGTAAGAAATAGAACATATTGAGTCTCTAACAATTCTCCTTATGCTTCTATGAGATTGATTTGAGTGAGCAATAGACCAGGTGAGGGTCTTGAAAAAGAGAAGGCATATTTATGTCAATCAAAGATTCAAAATAAGAGATCCAAGTTGGTGCTTGGAATAAGGGGTTGGTGCTCCTTTCTGTTGTTGCAGAAAAATCGGGGGTTGGTGCTCCTTCCAGTGGGTGCTGGTAAATTGTTTGTAAAGTTGAATCTTTGCAAAGGCTAGATTTGGATTGTAGTCCAAACAGTCAATATTTGAGGAGTAGCCAAATCGGTGAACCTCGTTACATCTTGTGTTGTGTGATGCTCTCTTGTTATACTTGCTGTATCTATTTTTAAGCTTGCATTATTTTAGCATTAGGGGCTACAGATTTAATTTTTTAAATAGGTGCACTGATTCACCCCCCCTATTCTATAATGCTCTAGTATAGGCTCGGCTACCATCTGGGATAGCCACCCAAATGGAATCTCTAAATGCACTGTCTCCTTATTATTTTCATTTTCTATTCTACCTCCAAAGACGTGTCCACTTCCCCTTTTGCTCTCTACGAATTACATACGTAAGAATTTTTGATTTGCGCTCCTTGCTCACCTTGCACAGATGAATTAATACTCCCCATATATATATATATATTGTTTTCACATGGAATGTCTACGCTATATTTTGCTTATATATTTTTAACTTAATGCTTGCTCTCATGAAATTGGTGCCTTTTAAAAATTACACTTGTTTATATTATAATATTTTAAATTTTTGGATTTAAATATTATAATATTTACTTTTTAAACCTTTGTTCAAAGCCTTTTATAATTTCAAAACTTTTATCCCAAGATTTTAATCTTTTGTCCTTCTTTTAAACCTTTTGTCCCAACCACTTTTAAATCTTTGTCCATCTCTTTTATAATATTTAAATTTGATGTTTAAATATTATAATCCTCAAAAATAATTGCCTTGCTTTGCAATAAACTTTCCTTGTAATATATATTTGCCCTGGATGATTTTCCACTATTTTCTATTTATCAAACCCATCTTTGACCTCAATGATATATTGTCCATCCTTATAAACTTTTCACCCTTGAAGAATATTTCATGCTCCTTTGACATCAATGACAACTCAATATTTACAACATCTTCTAACTCCTTTCTCCTTTAGCCTCCTTGCTGAATTTTGACTTCAACTTTGGCCTATCTAGTGGCCTTATTATCAAGATTTTGATTGTCTTTAGGTCTTCACTATTCTCCTTCAAAATTTGGCTAACTCCTTGCCAAATCCTTCTTATTTTGGGCTTGTTGTCGGATGGCAACAATTATCCCAAAAAACTCCTTTATTAGGAACTTCTCCTTGCTAGTAAATTTCTCCAATGAGTTCTCCTAAACTCTTCTCCAATGGCCTTCTATAAATCTCCTTCAATGGCATTCACTTCCTTTCTCCTCCACTTGAGACCTCTTCTCTAAGATCTTCAAAATTACAACTTCTCAAGTATTTTTTTTAATACTTCAATGAGACCTTCCTTGATCTCTTGAATCTGCTTCTTTTAAAATTTGGAACAGGACCTTTGCTAGTCCTTATCTATCTTTAATATTTCAAAACTAGAAGTTCTTCAATGGGACCTCTTATGGGTCTCTTCAGCTTCTTGATCTGATTTCTTCTCCTTCAATCTGCAATCTGCAGTCTTCAATCTTTAATGGAGATCACCAACCCCCAATATTCTCCTAGACTCTTTTCTAGAGTCTGTACTTCCTCCAATATATAGTGAGGCTCCTTTGACATTTTTTTCTCTTCTACAATCTGCAGGTCTACAACTCTTGCAATGGGACCTTTTCTCTAAGGCCTCCTAATTTTTAGTCTTTAACTTTTTGCTTTTGGTGTTGGATTTATTCTAAAGAAGATATTCTTCCTAGCTTTCTTGTAAGAAGCTTCCCAACTTTCTTTGAATCTTCACTAGTTGATTTGTCAATCTAGTAAATAAATGTTGAGTCCTAGTCTTCACGAGTTTTTCTACAACTCTGTGAAAAAACTCCAACCAAATGTATTTTTAAAGATTTTGAAAATGAGATTTTTGATCTCCTCTCAATATCTCTTGTGGCTTTCCCTATTTCCTATCGATCTACCGTGTGTTCTGATACCATTGTTAGATTTTGATGATTTATATTAAAGGAAATGCAACCACAAGATGTAAAATGAGAAAGCAATGATAACTATATGATAATGACACTATAATATGCAGGAAAACTATAAGATAAAATTCTGCAATAACTCAAAAATATACCATTAATGGATGCTCACAAAAATAGTATAATGTATTATAATGGAGGACATAAGCACTTCAAATTTCAATGAAAGAACTACATTGCACTCTAACTACTAATCACTATAGTAACTTCAATCTCTCTCTCTCTCTATATATATGTCTATACTTCAAGGCATATATATAGGAGGATATGTGCCTTGGCCTTTACTCTACCCATGACTCTTCATTCACCTATCCTATAATCATGTACATGTGGACTATACACACATTTACATCATTGCACATTCTAACACTTGTGCATATATTACTTGCTTGAAATATCTATTTAAACCTTAATATAAAATAAAATCCTAATCTATAAATGTACCCAAGGTGGTACATTAACATGTTCCAAATAATGTAATATACTCTAACAAAATGCAAACAGGAAAGATCCTAGGACTAGATGAGATCCCCATTGAATTTTATCAATTTTTTTAGGAAATTATGGGTCAAGCAGTGGTGGAGTCATTGGAAGAAATTAGATAAAGTAAGCAAATGTTAAAAGGCTTGAATCATACTATTATAACTTTAATTCCTAAGGGCCCACCTAGTTAGATAATTAATAAATATTGGCCTATTTCACTATGTAATGTAGTATACAAGATATTAACAAAGCTTATGGCAAAGAGGTTAAAACCTTTTTTACCAAATTTGATTTCAAGTGAGCAAGGTGGTTTTGTTGAAGGCAGATAAATTCTAGATGGAATAGTAGTGGCCTAGGAGGTGATACACACAATATCCAAGCAAAATGACCTAGGTATGTTTATTAAATTAGATCTTTCTAAAGCCTATGATAGAGTAGACTGGTCCTTTATGCAAAGTATTTTAGAAAAAAATGGGCTTTGTAGAGGGGTGGAGAGACTGGGTAAAATCATGTACATAGACTACATTATTCTCAGTTTTGGTAAATGGTAGTCCCTCTCCCATGTTCACAATAGGAAGGGAACTAAGGTAAGGGGACCCTCTTTCCCCTTACCTTTTTATCCTTTATGCAAATGGTCTAGAGGAACTGTTAAAAAAAGAGAGACAAGAGAGGAGGCTAAGGAGTCTAAAAATAAGTTCTCAGATTGATATAAATCACCTCCAGTTTATAGATAATATTGCTCTTAGTAGTCAAACCAATATCCTAGTAGAAAGAAACATAAAATTATTTTTAGATATATATACTCAAGCTACTGGGCAAACTTTTAATGAAAAACTCTCAAATAGTTTTTTTCAATACAACAAAGAGGGTGAGAGATAAAATTATACAATTATTGAACTTCATGGAATATTCTTTACCCATACAATACTTAGGAGTACCTTTATCTACAAATAAAATAAAAAGTGAAAAGGGTTGATTGACAAACTACAAGTTAAGTTGAGCAACTGGACACACAAATGGCTAAGCTTAGGAGGGAGAATTACAATGATTAAATTTGTGCTACAAGCCCTCCCACTTTATAATTTTTCTATACTTCAGGATCTAAAGGAAATTCTAAAAGATATTAATAAACACACAAGAAATTTTTTGTGATTGGGTGCAAGGGGAGAACGAAAAGTAGCACTATTTGGATGGGAGAAGATATGCCAACCAAAAAAATGAGGATTAGGGATAAGATTTACATCTCAAAGTAGCAAGGCACTAGCTAGGAAGCTATAATGGAGATGGATTACAACTACTGGGGGCTTATGGAGTAAACTATTACAAGCCAAACTTTACCCAATAGTGGTTGAGAAAAACATCCCAAGACATTTTTGTTTTTGGCTACACAATGGATTCCTCTTGTGGTTACAATGCTTGCTATGGAAATAGTAGAGTTAATTTACCATAAAATTTAGGTTTTAACATCAAACACAATATGTGGGTAATCTCAGCCCTTCGATCTTCTTTAATCGATGGCCCATAGTTCTGATCTGCTGCACTTTCCTTGATTTGCTCCCTGCGGCCACGTGTTAGAGATCATCCCTCTTCATATGCGATGGTCGATGTTATCTTACATATGAAGCTTCCATTAGTGGTATGTGTTTCAATACAAATCTAAATCAAAGCCCTTCATTTCCTCCTAATTTATGGTCGATAATCACAATCCATGGTGTCTTCTCCCACTGGTCCATGTGACCAAGTGTCGATCATCAAATGCTAGGGTTACGAGGTGGTCACGTTTCTTGTTTTGGTGCAACGCTTCCTGCCACCTTGCATGGGGTAAGTATTAAAATATTTTTAATACCTTAATATTATGAATACTAAAGGGAAATTGTTTTTTAAACAATAAATTTTTTAAGACTTTTTAATCCAAATTTCCTTATAATTCATGCACGTATACCTCGTTCATTGATGTCTCATTGTCATGCTTTAACATGTGCATTTCATTAGCCTATCATCAATTGCCAAGTCTTAATGTGCATTCTTTCTTTGTTCAACATCTTGCACCATACCTTTCATGTGTACGATCGACCTCCACTTCATATTTTAAAATTTTAAACTTTTATAAACCCCATATGATGTCTTATGTCCACGTAATCACCTCTATTGGTGATATTTAATCCATGTTTTTACCTTCTTCCTACGATGATTTATTAAAATATGCTCACGATGCTCTTCCTTCAACCAATCATAATTGTCCAAGTTATTCTTAGTGCTTCAGTTGTGATTTTTAATGTGCAAAGTTTAGAGTGTCTAGATTTTGTTAAAAATAGAACCTTGCATGCACAATTCCCAAGGTCATTTTAATCGTCTCATTCTACTGTGCATTACTTCCAATACTGAGTCCATGTTTTTATTTTTGCACTGTGATTCTTAGGCTTAAAAACGTCTATGTTATGGTGTTCGTGGATATTTTTAAATATTTATGCAATTTACCCTTTTTCTTCAAAAGCCCTTGCATAGATAATTTTAATATTTACCCTCTATAATCTCTCTTTAACATGTGTCACAAATATGGAATTGGTGACACTTAGATAAAAATATTAGAATTTTTTTATGAAATGCATATTTTTGAAGAAATGCTACAGAAAATGTCTACGAAAAGTGTCTACAGAAAGTAACTATGGAAAGTATCTACAAAAAGTATCTATAGAAAATATCTACAAAAACTATCTACAGAAACTGTATTTATAGAGTTGAAAGAATAATTTTACCTATTTCTTCACTCTCTTTTTTTTCTTCCCCCAAACTGTATTATAAAATTATGAATGAATCTTTTACTTACCTCCCCCAAACTATATTTTGGCTATATAGCCAAAACATGATAGAGAAGATTTTATTTTATAAAAAATTATATTATGAAAAATCCTATATAGTAATTTGTTTTATTTAATTATTTAAGAATATGGGAGATTTATTTATATATTATTTATGCCAAGTCATAAATAGGCTTGTAGAATAATAATTTCTTTGCAAAATGGACTTACCTTCTTGGCTTCTAAATAAGTAATCCCATGGTTTTATTAATAATTTCTGCTAATGCCTTACGGATATTATTTATTGTCTTTATTCCTTTAATTTATTTAAGGAGTTTCATGTGAGAGAAAAATAATAGATTTATCTTGATATCAGTCATCAATATTTGCAAAATAGATCTTCATCAAAGGCTTAAGTGCTTTCAAAACTTGTTTTGGAAGAGAACAATAGGATAGTCATTTTGATATCATCTTGATGGCTTTTCCTATAGAAATGTGCATCTATTTGGTATTCTTATAGGGGTGCAAAGATTTGGGGAATTGGATTCCCAACCACTCTATCAAAGTTTTTATGGGAATTATAACCCTATCCTTACTGCTTTGTCCCTATAAGTGAGTATTAAGGCTTTGGGAATTCAAGCCATATTTTTGTAGGATAAAATGGACTATGATATATGTGTGGAAATGTGATGGTGGTATGGAATGGAAGCTTTATTATGACTTTGTTTGCCTTAGATATAAATGATCTAGAATTTTTTTACAAAGACTCAGACATCCTGTTGATCTTAAACAAATTCATCTATTCATATTACAAATCGATATGATGCTAAGGTTGTCTTAGTGGTTTCAAAGCATCTTAAGGATCAACTATGTGTGCAGTGAATGTTCATTTCTCATTATGAGTAAGGATTGCCTAATCCATTGGTCACTTATACCAACAAGCTAGCTTATATATGAGCGCCCATAGGTCTTGTACAAACTTGTCTCTATCACATAAGGATACCTTATTACTAGGCAGGTTTCATTCAACCCATTACTGTAATGAGGATCACTCCATGGTTTTCAAAATACTAAGAATTCCAGATATTCAATCTCCTTTCCCTTATTTTATTGGATTTTTATTTGGGATACTTCCTCATTTTGAAGGAGAGAAAATAATTTTTATTGATTTTTGGGGTACTTGCTCATTTTGAGGAAAAGCAAGGAAATTGATTTTGGGATACTTGCTCGTTTTGAGAGAGAGCAAGGGATTTTTTTTCAAGGGTGAAGGGGTTTCTTGTCCTTTTTCCAATTCTTTAGCTTTCTAGACCATGCAAATAATTGGATAAGCAGGGGAAACCATTCACTTTTATGGCAATAGTAACTTAATGAGTTAATATTTGCTAAACTTCACAATGTTTTTATTTGTTATAACATGTGTGGTCCAAGAGAAAACTTGATTGACCAGAAGTAACCTATGGTATTTTAAGAATTGCTCGATTTTCAATGGTGATTTTATTAAAATACTAGGGATGGATGAGTGATTGAAAACATAGATTTTGTTTAGCTAACAAAGTGTTATGCATGATGTGGCAATAGTGTTTTCAAACTGATTTGACTAGAAGAGGTATCTCCTTTGAGGATTTTTGCAATAGTATTGAGACTGAAGATTGATGAAAATAAGATGAAAATATTATAGATATTGTAATTCTATGGTGAAACAAAGGAAAAACATAGAGTGATATTTAGTGTAGTTTCATGATAATCTTCTTTCATCGGCCAAGTAGTATAAAAAATTCTTCCATCCATCTCTTTTTTAATTTTTTTACTGGTGCTTTACTCTTCTAGATAAGATGACTAATTATACTATATTCCTTTTTTAATGACTGTACTTATTTATATAACAACAATTTTATTTAGTAGACAATATTTTGTTGCTTTAAGATAGAAAAGAGAATTTTTTTATTTAATAGTAGTTGATTGCATCAACCTGTTGCTTAAGATGGTTTATGTAATGCCCCTAATCCCATTTTTAATATACATATATTTATATTTTATTATTATATATTTTAATAATATATATATATATATATATATATATATATATATATATATTTAAAATACCCAACTCTTTTGATCTAATTGACCTTACTCTTTCCCAGTAGAGTAATTTCTTGTTCTACCAGTAATTTCCTGAGGTTTATAAATGTAGAACAAATAATGCAACTATCCACCATTAGCAACTTTTACTTCTCTTTTCTTCCTCCTTTTTTTTTATAGTTTTCAACAATTTATATATATTTATATATATTTTCTCTTATTTTTTGTTAATGTTTTTGTTGACAATTTAATGTAATCCTACTGTTGTTAAGATTCAATCTACAATTCACATCCAATGAATTTATACAGTCAACCCTTAACACAGTAAGAGAAATAAAATTTCTAATTTCTAAAGCAATTCTACTGTTACTAACACTAGGTGTGATTCACGAACAATGAATCTATATAGCCAATCTTAGCACAATAGGAGGAAAATAAAATTTTTAATTCTAAAGCAATCCTGTTGTTACTAAAATTAGGTGTGATTCACAAACAATGAATCTATACAACTAATCTTAGCACAATAGGAGGAAAATAAAGTTTTTAATTCTAAATCAATCCTGTTGTTACTAAAATTAGGTGTGCTTCATGAACAATAAATCTATACAGCTAATCTTAGCATAATATAAGGAAAATAAAGTTTTCAATTCTAAAGCAATCCTATTGTTACTAAAATTAGGTGCAATTCATGGATTATGAATCTTTACAACTAATCTTAGCATAATAGGAGGAAAATAAAGTTTTAATTCTAAAGCAATCCTACTATTACTAAAATTAGGTGCAATTCATGGACAATGAATCTACACAGCTGATCCTAGCACAACAAGAGTAAAATAAAATATTGCTTGAAAAGTAAATTTTGTTGGAAATGAAATTGTTGAAATAAAAGGTTAAATTGTTGTTACTTATTTGATTATTTAGGAGCATTTCACTATGATTGTGTCACTCAATCATACCTACTTCCTATTTCCACAGGTCAGATAACCCAGACCAAAGCAAGCAATAACAACCACCCAATGCTTGGAAATTTACTAAAATGAAATATTAACTACAAAAGTTGTAAAAATGATTCTAAGGAAAAAGAACTTGACAACGTTGAACAAAGGGGCTTGTTGGGACTTCTTGTGCCACTATGACTTGTATGCACGCCAAGGACTCGTACCTCTTCCCACATACAAGTAATCCTCTCTTCTTGCACAAACAACAGTCTTTGATTAAAAATTATGACACTGCTCTTCTGAAAATGATGCCAAAATATCTAGCTATAGTTACTTAAATTTAAATTTTTCAATCCGGGTTAATCCAGGTTAGATTTAGAGAACAAACAATCCCATATAGATTATTCTACAATCCTTAATAATTTGATTTTATTCCTTTTCCCTAGTCTTGTTTGCAGGAAATAAAAGTTTGCAAGAAATAAAATTGAAGTGAAATTACATTTAATGTAAGAAATGCAATTATGACTTATTCTAAGTTTATGTGGATCCACGTAATGTTTTAATAATGCATTATTTATCTAATGTATTCTATAGTTTTATGATATGTAATTTTAATAAATTTTATGTTCTAATTTTACCCTATGTTCTAATTTTATCTACCATGTTAGTGGGGGAAGAGATTTAGGGACTAACCTTTCGGAGTGGGCCCTACCTTCGAAAGGTTAGTATTAACCCCTTCCTCTTTTTCTACTCTATTTTAACTTTAGTAATCTATTTTAATTTAATTAATCTAATTCTAATTATTTCATGTTTGTAGAAAAATGAAAGGGAAGTTACCAGAGCAAGCAAAGAATAAAGAAATTATGAGATACAGTTACCATATTCAGAAGAAGATATTACTGCTAAAATATCACTTTATTCAAAGCTTCATAACTTGTACAATGTAAAATAGATGCATAATCATTCTTTTGTTCTTTCCTGTGTTCATAAACCTCTGTAACATGGAGAGCTTTGTTTAATTTATAGTTTTACATTATGCTCTCTCAATAGAAGTCTTCAACTTCTTTTTGTTGCATATTGAACGGACTCAAAATAAATCCTAAAATTACATAACAATATAATTTAATATTAATAAATCCTATAATTACTTTTGAACTTCTAAAAATACGTAACATAATCACTAATTTGGACTTATTCCAACAACTACGTAAAAACATAATCACTAACTTAGACTTATTATAACAAAACTACTAATTTAAACTTAGTCCAACAACTTTACCCTTTTCTTTAGGAAGGGACATAAAGCATACATGTAATCTTTATAACAAATCTCATAACAACTTTATGCCCAAATAAAGAATGATGAGTCATCCCATGTGGCATTTGAACTTGTCCATATTTGATTCTCCCACTGCCCATGTGGCATTTGACCAAGTTGTAGCATATGTGGCATGTTTATTATGCGAAACAAGTTTTTCATAGATTTTTCCAGGTTTTTGTAGCACCTTTCCGTAGCATACATCCGTGCATCTCCTCAACATGGCATCCTCGCGGCTGATCTGTCAATGCCTATTATCTAGTTTGTGCCTTGCCTCATCCTACTCTATGAATATCATGCAACGTTGTCCTACAAAAACACACATAACTTACACACTTTTGCGTAAAATACATGCATAAATCATTTTTATGATCAAAGATCAATTTCATTTGTAAATCACATAAATAGGATAAAATGATCATAAAACTATATCTATTTTTATGAATATACAAATAGAAAATGAATCAAATTGCATAAAATACATGTTGTTTTAGCACTTATCAACTATTTCTATAGATTAGATAGGGGTCATATATTTAGTTGAAGTCTAAAGAGGAATACTAATTGCTTATGTTGATTGATAAACTTAAATGTATTACCAATTAAAGAGAGAAAGAAAGGAATCAAGGGTAATATAATTAATCCAAAAGGATGTACCTTGGAGTAATTCATTAAGATGCTATGAGAATTAATCTAGCATAACCCTTAAAAGGAAAAAATTTAGGAAATATCAAGTGGGAAGCATGGATCTTATTTCCTTTCATGAAGGTTGGGAGTGAATTACACAAGTAAGTTTTGTGATAGGCATAGGTATGCCTATGTGGGTATCATGGGGTTGTGATGACCACCTTAACTACCCATCAAGGAGGTGGGGATAGTTAAGCACTGTAATTGATTGATATTCTATCTTGGTGGAAGAATATCTATATTCAAGGTATACGCCTAAAATTTGGTCTGCATGACCTAAGTTGGAAACTAGCTTAAGGGGTCTTAAGTTAGTAAGGGGAAATGGCATTCCTATTCTTGAATAGGTTAACCCCAAACACCGTGGTCAAGAATTTATGCATTTAGGTGAATGGAAGAAATAGAGGGTGACCACATGAAGATGTATTTATACCAAGGAGGTATTAAGGTAAACCTATAGGTCTAAAATAAGAGGGTTACTCCTATCCACAAGATAAACAATGACCATGTTAATTATTGTGAAGTGCATCCTTGGAACTTACTTGGGAAGATTCATCCTTATCATGTTTGGAAATTCATCCTTATGAGATCCCTTGATTTATCCTTAAGTGATCTCTTGGTTTCAAACTTAACTTGATTTAAAAAAACTCTCTAGGAAAGGCTGGATTTTGATGTTCATTATAGTTGGTATAAGAGTTTAATCGTAGGACTAAGAGCTTCCTTGAAAGAAATCTAGGTTGTAAAACTATAACTTACATAGATGAATTTTAGATTATTACATGCTTTGTAAGTTCCATCCTTATTTAAAGTATGGTAATTATGACAAGAATTGTTGAAACAAACTATGGAATCAACCTAGGAACAATTAACTTGATACTTAGAAACTTCAAGTTAGACAAAAAAAATAAAAAAAATATTTTCTTTTATTTATCATATTGATCCATATTACAACATAAAACTGGATTTGGCCAAAGTAATAATCTAGATGAAGCTATGGTTAAAAATTGTGATGTCTTGAAACATGTCCCTTTGATAGAGGTAAACAGAACCTTTACCATAACTGAAACACCACCGAACATCACCACCCACAAAATAATGCATATTACCACCCAACCACTAGATGGTGGTCAAGTTCAATACCGTTTTGCATACTATTTGAATGATAGTTTGTACCATAACATAGCGCATGTGGTATTAATATTCATGAGTAAAAATGATAGTAGGTGGTATAATCATTAATGACTTAATATAGAAACTAGAATTACAACTTGAGTAAATATTATAATCTAACACTACTCTTTAATAGGAAAAATGACCCTCAAACTAAGAAGTGGAAAGAATGTTGCTTCCTGAAGACCAACTAGAGTAGATAGAGATGAGGCTAGGCCTATGGGCAAGAGTTCAAGGAATTCTAATAAAGAGGTAGAAACCCTCTTTGCTATTGTTCATACAATGCAAGAACAAATGGCTCAATATAGGGAACAAATGGAACAACAAAGTAATTTGTTGGAAGCTATTAGAGCTGAAATGAAAAATTCTGAATCAAAAACCCTGAAATAGGTAATCCTATGGTCGAACAAATAGTTGATTTTGATAAAGTAGATCGTGCGACTAGAGCCCTTATAGATGTAGATTTATCCAAAGACTTGAATCATGTCAAGGTAATAAAGTTTGGTGGAAAAGGAAGGGATTTGGATGAGGCTTGGCTAAATGAAGTAGAGATTTATTTCTCCAAAATAAACTACTACCCCATGTCCCTAACAGTCTGGGCCATAGGCAATTTAGTAGAAATATGTTTGGAGTGGTGGAAAACTTTTAGTAAGGAAGAGAAAATTAAGGTAATTCATTTTAAATGAGAAGATTTTGTGAAAACCTTCAAGAATATGTTCCTCACAGAATAATTTTATGTAGAGAAGTATGAGGAATTTACCATGCTCCAGCAGGGAACTCAGACTATAGAGGTTTACTTTCAGTTATTTACAAAATTGCTTAAGTATGTTTCTTCCTATGAAAAGGGTGACAAAATGAAGGTGCATAAATTCCTCTTGGGAATGGATTCCTAGATAAGAATACATGTAAACATGTGCAACCCTAACAATTTATAGAAGGCTTACGATCTAGCTCAAAAAGTTGATTCTAATTTTTACTAGAATAGGAACATCACCTCTTCTTCAAATTAGTTAAGAAGGGACCATCAGTTCAAAAAAAAGAGGAAATGGAGACCTAAACAAAACCTAAAAGGTAGAGAAAATTTGAAGTTTGAAAATAAGGACAATGGAAGGTAAAGATATTTGAAAAAGAAAATCCAATAAAGGAACAAAAACTACAACAACAAATACACCAACAACAAAAACAACTACAATAACAATAAAGGATTTCAATCTCAGAGGCAAGCAGAATCATCTCATGACAATGGAAAAGGGAAACAGGTGCAAGAAAGGAGTCAGGGTCCCCTAGGTGGATGCTTTGAATGTGGGGGACCACATTATTCAAATAATTTCCCACAACGTGCAGGACCAAGAAAGAAATCCAATGGGATGAACCATAAGATCTTTGCTACCACCAAAAGCCAAAATTTGGAAGGGCAAGCCACTCCCTTGCTCTTGAATGGTAAATTTTTTGGTAGAGAGGTTAAAATTTTGATAGATAGTGGAGCTACTGATAGTTTCATTTCTAGTAGCATAGCCAAGGATGTGTCAAAAAGATTAAGATTTTTGGCACAAGGGTGGAAAGTTGAGTATGGGTCAGGATAAACCTACTCCATGGATCAATGTTTCCCTACAACCAAGATCACCCTACCTAATAGCTCTACCATTTGGAACCTATATGTAGCACCGCTACATGATTTTGATATCATCTTGGGAATGGATTGGTTAAAGGCCCATAAAGCCTTGATTAATTTCCAATATCGATGGATCAAATTTACCAATGAAGATGGGAAAATATTGAGGTTGTTTAGTGAGCAAGGATCATTTCAACCCATGTTGCTATCAACAATGTAGTTAAAGAAGGCCATTAGGAAAGGAGGAATGGTCTATGTAGTCAAACTCAAGGAAATTGAGGATGATACTAAGGAAGATGTATTTAGGAAATTTCCAATTCTACAAGAATACATGGATGTATTTACTTTAGAACTTCCTAGAATACCTCCTAAACATGAATTTGATTTCACCATTGAATTAGTACCAGGATATGAGCCTATTCATAGAGCTCCATATAGAATGAACCCTATTGAGATGCAAGAGTTGAAGGTGCAACTCCAAGAATTACTTGATAAAGGATTGATCAAACCAAGTGTATCTCCATGGGGTGCTTTGGTACTTTTTGTGAAAAAGAAGGATGGTTCGCTAAGGTTGTGCATAGATTATAGGATGTTAAATAAAGCAACCATAAAAAATAGATATCCTTTACCAAGGATAGAGGATCTATTTGATCAAATCAAGGAGGCCACCATCTTCTCCAAGATTGATTTGAAGTTAGGATATCATCAATTGAGAATCCAAGATGAGGATACTCACAAGACTACTTTCAAAACTAGGTATGGTCATTATGAATTTATAGTTCTACCTTTTGGATTGACCAATGCACCAAAAACCTTCATGAATTTAATGAATAGTGTGTTTAGAAGATAGCTGGATCATTTTGTCTTGGTATTTCTAGATGATATCCTAGTTTATTCCTATAATAAAGAAGAGCATGATAGACATTTGAGAATTGTGCTAGAGTTGTTGAGAAAGAATCAACTCTACGGGAATATATCCAAATGTGACTTCTATGTTCCTCAAGTACAATACTTGGGACATATTATATCCATAGATGGAATTGCAGTAGATCCCAAGAATATTGAAGCCATTTTGAATTGGTTGCCCCTACAAATGTGACTGAAGTAAGAAGTTTCATGGGTCTGTCTGGGTATTATAGGCTATTTGTGAAGGATTATTCCAAGATAGCCTATCCCATAACAAATTTGCAAAGGAAGGGAAAGGAATTCAAGTGGACAAACAAATGTGAATCTGCCTTTGAACAACTTAAGCAAAGACTCACTTCAGCCCCTATTCTAAAAATTCTAGATCCTCAAGGGAATTTTTTAGTTTGTACAGATGCCTCTTTAGAAGGATTGGGAGGAGTTTTATCCCAAGACAATGCATTTGTAGCATATGAGTCAAGAAAAATCAAGAAACATGAAGTCAACTATGCTATGCATGATCTAGAGCTAGCTATAGTTGTGCATGCTCTAAATATTTGGTGATACTACCTAGTTGGTAGACCTTTTGAACTAAGAACTGATCATCAAAGCTTGAAATACATCTTTACTCAACCTTTGCTTAACAAAATATAAAGAATATGGATTGAGTTCATGGTGGAATACAACTTTGGTATTGAATATATCAAAGGTAAGAAAAATAAAGTCACGGATGCACTAAGAAAAATATGGCATATAGCTATTTTAACCTGAAGTCATGTAGACCTAATGGATCAGGTTAGAAGAGCATAAATTCAAGATCAGTATTGCAATGATATACGAGTTAACATAGAAAGAGATCTTAGTAAAAATAAAGAATATAGCATCAAGGATGGACTCTTATGCTTCAAGGATCAGGTGGTTATTCTTGATATTGGTAATATAATGAGGCTAATCATGTGAGAAGCACATATATATCCATATTCCACTCATCTTGGAGGGGCCAAGATGAGAGAAAATATGAAGAAAACTTTCTATTGGTTTGGTATGAAGAAGGACATTACTGATTTTATTGCTCGATGCTTGGAATACCAAAAAGTGAAAGCTGAGCATAGACATCTAGTAGGGAAACTATATCCACATGACATACCTATGCAAAAGTGGTAGGTTATATCTATGGATTTCATAGTAGGGTTACCTAATACCAGGTTCCAACATGATGCAATACTTGTTGTGGTCGACAGGCTGACCAAGGTAGCACACTTCATACCAAGAAGTACCAAAGATGATGCTATAGTAGTAGCCAATAGATTTTCCAAAGAAATTTTTAGGTTGCATGGTTTTCCTAAAGTAATAATTTTTGATAGGGATTCTAGGTTCACATCTAAATTTTGGTATGCTCTTCATTATGCAACATGCACAACTCTGAATATAAGTTTTGCATATCATCCTGAGACAAATGGTCAAATAGAAAGGGTCAATCAAGTCTTGGAATACATGCTTCACATGTATTGTATGGACCAAAAGTCTAGATGGGAAGACTTTTTACATCTGGTAGAATTTACCTATAATAATGGGCATCATGCTTCCTTGAAGATGGTCCCTTTTGAGGCATTGTATGGCAAAAGGTGTAGAACACCATTATCATGGGATAATCTAGAGGACCAGGTTGTCATTGGACCAAAGATAGTCAAAGAGATGGAGGAACAACTTAGGGTAATCCAAAAAAGGCTTAAGGAAGCCTCGGATCACCAGAAAAGCTATGCTAACTTTAAAAGGACACCTAGGGAATTCTCTGTAGGGGACAAAGTGTTCTTGAGGGTGAAGCCTATGAAAAGTACCATCAAATCAACTAAGCTAGATCCTAGATTTTTTGGACCATTCACCATCCTGGAAAGGATTAGTCCTATTGCTTACCGACTTGACTTACCACCCAATTTGGCAAAGATCCACGACTCTTTCCATGTGTCCCTACTTAAGAAATATATTGTTGATCCTAACCATGTATTGGATGTTTCTAAACTACAGATGGTGGATCCCTTGGCCATTGAGGTGAGACCAATCAAGATCCTAGAGTTTTACTCCAAGGCAATGAGGAAGTAAAACATAGATCAATGCAAGGTCCAATGAGACTTATAATCTGAGAGAAATTCCACTTGGGAAAATGTGGAAGATACGAGAAAATATTTTCCTTATTTATTTGAAAATAATATGTAATGCTATTATTACTATAGAACTTTACTACAATTAGACTATGCATTGATGGATGTTTCGATGCTTTATTTCTATGATGAGATGTATGTATTGATGGATGTTTCAATACTTATTATTTATGCAATATGGATGTTTTATTGCATGTAGGACATGGTACTACTGATGTTTTGTTGCATTATAGGTCCAGGTACTCTTGTGGGTGGAAGGAGTTGATCAACCATTAGGAATGAGATACTAAAAAAAGAGAAATTATGATGAAGATAACTCATGGGTAACATGGATAATTACCCTCATATAGGTGCATTTTATACTCATGTTTACACCATTGGACCGTGATGTTCATACTAGTCTCTTGAGTAGGATGGTGGTCGCTAGAGCTATCATAGATCATCCATGAAAGGATAAAACAATGATGTAAACTTGAGATTGCATTGGATGCCTATGATTGTTGATTTGTGATAGCTTAATGTTTGATTGATATCTTACATTGCTTTGAGAAATATATTAAGGAAATAGATTAATTATTTTCATGCTTTCTAACCCTAGAAACACAAGGGACTATGTTTAGTCTAAGGGGGGGAATATGTCACATCCCACCCAAAAAAACCCCTATATTTGATGAATTATGACGTAATGTTTGATTTTGTGAAGTATGGTGATATATTTAATGCTTTTTGTAAATAATATATACTAGGGAAATATATTTGAAAAGAAAATCACTTGTGATTTAAATTAATTGCATGATTAGTCTAATAATGTTAAGTTAATTTGTAGGAGAAGAGAAAGTAAGACATGATCTAGAAAAAGAAGAAAAATGTGGCCTAAGTTCTAGAAGGGGTAGAAAAACTGATCCAAAGGCTACTAGAAGGAAGAAAAAAATGAGTCTTGGACATTAAGTCTTCATATGGTAGAATTTTGTCTACTTTTGGATCTTTCCTTCTATATTTCATTTAGAATGAATTTTTGTTGCTCGAATGCAATTCAATAAGTCTATACATAGCCACATTTGTTAAACCAAAAAGGTATGCAAGCAAGGAGAAAAATACATCTTGGAGGGTGACAAGGAGAAGCTTGGAAATACTGTCTTTTCAGGAATTCTTAGGTCAGGATCCCTCATCTTTACTTTATTGCATATTTATATGATGAATGGATTTATAGTAATTGTAGCAGGATTAAATGTTCAATTTATTATTGCTTTAGAACATATGATGATGGCCATTTGCAGATGATTATAAATCTATTTTCTTACAATTGGAAGATGCTTGTATGTGATTAATTATATGGCCTACACATTGTAATGAATTATTCTATTTTAATGTTGATCAAAAGCTGAATTCGACTTATATATGTTCCATATCATAGTTTGTCTAATGCTCGATTTAATTTATGTTTGGCAATTCTTCCCTACAAAGACTATTTATATAGTGAACCAATTACTGACATCTTCTAACATGATGTATTATTCTACATTAAAACCTAAGAATATTTCGATAGAATTTTTATAACCTTCATCTATAATTTGATTGTTCCAGGTATGAGGGATACATATACATGGTGATGCATTTGTTGCATCAATTACAAGAGTTTTATCTGTCAATTTGGATATCGATGGCAAACATCCTTAGAAGTAAAGAATCAACAAAACCTTGTAATATTGCATTGATTTTTGTTGTTGGAAGGAGTAATAATATTTTCTACTAGAATTTGGTATCTCCCAATAAGGGCAATAATTTATATTTTCTATGTCTGTGCAACCAAAGATGACCTGAATCACATACAATATCACACAGAGTAGAAAAGGGCTCTCAAGCATTTATCCCATATGGGATGTGCTTAAGCCCAACTTGGGTTTATAGGGAGTAGGTCTCCCATAGATACTTGACTACCAAGTGGTGGTCAAGAGTTGAACTACTTGTTGTTCGACTATGTGCCAATTGGAGGTATATTTGAACTTTGGTCATTTGTACTAGAGATATAACTAATATGATGTTGACACATGTATGTTGTCCTATTGATGTGTCCATATGACTCCTCGATTTGCATTCTTGTTACTTAGATAGTTTGGTCAAAATATTTTTAAAAAGTTTGTGTGGTATTATCCCACATACTCCTCGTGGGAGTATGTGGGATATATTATTAAGGGAATTATGGTATTATCTTTTACTTGTAATTACTTGTATTTTCATATGACATTAATTGATCAAAGGAATATATTTTTAGGAAAAAAGATAGGAATAAGTGGGGAATTTATTCTTGGAAATTTATGGGGTTTCCTTCCTTTGGTAGTTTGAATGAAAATGTTTACATTATGGTGAATGTATTTCACATGGTTTCATTCAAATTATAAAACTTCATACTACTGTATGATTAAAATTCATTATCATATATGTTATGAGTTCACCTGACCCCTTACCACCATTAATCAAGCAATGGAGATATGCGATGGATCAGGGAAATATTTATGTTGTGCAATTATTATTATTGATATATGTTGTACTAAGACCTTTATGATGAAAGGATATTTATTGTAAAGAAGTTTCTATTTTGAGAAACAAGTTGTAAACTGGAACATGACATACATTGTTTAGTATTTAGAGGATGTATAGATGATGTAATTTATTTTAAAATTGTAATATGGAGAAATAAAGTAAAGTTATACTCTGATTTATGGTGTTATACAATGAATTTTACTATGGATTAGATAGGGATCATATCTTTAGTTGAAGTCTAAAGAGGAATACTAATTTCTTATGTTGATTGATAAACTTAAATGTATTCCCAATTAAAGAGAGAAAGAAAGGAATCAAGGGTAATATAATAAATCCAAAAGGATATACCTTGGAGTAATTCATTAAGATGCTAAGATAATGAATCTAGTATAACCCTTAAAGGGAAAACCTTTAGGAAGGATAAAATGAGAAGCGTGGATCTTATTTCCTTTCGTTAAAGTTGGGAGTGAATTACATAAGTAAGTTTTTGTGATAGACATAGGTGTACATATATGGGCATCATGGGGTCATGATGACCACCTTAACTACCCATCAAGGATGTGGGGATAGTTAAGCACTACAATTAATTGATATTCTATCTTGGTGGGAGAATATCTATATTTAAGGCATACACCTAAACTTTAATTTGCATGATCTAAGTTGGAAACTATCTTAAGGGGTCTTAAGTTAGTAAGGGGAAATGACGTTCCTATTATTGAATAGGTTAACCCCAAATGTTGTGGTCAAGAATTTCTGCATTTAGGTGAATGGAATAAATAGAGGGTGACCACATGAAGGCATCCTTATACTATGGAGGTATTAAGGTAAAACCACAGGTTTTAAATAGGAGGGTTACTCCTATCCACAAGATAAACACTGACCATGTTGATTCTTGTGAAGTGCATCATTGGAACTTAATTGGGAAGATTCATACTTATCATGTTTATAAATTCATCCTTATAAGATCCCTTGATTTATCCTTAAGTGATCCCTTGGTTTGAAACTTGATAAAAAAAATTAAATTTCTCTCTAGGAAAGGTTGGATTTTGAGGTTCATTACAGTCCCCTACTCAACAACCAAGTCATGGGTTACCCCACATGTCTATATAGTTGTTTAGTCATGGTCTACGGGAGTATCTTGTACATAATGTCATATTCTCCCCTCCCACTATTGAATCAGTTAGGGATTTGGGTTGTTCTCATGATATTCCCCTAACTATAGACACTATTATTCTTATTGGTTCTTTGTGTAATCACACCAATTATATCTATGAGGGAGTTGATACCTCTTCTAAGAAGTCAATATCTAAAGAGTCTAAGGCACCCTTCTATGGAATTATTAACTATATATCTAACCCATCCTTTTCCATTAGATATTTTAACATTTCCAATGGCATGGATTTGACCTAGGTCATTACGAGTAGGGTCTATGATCCATTGTTGAGCCACCCTACCAATTACCAAAATATAAATATAGCCTAGGATATAATAAGAATAGCTCAATAACCCTCATAGAGTAAGATCTCAAATACCCTAATCTTGACCTTACAAAGGATGATTTTGAGGACTATATCGATCTTGAGTATGCTCATCTAATTGGGCATCTCTCTACATCCTCTATAGTCGATATTCATGATGAATTTTTCCAAGTTGCAACGATTTATGTCTCTTTTTTTGACACATCTGAGGAGAACATTAAGGAGTAATTCAATACTCTTTTGATTACTTATGATATCTCTAAGGAATTTTCCTCTTCTATCGTACCCCCAATCGATGAACTAGAGGATGATAATTTTTATCTTCATATATTCCTCCTTTCACTCTCTATCCTTATAGTGATCCTTCATCCAAAGCACCCCACTACTCAAACCATCCCATAAATTCATCTCCTTCTACCACAATAGCTGCCACTTCAACCCAATTTGTACTCATCCATTCTTAGCCAACTCCTCCCTCCTCCATAAGAGCCCCCAATGCAAAACCTATCCTCTAACACTCTTATCCATCCACCCTATCATCCACTAATTATTAATATGATATTCATCAATCTCTTCACTCCATTTTTTTATGTTACCAATTCTCCCTATATTCTTAGCATTGATCCAAGCAACATCAACTTTGAGCAAATTTCTTCTTCTCCTCCTTTAGATTTCCTTCCAACATATTAGTTAATCCAAATTTTAAATGTATACCTTCCTCCTCTTTCTCCTTCCTATATCTATAAAGCTAAAGTCATTGATGGTGAACCCATATTTACTAAGAATGTGATAAATAATATGCATTTCATCCAAACTCCTCACTAGCTAGAGGATGGTTCCTACATGCTTGTGGAGGAAGCTATTGACATTGACCTAAGTTCTGACCTTGTCAATTATCACATCATAAAAATTGGAAAGATTATATCACCTTAAGAGAGATAGCACTTCACAACACTCTTAATTGAGTACAAAGTTATTTTACTTGGTCCTACAAAGATATGCAAGGTCTTGATCTAAATCTAGTGGTCCACAATCTTACCTTAGATAGTAACACCAAGTCGATTAAGCAAAAGCTACAAAAGATGCATCCCACAATCACTCTAATGGTCTAAGAATAGTTACAAAAAATCTTGGACATGGGTTTCATTCAACCCATAGACTATCCAAAATGGGTGTCAAACATGATACCCATCAAAAAGCTTAAAGGGAGGATACGCATATGCATAAAATTTTATGATCTCAACAAAGCATGTCCCAAAGATAATTTTTTACTTTTGAACATTCACACTCTTTTTTACTCCGCAAAGGATCACAAAATACTCTCCCTCATAGATGGTTTCTCGGGATACAATTAAATTTGAGTCAATCTCGATGATCAACACAAAACATCTTTCATGATGCCATGGGGGGCATGTTGCTACAAAGTCATGTTGTTTGGTCCTAAAAATGCAGGTGATACCTATAAATGTGCCATGACCTACATATTTCATGAATACATGCATAAAATTGTTGAATAATACATGGATGATTTATTGGTAAAATCCAAAAAGTGTGATCAACATGTCAATGTTTTGTAAAATTTCTTTGACCAGCTTTTGGAGCACAACGTGAGACTAAATCCAAAGAAATGCATCTTTGGTGTTACCTCAAGAAAAATTATAGCATTCATCATCTCTAAATAGGGTATTGAAGTGAACCCTAATAAATTAAAGGTCATTTTGGAAATGCTTCCCCCCATGAATCTCAAAGAGTTGTGAAGCTTGCAAGGCAAGATCCAAGCAATTTGTTGCTTCATCGCAAGACCTTCAATCATCTTCTTCAAAAGGGGGTCACATTTAACTAGACCATAGAATGTCATAATTATTTTGAGATAATCAAGCAACATATCACCTCCCCACCAATTTTATCCCTTCCTAGGCTAGGTATCCCTTTTCACCTGTACATTATTGCTACCAATTTTGCCCTAGGAACCATGCTGGCCCAAAAGAATGAGGTTAATCAAGAGCAAACCATATACTATATCAGTCACACCTTGGTAAGCTATGAGACACAATATATGCTTATGTGGAGAAGTTGTGCATACCCATAATTTTTGCTACTAAGAAACTTTACCACTACATGCTGAATCATACCACTACATGATGGGTTGATCTTACAATAGTAGTAGAACCACCAAATGAATAATCATTTTAACAAATTTTGACATAAAATTCATTAGTAAAAAATTCCAAAAATTTCAAGTCATCATGGATCAACTCGTGAAATCTCCACTCATTGATAGTAAACCTCTTATCAATGAGCTTCCTGATGACTCTATCTTCAATGTTACTGAGCAAGAAGAATATGTCAAGCTTGAAGACCAAGTAGAACTTATTATTCACTTTGATGGTTCTAAATGTGAACAATGGGGAGGCGCTAGAATTATTTTCTTCATGCCACAAGGGGCTCCCATCCCCTTATCATTCAAACTCAACTTCCCATGCACAAACAACAACATCAAATATGAAGCTCTTATCCTTAGCTTAAAAACTATAATTTCCATGTGCATCAAGCATATCAAAATCATTGGTGACTCATTTCTAATCATTAATCAAGTGAAGGGTATCTATCAGTGCAAGTTACTAGTGCTTAAATCTTATAAAAAAATTGTAGATGAGTTGTTAATGCACTTTAATAGGTATGACATTGAAGCTTCTACAAGGTTAGCTAACCACTTCTCTAAGATTATGGTTTTTCTCAGTTCCCTTAACCCTCAAAAATTGCATTATAAGATCACTCACATCCATGTTACCACCCTATCTCAATCAACTATTTCTAGCAAGATCTCCCAGGTGCATTGGATGTTCATTTTGTCCAAGAAGAGACTTACAACCTTTGGTTCTCTTAGGTGAAGTATTATCTCAAGCTTGATGCAATTCTTGTTGGTTTACCTTTGGCTAGGAAATGAATTTTTAAGTAGAAAGCTATAAGGTACACTCTCTTGGGAGATGTTATTTATTATAAGAACTATTATGGTGTTCTTCTTCGATGTATTGAACCATGTGAAGCTAGTTGGGTCATATTTGAATCTCATGATGGAACTTATGGTGGCCATTTTAGTGGAATTGCCATCACAAAGTGTATCTTACACATGGGGTATTATTGGCCCACCATGGCACATGATTGTTGTGCATATGTCAAGAAATGTCTTAAATGCTAATATCATGCTAATTTAACCCACGTGTCATCACAACCATTGTAGCCAATTCAAGAATTGTGGCTCTTTTCCCAATTGGGTCTCGACCTCATGGGAAAAATTTCCCTTGCCTCATCTAGACAACATACTTTCATCATAACAACCATAGAATATTTCACCAAGTGGTTCAAAGCTATTCCTCTTGTCAAACCACTAGTCCTAAGATTTTAGAGTTCATCTTGCATAACATCATTTATCTTTTTTGGATCCCTTCTAAAATCATCTCAGATAATGGTCCCATTTTAATAATAAGGACGTTCAAGAGCTGTATGGAAAATATCACATCCAACACAATTTCTTGACACCTTACTATCCTCAAGGTAATGGTTAAGCTGAAGCTACAAACAAGACCATTTATGTGATCTTAATTTTTTTTTTAAAGAATCCCATAAATACTGGCATACCCAACTTCCTTTAGTGCTTTAGGCCTATCAAACAAGCACTCGCACACCCACTAGGGAAACACCAATTTCATTTTTTATGGTACCAAGGCCATTATGCCCCTTGATATTGAATTCCATTCCTTATGAATCTTGCTCCAAGAGTTCATCAATGATGATACTGCATGCCAAGCCTGACTAGATCAACTCATACTTCTTTATGAACATCAAATCAATGCTCTCAAGCATCTTCATTTTTTCCAATATTGTATCAAACATGCATACGACATCAAGTTTCATGAAAGAGAATTCAAATTTAATGATCTTGTGCTAAAAGAGAATCAGCATAGTCCAAACCTTCCTAGCTATCTATGGGACAAGTTTTCTCCCAATTGGCTTGGCCCATACATCATCAAACAAAAGTTTGATTCAGGTGCTTACAAGCTTGCCACTCTTGAGGGGGTATAGGAACTTGAGCTAATTAACATCCATCAGCTTCGTGCCTTCTATAACTAATGACATTCTCATAGACTGTTCTTTCTTGTACATCATTTATTAAAAAAACCAAAACAAACAAAATAAAGTCCAACACCATCAACAACAACAAATACACATCCATCCCACATCTTGTATCTTCTCTTCATCCCTTTCATTTTATCATTTTTTATCCATTTTTTGTTATAATATTTCCCATAACTTATCTTTTTCATATTTCATAGATTCCCCATCATTTTTGTATGGTCACACTATGAGCAACTGTATACCTCTAACTGGTCCTTTATCCCTTCTTCCCTTCTTTTCTTTCCCTCATTTTTTATTCATATTCTTGCCCTTTCTTTTTTCTTGGTCCCATGCCATTGTTGTATAGTCACACACGAGCAACTACGTACCTCTAGCTAGTCCTTTTTCCATATCATTCCCTTTTGCCTTCACCATTTATCTTCTTTCTCTCCAACATCCTTTTATTCTTTCTGTTCTTCTTCCTCCCACAACTTTCTTTCTTGTCTAACTTCTCCAAACTCTTTCACACTTATTTTCACCTAGAGGGAGTTAACACCCTCTCTACCTCTAATTTTGTTGCATTACATTTATTCACCACCTTCATTGGTTGCATCCATGCATAAGACTTATAGTGTGTTAATTTGATCACCTTTGGATCTATAAATATGCATTTCCCTATCCACATTAGAGTAATCAATCAATGACATGAAAATGGTTGTACATATTATGTCCATTTGTGTGCCCCACATTTTTTTAACTCATACCCTTTTGTCCATTTTGTATTGTTGTGTCACATGTCGTATAGTCCTGTATATAATGTTGCATTCCCTTTATGTCTTGTTTATCTTTTGTAAGTCACACACACTAATTGTACTAATCATCAAGATGTCTTGTCATTCATTCCTTAGGTCACACAAAAATAGAGTTTATTTTGACTATTCAACCATACTTAGTGTTCCACTCAACATTTATCAAATTTTCCATGTCCTAAGGAGATTTGAGCCTCCCCTAGCTAGTTAGAGTTCTCTCTTGGACCACAAACATCACACAATATTAATCAAATCTTGAGTTTAGGGAAGACAACACCATGAGTAGTCTTTCCATAAAAGTGAAATTTTTTTCTCACTTATCCTATCATGCGCATAATCTAAACCTAAAGATACAAATTACATGTTAAAAAAAACAAAAAGAGCAAAAGAGATTCATAGATTTTTTCCTCGGGTATTTTAGATACCTCCATCAGGGCTCTAAATGCCTGGTTAGAAATGGATCTCTATCGAAGGATTATAGGGCTAACCTCCATTGATTCTATAGATGCTTGACTGGTATTAGAGTATGCCCTTCATGTGGCAACATGTTTATCACATTAGTGACCTCCTTTTGTACAAACCTATGAATGTTTGTAGATGAGATAACTTATATTGGCTTGCATTACAATTGGTTAATCCAACTTCACTCAAGATTGGAAAAGAACATCATTGTACACACTTTAGTCCATGATTGGCTTGACATTTTTTAGGATGGTTTAGGTCTCTATAGGCTATTGATTGACCACTAGATGAGTTTTATTGGTGTCACTATGATGTTTGAATTTCCTAAAATATCTCTAGAATCTATAAAAAAAACCTAAGGTATTTGGGTGACAAGCATATTGACCCACTACCCTTCATTGTACATATGTCCTAAAGTCTCCACTTGTGTTACTCATCATAATTCTTGGTCCATTGGTTAACTAGTTTTTACATTGTGTATTACAACTCACATTTGTACCCTTGTAATCTGGTATCCATTGTGTGTACCTTATGTTATGTTGCATTAATTTTCCATTGTGACTATTCTTATGTCATAAATTAATTCAACTAATTTTGATTATGGAATACATATACACAAACAAAATATAATAAAAATCACATATAAGTCATCTCACATCATCACATCAAATCAATCACATCAAATAGAATTTCATCTAATAAAAAAATCATCAATCACATCATCATAATAATATACACATGCATCATATCATCACAACATATATATATATATATATATATATATATATATATATATATATATATATATATATATATATATAATCTCAAATATGTCATACATACATCATCATCTATGCCCTACATCAAAATTGCTCTTGGACTACATATCACTACATACAACATCATACATTTTTCTAAATACAAAACTATAGCCTCTTAGCCACACCCATAAACGTCCATCACTATTGCCATATTCTATATGTCTCCCTAGTCCCCTACTCTCCTCCATATTGGTCATCTACCTCCCTATCTATCTCCTAATATATATCTCCCATTGCGTGCCACTAGTCAGTGGCCTACCACTTGTCAAAATTTGGGGTTGTACTAGCATCATCCAAATATGATATCGCTATAACCTCATATATATTCACACCCAGTGGCTTTACATGTGTTGCTACTATAGGCTTCCTCCACCTTCTATTGTATATCATAGGTGGATCCAGTATCCCCTACCTTAAACCATATTACTATAGTACCAAAATATATTGAAAGTACTCATATTGCATGCTTTATAATTCGATAACCCACCTTACTCATTAAAAATGAGCTAGCTACATTGCATCCTTTGGCCATGCTTGTCCACCCTACCATGGTTACCAATGAATATCCTATGGCCTCAAACTCACCCACATAGAGCGATAATACTCTCCATTCCCTACATAAGGCCTGTTAGCCTAACCCTCCCTATCTCTCTACCACCTTAGAGCATATGGCATCTTGGGTCCCACCCATATATGTACATCAAAGAGTAACCCTCAGGGCCTATCCATGGCCATGTTGATGGCTTTTTAAGCCTTAATAATACCACAAGTATCATAGGTTAAAAATCATAGGATCAAAATATAATATAACGATAATATAATTAGGTCAATATAATGATGTGAGTAGAGTAATATGTGCAAATTAATATGTAGATCAAGGTTTATAATATATAAAATAACATTCAATAATAAACAACAATATGAATGTAAATAGCCTAAATCATACATGTACTAAACATATAGAACAACTTACAATATTAATGCTCAAAATATATGCTCTTTATTACTCCACTTTCTCTTATAAATATGATAACAACTTGCTCTTCTCTCTATAATTTTATGTGATGTGATGCATCCTTATGGAGTATATATCCATAGTAGAATGACTCTTTGGATACTTGACTATTCCTTTCCATATGCCAAGTCTCATGACTCTTGGCTTCTCTACTTGATACTTGCATACTTGATGAACACTTGACTCTATAATGTATGCACACCTATACATGACTCTTGACCTTCACTTTGCACACTCTAATCTAAGATACTTGTGCATTTATTTACATTATATATTTTCATTCTTACATATAAGACACTTGTGCACATGGACTCAAATTACACTTGCACAATAACTCACATGACACTTGTGCATACCCTACACATTCACACTTACATAAAGGGAAACATTACTCACACTCTAAACTATGACTCAAGCCTAATTTAATATTTGCAATTGTATCATGAAGATAACATGGGGTAACATTAGCATAATGTAATATACTCTACCACACCCCTGTATTACATTATTTGGTTAATGAGGACTTTAGTCTTCAATCATGGTCCATGTGATCTTCTACTTGAGCTCCATCAAGTTCATCTTTAGATTCTTCAATCTTTGTAGCTTCTTGAACTCTCTCACTGTCATTAGATTCTTGCATAAGAACCTCTCCTTTGCCTTTGTCCTTCGAATCATATATTTCTTTCTTTTCTTGTATAATAGATTTTGAATATTCACTTAGTGCATCATATTAAATTCCTAAGTTAGATGAACTTGAAATATCAATACTACAAGAAGAATGGAATATCTTTTCCAGAAATGATTCATCTATTTCCATTTTCTTCTTAAGAGATTCAATCAACTCTTTTTGTTTCAATTTATCATATTTATGAAGCTTAAATGAAAGCAATGTCATATATGTTAGGAATGGAGCCTAATTATGAGGAGGCTAAATAGAGAAAGTTTTTGGATTTACTGCAGGATGGGTAGGGAAAGTTTCCAGATTTACAGTCTGTTAGTCTACCAGAGAAAGTTTTCGGATTTACAACATGACAGCTATGGAAAGTTTTTTTTGTTTTTATCCCAAAATTAGATGTTGGGAACTCAGTGTTAATCTTGGAATGTATTAAGAAAAGCAATTTTTTTTGTTTTTTTCTTATATATAGTTGTGAGGAAAAACAAAGTATATAATGAAATATTACTGTGTTGATTCCTTGTAAATATAGAGAGGAAATTACAACAGATGTTTGATGTAGGTTGTAACCCTCTATAGCTTGTATTGAGAAAGAAAGGACTGAAAATTCTCAATGGATGTAACCCACATTGGGTGAACCACGTTAAAATTGTTGTCTCTTCTACTGTGTGTGTTTGTCTTATTTTGTTAATTTTGCTGTTAAAGTTTGAAACACTATAATTTCTTTTCTAAATTTTATATAGTGATTTACTCTAACAAGTGGTATCAGAGCGTTTGTTTTGTTGGGTGCACTTGATAGAAGGAGAATTTATGGATCAAGTGGGAGAAATGGCGGAAGAAGGGAGGTTTAGAGTTCAAAAATTCAATGGCCAGAACTTTCAATTCTGGAAGATGCAGATGGAGGATTACTTGTACCAGAAGGATCTTTACTTACCTCTTGAGGGGAAAACAGAGAGACCTTCAACTATGTCTAATGAGGAGTGGAGTATCTTTGATAGAAAGACATTGGGTACTGTGAGGCTATGCTTGGGAGCCACCGTAGCCTTCAAAATCTCCGATGAAAAGACTACCAAGGGAGTCATGGATAAGTTGGCCAATATGTATGAGAAACCATCAACATAAAATAAGGTATTCTTAATGAAAAGGTTATTTAACATGAAAATGAATGAAGGAGGATTTGTGCATGATCATTTAAATGAATATAATACTATCACTAATCAATTACATTTAGTAGGATTGGATTTTGATGATGAGCTTAGGGCCTTATTAATATTATGCTCTCTTCCAGAAAGTTGGAACAATTTGGTAATGGCGACAAGTAACTTTGCTTTGAGTTCAAATAAATTAGAATTTGATGATGTGGTTGGTGTGATACTCAGTGAGGACATGAGAAGAAAAACCACAGGAGAATCATCTAGCATTGCCTTAACTATTGATAATAGAGGAAGAGGAAGAGAAAGAGGCAAGAGTTCACGTCGTGGAAAATGCAAAGGCAGATCCAAATAATGTGGAAAAGGAAAGCTATAGTGTTGGCACTGTGGCAAAAAGGGTCATCTCAAGAAGGACTATTGGCAAAGAAAGGGTGATGGAAATGAAGGTAATGATAATAATGGTAACACTTCAGAAGCCAATATTACTGGAAAAATTCTACAAGATGCTTTAATCTTATCTCTTGATAGAAATAGTGATTATTGGGTAATTGATAGTGGTGCTTCATTCCATGCTACCTCACATAAGGAATACTTCATAGATTATGTTTCTGGAGATTATGGACATGTTCTATTGGGAAATGACCAACCATGTAAAATCGTGGGTATTGGAAAGATTTTGATTAAATCCCCATTTTGATTAAATCCCCAAATGGATGTCAATGGGCTCTTAAAGAGGTGAGACACATACCAGATTTAAAGAGAAATCTTATATCGACAAGTAAGCTTGATGGTGAAAGATACACGGTTGCATTCGAAGAAAATGCTTGGAAAGTTACTAAAGGTTCATTGATTGTAGCTAGAGGTAAATTGGTGGGTACTCTTTATTTACTTACTGATTTTTATCACTGATCCATGAATTT
The DNA here is from genome assembly GCA_028583015.1 of Wollemia nobilis. NCBI lineage: Eukaryota > Viridiplantae > Streptophyta > Pinopsida > Araucariales > Araucariaceae > Wollemia > Wollemia nobilis. The sequence goes on from JAQPPZ010000030.1 coordinate 3,394,746, forward strand.
AGTTTCTATAGGTGAGAGTGCATCTTTGTGGCACCAAAGACTTGGCCATATGAGTGGAAAAGGTATGGAAATTTTACATTCAAGAAAGTTATTACCTAAGTTAAAAGAGATTGATTTGGAATTCTATGAGGATTGTGTTTATGGTAAAGCAAAGAGAGTTAGATTTCTCAAGGATGGCAAGGAAAGGAAGAAAGAGAAATTGGAGCTTGTGCACTCAGATGTTTTGGGCCCAGCTCAGGTAACTTCTCTTGGAGGTTCCTCTTACTATGTACTTTTTATTGATGATGCAACAAGGAAAACATGGATATATTGCATTAAGAATAAAAGTGATGTTTTTAATACCTTCAAGAATTGGAAATCATTAGTTGAAAATGAAACTAGAAAAGGTTAAAGTGTCTAAATTCAGATAATGGTGGAGAATATTGCAGTAGAGAATTTGATGTGTTTTGTTCTAAAAATGGAACTAGAAGAATCAAGGTAGTTCCAAGAACACCTCAAGAAAATGAGGTTGCAGAAAGAATGAATAGAACCATCATGGAGTGTGCTAGAAGCATGAGAATACATGCAGGCTTACCATTATTTTTATGGGCTCATGCTGTTGATACTGTAGTATATATGATTAATAGAGGATCGTCTAGTGCCTTGGATGGAGGAATTTTGGAAGAGCTTTGGAGAGGTAAACCAGTAAATTATTCTTTCCTTAAGGTATTTGGATGTGAGGCTTTTATGCATATAGACAAAGAGAACAAAAATAAGTTAGATGCTAAGGCCCAAAAGTGCTATTTTATTGGTTATGGTATTGATGGCTTGGGTTACAAATTATGGGATTGTGATAACCAAAAAGTCATTAGAAGTAGGGATGTCATATTTAATGAAAAAAACTTGTATAAATATCGGTTGCAGGGAAAGAAACATAAAGAAGAAATTACTGAATACATAGACCTTGATGGACACATAGAAAAGGTAACTCCAAAAGTGGTAAAAGATCAAAATGTACAACAACAGCAACAAGCATCTCAATCTCTAGAAAGTGCTGTTAGACGATCTACTAGGATAAGTAAAATTCCTCAACTTTTCTCTGATTATGTTTTTTATACTGATGCTGGTGAGCCAAAATTTTTTTAGGAAGCATTACAGATGGATACTAGGAATAAGTGGGAGCTTGCAATGAATGAAGAAATGGACTCTTTATTCCACAACCAAACTTGGGATTTGGTTGAGCTACCCAAAGGTAAAAGAGCTTTGACCAATAAATGGGTGTACAAGATTAAAGAGGATAATGAAGGGCATAAGAGATACAAAGCAAGACTAGTGATCAAGGGATTCGCTCAGAAAAAGGTATTGATTTTGATGAGATTTTTCTCCAGTTGTAAAAATGACCTCTATTAGAGCTATTTTGAGTCTTATAGCTATAGAAAATTTGTATCTGGAGCAATTGGATGTGAAGACAACATTTCTTCATGGTGATTTGGAGGAGGAAATTTATATGCACCAACCAGAAGGCTTTTAGGTGAAAGGTAAAGAGGATTGGGTATGTAAACTGAAAAAGAGCTTGTATGGGTTAAAACAAGCTCCTAGACAGTGGTATTTAAAGTTTGATAAGTTCATGGCTAATCAAAGGTTTGAAATATGTCAAAGTGATCACTGTGTATATTTTAAGCACACTGGAAATGGTAACTATGTTATTTTGCTATTATATGTGGATGACATGTTAGTTGCAGGAACAAATATGCAAGATATAAACATGCTCAAGAAGAAGTTGGCTAAATCCTTTTCCATGAAGGATTTGGGAGAAGCCAAAGAAATCCCTGGTATGAGGATAACAAGAGACAAGGAGAGTCACACTCTAAAATTGTCACAAGCAGAATACATTGAAAAAGTGCTTAAGAGATTCAACATGAACAATGCAAAGTCTGTTGCTACTCCATTGGAAAAGCATTTCAAACTCACCAAATATTTGTGTCCCAAGACACAAAAGGAACAAGAGCATATGGGTAAGGTTCCCTATGCATCAGTGGTTGGAAGCTTGATGTATGCAATGGTTTGTACAAGACCAGACATTGCCCATGCAGTGGGAGTAGTGAGTAGATTTATAAGTAATCCAGGAAAAGGACATTGGCAAGCGATAAAATGGATACTCAAGTACTTGAGAGGAACTTCAAATTATTATTTGAATTTTTGAGGCTCTAATATATCCTTGAAAGGTTTTGTAGATTATGATATGGCAGGTGATATTAACAGTGTAAGGAGCACTACTGGTTACATATTTACTATAGGAGGAGGAGCGGTTAGTTGGATTTCTAAACTCCAACATGTAGTTGCCCTTTCAACCACTGAAGCTGAATATGTTGCTGCTATAGAAGCAAGCAAATATATGGTTTGGTTGCAAAGACTAATGGAAGAACTGGGGAAGAAGCAAGAGGATAATAGGTTGTGGAGTGATAGCCAAAGTGCTATACACCTTGCGAAGAATTCGGTATTCCATTCAAAAACTAAACACATCAAACTCAGGTATCATTTCTTTCGATCAATAGTGGAAGATGGATCTTTGAAATTAGGAAAAGTTCACACATCACAAAATCCTGCGGACATGCTTACAAAAGTGGTGTCAAGAGAAAAGTTGAGCTTTTGCTCAACTTCAGTTGGCCTTAAGCAATAAAAGGCAATGATGAGAAATTTTCAGTCCTTGGTTGCAGTATGGTGCAATGGAATTAGTCTCCAAGTGAGAGATTGTTAGGAATGGAGCCTAATTATGAGGAGGCTAAACAGAGAAAGTTTTTGGATTTACTGCAAGATGGGCAGGGAAAGTTTCCAGATTTACAGTCTGTTAGTTTACCAGAGAAAGTTTTCGGATTTACAACAGGACAACCAGGGAAAGTTTTTTTGTTTTTATCCCAAAATTAGATGCTAGGAACTCAGTGTTAATCTTGGAATGTATTAAGAAAAGCAATTTTTTTTTGTTTTTTTCTTATATATAGTTGTGAGGAAAAACAGAGTATATAATGAAAAATTACTGCCTTGATTCCTTGTAAATATAGATAGGAAATTACAACAGATGTTTGTTGTAGGTTGTAACCCTCTATTGCTTGGATTGAGAAAGAAAGGACTAAAAATTCTTGGTGGATGTAACCCACATTGGGTGAACCACGTTAAAATCATTGTCTCTTCTACTGTGTGTGTTTGTCTTATTTTGTTAATTCTGCTGTTAAAGTTTGAAACACTATAATTGCTTTTCTATATTTTATATAGTGATTTAATCTAACAATATACATTATGCTATATATCCAAAGGTATCATAATACTATATTTTCCATCATCAATTACTTCAACAAGTCTTGCATGCAAATAGTATTCAAATGTTTCAAAATTTTCATCTATGGATTCACTATAGATTAACTTTGAAACTATATCTATCTTTCCTTTAGATTTTTCAATCAAATTCTTAATCCCAAATTTTATGACATCTACTTTTTCTTTTCTAATCATAGACTCCATATTGATATCCATAAAATTTATGTATTTTGATTCCTTTGAAGTAGACAACCTTATATATCCTTACTTTAAATAATAAATCAAAGTTTATATATTAATTCCTATGGAGTAGTAAACCTTATGTCTCCCTAGTTTTAGAAACTAGTAGTAAATTTTACAAAATAATATTTTTAAGTTTGATGTTGAAATCCTTTTGTCTCCTAAATAAATAAATTTGCAAAAATTTAAAAATTTTAATTTCAATTTTATTTCTTTTCAAAAATAGAAAACCCAAATCAAACTAGAAAACTTCAAATTTAAAACTTCAAACTCACAAAATTAACTTATCACTCCAAATATTTAATAAAGCTTTAATATTATTTTTAATTTCCCAAAAATTATTATCACCCCAAAAAAACTTAAACAAATTTTAATTTCACTAACTTTAAATACTTTGAAAACATTAACTTATCACTCTGAATAAAAATCTAAATTTAACTTTATTCTTTAACTTTATAAAACCCTAAATACTACCAATCTTTGCAAATAAATTTCTCCAAGCGTGCATTCTTTGTTGCAGTTCTAATTGCTCCCTTAAAAACTCCTCATGTTCACTTTAACGCCTATATTATCTTCCTTCTCGAGTGACACTTGCAAATATTCAAATGTTATGGTTTCAATTGTGTTATTACCTCTATAGTAATGTTTGAGCATTATATTGTCTGACCATTTGGTATTTTGATTGCTCTCTTCCTTTGTAACACTTAGCTCTTGATTGCACTCTTCCTTTGTAACACTTAGTGATTGATTACACTCTTCCTTTATAACACTTGGATCTTGATTACACTCTTCCTTTCTAGTGTAGCACTTGACACTTGATAGCTTTTCCAATGCTTGGCACTTGATGGTTCTTCCAATGCTTGACACTTGATTGCTATTTTCCCTTCAATGAAGTGCTTGATTTTTTTCCTCCTTTATATGATGTTTTTGGCTCAAGATTGATCACTTTAATTTTAATGAAGCACTTTTACTGCTCACCTTCCTCTACTTCTTTTAAACTTCTCTCTAGGTGTTGCACTCTTGTTTGACGTGGGTATTTTAATATTGCACTATGTTACAACATGGTTATTCCTACATTTGCACTCTATTCTAACGTGGTTATTCCTACATTGCATTGCATTCCACCTTGATGCTTCTAATGTTGCATAGGTTCCAACTTGATGCTTTGGATCTATAGTAAGTTTCAATCTTGTTGTTTCAACTTCTTCATAGTTTTCCTTGAAAATCTAGTTTTAATATTCTGCTTTTACCATTGCAGGAATGATGACTCTCAATATGTATTCAACATTTATCTTTGCTTGGTGACATAGAATGCTTAATTATGGACTGCTTCATCTTTCATTGATATTAAAACCTTTGAATTATGGTCATCTACTATCTCAACCTCCTCTATACCTTGAACCTCTTCTCTTTACCTCAAACCTCAAACCTCTTTACTATGCCTTAGGCCTCTATATTGTACCTCAAACCTCTTCACTATGTATTATACCTCAGGTCTCTATACTATACCTTGAACCTTAGGCATCTTCTAGAACCTTGGACAACCTGATTTTATAGTTTGAACCTCAAACTTATTCTCTAATATTTAACCACTTTCTTTCCTATATCTTTGATCTCAATCTTGTAATCCTTATATTCAATATTCAAGATTTCTTATGTTATATAACAAGCTTCTATTTCCTTTATAAACAATTTTTTTTTAATGGCTTTCTATTCTATTTAATGGATCTTCTATGTCAATGTCAATATCGCTATGACCTTGACACCTATTCCTCTATATCTTACTGCTCCTATCAATGTAGATCTGAATGCTTAACTTTACTTATATTTATACAAGAAATATATCTATCTTGAGATGGATGTATATTTATCAAGACCTCATATATCTTTCTTCTTCCTTTTCATTGCTACTACTATTATCTATATGATGAGACAGTAAAATATCTCATTATTTCAATGATATATTACATAAAACTACCCATTTTGCCTAAAATACTATATTTTAATGTCAAGTAGTTTGATTATTATTTATGTTAGAGTTTATTTTAACATAGTAAAATACAAAAAATGGTATATTGCTATTTAGATAGGTTTTCTGTAGTTTTTATGGTTATTTTGTATATTTTCAGCACTAAATACACTGTAATAAAACATAGTGAAAAGCATTGGAAGTGGAAGTTTTGGTTATTAGTTTGAAAGCCTAACTTTCCTATATGTTTAAATATGGTTTCCAACTTTATTTTGCATTTTTAATGTAACATGAAGTAAAATTCTACAAATTGCACATTTGCTGAAAAACTACAGTTTTATAACAAAAAATTGCAGGTTGCTCTGGAACATTAGGGCAACCAGCTGCAACTTTATAAAAAAGGTGTTGGGATTCAAAACAAGGGTAAATTTTTTTTTTCCATGCATAAGGAGTAAGAGGGAATCATATCCTTGCATTAAAGATCAGCCAATCAACCAACAACCAAAAATTGTGCATGGATCAAATATTTAGCCACATGTTTCAGAGTAGTTGCAAGATTTTATGTATACAAAACTAGAATTAGTGTTTGACCAATTTGAAGGTGCAAATGATGATATGAAAGGTTGGGATTTGGAAAAAATATTCCTTATGACTATTCCAAAGCATTCCACAACAAATGGAGGAGTGAAAATAAGGAAATTCATCCATTTCAATATACTGTCTTAAAAATGAAAAAGTTAAAACTAGCTATAGAATTTCTTGCACTAAAAACAAAACTGATTTGACCAATTTGAAGGTGAAAATTGTGAGATGAAAAGTTGGTATTTGGCACAAATATTTTGAAGATTATTTTAAGCTATCCCACAATTATTGGAGGTGCAAATATGAGGGAATCTCTTTGTTCCAGCTTACTATCTTAATTCTGGAAAAGATAGATTATGTGTAAGATTTCCTGCAACAAAACTAAAATTGTTTGTTGATCGATTTCCAAGGAGAAAATATGAGCTAAAATTTTTATATTAAGCATTTATATTTCTAAGACCTATTCTAAGGCCTTCTACATCATTTGGAGGTATAAAAATAAGAGAATATATTTGCAACAACTTTCTATCCTAATTTTGGATAAGGAAGTTGTTGACTGTAGAATTGTTGGAATCCTGACCAACAACAAATTATTTTCTATTCTTGCCCCTAATTGTAGGCAAAAAAAATTGATTATCTAACTATAAATACTCCTTGCCTTCCCTCTTTGAAAAGCTAATAGGAATAGAAAATTAGAACATAAATCTATGAATTAGTCAATTGTTGTAACAGTCAAATAGTCAATAAAGTGTAGTATTTTTAGAATAGTTTATTTTGCAATCTTCATGCCAATTTGTTCTCATAATTTAGCTTAGTATTGTGTAAGTTTAAACCTTACAAAATCTATACTATAATTGTAGGTTTTTTTTACTGTCTTTTTGTCATTTCTTGCAGTAGACTAAACACTATTTTTTCCTGTTTCTCTCTTATTTTTCTCTTGTTTGCATATATGTATGCTTTATCTCATTCACAGCTAGTTGATTTCCATTCATGCTTATATTTTTTGCTTCTATAAAAGAATTCTTATTTTAGAATTCTATTTTTGTTTTCAACATTTCAATTCTATTTTAGTGTTTCAGTTTAGCAGCATTAAATTTCCAACATGTCCTTTCCATTTTAGCAATTTACTTTTCTATCATTTCCATTCCAAAAAACATAATTTAGCATCCTTTTTCTTTAGCAAGTTCAGTTCCTACAAATAGTTAGTTTTTATTTTCATGCAAATGTGCCAATTAACATAGTTTCCTTTTTGCAAGATTTCTAGCTTTCCTAGGATAATCTAGTGTTTTGATATTTAAGTTGTAGATGCAAGGTCTCTAATTAAATGTTGTCTTACCTACGTTATTATTGCTTAAATACCTATATATGTATTTGGATTCTATTCACAAGCTACCTTTGGTTCTTGATCATCTAGGAGGGAGATGTTTTTATCTACGGGTTATTTGGGGTAAGATGTCTATGATAGATGGTTGTTCAGGGTCAGACAATTAGGATCTGTGCTATCCCAGCTATGCCAAAACTAGTTTTGGATTTGTGGTAAGATGAAATTGGGCTCTAGTCTCAATCTAAGATTGAAATGATGGTTGAATGACATGCAGTTTCAATAATGGAATATGAACATGGAATGGGCACACATTGATCTCATGGAAAAGTGAATGCAAGGGATGAGGATGACTATAAATGATAGCTAATGTGCTTAATGTAAGATTTGCTCAGGTTTTTAACAATGCTCGTGCATATCAACCATCCTCATGCTCAATGGAGGAAGAGGGGGCATATTTATAGATTCTAAATGATGGAGGGTGGTAGCATGCAAATGATATGCATGTAGGAATGGAGAGGAAATCTAGGAATTTCCTCCACTTGAGTGGACACCCAATCATGGACATGCTAAACATCAGTTAAGATTTTTAAACAATAGCATGTGCATTTTTTATTATTTATTTATTTTTAAATGGATAAATCTTCATCCATTTAAGTGGTAGTTATCTTGCATAGAATGTGGAACTAAAGTGAAGGGCATTATCCTTTTATTTTTAATTATTTTTGGCAAAGGAATTTCTTATCTTTTAAGTACTAGTTGACCTGCATGAGATGTGATGAAGTTGCAACTAAAGTGAAGTGGAGATTATTTTTGGGTGAGGATGATCTTCACCCATATGTAATCAGGATGGGGAAGGTGAGTTGGATTGGAGTAGATTGGAGACTATTTTTGGGTGAGGGTAATCTTCACCCATACATAATCCAAATGGGGGGAAGATGATGTGGATTGGAGTAAATTGGAGACTATTTCTGGGTGAGGGTAATCTTTACCCATATGTAATCCAGATGGGGGGAAGGTAAGGTGGACTAGAGTAAACTAGGGATGATGTGCATGTGGGATTGGAAAGGGGAACACTCTCATAATGTCTATGGGATAGACATAAGAGGGTGTTTTGAGAGGGTGGAAATAGGTAGCCTAGGTGTAATTAATTAACACTTAGGTAGAGGAATACTAATTAATTAATATTAAATGGATGTATACTAATTAGTTTTAATTAATTTATTAGTATTAAATAAATGTGCTTGTTTTTGGTATCTACAAAAGGTTTCAAAAATACTTGAAATAGAGCAATTTTAGCAATTGCAACAATTACAACATTTTCAACATTTTTAACATTTTCAACAATTGCAACAATTTTAGCAATTTTAGCATTTTTCAACAATTGCAGCAATTACAACAATTACAACATTTTCAATAATTTCAGCAATTTCAACATTTTTAGTATTTTCAACAATTTCAACAATTTTAGAGTTAGGTAGAATGAAATCAGAAGAAATAGAGGATACATTCATCAGCCTATAAATTTTGAGATAGTTTACATAGAGAGTTGGACCTGAATGTTGTTATGACCCACTAGGATGCATGAGGACATGCATCAAGATAAGTAGGGGGAATGATGAGACAACAAAATGTCTCATTATTTCAATGATATGTTACATAAAACTACCCATTTTGCCTAAAATACTATAGTTTAATGCCAAGTAGTTTGATTATTATTTATGTTAATGTTGATGTTAACATAGTAAATTGCATAAAATGGTATATTGTTGTTTGAATAGATTTTCTACAACTTTTGTGGTTATTTGGTATATTTTTAACACTAAATAAACTGTAATAAAGCATAGTGAAAATATTTGGAAGTGGAAGTCTTGGTTATTAGTTTGAAAGTCTAACTTGCTTGCATGTTTAAATATTTTTTTGCCCTTATTTTCATTTTTAAGGCAATATGAAGTCAAATTTTGCAAATTGCATGTTTTCTAGAAAAATTGTAGTTTTATAACATAAAACTAAAGGTTGGTTTAGAACATTAGGGTAACCAACTGTAGCTTTATAAAAAAATATGTCGAGCTTCAAAACAAGGGCCAAAACGTATTTTCCATGCATAAGGAGTAACAGGAAATCATATCCATGCATCAAATATCAGCTAGTCAGCCAACAACCAAAAATTTTGCATGGATCAAATATTTAGCCACATGTTCCAAAGCAGTTGTAGGATTTTTTGCATACAAAAATCAGAATCAGTGTTTGACTGATTTGAAGGTGCAAATGACGATCTAGAAAGTTGGTATTTGGAAAATCTTCCTTATGACTATTTCAAAGTATTCCATAACAAATGGAGGAGTGAAAATAGGGCACTCCATATGTTTCAATATATTGTCCTAAAATTAGAAAAGTCAAAATTAACTACATAATTTCTTGTACTAAAAATAGAACTGATTTGACCAATTTGAAGGTGAAAATGGTGAGTTGGCAAGTTGGGATTTGGCACAAATATTTCTAAGACTATTTCAAGGTATCCCACAATTATTGGAGGTGCAAATATGAGGGAATATCTCTATTCTAGCTTACTATATTAATTGTAGAAAATACAAATTATGTGTAAGATTTCCTGCAGTAAAACTAGAATTGTTTGTTGACTGATTTCCAAGGGGAAAAGGTGAGATGGAAGGTTGATATTAAGCATGAATATTCCTAAGACCTATTCTAAGGCCTTCCACATCATTTGGAGGCATAAAAATAAGAGAATCTATCTACAAATTTCTATCCTAATTCTGGACAAGGTAGTTGTTGACTGCAAAATTGTTGTAATCACGAGCAACTGCAGATTATTTTCTATTCTTAGCCCTAATTTTAGGTAGAACAAGTTGAGTATCTAGTTAAAAATACTCTTTGTCTACCCTCTTTGAAAAGCTGATAGAAATAGGAAATTATAGCACGAATCTATGAATTAGTCAATTTTTGTAACAGTCAAATAGTCAGTAAAGTGTAATATTTTTAGAATAGTTTATTTTGTAATATTCATGTCAATTTGATCTTGTAATTTAGCATAGTATTATATAAGTTTAAACCTTTTGTTGGACCCAAGATCAAGGGCCCACTCTTAGGGCTGGTGGAGGGGAATTTGTACTATAATTGCAGGTTTTTATTACTATATTTTTGTTATTTCTTGTAGTAGACTAAACACTCTATTTCTCATGTTTGTCCCTTGTTTTTCTTTTTTTTGCATATGTTTATGCTTTGTCTTATTCACAGCTAGCTGATTTCAATTCATGCTTATATTTTTTGTTTCTATCAAAGCATTCTTATTTCAATATTCCATTTATGTTTTCAACATTTTAGTTTTGTTTCAGTATTTTAGTTTAGCAACATTTATTTTCTAATATTTTACATTTTTGTCCTTTCCATTTCAACACTTTACTTTTATATCATTTCCATTCCAAAAAATGTAATTTAACATCTTTTTCTTCAACAAGTTCAATTTCTATAAATAGTTAGATTTTCTTTTCATGCAAGTGTGTTAATTAACATAGTTTCCTTATTGCAAATATTTTTAGTTTTCCTAAGATAATCTAGTGTTTTGATATTTAAGTTGTAGTTCTAAGATATCTATCATATACAGCCTTAGGATTCCACCCTAGATTTGATAAAATTTATTTTAAATGATAAAAATTAACAACACTCATCACTATAGATGGCTATAATGTCAAGGTTAATTTCTTTGTGACTTGAATATTCTTAATATATTATATCTCTTATCATCTAATCCACTTCTTGAAGCTATACAAAGTAAGTTTGGTGCTTCTTTATCCTTCTTCAAGAACAATATATCAATATTCTAATATTTTTTCTCTCTTTCTTTCTCTTAGGAAGCTTTGAATTCTTCTCAATTTATTATTATCATTTATATCTGCACTTAGACGCTAAAAATATTCTCTATCCATTGTGGGAAGCTTCTCACACTTCTACTACTCAATCTCTATTGCAAATATTTCAATATTTTATTAAGGGTTATCAATAACCCTAAATTATCTTTTGATGTCAAGGTGACTCTGAATGTCTTTGATTCTTCCATCAATATCAATGTGGCTTTGAATATCCTTGATTCTTCTATCAAATATCAAGGTGAATCTGAATGTACCTGACTCTTCTATAAAATATCAAGGGATATCTATGTCTCTAAATCCTTTATCAAAGTCAAGGGTTGGCTATATATCTGAGTAATCAACTATCTTAAAGTTAATACACCTTTCAATATAGTTGAGTCTTGGTCTTCATTGGTTATTATTTAACAATGGAAAGACTCTAGCATTTCTACTCACTATGACCTTATAATAGAGTTTGAGTCTCACTTCCTTCAATTGGACAAAATCTTAATCAATTTTATCAAACTAGATAAAATTTATCTTAATAATGGTGGCTAATAAAGTCTATCAAATTTGAATAGATTCTGGTGGTATCTCTGATACCACTGATCGATTTTTAAGCTTTAATACTACCACAAATATCACATGATCAAATTATAATATAGCCACAATATAATAAGGTCAAGATAATGATGTGAGTAGAGTAATATGAGCAAATTAATATGTAAATAAAGGCTTATAATATATCAAATAATATTTAATAATAAGTAACAATATGAATGTAAATAGCATGAATCATACATGTACTAAGCATGTAGAACAACTTACAATATTAATTGCTCAAAATATATGCAATATTTATTACTCCACTTTCTATTATAAATATGAAAAGAATTTGCTCTTCTCTCTATAATGTGATGTGATGTGATGCATCCTTATGGAGTATATATCTATATTAGAATGAGTCTTTGGATACTTGACCATCCATTTCCATATGCCAAGTCTCATGACTCTTGGCTTCTCTACTTAACACTTGCATACTTGATGAACACTTGACTCTATAATGTATGCACACCTATACATGACTCTTGACCTTCATTTGGCACACTCTAATCCAAGACACTTATGCACATCCTTACATTACATATTTTAACTCTTAGATATAAGACACTTATGCACATGGACTCAAATTACACTTGCACACTAACTCACATGATACTTGTGCATTTCCTGCACATTACAACTTTACATGACACTTGTGCATATCTTACACATTCACACTTACATAAAGGGAAATATTACTCACACTATAGACTACTACTCAACTCTAATATAATATTTACAATTGTACCATGAAGGTACCATGGAGGTATATTAGCATGTACCAAATAATGTAATATTCTCCAACGACACGTGCTCCCACATCCACACCTATAATAATAGGATGTAGCTTAACCCCATTTGACCTATCCTCCTTTAATCGTTTAACTCCCTATATGTCTAAGATAATAAATATAGAGACCACATGAACACCATTGAACTCAACCAAGTCCTACACCACCCCTAGTAGGTTCCATGAGAACCACAAACCTGAAGAATCAAGTAAAATAATGCTTGATATAAGCACCATTTTCATATCCTATCTCTAAGTTAATATGCCCACATATTAATACAACTCATAAAGTACACTACCATTATTGATTTTAACATGAATCCAACCCTCCCAAAAACCCTCTCTATAACCAATATCTTCTACGGTCCACCCATAATGATGATAGTACATCCCTCAACTAGTAACTAGAGTATCTGGTATACATCCTCTAAGGTGATTATCATCTCCCTAGTTAGTAAGTGGAATATGCCCCTATATGGATCTCATCTCTCACATAATGCTGATAAATAACATTTATCTATATGCATAGGCTCTAAACATACCACTCCTTCAAATCCTATTGATCTCAACCATATTTATTCATCCACATCTAGCAAATCTCTCATCCTCCAAAAATCTATCTAAACCTATGGTGTGGCCTCAAAATATTCAGCTACCACATTATTTCCCCATCAATGCCCATCTCCATAAATTTAGAAAAAAATACGTGGGCCTAGATGGTTTGCCCAACTGTCTGACCCCAAATGATTCCCCACGAAACATCAAAAAATAAAAAAAAATATCTAGGGTTTATTTTAACCCCAAACATGCAAAAAAATGAAGGAAAAATGGGTAAAAAAAGGACTAACTATCCTTGTAATCCCTCCAATGCTTAGTCCATCTCCTATGCTCACCATATCACCCAATAAAATTGCTAATCCATAAGAGCTCCATGTCAAATATTTCCCTGCACCCCTCACTCACTCCAAATTCTCCCATAGCATGCAATGCAAATGAGCACTCACATTGCATGCCATACCTTTTATCCCTCCACATGCTCAACCATCTTGGATGGTTGGTGACTACATGGGATGATTTCCAACCCCCCTCAATTAGGTGGTCAGCCATCGCCTATGCCTAGGTGATTCCCATAAGTTAATTTTTTTCCTCCACCAATGGCAAATTTCACCCTCTAACCACTTCATTTACATTTTTTAGTTGCACATTGGTATTTTTATTAAGTGTTTTATTGTTGTCTTATGTTTCTTCATCCATAAAATCAAATAGGTCCAATATCCAAAAACTCAATCTAGAAAAATGTATGTCCAATAATCTTTGCTTGAAATTATCATTAACCCTCCTCTGTTAGGGCAAAGAGTAGAATTTCTCTTCTCCACTAAAACTCCAATTCAATCAATTTGGCACATCCTATTCCTATGACTGTAAGGTTACTCACACATCATGCTTTGATAAGTCAGTCGAAGTGTCATGAGGATACCTATAAATGGCTAATTAGCTTACCATATCAAATGGTCTCAACAATATATCAAAGGAAAATTTTCAAGGGTATTTGTCCCTTCCATAATTGGGGCATCCTACATTGCTCTTGATTTGATATAACCTTACATATCTTCCCCTTCAACTATCATTATGGCACATAAAAATCCATGTTCAATCATCACCTTCCATTGTACTTCATCAGCAGTTCACCCATCCAATGTCATATTTTTTTGTATTACATTGTGTTTGTCACGTAATCCAATACAAAAAGGGGTAAATGTAGACACCTAAAAATTATCATTTTGACATTTTCCTAATGTCAATAATTAATAATTCTACAAAGGTCCCAATTAATTTAAATATTTGACATGCAACATTACAAAAATTAAATCTACCTTCTCTAGCCTCTTTTTCCCACTAAGCCCTCTCCTACACCAAGATCTTGGTCACCTTGTGATTACCCCACCCACCCTAGCCTATGCACATATTCCCCTATTCCATCCCTTTGACCATATCTTAGGTCCACATCACCCTAGCCTAGTCTACACCGATCTTCCACTTCCCATGCACCCTTACCATCCCCATATCTCTTAGTGCCACTTAAGTGGGATGAGGAATCTCCCCCACCAAGAGAATTAATGAAGAATTGTGTGCACATGCCACTTGAGTGGGGTGGGGACTCTCCCCACCTAAGGAAATTAATAAGGCATGGTGTACACACCCTCTTTGACCATGCAAGTGGAAGTTTCCTATTTTTTTCCCCTCACCCATACCACTTGGCTGCCAAGTCATGTCCACCTCACTACCCCCTCTCCCTTGTAAAGCTCTATAAATAAATCTTATTTTCTTTATTTACTTAAAAGTGTGAAGTTTCCATACCAAAAATCTATCAAAATTTAGCTAGAAATCCTCTTGTGTGCACATCCCTTGTTTGCAAATAAACCATGAAAACCATTGCATACCTCCATTTACACACATTTTATTTTTTAAATTTTTGATAGGTGGGAGCTCTAGTTAGATCTAAACTCAAGCTAGAATCTCTTGACACCATCTTGGAGGTCCCTTGAAGATTTTATCAGACTCTAGATAGTATAGCTTCAACCGCCCACCCCTAGGTAGTTCATACTCATAATCACCCCCCGATGGGCAGTTTCCTCTTGGTACCATTTCAAGTCATCCATTCGGTCTCTAACAGCGTGCAAAACCTCCTAAAATTTTAGAGCATTTTAACTAGTATAGGCTCAATCACCTACCCCTAGACGGTTCACTTCCAAAACTAGACACAATAAAAAACCCTATAGTATATAGTCAACAAAGGTGAGCAAGGTAATATTTTATGTGTTTTGCATCATTCTAAGTTATGTTCATGCTTTAAATAAAAAAATTCTTGTTATTGGTTGCATATTTTTTAAATTTGAATCTAACCAAGGTAGATTCATAGATGCTACTAATAATTATGTTTGGTTGTATGCAAGGGGTCTTGGAGGAAATTCAACCCAAGGTGGTCATCAAGCATAAAACCCACTCACACTTTGAGGTTGTTTAAAAGACCCATTGTTGTGCCATTAACCTCATATTTATAAAAGGGAGTCTTCCACCTTGGAAACCCATATTGTAAGCCGAAGGAGAATTGTAAAATATCATTTGCAATATCTTTTATACATAATGAAAATGACATTTTTTCTCTACCATACAGTCATGTAATTATGTATAACCCATCCTTCCATTCTTAAGGACATGTATAAGGGAGGTAGTCTATTCTTTCTAGACCTAAGAGTTATCAAATCCTGAACAAGATTATGCTTTGGATTTGACTCATTTCCAAGTTGGTTATTTTTAATGAAGCTCTAAGCCATTCAATTTGTCTAGGGATCATCAGGGCATCATACATACTCACTTTGGAAGTGGTTTTCTTTAGTTCTTTGACATTGTTGAATCTAGACAATTCTAGCTGACTCTTTTCTTCTTTTTTGGTTCATCGAATATTCTCCTATATTCCTAAGTGGTTTCTATCCTTTATATTTTAGTTAAAAAAGGATTTTTTAGTTTATCCCAAGCTTGTTCCTTTAATTCAAACAATATATTTTGCCTTCTCTCCTTGTTTTGGATTTGGTCATTCTCTGTGTGGCTTCAATTGAGGGGGAACCATTTTTGGTTTTGGTTGGGCTAGAGAAATTTTGGAATCATGCAACATATATTATTTAGGCTTTTGAGACCGATCTAGGACTCGAAATGATTATAACATTTATGGATCTACCTGTAATGGTTTCTTTTTAGACCTAGTTAATACTGATATAAACTCATCCTCTAAAGGATCTTGCATAATCATAAATTGTTCTAGTTCCCATAGCATATTTATCTAACCTTTCTATTACTTTTCATCATTTTTAGCAAAACTAGCTAGGCTTGGTGTTGGTACATCATGCAAGTGCTAGAATTATGGGGATCACTGCACACTATGTACTAGGGATGGCATTCTAATTTTGATATTGATAATTTTAGTTCATAGTCATTGCAAATATTATTGATTTTTTTTGTTGTATTTCTAGTGGAAGCCTTTTGATCCTTAAAAATATAGGGGAATATTTTGGGTTGGAATATTATTCAATAGTTGTCAGCTTGTTATTCAGTATCTTCAAGGTAGTTAGTACCTCTATTATTATTGGAGAATCCTATGGCTTTGGGGTTGGTAATGCTGGCAAAGTTAGTACAAAAGGAAATTCCTTTGGAGTAGTAATAGGAGCAACTAAAGGAAGATGTGTGATTGTGATAGGAGTTTCCTTCTACTAAGTGGATAGAATGATCTATGGAAAATATGGTATTACAACCCTAGGAGGTAACCTTACCAGAAAAATAAATGTATTCTCTGTGATGACAATGACTTGATAGACCTAGAGAAAAGTCATCACATTAGAATTTTGTGTTTGAAGCCCTAGGTGAAAACCTAAGGCTCTGATATAATAAATGCATGACAAGGGACCAAGGGATATAATATCTTGGGAAATTATTTTCCAAGTTCTACTAAATCTGATACTGATAATTGTGTTGAACTCTTAAGGATATCATTGAAAAATCGTGAATTGGGCGAATAGCAAAAAGGGATATACTAGCTCATTAGACTCTTTAACAAAAGGTCTTGTCAAATAATCCCATGAATGAATACTCCTATATTCTAGAGCATGATACTACTGTAGTATATTTTCTTTGAAATAAAATGCTAGGAGCTTAACCATATCTTTCTCTTGTATGTTATGAATTGTAGCTAATGAGACAAAATCTTGGTAATGTTCATACGTGGTTTTGCATGTCATCATAGATAGGAAAGTATACTAGTACTACCTAAGAAATATCATTAATGTGTGCCAAATATAATGGTCCAGTGGTGTTCCATTTAGGAAAATTTTGAGGGACTTGTGTTGATTTTGAGCTATGACTTCAGAACTGGATATTCTTGAGGGTTTTGGAGAGTTAGAGAACGTATAATCTACATTTTCTAATAAATAATTTGGAGATAGAGACTTAATTATTCTTGGATTAAAATATGGTAATTCAAAAAATGATAATGGATTCTCTAGCTTCTCAGCTACAAATCTTGTTAGCATAAAAACACAAGAAGCTAAAATATGGTGGTAATTGGGTATTTATTTATTACTTGTAAATTAGTGAAGTCCCTAGGTGAAAATTTTCTAATAATATTATGTGGAAAAATTTCACCAAGATTCTACTCAATCCAATAAATGGGTAAATTATCACAATTCATCCCATTAGGCATACCAGAAAAAAATATTGGTGTAAAACCTGCCTAGTCGATGGAATGTGCCTTAAAATTTAATAACATTTTGGATTAATTAGATTTCT
Source organism: Wollemia nobilis (assembly GCA_028583015.1). Lineage (NCBI taxonomy): Eukaryota > Viridiplantae > Streptophyta > Pinopsida > Araucariales > Araucariaceae > Wollemia > Wollemia nobilis. The sequence goes on from JAQPPZ010000030.1 coordinate 3,412,745, forward strand.
CTCAATTCAACCTCTAGATAAGGTTGGCTTCTTAGTATATTTATAAACTAGAACATGGGTTTAAGCTAAGGGTAAGAAGAAGGAAGGGTTAGGATAAAGTAAGGGTTTAAGGAAATGAGTACTTAAGAAACCATTTGTTGTCAAATGTAAAATAAATTTATTTAATTTCAATTACATACTTTAATCATTCTAAATACTTTAATGAATTGCAATCCAAAAATGATCCAAATAGCAAAATTTACTTTAATAGAATAGATTAATCACAAAAGTGTAACAAAAATGACTTAAAACAAAGATACGTTCATAAAAACCTACAATAACATTATCCATAGAGGTTAAACGACTATCACTTCTCATTAATTGTCAGCAAGGATTACATAACAAATATCCAAGCAAATATTATAGATTTGACCCTTATTAAGAGATGTCATAGCTTATTTATAAGCTGATTTTTGAATCTTGTAGCAAAATATTTGCAATGGTAGTTACATGTCTATTACAAAAACAACCTGGTAGAGAAATCTCATGTTGTTGAGGTGGTAGTTTTAGATTATTTCATGTATTTGAATTTAAATTTATCTATAATTTGCTCCATCTATTTGTAATTGTCTTATGCTATTGGATGAGCAACTACAATTGACTTGTTAGAACTTTTATTTCCATGATCCAATGTCAATAGTTAGAATAGTTGGAGGGCATTTGAGTGGTTGTGGCTCTTAAAGATACGTTTCAAAGCACTTATTTTGAATTCGAGCTTGTTGATCTGCTTGTAGAGCTCTTTGGAACAAGTCTAAACCCTATGGAAATTTTGATGATGTCACCCTAAGATAAGTCTTAGATTTGTGAATCTTTTTGGCTTGGTTGGCATTTGGCATCGTCTAGCTTTGACTTTGTTCAATTATGATATCCTTTGCATGATTCTAGACTTTGACATTGGAATGTTGACATCACTACTAAAAATTATATAGGATTGTCACACTTCATATTTGTGTAAAAATGTATGCTTTGGTTGATGTCAAGAATGTGTTATCTTATTTTTGAAGGTTTGGCTTTGTTCATTTCAACTTTATCCACTCTGGCTTTAAGCATTCCTACTTGCATGATTTTAGAATTTTTCATTCCTTTGCCAATATCACTTGCTTCAATGGTTTGACTTTGTTCACTCCACCTTTTTGCATTCCAGATTTGTGCATTTTCAAAATTTTGTGATGTCACACTAACATCATTGCCAAAAAGGGTCCAAAATCATTATGTTCCATCTTTGAGCAATCTCAATATTTTTGAAAACACTTAGCTGAATTTTGAAGAAAGGCTTGGATTCCTACATTGCTTGGGGATTCCTTCCATTAGTGAGATTTTGGGCATTATTTTAGCAAAAATAAGGGATTTTGCAAGTGAGGTCATTAATTTGACCTACAAGCTTTAAGCTAATGGGTGTATTTTTTGGTAATTTAATGTCTTAGGCTATAGAGAGATGATTTGACATATTGGGCAAGCTAGGAGAGCTCGTGATATCAAGGTATCAAGTTATTCTAGGTGCCATTGGGCTTCTTCACTTGGTGGAGATACCTAAATTTGAGTTTCATAAGGATATTTTAACTATGATAAATAGAGCAATGGTATCTAGAGTCATCGACATATCATCTTCCTACAAGTGAAATGACCATCATACTAGAGGATGTGTGGTGGATATTATGGGTACCTATTTAAGGTACCTAGGTGTACATGAGTTATGATAGAGCATAGGCAATGCAAATATTGATAGGTGACCTAGGGTTTCCTATAGTGAGTAGCAAAATTTATGTAAACGCCATGTTCCATGAGCACCATTTTGACAAGATGATGTGCTTACTGTCTGTAGTTACTTTGGTACTATTTATTAGACATATGAGCCAAAGAGTTTTACCAAGAGGATTTGTAGGTGTTATTGGATAAATGAGGGACTAGTAGGTGCAATTTGTGTGAGGTCACCTACTCTTGGATTGGCTATATAGGACCTTGTATAAGGTGATGTATAGGTGAGGAAAGAGACTGACATGCTATACATTACTCTAGATCTAGTGTTGGGAGCACATTATTTTTAGGTGGCCTATTATACTTCCATAATGAGTTGACAATGCATAGAGGCCATAAATATTTAGGTGGGTATATTAATTTGAGACACATCAGAGGTCATCTAAGGGATCACTAACATTGAATCATCAAGTGGTGGATGAGGTAAGGGTGAGCCAAGTCAATTGGAGACTATAGTGACCACATATAGGCTAGTAATAGGATAGTTTTGAGTTAGCCCATATCTACTAGATTTGATTTATGAATTATCAATAATCATGTGGAGTGGGAGCTACAAAGATACAATAGGATGATGATGTAATTTTTTAATTTGTAGGTAGTGTCAAACACAAGGAACCTATGATACCAAAGGGTAGACCAAGAGGTAGGCATTAGAGCTCAACCATATCCTATGAGTGTCCCATATGTGGATATTGATGATACTCTAATCATTTATATAGGGATGGATGATCCTAGGGTAGGGCTAGGTTATTGGAGGTGGTATAGACAACTTTGATCGACATGAATTTCTCTAACCATCATGGTTAGATGACCATCAATCGGGGTCAATTTTGAGTGAGCTTGAAGGATATTCCTAAAGAAATGCCAAGAGTGACAAGATGAGGCGTTATTAGAGCCAAGGCCAAAGATAGCAATATTATCAATGCCTATTGGATTGTTGTCCCTAAGAATATAGGCAGAGAAAAATATAGGGCTAATGGAGGTTATCTAAGGCTAGGCCAAGTAGGATTAAAGAGAGGGCAAAATAAACCAAGGTGGATGCACTACAATAGAGAATTGAGGATATGGAGGCTCAAATAAGAGAGTATAAACATATTATGGCCTCTGAGTAGGTGGTTCATCAAACTAAGTTAGAAAAGGTGTAGGGTCTACTGAGTAGAGTGATATCAAAGATGTATAGGATCTAGGTTGACAGGGTTCAAAGAGTAGTAGAGCTAAGATCAAAGATAGATTGCCTCACATCATGAGCAATAGACCTAGAAAATGTCTACCACCTTCCTATGAGAATTATATGACCAAGTGGTAGTGTTGGTGTAAAATCTACCTTTGGTTACGTTTACACCCAAGACTTTGCCAACATTGAAATATTGGGTTAAAACAGGTTTTACTCGGTTCAATCTCCAGATAAGGCTGGTTGCTTGGTTCTTCAAGAAAAGGAAGAGAGAGAGAAATGCATAAATAGAGGGAAATATAGTTATTTCCAGAAGTGTTAAGCGGTACATATTAGATAACATAAAAAAAAATTAAATAGCCTTTTGCAAAAAAGCATCTATCAGAACCATCAAAAAAAAGAAACTAAGCTTCTGATGTAAACCTATTCACTACACAAGTTTATTGGTAAAGTTAATTTTAGAGTTAGAACTTGGTTGCAAAAATTTAGAGTAAGAATTAAAGCAAGTTACATTCAATCTAACCTTATATAGCAATTAACAATCCATACATACTTGATTAAGAACACCAATGAGCCAGAAACCAGAATGAATGATCTTTTGTTAGCTTTCACAAGTCTGTATACATCACCTTGTAAACACCTAAGAGCCAACCATTTGCTTTGGTCACTTATCCTAAATATAATAGTTTTACATAACAGAAAAATTGAAAGTTGTTACAACATTATGCCCGTAGGCTCATTCTGGTAAAGAGATAGTTAGGATAGCATGGAGCCTTCAACTAGAAGTGGTTGGGATATTCTTATTACAACAATATTCCTTTATCTCCTTAGAAACATCGTGGTCTAGCTGGCTTCAAAATGTCACGTTGTTGTGACTATTTTCCCTTAGCTTGCTTAATCCTTCAAAGTGTCACATTGTTGTGACTTTTGGTCTCTATTTGAATCCTTGGCTTCAAAATATTGTGCCATCATGACTTTTAGCATTTACCTCTATCTTGGTTTTCAAAATGTCACACCATCATGACCTTTAGCCCTTAGTTTGCTTAATCCTTCAAAATGTCACACTGTCATGACTTTTGGTATCTATTTGGCTCCTTAGCTTCAAAAAGTCATGCCATCACGACTTTTAGCCTTTAGCTTGCTTAGTCCTTCAAAATGTCGCGATGTCGTGGATTTTGGTCTCTATTTGGCTCCTTGGATTCAAAATGTCACACCATCACAACTTTTAGCCTTTAGCTTGCTCAGTCCTTCAAAATGTCACGTTGTCTTGATTTTTGATCTCTATTTGGCTCCTTGGCTTTAAAATGTCATGCCATCGTGACTTTTAGCCCTTATTTCTGCCTTGGTCTTCAAAATGTCATGCCATCATGACTATTTTCTATACTTAGTGAAATCTTGAGAATACTTACTCCTTCCTCCCCTAGATGTGGTCATTTTGACCAACAAGTCATTTTATTCTGATTCGAGCACTTCTTCAGGTTATAAATTTGTCCTTTTAAGCTATTACCTATTTCTATCACATATTTCAGTAAGTCATCATAATAATATAATTAATTGCTTATATCATCATTCTTGCTATTTTATGTCCTATTTTATCATATTCTTGTTTAGTCCCAACTGATTTTGTTTTTTTTTCAAGTTTATCATTATTTCTATTACTATTTGAAGACTTCAAATTGTTGCTAACATGCTTTATATCAATGTCTCTTGTACATTCTTTTCTAATTCTCAAGTCCTCTTTGTCATATGCTCTATGTATTTTGTGAACATGGTTATGACATTTATTTATCATCATATTTGTATCACAACTGTTAGGTTTGCTCTTCAATCTTTTAATCAATTCTTCTTGCCTTTTATTTATATCTTTAAGAACTTCCAGAGCAAATAATGGCATATGCATTACCTTTCCTATGTTAAGTGGTAATGTAATAACACCTTTAGAGTCTTCATTTACTTTAATGAGTTTTGAACTTATATAATATTCAAATATTATATAATTTCCATATTTGGATTCTTTAAAAATTTATTGTAGACACCTCTTTAATCTTATTGATATATCTTTTGTTCTTCAACATTTTCTATCATGTGTCTTGTGCACAATTCTATATATTTTAAAATTTCCTAATTTTCTTCTAGTAATGCATTTTGAATATCTCTTTCTTCTTTTTGTTTGCTTTTTTCCATAATAATGTCTTCAATAATTTTACAATTATTTTTCTCACAAAAATTTCCTTTTTCAAGTTTCCTGTTGACATTTATATCTAAAAAAAAATAATATTTCAAACAATTTATTTCTTCACCTTAAATATTCTTTTATTCTTTCTTCAATAATTTTCTTCTTCTTCAAATAATTTCTTAATCCAATTTTCAATTTTCTTGTTATAACTCCTAATTAATTAATTTATTCTTATTACTCCAATTATTTTCTTCTTTCAATCTTGCTTCTTCAATATTCAATATTAATTTCTTCACCTTCAATTTTAATTTTCTTTCTTTAATTTTAATTTAGTATTCACTTTATTTTTTATTCAATCTTTAATTTATTTCCTTCTATTTAAAATTTTCATTCAAATAATTCAATCTTCTTCTTATTTAACTTCTTAAAACTTCCTTAAATTCAATTAATTTCAATTCCCTTCTTTAATTTATATCTTTAATCTCTGTTCAAATTTTCATTTAATTCTTCTTATAACTCCCAAACTATTTCTTTCAATATCACTTTAATTATTTCTATATTTCACTTTATAAATTTAACCCTTCTCAACTTTAATAAATATCTCAATCAAATATGTTGCTTAGCTATGCCCAATCATTCAAATAATTAATTGATGATAACAAATACCTTTGTATGGTGCTTCTCTACACTTGGATATTCATCAACATCATGGGATGTTTTCCAAATATAAACTTGAATATTACTACACTTAGTCATTTCAACACATCAATGCTATTCGCCTGACATCTATTATTATTTTTTAGAGGCTCTTAATCGCTTCTCAATCTACAATGTTGACTAGCCTATAGCATTATCTTTCTCCTTAATTGTTGTTGAATATTTTGGTGCTTTTATTTTGTGCTCCCATAATCCAACATGCACAAAATTCTAGGCTTACTTTCTCATCCAAATTTTATTGCATTCTACTGATATTTTCTCCATTTGGATTGTTGTCTACTTTCACTTCTTCTCTCCTTCATAGCTTCCTATTTTTAAGCTTTGAACACCATAATTTTAAGCATTCTCTTTCTATAATTATCACCTCAACTATATCTAAGCTTTGTGCACTATACTTCTAAATCATTCTCTTTTCAAATTTGCAATCATGCTTTCACTAGCACTATCACCTTGTCTTTTTTTCCAACACTATCTTCCTTTGGCTTGCAATAGTTCTCACACATCTACTTTCCTGCTACTATATTCTCTCAAATGCTCAACATGGATTTTGCAAAGTCCACTCAATGTAGCTTTATCCACTATTATTTCCTTAGGATCTTATTCTCAAATAATATCACAATATTTCAAATATAAATCTCACAATAATGAACATGAAACACATAAAATTTAATTCATAAATCTACTAAAGCAATGTGTAAACGTAGTGCTGATTTGAATACTTGTTACATAGCTTTGTCTTCAATATATACATACATGAGACTCTTCATATTCCCATGACCTTTGACCTTTACACTTACATAGACTCTTCATCTCCTCATACTCATAGGAGATATTACATTTCATATTTCTCTCACATATTTACATAAAGATAAAGTCTCTCATGATTGCTCATAACTCCTCACTTCTAAACATGACACAACCTACATAACTCATATTTACTTACTTGACACCTCACATAATAACTCCACACTTATTTACATGGAATATAACCACTCTTAATAACATGACACATACTATAGACTCAAACATTAAACACACAACCTACTCAAATATTAAACACACCCTAATATAAAATATTTACAAAGGTCCTTGCATTAATCATGCAAGGTACCAAATAATGTAATACCTTCAAATATTGTATTCTAGACCATACTTAGTAGTGCCTTGTATATATATTAGAAATATTTTTACTTCCTTCCAATGTATCAATTTTGGTTCCTACATGAACTGAGAAAGATAACTTACTGCAAAACTAATATCTAGTCTTATATAAGTTAAGTAGATGAGACTCCCAACTAACTATCGATAGAGTATTGCATTTGTTGGAGGAGAGGAACCAAAATGCAAGTTTTGTAAACCTAATTCTATAGTATTTTCCATAGGTTTATAGTCTTCCATGTGATATTTCTCAAGGATATTCTTGGCATATTTGCTTTGTGAAATAATGGTAGGGATTAATATTATATTATATAATATTATCCCTTTTCACATTGATCATGATATTGCATTTAATACTCACATGGATCATGCGTATTAAATTCCACTTTTGTAAAGGTAGACATGCCTATAAATATGTTTTTGATTAATGCAATTCTAAGTTTTCATTTGTGCCATTTCATGTCATTTATTAAGAGTGTTTCCCACATCATTGGTATCAGAGCAAGGTGTAAGGGTTTGGAGAGTATCCTCTTTCTGAGACCAGATTGGTTTAGAAAGGAATGAGAAAACCAACCCATGGATCTTGAGTGGTGAACATTATTTTCCTTCTATAGACATCTTTGAGAACTTTCGTTCGTGAAAACTCTCAGCTGGTGTCCCTTTGACTCTGACCCTCAACTAGCTGGGTCCATATGAATCTGACATTAATATCCTATTTTTTAGATCTATCATTTTATATGATGCAAACTCTATTCATAACCATCATTCATAATGTTAACCATTTCACTTATCAACTTCACCATGAAATTTCAACAATTCTATATAAACATGATTGCCAATTTTCAATAGCTTCAAGCTGAAATCGTTGTCATTGTTGATGTTGATGAAGATACCATTGAAGAAGATCAGGATTCTACCCCTGATATAGAAATTGAAGAATTTATAGCCACATATGGATTAAAACCAGGGTCTCTATGTGATATACCTAGCGTATTTCCCCTAGATTATGTGGCTCTTGATGCAGATTCGAGATAATTTAAAGCTCCTATTGTTGATCCAAAAGATGTTCACCATCCACCATGGTTCTTATGATTCTTGCATATTTACAGCCTTAGCATTTTAATTATTGCATTGATCCGGTTCAATTCGGCTCCTGTAGCTCTCAAGGTCCGATGTCTACTTCTCCTTTGTCACTAATCCACGCTCTAGATGGTCCACTTGCAACTTTATATAGGCCTACCTATTTTATGATACCCACAACAAATATCTATGTTTCAGATTAGATATCTAGACTATGGAATTGTACAATGATCACCACCATTTTCCACATAAAGCATATTTTTTGCTTCGCTCAGTTGCATCGATGCACTACTTTGTTACATTCCACCACGTAATTTCTATGGCCAAATAATAATACTACTCTAATTTTCCATCACTACGATGTGTCCAATGCACCATGGCCCCTTAAAACATCGATCTGGCCCATTTCTCCAATTTGGGTGCTGACCCAACCTTTCGCAGCATTATTAGGTGACGATGTGCTTCTTTGACTGTCACTCTATCCTTATTTAATGGCACAATACACCTCAGCTCATAGTGATCAAATTTCCTCCACCCTAAAATATGGCCACCATCGCTCCAATGCTCACTACTACAACACTCACCACTAATTTTTGCATTGTCTGGAGGTCCGAGCACAAATTTATCAACACTCATCATATGTTTTTAGCTGGCTACAATATTTATGGTGCAGATCCATATTCCAGTATGCCTCAACACTTCCAGGCAGTGATCCAAATAGTTTGTAAGTTGTTCATAAACCTTTCGAAGCCCTTCAGATCGTACATTGTTATTTCCCATTTCTCGATGATGCAAGGAACAATCGATCCTTATTGCTATTTGGTGATGCAAGTTGTTTCCTCTGTTGCAGTGTTCATTTTTTGATGGATTCATTTAAATCGATGATAATAATTTTCCCATTCGTAAGGTTTGATAGCAAATTAATCATTTTTTTAAGACTCAACATTTTTTTAATTTCGATGGGGTACACATTTTTTGTGCCATAATTTTCAATTTTCTACGACGACACCAAATTTTGGTGACCTTCGTGATATTCCATTCCTGCCTATTTCTTGATCGATGTTATATTTATTTTAAAAACTTAATTTTGTGGGTTTTAATCCCACATCTCCAGTGTGGGCTCCATTGTGTATTTTATCTATGACACATCTCCAATGCCTTAATAGTTAGCACATACATGTTGGCTATCCCTTCCTTACCCCCGTACACTAGATATATTCACCAGATAGTATCGTTAGTGTATCCACTTGCTCCCAGTGACCATCATTGTCTGCATCCATCCTCGATCAGCCTTTATCATCTAGTTAGCACATCGTGCAACTTAACCTCCTACCACATCAGCCTCCTAGCATTCATGACATCCCTATCCACCCACATTGGCTTGCATCATCCTCTTGCTGGTCTTGTTAGCATTGTGTACCATGTCATCACTCTCGTCATCTAGTCTCATTCACTGGTCTGTGTCTAGTTACAACCATGTCACCCTAGGTTGTCCATCGATTTTTGAGCCACGTCACAGTATCAGTGTATCTTCTAGTAATCCTGGTCAACTTGTGTCTATCCAAAATTTTGTGTGTCAGAGTCTCGAGTCTCATATTTCATGTCATATCTCATGAATCGTGTTAGTTCTTGTCACGGGTTTTTGTACCTGTTGAATAAAATAAAAAATTTAATTTTCACCTTCATTAATGCCACATTTAATGTGGTTTAATGAGCACCTTTGGACTTATCACATTTCATTAATTTGTGTGGTTTAATGCTCGAAAAACTTCAACTTTCTAGGTTGGCACCTTTTACACATGTGGTTCAAGGAATATTCCGTTGCATCTCCTTCTGACATCAATTTTTGTTTTCTTTTGTTGTTTCAAGGAACCCTTTTTAACTGTCCATCGATATAGTCATGTTTACAATCATTAGAAAGTTTTATTTTTTGAGACTACATCAAATCTAGTGTTAGATTTTGGTTTTATGAAGACATATTCAAATTCATCATTTTGATCTTCATTTTTTATAACAAGAGTGCATTTTCGGTTGTACTCGACACTCTTCAGCTACCAATCATTCTCTTCCATAATTGTATGCATTGGAGACCAATGCTTCCTCAGTGGGGAGGAATGATAGGGATTAGTATTATATTCTATAATATTAACCCTTTTAACATGGATCATGATATTGCATTTAATACTCACACGGATTGTGTGTATTAAATGTCGACTTGTAAAGGCAAACATGCCTATAAATATATTTTTGATTAATTCAATTTGTAAGTTTTCATTTGTGCCATTTTGTATCATTTACTAAGAGTTTTTCCCACATCAAATAAATATGTGATGATGGTTTTTCCTTACCTCTAGTCCTAGACAATAGTGTAATAACAAGAGGTTGATCATGTCAAAGATTTCTTCAAATATTTCTTTATGGCTAAAATAATTCTTTTAGAACTCCTTGTGATGACCAAATTATATACATATACATTGATGAATAAAATTTCCCCCCTTGCTCTTTGTAATACAAACTTTGATCATACAAATTTCTTCTAAAGCCAAGCTTTCCAAAATGTTCATTTATTTTTATATACCATGCTTGAGGAGCTTTTTTGAGACCATATAAAGATTTGATCAGTTTGCATGCCTTTGTTTCTTCTCTAGGTATGGTGAATACTTTTACTTAAGTCATGTAAACCTCTTATTTTAAATCCCCATTGAGAAATTCACTTTCAAAAATAATTCTTATGGATTTTATTTTTGTTGTAGGGGAAACTGTTTCTTCATAATCTATGCCTTCTTTTTTTGCTTACCCTTTTTCTACAAGTCATGCTTTATATTTATCAATACCGCCATTTGATTTATATTTGCTTATGAAAGACTGTTTGCATCCAATAGCTTTTTTATCTAGTGGAAGATCAACAAGATTCCAAGTATTGTTTTTCATTAGTGCTTAAAATTCAATGTTCATGGCATTTTTCCAAGCATTAGATTCAGGGTTTTGCACAAGGGCAAATTCCACAATTTATAGCGAATTTTAGGTTTTTAACATTTTTTATTTTACTATTTTTGGGACCTGAGAGGTTGGCCCATTCGCACAAAAATTACGAGAATTAATTTTTTTAGGTTAAAATCGCCCCTGTAACCCTGGAGGCTGGGAGCAACACTCATAGTCTCAACTTGACAGGCAACCGTAGAAAGCGACTAGTAGAAGTGAGTGACAAAATACTATCGATAGAAGCAACAAACACGCTGCGACTAACACAAGGTGACTGACACTCCGTGACTGACACATCGCGACTGACACACCATGACTATCACTGCACGACTGACATGTTGTGACTATCACATCATGACTGACACACCATGATTGACACTTCGTGATTATCACTATGCGCCTACCACGTTGCAACTATCATAGCATGATTGCCATGCTATGACTGCCACTACATGATTGACATACCATGACTGTCACAAGGCGATCATCCCACTGTGACTGTCACAGGGTGTTAGGATCTCATCCTAATGCTTAATGTAATAACTTCTATGATGTAATAATTTGTAAACAACGTGGGTAGTACCCATGATTAATATTTTGTAATGTTCTAAGTTTTAGCTTATGTAGTGCCTATGAAAAATGTCACCCTTTTTATGTAACACATGGTAGATAGGTTATGTAAGGTGGCCTTATGCATGTAATTCGAATGGCATTGTGCATGTAATTTGAGTGGCACTATGCATGTAATTCAGGTGGTATTATGCATGTAATCTAGGTGGCATTTTGCATGTAAGCCAACCATGGAAGGGAACTCTTTAAATACCCGAGAAGACACCAATGTATTCATCTTTTTTGCAAGTTAATGAAATGTTGAAGGAGGTTGCCTCCTCGAAGAGGCTTGTGATTCTATCTTATTGTGAGATTGTTTATTTATGCTAATTTTTGTTATAATGTGTATTTTGTTCTTAATATTAATATGATGTTTATGTGAGTTTATTTCCAAGCAATTGTGTGAGAGTGTGTTTATTTGAGTTTATTTTATAGTAGGATTGGTATCAGAGCGCTTTCCAGGGCCAATTTTTGCTGCAACAGTAACTATTCTTGCTTGTTAGGTATAATCCCTTGTTATTTTTGTGTAATTTTTTTTTACTATTATAAAAAAAAAGACATAGACCAGTAAAAAAAAATCTGTCTTTTTAGTTGAGTAGGTAGAAACCCTCTGTCAAGGGTTTTAAAATATCATGAAGGATCTATCATTATTATCTAAGCTAGATATCCCATACAACGTCTAGTGAAGTGAGGGGTGATCAGGCTCCAATACCCATGCCTCAGACAGAACTCACGCACGGTCTTGTGCTCCCACGCATCTTTGAGTGTATCGAGAGACCATTCTAGGGTTAACAAAATTTTATTCAGTAGGAATATTATCGGACTTGTATCATCCATAGTCCACAGGACATAGCATCTCGGATGATTACCCTCCTGTATTGTCATAGAGGCAGATAGTGTGCTCAAGGGTATGTGTGGAATCCTCCTTGGGTAGTGGCCTGAAATATTGGTCCGAGCACTATTTTTCGTCACTGCGGTATAACAGAGGGCCTATGGGTGTTACATACTCCTTTACCTAGCATACCGTGGTTCTATTAAAACTTCAACTTGCAATAAAATCACAAAATAAAACTCCCTATTCGTAAACCTACATTCCAAATTCCCAAAAGTGAGCATATGAAAAAGGAATCCTCTACCAAGAAAATAACATAAATTGCATGAATTCAAGATAGAATATGAGGGTGATAGTTAAGTTGACAGTCTGGAGAATAACAATTAGATTTACAATGGTAGTAACAGTTAGGTCAGTCAGGTCAGCACAGTCCAGTTAGAAATTGCAGTTTTCAGTGTCAAAACAGAACTGTCATAACAGTAACCTACATAATACAAAGAATATTTAGACTAGTGAGGTAAGCAATGTCAAAGAGACTGTTAGGGCTGAGCAAAACATTGAGTGATTGAACAAAGACCAATTATAGATAGTGCTCCAGTACCCAACTTTTGCACTGTAGCTCAAAATCCAAAACTGTAAACATCGTTAGACTCGACAAAATAGGAGTAAAAAAAAGTATGGGGTACCAAAAAGTAGTGTTGTGGTATATAGCTCATTGTGACCACCTCTTTGAGCTGATCATTTTGATATATAACAATCAAGCACTTTTTTGAACACTTAATAAAAATAGTAAGTCCTGAAACCCAATTCTATTTTTAGTAACTAGTCACAAAAGGTTCCAAAATGGCCCAGGGTACCCATGGGCATCAAAAAGAGCTAGAACAGATGGAATCCTTAACAAAAGTCATTGAGAATTTGAACTTAGAAATTTTCTCCATAAGGGAAGAGGTCCAAGGTCTTCGTTTAGATCATGAGGCCACTAGCGCTCGCTTAGAAGAAACACTGATAGAAGTGGGTAGTAAGTTACAAAAGGGACCACTCAAAAAAGAACACCAGGCTTAAACCTCTACAAGGAATGACCATGACCCATCCTTTAAAATACCAAAATTGGGCTTCCCTCGATTTAATTGGGAAGGATGTTTATGGGTGGTTATGTAGGGTTGATCAATTCTTTAGACTTCATAATGTTCCCATATATCATCGAGTTCAGATGGCTTCCTTAAATTTGGAATATGAGGCTCTACACTGGTTCCAGTGGTTACATAATTCCAACCCAAATATCTCTTGGGAGAACTTTTAGTCCCAACTACTGACCCGATTTGGGCATAGTGAGTATGAGGACTTCACAGGGGCCTTGACCAAACTGCAAAAAACATCCTTAGTCCGTGACTACCAAAATTAAATTGAAAAATTGGCCAATAAGACAAGAGGATTGATAGCAAATTAATCATTTTTTTAAGATTCAACATTTTTTTAATTTCGATGGGGTACACATTTTTTGTGCCATAATTTTCAGTTTTCTACGACGACACCAAATTTTGGTGACCTCCGTGATATTCCATTCCTACCTGTTTCTTGATCGATGTTATATTTATTTTAAAAACTTTATTTTATGGGTTTTAATACCACATCTCTAGTGTGGGCTCCATTGTGCATTTTATCTATGACAAATATCCAATACCTTAATAGTTAGCACATACGTGCTGGCTATCCCTTCCTTACACCCATACACTAGATATCTTCACTAGATAGTATCGTCAATGTATCCACTTGCTCCTAGTGACCATCATTGTCTGCATCCATCCTCGATCAGTATTTATCATCTAGTTAGAACATCGTGCAACTTAACCTCCTACCACATCAGCCTCCTAGTGTTCATGACATCCCTATCCACCCACATTGGCTTGCATCATCCTTTCGCTAGTCTTGTTAGCATTGTGTACCATGTCATCACTCTCGTCATCTAGTATCATTCACTAGTCTGTGTCTAGTCACAACCACGTCACCCTAGGTCGTCCATTGATTTTTGAGCCACATCACAATATCAGTCTATCTTCTAGTAAGCCTGGTCAACTTGAGTCTATCCAAAATTTTGTGTGTCAGAGTCTTGAGTCTCAGCTTTCATGTCGTATCTCATGAATCATGTTAGTTCTTGTCATGGGTTTTTGTACCCGTTGAATAAAATAAAATTTTTAATTTTCACCTTCATTAATGCCACATTTAATGTGGTTTAATGAGCACCTTTGGACTTATCACATTTCATTAATTCGTGTTGTTTAATGCTCGAAAAAATTCAACTTTCTAGGTTGGCACCTTTTACACATGTGGTTCAAGGAATATTTCGTTGCATCTCCTTCTGACATCAATTGTTGTTTTCTTTTGTCGTTTCAAGGAACCCTTTTTAACTGTTCACCGGTATAGTCGTGTTTACAGTAATTAGAAAGTATTTTTTGAGACCACATCAAATCTAATGTCAAATTTTGGTTTTATGAAGACATATTCAAATTCATCATTTTGATCTTCATTTTTTATAACAAGAGTGCATTTTCGGTTGTACTCGACACTCTTCAGCTACCAATCATTCTCTTCCATAATTGTATGCATTGGAGACCAATGCTTCCTCAGTGGTGAGGAATGATAGGGACTAATATTATATTCTATAATATTAACCCTTTTCACATTGATCATGATATTGCATTTAATACTCACACGAATTGTGTGTATTAAATGTCGACTTGTAAAGGCAAACATGCCTATAAATATATTTTTGATTAATGCAATTTGCAAGTTTTCATTTGTGCCATTTCATATCGTTTACTAAGAGTGTTTCCCACATAAAATAAATACGTGATGATGGTTTTGCCTTACCTCTAGTCCTAGACAATAGTGTAATAACAAGAGGTCGATCATGTCAAATATTTCTTCAAATATTTCTTTATGGTTAAAATAATTCTTTTAGAACTCTTTGTGATGACCAAATCATATACATATACATTGATGAATAAAATTTCCCCCCTTGCTCTTTGTAATACAAACTTTGATCATACAAATTTCTCCTAAAGCCAAGCTTTCCAAAATGTTCATTTATTTTTATATACCATGCTTGAGGAGCTTGTTTGAGACCATATAAATATTTGATCAGTTTGCATGCCTTTGTTTATTCTCTAGGTATGGTGAATACTTTTACTTAAGTCATGTAAACCTCTTATTTTAAATCCCCATTGAGAAATTCACTTTCAAAAATAATTCTTATGGATTTTATTTTTGTTGTAGGGGCAAATGTTTCTTCATAATCTATGCCTTCTTTTTTTGCTTACCCTTTTGCTACAAGTCATGCTTTATATTTATCAATACCTCCATCTGATTTATATTTGCTTTTGAAATACTGTTTGCATCCAATAGTTTTTTTATCTAGTGGAAGATCAACAAGATTCCAAGTATTGTTTTTCATTAGTGCTTAGCATTCAATGTTCATGGTGTTTTTCCAAGCATTAGATTCAGGGTTTTGCACAAGGGCAAATTTCACAATTTATAGTGAATTTTAGGTTTTTAACATTTTTATTTTACTATTTTTGGGACCCGAGAGGTCGGCCCATTTGCCCAAAAATTACAAGAATTAATTTTTTTAGGTTAAAATCACCCCTGTAACCCTGGAGGCTAGGAGCAACACTCATAGTATCAACTTGACTAGGCAACCATAAAAAATGACTGGTAGAAGCGAGTGACAAAAGACTATCGATAGAAGCAATAGACACACTGCGACTAGCACAAGGTGACTGACACTCCACGACTGACACATCATGACTGACACACCATGACTATCACTGCACGACTGACATGTTGTGACTATCACATCATGACTGACACACCGTGACTAACACTCCATGATTGTCACTATGCGACTGCCATGCTGCAACTGTCACAACATGATTGCCATGTTGCGACTACCACTACATGATTGACATACCATGACTGTCACAAGGCAATCGTCCCACTGTGACTATCACAGGGTGTTAGGATCTCATCCTAATGCTTAATGTAATAACTTCTATGATGTAATAATTCTTAAACAACGTGGGTAGTACCCATGATTAATATTTTGTAATGTTCTAAGTTTTAGCTTATGTAGTGCCTATGAAAAATGACACCCTTTTTATGTAACACATGGTAGATAGGTTATGTAAGGTGGCCTTGTGCATGTAATTCGAGTGGCATTGTGCATGTAATTCGAGTGGCACTATGCATGTAATTCATGTGGCATTATGCATGTAATCTAGGTGGCATTTTGCATGTAAGCCAACCATTGAAGGGAACTCTTTAAATACTGTAGAAGGCACCAATGTATTCATATTTTTTGCAAGTTAATGAAGTGTTGAAGGAGGTTGCCCCCTCGAAGAGGCCTACAATTCTATCTTATTGTGAGATTGTTTATTTATGCTAATTTTGGTTATAATGTGTATTTTGTTCTAAATATTAATATGATGTTTACGTGAGTTTATTTCCAAGCAATTGTGTGAGAGTGTGTTTATTTGAGTTTATTTTATAGTAGGATCCTAACAAGTGGTATTAGAGCGCTTTACAAGGCTAATTTTTGCTGCAACAGTAACTATTCTTGCTTGTTAGGTATAATTCCTTGTTATTTTTGTGTAAATTTTTTTTACTATTATCAAAAAAAAAAAGGACATAGACCAGTCAAAAAAAAAATCAATATTTTTAGTTGAGTAGGTAGAAACCCTCTATCAGGGGTTTTAAAATATCATGAAGGATCTATCATTATTGTCTAAGCTAGATAGCCCATACAACGTCTAGTGAAGTGAGGGGCGATCAGGCTCCAATACCCAGGCCTCAGACAGAACTCGCGCACGGTCTTGAGCTCCCACGCATCTTTGAGTGTATCAGGAGACCATTCTAGGGTTAACAAAATTTTATCCAGTAGGAAGCTTATCATCCTTGTAAAATCCATAGTCCATGGGATATAGCATCTTAGACGATTACTCTCCTATACTATCAGAGAGGCAGATAGTGTGCTCAAGGGTATGTGTGGAATCCTCCTTGGGTAGTGGCCTGAAATATTGGTCCGAGCACTATTGTTCATCACTGCGGTATAAAAAATGGCCTATGGGTGTTACATACTCATTTACCTAGCATAACATGGTTCTATTAAAACTTCAACCTGCAACAAAATCACAAACTAAAACTCCTTGTTCGTAAACCTGCATTCCAAATTCCAAAAAGTGAGCATATGAGAAAGAAATCCTCTACCAATAAAATAACATAAATTGCATGAATTCGAGATAGAATATGAGGGTGATAGTTAAGTTGATAGTATGGAGAATAACAGTCAAATTTATAATGGTAGTAACAATCAGGTCAGTCAGGTCAGCACAATCTGATCAGAAATTATAGTTTTTAGTGTCAGAACAGAACTTTCATAACAGTAACCTACATAATATAGAGAATATTTAGACTAGTGAGGTAAGCAGTGTCAGAGAGACTATCAAGTCTAAGCAAAACATTGAGCGAGTGAACAAATACCAATTATAGATAGTGCTCCAATACCCAACTTTTGCACTGTAGCTCAAAATCCAAAATTGTAAACACCGTTAGACTCGACAAAATAGGAGTAAAAAAAGTATGGGGTGCCAAAAAGTAGTGTTGTGGTATATAGCTCATTGTGACCACCTCTTCGAGCTGATCGTTTTGATATATAGCACCCAAGCACTTTTTTGGACACTTAATAAAAATAGTAAGTCTTGAAACCCAATTCTATTTTTAATAACTGGTCACAAAAGGTTCCAAAATGGCCCAGGCTATCCATGGACATCAAAAAGAGCTAGAACAGATGGACTCCTTAACAAAAGCCATTGAGAATTTGAACTTAGAAATTTTCTCCATAAGGGAAGAGGTCCAAGGTCTTCATCTAGATCATGAGGCCACTAGTGCTCGCTTAGAAGAAACACTGATAGAAGTGGGTAGCAAGTTATAGAAGGGACCACTCAAAAAAGAACACCAGGCTGAAACCTCTACAAGGAATGACCATGAACCATCCTTTAAAATACCAAAATTGGACTTCCCTCGATTTAATGGAAAGGATGTTGATGGGTGGTTATGTAGGGTTGATCAATTCTTTAGACTTCATAATGTTCCCATTTATCATCGAGTTCAGATGGCTTCCTTCAATTTGGAATCTGAGGCTCTACACTGGTTCCAGTGGTTACATAATTCCAACCCAAATATCTCTTGGGAGGACTTTGAATCCCAACTATTGACCCAATTTGGGCCTAGTAAGTATGAGGACTTCATAGGGGCCTTGACCAAACTGCAACAAACATCCTTAGTCCATGACTACCAAAATTAAATTGAAAAATTGGCCAATAATACAAGAGGATTGACGGAAGGATTCTTCACGAGTTGTTTTATCAGTGGGTTAAAATGGGATCTCCAAGCGGAAGTAAAGATGTTGAAACCATAGTCCATAATGGAAGCTATCAGTTAGGCCCATTTGGCTGAATCTAAACTCTCAAACCAAAGGTGCCCACTATGGTTTTCTCAAAACTGACCTTCATTTCCTTCTCAAACCCAAAATTTAGTGGATAGTAAACCTACTACACCCAAGCGAATGACTACAGATGAGATGGATGCACGTCATGCCCAAGGATTATGTTATAATTGTGATGAAAAGTTTTTTAAAGGACATAAGTGTGCAAACAAAATATTGTTCTTGATAGATGTTGAGGAACCTACTAACACTGACCAGAGTGATGAGGATGAGGACCCTCCTGAAACACCTTCTCCATAGGAAGAAGATACATAGGGGTCTTAGGTAGAGATTTTAGTCTATGCTCTTGCAGGCATTACCACTCCACAAACCATGAAAGTTGTGGAATTTTTAAAGTACCAACGTCTCACCATCCTTATTAATTTAGGAAGCACACACAACTTCATTGATCCTCTAGTTGCTAAGCGAGAAAATTGCTATATCCACACTTGTAATCCATTCGAGTTCGTGGTAGCCAATGGGGGAACATTACCTTGTAAAGGAAAATTCTGCAATGTCAATATCAGGATAGGGGACTATGAACTCAAGCAAGACATGTTTACCCTCCAGTTGGGAGGATACGATATGGTTTTGGGATCTCAATGGTTGAGTACGTTGGACACTATCAGTTGGAACTTTGCAGAACTCTGGATGCAATTCTCCCAAAATGGATAGACACACTTACTCAAGGGCTTCCCTATAGGAACACCTCACCTCATTAGTTCCAATCGTATGGAGAAAGTTCTAAAGAAATAAAAATGTGGGGTCATTGCACAACTCTTCTCCATCCAACCAACCACTTCACTAATGGCTAAAATTCCATCAGACCTATAACTAGTTCTACACAAACATGATGTTGTCTTTGCAGAACCAACTACACTACCACTACGTCACTCTCATGACCATGCTATCCCATTGCTCTTGGGTAGTGCACCACCAAATATCAAGCCATATAGGTAACCTCATGCCATGAAATTAGAATTGGAAAAACTTGTACAGTAATTACTCAAGGCTGGTGTCATCCGGCCTAGTACTAGCCCATATTCCTCACCTGTCCTACTTATTTCCAAGAAAGATGGCTCATGGCGCCTATGTATTGACTACCAGGAACTCAACAAGACTACGGTCAAGGATAAATTTCCTATTTCAGTGGTTGATGAATTACTCTATGAACTACATGGGACCATGTATTTCACCAAGCTTGATCTCCACTTTGGGTACCATCAGATCCGGCTCAAGGATGAGGACATCCCCAAACTGCCTTTCACACTCATGAAGGTCATTATGAATTCTTGGTAATGCCATTTGATCTCACAAATGTTCCTTCTACATTCCAAAGTCTTTTGAAAAACATCTTCCGATCATTTCTGTGGAAGTTCATCCTTGTGTTCTTTGATGACATCTTGATTTACAACCGCACATGGGAAGAGCACCTCAATCATGTGGATCAAAATTTACAGTTGTTGGCAACCCATCACATTTTTTCCAAAAGGTCCAAGTGTTCCTTTGGTCTGATTGAAGTAGAGTATCTGAGACACATTGTCTCACAGGATGGCGTCAAGATTGACCCTAAGAATATTCAAGCAGTTCAAGAGTTCCTGAAACCTTACACCCTCAAGGGACTTCAAGGATTTTTAGGGCTTACGGGCTATTATCACAAATTTGTCTACAATTATGGGAAGATAGCTACCCCCCTCACCTCCATGTTGAAAAAATATTCCTTCACTTGGACAGGGCTTGTTGACCAATCCTTCATTGAACTCAAGCATGATATGACCACCACTCCTATTTTAGCCATGCCAGATTTCTCTAAACCATTTGTCATTGAAAGTTATACTTTTGGCTATGGTATTGGGGCATTATTTATGCAATAAGGATGATGTGTGGCTTTTACTAGCAAGGCACTCTCTTATCGTAATCTAGAGAAATCCACATATGCTAAGGAAATTTTATCCATATTGCATGCAGTCACACATTGGCGACCTTACCTCATTGGGTGCCACTTCTCCATAAAAACTGACCATCAAAGTCTCAAATATTTTTTGGAACAAAGAGTTGCCACACCTGACTAAAAAAGGTGAGTGTCTAAACTCATGGGCTATGATTATGATATCACCTACAAAAAGGGAAAGTAGAATATTGTGGTTGATGCTCTTTATCACCAAATGGAGACCGTACGTATGTTGTGTGCCATCTCAACACCAATTCCCCAATGGATTGTTTTCTTGCATCAAGAAGCACGTCAGGATGCATATTTGCAAGCTTTGATAGCCTCACTACTGGATGATCCAGATTCTACACCAGGGTATAGTTGGAATGGCCATGATCTGCGCTACCATCAATGCCTAGTTTTACCTCATAAGTCCCCACTTCAAGAGCTCCTCATGAAGGAATTGCATGCCACTCCCTCTGTAGGCCATTAAGGGTTCCCTAAAACATATGAGCGACTCAAGCGCACCTTCTTTTGGAAAGGTATGAAACATGACATCCGCTCTTTTATTGCTACCTGTGACACATGTCAAAGGATGAAAGGTGAAACAGTGCACTCTCTGGGCACTCTTCAGCCATTGCCTATCCCAGATCAGGTTTGGAATGACATATCCATGGAATTTATAGAAGGGCTATCTAAATCTGGAGGTAAATTAGTTATTTTTGTGGTAGTGGACCGCCTTTCAAAGTATGCTCACTTTTGTGCCCTTGCCCATCCTTATACAGCATCCACTATTGCACAAATTTTTCTTGACTCCATCTTTCACCTTCATGGCATGCCCACCTCCATTGTATCTGATCGTGATCCCACATTCACTAGTCATTTTTGGCAAGAGTTGTTTAATTTATAGGGAACTTAGCTCAAAATGAGTTCAGCCTACCATCCGCAAATGGATGGTCAAACAAAAGTTGTTAATAAATGCTTGGAAACCTACCTTCGCTACTTTGTCTCAGATCATCCCACTCAATGGGAAAAATGGCTATCCTTGGACGAATGGTGGTACAACACTTCCTATCATACCACAACCAAAATCACACCATTTGAAGCAGTCTAGGGCGCCTTCCACCTACACCTTCCTCTTACATTCCTGGCAACTCCAAGGTCCAGGTCGTTGACAACACTCTGAGTCAACACACCAAGGTCCTTCACCAACTTAAGTATAAGTTGAACATGGCCCAGAATCGGATGCACCAACAAGTTGATCAGCATCATTTTGAGCGTAGTTTTGATGTAGGTGATATGGTCTTCCTTCGCTTGCAGCCATACAAACAATCATCCCTACAGCTTCATAGGTGCCAAAAGCTTGCTACAAAATACTATGGTCCTTACCATGTTCTACAAAGGATTGGCCCCACAACTTATAAATTGATGCTCCCACCTACTTCTAAGCTTCATCCTATTTTTCATGTTTCCACTCTCAAGAAAGTTGTGGGCACACAAGTACAGGTTCAATCCACACTTCCTAAATTGGATGAAGAAGGCTCCATATTCCTTGAACCTAAGCAGTTGTTGGATTGTCGGACTCGCACTCTTCAAAACCATACAATTACAGAGATCCAAGTTTAGTGGCGTGGGCTTCAACCTGAAGATGCTACATGGGAGTCTCTCCACCAACTCTAGCAATAGTTTCCTCATTTCAGCTTTGAGGACAAAGCTTCTTCAAGGGGAATGACATGTTAGGATCCCATCCTAACCCTTAATGTAATAACTTCCATGATGTAATAATTCCTAAATAACGTGGGTAGTACCCATGATTAATATTTTGTAATGTTCTAAGTTTTAGCTTGTGTAGTGCCTATGACAAATGACACCCTTTTTATGTAATACATGGTATATAGGTTATGTAAGGTGGCCTTGTGCATGTAATTCAAGTGGCATTGTGCATGTAATTCGAGTGACACTATGCATGTAATTCAGGTGGCATTATGCATGTAATCCAGGTGGCATTTTGCATGTAAGCCAACCATGGAAGGGAACTCTTTAAATACCCAAGAAGGCACCAATGTATTCATATTTTTTGCAAGTTAATGAAGTGTTGAAGGAGGTTGCCCCCTCGAAGAGGCCTGTGATTCTATCTTATTGTGAGATTGTTCCTTTATGCTAATTTATGTTATAATGTGTATTTTATTCTAAATATTAATATGATGTTTATGTGAGTTTATTTCCAAGCAATTGTGTGAGAGTGTGTTTATTTGAGTTTATTTTATAGTAGGATCCTAACACGGGCGACTGGCATACAGGGCCAACCATTTGTCGATAAGTTTTTATTATCAATTTTGTTTCTTTTTTATACATTTTTGTTCATCGACGCTCAATAAGGAGGTTTGTGATGTGTCAGATATTGTGATGTCTTGAATAGTAGTTCTCTCTTTAACCAGTTATTTCCATTTTTCAAATGATTTTCTTGTTACTCTTCTTTTTATATAGGTAAAATGTCACCTGTTGGCAGTGGAAAGAAGGGAGGCCAGTCTTCTAGTTTCGATAAAAGGAGTATCCTCAAATACTTTTGTAATATTTTGAATTCCAGTCAGCCACCAACATCTACACAAATTGAAGGTATGAACGCCTTTACTTACTAACCAGTTAATTTTTGTTCATTGTTCATTTCATATATAATGTCTTCATTCATTAAGAAGGGTGATTTTTGGTGTATGGCTTTGTCCATTGTTTATCTAAATTTTTTAAAAGAAGGTATGCTTTTAACAGAATGTATGCTTTTAAAAAGAATAATGATAATGACCCTGGTATTGAGTATTGACCCTAGTATTATCTCTACAGAAAATAGTGTTGACCCTCGTATGAATCCACTTCCACATAACTACGATATTGAAAAGTCCACAGATGAAAATTTTCTTAAAGAAATGGAACAACAACATGAAGAGATTCCTGAAACAAACACGCCAAATGGAAAACAAAGTAATAGTTCTTATGCAGTACCCACTTTCGAAGAATCTTCTTCTAAAAAACATAAACGTGCCAGGTCATCTAGATGGACAATTAACAGATCATTTCAGCCTGATTGGGTTTCAGATTTTCCATTTGTTGAGCCAGTGCTTCCAGAGAATAGTAATGAGGTAATAACAGAATTGAGATGCATAATTTACAGTTAGAAACATGAAAAAGATCACAGATTGCAAGTTAAGAAAGATACAGTAGAAAAACATTGTGGAAAGGTTTATATAAAAAGAAAAGAAAGTGATGGACCAATACAAAAAAATTATAGGTGGAAGGATGCATCAGAGTGTGCCCATATCAGATATGCACAAGAATATGATAAAGCAATGAAAGAAAAACAAACTTTGGTTGAGAAAGGTGCAACGATTCAAGCCCAATTTTGAAAAATGGAAAAGTTCACTTTAGCTTCAAAAAGTTTACAGTTTGTTGTTGTACTCACTATTCTTAAAAAGGGTAGACCTATGTCAGATTTCATTGATTATAAATCTCTATTTCGACTAGCTGATGTGCAGAATTTACCCAGCGTCCATTGGTCAGATCGAAGTGGTTGGGAAATTGCAAAATGTCTGTCATTGGTTGAGCAGGATGACCTCAAAGAGAAAATTAAAAAGGCCAAATTCATATCACTTTCAATTGATGAGGTGACTATTGTTGACAACACATCTTGGATTTGCATGCATGTTTACACATTGGAAAATCATT
Source organism: Wollemia nobilis (assembly GCA_028583015.1). Lineage (NCBI taxonomy): Eukaryota > Viridiplantae > Streptophyta > Pinopsida > Araucariales > Araucariaceae > Wollemia > Wollemia nobilis. The sequence continues at coordinate 3,437,449 of JAQPPZ010000030.1, forward strand.
TAAGGCAACCTCATTTACTTGGACTACGCAAGATGGTGGAAAATTGCAATGCAGAAAACATCTACAATGTTGTTGTTTCTAGTTTAAAGGAAATAGCAAGAATGAATGAAATGGAAATAGCCACTAAGTTAATATGTGTCGGAGCCGATGGTGCTGCTACAATGCAAGGACATAGGAATGGTCTTTGTGTTAGACTACAAACATATATTACCCCATATTTGATCCCTATTCATTGCATGGCTCATAGAATTAATCTTGCATATAAAATTGTGGATACATTTACAAATGTAGCTAGAGTGGAAGACCTTGTCCATGAAATTCATGATTATTTTTCATGCAGTCCAAAAATATTTTTAGAGTTTTAGCAGTTTGCACTTGGAGTTACTGATGGTAAAAAACTCTTAAAAGACGTGGATACTAGATGGATTTCAATGTATCAACCGACATATAGAGTTTTCAAAGAATATCAATCCTTGGTAGGGGTTTATGTATGTAAATCGTAGGGCGAGTTGATAAGGCTAAGGATTTGCTATTACGAATGACTGACTTTGAAACACTTCTCACATTGTGTGGTATTCTTCCAATGTTGGAAGAAATGAATACTTTGATCAAAATTGCACAAGAAAGATCGATTTATATTGTGGATTTCATCAGGGCGAGAAAATGAATTTGCTTACATATTGATACGATGTATGCATCTGGTGAAAGTTTTATGGATCCCATGTTTGAGAGTTGGAGAGCATTGAAAAACATCAATGATCCTCAGAACTTTTTGAAGTTCAATATAAATGATCATCTTTGTATTAATGTCCATGGAAAGGAAATTCCTTTATATTGTTTTTCTCAACGAATGGATATTGCTACAAATGAAGTTGAACAAATGCCCATAACACACAACATATTTCATGTAGTTGTAACAGATACAAAAATTAAACTGAAACACATAGCAGAATCATTGACAAAAGAGATCAGAGACCATTTTCAAAGAGATGAATTGCTTGAGGCTATGGGTGTGGTTAACCCGATATTTTGGAATCCTTGTAATGAATACCAGAATATAATTGGTTTGTTTCAAAAATACATGGGCAATATTGCTAGCCATTTCACTAAACCTGTGGTATTCAATGGTATTGAAATCAATGGCATTCTCAACAAAGATCTTTTGACAAACCAATCAAACTATTTTGGAACAACAATGTCTGCTCAAGTTTCACAATTTGCTAATCACCATGAAAGGGGTTCTATTTCACGTTTATGGAAACATTTATATCCCAGTAGTATCCTGCAAGATAGTATGAGTGAATATTTTAATTTGTATGAATTATGCCAAACGATGATTTTAGGATCTATTGAGGATGAAAGGGTATTTAGTGCATTATCATATGTAAAATCTAAAGTTCGGAATAGATTGGACAAAAATTTGGAAAATTGTTTGAGAGTATATGTGTCGACCTATGAGGTTGAGAAGTTTCCTTATGAAAGAGCTTTGTCATATTGGAAATATTTGGCAGAGAGAAGAGGTGTCATGAATACTCTGGATGATGAGGATAATGGTAACACTGATGACATTGTGATGACATAATTTTTGGAATGAGTGCAGAAGAATTTGCACAATCTGAAAAGAGTTTGTTCCAGATTTCACCATTATGATGCAAAGATGCTTTCATTTCCCAATATTATATTGGGATTTAATTCATTTATTTGATTTGATTTCAAATATGGAGATTTGATTATATTTTGAGACATGTTTTCATGTATTTTGGAACAGAATATTGATTACTGCATCACAGATATTACTATTTTTTACATGTATTTTGATTTCATATATTATGCTATCAATTGTCAACAGAATATGTGTATATTATGATTTCATGTATATTGAAAAGTCCATGTATTGAAAAAACCATGTATTGAAAACTATGTATGGCAAACCATGTATTGAATAAACCATTTATGGCAAACAATGTATTGAATATACAATTTATTGAAAATAATGTATGGCAAACAATTTATTGAATATCAAATTGATTTTAAACCATGTATTGAAATCATGTATACAATACACCATGTATTGAAACCATGTATCAAATTGATTGAAACAATGTATTGAGTATACAATTTATTGAAAACAATGTATGATAAACCATGTATTGAATAAAGTATAGACCATGTATTGAAAACCATGCATTAAATAAACCATGTATTGAATAAATCACGTATTGAATACCATGTATTGAAAACAATGAGGGCAAACCATGTATTGAATAAACCATGTATTGAATAAACCATTTATGGCAAACAATGTATTGAATAAACCATGTATGGCAAACAATGTATTGAATATCAAATTGATTGAAACCATGTGTTGAAATCATGTATACAATTTAGTGAAAACAATGTATGACAAACCATGTATTGAAAATAATGTATGGCAAACAATGTATTGAATATCAAATTGATTGAAACCATGTATTGAAACCATGTATACAAACCATGTATTGAAAACAATGTATGGCAAAACATGTATTGAAATCATGTATACAATTTAGTGAAAACAATGTATGACAAACCATGTATTGAAAACAATGTATGGCAAACAACGTATTGAATATCAAATTGATTGAAACCATGTAAACAAACCATGTATTGAAACCATGTATACAACAAACCATGTATACAAACCATGTATTGAAAACAATGTATGGCAAACAATGTAATGAAAACCATGTATAGCAAACTAGATATAGCAAACCATGTATAATTCAAAATTATTGCATCCACATAATTCAAAATTATTTATTGCATCCACACAACTGATCAAACCATTACAATATTGAAAGAAAAGCTAAAAAGTAATATAAAATTTGTATAATATAAAATATTATGTTTAAAAATATGTTAAAATAGGAGTCTTTGAAACCATGTTTTTCACCACAATGCCACATTCCAAAATCATCACATAAGGAAACAACAGTTCTACTTTTCTATGTTTTCTTGTTGCAAAGTGCCTGAAGTGTCAGTTGCATCTACCTCAATATCCTTTGCTTCCAATGCACCAGACCGTACCAAACTATCACCTGTAGTGTTTATCCCCTTTAGCAATAAACCTTCTTCCTTCATGGGATCTTCTTTAAATGGTGCATTCAGCTCTTTCTCATTTTATTTTATTGCAGCATCCACATCCAGGCCCTTTTCTTTGATAAGCTTCTTCAGCCAATTGTTTTCTCGAACAGTGTTTTGTAGTCTCTTCTTCAATTCAATAGCATTAGTCACACTGATTTTTGTAGTCCTGATCCAGGTTTTCATGGTTGACACCTGCTGCTTTAAATGCTGATAATTAGACTACAAAATACAAGAGAAAAATATTAATATTAATTAAAAAGTATATTAAAGAAAAAAATGATTTTCAGATATGTGTAGAACTTACATCTACTGTAAGTCTTGTAGTTTCTGCCACTGCTACTTTCTTCTTGTCTAGTTCCCATTCATTGAAATATGCTTGGGCTTCGGCATTCAGGTTCTCTAATCGGTCAAGTATAATGGCCAGAACTTCATCACTGCTTGTAGCATCGGCCTTGATGGTGCCAGATTGGGCTTTTAGTAATAGAGCATCGAGATTTTGTGGCTCATTCTCTACCTTTGAAAACAACTCCTTTCTATGTCCGAAGTTCTTGTATCGACCATTTATTGCTTTGATCATAACCTTGGCCCGATATTCCCATTGTCTTAATGTATCAATGTCTACAAGAAGATTATTAGTAACATTAGCCCTACAACTATTTGCTAGTAAAACATTTTCAGAAAAGTTTATTTTATCATCATCGATCGGATGATAATCGGTGTCGACATGCTGGTGGGGGGAAGAGGAAACATCGATGACATCTCCTTCAACATTCTCCTATGCTTCATCACCTAACCCTAGACCATGAAGTAGATCACATGTTTTTAGTGGTAAATTCAAATTATTCATATCTTGATACATAAAATCATCTTCCATATTGGTATCTGGAGGGGGCATCTGAGAAGTGCTCTCTACATTTGATAAATTATCAAGTGTTAAAATTGGGAACGGTGTCCCTGAAACAATAGATTGACCCGTAGTGTGAGTCTGAGTCTGAGTCTAAAGTGGCTGACGTGGTGGTGTGAGGAACTATTTCCCATGCATGCGAGATTGGTTCCTCACCGGTGGTGCATGTTGTGGTGATTGTTGGACTTGTCGTAGATGAACTTGGGGTTGATGGACTTGTTGTAGGACTGGCTGCTTTTCCTGTTGTGCACCCGATGGAAGCATCTATTTTTTGAGTCTTGTAAATCGAGTCGGTCCCTCTACAAAATTTAACATGAAAATTATAAATTAAAACTATTTTTAAAAACAATGCCATTAAAATATAATAATTTTAACTAAACATACCCGACTCAGACTCTGCAGCCATTGTCATTGCTACTACAATGGTTGTCCTTTGCTCTACCTCTGAAAATAGTTAAAAAATTTTCTCAAACTAAATATAATTGAATATTGTTAAAATATATTATTAAAATTAGAACTTTTGAAAAATATGTTTACCTTGTGAGGTGGAGGTTTCATCTTCAATGTTCACTATAGCAGATGCACGTCCAGAAGTTTCAGGAGCAGCACATGTATGTTGTCCATCAGGAGACCTCCTACGTTTACGGGTGGAAGGTACCGATGATGATTGCGACTATGAGTCAGAATCACCAGACGCTTCTTGAATCCTGATGGCGGCATCCCTTTTATTGGACGAGTGAGTTGCTCTTCTCTGTTTTCAAAAGAAAATTAGAAAATAACAAGATTGATTGAAATTTGAAAAGATAGAAAAGAGAGACTATTCCAATATATAATTTTACCTGTATTTCATTCTCACTTAACCCAATACGCAACAAATCTGGGTGCAATGCAGTTGGAGGAATTTTTGTTTGAAGATTGTAATAAGCTTCATAAAAAAGAGAAAGAATATAGTTGTTGGAGGTTACCGTATATGCAGATTGAATTTTCTGCATAGAAAGGAGGTCCTGTTTTAGGCGGTTAGAAATGAAAGTGGACCAATCATATCTCCCTCCATCAATACAATGAATCAACAATGACAAAGCCCAAAAGGGTATTTATGTAGGTCGACCCTGCAGAATAAGCCTTCCCAAGAACAATTCAATACAACCATAAAGAAATTTATCTGAAACGTTGGAAATGTTCAAACCCCTTTTCGATTTTGAAGAATTAACTAAAAAATAGAGAGAACATTATTAGAGAATGGACATTGGAAACAATAGTACATCAAAATTAAGGATAAACAAAAATGAAATTTTAAAAAACTTACCTTTCAAATGGTCTGGATTCACGACATATTTGGATGCCAGCGTTGATTTGTCAGAATCAGTTAACGCGTACTGGTTGTTAACAAGGAGACCATCCAAAAATGGCAGTCCTATTAATCGTTGGACATTCGAGGGGTTCACAGTAAAAACAACTTGCTTGTTATCAACTTGGATCTGTATAGTGGACACATCATGGTCATAGCAACTAACAATACGTTGCATCAGGGAGACGTTGACGTCCAACTGTGGCATCTTCATGACTCCAACAAGTCCGAAGGTGTACAACCAGTTGGAATCTCTCCCAAGAATGTTAAAAATATTCTTGACATTTGGGCAATAGTAACTCTTGAATGATACCTTGGTTGGGAGAGGAGAGGAACCGCTAGCCATTTTTGAAAATGCTAGGAAAATGCTTGGAAAACACCCTAAAAATGATCAAAAAATGCTCAAAAAACCGCTTGAAAAAGGTCTAAAAATACCCTAAAAATAGCCTAAAAATGATCAAAAAATGCTAAGAAAAATGCCTGGAAAAGGTCTAAAACTGTTGTAGAAAATGCACTAAAAATACTGGAAAAAGCTCTAAAATTGCTCTGGAAATCATCATGCGAAAGGTGAAAATGATGTTGCTATTCTATTTATAGAAGTCTGCATGCCTAAAGTCGATGGATGCATGACACGTGGCAAATGAGAGGACACATGGCAGCATCTTATTGATGGTATTTGGTGGTGGCATTCTTCTTGTTGTCAGGTGACAGTCACCACCTATTAGTCACCATCTGACAGTCGTAGCATGATGGTCGTATCATGAAAACCGAGACACGTGAGTCACAATATGGTGGTCACCACTTGACAGTCACCCTTGACAGTCGCATCATGTTAGTCACCTCTTGACAGTCGCATCTTGCCAGTCATATTTTGGTAGTCGACACTTGATAGTCGCCTCTTGACAGTCACCACTTGCTAGTCACCACTTGCCAGTCACTACCTTCTAGTCATCTCTTGACAAGTGTCTCATTCCAGTCGCAACTTGCCAGTCACCACTTGACAGTCACCTCTTGATAGTCATCTCCTGACAGTCGTGACTATCATTCACTTCTTTCTTGTCTGTCGCCACTTGACAGTCACTTTTTTTAGTCGTATTTTTTGCTACCACTTGACAGTCACCTTTGGCGGTTGCTCCTTGGTAGTCACTCCTGGTAGTCACTTCTTGATAATCATTTCTATCAGTTGCCTTGTGTCAATTGCTTCTGTCAGTCACTATTTTTAAGGCTGAAAAATTTGCTACATATTTTTCAAAAAATCGCCACTATTTGAAATTTGTTTTGCAAAAAAATGAAATATTCACCCCGATTTCTATACACCTTAGCACTAGATTCACCCCGATTTTATATATACACTTTGGGGCCGACCCCTTATGCATAACCCTGATTAGATTGAAGATCTACTTGTATTGTAGATGGTTTAATTATACTTATTAGAGTCATATTTTCCTATTCTTATTATTCTTGGTCATGTAGAAGATGTTTCTAGGATTCCATCTATCCTTGATGCTCTCAATGTGCTAGTATACCACTTGGGTATTTTCCTTGTGTGTTGTGGTGGAGTAGATTGATCCACTTCATCATTGTTATCCCTAAAATATTCTTAATTAATAATAACTTCATCTTCATAACTTTCAATCATTACTAAAACTAAGGCAGATGAAGATTCCTATGGTGGTGATGAGAGATTTTTCTTCTTCATAAAATATGACATCACAACTAATATATAATTCTTTATAGTTGGATCAAATAATTTATAGGATTTATATTCATCATTATAGCCTAGTAGAATGTATTACCAAGTTTTTTCATCTAGTTTGTCTCTTTTCCTTTGGGAAGTGCATATATGCTATACAACCAAATACTCAAAGATGAGATATTGATGGTTTGTGTCCACTCCATGCTTCTTCTAGAGTGATATGTTCAAGTGATACAATAATAACACGATTAATTAGAATATTGTATGTACTGATTCTACCCAAAGAAACTATCCAAATTGAGAATCCTTCAACATACATTGTCTTATTTCCATAAGTATTATATTTCTACATCCTATAATACCATTTTTTACGGTGAGTATGTAGCTGTCAACAATTGTTGAATGCCATGTTCCTTCAAAAATGTTAAAATTTTATTTTTGGTAAATCCCCCTTAAATATGAGTGGAGGACATGGGTACTTATTCCTATGCAAATATGTGTTTTGCCCTTAAATTACTAGAAGTAGAAGAAAGCTTCATCTTTGTTCTTCAACAACCATACCCATATTTTCCAAGTATGATCATCAACAGAGTTGAAAATATTTGCACCCACTGTAACTCAATGCCATTGATCTACAAATATCAGTATGGATCAAATCAAGAGATGTTTTGACCTGATATTCTAAAAACTTGAAAGGGGCTTGATATTGCTTCCTAGTTAAGAAACAAGAGCAAATATGTATGGACTTATTTTTTTGGATATTTTGAGTCCCTAAGTCAAAGTTGTCATTGATGTCACCATTGATGCCACCAAAAGGAGTCATCACTAATTTCAAAGATTTCAGCAGGAAATAAAGACAACAAAGATTGTCATCTGATATTCAGCAAGAAGGCAGAAGTTCGAGTGAAACAGTGCAAAAGACAAAAGTTAAAAAGGAGTGATAATATTTATTTTATAAATTATTTAAATTTAGGATGAATTTAAATTTTATAAATAAATATTAAAAGGTACTTTATCAAAGGTGAAATATTATAATGGTTAGAAGTGCCATGGTGAAAACCCAAATAAAATATTTGTAATTTTCATTACAATATTTTATATTGCAAAAGTGGGTTTACAAAGTCTAAAAATATTTTAATAAACCCAAAGATTGGGTTAAAGGTTGAAGACCAAAGCATATTTTAAATAAATCCAAAGGTTGGATTTAAACAAGGCAAATCTTATTTCCATCGACGTCTAGAAGACAAGGGAAGCGTCGACGTTTTTAATATAATGGGAATGCATATTAATACCATGTAAAAGTTAAGTTTCGAATTACCCTTGATCGATTTGAAAGAGAAGTGCATCGTATTTAATGCATAGCTCGTGATAGTGTTGTGCAAATTTCATGGTTTGACTTGACGGTGAAAGGGACAAAAGCAAGCGCATTGATTTTTTGGAAGCCAACAAGGCACTTTGGCCTAGTGGCAAGTGGGCTGCAAGCGTATGTTTTGGTGTGCATGGTGGTTAGTGTTCGAATCCTATGGAAGATTTTGGTGGACGTGTTGAAGGTGCCAATCAATAGGTGCATACATTTTTGCAAGGCTAGGAAGGAGTCTTGAAGCACATGGTGCTTCTTCCTTCCAATGAACTTGTAAGCTCATGTGGTGTTTGCGCCATGGGCAAGACGTTGTGAGGGCTGCGTTGAGAGTTTGAAACTCTCCAAAGGCAAAGGTACATTTTTAATGTTTTATTTTTATTAATGCCTAAGTTGGAGGTATAAGGTTTTTGGTGGTTGAAGTCTTTGCATTGTGATAAAGGTTGATAGTTGAGAAATATTATTAGGAGGTATAAGGAGAATTCTGGTTTTATTTTCAAGTCTTAAGTTTTGTTATTGTGGAATTTTGAAAGGTTAAGACTTTGTGAGTTGTGTGTTATTTTCAATAAAGGGTTTTGTGATTATTGTGAGGATATTGCTTATTGTTTAAGTTGGAGTGATAAGGTATAATTATGATATTATTTGTGTGATATAAAAATTATCCTCTAACCCTTATTGAGTTTTTCAAAGAAGTAATTGTGAGTGTGGCAGATTTGTAAGGAAAACTACTCTTCAAGAAAAGGTATGGGGAAAATTCTTCTTTGTTGAGTTAGATGGTTGGCTTGATTGAAAATTAAGTTTGGAGTGAAAAGAATTTGATTATGGTTTCCTTTTCGAAAGTGGTTGAGTTAATGTTTTAAGGTTTTCTTAATTGTGAGTTGTGATTAAACCTTGTTTGATAAGCATTGTTGTTTAGACCATTGGTTGAGTGAAGTACTTTGAGTTTATGCTTCAAGGTTTTCTAAATTGAGAGTTGTGATTAAAATTTTGTCTTATTAGCATTATTGTTGAAACCAATGGGTGATGCAAAGAACTTGAACTTGAGTTAGAAAAGAACATGAGTATGATTGTTATGTGAGATTTGTTGTTGAGCATTGTTGAAAATATTTTGAGTTGGTTGAGACATACTTGAACTAGGGTTTGTGAGAAAGGGTTGTTCCTTGAGGTGATTGGTTGAGTAGAGTTGATTAAACCTAGTCAAGTGGATGCATGAAGTGGTTGTTCAAGTTCCATGAAACAAACTATTCAATATTCTGATTGAGTTGATATTGATCTTTGAGTATAGAACATATTGAGTCTCTAACAATTTTCTTTATGCTTCTATGAGATTATTTTGAGTTGACATTGAGCTTTGAGAATAGAACATATTGAGTCTCTAACAATTCTCTTTATGCTTCTATGAGATTGAGTTAAGAAAGTGATTGAGCATTGAGTATAGGACATATTGAGTCTCTAAAAATTCTCTTTATGATTCTATGAGATTGAACAAGTTCTGTATGGACTTGTTAAGCTGATTTGAGGTAAGTATTTGAGAAGGCTTGTGGACTATTTTTGTGTGAGCTTTTGTGGAGCTTGCAATGCAGATTTGAGACAAGTTCTGAGTGAGCTTGTTGAGCAGATTTGAGCAGGTTCTAAGTGGACCTATTGAGCATATTTGAGCAAATTTGAGTAGGTTCTGAGTGGACCTATTGAGCATATTTGATAAAGTTTTGAGTTGACCTATTGAGCAGATTTTAACAGGTTCTGAGTGGACCTGTTGAGCATATTTGAGCAGGTTCTGAGTGGACTTGTTGAGCAAATTTGATCAGGTTATGAGTGGACCTGTTGACTAGATTTGAGTAGGTTCTGAGTCGACCTATTGAGCAAAGATTTGGAGGTGATAAAATAGAGAAGACAGAGACTCGAGTTGATCCATAAGCCAGGACATTGAGGATAGGTATTATGAGTGAGGACAAGAGTGTTCAAGTGGAGAGAGATCCACAATATGTGTAGTGGAGGTAGTCTTCTAGAGGATCACCATCCAGAGCATAGGAGAAGGAGTTCTCTTGTGGATAGATATCCACAAACCAAATTTAGGGGATCAACATCTCCTTTGGACAGAGGTCCATAAACATTGTAATTGGGAAGGATTCCCAAAATATTATTTGAGAAATATTTTCTCTATGGAGGTAGCCCACATTGGGTGAACCACATTAAAATTTGTCTCTATTGTGTATGGTTTTTTGTGTATTGATTTGATTACTGCTATTGATATTGCTATCTATATAATATTGATTTGAAAAGAAAAGTAAAAAGTGGTCTTATACTATTCACCCCCCCTCTCAGTATAAGCTTGTGTTCTTCATATTTAAAGAGGTAAGACGTTCGACCATATTTTTGGTTTGCAATACAATAATATGGCCATAGCTTTGATGACCATATTATCGATGCCAAAGTGATGCAAGTATATTGGAGTTGATAAATAATGCTAAATTGTTAAGATGAATTATGTGAAGTTCAAAAAAATTTCCTCTTCCTTTTACATATGCAATAATCTTAGAATTATTATATTTATCACAAATAAAGCATACCTTGGATCCTTGTTGCTTATTAAAATCAACCTTCAATTTATAGTCATGTAATTGATTGATGGAGGGTAGATTCTTGGTGAGTCTTGGAACATATAAGACTTATTTTATTTTACATGTGTGTTATCCAAGTCACAATTTTACATCACCTATGTCTTTTATATCATAGGATGATCATCCCCCAAAGAAAATTTTCCTGCATGTCTAGAATAGTTTAGATTTTGAAGCTAAACTTTCATCTTGTCATGTGTCTAGTTGCTCTAGAATCAACATATCAAACATTATTGAGTTGACTTAGTTGAGCATGTGCAAAAAATACTTGCTCATTTCCTTTCGAACGATCATATTTGAAAACATTGTTATTTTGTTGATGCTTTGATTTCCATCCTAAATTTACTAATGATATTTTTTGTTGTTGATAAGAATTATTTCTTCGTTGGAAGCATTGTTGAGGTCTTATACATATTTGAATTAAAACTTCATTTTTTTTATTTATAAGATATAATTTTTCTTCTTCCTATCTTGAACGTGAGGTTTCATATTTTTAAGTAAATTCATTAGCTTTTCAAAGTTTGGTGTTTTCTTAGTGATATTTAATGTTGTGACAAGTACATTGTATTGAGGAAGAAGAGATCTTACAATAATTAGAATAATAGTTTTATTAGATACCTTTTCTCCCAATGCTTGTAGTGATGATCATAATTCAACAATTCTCCTCATGAAAGATTCAAGTCTTTCTCCACTTTTCATCTTCAAGCAATGAAGTTGGCTTTGGAGAGATAGAATTTGATTTTGATTCTTTGCTTAAAAGACTATATGTAGTTTCTCCCATGCATATTTGGCCATGTTTGAATCTCAAATGTATGCTTACACTTTATCTGCTACTTTGAATATGATGATCAATCTTACCTTTCTATCTACCTTGTCAAACTTTATCTAATATTCATATTTTTTCTTTAGGATGCGTAATTGTCCTGTTGAGTCATACATCTATCTAATTACAAACATATACCAATAGCTAGGACTCATTTGGGATGTCCTCTCTTGAAAGGAAATAATCAATCTCCCCAAGGTTCGGGTGAGGTTGGTATAACCTGGGTATGTTATGATTAATATTAAAGCATAAGAAAGGGAATGAGATGGATAACTGTTAACAAGGGTGAGTACTAATTCATTGTTTAAAATTGTAAAACATAAATCTAGCTTAATATTCAGCCAATTATCAAGATATAAGTATTTGATATCACAAATTGCATCAATAAAATAGAACAAAGCAAGGTTATAGACTTGCTACCTTGGATTTTATCCAGGGTTATGCATAAGTGCAAAATATCTTAAATTGGCTCTATTTAGGTTTTTTTAATTTTGAAAAGGCTAATTTTGGATCCTTTCACTAGGGGCCATTCACCCAAAATTTACGGGGTGGAAGTTTTTTTGGGGTAAATTTGCCCGTCGTTGATAATCATGAACCTAACTTTATTTTAATTCGTTGACCTAAAATTACATATGATTTTGATTTTCCCACCCAATTTGCCTTCAAATTATAAATGATTTTATATTTCTCACCCAAATCACATTCAAATTATAAATGATTTTATTTTTCCTGCCCAAATTACCTCATATACTACCTATATATATACTATACTGGGTATTGATAAAAATGCATTGAAAATATTCTAACTCGAAAATAGCTCTAAAACAATGAAAAACTTGAGAAGGTTGCAAAGGAGTGACTGTCGAAATAAATCGATAAATTTCAAAAGAGTCTCCATTGGCACAAGATGATCGATTATAGGGTCGTGTTTATTGTCATAAGCCGATCGATTGCAGAGCCGTGTTTATCGGTATAAGATGATCGGTTGCAGATCCATGTCTGTCAACGTAAGTCGATCGATTTCAGAGTCGTGTCTTTTAGCGTAAGCTGATCGATTACAGAGCCATGTTTGTCAATATAAGTCGATCGATTACAGAGCCATGTCTATCGATATAAGCCGATCGATTGTAGAGTTGTATCTATCGAAATAATTTGATCAGTTGTAGAGCTATATCTATCAACATAAGTCAATCGATTGCAGAGTCGTTTCTGTCAGTATAAGTCGATCGGTTGCAGTCATATTTATCAGCATAAGCTTATCGTTTGTAGAGTCGTATTTTTCGACATAAGTCGATCGGTTGTAGAGTCATGTCTATCGATATAAGTCAATCAATTACAGAGCCATGGCATAAGTCAATCGATTTTAGGGATTGTCGATCAACATTTTTCTATCTGTTGTAGAGGTGTTGATCGACATTAGTCAATTGATTTCCTACAACCTATCATCATGCTTACAACAAATTTTCATGCCTATAGTTGATTGGTATACCTACAGCCGATCGTCATACCTATAGCCGATTGTCATCCTTATAGCTGATCGACATTCCTACAGCCTATCAGCATACCTACGGTCGCTCATCATGACTACAGCCTATCGACATGTCTATAGCGGATCGACATTCCTATAGTCGATCGACATACCTCCAACCAATCGGTGTACCTCCAGTCAATCGACATACCTATAGTCGATCATCATGCCTGCAACTGATCATCATACTTATAGCCGATCGACATTCCTGCATTCGATCGGCATGCCTGCAGCCGATCAGCATTCCTACAACCGATAGTCATGTTATTGATCATCATGTCAGCCTAAATTCTTTCATATTAGCCTATTTATTTTAAGTATGTCATACATTTTTTAGATTTTGCAAACCAATATTCATATTCCCCAACATAGAAAAATTTGCCACAATTTGAAATTTTTTGGAGATAAATTAATGAAAATCGCCACGGTTTGAAATTTTTTGGAAACAAATAAATGCAATTCACCATGTATACTTCTACAAATATCATCGGGATTCCAAGATAATTCACCTTGATTTTATAAATATATTTTGGGGCCGACCCCTTATGCATAACCTTGATTTTATCAACATATATCATTCATTGCTTTATAATTATAATTATTATTCTCTACAGTAATGTATATTCTCAAGTTAAAAGAAGTATAACATGTGAAGTAAGCTTCATAGATTGAATTTCATCTAACCTACTCCTAATCTAACAAGCTTCACAAAAAAATTCAAAAGTATAGGGTTAAAGAGAAAAGGAAACAAGCCAGTGCAATTGAAGTCTTATGCTGAATATGTAGAAGCAAACATTTTGAATTTAACCAGCTCTGACTCAACCAAATTTTGTACAATTTGAGACCAAAGCAGTGCTATCTTCAAATGAGAAAGATAAACACTATAATCATCTCAGATGTAAACACCATCAACATTCACAGAATACACCAAGAATCTCCAAAATTTGTATTAATGAAGGTATTCAATAATTACAATTCTTAGAATCACTTGCATCAAATGATTTCAAGGCATAAAATTGTTCAATTATAATGATAGGGGTGCAGATGCTCATCAACTATCAAAGAAAAAAAATTCCTAAAAATTCTATCACTAAAATGCCATCCGACCCTTTGGAATCGGGTCTCAATGGCTATTTATAGCCTTACAATTCAAATATTTTCAATGATTTACAATTGCTTCTAGTTGTTTCTAGCCAATTGGCTCAGTGGGACATGGATAACGGATGCGATATTCTAGCCTATATTTCGGGTAGAATTCGACAGAACTCTATACGAATACTACCAGGAGATAGAGTCAAGGTCGAATTAAGTCCTTATGATTTAACTAGAGGACGCATAGTTTATAGACTTCGCAACAAATCTTCAAATGATGAGATCCCCTTTTGATCGAACATCTGATAGGGATCAATATAGAGGCTCATTAATTAGATGGGGAAGTAAAATCAATCCTTGTTCATACATAGGCTTTTCCGGTACAAAATGAGCCACTTCAAATAGGTTCATTGCTCCGGCCCAGAATACAATTAATCCGGCATGAGCCACGTGAGCCCCAAGTAATTTACCCGACAAATTGATAAGTCGGGCATTACCGGCCCACCAAGCAAAACCAGTGCTTTCTTGGTCACGACCAGCTACAGCTAGAGTTCCATTAAAGAGCGTTTCCACGGGGTCTATGAAATCTATGAAGATTATAGAATAAGAAAAGGTAGAATGGGAGAAATCCTTAATAGATACATTCGAACAACTGTTGGTCGTACTCGTTTCAATCGAGAAATAGAAGAAGCCATGAGAGGCTTGTCGGCTTATGTTCGACAAGAAATGTCTCTACAAGTTATCAGAATCTAATGTGGTTAGTTTTATGATCCTTTCATTCATGCAAAGATAGAGATTGAGGAAGCCTTCTGGCTTGAACCCATTGCTGAATCCTGCTCACAAAAATGGGGAGGTTTTTTCTTATGGCAACACCTTTATTTGAAGTGCCCTTTTATAATAAAGTGATGGATAGAACTGCCATGAAACAGCTTATTAGAAGATTCATAAATCACTTTGGAATGACATATACATCACATATATTGGATCAACTTAAGACTTCAGGTTTCCAACAAGCTACTGATGCAGCTATTTCGTTAGGAATTGATGATCTTTTAACAGCACCGTCGAAAGGATGGCTTGTCCAAGATGCAGAACAACAAGATTTTATTTCGGAAAAAGATCATTATTATGGGAATGTACACGCAGTGGAAAAATGACGTCAATCGATTATCAATAGAGAATTGATTATTGATTTATTAGATAATGAAAAGAATTGCAAAGAATTTATTGATAACATTGATCTTTCAATGTTATTCAACGATCAAAATTGGTTGAATCCCTTAAAACTGTATAATCAAAGCTTATTGAGATATTCTTTTAACAAAGCAAATACAATCGATTTTTTTGATTATTTACATTATCCTTGGCTAAATTACAAGAGAAGATTATTTTCTTATATGGAAAGCATTCATATCAAGAAGAAAAATCTAACATATGGACAATTATTCAATCTTTCTCCCATCCACAACAATCTCTTTTCTTTGCCCATTGATGAAATAAAACCTGTTCTCTCAGAGAAAGAGATTGTTTCTCTCATCAACTCACAAGTGGCTAACATATTATTACCAAAATATTTACATGACCAAACGTTAATTTATGACTTGTACAAATCATTCAATTTATTAACTCAATTGAATTCATTTGTTCATGATAAGAGATATATTTCCTCGATCGAATTTATGGGGGAGAAGTGGACTATAATATATATATATATATATATATATAGAAGAAATAGTCATCCTGAATTTTCTAATCAATTGTTCCGTTCCAAATCATTCTGGAATGATAATATCTTCTGTTTCATAAGGATCTAGTAATTGTGAATCCATAATAATGAATATGACCATAATTCAAAATTTTATTTATGAAAGTATTTCCTCCCTCTTTTTCTCTGGAAATGCATAAAGAGATCCATCCTCTATTCTTGGATTTTCTTCTGAAAAAGAGGATTTTCCCTCACTCTTTTTTAATAAGATCAGCGACTCTTCCCTAGAATAAGTCGATAATCTTATTCTACTCAATGAAGAACGATCTTTTTTACAAGAATATCTATCTAATAGATATTAGATAGTTATAGAACTTATCTTATAAAAAATAAAAAAAAAAATAGTAGTAATAAAAACAAAATAGTCCATGTTTTCATCGGATGGTTGTGAATTGATCGATTATTTTGATCAATTAAAGACTAAGGTTCTATTAAAATGCTCAATTTTAAGGTTATTAATCAGATCTACGTAAGCACCCATCTAAGGATTGGATTTTCATGGTACAAATATTTCCCCTTTCAAATAAGTATTAATATTATATCCTAAAGTTGTTTGATTCATGCTTGAAATATTACAATGTAATTAGAATCCTTTCCGAAGTTTTTCTTTATATAAAATGTGTGGCTTTATTATGGCGGATAAATCGGACGAATCGGGTTGAATCGAGTAACTCATGCGCTATTTTTTATTGGAGTGGGTGAACAAGGTGATTGCATCTGATTGGTTGGGTGAATACTAGTGATGTCTTCCTTCTCATTGGAGCGGTTAACATGAGTGATGACATATCATTGGATAAAATTATTTACCCCTTTCATTTAATTTTGATTAAAACTCAACTTTCAGATAAAATTTTAGCAAGGGATTTAATTTGCATCAATCGTATATGGTCCGGCTCTTTCACCTGCACCAATTAGAGTACAACAAAATTATTTTAGTGTGGGACTTAGGACCTTAGTAAAATTCAAATTGATTTTTTGATAACCAATGGGGCATAATGGGCTCACTCATCCTAGCCAATTGGATTTAATCAGTTCACTCGCCCAACATGATTAAATCATTTTTATAAGTTTTGGAATTTAAAATTAAATTTTCTTGATTAAATGATTTTTTATGATGTTATCGATTCTAAAATTTAAACTCTCCTCGTATGATTAAAACAATTTTTGATAAAGTATCGGTTTCGATATTTAAACTCGCCCGATTAAAGGAATTCTTGCTCGTGTTTTTTTTATAAGATTTTAGCCCTGAAATTAAATCCTCCCAATATAAAAAATTATAACTTCAATTTAAAACCTTAATAAGGGCTTCAAAATTTTTGATGGCCAATGGAGTGTCGTCGGTTGAGATAGTCGACCAATGGGGTATAGTTGGATGATATAACCGATGAAGAACAATTGGGTGAAAGACTTAAGGTGGAGCTTTTAATGAGGCATGTTTAATCATCCAATGGGATGCAATTGGGTGAAATATACGACCAATGATATAAAATCAGGTAGAATGGTCGATCAAATG
This sequence comes from Wollemia nobilis, assembly GCA_028583015.1. Taxonomy (NCBI): domain Eukaryota; kingdom Viridiplantae; phylum Streptophyta; class Pinopsida; order Araucariales; family Araucariaceae; genus Wollemia; species Wollemia nobilis. The sequence goes on from JAQPPZ010000030.1 coordinate 3,455,216, forward strand.
ACAATTAAATGCATAAAGTTTTAAAGCGACCAATGGGATACCATGGAGTGAGATGGTCGACCTACTAGGAAAAATTGAATTATTTAAAGACTTTAGGTTTTGCACTTTTTTCTCTTGGGCTAATGTGATGTGATCGAATGACTCACCCAAGCCAATTACAAGCAAGCACTTACTTTAGTCAAATTTTCCAATAAAACTTTAATCTTTCAAGAGAATATTTTTACTCAAAGGATGATGACATTTCTTATGTGCATGACCTTAAAATTCTTAGCAAAGGGATTTAATTATTAGTATCCAATGGAGAATAATTGCTTGGTTTACTTGCACCAATCGAGTGTGGTCGACTCACTCACCTGCCCCAATAAGAATGCATCGCTTAAATTGGTTAACCTTATGTTTTAGGCCTTATAAAAGAATTTAGTAGAATTAAAATATGAATTTTAGGAAACATGAATTAAAATGAGAATTATATATTGATAATTAATCAAAATTGGCATTATTTTTGGGCCTAATGATCTGAAATTAAAATATGAAACTTGCCTTATTTCCTGTGGTGTCAAAATTGGGTCAAAATTCAAAGTACCAATATTTTGATGAAACTTCCCATGATTTTAAATGAGGAAATGGGTATCCAAATATACTAAGATAATGCAAATTTTTATTTTATATCATGAGATATTGCAATTAGAAATTCACAGGCTACTTTGAGAAATTGCTATTTCTGGAAAGAATTGACGTCCATTTTTTTGCAAATCTAGAACCATGGTGAATATGAGTTCAAGATATTTCTTCCAATTTTTTGAATTAGCTCAAACTAATTTTTCTAGCTCAAGTTATGTCCACTTCAATTTTACATCAATTTCATGGTAAAAGTGAAGAAATTAGAATAAAATCTAAAATGAAATTTAATTATTTAAACCTTAGAAATTTAAATTTTCTAAAATACTTGATTTGAGATAAAGCAATTAAGATGCAAATATTTTAAAATATTCATTTTGAATCATTGTAACTAAATCCAAATCTTCAATATGCAAGAATGTCAACAATTTTAAAACATCTATGTAATCGAAATTTCAAAAATCTTGGTGTAAGCAAATTTTCAAATCAAATCCAAAACTTCAAGTGGGTCCCCAAATTGGGGTGATTTGTGCAATGGTAACAACAAATGATGACTCTACTGGAAAATACTCCCGAGTATTTTGGACGAAGAACCCAACTTGAAATAAGTGAAAATTTTAACTAATGAAATGCAAATCACTTGGTAATATCCTAAGAAAATGGGGTTAAACAAACTTCATTTAAAATTAATGCTCCAGTTCGCATCAACTCTAAGTGTGTACTAGTGTATTAATTTTCATTCTTTAGGTCCATCAGGATTTCATCACTTAATTTGAAGTTAGGCTACTAAAGATGTCACTCATAAAAAAATGATTTACCTTTGCATCGCCCATTGCTAGACAAGCGTTCATAGATCCGGTGGAGATGACCTCGATCCATTCTAGATATTGCTCTACTGCTATTCAAACATCTATAGCCCTAGTAGAGGTATCCGAATAACCCAAGCACTTTAGTTTATTGCATTGTTAAGATTTTCCTTCTTGATTAAGAAGTATTTTGATCAATTGCAAATATTAAATGTGCTTTTGGGTTAGGGATCTATAAGGCTAAAAGTAGAGTGTATATATTTTTGCCTAATCATCAAAGCAATATGATTTCATCCTTATGACCTTGAGAATTACTTAAGTGTTATCAATAAATGTGAAGCTTTCAACATTGTGTTATATTATTTCTAGTTTCATATGTTATAGCCCCATAATCAAAGAATAAAACCAATTGATTTGATCCAGTAATTCTTAACTTCACCTAATTTCAAAATAAGTAATTCATCCTCAATTGATAAGGAATATTTCCTTAAGAGGAACCAAATATCGCTTGTAATTTTAAATCCACTTGTCAAAATTTGAGAGAGGAAAAGTAGCAAGAAAATAAAACAAACTAAAATATAAAAGCAAACATGAACTCTTATGAAAGTAAATGAACTAATTACATGAGAAAATCAAACAAATACCTTAAAGAATTAACATGAAAAGAAGAGTTTAAAAATCAAATAAAACAAAGCAAACAATGAAAACTATATCAAAATAAAGAAAAAGAAAGTATGTCAAAATAGGAAACTATGTACAATGACTGTTTTATTGCCCTATCTTAGGGATGAAAGTAGTGTTTTAGGAATTGCCCATTGATAGGCAGAGGGATGTATTTTCCACTCAAATTATTCAATATAAAAGTATTATCTCCAAGTATTTCTAAAATTTTATAGGGACCTAACCAAAGGTTGTCAAATTTATCATGGTCTCCTTTCTTTTCATGTGCTTTATCCCATAGTAAAACTAGGTCAAAAATTCTAAAGGCTTTAATTTTAGCTCTTTTATCAAACCATATCTTAACTATACCTTGGTGTTTTCTAAAGTGTTGAAGGGCATCCTCTCTCTTTTCATCTAGATTCATCAAGCTAGTCAACCTAGCTTCCACTTTGTCATCAACTTCTAAATAATATTTCATGAATTGTAGTGTCAATAGTTTCAAATTGGTGGGAAAGATAGGGTCTTGACCATATACCAAATGGTAGGGTGATGTACCTATTGAAGCTTTGATTCTTATCCTATATGCCCAAAAAGCATATATTAGTTGATTGTGCCAAACTCTAGGATTTCTCTCTAGGATTTTCTTGATTATTTTCAACAAGCTTTTATTGGTAGACTCAACTAAACCATTTTCTTATGGATAGTAATTAGAAGAATATTTTATGGTCGCTTTATTATGATAAGCCTATTCTTCAAACTGAAGTAGCTAAAATTTGAACCATTATCACAAATATGAATTAAATTATTCCAAATCTAGTGACAATGTGTTCTTCAAGGAATTGAATGACGACATCTGTGGTGCAGTTTTTAGTAGGCAGAGCTTCTATCCACTAATTGTAGTAATCTATTGTAGTTTAAATATATTTGTGATAGGTTGAGGAATTAGGACTTATGACTCCTACAAAGTCTAATCCCCACTGAGAAAAATGTCTAGCCTCAAATACTGGTTGTAAGGGCATAATAGCCTTTCTTTCCCTATTGGAAGCAATCTGGTAGGTATGACAAGATCTAACATGAGCATCGGCATCTTTAAAAATATGAGACCAATAGTATCAAGATATCAATATTTGATGTGTAGTGGCATTGGTTGAACCATGTCCACTTCCATATTTACCATAAAAATCATTAAGGACTTGAGTAGCTTATTCTTTATTTAAGCATCTGAGATATATTCATGGTTTCTTCTATACATGATATTTGCTTTGATCATAAATTTGGTACTCTTTAGACATAATTCTCTTCTTTGAGTAGCATTGAAATGATCTAGACATTTTTTATTCAATAAGTAGTATACAATGTCTTTTTACCACTCATCAGTTGTATTATCATCTATAGAATATTGTTGGCAGAGGATTTGACGATCAATCTCTGCTAAAATTTTACTTAACCCTTGACCTCTGACCAATTTCATAGGCTGGATTTCTAAATAAAATTCATACAATTTAGTCATCCATTTACCTCTCCTTTCTCCTAATTCATTCTACATTAGCATGGTTTTAACAGCTGGGTCTAGCACAATTGGAAATATCCTATTATGTAAAATATAATACTTGAATTTCTTCACTGCCTTGACTAGAGCATATGCTTGTTTATCTATAATGGTATATTTAAATTGGGTATCTTTAATGGGAGCTCATAAAGGCTATTGGATTTTCTTCATTATTTTCATTTTTTGTGTTAGAACACTATCAATTGAATGTTCAGAAGCAAACGAATAGATGTAAAATTGTTGTGTATAATCAAGACTCACTAGGACTGGGACATTTGATATAGCATCTTTAATTCCTTGAAATTTTACTTGGGCTTCAAAAGTCCAACTAATATTAGCATTTTTCTTAAGCATATCATTTAGTGGTCTGACTATCTCTACGAATCATGAGATGAATTTTTTAACAAAATTAATCTTTCCAAAAAATGATCTCAATTCTCTCTTACTGCCTAGGAGAGCAATTTTTTGTATTTCCTCTACTCTTTTAGGGTTAATTGAAATACCATATTTAGAAATAGCATGACCTAAGAGTTTTCCTTGAGTTACTCCAAAAATGTATTTCTTAGGATTTAATGAGATATCGTGTTCTCTACATTTTTGGAATACTTTTCTTAAATCATTGACATGATTAGCACATTTCTTTGAAAACACAGGGATATCATCAACATAGATGACTATGCATTTGCCAGTTAAGTCTTTAAAAGCATAATCCATCATTCTTGAAAAGTATCACCTACATTTCAATTCAAAGGGCATTCTCCTATAAGCAAAGGTTCCCCATTTAGTGGTAAATTGATGTAGGAGCATCCAATGGTGTAAGGGCAATCTTGCATCACCAATATATATATATATATATATATATATATATATATATATATATATATATATATATGTTTAGACCCATATGTTTAGACCCATATGTTGGAAATTCAAGTTTCAAGTGAATATTTTCCTGGGCGGGAAAATGAAAAATTCAAATTTCAAATGAATATTTTCTTGGGTGGGAAAATGAAAGGCGGGAAAAGGAGTTACACTTTCCAGAATATTCTTTGGGAAGTTATTAAAAGGGGGAATAGAGATTACCAAAGGCAGTCCGGTATCACAGATCGTGGCTCCAATTTGTAGATCTCCAGTCTTTGTAATAAAATCGGCCTTATGGTCGTACATTGTAATTTTTGATTCTATTTTATTGAAGAAATATTTGATGTGGGGTTTTTGTTGATTTTTTTGTGATTTTGAGTATTGTGCGAGTGTTGGGTGGAGTAGCCCTTCACCAAGTGGTATCAGAGCGGGAGTTCCTGAGTGTGTAAATAGATCACCAAATGTGAGGCAGTTTACACCAGGACCTAGGGTTGAGGGTTGTGAGAAAAGTGACCAAAATGCCTCCACGAAGAAACCATGGTGGTGGGAGAAATATTGTGGTACCAGAAGAGGATTTTAGAGCCCTACAGAGACAAGTTCAAGCATTGCAAGAGGAGCTGCATAGAGGGTTTGAGCCAAGAAGAGAAGATGGGAGTGAAGATGAAGCTAAAGAAGAAGAGGTCCAGTTCGAGGAAGAAGAGGAGGCAATAGATCATGCGCAAGTCAGATTATTTAAGGCCATCTCCAAGATTGTAAAAATGCCAAAGATTGATGTTTCTACATTTTTTAGGAATCTTAACCCAGAAGAATTGATCGATTGGATCAATGATATGGAGGAGTACTTTGAGTATGAGGAGGTGGAAGATCCTGAGAGGGTCAAATTTGCAAAGACCAAACTGAAGGGTCACGCTAATATCTGGTGGAAGGGAGTACAACTAGATAGAAATAGAAGAGGAAAAGAAAGAATAACAAGATGGAATCAGATGGTGGAAAAGTTAAAGAGATAGTTCATTCTAGTTGACTACGAGTTAGATCTATTGAAGAAAATGTAGGGTTTGAGGCAGATAGGTAAATCTATCAAAGAGTATACAGAAGAGTTCTACAAGATCATGATCAGAATAGGCCATTCTGAGGCCAACAAGGAGAAGGTAGCCCATTATTTAAATGGATTGAAGCCAAGTATTCAAGAGGAACTAAGTTTGGTTAGAATGACTACCATAGAAGATGCTTATCAATTTGCCTTGAAGGTAGAAGAGAAGTTGAATAGAAGATTTGAAAGCAAGCAGAGAGAAAGAGGTCATGGTGGAAGGACTGGCAAAGGACCATATGGAGGACAAAATGAAGACCAAAAGAAGAATGGAGAAGTCAGCAATAGTCAAAATCAAGAAGGGGATAATGCCTACCGCCCTTATGAGCAAAATAATGGTGACCAAAGAGGAAGAGGAAGGTTTGGATGAGGACCTAGAAGAGGAGGATTTTGTGGAACTTATTTCCAATGTGGAGAAGAAGGACATCGAGCATACGAGTGTCCACAACATCAAGGAAGGATGAATAGGAGACCTGAAGGTAATGCACGAGTTGCTTATGTAGATGAAGATGTTGAATCTGAGCATTCTGAAGAGGTAGAAAGAGGAGAAGTTCTTGTCACAAGGAGAGCCTTGCTGAATGAGGAGAAAGATCCAGTTCAGAGGAAGAGTTTATTTTGCACAAGGTGCAAATGTGAAGGTAAAGTTTGTAATGTTATCATTGATAATGGTAGCACTGATAATTTAGTTTCAGAGGAGATGGTTAACAAATTATAGTTAGAGAGAAGGAGACATCCACATCCATATCGGATTGCATGGTTGCAGAAGGACCATAGGGCTTTGGTCAATGAGCAATATTTAGTAAAGTTCCATATTGGGAATTACCATGATGAGGTCCTGTGTGACATCTTGCCTATGGATGCTTACCATTTGCTATTGGGAAGGCCATGGCAGTTTGATCGACATGCAATACATGATGGACATGCCAACACTTACTCCCTAACAAAGGATGGAGTGCACCACAAGCTGAAGCCCCTGAAGGAGGTGGAAGAAAAGGTATGTAGTAGTGCCAAAATTTGTTTAGTTGATGGTAGAAATTTTTTGAATGGTATGAAGCACGAACATATGTGCTATGCATTGATTCCTAGAGTTAATGAGGAAAAATGTGAAGATATACCAGTAGAAGCCTCAGATCTATTGGGAGAATTCCAAGATATTGTATCAGATAATGTACCTAAAGGTTTACCACCAGTGAGGAAGATTAGTCACCAGATGGATTTGATACCAGGAGCCAGTTTACCAAATAAAATGATTCCTACAGAGAATGAGGAGCTGAACAGACAAGTTCAAGAGCTATTGAAGAAAGGATTGATTCGAGAGAGTTTGAGTCCATGTGCAGTACCTGTAGTACATGACTCAATATTTGTGGTGGTTGACAGGTTTTCTAAGATGGCACATTTCATTCCCTACCAGAAAACCAGTGATGCAGTTCACATTGCAGGGTTGTTTTTTAGAGAGGTGGTACGACTACATGGTCTACCAAGGAGTATAGTTTCAGACAGAGATACCAAATTTATTGGTTATCTCTGGAGGACCTTACGAAAGAAGCTGAAGACAGATTTGAAGTTCAGTTTTGCACACCATCCATAGACTAATGGACAAACAAAGGTGGTGAATAGGAGTTTGGGCAACCTGCTGAGATGCTTAGTAGGAGATAAGCCCAAGGGATGGGATTTGATTTTACCATAGGTAGAATTTGCTTACAATAATTCTGTCAATAGGAGTACTAGTAAATCCCCATTCCAGATTGTATATGGGAGCAACCCAAGGAATGCCTATGAGTTGAGGAATATGGGCAAAGGAGAAAAGAGTATGGACAAAAGTACAAGAAACAAGCAGTATGAAGAATATCTAGTTAAGTGGAAAGGAAGGCCTGTTGAAGATTCATCATGGTTGTCTAAGGCAGAGGTTGACCATCTTGGTTTTCCTCCAACACTAGAGAAGTGAAGGTCACTTCTCAATTTACCCTGGGTGTCTGATGCAGGAGCATCCAATGGTGTAAGGGCAATCTTGCATCACCAAAAAATAAATAAATAATATATATATATATATAGACCCATGTGTTTAAAAATATATATATATTTAGACATATATATTTAGACCCATATGTTTAGACCCATATGTTTAGACCCATATGTTGGAAATTCAAGTTTCAAGTGAATATTTTCTTGGGCGGGAAAATGAAAATGAAAATTTCAAATGAATATTTTCCTGGTGGGAAAATGAAAGGCGGGAAAAGGAGTTACACTTTCCAGAACATTCTTTGGGAAGTTATTAAAAGGGGGAATAGATATTACCGAAGGTAGTCCGGTATCATAGATCATGGCTCCAATTTGTAGATCTCTAGTCTTTGTAATAAAATTGGCCTTATGGTCATACATTGTAATTTCTAATTCTATTTTATTGAAGAAATATTTGATGTGGGGTTTCTATTGAATTTTTTTGTGATTTTGAGTACTGTGCGAGTGTTGGGTGGAGTAGCCCTTCATCATAAATGCAATATTCATTATATCCTTAGGATCTATCATGGTCTGATTATATCCAGAGTATCCATATAAGAAAAACATCATTTCAAACCCATTTACCATTTGTAAAATGTGATCTATGGAAGGCAAAGGATAATTATCTTTTTGGGAAGCGTTATTGATATTTCTAAAGTCAATGCATAGACGGATTTCTCCAATTTTCTTACATATGAGTACTATATTAGCTACCCAAGTGGAATTCCTAATGGGAAAGATAATACGTGCATCTAAAAGTTTTTAAACTTCCTTCTGAATAAGGGTTCTAACAATGGATTAACAGGCCTTGGTTTTTGCCTAAATGGTTTTGTTTTTTGTTTCAAAGGGATAGTATGGGTTATAATATTTTGGTTATATGTTTTCATATCTTCATTGCTCCAAGCTATGGAATCTTCATAATATTTAAGAGCTTGTATAATTCCTTCTATTTTTGGCTAGTGCAAGCTTTACCTATTAACACATTCTATGAATTTTCACTAGTCCCTATATTAACAATATCACATGCATCATTATGAAATGAAACTTTACTGCATTTATTAATTTTATAATCAATATCAAATAATTTTTCAAGAGAGACCATACCTTTGGGGATTGATTTTATTTTTAATTTTACCTCCTATACTTCATCATGTATCCTTTCATCTTCATCAATAACCTGATTTTCAAATATACTAGAATTATGAATAAAATTAAAAATATGTCTATCATATTCAAGCATTTGGAGTTTTCTCACATTATCAGGTATGGATTGACAAGCTACTAATTCAATAGAAAATTTCTTAAATATTTTGTTATCCATAGATTTAGTGTACTTGCTGCCACTGCTAGTGAATCTACAATTCTATTGTTTCTTCTAGAAATTAGTTTAATGTTAACAACATAAAATTCATCAACTAAATATCTTACTCTATTTTTGTAATGAATTAATATTTTATCATGGCAAGAATATTGGCTTCTCATTTGTTTAACCACAAACTCAAAGTCTCCTAGTACTCTTAAAAAATTGATATTTTTCTTCAAAGCTAACTACAAACCAAATATTAATGCTTCATACTCTACAATATTGCAGGTGCATGGGAATTACAATTGGTAAGTAGCTAAATGGGATTTACCTTTAGGGCTAATTAGCTCAAAATTTGCTCCACTACCTTGCCTAGACTTGGATCCATAAAACTTAAGAGTCCAAACCAAATTTTCATATTTATTTTGTTTACTTGGTGATATTTTAGTTTTAGGTTTATCTATGCTTTGTTTTGTTTCAAGAGTGTAAACTCCTAATTTAGATTCATTATAGAGAACTTCATTAATTTTATTATAATTTGTAATAAGCTCTTTGAGTCTGGGTTCTCTTTCTATTCTAATTTAGTTTGCAAATTCTCACTAGGATAACCACATGTGATAGAAATCAGTGGCCATATATCCATTTAGATTCCTTGACCAGTCTCTATTGAGTAGCATTCTATATCCATTTGGTATATATACCACTTGTATGTCTATGTACTGCTGAATTATTGGTTTTGATGCTAACTGTATATGAACATACTTTAGTACACCAACCATATTAACTTCTATTTTATCTAGTTGAACTACCACTCAATTAGGAGCGGATTTCAAACCTAATATTTGGCAAACAACATGTGGCATAACATTGTCAGGGGCTCCTAAGTCAATAAGACAATTATGTAAATTGTTACCTGCAATTCTAACAGTCAGAAGGAAAGGAGGGGCTTCCCTTTGTCTTTCCATGATACACATTGGTCATCCATGGTTTTCTTAGATTCAATTTTATTTTGATCACTGAATGCTTTTATCAACAATTCTTGTTGATCAGTTAGTTAAGCAACTTCAAGCAAAGATATGTTGACTTCTATTTTCTTTAAATATTCCACAATGTTATATGTTTGTTTATCCTGTTCTAAAATTTTATGTGATTGGAATGGGACACTAGCTTTAGGTGGATTGGAATTATTGTTAGCCTGAGCATCAGGAGGAACAATGGTACTATTTGGTGGAGTGGAAGAAGTGAAAGGAGCTTTACCTTTGCTTCTAAGCATGTAATTATGATTATCTTTCTTGAATTGCTTAAAGGCCTACACTTCTTCTTCTAAGGATTCATCATATCCTTATTTGTCTCCTTCTGAAGATTCGAAAGTTTCTACTACTAAGGCTGTTCCATTATTGGTGCTTGCTTGATTTGAATTATCTTAATTTGGTATTAATTCCATGTTTTCTATTTCTTTTTGAAGCATATCTAGAGCTATTTAGAATTCAGAATAGTCATTTTCACTATGTTGCATAGTGGAATGCACTCTACACCAATTGTTTAAGGCCAATTCTAAAATATTGACTATTGTATTAACCTGATTTTGATTGGTAGTAGTGTTTGTTTGGCTGGTAATTGGGTTGGGTAATCCTCCATTGTTTGGACGAGTGTTCCATTGGTGTTTGACTCTTTGGAAATCAAAATTCCTATTATGTGGTGGATTATTAGAAGGTAGATTTTGAGGTACCTACTTTTGCAATTGAACCATATCACTGCTAAGTTTTTGAACTATTCTTTGTAGATTTTCAAACTGAGAGTTAGCATTATTATTATGTTCTATAGCAGTCTGATTTGTTGTGTTACTTGTAGGGGCAGTGGGATTCAATAAGGTTGCTACATTTTGATTTTGAGTAGCATTTAAACATGCTAGGATATTTTGATTAGGGTTAACATTTAGAATGTTGGTATATTTTGATCAGGGGAAGTGTTCAAAAATGTAGGTGTGGTCTAGACATTAGTTTCAACATTATTATAAGCAATAAATTGGTTATCTAAGTATGGTGGATTAATAGGATGGTAGGAGGGATAATAGAATTATATGGCTAATTAAAATTGGTGTATGGTAGTTTATTCAACATTGGCATCTGTTGTAAAAGAGTTTGATTAATCATTGGGATTTGGTTGATTGCACCTGGCTATCCTAAAGAAGGTAATTAATTAATTCTAAAACCTTGAGTTATTAATTATTGTTCTACAGTTAAGGCCTCACTATATTCCATGGGTAGAGTGGTGATCTGAGGTGCTCTCCTTACAAGCATGGATATAAGGGGATATAAAGCTCTGAAGTATATTTGTACAACTACATCAACATTAAGTGTATAGGGTGGAGTTAACCTATTATACAAATTATGGAATCTAGTATTGAATATCCTTAGAGGCTCATTATGCTCTCTTTGTGCTACTACAAACTGATGATATATTATAGAAGGATCTATAGGTAATCTAAAATGGCTAATGAATGCGGTTTCTAGCTCAACCCAAGAAGTGATGGAATTCGTAGGTAAACTGATATACCAGTCATATGCTAATTCATCCAGAGTAAGGGAAAACATTCTACATGCAACATCTTTGTGTTCAACCTATAATAGAATTAAAGCATTCTTATAGGCTTGTATATGCTCTTCAGTTATTCTAGTCTCATCATGTATGTATCTAGGTAAATACCTCTCAACATTCTTAGGCATCTCATGGGATGGTCCAGGAATACTTAGTGGACTACTGCCACCTAACCAAGGTGCAAATGCTACCATTGGTGTACTTAATAGAGTGATGAATAGATCAATATATGGTGTGATGGATTGTGATGAGGTATTAATGGATGGAAGAGTACTTGACTAATTTTTACCCTTTATAGGTCTTCTAGGGGGAGAAAGACTATGAAATTTAGTATCACTCTCAGAGGCTTTAGACCTGGTGATTATGATCCTAGGTTCCAACTTTAACAATCAAGAGATTATAGTAGTATGTGAAAGATATAACAAGAATCAACCATTTTTGATATCAAAGATTCAAAAATTAAGCTATTATCTACATAAAAATGATACAATAATAATTCAACCGTAATAGTAAATGAAATATCTCAAAATTTAAAATAATTTAGAGCTATTACAACAGATATTAAAGAATTTCAAATTTAAGGACAATTTGAACAATTTCAAACCCTAAAATCAAATTAACTAGCTTCAAGCCCTCCTTCTAGCACTATTTTCTATTGAGTGATACATTTGTTCTACAAACCGTATATCAACAACTAGGACTCATTCAATATGTCCTCTCTTGAAAGGAGATAATCAATCTTCCCAAGGTTCGGGTAAGGTTGGTCTAACCTGGTTATGTTATGGTCAAGTATTATAAACTAAAGCATAAGAAAGGGAATCAAATGGATAACTCAGAAGGTTTACATATAACTGTTAACAAGGGTGAGTACTAATTCATTGTTTAAAATTGTAAAACATAAATCTATTTTAATATTCAGCCAATTATCAGGATGTAAGCATTTGATATCACAAATTGCATCAAGAATGAGTACTAATTCATTGTTTAAAATTGTAAAACATAAATTCATTTTAATACTCAACCAATTATCAAGATGTAAGAATTTGATATCACAAACTGCATCAATAAAATGGAACAAATCAAGGTTCTAGGCTTGCTACCTTGGATTTTATCAACATATATCATTCATTGCTTTACAATTATAATCATTATTCTCTACAACACTATATATTTTGAAACTAAAAGAATTATAACATGTGAAATAATATTTAGAGATTTAAGTTCATCTAACCTACTCCTAATATAACAAGATTCACAAAAAAAATTATATGGATAGGGTTAAATAGAAAAGAAAACAAGCCAATGCAATTGAAGTCTTATGTTGAATCTGTAGAAGCAAACATTCTAAATTTAACCAGCTTTGAATCAACCAACTTTTACACAATTTGAGACTAAAGTGGTGCTATCTTCAAAGGAGAAAGACAAATACTAGAATCATCTCAAATATAAACACCATCAGAATGCATAAAATACACCAAGAAACTCCAAAATTTGTATTTAAGAAGGTATTCAATGATTAAAATTCTTAGAATTACTTGCATCAGATGATTGTAAGGCATAAGATTCTTCAATCACAATGATAGGGTTATAGATGCTCATAAACTATCAAAGAAGGAAATAAATCCTAAAAATTCTATCACTAAAATGGAATCCAATCATTTGGAATCGAGTCTCATTAACTATTTATAGTCTTACAATTCAAATCTTTTTAATGATTTACAATTGTTTCTAGTTGTATCTGGTTGTTTCTAGCTAGGTGGCTTAGTGTGATGTAGCATTCTGTGCATCTTCCTGATTTTGATTTGCAATTTCAGCCATAGATCTCTGCAATTATTTGCATAGCCAGGTTGTTAATCTCCAATTATTGAGCTAATCTATCTATCAAGCACCAGAGGATTCAGAATCCTATCCAAGTTCAATGTATGTCATTTCTTCTCAATTGTTTGGCTTCTAGTATCTTCCATGGTCTAGTTCCTGCAATTAGATTGACTCTAATGGCTTCCAACTATCTGAGCTTTATTTTGAACCATTCTAGAAGCTTCAATATCTTCTTTGTTTCACCCTCTCAATCTGGTGTTTCATATTTTTTTGTTTGATGCTTTTTTCTCCACTCACTTGTAACATAGAAATAAAACCTAAATTAATATTTTTGCAGCAAAAGAAAATCGACTTTAATCATTATTTATATTAAATTCAATTATTTTAAAATTATTAAATGATTTCCTAAGGTCTAAAATTAGTTTAAAATTTTTAATTATTTTCTAATGTTTTGGTTTTTTTATTTATAAGATTTGAATTATTAAACTTGACATTAGAATTAAATTTTAATTTTAATGCTAGGGTATTAAGTCAACTCTGATGTTAAATTTATTAAGATTTATTCTTCTTTATTTATTTATTTACTTTTATTATTATTGTATACATATATTTATTTATTATCACTTTGTTTATTTTGTATTATATCAAATTTAATATTCCATACTTAGGTTTTATTTATATCCTGATATTTTTATATCTCTATGGTTTAATGTTTTATTTTGCTTATTATTATCCTTCTCAATTGATTTATTTTCCTTTTCACATTAAAGCTTAACCCTCACATTATAATGCTTTGGTCTTGACTTAGGCTTCGATAATATCCATGTTAACCTAAGGTCCAATTCCATTATTAATCATTTGATTATATTATCCTCAAACTAGGGTTTTACCTTTGATATTTCATGATCGAATTGGTTCGGTGAACTCAATCAATGCATCTTGATTGGTTAAGATTCAATGGCCTAGATTGATTTAAATTGACAACATGGATATGCTCGTCTAAGAGATACGATGGCTTCTCAATTGGCCAAATGATATTATTTTGATCAATTAAAAAGACTAAGGTTCAATTAAAATTCTCAATTTTAGGGTTATTAATTAGATCTACGTAAGCACCCACCTAAGGATTGGATTTTTGTGGTACAAACATTTTTCCTTTCAAATAAGTATTAATTCTTATGTCCGTGGGTCTAGGTGGATTGGTAAGTTGGGGCGCTTACCGAGAGGAGACCTAGGTTCCAATCCCACGGGCTTGCCCATGCACATACAGTAGCCCGATCCAATTCCTCTGAGTGGTGTGCCAGATTGATGATGACGGTGCAACCCCTGTGCGTCCGGCGGTCCCCATCTCACGCCGGGTTACCATGTACCGAGACGGTGGAAGTCCTGGGAGCCTTCGTAGATAGTTTGAACCCTACCAGTTGTGCTGGTAGTTACTAAAAATCATGATTGTAACCATTGCTTCTATATACCAAAAAAAAAAAAAAAGTATTAATACTTATGTCCTAAAGTTGTTTGATTCATGCTCGAAATATTAAAATGTAATTAGAATCCTTTCCTAAGTTTTTCTTTATAATTGGATGGATTATGTTGAATTGGGTAACTCAAGTGCTAGCTTCCAATTGGAGCAGGCGAACAAGCGATCTCATCTAATTGGTTGGATGAATATTAGTGATGTCTTCCTTCTTATTGGATCAGCTAACATGAGTGATGACATATCATTAGATAAAAGTATTTACCCTTTTTCAATTTATTTCTATTAAAACTCAACTTCTGGTTAAAAATTTAGCAAGGGATTTAATTGACATCAATCGGATATGGTCAGCTCTTTCACCTGCACCAATGAGAGCACAACAAAATTATTTTAATGTGGGACTTAGGACCTTAGTAAAAAATAAATTGATTTTTCAATAACCAATGGGGTGTAATGGGCTCACTCATCCTAGCCAATGGGATTTAATCGGTTCACTCGTCAAACATGATTAAATGATTTTTAATAATTTTTGGACTTTAAAATTAAATTTTCTTGATTAAATGATTTTTTATGATGTTACCGATTATAAAATTTAAACTCTCCTCATGTGATTAAAACAATTTTTAATAAAATGTCAATTTCGATATTTAAACTCGTCTGATTAAAGGAATTCTTACCCATGGTTTTTTTTATAAGATTTTAGCCCTAAAATTAAATCCTCCTGATAAAAAAAATATAACTTCAATTTAAAACCTTAACAAGGGCTTCAAAAAATTTGGTGGCCAATGGAGTGTCATCGGTTGAGATAGCTGATCAATGGGGTATAGTCGGATGATACGATTGATGAAGAACAATTGGGTGAAAGACTTACGGCAGAGCTTGTAATGAGACATGTTTAATCATCCAATGGGATGAAATCAGGTGAAATATCCAACCAATGAGATACAATTTGGTAGAATGGCTGAGCAAATGAGAATTAAATGCATAAAGTTTTAAAGCGACCAATGGGATACCATCGGGTGAAATGGCCAACTTATTAGGTAAAAAGAAATTATTTAAAGACTTTAGGTTTTGCACTTTTTTCTCTTGGGCTAATGGGACATGATTGGCTAAGATATCCGCCCAATGGGATGTGATCGAATGACTCACCCAAGCCAATGAAAAGCAAGAACTTACTTTAGTCAAATTTTTCAAAAAAAAATTAATCTTTTGGGAGATTATTTTTACTCAAAGGGTGACCACATTTGTTACGCATGACCTTAAAAACCTTAGAAAATGGATTTAATTATTGGTAGCCAATGGAGAATAATTTCTTAGTTTACCCACACCAATTAGGTGTGGTCAGCTCACTCACCCGCCCCAATAAGAATACATCGCTAAAATTGGTTACCCTTATGTTTTAGGCCTTATAAAAGAATTTAATCGAATTAAAATATGAATTATAGGAACTATGAATTAAACTTATAATTATCTATTGGTAATTAATCAACCTTGGCATTATTTTTGGGCCTAATGATCTAAAATTAAAATATGAAACTTGCCTTATTTCCCATGGTGCCAAAATTGTATCAAAATTCAAAGTACCCATATTTTGATGAAAATTCCCATGTTTCTAAATGAGGAAAATGGGTATCCAAATACACTAAGAGAATTCAAAAATTCAAATCATGATATATTCCAATTAGAAATTCATTGGTTACTTTGGAAAATTGCTATTATAGAAAGAATTGATGTTCAATTTTTTACAAATCTAGAACCATGGTGAAGATGAGTTCAATATTTTTCCTTCGGTTTTTTAATAAGTTCAAATGGATTTTTCTAGCTCAAGTTATGTCCACTTCAATTTTACATCGGCAAAAGTGAAGAAAATAGAATAACCTAAAATGAAATTTAATTATTTAAACCTTTGAAAAACCTTAGAAATTTTAATTTTCTAAAATACTTGATTTGAGATAATGCAATTAAGATGCAAATATTTTAAAATATTCATTTTGAATCATTGTAACTAAATCCAAATCTTCAAGATGCAAGAATGTCGACAATTTTAAAACCTCTATGTAATCAAAATTTCAAAAAAATTGGTGTAAGCAAGTTTTCAAATCAAATCCAAAACTTCAAGTGGATCCCCAAATTGGGGTGATTTGTGCAATGGCAACAAGTCCCCTCTACAATTTTCCATAGTTATTCAAACTTGAGTTGTGTTCTAAGTTTGGTTTTCTAGGTAGCATAATTATTCCCCCTTAATGGTTGGGAATTTGAAAATAAAAACTTTGGTGCTCCACTAGCCATAGCCATTGTGATGCAGGAGCATCCGGTGAAAGTATGAGCAATCTTGCATCTTTTAATTTTTTTTTTAAAGTTCTTGTATTTTTGAAGCAATTTGGTTCTTTTTCAGGGAAGGAGATGTCGTAAGACAGAAAGGGAAGTTGTTAAAGGAACTAAGGCAAAAGTTGGTGTGAGGGCCACGAAATCGCGACCTCATTTGCTATAGCAAAGGCGGAGCAAGCGATATCGCGACGTCGCGATATCGCGACGGTTGGGTTGGCCGAGTCTTAAGTTCGCGATATCGCGACCATGTTGAAGCTGTTGCAAGGAGTGGGGGTTGGAGTCGCGAAATCGCGACGCGTCGCGATTTCGTGACACGTCGCGATTTCGCGACGTCAAAGGCAGAGACAAGTGCAGGACGTACTTTTGTCGTGATATCGCGACGTCGCGATATCGTGACTTTGTTTCAAAGCTGAGGGCGGACGTCAGTTGGGTCGCGATATCGCGACATGTCACGATATCGCGGCCCAAGAAAAGGTCAAACTGAAGTGAACACGTGGATGGTCGGACAGGGTGAAATAGACACGTGGTTGCCACGTGTCTTAAAGGCAACACGACCAGTGGGGGATAGAGTTAAATTTGACACGTGGAGACACACTTGTAACGAGATCATAAGGATGAGGGCCACGTAATCGGAGGAGAGAGATATAGATGTCGACCAAGTTTAAGTATCTTGGAATGTTGTTTCTGGAGAAACCGTAGTTACAAGTGAAAGACTTAATGGCGGAGACAACGGTACTTAAAGACAGTCAGATTAAAATGGCGGGTGCAGGGTATGGGAAGCCATGAATGCAGGCTCTGGACGGATCGGACAGTTGCCATTTATGGCAGAAAACAAAAGGAAAGGAAAATCTTGAAATTTCAACGGAGGGAAGATGAAATTCGAATTGGTCTTTGGGCGGGAGCATTAATTGCAGGGAAGGCCGAGACCACATTAAAACGGGGAAAATTTGTATGGGAAAGGGGTGGTGAAGTTCGGGATTGGGGAAGTGAAGTTGTATGCCTGGAATGACTGCTGTATATCTGTATTAAGAAATTTAATGAAAAAAAAAACAAAATTACTGTGATTTTACTGTGAATTTGTTAGTGTGAATCCCGGCTTGCCATCAAGTGGTATCAGAGCGGGAGCTCCTGAGTGTGTAGCAGATCGCCGGAGAGAGGCAGTTACACCAGGATCTGTGGGAGGAAAGATTTGATATAAAAAAAAATTATATATAATGCCTCCACGAAGAAACCGTGGCGGAGTAGGGAATGTGGTGCCGGCCGAAGACTTTCGAGCCTTGCAGAGGCAAGTTCAAGCCCTGCAAGCAGAGTTACGTAGAAGGAACGAGCCCGGAAGGGATGAGGAAAGTGAGGACGAAGTTGAAGGAGAAGACCAATCTGAGGAGGAGGAAGAGGCTATGGATCCTGCACAAGCCCGGTTATACAAGGCCATCTCTCAGATTGGAAAGCAACCAAAAATGGAGGTTTCCACATATTCGGGTAACTTGAATCCAGAAGAAGTAATTGACTGGATAAATGATTTAGAGGAGTATTTCGAATATGAGGAGGTTGAAGACCCTAACCGGGTCAGATTTGCTAAGACCAAGTTGAAGGGTCATGCCAGCATTTGGTGGAGGGGAATACAGTTGGAGAGGAACAGACGAGGGAAGGAGAGAATAACCAGATGGGACAGAATGGTGGAGAAGCTGAAAAGACAGTTCATCCCGACAGATTACGAGTTGGATCTGCTAAGAAAAATGTAGAGCTTGAGACAGACAAACAGAACTGTCCAAGAGTACACTGAAGAGTTTTACAAGATTTCTATTAGAACAGGGCATTTAGAGGCAAACAGAGAAAAGGTAGCCCGGTATATCAATGGGTTGAGACTTGGTATTCAGGAAGAACTGAGCTTGGTTCGGGTAAGCACCATTGAGGATGCTTACCAATTTGCCTTAAAGGTGGAAGAAAAGCTGAATAGGCGGTTTGAAGGCAAACAAAGAGGAAGGGGCCGTGGTGGAAGAACTGGTGGGAGAACCAGTGGGGAAAAGTACAAGGATCCGAAGAAGACTGGTGAAGCCAGTAGTAACCAAGACCAAAAGGAAGAAGATGTTTATCGGCCCTGAGACCAGAACAGTTACCCAAGAGGACGGGGTGGATCTGGACGAGGATTTGGAAGAGGAGTATTTCGTGGAACATGTTTCCACTGTGGTGAAGAAGGACACCGGGCATTTGAATGCCCACAACATCGAGAAAGGACGAACAAGAGGCCTGAGGGTCCAGCCAGAGCTGCTGTGGCCGAGGAAGATGCTGAGTCTGAGCATTTCGAAGAAGCGGAGAGGGGAGAAACGATGATTGTAAGAAGAGTCCTGTTGAATGAGGAGAAGGACACGGACCAGAGGAGAAGTTTATTCCGCACCAGATGTAAATGTGCGGGCAAGGTTTGCAATGTCATTATTGATAATGGTAGCACGGATAACCTGGTTTCTAAGGAAATGGTTACAAAGCTACAGTTAGAAAGGAAGAAGCACCCACACCCATACCGGGTCGCATGGTTACAGAAGGACCACAGAGCTTTGGTCAATGAGCAGTGTTCCATTAAATTTAACATTGGAAATTATTGTGATGAGGTCCTGTGTGACATCCTGCCCATGGATGCTTGCCACATGTTGCTGGGGAGGCCCTGGCAGTTTGACCGGAGAGCGGTGCATGATGGCCGTGCCAACACCTACTCATTGACAAAGAATGGTGTACGCCATAAACTAAAGCCCTTAAAGGATGCGGATGAAAAGGTATGTAACACTTCCAGAGTCTGTTTAGTTGAGGGAAGGAAGTTCCTGAACGGGTTAAAGCATGAACATTTATGTTATGCAATAATCCCTAGAGTTAGGGGGAAAGAATGCCAAGATACCCCAGCAGAAGTCCTAAATCTGCTGGAGGAATTTCCAGATATTGTGTCAGACAATGTGCCTGAGGGTTTACCCCCTGTGAGGAAAATTAGCCATCATATAGATTTAGTACCGGGGTCAAGCTTGCCAAATAAAGCTGCACACAGGATGACACCTGTGGAGACTGAGGAATTAAATAGACAAGTCCAGGGATTATTAGAAAAGGGACTGATTCGGGAAAGTTTGAGTCCATGCGCAGTACCTGCAGTGCTGGCGCCAAAGAAGGATGGGGAATGGAGGATGTGTACAGATTCACGGGCCATCAACAAAATTACTATTAAGTATAGATTCCCGTTGCCAAGAATGGATGATATCATGGACTGTTTAAGTGGAGCTGAATACTTCACAAAGATTGACTTAAAAAGCGGTTATCATCAGATCCGTATTCGGGAGGGAGATGAGTGGAAGACAGCCTTCAAGACAAGAGAGGGCTTGTATGAGTGGTTGGTAATGCCATTTGGGCTGTCCAATGCACCAAGTACTTTCATGCGGCTGATGAATGAAGTGCTGAAGGAGTTCCTGGGAAAGTTTGTTATTGTTTATTTAGATGATATATTGATATTCAGCAGGACCCTGGAGGAACACCTGATGCATATCAGGAGGGTCTTTGAAAAACTGCGAGAAGAACAGTTATTAATAAATCTAAAAAAATGTAATTTTGTCAAGAAAGAATTGGTTTACCTGGGGTTTGTAATCTCAGCAGAAGGACTGAAAATGGACCCCGAAAAGGTAAGAGCCATCATTGAATGGCCTACCCCAAGAAGCACAATAGAAGTAAGATCTTTTCATGGTTTGGCCAGCTTCTACAGGAAGTTCATAAAGAATTTCAGCAGTATTTGTGCACCTCTCACAGAGACAATGAGGGGAGATAAAAAGGAGTTCAAATGGACATCAGGGGCTGAAAGGAGCTTTGATACATTAAAGAGAAAAGTTACTAGAACAGCCTGTTTTGGCACTTCCGAGACTTTAACAAGGTATTTCGGGTGGATTGTGATGCCGGTGGCGAGTGCAATAGGGGCTGTATCTTGAGTCAAGGAGGCAAGCCGATTGCTTATTTCGGTGAGAAGTTAAATGATGCTCGAAAAAAGTATTCAGTCTATGACCAAGAATTTTATGCTATAGTTCAGGCTCTGAAGAAGTGGAGACACTATTTATTGCCAAAGGAGTTTGTACTGTTTACTGACCATCAGGCTTTGCAATACATTAACAGTCGAGACAAAAGCTGAATCAAAGGCACATGAAATGGGTGGAGTTCCTCCAAAGTTATACCTTTGTCTTGAAGCACGAAGTGGGAAGTCGAACGAGTTGCGGATGCCTTGAGCGGAAGGCGGACTTTACTGATTAAATTGACAGTGGAAGTAGTGGGGTTTGAAGAACTGAAGGGTTTGTACCCTGCAGATCCGGATTTTGCAGAAGCCTGGAAGGCTTGCTTAACACCTGTTACGGTGGACCGAACAAAATGGTTGGATTTCCTAATCCAAGATGGAATGTTGTTCAAGGGAAGCAAATTATGCATTCCAAGGAGCTCTATGCGGGAGAACTTGATCAAAGAAAAGCACAGCGGAGGACTGGCTGGGCATTTTGGTCGGGATAAGACCATTGCACTGGTGGAGGAAAATTACTACTGGCCACAACTTCAGCAAGATGTGCGAAAGTTTGTGCAGAGTTGCAGAATATGCCAGATGGCAAAGGGTGCAAGGCAAAACACAGGACTGTACCAGCCATTACCTGTACCGGAGAGGCCATGGGAAGACATAAGCATGGATTTCATCCTTGGATTACCGAGGACACAAAGAGGAAATGACTCTGTATTTGTGGTGGTTGATCGATTCTCCAAAATGGCACATTTTATCCCCTGCCAAAAGACCAGTGATGCAGTTCACATTGCGGGGTTGTTCTTCAAGGAAGTGGTTAGACTTCACGGTCCGCCAAGAAGCATAGTTTCTGATAGAGATACCAAGTTTGTTGGATAATTTTGGAGAACTCTATGGAAGAAGATGAAAACAGACCTGAAATTCAGTTCGGCATACCACCCACAGACTGACAGACAGACGGAGGTGGTGAACAGAAGCCTGGGTAATCTATTGAGGTGTTTGATAGCAGATCAGCCCAAGGGATGGGATTTAGTTTTACCGCAGGTAGAATTTGCGTATAACAGTTCGGTTAATAAAAGCACAGATAAATCTCCATTCCAGATAATATATGGACACGGCCGAGGAATGTGTACGAGCAGAAAGTTGGACAGGAAAGAAAAGTGTAGTGCCGAGGCAGAAGAATTTGCAGAACATATGAAAAGTCTGCATGAAGAAGTAAGGAAACAAATTGTGAAGATGAATACTCAATATAAGGAGAGGGCGGACCAGAAGCGGCGGTTCAAGGAGTTCAAGGTAGGAGATGAGGTCATGGTGCATCTCAGGAAGGAGAGATTTCCTGCCAAGACTTATAATAAATTGAAAATGAAAAGGTTTGGACCATGCAGAATATTGGGAAAGCGAGAGTCAGGAAATGCGTATGAAGTGGAATTGCCAAGTTGGCTTGATATTTCACCAATTTTTAATATCTCAGATTTAGTGGAATATCATGAGGGAGAAGGTACAGAAATGCAAAGTCCAAAATTATGGCAAATTCCAGCATCTACTCCAAGCACAGATGAGGCCGAGGAAGTATTGGATACTCGTGAAGGCAGAAGCACCAGGAATAAACAGTATACTGAGTATTTGATCAAGTGGAAAGGCAGGCCTATTGAAGATGCAACTTGGGTATCGGAGGCGGAGGTTGACCGATTGGGTCTTCCCCCAACAAAACAGAAGTGAGGGTCACTTCTAATCTACCCGAGTGTCTGATGCAGGAGCATCCGGTGAAAGTATGAGCAATCTTGCATCTTTTAATTTTTCTTTAAAGTTCTTGTATTTTTGAAGCAATTTGGTTCTTTTTCGGGGAAGGAGATGTCGTAAGACAGAAAGGGAAGTTGTTAAAGGAACTAAGGCAAAAGTTGGTGTGAGGTCGCGAAATCGCGACCTCATTTGCTATAGCAAAGGCGGAGCAAGTTTCGTCGCGATATCGCGACGTCGCGATATCGCGACGGTTGGGTTGGCCGAGTCTTAAGTTGCGAAGGGGTCGCGATATCGCGACGTCGCGATATCGCGACCATGTTGAAGCTGTTGCAAGGAGTGGGGGTTGGAGTCGCGAAATCGTGACGCGTCGCGATTTCGTGACACGTCGCGATTTCGCGACGTCAAAGGCAGAGACAAGTGCAGGACGTACTTTTGTCGCGATATCGCGACGTCGCGATATCGTGACTTTGTTTCAAAGCTGAGGGCGGACGTCAGTTGGGTCGCGATATCGCGACATGTCACGATATCGCGGCCCAAGAAAAGGTCAAACTGAAGTGAACACGCGGACGGTCGGACGGGGTGAAATAGACACGTGGTTGCCACGTGTCTTAAAGGCAACACGACCAGTGGGGGATAGAGTTAAATTTGACACGTGGAGACACACTTGTAACGAGATCAAAAGGATGAGGGCCACGTAATCGGAGGAGAGAGATATAGATGTCGACCAAGTTTAAGTATCTTGGAATGTTGTTTATGGAGAAACCGTAGTTACAGGTGAAAGACTTAATGGCGGAGACAACGGTACTTAAAGACGATCAGATTAAAACGGCGGGTGCAGGGTATGGGAAGCCATGAATGCAGGCTCTGGACGGATCGGACAGTTGCCATTTATGGCAGAAAACAAAAGGAAAGGAAAATCTTGAAATTTCAACGGAGGGAAGATGAAATTCGAATTGGTCTTTGGGCGGGAGCATTAATTGCAGGGAAGGCCGAGACCACATTAAAATGGGGAAAATTTGTATGGGAAAGGGGTGGTGAAGTTCGGGATTGGGGAAGTGAAGTTGTATGCCTGGAATGACTGTTGTATATCTGTATTAAGAAATTTAATGAAAAAAAAAAAAAAACAAAATTACTGTGATTTTACTGTGAATTTGTTAGTGTGAATCCCGGCTTGCCATCACATTGCAAACTTTCACAAAATTTAAATATTTTCCTTTCACAGTATTAGCCTCAAAAAATGTTTTTTGACGAGTCTATATAAGTGTATACTTAAATTTGAATGATGCCTTGGATTGTGAGAATATCAGTGTCTTGGCAGGCAAAAAATAATTAGAGGGAATTTCCTTCCTCTAAGGAATATTCTTTGGAATATTTTGATCTTTTCAAAATATTATAGGCACCATTTCTTTTACGAGCATTTAAAGCATGGACAAAAAAAGATAATTTATTAAACTTTGTTTACTTCCCATCATAAATGTGGAATATTTTCACTTGTACCACACGTCTCCCAGTGGTCGTGTCCTACTTTTATACATTTTTATGTATCCCAATGAAGTCTTTGGCCAATTTAGTGATGCTTAGGCCAAATTTAAAATTATAATAACTATATTTTTTGGGGGTGGAAATTGGTTGTAAAAAAAAACTCTTATTAATAACATCTTTCCATTTGTCAAAACTCAGATGTCTTCTTGTAGAAATCACTCTATAATTTCCACCACTAATGATTTAAAATGGTAAATATAGCTAAGGGGGTAGAAACTTTATATGTCCACAATTAAGATTATTTGGTTGGGTCTTTCAAATATTATGATAGCAACAAGTTGATTTTGTGCAAATAAATAGTGCTTTATGTCTTTAGCCATGCAATGTGCTCTTGGTCATCAGATATTCTTTGGTCATGCTATGTGCCCCTAGTTGTTTGTATACCTTCAATAGTGCATTATATATTGGGCTATACAAAGTGATATCAAAAATTATATCTATGTGATGAATAAATCATGTTTCATTCTTCTAATCATGATCCTTTTTTGTTATGGGCTTATTGAGATGAGCAAAATTTTGATCATGATCAAGTTTATAGTGTGAAAATTTTATGAATTGAAATCATTGAAGAGATGATGGATGTCTTTTTTGATGATCTCAGTGTTGCTATCAAGTGGCTAAAGTAATAACTATGTCATTCATAGAGAAACATTGATATGAACTTGCTTAATTTATCGATACTGGTGTGTTTCTCGAAGCTTCTAAGTTGATATCCAAGCTTGAGATCCCAACATAGTAATTTCTTGTGACCAAGATGCTTGAGCATTCACAATCCTCTATTTATTATTTCATTGAGTGCAAATATATTACCTCTTATGTGATGTTATTTCACAAAGCATCCAAGAGGGAGTGTTTTCCACCTTAAGTGTGTTGTTTTTTGTTTTGCATGGAAATTACAATGTGGTTTTGTGTTTTCCACCTTAAATACCTAAGGGATATTCATTTGTCCTATAAATATCATTGAAGCTAACAACCTAAACTTTGTTAACACCAGATCATCATTCTTCTCAATGTGAATTTGCACGGAATCATTATTCTCCATAATGTGGAATCACACAGGATCATCATTCTCCTCAATGTGGAAATGCACAAGCTCATTCCTCTCATAGTTATTATATTTTATCAGATATGCATTGGTTTATTTTGACCAAACCTAGATTATTTTACCTTATGGATTCTTGTGAACATTCTGAAATAGAGATGGTAATTTTTATTACCTCTCAAGAATAGTCCTAATACTAGATTGTTTATCTTGCAATCATTGAGAAAATTTAATGGCTTATTAGTGTCTTCAAATGATTTTGTAAATGGAACTTATAGCCTCGTTTCTTCTCATATTTGTAGCACTTTGGTGCTTTTCATTTTGCTTTATGAATGCCTAGTGTTGCTAATACTTAGATGTATTGAACACCTTAAATCTTGTATTTGTAGATTTATATCATATAAATTTTTACTTTTAGATAATCTACTTTAGGATTTCTTATCCTAATATTGCTTATTTTGCTGTGGTCTATCTTGATACTCTTATTAATAGAAATTGATTTTTTTTAAAACTTCTATGGAATTTAATTCATGGAGAAGATGATTACCTCTTCTTCAGGGGTTTTTTTTAATCTTTTGGCA
This sequence comes from Wollemia nobilis, assembly GCA_028583015.1. Taxonomy (NCBI): domain Eukaryota; kingdom Viridiplantae; phylum Streptophyta; class Pinopsida; order Araucariales; family Araucariaceae; genus Wollemia; species Wollemia nobilis. The sequence continues at coordinate 3,481,239 of JAQPPZ010000030.1, forward strand.
GGTTTATTTACCCTTGATAATTTATTTTTAAAATATAGTTCTTCATGAGCTTCTCTAGATCAAAGGGACAGGAGGATCAGAAGGAGACCTCTACTTTCTTTGACACCACATGTTAGAACTCAATGCTTCAATAATTTATATTACGAGGTAAAATTTATTTAAATATAATGGTTGCTTAAATATAATATAAAAAACATTAACTAGCTTACAACTACCCTTGTTCTTTAGTGGATCTTAGAAACCATGTGTTGAGTGGTTATTCAACTTACATTCACATTATTCATGATGTAATAACTCCTAATAGAACTTGCATGCACTATGATAGTTGGAATGCATATTTCTCTTCCATCTAACTTTACGCTTACCTCTTTATATAACATTAGGATGCAAGGATGAGAATACGTTACTTGAAAACTTATCTTTTTACCTCTAAGTGTTGATATTTTCTTATGAAAATTTTGGGCTACATAGACACAACAAAAATTATGGGCTTTCAAAATTCTTTATTTCTTCCTTTCCTCTTGTAACTAACAACTTATTTTATTCAAAAGTGGTTGTGTCAATGTTTCTTGTCTAAATTTATATAGGTACATGGGTTAGAGTTAAGGCAAACGTAAGCTTTATTTGTTTGGTTATTTTCTCACAACCCATATGCCCTACAATATTTCCTAGGGAATAAATTTAATTTATTTTTAGTTCATCAGAATGAGGTATAGCAATGTAAGAATGGGGAGGTTAAGGATAGGGATTTAATGAATCTTTTATCCATGTTCCCTAACTCATGCTATTTAGTTATTTTGCATAATACCTAGTCATTTATCTTCTTTGATTTATATGGGCTTGTATAATACAATGGTCAAAGAAATATGTTAATCATCTTTTTAAGTTGGTTTGAAAGTAAAAATCTGGGTGATCCAAAGATGAGGTTTAAGGTTCAAATTCAGAAAAGAGTGAGGAGACTAGAGTATATAAACTAGGTTTTTGTAAATAAACCTATTTGATTTAGCATAGGTTGGTTAGAAAATTATTCTATATAGCCTAATGAACATTGAAAACTACTTCTTTTCCTTTGAAAATTTTATTGATTGATGCTCCTCCCAATCTGTTAGAGACTTCTATTGTTGCAAAGTATTTTTATTTATTTTAGAAAAATCTAAAACTTTTAGCTTATATTTATCTCTTAGTCTATTCAATTATAAAAATAAATTTGGTTCTTGACAAGCACTAGTAGTTTGACTATTTGGACTAAAAGGACAACAATGAACTTAACAATATAAGTAAAGTTCTATATGGGAATGAGTGTGAAATGGTTTTTTCACATAGAATTTTAACTTGATAAATTGTATGCTCTACACAAAGAACATTTATCTCAATTTGATACCAACTAGTATATAATATCTTACTTTCATGAAAACTGAGATGAATTACAATAATTTTAATTTTAAATTTAGTGTGCATTTTTAGATATAGTTCTACATTCTTTTTAAAGTAAGCAAATGATTTGTTTAGCAAGGGGCTCTAAACCTTAGTATAATTTCAATAAATTCACAAGTTTAAGTTTACATGAGTATGAAACCAAATAATTTGTTTAGCAAGGGACTATTAACTTAGTCTAATCTCAACAAATTCACAAATTTATTTTTGCATGAGTATGAAACCAATGATCTTCTTATTGTAGTTTAATGGCATAGCTCAATTGGTTATATTCCTCAACTTTTAAGGAGGATACCAAGTTTCAAACCTTACCAAGTGATACATTCATAGTTTCCAAACTATTAAAAAGATAAAGAGTAAAGTAGTTTTCACCATTTGTGAGTCCATGGGTCGCATGAGATGACCATTCTTTTCCTTAATATATGGTTGTCCAACTGTAACAACCCTCCTTATAAGGACTCATTATTGACTATGAATTATGTATTGGTGTGGGTGTCTAATGCATAGCTTTATTTTATGACATCAATATGATTGGGTAATTACAATTTATGCTTTGATTTTACTCTTGGAATATGGTACTCCTAATACATTTATGGTTGTAGGACCAGGTGCTCTCACTAGTGGAATAATAAGGATAACCACCTAAGTTGAGAAAAATTTTGGTATATGATGGTGATCACTTTCTCATTGACAACTTAGGGTAACAAATGCATTGAATTGTGCTTATTCCATGTTCACACCATTGACCTAGGAAGTTTCTTGTGCAATGAGTCTCCTTAATAGGTTGGTGATAGCAATAGACTATCTCAAAAGGGCCACTTACTTAAGGATAAAACAATGGTATGTAACATTGTTGATGTGAATGACATGTATGCTTGTGTGTGATATGCATAGATTTATGGATGAGAACTATTAAAGTATTAATTTATTGGTAACTGATGAGTGTTGTTAATGTCATCATTTAATTTTAATGTTTGTTAAATCCAAGGTGATGTCGAAGGCTATATACAATAGAGGAGGTTTGGGAGTCTACATTTTAGATATCAAAGCACATGATTATTCGGTGGAACAGAGGTTCATAAAGTTCTTTCAAGGACCATACTATCACTAATTTACATAATTGAAACTACTTAAGTTGCAAAATTTGAAACTACTTAAGTTGCATAATCAAAATATGCTGAAAATAAAACTAGACTACTTTTGCTAAATAGAAATAGCATGGAATAGAAATGCTGAATTGAAATCACTAAGCTTAATAACTACTAAAATTGAAACTACTAAAAATAAATTACTAAAATAGGAAAAATTACAAAAAAAATGTAAATACTACTGTAACTAAAACTGTAGGAAATAAAAATGATAAATGCAAACATAAACATAGGACAACTAGTTACAAATCCACTCTCACACATCACACTTAAAAACATGGGAAAAACAAGGTAAACATAGGACAAATTTTATTTACAGAAAATTGACAAGAAATTGACAACAATTTAGCAAAAACTGCATAAAACATAAAAACTTGGAAAAACTTGCAAATAGCTCCTTCCACCAACCTCGAGAGTGGGCCCTTATTCCCTGGTCTAGAAGAAGGTTTTCACACTCCAATCCTAATTTCTAATCACTCATTCATTCATAAATCAATACATTTGAAAATATTGTACTTTTATTACTAATTCTACTGTTACAATCTGCTACAAATTACAGACCTCAAATTTCTAACTTTTTTCTAATATTTGACTCTAATTTTTGACTAAATTTCTAACATATATGAGTGGAATTATTTATACTAATTTCCACCTCCCTATTCTACGTGAGATAAATACAAAATCACTAATTTTCTATTCATGCCTGATTTATCGTTTTGTTACAATTGACTTAGTCCTGATTTAGGATTGAATCCAACTATGCATTTATCCTCACTTCCAATTTGGTGAGAAATTAGCCAAAAATAGATGAAGTATCATTGGTCACACCTATACACATGCCAACTCATTTTTTCCTTAAGTATTAGGTCAAAACTCTATTTTTATGTTGATTATGCCTATTTCTACCTATTATTTTAGAGCAGCTTTAGAATATCAGGTTGTACACCTATCATATTTAGTTGTTGCTAATTCCATCATGTAGGGGTCCTTCCAAGTGCATGGTAGGTCCCTCCTTTTTTCTCTTGATGTTCTTTAACCATTTTCAACTCTTCCTTTGATATTGTCCTTGTTCTCCTATTATGTTGCAAGTGGTTGCCCAAATCTGCTAGAGTTGTTCCTGCATTTATTGTTGCTTAGTTGGCATGCCATGTTTCACTAAAAAGTGGTTTTTTTGGCACTACATCATCCTGGAAACTCTTTTTAGGTAGGAAAATAATTCAAAATAGCTCATCCAATCAAAATTTACAGAACCTTTATTTACTAGTGATTTTTACTATGTTGTTTTATGGCTAAAATCATGCAAAAACAGGATAAAAAATGCAGAAATAGTCAAAATAGTGGCATATTATATTTTAACACTTAATCATGTAAAAATAAACAAAATAATGCAATCTAATAAAATATTTGGTATAAAACTAGATTATTTATTAAAATATGGTATGTTTTCATGTCAAAAATGATGCAAAAATGAGCCATTATTTGGCCTCATCAGTAACCTTAATACTTGAGAATATTAGTATCAATGCTAATAATTAATATTAGCAATTGAAACTAATAAAGTGAATTATTAAATTAATTCATGAGGATGCTTTAATTATTGCATTGTTTTTCCTAATATTAAAACATTAAGGAATATTGCATTATGGGTTCAAAAAGCATTAAAGAAAAATAATAATTCATGCTTTATTAAGCCCCATAAGTGTTTCAATATTGGCAACATTATAGAAAGAACATTATGAGCTAAAGGTGGCCAACTCGAGTGAAGCTCATGGGAAGAACATTAGGTTCTTGGAGAACCACCTCAAGGTATTTATAGGGAGCCTTAGATGAGTTTTGGGGCATCTTTTGGAGGTAAAAAGAAGGAATTAGGAGTTAGAAGGGAAGCACATGCATTAGAGGAATTAACTAGGACAAGCATAGAGATGTAAGCACCATAGGTGTTGAAGCTTCTCTCTATTTAGGTACACTATCATACATACTACTTCACCTTGCTCTTTGGTTATATGTTGGCTATGTTTTAGCACTTCCTCTGATTTATTTAATCCTTTTTAAAATCTTTCTTTTGAGATTGCTTGGTGAGATCATCTTGGTTTGCATCTAGCCTTATTTTTGTTGGTGTAGCATCATGTTCACCTAGTATACCTATTGTGTTACTCTCTAAAATAGTGAATGTCATCTTAATGCTAATATTTTAGGATATTTTTGAGCATAGGAATTTGTCTAGATCCATGTATAGTATATTAGTCACATTCTATTAGGTTCTTCTTGCTTCTTGAGACTTTACATTGGGATGGAGGTTAGTAGAACCCGATCAATGTTTGCATTTTTCTATTGAGAATTGTTTTCTTTAGCCATGTGTGGGGTGTTGTGTGTGATGTTGGTTTCAGTCACCCAAAAATGTTATCTCATTTTTACTAAGCTTTGGTTTGGTTTTACTACATGTAATGTTAAGCTAAGTTTGGATTTTACATGTTGGTTTTTGTTTGAGTATGTTCCCTTCTAAGTCATGCTTGGAAGGCATGCATGGAAGGTCGTGGATGCATATTTTGTGGTTGATGACTCACTGGAACTTGAGTATCTAGCAAATGAAATACACATGAATTCAATGCATTAAGAAATAAAATATATAGGCATGAATGCATTAAGCGATAAAATACATAAGCATGAATACATTAAGCAATGAAATATAGACGTGAATGCATTAAGCAATAGAATATGGAGGGTGAATGCATGGATGTAATAAATAAATGGAATGAGTAAGCTTGAATGCTCTAAATGAAAACATAGATTGTTATAGGGAAAGAAGCCTTATTTTGAAAATTACATTAGGGCAGTAAGGAGTGTTATTTTTGGTAATAATGTTGGTTTCCAAAAAGAAGAGATAAAGTTTTTTTAATAAATTAAGTATTTTTTTTTAAATAAAGGGGTAAAAATTTATTGATAAAATTCTGGATTACAGAGTACAACTGAGCTTCCAACCAGGACTCAAATAAATAGCCAAACAGGCTAAAACCACTAGACTAGAATTACACCCAAAAAAGACATATAAATTTGAACTCTTCACTCATTCTGAGAATTTGAACGGCTATAGAGGCCAACTGCCAATTAAATTCCTCCACCATTTTACTATTTAAAATATTAACCACAATTTGAGAGTCAGACTTGCAGATAATCCTATGCCAGCCAAGAGAAAACCCCCTCTGCAAGGCCTCAAGAATTGCAAGAGCTTCCATAAAATTGTTGGAGTGAACGCCCTTATAAATGGAAAAGAAAAAACTGACACCACTAATAGAATCTCTCCCAACACCGCCAATACTAGCATGTCTAGGATTACCCCTAGACGATCCATTAGTATTAATTTTTAAATCTCCTTTAGGGGGTGGCCTCCACCTACCATCTCTCCTAACCTTCTTGCTGAGCTAAGGAACTCTACTAGGGATAGAAGAGTTCACACCATCACCAAAGAGACCAAGGGCTTATTGTACCTTCTCCTCCCTAGAATACAAAAGAGGATCCACATCACATTTGCTATGGATGGTTTCCTAAACCATATACAGGATCCTTTTCCAGATATTTTGAATAGCCAAATAACTACCCTAAAATATGCATCGGTTTTGTTCAAGCCAAATTTTCTAGATGATGCAAGAAGGGCCCAAATTCCAAGCCACCCGAAGGAAGGGGGCCTTTGCTGGAAGTCTACCCAGACTACTCCAAAACTCCACTAGGGACAGCACATGAAAATATGGATGGTTCCAGGTGCTCCACCAATGGTGCCAAATAGCTCTCACAAAGGAGCATTAGAAAAATAAATGAGAAGAGTCATCCTCATTCTTACTACAAAGGACACCAAAAGAGGGACCCTGAAATCCCCTCTTCCTCACATTATCCCAAGTGAGGCATTTATTACGAGCTACCAACTAAAGAAAGAAGTTACATTTTAGCCAAGCAAATTTGTTCCACACCTTTTTCCACCAAGTGACAGGAAGACTCCCATACTTTTTCTTATCAAGAACCTGATAACCATAGGCTATCGAGTAGGTTCCCTTAGGATCAGGATTCCAAGACAGAATATCTTTACCCCTCAATGAAGAACAAGGTCTCCCTATAATAATAAGAGCAATCACATCTCTATCCTTGGCCAGTCCCCCCTGGGGCCATTCTTGCAGATCCTTCCACCTGTACATCTCCATATTTCCAAAAGACAAGATTTTTTTAAAGTCCTCCACACAAGACCAGCCTGCTTCCAAGAAAAAAATGCTTAGGGAACGTAACCTAGGATATTGATTCAATATAGGAGGGTGGCCATCCCAAGAATCCTCCCAAAAAAGAGCATTTTATCCTTGATTGCAAATCCAAAATAAACCCTACTTGATTAAATTAGCTCCTCTTTTCAGAGTGTCCCAGATAACTGAACCTTTCCCAACCAAGCTGACTCTAGGGATTTCAGCCTCAGAAATACCTCTCAAGTATTTACAAGATAATATTTTAGCCCAAATATGATATTGAGAGGTACACCATCTCCATTAAATTTTTGCAGCCAAAGCCTGCCAAAAAAGAGTTGTCTGTCACAACCCAAGGCCTCCCTCTTGCATCGGCCTACATATAGAATCCCACCTAACCAAAATCTATTTAGATTGATCAAGTTTTCCAGACCATAAAAACTATCTTAACAAAGCATCCATGTCCTTCATGAAGTGAGAGGGAGCTATTTGTACAAAATATCTATAAATGGGTAAAGCTTGAACAACAAATTTTAAAAGAAACACTCTACTTGCAGTGGATAGCCATCTAAAAATCCAGTGATTCACCTTCCTTCTAAACTTATAAAGCATAGACTTCCAAGAAGATCCAAGTAAAGGGTGAGATGAAATTGGAATACCAAGATAAATGAAGGGGGGAGTCCAAACCTAAAATCTTAGAATGCGAGCAATCTTGGTTTGAATAAGAGGAGGGGAATTGAAGAAGAAAATAGAAGACTTGTCCTCATTAATCAACTATCCAGAAGCACCAAGATATATTTCAAGAGACTGTCTAATATTTCCAGCTTCCCTAATAGTGGAAACTCCCAAAAAAGTAGTATCATCAACAAATTGAAGGTGGGAAAGAGGTGGCAAACTACTATCCCACTTCCACCCCTGAATGAGACCCTGCATGACTTGAGACTTGAGCAATCTTCCCAACCCTTACACCATAATGATAAACAAATAAGGAGATAAAGGATCTCCTTACCTCAATCACCTTGAGGCCTCAAGCAGCTTTGATGGCTAATTATTAACAAGAACAGAGAATGAGGAAGAAGAAACACAGCTCATCACCCATCTAATCCATTCCTCCTCAAATACAAAAGCAGCAAGAACTTTCTGAAGAAAGGACCATCTGACCCGATCATAGGCTTTGGCCATGTCCAACTTAATGAACATAGTTTTCTCCTTAGAAGTTCCCATCGAGTGAATAGCTTCTGTAGCAATAACAACCCCATACAAGATTTGTTGACTAGTAACAAACCCTCCTTGCTCCTCAGAGATGATTTTGCTCAACCATATCTTTAGCCTCTCAACAAAATTTTTTATGATGATCTTATACACAACATTGTAGAGAGCAATAGGCCTGAACATATCCAAGGATTTTTCTCCCTCTTTTTTGGGTATAAGCACCACAAAGGTAGCATTTAGGGTCCTTAGCATCTTTTTGTTCTTTTGGGACTCATGGACCACCTCCAAAAGATCAAATTTTATTAAATCCCAAAACTCCTGATAAAACTCAATCGGGAATCCATCTAGGCCTGGGGCTTTTCCTTTTTTCATCTTGAATACAACATTTTCCAACTCCTCAAGGGAAATTGGACCCATCAAGTTCTCATTCATATCTCTAGAAACAATCGTTGGAATACAGTTTAGAATAAGCTTTTCATTCTCATCATATGATAGGAAGTCCTCCTTGAAGAGAGAGGAAAAATACCTCTTAGTCTCTTCTGAAATATCCCTAAAAGAAGAGAGCAGGGCACCCTAAGAATTCACAAGAGAGGTAATCAGGTTACCATTACGGTGAGCCTTAATTGAGTTATAAAAGAAGGTTGTGTTCCTATCCCCTTCCCTGAAGACAATCTACTCGAGCTTTTTGTTTCCAAAAAAATTATTCCCTCAGTTCCCATTCAACAAGGTCTTTCGCAGTCTCAAATTCCTCAACAAGAAGCTCCTTTGTGAATCCCTGATCTCTAATCTTCCTTGAAGCTTATTCCATCCTCCTAAGAGCTTCCAGCTTAGCCAAGGAAAGGTTTTCAAAATTTATTCTATTCAATCTCTTCAATTTATGTTTTACAAATTGTAGTCGTTTCATAAAGGAATGCATAGCTTTTCCATGAGGAGGTTTTCCAGTGGTCCACCAGCCTCGCATGAAATCATGAATCTTAGGATCACGAAGCCACATAAGTTAAAACTTAAAGGAGGGATTATTTTTTAGCCCTAACTCCAAAGCAGAGAGTTTGATAGGCCAATGATCAGATCCCCTACCCTCCAAAATTATAGAACTAGCACCTCTATTATTACCCATCCAATAACCGGATATCAAAAACCTATACAGTCTCTCTGATATGGAAGCTTCCCCACACCTTCTATTGTGCCAATTAAATATCCCATTATCTGTCTTGATGTCAACCAAGTTTAGGGTCTGGATATGAGCACTGAAGATATAAGAAAAAGGCTCAAGACGGTCCACCCCACCATGTTTCTCCTCTAGAAAAGTGATAGAGTTGAAGTCTCCAACCAAAATCCATGGGTACAGGGGAACCAAACTTCTCACAAAGAAAATGTGCTTCCACAAATTCACTTTACCATTGTAATAAATAGGAGCATACACATTTGTAAGTAGAATTATTTCACCAGATTCATTATCATGCCCGACCATTGAAATAGACCATCTACTGGAAATCCAAGAGGGGATATCTTAACTAGATCCCATAAACAAGTGACACCACCAGCATATCCACATGCACCAATACACTGGCATTATCCCCTTCTCCGCAACTTGGGAGCAATATTGAACATACTATCAATAACCAATTTAGTCTCATGAATAAACACCACATCCGGAGAATGCACATGAACCAAATCACGAACAAATTTTTGTTTGGGGATGCTATTCAACCCCCTTACATTCCATGAGAGGATAATCATTTTTGGGGGTTATAAAAATGGGAGTCCAATGTTCTCACCAAGCCTGAATCCACCAAAGTCTCCCCCATTAACTTAATTTTATCTTGGTCCTTCTTTCGACCCACCTTCATATTCTTATCCAATTTTTTTTTTTTGCTACAATCCCAACACTGTAGGAGTTTTGCAATCTAAGGATGATTGCATCAGTGCTTGAGTAGGATAGGGCATAACTAAATTTGTACCACTTTCCAAAATAGTTTCCCTTATAGGGCTAGACCCAACCATGTACCCTATACTTAGATCCAAAGCCCTTTGTTCTTCATTTAAACCCCCTAGATCTGATTCCTTAAGTTCCCCCTCAAGAAGATACATCTGATTTGGCCTTGTTATATTTGCATCAGGTAGCGATGTTTAAGGTATCCCCATGCACTGATCAAGATCATCTAATATTTCAAAATAGTTGAGTACAACATTTGGTTGGCTATCCTTAAGGTCTTTGTTTGCTCTTCGTCCTTTGTTTCAGGTTTTTACCAGATCAAAACCTTCCTTATCTCATTCTCCTTCCTTTATCGGGGCTTTTCCTTTATCCAAACTTTGTCTAGATTGAGAGGGCCCAGGATTTTAAGCCACAGGCGAGACAAACTTAGGGTATTTTCTTTGTAGGTGGCCATATTCACGATAAATCCAATAACAAAATGGAAGAGCTTCATAGTCAAGTTTTTGAACCCATGTAGTTGATCCAAATTGTATTTCAATATAATCTAAAATAGGATTATTTAAGTCAATTTCAACACAAATACGAGCAACAGAGATTACCTTTTTATCCATTGTCTGTTATGATGGTCCAACCGGCTTCCCAAGTAGAATGGCAATCTTATGCAAGATATCAGTTCTCCAGAATTCCAATGGGAGCCATGGAAGCCGCACCCATAATGGAACCCATGACAGTCGCTCCTCTGATGGGTTGAAACCCACATGCCAGGGTTTAAGAAATATTACCACCTAGTTATAGAAATAAGGACCCCCTTCAAATGCTTTGTTATGATCTGCAATACAAGAGAAAACCACCATAAAATAGTTGTTCGCACTTAGCATCACCTCCACATCGCCTTCAGGATTCCAAGTCTTCCTGACCTAAGCCTCCACAAAGGGGAGAGAAATTCGGATGCCCAAAAATTTGCCAATAAGGGCATGTTTGGTTAGATACACCACATATTCTACCATCGAGTCTAATTGAACCACTAGAACTGGCCTGGCTTCACATCATTCCAAACATCCATTGTTCTTTAATAAGCGGTTCTCGACATGCACTGGAAAATCTTGTTCCTTCCAGTCATTTTTAGATGAAAAAATATCACGAGCATGCACTCTCTGTGCTAAACCCGATGACATCATGACATTCATCCAATTTTTTAGACCTCCTTTGAAAGTTGTTGCCATCCCCGCAGAGCAGTTTTTATTCATCAAACCCTAGCAGAGTAGTTTTTCCTCATCAAACCCTAGCAGAGTAGTTTTTCCTCATCAAACCCTAGCAGAGCTCTTAAATACTTCTTAAGAAATTAATTATTAAGTTCTTCTTCATGTTGATGTTTCTTAATAAAATGCTAGTAGAGAAAAGTTGGTTTTTCTATTTGATAGTGTTTCTCTTATGGAAAAGCTAGTAGAGAAGAGCTATGATTTTTCTACTTGCTGCTCGAATTTGGGAAAAGGCTTTTGGTTTAGAAGGAAAAATAGTTATAATGGTTTCCTGAGACTTGAGTAGATAGGGAAACCATTATAGAGAGAAGTATGGGATTCTCTCATCGGATGTTTTCTTTATTTTAAAAATGTATTGTGCATGATTGCTTGTAAATACATAGAGCATGTTAAGTTGCATTACATCATGAGTTGTCCTAATCCCTAAGTGTTCCTCAAGATCATGGGAAATTCCTAGCATGAGGAGGATCGTGGAAAGAAGATGGTGTAAATACCACTTAGGCAAAATGGATTTGATGTACTTTGGAATGAAAAATGGATATGTAAATGAGTATTTGCTTTGTATGGTTTAAAAGAAATCTTCCAATGACATTTAGAAAAATGTTAGTTATGTAAAAGAAGATAGTTTGATATTTTGAAACAATAAGCAAAGGAGGTTATGGAATATGATAGTTATCATGCCAATGTGTTCTTATTGCTATTAGAAAACAATTGTTCTTGTGATCTATATTTAATGGGATAATTTTATATGATCTCTAAGTGGAAATTTATAGCATTTATGAATATTGGATTGGTGTTCTATTGAGATGCCTTCTTTTACATAGATTTATATTAGCACTTAGATCAATTTAACTTTGGATTTGATAGCTTTATGTTGAAGCTTATGTTCATTGATAATGTGATGTATCAATCTATTTTTCCAAGTTTGAGATGGTGCTATAATATGAACATGTTAATATTTAATTGAAGCATTTGATATTTGAGAGAGTTATTACTTTTTGTTAATCGCTATATTGGGTTTTATCAAGGGGGTTCTTGGGAAAGATTTAGAACTTATTTTAGAACCTGGGTTTAAAAAATAACCCAATCTTTGGAGGAGTTACGATGATGTAATAACTAGGTAGAAGTGGGTCCTAGAAGGAGTTGCAAGAATGCAATAGCTAGATACTCATAGATCTGTAAGGAGTTGCAATGATGCAATAGCTATATTCTTGTGATTTTGATACACATTGAATGATGAGGATCAGGTGCTTCATAACTAGGAATTTATTAAAATCATTCACAAGATAGTAGTGGTGGTCCCTTGAACATGTAGGTTTGAGTGATCATGTTCATTACCAAATGAGAGGTAATGACCTTAGTTAGCCTGTGGAGGTGTGGTAACTAAGCACCAAGGCTTTATGCTTGATTAAACTACCTATATGGACTTAGGGTAAGGTTAGGGAATATGCATTACCCTTTAAGTGTTATGCACCTTAAAGTATAATCTCTATGTTGTGGTTATATGTCCTATACTGGTGAGGATATAGGAAAGGTGGGGGACCATTTTGGTGTCCTTCTAAATGATGAGGTTTAGTAAGGTGAACCCCCAAAACTATAGGATGTTGGCCACTGCTATCCACTAAGTGTTTTCTACAGTGACTTGAACTCAAATATGGTGAAGCCTTATGATTTTTTATAGAAATACATTGGAACTCTTGAGAACCTTATGGAAAAAAAATCTCTCTCTTGGGTTGATTTGGTGGTTTGTTACACCAACCATACTCCAATTACTTAAGCATTGTGTATAACCCTACGCCATGCACAATTCAAACCTTATACCTCTATTGAAAGTTTCAAAGTCTCCACCATTAGGCTACTCAAGTTATAATACTACTATGTGGTCATGATGTAACACAGATGAGGCTTATTTCAATCCCATATAACCAATTAAAATAATAAATAAAATGACCTCCTTGTTATAATTAATTGTTCATAATTTATTTTAATTTATTATATGGGATTGAAATGAATATCATCCCTATTATATAATTACCATAATACTATGATATTGCAACAAATCACATAGTTTTATTACAATAAAATTTAGTATTTATTTCTAGGAAGATTCGTTTGGTTCTCTCATTTGTGGTATTTGTGAAGAGTTGTCTAGTTCTCCTGTCTATGTTTTCTAGGAAGATTTGTTTGGTTCTCTTGTTTATGGTTTTTAGGGAGATTCATATGGTTCTCTTGTATGTGATTTCTAGGAAAAATCGTCTGGTTCTCCAATTTGTGGTTTCTACTAAAATTCACCTAGTTCTCCCATCCATAAAGCTTGCCTTGGGTAGGAAGAATGATCCTTGCTTGGCTTGGTTTTTGGGTGAGTTGTTGGTTGGTAGCTAGGAGTTTGTTGTTTTATGGGGATTACCTAGGTTGCTCAGTTTCGTAGGGCTTTAGATCTTGACTAATCCTAGATCTATTCTACCAAAGAACTTGGATCCTATATTATTGGATCCTAAGAGGTTGATGTGGGCTTTCCTTCCCATGGCTTTTAGGTTGGGCGGGAAAATTTTCAAATCATAGTGCTATAATGAATAGGTTTTTGATGGATTGCAATATCTCTATTGATCTGTGGCTAGTTATTCCAAAGATCTTAGATCCTATCATGGATCTATTGATGCAAAATCTACCTTTGATTATGTTTACACCCAAGACTTTGCCAACATTGAAATATCGGGTTAAAACAGGGTTTTACTCGATTCAATCTCCAAAGGAGTTTGGTTCCTTGGTTCTTTAGGAAAAGGGAGACAAAGAGAAATGCATAAAGAGATGGAAATATAGCTATTTCTATAAGTTTTAAGCAGTACAGATTAGATAACAACAAAACAATTTAAATAGCCTTTTGCAGAAATGCATCTATCAAATACATCAAAATAGAGAACTAAGCTTCTAGTGTAAACCTATTCACTACACAAGTTTATTGGTAAATTTATTTTCAGAGTTAGCAAAACTTGGTTGCAAAATTTGGAGTAAGAATTAAAGCAAGTTACTTTCAATCTAACCTTATATAGCAATTAACAATCCATACATACTTGATCAAGAACACCAATGAGTCATAAATCAGAATGAATGATCTTTTATTAGATTTCAGAAGTCTGTATACATCGCCTTGTAAACACCTAAGAGCGACCATTTTCTTTGGTCGCTCATCCTATATATAATAGTTTTACATAACAAAAAAACTTAAATTTGTTACAACGTTATGTTCGTAGGCTTATTCTGGTAAAGAGGCAGTTAGGAGAGCATGGAGCCTTCAACTAGAAGTGTTTGGGATCTTCTTATTATAGCAATATTCCTTTATCTCCTTAGAGGCATCGTGGTCCAACTAGATTCAAAATGTCACGTTGTTGTGACTATTTTTCCTTAGCTTGCTTAATCCTTCAAAATATCATGCTATCACGACTTTTGGCCTCTATTTGGCTCTTTGGCTTCAAAATGTTGTACCATCACAAATTTTAGCATTTATCTCCACCTTGGTCTTCAAAATGTTGCGCCATCACGACCTTTAACCCTTAGCTTTCTTATTCCTTCAAAATATCACATTTTTGTGACTTTTATTTTCTATTTGGCTCCTTGGCTTCAAAATATCGTTCCATCATGACTTTTAGCCTTTAGATTGCTTAGTCCTTCAAAATATCGCACTATCACAAATTTTGGTCTCTATTTGGTTCCTTGGCTTCAAAAGTCGTGCCATCATGACTTTTAGCCTTTAGCTTGCTTAGTCCTTCAAAATGTCGTGCTATCACAAATTTTGGTCTCTATTTGGCTCCTTGGCTTCAAAATATCATGCCATCATGACTTTTAGCCCTTATTTCCACCTTGGTCTTCAAAATGTCACGTCATCACGATTATTTTCTATACTTAGTGAAATCTTGAGAAGACTTACTCCTTACTCCCCTGGATGTGGTCATTTTGACCAACATTATTGGTGCCTCCTGGGGTAATTCTGCCAGTGGAATGTTAGAATCTAGAGCCTTTATCCATTGGGGAACGGAGTAAAAAAAACTAAGAAAAATAAGGGGAAGAAGGGGAATGATACCAAGCAAAAATATGCTTCTTGCTCTGTGTGATTATTCCTCTAGAGTGTCTTCTTCAGTGGATTTCTCTATTTTGCCCTAGCCCTGAGCTGCTGCTTTGCTTGATGAGGCTTTCTTAGCTTTATCTTGCTTATCCTTTTCTTGGATGACCTCATTATAGGTGGTGCAAGATTTTCTCCAAGTCTCTTCATCCATATCTAAAGTCTCTTTGAAGGTTAAGTGCAGATATTCCAGCTCTTCAACCTTGTCATATGATAATATTTTTGACTTCATGTATAGTTCATGTAGGCAGAGTTTGTCGTAACCAACCAAACCAACCCCCCCCCCCCCCCCCCCCATCCTCTGATAGAAAATTTGAATCTTTGTCCCATAAGCTAGGTATTCCATAATTTTTTGCTATGCTCACATGTTTCAAAATCACCTTAGCTTCTGCCTTGAGCTCCTGCATAAGCTTAGCACTTTCAGTTACCAACTTGTGTCTCTTGAAAAAATTCCTAGGCTAGCTTGGCCTGGGACCATTTTTCATCTCGTGCTCTAAATCCAAGTATTGCTTGTGTGCTTTCGGCTAGGATTCAAATTTTTGTGGTTGTTGACAACCTTGCTTTCAGGAGCTTGATTGATGTTTCAAATTCATCTTCCACTCGGACCAACGTGTCTTTAACCTTGACCAGGTATGACAGGGTAGGTCTTGCCTTCATGATCATCTTTTGGATACTTCCAATCATTTCTTTTCTGACTGCCCTTACCTTTTCCTTAGACAACCCACTGGTCTTGTTAGTACTATCTAAAAGCTACTTCTTGAGGTCTTCAACTTGTTGGTTCAACAGTTGGATTTGTTCTTCGATTTTTGCAACTTTCTCCTTATAGGGGGCTGCTTCATTGAACATCAGCTCCCACTTTTTTGCCTCATTCTTCAAAGCCCTCTCAATCATTTTTTGTTGGTTTAAGGCTTCTTCTAAACGCTTTCTCGCTTGCTCAGCTCTGAGGTACTTTTCTTTGTAGTATTTAGCATTTAGGTATATGGTTCCCATGTGAGCTTGGGCCTTTCCCCACTCATCCTCCATTGGTAGTTGAGTGATGTCTTCTATAATTATCTCAGCTTGGTAGTCTTCTAGGGTCATTTCTCCCTCTGGCTTCTGGATGAGTGGTGTCATTTTTATAGTGGAACACTGCATGCTAATGGGATCTAATGCCATCCCTTCCCTGGTGTGGGATATATCTTTAGAACTCTGAGTGCTGCATGATTTCAACCAGGCAACAGCGTTCAAGGTTACCTTTTTTAACTTTTTCAACTCAATGGTAGGGTTGCTCTCTGAAGAAGAAGCAGGGATGGTTTGGAAGTTTGAGAGACTAGTTGTATAAGGAAAGGGAATAGTGGCTAGAGAGGCATCCATATTTGTTTATTTAGAGAGAATAACTGGGAACGATGGCTGAGGATGCTTTTGGGTCATTTTGGGTAGATGGTGGCGATGGTGGAGGCTGGTGAGTGGAGGTAGGAGAGGCATCACCCCGACCTTCAAAATGGGAGGGGGAATTCCTCTAGGGGTGTGAAGAAGAAGAAGTTAAGTTTATAGGAGACATACCTGGATTCTTCGATGGATTGGTGTCTTCAGTCTCTAGTGCCTTCTCAAGAGCTTCTGTATAAGTTTTTGCTATCTGCTTCAAGCTCGAATCACCAGTATCAATTGGAGCCTTTGTTAAGACCTATTATTTGCTATGGGATTCTTCCATGGGAGTAGGTTTTTTGGTCGTATCAACCACTTCTTGTTCATCTATCCCCTAGTGCTCAGAATTTTGCTCAAATTTTTCCTCTATTTTCTCTCGGTCCCCTGTTTCTTCTTGTTCCCTTGTTTCTTCTTGTTTTCCTGTTTCTTCAGAGGGCATCTCTTCTTGCTTTATTTTTTTTTGTTCTCCTACCTTTATTGTTTTTATTTTTCGCTTCCTATGGATGAGAAGGGTATCATCATCAGACTTTGTGTTCGATGAGGAAGGGAAAATGAATTTTTGAGATGCCTTTTTAGGAGCTTTTATTTTCTCAGTGGCAATCTCCTTTCCTTTGCTTTTGTCGATGTCGTCCTTTGCTAAAATGGACTTTATGGGGATGCCATTGATGCCCAGAGGGACTTTATCTACAAGAGTTTTGGACCACGCATCGTGGTGATTATTGTATCTTTCAGAAAAATCTTTGTCAATATTTGTTCCATACCTGGAAAATGTTTGTATGTGACATCTCATTTGCCACCATGCTAATATTTTAGCATGATCCCAATATTCCCCTTTTTTCTTCATTCTTTTCGATGGTCTTGTCATCCATCTTGTGGGTTGGGTTCACATCAGGGCTCCAATCTACCAAGTGTTCATAGAAATCATGCCATGGAGGCAGTGGTTGCATCTTTTCAATGTGCCACTCTAATGGTTGATCCTCCTCATTGTTCCTACCTTGTTTATCAATTTGCTTATCTGATGAATAAAATTTATTGAAGGGGGCTCGATTAAGGGTGGCCTACTTTTGAGTGAATTTGTCTGCAGGGTCATATTTCCATTTCTGTGGTAACTCCACCAACTTCAAATTTTTCAAAGTTCGAGTGATTCGCTTGTGGTCCCCTTTCTTTGATACTGATACACCTAAAAATTGAAAAGGCATGAGGTAGGTACCTATCTTTTGAGTGCCTATGCCAAATTTATTATTGATGAACTCAGTCTGCCTCACATATTCTAGAATGAACAATCGCTCAGTGATGTAATAAGGTAGCAAAAAAGGCTTCCCTGTGAAGCCATATAGCTTGACGACCACTCCCTGGGTCAAAATGAACCAATCCCCTTCTTCTACATGGACGTGTTGCAAAGTGTCCCGCATACTTTGGGGAATCCTTGGCATGGCGCCATACATAATTTTCAATGCAGGACCCAAGAATTCCATATTAAAATGGTAATACGATTCAGATTTTGAAAGGAGCGGTGTCCACTCATACACGGGTAGGAGGTTTCTATCTTGGTCCTTTTTTGTAGTAGGGATGAAACTTAAATTCTTTGACTAAAAAAAGAAGAAAAGTCATACTAGGTAAGAAGAAAACCTGAAGGCATTAGGTTGGTCTCTCTAGAGCTTGAAGAGGCCTGCATGTAGCTGTTGGACCAAGTACGTTGGCCAGTCGAAGAAGAGAGGCATTGTCTTTGGGTCTATGTGTGAAGCATCATAAAATTTGGGGTTTGATATACATTGCGCTACTACGACCTACCATCCGTAGACCTAAGTGTCTATTTCTAACCCCGCCACCATGGCTAGCATGGAAAAAAGCTCTTTATTATTAAATTTGGATAGGGGAATTGGGGATTTTGGCAAGGTTCCCTTAGGAATAGGGTCTGCCATATGCTCTTGTAGGAATAGTATAATGTTCTGGGGGTGTTGGTATAAAAATTTGCTAAATTGATGGGGTCAAAAGGGATAGGGGGTACTACAAATATTCTATCACCACTGAAATTGATCCTAATAGCATCGACATCGAGAGTAAAAATAACCTCTCCCTTGGAATTTTTTACAATTATGTGCTTGACATCGTAAAACTTGACCATGGCTCTGATTAACTCGAGTAGGGGTGGACCTGGATGCAGATGTACCAAGAGAGGTGGGAATGGTAGGAAAATGTACCCGGGCACGATGGAGTGATGCCCTTGGTGACCCTAGACATTATATCCTTCTGAATTCATTTTGCATCCTTCCATGTTAACCTGGTGTCGATGATGTGGATGTCTAAGTCCATAAAACCACTCTAATTCTTGGCTGACTTGTGTTTTCCTTTAAAAGCTGGTGGAGAAGTCGTCATGGTTTCCTGCTACAATTTGGACATGGAAAAATCCTAGAATGAGCTTAGTAGAGCTTTGGAGGGTATTTGAGGGAGCAGGGAGCATCATGAGCAAAAAGAGAAAAAATGCAGAGGATAAATAAGTGATGCAAAAACTTTTGTAGTATATGTAGATGTACATGCGTGTGCCAAGGTGACCTACAATAAATATGGTTGGTGGTTCACATTTTGCTACTGAATTTCAAACATTTATCTGATTCTTTGGTTTGTGTGCCACTTTTAAGATACCAAATGCCATGCATTACCATTTTTCTTAGGGCTGATGGCATCACTTCGTTGCTGTCCTAGACCAATAAAATGGTTTCACCTCTACTCTGGGCCAATAGGCTAGTACAGTGGTACCTTGAAAAATAAGAGGTTTTTAAAAGTTCAATAAAACTACTTTTTTTTGCCTAAACACATGGTCATTCTAAGGTGGCCACATGGTTGCATTGAGGTGGCCTTTGGACACTGAAATATCATGAAATCATGACAATTTGCATTGAGGTGGCCTTTGGGCACCGAAATATCATGAAATCATGACAATTTGCATTAAGGTGGCCTTGGGTCACCGAAATGTCATGAAATCATAACAATTTGCATTGAGGTGGTCTTTGGGCACCAAAATGTTGTGAAATCATGAAAATTTGCATTGAGGTGGCCTTTGGGCACCAAAATATCATGAAATCATGACAATTTGCATTGAGGTGGCCTTTGGGCACCAAAATATCGTGAAATCATGATAATTTGCATTGAGGTGGCATTTGGGCACCGAAATGTCATGCCATCATGACAAATTTTCTTAGAGCCTTTGAAAGAAGACATATTTACATAAAAATACATACAAGGTAGGGGGAAACCTTTTACTTATAGTACAACTTCAGATGGAAGCCATTGACGGGAATGGGTTGAACCTGACCCTATTCATTTCTTAGCTAGAAGGAGTTTTGCTATTTTTCTTCTATTACTTTGAAGGGGCCTTCCTAGAATGCATCAAATTTGTCATGATTTTTGGGTTTTGCCTTTTTTCATTCCATCTTAGGACCAAGTCTCCCACCTTGAAATTTCTTAGAGTGGCCTTTTTGTCGAACCATTTTTTTGTGGTGACCATATGTTTTTGATAGTGGTCATAGGCTTGTTCCTTTTGTTCTTCTAACTGGAGGAGTTGGATCAACCTGTTCTCCATTGGTTCTGCCTCCTCTGTGCCAATTTGATTGAGCAATTTTAAAGCTGGCATCTCTATGTGTATTGGAAGAACTGCTTCTTTGTCATAGACCAAAGAGTAGGGAGATGTGTTGATAGACTTCTTGATGGTTATTCTATCAGCCCATAATGCTTGGTTTATCAGAGAGTGCCAACTTCTCTTATTGTCCTTCAGAGTTTGCTTCAAGATCCTGAGCAAGTTTTTGTTTATTGATTTAGCTAATCCATTTCCTTACGGATAATAGTTTGAGGATATTTTCAAGTAAATCCCATATTTACATGCAAATTCAATCATATTGGCACCTACAAAATATGAGCCATTTTCCATGACCAATGCATCTAGGATGCCAAATCTCGTGATTAAACTTTCCATGAATTCCATCACAACCTCCTGGTCTACTTTTTTAGTGGGTATTGCTTCCGCCCACTTAGTGAAATAATCAGTAGTTGTCAGGATGTATTTATGCCCAATGGATGAGTTGGGCTCTATTATTCCAATGAAATCCAATCCCCATTGTTGAAAAGGTTCTTCAACCTGAATGGATTTTAGAGGCATAGAAGCATTTCTGTTTCTCCCAATGTATCTTTGGCACTTCTCATAGTTTCTTGTTACTCTGAAAGTGTCTGCAAAGATAGTTGGCCAATAACATCCAGTATTGATGATATTTAAAGTAGTGGTCCTTCCTGAGTAGTGTCCTCCTGATGAGCCTCCATGGAATTCCTCTAAGATCTTCTATTTTTTATCATCTTTTATACACCAAAGAAATACTCCATCCAAATTTTTTTGGTACAACCCTTTAGGTAGCAGGGTGTATTTCAAGGCCTAGATTCTGTATCTTCTTCTCTGTGAAGCATTCAAGCCTTGCTAGACACTTTCCATATTGGAAGTATCTGATTAGTTGATCAGCCTAGTCAAGCTGCTCTGAGGGTTGATCATCATCTGAGGCTACTTCTTGAGTTTGGCAAGCTATGTATTCTGATGGGGCTTACTTGGTGAGTTCTTGGCATAGTTCTCTACCTCTTACCAGCTTGGTTGGATGTATTTCTACATTATATTCTTGTATCTTTATCACCCAACCAACTCTCTTATCATCGAGTTTCCCCTTGTATGATGAAGTTCTTGACGTTGGGGTGAACTACATAAACTATAGTCCTGCTCTATGAAAGGAAATACCTAAATTTTTTCAAAGACTTCATTATTGCATAAATCTGTTTCTCAATGAAGTTATACTTCTCTTCATGTTCTTGCATAGTATGACTCAGAAAATCTATGGGCCTTTCTTCATTTTTAGGCCCTTTCTACGTGAGCACTATGGTGTAGCTCTCTTGTTCACCTACAACATATAAGATGAAACCCCTAGAGTAGTCTGGGTTTACCAAGATGGGAGCTTGAGCTATTTTCTCCTTAATCTGCTAGAAATCCTATTTCCTTGAGTCTATCCACTTGAACTCAGCATCCTTCTTCAACAACTCGATCATGGGTTTGACAATTTATGCAAAATTGGCTATGAATTTGCATACAAAGTTGATTTGGTCGAAGAAATATTGTAAGCCCTTTTTTTAGGGGGTAGAGGGAGTTCTAGAAGTGCTTTCACCCTATTGGGGTCTATAGCTAGCCCGGTCTTAGAAATGACATGGCCTAGTAAGAGTCCTTCCTCTACAACGAATATGGATTTCTTTGGATTTAGAGAGATGCCAAACTCCATGTATTTTTTAAACACGCTCCTAAGATGTCCGATGTGATATTCCTTTTGATGGGAGAACACTGTCATATCATCCAGATATATCACTATTATCTTGTTGACCAGTTCTCTAAAAGCCATGTCCATCGCTCTTTGAAAGGTCACTCCAACGTTAGATAATTCGAAGGGCATCCTATGATAGGAAAATGTCCCCCACTTGGTTGTGAATGCAGTCTTGAATTGATCTTCATCTTTAACCCACACCTGATTGTACCTAGAGAAGCCATCCAGGAGCAAGAATATTTTTGCTCCTGCTACTATGTGTAGGATCTAGTCGATCTATGGGAGGGGGTAGTGGTATTTTAACGAAGCCTTATTTAGGTTGTGAAATTCGATGCATAGCCGGATATCTCCATTATTTTTTCTAACCGGGACTAGGTTGGCTACCCAAGTTGAATGCTTGATCGGGTAAACAATCTTAGCTTCAAGTAATTTTAGTAGTTCTTGCTTCATCAAGGCCTTGATCTTAGGATTGATTGGTCGTTGCTTTTTTCTAAATGGCTTTGTACCTTCTTCAAGTTCGATCGTATGTTGGATCATTTCTTTGGAGTAGACCTTGAGATCACCATAAGTCTAGGCTATGATGTTTAGAAATTCCTTGCATAATCCCCTGATTTGGTCCAGTTCTTCTTCTATAGTGTTTACTCCCACTTTGATGGATTTATCAGGTCCCATTTGAGCTTCTCTGTATCTATGCTTGTCAACTTTCATTTTATGACCAGTTGACCTATCATTGTTATCAAATAAGCTTTCAAGGGTGATCAACCCTTTTGGGATGTGATTGTTTTTTAACTGAATCATGCATGTATCTTCTTCATATTCAGCTATTCTATTACTTGAGTAGTTCATCTCATGAATGAGGAAGTCCACTATCTGTTTGTCATTTTCGAATACCTACCAGAAAGTATCTCTGTCTGGCATAGAAGGCCTATAAATTAGCCTAACTATTTTGGACTTTTGAATGACGTTGCTGATAGGGCAAAAATTTACCCCTATCAAAGCCAACAAATCTGCATGAGTGTTCTTTTCCCTTGGGATTGCTTTAATATTTAGAGATTCAAAATATTCTAGCAAGTCCCAAACCTTATTCCTGTAAGCTTTAAGGTAATGTTGCTTGCTTACACATTTCTCAGTAACCTGATTCACTATCAGTTTGGAGTCCCCAAAAATTTGTAGTTGCTTGATACCCATATTTTTAGCCTTCTTGAGGCCTAAGTAGAGTGCTTCATACTCTACTACATTATTGGTGCAACTCTAGGTCAACCGGTAAGAAAAAACTTTCTCTTCGCCTATTGGAGAGATTAGAAAAATACCTGCTCCTACTCCATTTTTACACCTAGCACCATCAAAAAAGAGTTTCCATAGTTGATTAGTAGGTTGGTCTACCTGAGGGAGAGGAGTAGGGTTACTTTTCTTAGGCTTTACAATTGTGTAGTTCCCCATGTTAGTTTTGATCATGGCATTGAAGTCCTGGAGAGAGAACTGGTCTTCCTCCTGCAACACATTTAGAGCTTCTTCCATTAAGTTCAAATCTCCCAGTTCCTCTGTCATCATATTTACTGTAGTGGTTGATTTACCTTCTTCTCCAAGATTTTCAATGTGGAAGGTCGAAGGTTTTTCATTAAATATTTTCACCCTTTTTCCTTTGAATGGGATTTCTAGGTGTGAGAAATCTAATGATAGATATCCTCCTATTTTTGCAGTGAACTCCCTAGAGAGACACATACCAAAATAGGGCTCTAAATCCACTACTACTACCTCTTGTATAACTGTGAGTTGGGGTAGCCTGTGAAGAAGTATCGGGATATCTTTAATTACCCCCATAGTTTTGATAGGGGTTCCATCTAATTGCAAGACACCAAGACTACTCCTTGTATATTCCATTCCCATGATGTCACATACTGCCTTGGGCATCACAGTGGTTGCAACTCCAGAATCTATCATACAATTGTGAACTACCCATCCTTCCATCTGAAGAGATAGATAGAATGGAGGAGGTCTATTTTTTTCCCAAAGTGGATGTCAGACTAGCTTGTGTAGAATCTAACTAAGTTGGGATCTTATTCTTATTCTTCATAGATCTCAAAGATTCTTGCAATAAGTCGATCTACCCCGGAAGCTGTAAAGCTTCATACATAGTTGCTTTGGAGGGAGTTTTCTTCATTTCCTCAACTATGTTGAATGGGAGGGGGTCAACACTTTTCTCTTTTACACTTGTGTCATACTTATTCCTGTACCCCTGAGTAGCATCTATTATTTGATGCTTAGTTAGTGAGGGGTATCTTAGTTTATCTCTAGCTTGTTCCTGTGTCTCTGTTTCCTTCTGTTGAGGTGCTTCTTTACGAGATTTTGCTCCTTTCTAACCTGAATTTTGGGGATATTTCTCGAAGGGGGGTCTTTTCTCAATAGGGTCTCTTATAGGTGAAGGCACTTTCAAGGGGTTAAGCTCTTGGGGGTCAACCTACAGGGGTTTCTTCCCTGATCTAGTTAGAACAACTACTTTTTCAAATGAAGGCATCATGAAATTTTGATTCTCTTCTCTGATCATATTAACCTGACCCTTGAGGGTTATCTTAGCCTTTTCGATAGCTACCTTTGGACATGGTGTTGATGAATCATGCAAGAATTTTTTCCATGTGGATCATTACATGTGGAACACCAAAAGTTTGACTCTGTCGAGACATTAGTGGGTTCACTATCTTCATTGGCGTAAACCATGTTAGATTTATCATAGCTTCTACCGCTCGTGGAGGCTTGATATTTTGTTACTTGTGAAAACCTCCTTGGTTGGAAATTTCTTTTTGCTTCTCTTCTTTCCATGGAGGTCATCTTATTTGTTAGAGTTTTCATGGATGCTTGTAGATCTTGTAAAGCTGCAAGTGGAAGATCTGGAGTCAATGAAATTGTCGCTATTGGAAGTGCAGGAATGGCGGGAAGCATTGGAGGAGTGGGAGGTGCTTGTATCACTGGGATATTAGGCTACTCAGTCCATTTAGGGAGACTTGCATTAGGAGTTGGAGTAGGAGTTGGGAAATAAGTATTTGATGCTTGTGGTAGATCTGGGAAAATAGGCATTATCATTTTTGTCAGGAACCTTCCAATAGCAATCATATATTTTTTCTGCTTTCTATGCTTCCTGGTAAATCTTTGGGAAGGTAAATACTTGGGACTACTTTATGGCCATACTTATATCTGAGTTGAAAGCTCTCAGATAGTAATACATTGATTGCTCATCTATCGGTCGTAGTCCATTAGGTACTCTTAGCCAAGTTCAATTAAATCTGATGTTAAAGTTGACTATATCCTCTTGAGGGTGATTCTGGATAATGGTAAATTGATTTAGCAGGGAGAATGGGTTTGCATGCTCATTGAATTCTTCCACTAGTTTACCAGCAAGTTGGGCCCAAGTAGATATAGTTTGGTTGCCAAGGGCTCTGTACCAATAGAGCATTTTTTCTTTCAAGGAAATGACTAGCAATCTTATCATAACATCTTCTTCAATGATGTTATGTATCAAGGCAAGTGTTGCTACATCTTGGTAGTGTTCGTAGGCCATATTTCCAGTACCGTCACACTTGGGTAATGCTTTCAAGGCCACTTTTGGAATCGGGTGTTGAGCTGCCAGGTTCAAGGGGTCTATGTGGTTCCATAAAGGGTAAGGCAAAATTGGTTGATTTGTGGACATTGTAATTATATTTCTATCGGATCTTACGGGTATATGGGTAGCTGGAGTTAAAGTTCCACTAGAAACAATACTAGAGAATGTTGTAGGGGGAATATTTGTGTATCCTGTGTTAGCAGTATATGAAGAAGTTATTCTAGCAACTAAAATAGGATTAGCTTTGAGGCTACCAAGGTGTAGTTTGAAGAACTCGATGGGTTCTTCTAAATTTTTTGCTTTATATCTGGTTATCATAAAAGATGGTATATAACCATAAATTAGGTAAAGGCTTTCATAGGGTTCCTTTCTTGGGTGGAGTTGCCAGGTGATATAAAAAATAAACAGGGCAAAGGTAATCACCAAAAATTTGATCTATATACTGCGTGGGATTGGGTCCCACCGGGCGTACCAAAAACTATTGGTGCAAAATATTCCTTTGGTTACATTTGTGCCCAAGACTTTGCCAACATTGAAATACCAGGTTAAAACAAGGTTTTACTCGGTTCAATCTCTAGAGGAGGTTGGTTCCTTGCTTCTTTAGGAAAAGGGAGAGAGAGAAATACATAAAGAGAGGGAAATATAGCTATTGCTAGAAGTGTTAAGCGGTATAGATTAGATAACATAAAAACAATTTAAATAACCTTTTGCAGAGAAGCATCTATTTAAATCATCAAAACAAAGAAAATAAGCTTCCAGTGTAAACCTATTCACTATGCAAGTTTATTGGTAAAGTTAATTTTAGAGTTATCAGAACTTGGTTGTAAAAATTCAGAGTAATAATTAAAGCAAGTTACATTTAATCTAACCTTATATAGCAATTAACAATCCATACATACTTGATCAAGAACACTAATGAGCCATAAATCAGAATGAATGATATTTTATTAGCTTTTATAAGTCTATATACATAGCCTTGTAAACACCTAAGAGCCAACCATTTCCTTTGGTCGCTCATCCTATATATAATAGTTTTACATAACAGAAAATTTGAAAGTTGTTACAACATTATGCTCAAAGGCTCATTCTGGTAAAGAGGTAGTTAGGAGAGCATGGAGCCTTCAACTAGAAGTGGTTGGAATCTTCTTATTACAACAATCTTATTTTATCTCCTTAGAGGCGTCGTGGTCCAAATAGCTTCAAAATATCGCATTGTTTCAACTTTTGGTCTCTATTTGGCTCCTTGGCTTCAAAATGTTGTTCCATTGCAATTTTTAGCATTTATCTCCAACTTGGTCTTCAAAATGTCACACCATCATGACCTTTAGCCTTTAGCTTGCTTAATCCTTCAAAATATCGCACTATCACGACTTTTGGTCTCTATTTGCCTCCTTGGCTTCAAAATGTTGTGCCATCATGACTTTTAGCCTTTTGCTTGCTTAGCCCTTCAAAATATTGCATTGTCATGGATTTTGGTCTCTATTTGGCTCCTTGGCTTCAAAATATTGCATCATCATGACTTTTAACCTTTAGCTTGCTTAGTCCTTCAAAATGTCGCATTGTCACGACTTTTGGTCTCTATTTGGCTCCTTGGCTTCAAAATGTCACACCATCACAAATTTTAGCCCTTATTTCTGCCTTGGTCTTCAAAATATCATGCCATCATGACTATTTTATATACTCAGTGAAATCTTGAGAAGACTTACGCCTTACTCCCTTGGATGTGGTCATTTTGACCAACAGGATCCTGCATGGTTCTTGTAAGAAATATTTCTTACTGTGTTGGTTTTGGCCTTTGTGCAAGGTTTGATAAAGGTTCATTTTAGTTTGCCTAATGTAAATAGATTTTTGTATTGGAGTGTCTATCCCTCAAAATTTTGCTTTGGTGTTGTGTCTTTTTGGGCAAAATATTCTAATTTTTATTGTGTTTGGGGTGGATCTTGGTCCACTACTGCTGAAGATTATTGGGTAGTTTTTCTTGGTGGTTCCTATTATGGTTTCCTACCAAGATGGACTACCTTTGTAGTCTTTTGTTTTGAGTAAGCTCAAGATTTTGGTTGGCCCTAGAGTTCTAGCATAAGTGATCTTTTATCGTTCTCTTGGCTTGGAGTAAGTTTTTCTTCAATATCATATTTTTGTTTCATTTATTTTGTAGTTTCAAAGGATCTAGACTTACCTTACTCTTTGGGAATTTTGGCTTCCTCCATGTTCGTGCTTGTTCAAGGTGGGAATGACTGTATTTTTTAATTCAATTTTAAGCAGGATTTTTTGGATGCTAGTATGCTAGTGCATGTCTCTAGAAGGAATGTTCTTTTTTATTTCAAAATTAAGCGAGACTTACTAGACATTGATACAGACCGATTTGACCTTGGTGGATAAATTCAATTTCTAATTAATTTAATTTTGAGTGGGTTCCTTATAAAGTTTCAAATTGTAATAAAGGCAATTTTTGGTGGTCTAGATGGATCTCTTACCCTACTTTTTAGCTTTTCTCAGGACTAGAATCCTATGTATCTTCAGCTGGTGTGATCAGATCCTGTGAGATCTAGGGTTTTTCATTTTAAATATTTGTGCTTGGATATTTGGATGGTTTTTGAATCTCTCCTTGAGATTCATTCTCCTTTAATGTTCCTTTGCAGAAGGTTTTCTTCGAATCCTAGTAGATATTTTTATTTCTCTTGGAGATTGATTCATTGTTGGATCCCTGTGTATCTCCTTTGGATCTTCATCCTTGTTTCTATTTTGGTTATTCTCTTGAGATTCATGTTTTTTTTTAAAGGTTTGAGGATCCTCAAAACCCCTTTGTAAAAGGTTTAGGAACCCTTTCAAAACCCCTTCTTCCACCTTATCAAAAAATTAGTAATTATACATATATCATTTGCAAGATTTAAACTTAGGTCTCTTCCTTAAAATTTGATGTATTTAACCAATTGAATCATGTCATTTGGCTTGAAATATTAATTTTAACATGATATTGAAACCTTGGTTCATGGTATGAAACTCCTCACTTGAAACCAATTTTCCTAAACCCTTGGATCAATATCAAGGTTCACATGTAAGATTTAAACTTTGGCTTTGACATTTTATAGAAACATTCTAAAGCATAGCAATCATGATAATCAAATGCAAAATAAGAGAAAAGTATAAAAAGAGATAAAATACACATAATAATAATATGGATAAATAAAAAGGAAGAGGTGGCTACCTATAGGCACTCTATGATATTGCATCATCTCACATTGATACAATAAATGATTGGGAGTATTTATAATGGATACTCAATCCCCAATAATAATTACATATCATGTTGCTCCAAGCCAACAACGTTTTTAAATTGGTTATATAGGATTGAAATGGACCCCATCCTTGTAACACCATCACCACATAGTGGTAGTACAACAAATATTGGATGTTATCCATGTATAATTTGGTAGTATTCAAACCTGGATCTCCTCCTTGAATTGTTGAGGAATATAAGCAGTTGAACTAATGCCACTTGATACCAAGTCAACATAACTTGGCTTAAAGATTAAAATATATTTACAAGTTTAACCATATTGATGGTTTAATTGACCTTGCTAGGAGTGAATATATCAATATTTCCTATAGGCTACATAGAGAATGCCCATAGTCTTACATCACTATTATCCACCTTGTCAATAAGGTAAAATTACTAATATTCTAATAACCCTCAATAATATGAGCTAAAACAAGAAGAGGAGATATTAAAGGTAATAGCATTTCCCCATAATGAATGCTTAAATGGACCAATGAATATTGATCATGAATTATGTTATCTACTCTTACTAAAGGTACATAGATTGGATCAAAACTTCCTCAAACATCAAGTTGTGAATCCACCTTTTGGATCAAAGATATTGAGCTTCTTATGATAAAACCATCATCATACAATGTAGTGACTACAATATATCCTCCAATATCAAAGTAAATAGTTGAATAGTTAAGGAATAAAAGTAATTCTTTGAATAATAAAATCATTTTAAAAGGACCCATATGACCATGCCTTTCCATGGACATTTAAAATATACTCCTCTCGCAACAAAAATTATTCTATGACATTATAACAAGTCCTCGAATTGATGTCAGCAACATGTAGAACTTGAAAAACCATGCAATGTGCTAACAAAAATGAGCCTAAAACACTTTCATATGCAAAGGTTATAGGATTAGAAAGGTTGGACATATTAGCACTCAAAATTAGGAAAATTTTAAATTTTCTAAACCTTAGAGAAAATTTAGTGAACAAAGGTCTTCCACTTGTTTGTTAGTTGGACAATATTCGACTTCCTATCAACCACCTATCTTTTTTTTTGAATGAGTAATTGACACGTGGAATGATTTGGTTAGTTGTTAATTCCTTTATATAAGCATTGTATTAATCGATTGACCTGATGTGAGAAAATGTTAGGAGACAGGTTCAAACCTATGGCCTTAGGGTGTGCAAGTGCACTTCTTTATGTATGTGAGTTTATTTCACCCCATGGGAATTGAAGCATATGAGTATTATCCCCATTGGGTTGAGTGGGGGTACTAATTACATGTAGCTCTTTTTTTACAATAGAAAAATGGGCAATAATTTGAACCCTTAGCCATATTCTAAAAAAGAACTCAACATTCCATTAATAACTAGTGTACCTAACCAATTGAGCTAATGAATAATATGACATTATTTTCCCATGGTAAAACATAATCTAAAAGTGGATCCTCACCCTCAAACCATATCCAATAGAGGTCAGGCCTTCCTTCTTTCACCAACAAGGGCCACATTCAGTACCTAGAGGATGTGCTCAAATCTATGTTTAGAGCCTTTAAAATGCTTAGTTTCTTGATTCAGTAAGTTGTTATTATCTTGGAAGACCTCAAGACTCAAAATGTGAAGCATGAGTAAGAGATTCATGACAATGAGATAACCCATATGGATATCATCTAGTCGAGTTCCTCTGCCTCCTAGGTTGTTCCTTTTTATCTGGTTCAACTTCTGGTTAGGACTTTTGGTTCTTCTGTTGGTTGGTTGGTATGGTTTACTTTCTTTTGGTTCTATAGAATAGATTCTCTTGGAGACTTCCTACCTTAACCTGGTGCTTTCTCTTGTCTAATTGCTTGGGGACTATATATTTTGGTGTCTTTTGATGTAAAAGGTTTGGGGACCCTTTCAAAATCCCTTCCTCAAATTTAATCAAAAAAACATAATCTAAGAGAACTTAAAAAAGACTATATGGATAAATATTATAAGAGACTTGAATTTAAGACCAATGGGCTTGTGAGTATTTCAAAATAATTTTTTTGACTAGGATAGCATCAGTGTCACCATTTCCCATCCCAGATATGATTTGGATCTTCTTTAGCATTTCATAATGGAGGATTGCAAGTGTGATCAAACTCCTTTTGCCTAAGACTTGAAGATTTAGGATTATTGTACCACTCCTTTGGTGGATTCTATATTGTATTGATCTCTTGTGGGAGGACTTCTCTATCTTAGTTCACATAATATTTGATATAGATTTTACTATTAGTTAGTATTCCATATGCCAATCCACTATTTCTCAATCTTAGATGAAGGATAAATATGGTGTTTCCAATAAGGCAACTAACATCATAGGTGGATGCTCATGATTTTGGAGAATATTGATATTTCTTAGAGTTTTTTAGTCACTCTTCAATGTAAAAAATATAACATCATTCAACTTATCTGTAATCCTATGTTTCATCAACAAACAAAGCACATAGAGAAAAGGATGCATATTATGAGATGGAATCATGCACATGAAATAGTTGATCTAGTTTTTTTACCTTCATTAGAGTAGACAATAGATATTATAACCAATATCATGCCCAAGGTCACTTTTTTACACATGTAGGAGCTTCTTGGAGTTGGAAAGTGTCCTTTAAGGAGGAATAACAAGTGAGGGTCTTTTTGTATGTCCCCAATTTAGCTTAAGAGAAAATGTTGGAATAAATGGTGGTTAAGATTCTCTTAATGTGACAACTAACTTTTGTACTTGTCTTGATCATATTTTTCCTTTAGGCTCATGTAAACCTTGAAAAATATGTTTTTGTAAATTTTATATTATTTTATTCTTAAAGGTTAGTCTTACAACTTTGACCAAAATGTAACTTGTATTTGGGTATAAATATCCCTTCATACCAACCATTTTGCTTATCGGTTGGAGTGTAATTTTATTTATATTTAGTGATATTAGTTAGTATCCATGGATACCCCTAATATATTTTTGTTCTTCATTCTTCATTTTGTGTATTTATTTTCAAGCAATACTGGATAATGTTTGATTCTATTTGTTTCTAAAAAGTACTATGAAATCTAACATGGTATCAGAGTGGATGTAAATCTCTATTACTCAATTGCTTTTGCTAATGGTTGTTTCCTTTATATTATCCCAAGAGAAACTATGATTGGAGCAAGCTAAAAATAAATCTCTTTTGAATGTTTATGACAAGACTGGAAGAAGGTTTTTCTAATAAAACCCTATGTGGACTTGCATTACAAATATTTCACTAGGATAAGTAGGTTTGCTCTAGGAGAAGCATTCACCGTCAAGTTCATTTTTCCTCTCATTGGAACTCAATATTTTTTAATAGTTTTTGACTAGATGGATGCCCAAGTTTCAATATTGAGTTTCTTGAGTTTTTTTAAAAACCTCATTAGTCTTTTATATTCTAATAAATTTATTTTCTTTTCTCATTTGACTTTTTTTTTCAATAGCAGCATACATGAGAGGGTATACTGCTTGGTTTTCATGAAAGAAGAAAGGAAGAGGCTAAATATTTTTAGATAGATCCTTGGTGCTAGATCCCCCTAGGTAAACTTTTATGCTTAGCAAAGACCTTTGAGTTGCTTGAAAAATTTGCCAAAATGGTTTTATAACTTTTCTACTACATGTGCATTAGAGGATGTCCTAATTGATTTTGTTCACCAAAAGGGTTGTGTAGGGAAAATTGTGACAGATATAGATGAATTGTCATTTTTTTAGATTCTTTATAAAATTTTAGGGGGGTTAGCACTTCTAATCATTTTACCTCTAGGTATCTCAAATTTGTGCCCAAAGAATTTTTTTCTCTAAAATTTAAATTTAGAATATTCCTAGGAGTGATAGGAAAGTTAGGACATGCAAGCACATGCTTGCATCACCATGATGGAGGCCCACTTTAATGAGGATAGTTAAAAAGTAGGTATTTGCTATTTGCATCTTAATTTATTTCTTCCTTGCACTTTATCTCCTGAGCATAGTGCTTGGGGTGATGGATAGCAAATGGAATGTAAATTGTTTGTCCATGGAAGTCTCAAATTTTGATTCCCCCAACAACTTTTTTATAACTATGATGATGTCAACTTGATTTGTGACATGGAAACTTCTATTGATATGGAAACCCTTAATGACATGTCATCCTATGATGATGTGTAATTGGATGATATCACCTCTTTGCATTCATGTGACAATGTGGTGATGGTATACATACAATATTTTGTAGTCCATATAGTTTATGTGGTAGTCCATACATGTGACTTGGCAACAAGTGCATAAATATCAAGGGGGTATATGGTAGCTAATGTGGTGGTCTATATAAGTGACTTGGAATCCAATGCATGCATCCTATGGTATTCTAGATAGGTGATGTGTTAATCTATATAGATGATATGGTAGTTCATATAGGTTATATAACATGATATGTGGTGGCTAGAAGAGGCATTGACTTGATGATGTGGCACAAATATTGAGGTGACATAAGATGTGATGCAAATGTTGATGTGGCAGTCTCTAATTGGGTCAACATGGTAAGTTGTACATCAATCTACATGGTAGGTTGTATGCCACTAAATGCATATAAATTCAAGTTTAGACAATTATATCATACCATATTTAACAAACACCTTGCACAAACAACAACAGACTTAGCGATGCACAAATTTTAAAGCAAATCAAGGACACAACAAATGGTACAATTGATGAGGCCTAAGATTACCTCATCTAATAGGTTCTCTAGGTTATTTTCTTGCCTTTTTTGGGGGTATGTGTAGTTTAATAATGGACCTTCGTATAATTTATCAATATATTTGGATTAAATAAGTAAGAAGATGTGAATAGTATTTCTTAGTTGGTATTGGAATGATTTTTATATTTCTTATGGTTGTTTTCACTAATAATTATTGGGTTGCAAAATAATTGCTCTATACTATAGGTTTTGAAGAATTTTCTTGAGCATGTTTTGAAGCATTTTCCTATACTTAAAAATAATGTCAAACTGTAAAGGATGCACCAAAAATAGAAAGGAAATTGAT
Source organism: Wollemia nobilis (assembly GCA_028583015.1). Lineage (NCBI taxonomy): Eukaryota > Viridiplantae > Streptophyta > Pinopsida > Araucariales > Araucariaceae > Wollemia > Wollemia nobilis. The sequence continues at coordinate 3,515,223 of JAQPPZ010000030.1, forward strand.
GTGGGTAGATTGTGTGGATGCTTTATTTTGCAAAGGAAAATAGCTCAAAATAAATGAGGATTTTGTTAACCAGTTGAAAAGAGATTGTTAAAAATAGTTGATATCCTAGTAGATACATTGTTAGTTGGATTGGATTTGGCACTTTTCCCAAGATAGAGTCACAGTTAGCAATGGATTTTCAGTATTTTTGCAACTACAGTAAATAGTAGGTTTACAAAATTATGATATTGTGTAATTAGAGTAATGTAATTTTTATTTAGTTCTCCTATTTATCATACAAGGAGAAAGGGCCCACTCTTTTGCTCTAATAAAGAGATATTTCCTATTTTTCTTAGATTAGTATGTTATTGTTTTCAATGTGTTAGAATAGTATTATGTTTTTGAACTTTCTTGCATATTTCTGTAGCAATTAAAATTTTGACCAAATTAAGTGTTGTGATTTTTATTTCAATGCTTATTTATTTTCCATTATTTACTTTCCTGTAAGATTCTATTATTTTATACTGTTATTTTAATTCTATATTGATTTAAGTTTTCATTAGGATATTAGAAATTGATCACCTAAAATATCCATTATAGTAACTAGAGCATATAGCCATAGGATGCCATCCTAAATCAATAATTTAAAGTGAAGAGGGTTAACAATACCCATCACATTTTGGTGTCATTATAGGGGATGTAGACATTGCTAAGGACCTAGTGAGGTATTGGTAGAGACTAGTTTATAATACGATGGCAAAACAAATCTAGAAGGGTATCTAAAAGTGGTAGTTCACTCATTTCAACACTTTTTCAAATGTTTAAATTTTTCTCTAAAAAATATCTTTATGAATTCATAGGCCTAGACACTCAAGGGGTAGATTCATTAGTCAAACCCCTCGACAAACCATAGGTTGGAGACCATCATACCTAGAGGTTATGCCAATTAATGAATTACCTATATTAAGTGTGATTGACCATAATTGAAGGGGAAGGAAGTTCTAGTGGACCACCTTTGTCAATAGAAGGATTGTCAAGATATTTTGAATATTCTATAGAACAATCTACTAGCTTTCCACCTAACCTAGAATTATTCTCAATCCAAAGAAAATTTAAGGAAATCTATAACGTTTGTTTGGGAGATTCTAATATGGTAGATAGGTAAAGTAATGCAGATGAAAACCATAATATTAATAGAATCAATGAAAATAGAACCTTCACATATCCCATTAGTTTCAATCCAAATGAGGATGCCTCCATGAAAAAAATCCATCATTAGTACTACCAATATTTAGATGGATTACATCTATGGATCTTGATCAGTTCCTGTTTGAATTTAAGGTATTATGTCAAACATATGATTATGCATGAGATAGCCATAAACTTAAACTAGTTTTGGCCACATTAAATGATTTATCGATGATGTGGTTTATAGGGTTAAACCCAAACTCAATACATATGTGGGCTAAAATGAAAAAAATATTTCTAGTTAAGTACTAGGAGTATTGTAGGGTCAAGGATCTAAGGGAATAATTTTTTTGAATGAAACAACAGGATAAGTAAAATTTAGAAGATTATCTTGATAGATTCCTCTTCATCCAAGGGTTATGTGGAGAAGGGTTGGATGAGGAATTAAGAAAAACCATATTCCTAAGGGGATTACAAGATGAATTTCATGATGCTTTAAACCTCATGGGGATAGGTGACATATATAAACTCAACTTTTCTAAAATTACTAAACTTTGTAATAATTACTCCTACACTAGGGTTTGCAGACATTCTTATAAGAGAGTCAAAAACTAGCAATGACAAGAGAAATAATGGAGGAATTAGATAATCTTAAAACTAAAATCTTAGTGTATCTTAACACTACACTAGATGGAATGCAAGTTAGAAATAAAGCAAATGAATCCCTAGCAATGTATTATCCTAGTTGTAGAAGAAAACATGCTCTTAATGAAATCCCCTAAACAAAAATGTTGTGTAGTACTTGCAAAAAATATAATTCCACTAATCAATGCCACTTTTTGTCAAAAATTAACAACACCATATCCATGAATCAACAACCCATAGAAAAACTTGACTTCATAGGGCAAAGAAATAATTATAATCCTTACTAGTTTACCCCATGATCCCACATGAATTGAATGAATAACCCTTGGAACTTGCCTTGGACAATTCTAGATCCTCTGCCTTGGGCCCAAAATTCTTGGCCATTGATACAAGAATGGTCAAACTCAACATGGGAATCTCAACCATCACAACAACAATTAGGATCCTACCTACAATAGAATCAGCCATACTAGGGACAACAAATATTCCAAAACCAACAAGTCTTGTTACCTGGTTTAACACACCCTTCACAATAAAATCGCCCACAAAATGTTAAACAACCTTTACTTTTTGCATAACCTATGGCCAACCCTAATAGTAATAAATAGGTAATACTTGTCTATACTAATGAGATAGTATATACAATTGTAATTAACATTATTGATTATGAAAACATAATATTACAATTAGTAAAAACACTTCTTGATCCCATTGAACCAATAATTCTTGGTTCAATGGGATCAAGAATATAAAACAATATAAAATGATCTTATATAGCTCAAATGACTCAAAGTATCAATCCCTCTACTACAAGCTATTAAGGAGATGTCATTATTTAAACACACCATCAAGGATTTGTGCGTAAAGAAGTCAAGTAGAAAGAAAAAGACAAATCCTCAAACTATCCATGTGAATGACAAATTAGTCAATATTTTAGCTAGGAAGTTTGTACCATGAAAAATATGCCAACCCTAATATTCCTATCATTATCATATTATTCATTCCTCAATAATAAAAAATATATTTTTAGACCTTGGGGTATCCTTTAATGTAATGATGAATGATACAGTAAATAGATTGCATCTCACTGATCTTAGATTGACTACTACTATATTAGAGATGGTGGATCGATCTATCACAAGTATTGAAGGAATAATAGAAAGAATTATCATAAAAATTTCTTCATGGGAATACCCTGTAGACTTCTTGTTGGTTTAAGCCTTTCTACCACAAAATATCATAGGTCCCAATATAAAATAGCCACAATATTAAAGGTCAAAATAATAATAAGATGAGTAGAATGAGAAAATTAATATGTATATCAAGGCCTATATAATACTAAAATAAATTATTATTTATATAATAAAATATGAATGTAAATGGCCTAAGTCATTCATGAACTATGCATGAAAAAACTTACAATATTAATTGTTCAAAAACTATATACAAGCTTTATTTCAAACTAGATCTCTTAAATAGATTACACTCTTGTTTCTCCTTCTTGGATTTCTTTATCATAGAGTATTATCTTCATAATATAGCCATAGTAATATGAGTCTTCTAGTACTTGACTATTTCTCTCCAGATGAAAAGTCTCATGACTCTTGGCTTATCATTTTACCACTTGCATACAAGACTCTTCGTGGACACTTGACTCTAAGACACTTGCACACATATACACGATTATTACACTTATACATGCACTCCTAATATAATACACTCGTGCACATCCTCGCATTACATATTTACACTCTTACATGCATGACACTTGTACATATTCTCTCAATCTACACTAGCACTCTAACTTACATGACACTTATGCATTTCTTGCATATTGCACTCTTACATGACACTTGCACATTTCTTGCACATTGCATTTTTACATGAAATTTGTGTATTTCATGCATATTGCACTCGTACATGACACTTGTGCATTTTTTACACATTGAACTCTTAAATGACACTTGTGCATTTCCTACACATTAACACTTACATGAAAGGGGAAATATAAATCATACACCTAAACTATAGACTCAACCCTAATCTATTACATATTTAAAATTATACCATGAATGTACCATGGGATTACATTAGCATGTACCAAATAATGATATATTCTTCAACACTTTTTGGTGTTATAGACTCATCCCTTAGTTAGAGGGTATCCACTAATTCTAGGAAGACCTTGGCTTATGATGGCTACACCATTTATTGATTGTTGACTATGTGATATGACTATCTCTAATGGGGTAGACACCAAAAGAATCTCACTATACCCATGAGACTACCTGATGATTTTTTTCTATCACCTATGGATAGAGGAGTCAAATGAAGGAAAAATCTCATCCCTCACAACCATAATTGTAAAAGAACACATTGAGGAATTTAAGTTTCTAAGGGGAATATTTTTTGAGATGAGATAATTTTGGTAAAAACATCTTCAGGGTTCTTATCCTAAAAATAAACAAAACATGGTACATTGACTTCTATGGTAAGATGAAAATGAAAAACCTAAATCTTTGTCAATCATACCTTTTTAGGAGATCCCATTTAGCACAACACATAATTGAAAAATATATTTTCTCATATCCAAGAAATGCTCATTAGCTAATATAATTCCTATTGGAATTTCTTTATAAAAAATTAGAATATATTATTCTTTATTACCCCATCATTGCCTACTAAATTCACTTATAAGTACATCCACTACATTCAACTCACTTCACCCAAGTACTAAACAAATTGAAATATGACCTAGGAAGATGTTGAACATGAATAGTTGGCTTCATGACCATGAAGAGGTCAAACTATTTGATATATTGAGCAAACATTTCAATGTGTTTGCATGGGAGTACAGTGATATGAAAGGAATTCACCCTAAATTTTATACCCATTAAATTTATAAATATGATGCTAAACCAGTATCCAACCTCAAATAAGAATAATTCTCGTATTAAATGGCATTGTTAAGAGAAAATTACAAATTTATTAGTTGTATGATTTATATACTCAATTTTTGGTAGCCAATAGGTTTCTCCATTGGTTATATTCCCTTAAAAGAATGGTACTCAGTGCATGTGTGTCGACTATCATACCCTTAACAAGGCTATGCATAAGGACCACTTCCATTTACCATTTATCGATCAAGTACAAACACACTCACTAGGAAGAAATACTTCTCCTTCCTATATGGATTTAGTGGCTATAGCCAAATTCAGGTAGCACCCAAGGACCAAGAAAAGATAACCTTCATATATCCTTAGGCAACATTTGTATACTATATATTACCCCATGGCCTTTGTGATGCTTTCGCTATATTTGAAAGAGAAATATTAGAGATCTTTGTTGATATTTATAATGAATTCATGGAAGTTTATATGGATGACTTTATTTTCAATGGAAACTTCTTCTATGAGGCCTTATAAAATCTAGATAAAATACTTGCTAGATGTGAAGCTCACAATCTATCCCTGAGCTATGAAAAGCTTCTTATGATGATGGATGAAAGTATTATTTTGGGATATCATATTTCATGAGAAGGCATAAAGGTTAGCATTCAAAATATTGAAATAATTAAACAACTCCCAATGAAAAAAACAAAAATAAAGATTTGTATCTTATTAGATCATGCAAGTTACTATTGTTGCTTCATCCAAGACTTTAATAAAATTGTAGTTCTGAAAACTTCTTCAAAATATTTCTTCAATACGATCATGCGAGTTGGAAAATATGGCTGCTTGTTGCAACTATTCAGGCGAGATTTCTTATTTTCAAATTCCTGATGGTGGGAAGGAATTTTTTCAAAATTTTGAAAGGCGTGAGGATAGTGGTGAGGAATCTCCCATGTTTGGTGGTAAGGTTTCTCCCGTTGATGGTGGTAAGGCTACTCCCGTGGATGGTGGAAAGGTTGCTTCCATAGTTGGTGGTAAGGATGGCAAGGATACTTTCATGATCACTCAGGTTGTGCATTCTATAGTGGCTCTTGAGGTAGGTTTATCTCTGACTCATGCTAATAATATTGGTGCTTTTTGGGGTGACGCTTTACCTATCAATGATGCTCCGCTTGGGCCCTCTTTTTTTGAGGGACCCTCTATCCCTAAAACAAATTTTGCTAACATTATTAGTGCCCCCTTGGTAACTTTAGGAAATAAAGTAAATATTCCTTTGAGCTTAGTGTCCAAATATCTGTCTCAGGAATATTTTTCCCTTGTTGGAAAAATTGTGGGAGGAAGACCAAATTTAGACACAATTAGATGATGGGATTTTTCTAAGTGGAGAGACAAAGGCTATTTGGAAATTATTGGGCTCTCCAATGCTTTCTTTGGAATCCATATTAATTCTCAAGAGGATGCTAATCAGATCCTTACCGGGGGTCCTTGGTTTCTGGGTTCAAAAAGTGTTTTTCTCATGAAATAGACTCCTGATTTTGATCCTGAAACACAAAGCATCACTTATGCACCTATTTAGGTTAGGCTCCCAAATCGTCCCTGTCATCTTTGGCATGAACCTATTCTTAGAGCTATTGCCACTACAATTGGTGATTTAGTGGCCATTGACAGGGTTACTCTTGCCAGGTTAAGGATGACTGCTTCCCGCTTTTGTGTTAATACAAATTTAGACTTTGCTCTCCCCACTTTCATGGAATTAGAATATTAGTCTTTCTATAAGAATCAGACCATTGAGTATGAGAATAATCCCCCCTTTTGCATCGAATGTTGTACCCAGGGACACCTTAGAGCTTAATGCCCTTCCCTTAAGGCTCAGGAAAATTATTTTGTTGAAAAGAATCAGGAAAATATTGCCACTGGTAAGGGAAAGGATTCTCTTCCATTTTCTAAGATGGAAAAGAAAATATTTCTTCCTGCTAAGGAGTTACCTTCCATCCTATCAAGAACTAGAATTCCCAAGGAAGTTATTCCCATGTTTATGATAGCAAAGGCAAAAAGGTTTCATCTTCTATCCAAGATCTGGGGGAAAATGAGGTGAGTTTTTTCACTCTCCCCAATAAATTTCAAGTTATATCAAATTTACCTTCTGAAGAGGATGTGACTGATATATCTGTTCATAGCCCCCACCCTATATCAAATCCTTCTTTTACCCCTATTGAGGTTTTGCAAGAGAATTTGTCTCCTACATTTTCCCTTCTTAATGGGATGCTAAAATTTTCTCCTAATAACGGGTTTACTAGCCACTCTTATCCAATCAAAGCAAATGGTCTATTTTTTAGAAAGTAATACTGATATATGTGATCAAAATATTATTGATGAAGTGACTATTCCTTCCTCCTTTTTCGAACCATCCAACCCTATGGTTTAAAAAATTAGTCCGACAAATACTAGAAGCCACAAAACATCCCCAATTGATTATGGAGGTGAGAAAAAGAGAGGCAAACCTTCCAATTCTGAAAAATGGAAGCAAGGGCTTCAAGATGACATTGCTAATGGCATACAAAAACCCTATTTTCCACAGGCATTAATTTGTCTAAATAAGATTCAAAATGTACCAAACCTCCCCAATATCAAGGAAAGGGAGGCAAAAGAGTTTCCAAGATGTCAAAATGAAAATCCTCTCCTGGAATGTGAGAGGCCTTAATGGTATGGCTAAACAAAGGTTAGCTAAGTCATTAAGGAAAGAAATAAATCCTACTATTTTTCTGCTTCAAGAAACCAAAATTGGTGACTCTTTAGTCAAGATTGTTTGTGATAAATTATGGAACAACTGTGAAACCATTTTTTGTAATGCAAAGGAGGCTTCTGGAGGTCTCATTTGTCTATGTAACCCTATTCTTTTGGAGGGTAGATTAATCCATTCAAATGATGAAATTGCTAGTATTTTATTTTTTGATAAAAATACCAATTCCCCTTGGGTCCTTATCAATATTTATGTTCCTAATTCTATCACATGAAGATATAGGCTTTGGTAAATTCTATCTTCTATTAGGAATACCTTTCCTGATCTTCCTTGGATTCTTGCTGGAGATTTTAATACTCCTTTGGTCCCTTCTGACAAAAGAGGAGGGGTTGGATCCTTCACTAAAAGCATGGATGATTCCCATAACTTCATTAATTAGAATAATTTGATGGATGTAAATCTCAAAAGAAACCAATTCACTTGGTCTAATAAGAGAAGTGGTTCTCATCTTATCCAAGTCAAACTTGATAGAGTTCTATTCTCTCAGGAGGCCTCAACTATTTGGGGGATGCTAATCTTCATTCACTTCTCAAAATCAAATATTATCATAGTCCCATCCTTATGGATACTAATAATCCTAAAATCTTCATAATCCCTTTCAAATTCGAAGTGATGTGGATGCAACATCTTGATTTCAGAGACAGAATCAGTCAGTGGTGGCAAACAAAATTTTGAGGTTCTCCATCCTTCAGATTAAGCCAAAAACTTTAACTAATAAAATAAAAACTTAATATTTGGAATAGGGACATCTTTGGGAATCTTTTCCAAAACAAGCTTGAAATAAAAAATCATCTTGCCTCCATTGAAAAAAACATTCAGGAAGGACAATTCTATACAGCTGATCAAATAAAATAATAAAGAGAACTCTTATCCCAATATCACAATATCCTCTAGTGTGAAGAAATTTTTTGAAAATAGAAATATTGGGCTATTTGGCTTAAGCAAGGTGATTCCAGTACCATTTTTTTCATGTTTCCACTTTGATAAATAGAAGTAACAACAAGATAAAGGAAATTATTTGCCAGGATGGTAGTGTTACTTCTGACATCAAGGAAATTAGAGTTGAAGGTGTTGCCCATTTCATGCAATTACCTAAAGTTGTGCCTAATGATAACTATGAAGATGCTAAGGATTTATTTCTCCAATTTATTCCACATATAATATCTAAGGACATAAATCACAATCTAATTGTTGGCCTCTCTTATGAGGAAATCAAACATGCTCTTTTCAATATGAAACATATAAAGCCCCGAGGCCTGACAGTTTCTCCCCTAGATTCTTTCAAGCCTTTTAGGATTTCATAGGCCCAGATGTGTGTGCTACCATAAAGGAAATTTAGACTTCCAAAATCATTCCTCATGGTTTTAACTCTACTTTCATTGCTCTTATTCCTAAAAACCCCAATGCCAAATCCTTCAATGATTTCAAACCAATAAGCCTCTTCAATGTTGTATACAAAATTCTGAATAAAGCCTTAGCCATTTAGGATGAGACATTTCATGCCTCTCATTATTAATCAATGTCAATGAAGTTCAGTCAAAGGCAAATCCATCCTGGATGGAATTATCTCTATTCATGAGGTCATCCATTCAACTTCCTTCATCATAAAAGTTGCCTTCCTGCTAAAAATAGACATGAATAAATATTATGACAGGTTGAACTAGGATTTCCTTTTGGCAGTCTTATCCAAATTTAGATTTCACCAAGAGTGGATCAACTTAAACAGGGGATGCATTTCTTTAGCTTGGTTCTCTATTTTAATAAATGATTCACCAGCATGATATTTCATGAGCAGCAGAGGATTAAGACAAGGAGACCCTCTCTCCCCTCTTCTCTTCATAATTTTAGCTAAGGCCCTTGGTAGATATATTCATGTTGCTAGGTAGTCTAGTCTCATTACTGGCATCAAGGTTACCTCTCAATCCACTCCTGTGACTCACCAACAATTTTTTGATGACACTCTTCTTTCTACTTTTGCTTCAGTCTATGAGGCTAAGGTTATCAAGTGCATCCTTCTCCTCTATGAAGAAGTTGTTGGTCAAAAGGTAAATTTCCAAAAGAGTAAATTATTTTTTCTCAATACTCCTTTGAGAAGGCAACTCAAGATCACCAACATTTTAGGTTGTGCTATCTCCACATTGCCCACCCACCACTTTTTATGGGTAATGCTAATGAGCACCTATGGGATAATGTCATTGAAATATTACAAAGAAATCTTTCCTCTTGGAAAGGTAATCTTCTTTCCCAGGATGGCAAAGCTATTTTAACCATGGCCTATTTACAAAGCATTCCTATTTATTTTCTCTCCTTATTCAAAGCTCCTATTAAAGTATACCAAAAAATAGAACAAATCCAAAAATATTTGCTATGGACAGGAGCTGAAAATAAAAAAAGGTTCCATCTAGTCACCTGGGAGAATGTTTGCAAACCTAAGGCTCAAGGAGGATTAGGACTCATGAGAATTCATTTTCTAAATGCTTCTCTTCTTGCCAAATAATCCTGGCATTTAATTTCAGGAGACAATGTTGAATGGGTTAAATTCACAAGAAGGAAATACCTTCAAAATTCTGACTTTTTGCATGGAGACATCTCCTTCTCTGGCTCCACATTCTGGAGATCCATTTGTTCTACAAGATCAATCATAAAAAAAGGTTTAAGATGGCAAATCTACAATGGAAAATCTGTGCATTTTTTGGAAGATAAGTGGATTGGCGATCACCCACTTATTCATGTTCCTCAATTCAGACTTATTAAAGATATCACAATTAACCTTTTTGGACCTTTGGTTACAGACTTCCTGACTACTTCCAATGGGACCAGAACTTGGAAAATTATTTGTATTCCCAATATGGTTGCTGAATTTTCTATCCTCGAAGGATTATTATCTTCTTTTTATATTCCTTTTGAGGATACCTATGATCATCCTATTTGGGAGCCAACTGATTCAGGTGATTTCTCTATAAAATTTGCTTACTTGTTGTCTTTAGCTCCTTTTGAAACTCTCATTCCCTTCAACCTTGTTTGGACCAAACATTTGACTCCTAAAGTTACTTTTTTTCCATGGTTAACCATCCAAGATCGTATCCTCTATGTTGAAAATCTTATCAAATGTGGTATTCCCCTTCCGAATAGGTGTCTTCTCTATCTCATTGATTGGGAATCTACCTCCCACATTTTTTTCTTTTGTATTTTTTCTAGGTCAGTTATTTGTAATATTTTCCTCAAGGTCCACATCCTCTAGGCTTATCCTCCCTCCATTGTTGACCTTTTCCTCCAATGGCCAAACCCTTTTAAAAATATTATCGTTAAATGTTTCTAGAATTTCTGTCTCCACCACTTTTTATGGTAGATTTGGCTTGAGTGTAATAGGCGTGTCTTTGACAAGGATTCTAAGGACTTTGAGTCTATCTCCAACAGGATCATCCTTTTTGCTAAATAGAATGCCCTAATTGCCCCCTTTGACCCTTTTCCTAGTTCCTCTTTTGAATCTTCCTTGCTTCAATCTTTTAATTTTTCCTTGAATAATGTTTGTCATGCTATTCCTCCTAGCATTAGATCTAACATTAAATGGAATCCCCCTCATCTTGGATGGGTCAAACTCAATTTTTATGGTGTTGCTAAAGGAAATCCAGGTCATGCTGGTGCTAGGGGCATCCTTAAAGATCATCAAGGAAATTATATTTTTACCTTTGCTAAGCCTTTAGGGGAACTTTCCAATCATTCTGCTGAAGCAAGGGCTCTTTGGAGAGGCCTACAATTCATTAAATCAATTCCAGGAAAGGTCATTATTGAAGGATATTCCTTAAACATTATCAACTATTTAAAAAATTCCAAATCCCCTGGCTAGAAAATCAAGAATCTAATTTAGGAAGCAAAATAAATTCTCCAAGGTCAATAGGAAGGTATCATTCAATATGCTTACAGGGAAGCCAATGCAGTTGCTGACAAGCTAGCTAACTTAGGGGTATCTACTTTGGGATTGTTGATGTGGACTGACTCTCTACCCAGTGGCATCAACGAAATCTCTAGAATGGATATAAATCTCTCTCATGAAGATGAAACATCAAATTTGTACACGTGACTCTATGTTTGTTCAGCCCATGTCTATGTGGGTGAAAGTTCCACTTGGGCCTTACTTATCCAACAGGGTGGCTACAGGTTTCATTATCCTATTGCCTAAAGTCTTTTCCATAACACTTATTCTTCCAAGGCTTCCTTGTTGGCGAAGGTTTACCTTAGTTTTGGTTTAGTTTATTATTTCCATAAATCATATCCTTTTCCCGTAGCTTTTGGCTCTTCCCATCAACTTTTTTTCGCTAACTATTATTCATTGGGCTCCTAAGGCCTCCCCTTCCATCACTTGTCATCATTATAGGAATTTTCTCCTTGTGGCTATATTTTTAACTATTTTGAGAACCTTCCTTGCCTATTATTCCTATCGCATTATTTTGAGGAATGTTTTTTGGGCTATTCTATGTCTTGGGTATCTGAAGCATTCCATGCTTTTTCCTTTCCCTGATTCCCAAGTGTCTATTTTTTTCAATATCCTTTGTTAACGGCTCATCTTTCTTCATTCCATCATGAATTTGATCGTCAGATAATCCTCCTTGATCAATCTTATAGCCAATTAGCTTCTCTAGTCTGGTTGTTACCTTTTCCTAGAGAAATTGCCTTTTTGGTTTGCCATGATATTGTTCTTCCTTGTTGATTTATGTCACCAAGATGTTTTATAAATTTTGGTGAAAATATGTACCTTTCATTGCTTGCTCAGTATTTGCCTCTCTATATCTTGTCAATTTTCCCTGGTTCCTTTTTCATGAAAGATGCCAAAATGACCTTTGTTGAACCTGATACTTTTTCTATTGATCCTATTGCCGAAGCCATACTCAAAGACAAAGGTGGTCTAATTCCTTTTTTCAAAATATTCTCTGGTACTGACTGGGATGCCAGTACGACATTTGCCTCAACCTGGGAGAATGGCATCATCATTATACATGGGGTGGACTTCCAGATTATTGTGGAACTCCTTGCTGAGTTGGTTGGGTAGGTTGCAGACGGTCATACGGTGTGTAGGAACAAGCACAACTAGGAAGCGGAGCTTACCCATTTTGAACCTTCTTCACCACTATGGAAGCTTCACAAAAAAGGTTTGTTTTGCAAAGACTTATCTACTCCTTGGAAGGAACTGTTGAAACCCATCATGCAATATCTAACTGTTGATGACCCTGAGTCAAAGTTATGCAGTTTTCATCTCTCTTTTGTAAACCATTTTAGAGATGCTAAGTTTCTTAATATCCTTGAGTTTTTATACTGGTCCATGGATTATTCTATTACTTCCACCCGTGCCAAGGAAGAGGAAGGTTGGCCTTCCCATCAAGGATTGTTTAAAATTTTGTATGCTTATCTACTTCAAAAGTTTCCAAAAGGAAATATCACTATCCAGGAAAACTCTGAGGATGAGTCCTATCCCACTCCTAGTTCTAAAATGAGAGGAGCCAAAAGGAAGAGTAATATTGAAAAACCTCAGACATCCTTTAATGCCAAGAAAAAATTTAAGGTGGAAGTTACTCCTACGAGATGTTCTCAAAGACTCAAGAGTAAAGAAACCCCAAATTCTTTAAAAGATAAAAAAGACAGTGAGACTGACTCTACGGATGTTGTTGAGAAATATTTGCACAAACTGGTCATTCAATCCTCCTCTACTACTATTGGTCACCTGGAGTCTGCTTATGTTGCTCTCGGGAAGGCCATTTCTTAGTTGAAGGACCAGAGGAATACCTTGAATTTGTTGTTTTTCTATGATACATATGATGAGGTTGGGCCTGCTAACTCTGCAACTGTTGGAATTTTTGATGCTAAGGAGTATGATGTTGAAATTGCTAAGGAAACCTTCAAGGATATTCCCAAGGATGAAGTTAATGAAGGAGCCAAGGAAGAAGCTACGGAAGGAGATATGGAAAATACTGATGCTTCTCCCATGCATAATGATGCACCTCCTATGCAGTGATTTACTTCTTTGCGCCTACTTTTGGTCCTATGGGATTTCTTTCCCTTTGGTTTTTCTGTATGGTTTCCTACTTTTACCTATTTTTTTAAGGATGTATTTTGTTCCTTCTTTACATCCTCTTATCTTTCCTCTCTAGGTTGTTCTTTTGCTCTTTTGGCATCTTATCCTCCTTTGTTGTATCAAGGCGTTGGGGTGCCTTTCAAATGCCCCCTTAATAAAAAAATTTAACTTACAAAAAAATAAAATTGTAGTTCCTTTATCTACACTGCTAGAAAAATATGTGGAGTTTAAGTGGACAGATGAATTTCAAATCGTATTTGATACAATCAAATAAAATCTTATCCCTACACTCATCCTTCAAGTCCCTAATTGTTCACTTTTATTTCGTATTCACACTGATGCATCCAATACCACACTAGGAGTAGTTTTGGGTCAAGAAGAAGAGGGAAAACCATATGCAATTTACTATATTAACAAAAACTCATTAGGGGCTAAGAAAAACTTTATAATTACTAGAAAATAACTCTTACTTATAATCTATCATTAAAAAATTAGGGCTAAGAAAAACTTGATAATTACTGGAAAATAACTCTTACTTATAATCTATTATTAACAAATTATGCTACTACATAATAGGGTAACAAACATTCATTCATATTGATCATTCTACTATTTCGTTTTTAATGAACAAAGCAATGGTTAGTGGTAGGATTATTAGGTGGTTGTTACTACTATAGGAGTTTGATATTACTATTATTGATAATCCTAGAAAGGATAAAGTTGTTGATAATTTATCTATATTAGTGCATGCAAGTGATAGTAAGCCCGTGTAAGATGCATTTTTGGATGAGAATATTTTTACAGTATCTACACACTCTCCTTGGTTCATTTATATTGCTAATTATTTAGCAACAAGAAATTTTTATCCTCACTTCACACCTAAACAAAAATCTCATTTGATTAAAAAATATTTATCTTATAAATGGACTAACAAAATTTTATTTAGATGTGGACTTAATTTTGTATTATGGAGATGTGTAGGGTAAAACGACGTGGTTTACATCCTTTGAGCATGTCATGATGAGTTTTTTGGTGGAAACTATTCCATAAAAATGACTGTTCATAAAGTCCTTAGTGTTGGTTTTTTTTTGCCCCCCCTTCATCAGGATGTGTAAAAAGATGTCTAGTAGTGAGACCAATACCAACGAATGGGATGATCAACCACTTCTAATGAGATACCTCTACATAGTCAAGTGGTACATGAACCATTTGAGAAGTTGGGGATTGATTTCATTGGACCTATTGATCTAAATTCTAATGAAAAATAATATATTTTAGTTTGCACTAACTATGTTGCAAAGTAGGCATAAGTTTGTGCTCTAACCCATGCTCATGAACAAAAAGTTAATTTTTTTTATGAACAATTTTTTTAGCGCTATGGTACTTCTTGAGAGATTGTTTTTTACTAGGGACAATAGTTTATGTCGAAGGTAATTGAAGCATTTATGAAAGAGTACTAAATAAAGCATCAAAAAGCTTCTTCCTACCACCCTCAATCAAATGGACAAGTAAAATTTACCAATCATGTGTTGGAGAGCATCTTGACAAAGGATAGTTTCACACTAACAAGACTATGCTAATAGGTTGAGTGAAGTAGTATGGGCATACAATACCTCATGGAATTATATACTAGGTTCTAGCCCATACAAACTTATTTTTGGTAAGAATCTCATCTTTCCTATCGAATTTAAGCTTTCGACACTATGTATAGCCCTAGAATTTGAAATTGATCTAACATATGCGCAACTAGAGAGAATAACATAATTGAACTAAATAGATGAACTTAGACTTGATGCTCTCCAACATATAGAACTCATTGAGAAATAGTGGCAAAAATGAAATGACCACCATATCAAGAGTAATAAGTTTCAGCTAGGTGATTGGGTACTTTTGTTCGATTCTTGTTACCATGATTTTAAAGGTAAACAATCCACATGATGGTTAGGCCCATTTTAGATATAAAAGGTTTTTGATAGTAGTGTAATTTTCCTACAACCTATTGATGGTTCGTAAATGGATACAAACTAAATGTATACAAAAGGTTGGTTACCAAATAAGAATTCACAGCTCAAATTCAATCACATTCATATTTCTATGTGATTGGGGAAGCCTCTTCCTCCAACCAAGTCATCAACAAAGTTGTTGTCCTTGAAGGAAAAAAAACCTAGTAATGAAAACCTCTTTGAGGATGTTACTAGGTAAAGTTATGTATGAAAACCAATTTTTGATGTGCATAATTTGAAAATAATTACTTGGTTGTGAAAATCCTTCTAGGATGCAACCAAGGTAGAGGATGGCTGAAAACCAAAACTGGTAACTTCTTCTATTTTGAAAAATAGTAATAATATATATGTGATGATATTTGTATTTCTTACTCTGTTTTCAGTACCCTCATAACTTTAGCTTACACTAGAAATGCTTCCAAATACTATTAGGAACCTATTATTAAAAATAATCTTACTCATGCAAATACTATAAACAAAATAGAGATTCATGAAATAATAGAATATCACAATGCAAAAAGTAAATGCATAATTAAATAATATCACAACATATAATCATAGGCCTCTTCGAGGGGTAAAAATCCTTCAATACTTTCATTAACTTGAAAAAATATACATTCGTTCATGGATCCATGTCTTTTACAGATAAACTTTATGCAAACCTAATCCTAAGCTCAAGAATTGTCTTACACGCAAAATTCCACTCGAGCTAGAATCTTCTAACATATAGTAATTACATTCTTGATAATGATTACATAAAATGACCCTACTTTTCTAGGCGTCTTACTTACCAAATACCACTACAAAATATTACAAAATAACATTATAAATGGATCCCCATATTGGAAGTGGGTAATTATAATAATCACTTGAGAATTATAAAATGGTGTTAGGATGGGGTCCTAACATGCCCTTCCCCTTCATAAAATATTTTTCCTCAAAGTTGTAGATGAGGAAATGAGTGCTTTAGCTATTGGAGGGATTCCCATGTATCATCTTCTAGTTGTAATCCTCACCACTAAACACGAACCTTAGTGATGACACGATTGCAAATATTATGAGTCTTGTGGTCCAAAATCTAGTTTGGATCAAGCAAGATAGAACCCTCCTCATCCAATTTATGTAAAGCAGATTGAACCTATACTTGAGTGCCTAGTAACTTCTTGAGATATGATACATGAAACACAAGATGAATCTTGGATGTAGATGATAGGGTCAATTTGTAGGCAATGGCACCAATCCATTGTAATACCTAGTAGGGACCATAATATTTGGCAATGAGCTTTTGGTTCCTATGCAACTAGAGGTATGACTGTTTATACGACTACAAGTGGAGGAAGACCATATCGTCAACTTTAAAATTGTTCTTTGTATGGTGTTGATTAGCTTATTGGTGCATCAGATTCTTGGCTAGTTCTAAATTTATCCTCAATTGAAAAAAGGATTTGGCATGTTGGTGGAGTGTAGTGTCAACAACATGGACTTTGGAAAATATAGGATGAGGGTGTTGATAAAGATTGGCCATAAATAGATTTAAAATGGGTGACCTTGGTCATAGTGTGATAAGAAGTGTTGCACCACCACTCAGCCAAGGGAAGCCACTTTTCCCACTATGTAGGATGATCAGATGCAAAACAATGAAGATAGATCTCCAAACATTTATTGACAATATTTGTTTGACCATCCATTTGTGGATGATAATATGAACTCATTTTGAATTGAGTTCCCTACAACTTGAACAATTCTTGAAAAAAACTACTAGTGAAGGTAGGGTCATGATTAGATATAATAGAGGTGAGCATACCATGAATATGAAAGATAAAATTGAAGAAAACTTGGATGACTATAGAGGTCGTGTAAGGATGGGAGAAGGGATAAAAATGAGCATACTACCATGAAAATAATCGATTTACCTCTTGATTTGGGTAAATTGATAGGTATCCCATGATATGGTATGGTATATAACATTAAATAATTCCTTAAAGGTTTTATTTAATTTTATATGCCATATTGTATCATGGGATCATGGGATACCTATCATAAACCTTAAATAAAGTCCATGGAAATATCTATATAGGCTTATTCTAGAATAGGAAAGGGTTGAATAATACCTGGGGAAGGCACTATTTCTCCTTTCATCCACTGAAAAAGGTTGCACTCAGTCATAAAATTTTAAATTTCCTTCTTCATACCCTTCCAAAACAATATCAACTTAATCCTTTCATATGTCTTGAGGAACCTTGAATGGCTTATATCGAGCAAAGCATGCATTTTTGTCATAATGATTTCCCAAATTGGAGACGTGTGAGGACCAACAAGGCACTTGAGATTGCACAAATCTTGACCATCCCAAGTTTACCCTAGACATGATGTAGGTTATGTTTAAAGTGAGGCAACCAAAGTTCACAATTCTAAATCCTTAAGCACCTTGTCTCGGAGAGGATTTATCCATTGTGGTATGGGTGCAAAAATAGCACATAGCATACTTGGAGGCTCAAATTGATGAGAGAGAGCATCTGCCATAATTTTCTCTTTGCCCTTTTATAGGTATTATCATAATCATAGCCCATGAGCTTAGAGACCCATTTTTGTTTTTCAAGGGTAGCAACCCACTACTCTAGGAAGTATTTAAGACTTTGGTGATCCATTGTAATTGATAAATGTCACCCAATGAGATAAGGTTGCCAATGAGTAACCACATGCAAAATTGCAAGCATCTCCTTAGCATAAGTTGATTTACCTATATTTTTTCTTGAAATAACCTTACTAGTGAAGGCTACAGGCTGCCCTTCCTGCATCAACATAGCTATAAAGCCATTGTAGAAAGCATCACTTTCAATTACAAAGGACTTGGAAAAAATAGGTATTGCTAATATGGGAGTGGTTGTCATAGCATGCTTCAAATCAAGGAAAGTCTTCTCAGCTAGACCTATCTAAGTAAAAGAATTCTTCTTTAACGTGATCATTAAAAGAGTAGCAATTTTTCCATAGTTGTGGATAAATTTGTGATAATACCCTATGAGGCCCAAAAATCTATGAAAACCCTTTAGAGTGTGAGGTTTTAGTCATTCTTGAATGGATTGAATCTTCTTAGGATTAACTTTAACTCCATCCTAGGTGACAATGTATCCCAAATACTCTACTTTAGTCAACCCAAAAGAACACTTGGACCTCTTAGAATAAATTTGATGTTGTGCCAAAATTTGTAGAGTCTGGTCCATATGGATAAGGTATTCTTCCCAAGAATTATTATAAACCAAGATATCATCAAAGAAAAATAAAATAAATTTACAAAAAAATGGGCAAAAAAGGTTGTTCATGAGGCTTTGAAATGTCGACAGTGCATTGGTCAAACCAAAATGTATAACCACGAATTAATAATGACTCTCATGAATGTAGAATGTTGTTTTGGGTATATCTTCATATTTGAGCCTAATATGATGGTACCCTAAGTGAAGATCTAATTTGGATAAAAACATAGCCCCATGTAGCTCATCCAATAATTCATCCACCATCAGGATGGGGAACTTGTCCTTAATGGTGAGCTTATTGAGATCACAAAAATCTATACATAATCATCAGGACCCATATTTATTTCAAACCAATAAGATAGGAGAATATTAAGGGTTGTTACTAGGTCGAATGACTCCAAATTTTAACAATTCCTATACTAACTTCTCTATCTCTAACTTAAGGGTATGAGAGCATATGGCCTAATATTAGGTAACATATTGTTAGGTACCAATGGAATGGCATGGTCATGGGAGTGACATGGTAGAAATTTTTATGGTTCAACAAAAAATACATTGTGCTTTGTCAGAACAAGTTGTAAATATTTTGGAATTTGGTCCACCTCTAAAGTAGTTGGTTGGATTGTAAATATTTGAGCAATGACCCCTTGAGAACCAAAAATCTAAGGAGGCCCTACTTATGAACCATGAAGAGTGTAAAACCTTCCATTCTATGAAAATTACATCCATAACTCTCCAAAATTCCATGTGATGCTTCCCAACATACCCAACTACTGAGCTCCCAACACAATATCACATCCCCCTAATTAAAGAGCAAACATATTAGTTTTGAGCTCAAAATCCCCTATTTTAAAATTTAACATTGTGACATTTTCCTTTGCAACAAGTCCCTATGTTTTCCACCATAACTTCAAAGGAATTACATGTGTGTATGTAATAATTGGCCTGCTTGGTAATTTAAGGATTAATAAAGTTGTGTGTGCTTCCAAAATTGATAAGGATTGTAATACGTCGGCCTTTGAAAAAATCCATAAAATTCATGGTTTGTGGAGTAGTAATCCTTGCAAGAGCATGGAAAAAAAACAAATCTTGTGGTTATTCATGTATTTCATCCTTATTTTGAGGTGGTTCTATTGAGTCTTCTTTGTCTCACTTTTTTCATTGTTGGCTAGGTCTTCTACATCTATTAGAAACAACTTCTTTTGGTGCACCTATACCCTTGAACATATTTTTCATTACAATTATAGCACAAACCTTATGCACATCAAGCATTCATTTCTTCTATAGTTAGACATTTGTGGGGAATATTTTTATTTTCATTATTGGTTGGGAACTTAGGAGGAAAGAAGGGTTTAGTTTGTGGAAATTTAGATGTCCTCCTTTGAGCTAAGAATTTTGCTTCATCCAACTATGCCAAGCTTATGGCCAGCATCATTGTTTGACATTCAAAAATCTTGACCTTGACCTAGATATCATCCTTCAAGACACTAATGAAACAACTCATAAAAAACCCTTCATTTAATCCTTTGGTTCTATTAGCCATTTTTTCAAACAATTTTTCAAATTGGGTCTGGTAATCTCAATGTGTAGAAGTTTGTCTCAATTTGGTTAGTGCTCCTTAAAAGTCATCATATTCGCTAGGCCCAGAGCAAGTAAGTAATTGGGATTCAAAAGAGGTGTCAAGAACTATGTTTTGTATGAAGAACATGTGCTTATACTGAGAGGGGGTGAACAATATAAGATAAAACTTTTTGCTTTTTAACCCAAATAGTAGCATCAGAAATATTAAAGCAGTAAACATCACACAAAGCATCACACACATGAGAGACATGATTTTACGTGGTTCACCCAATGCGGGCTACTCCATGGAGAAAATATTTCTTATAAATTTTTCTCAAATAAATTCTCTTGGGAATCCTTTCCCTACAATGTTTATGGACCTCTGTCCAAAGGAGACACCAATCCCCTAAATCAAGTTCATGGATCTCTATCCATAGGAGAACTCCTTCTCCTCTACTCTGGTTGGTGATCCTCTAGAAGACTACTGCTCCCACTACACTGGCTTGTGGATCTCTCTCCACTGAAGACTCTTGTCCCCACTCAAAAGACCTATCCTCACTACCCTAGCTAATGGATCTCTATCCACTAGAGACTATTGTCCTCTCTACTCTGTCACCTCCAAATCTCTGTCTCAAATCTGCACTAAACACAATCCTTCGGTCTAGCACAAATCTTCTCAATATCTATCTCTGATCTGGCACAAATCTATCCTCAAATCTGCACCAAACTCTATCCTCAAATCTGCTCAACAAGTCCACACAGAACTTGCTTAAATCTGCTCAACAAGTCCACATAGAACTTGCTCAAATATGCTCAACAAGTCCACACAGAACTTGTCCAATATGCTCAACAAGTCCACATAGAACTTGCTCCAATCTGCTCAACAAGTCCACACAAAACTTGCTCCAATATGTATTGTAAGCTTCCACAAAATCTCACACAAAAATTAATCCACAAGTCTCCTCAAAGACTTACCTCAAATCTGCTCAATTACTTTCAATCACTCTCTTAGAAACATAAGGAGAATTGTTAGAGACTCAATATGCTTCAAATTCAACTCAATGCTCAATCACTTTCTCAACTCAATTTAGAATATAGAATAGTTTGTTTTATGGAACTTGAACAATCACTTCACACATCCACTTGACTAGGCTCAACCAACTCTACTCAACCAATCACTCAATGAAATAATCCTTGCTCACAAACCCTAGTCCAAGCATATAAAATTCAACTCAAAATATTTCCAACAATGCTCAACCACAAATCTCACATAACAATGATACTCATGTTCTTTTCAAACCCTAGTTCAAGTTCTTTGCTCAACAACTCACTTCAACAACAATGCTTATAAAACAACTCTCACATAGCAATGATACTCAAACCCTAGTTCAAGTTCTTCACTCAATCAATGGCTTCAACAACAATGCTTATAAAACAAGGTTTAACAACAACTCTTTATTCCAGAAAACCTTGAAGCATTAACTCAACACACTCAATAGGAAAACCCTAATCAAGTCCTTTTCACTCCAAACTTATTTTCTAGAAAACCAATAAATCAACTTCAAATATGGAAGAATGTGCTCATACCTTTTTCTTGATGATTAAGGGATCTCATAAATCTGCCACAATCAAAACAACTTCTTTGCCAAACTCAAAGAGGTTAGAAGATAAATATTTCTCACAATTTAATGCAAAAACTCAATTACACCTTATCACTCCACCTTTCAAAACAACCATCAACATACATAAAATATTTTCCAAATAACACCTTATAATCTCCCAATTAAAATAAATTTAACATCCACCAAAATTTAACTCAAAAACCTCTTTAATTAAATTTTAATAGCAAGAAGAACTTTGGCAAAAATCAAATCCACTTTCCTTATAACTCCTATAACATAAATCAATTTCCAAACAAACAACTTTTCATTCTACCCTTATAACTCCCTTTTACCTTAGGAAATACTTTAGGCAAATAAAAATTTATTTAACAAAAATTACCTTTGCCACTTATGAGATTCGAACCCCCAATCTCTGCCTCCTCATGCGCCCTAGCCATGGGCTAGACCACCGCGTGTGCTAGACATACGCTTGGAACCCAAAGAGCACCTCGTGCTCTTTCTTCCAACCTTGGCACTCAAAACGAGCGCATTCAAAACGTTTTCCTCCACAGCGCTCAAGACCAACACGCAAACAACCTCCACGTGAATCGATCGTGGATACTTCCACTCCCAACGCCCTCGCAAAATGTGCACTGCCAATGGACCACCACATCCAATGGGAGTGAGGCTTAAGCCCTCCCTTTTTCATCTTTTCCCTGGTGCTAAAAGACAACTCGAATTTATCTTCTTCCTCAACGATTGCATGAATTATTCTCTCACTTGGTCGCATGAAATTTAATCGATGAAGGGTAAGTTTAATGCCCCTTTGGCATTCCTTTTATATATGAATTTCACCTTTTGTCATGGAAATCGATGCTCCATTAAATTGATGACGTCGGCGCCTTCTTAAGACCTTTATAATTTATAAATTATTTAAATTCTAAAAGAATTTAAATTTTATAAATTATTTTATAAACCTTTGACTTTAATAAAAATTAAAGCCTTCTTGAGATAAACTTTAAACCTTTCTTTGTACTCCATGGGTTTGATGTAAATTATTCTGCCACCATGGTTTTAATAAAAACCTTAATTCCAATAATTAATAAAACCATTTAATTTTCCACCATGGTTTTAACACAAACCCTTATAAAACAATATTTTGACACATTTTCTTCAACTCTTCGCATTGTTCCTGGTGGTAGTAATGATGTACTCCATGGTGTTAATGATAGCTTCATGTGTTCACCTTGGCATCAATGACAACTTCTCATATTGACATCAATGACAACTAAATGAGCTCAAAATGTCCAACAATCTCCCCCTTTGTCATTGATGGCAACCCAAATTCTTTTTACTAAAAACTTGACCTTTCCTTTGTTTTGTCCCCCCTGGGATATTGCTCCCCCTGGCTCATTGCTCTCTCAAGTACCAAATCTCTCCCCCTTACTCAAATCTCTCCCCCTTTGACATCAATGGCAAAGGGTCACCTTTGGGGCTCGGGGCTAAGAATGAGCCTCTTAGCTTAGCCCCTCCCCCACCTCCTCTTGAGGTGGTTAATTCTGGGGTGGGAGTCTCACTCCCAGTTTTTCTCGAAGATACTCAAAGGTTTCCTTTGAAAGTGGCTTGGTGAAAATATCTGCTATCTGTTCCTTTGTAGTAATATATTCCAACCTGACTTGTTTATCTGTCACCTATTCTCTCAAAAAGTGGTACTTAATCGGAATGTGCTTTGTCCTGGAGTGCATCACTAGATTTTTTGAGATACTTATAGCACTTGTATTATCACATAGTATGGGGATAGGATGGTCATGCTTTATCTTGAAGTCTTCTAGAGTTCTCTTCATCCATAACACCTGTGTACAACTGGCTACTGCTGCAATGTATTTTGCTTCTACTGTAGATAAGGATACTGAAACCTGCTTCTTGCTTAGCCAAGAGACTAAACAGTCTCCAAGAAAGAATGCTCCTCCACTTGTGCTTTTTTTGTCATCAATGTTGTCGGCCCAATCTGCATCTGTATATGTTGTCAGTGTGAAACTGTCACTTTTGGGATACCAAAGCCCAAAATCCATAGTCCCCTTGAGATACCTAAAAATTCTTTTTACTGTTGCCACATGTGTTTCCTTAGGAGCTGCCTGAAACCTTGCCACTAATCCCACTGACTGTACTATGTCTGGTCTTGTAGCTGTAACATACAATAAGCTGCCAATCATAGATCTGTATAATCTCTGATCTACCTCTGGAGATTCATCATCCTTACTCAACTTGCATCCTATGACCATGGGGGTACTTACCGGTTTACAATCTTCTAACCTGAATTTCTTTAACATTTCTTTTATATACTTGGCTTGTGAGAGAAACACCCCTCTTTCTGATTGTGAAATCTGAAGTCCAAGAAAGAAAGACAATTCACCAAGCATAGACATCTCAAATTCATTTTGCATGTTCTTAGCAAATTCTTTACACATCTTATCATTGTTTCCCCCAAAAATTATGTCATCAACATAAACAACCACTATTAGTAGATCACTCCCTTCATTTTTGATATATAAATTATTGTCTGCTATTCCTTTTTTGAATCCCTATTCCTGAAGATACTTATCCAATCTTGAGTACCATGCTCTCGGAGCCTGCTTTAAACCATACAATGCCTTTTTCAATATGCATACATGATTTGGTTTATCTATAAGTATGAATCCCTCTGGATGTTCAATGTAAACTTCTTCTTCTAGAACACCATTTAGAAATGCTGACTTGACATCCATCTGATATACCTTGAAGTTCTTGAAACTTGAGAAAGCTAAAAACATCCTTATAGCTTCAAGTCGTGCAACTAGAGAAAATGTCTCATCAAAGTCAATTCCTTCTACCTGTGCATAACCTTTGCATACTAACCTTGCTTTATTTCTGACCACTTGTCCATCTTCATTTAACTTGTTTTTGAATACCCATTTTGTGTCGATCACATTTTTGTCCTTTGGTCATGGAACAAGTTCCCAAGTTTTGCTCTTCTCTATCTGATCTAATTCTTCATCCATTGCCTTAATCCAAAATTTATCCTCACTTGCTTGAGTGAAGTCTTTTGGCTCAATTTTAGATAGCAAAGAAAAATTTGCTTGTTGAGATGGTTTTATTATTCTTCTCCTTGTCTATCTTTCATCTGGATTCTCGATGATCTGCTCTTTTGGATGATGCTTCTGAACATACCTGGATGGAGTTTTGGGAAGAAGTCTTTGTGTTTCTTCTTCTTCTTTATCTGATTCCTCACCAAATTCTTCTTGACAACATCCATCTTCTTGATACACAATTTGTTGAACTGGTTCTCTTGAATCTATCTTCTCATCAATTGTTACATTCATACTTTCCACCATAGTGTGTGTTCTTTTATTGAAGAATTTGTAGGCTTTACTCCTTGTGGAATAACCAAGAAAAATTCCCTCATCACATCTTGGATCAAACTTGCCTAAGTTTTGATCTTCCCATCTTATGTAACATTTGCTTCCAAAAATTCTGAAGTGTTTTACAGTGGTAGGTCTTCCTTTCCAAAGCTCATATGGAGTCTTGTGATGATTTACCCTCATTTGAGCCCTAGTGATTATGTATACTATTGTGTTTATAGCTTCTCTCCAAAAACCATCTGATAGCTTAGATTCATTTAACATAGCCCTAGCCATATTTTCAACAATCATATTTTTCCTTTCAACTACCCCATTTTGTTGAGGAGTTCTTGCTGCTGAGTACTCTCTCTTGATCCCATGTTGTTCAAAAAACTCTACAAATTCATTTGAAGTAAATTCTCCTCCTCTATCAGATCTCAGACACTTAATCCTTTTTCCAGTTTCATTTTCAATCAATTCCTTAAATGCTTTGAATTTTTCAAAGGCCTCTGACTTCTCTTTTAGGAAGGCCACCCAAACCATTCTGGAATAATCATCTATAAACAATATAAAGTAGCTATCACCCTGAATACTTTGTGTTCTAGTAGGACCACATAGATCAGTATGTATTAGGCTCAATGGCTCAGATGACATATATCCTTTTGACTTAAAGGTTGTCCTAGTTTGCTTTCCATGTTGATAGGGTGCACAGATTGTGTTTTGAGGTCTTCTTATTTTGGGTAAATATCTGACCGCCTGTTTATTGCTTATGTTGACTATGTTGTCAAAATTCAAGTGACCCAATCTTCTATGCCATAGCCAAATCTCATCTTCTTGTGATAGAAAGCACTTTTCCCCTTTGATCTCATTGAGCATGTATAAGTTGTTTGGGGTTCTTCTTGCATTGGCAATGATTTTTCTAGTTTTTGATTTTCTTATCTCACATCTATCTGGATGGAAAGTAACCATGTACCCTTGATCACAAAGTTGACTTATACTCAGTAGGTTGTGTTTTAACCCTTTAACATACAATACATTTTCTATTTTTGTTTTCCCATTATCTAAACTTAGAGTTCCTCTTCCACCAATCCTTGTTGATCCATTATCACCGAAACTTACTGATCCTCTATTTGTTTCTTTTAGTACAATGAATTTATCTTTGTCTCCTGTCATGTGACTAGAGAAACCACTATCAAGATACCATTGTTCTTCTTTATCCTGAGCATGAAGGGTTGTTTGAACTAACATTGATCTAGCCTTAACATTTTCCCTTTCATATTTCCTAGTTGTTGAAATTGCTTTTCTAGACTCAAGAAGCATCATTTTACACCATCTAGCCTTGTGCCCAAAATTATTGCATTTGTAACATATAATATCATCATCCATGAGAGGTGCAAAGGAATTGAAATTTCTATTGACATTGTTTCTTGCATGATGAATACAATGCATACAACTCTATGACCATATTTATTACAAGTAAAGCAATGACCATGGAAGAAATTATGTAACCTGTTTGGATGTCTTGGAGTTTGTGGTGAAGTAATCTTCCTCTTGTGATTAACTCTTATCCAGGGTTCTCCTTTGCTTTCTTCCTTTCTTTTATCCTTTGCTTGCTTATCCTTGTTTGAGGTTTCTGCTTTTTGAAGACTTGATTCCTCTTTCTGTTTCTCATATTCTGCATCTTGTAGTACCTTGGTCCTTTCAACTTCATTCCTTAGGTGGACAACTTCTGCTTCCAATATTTCACATTTTGTTTCCCTGGCTCTCAACAGATTTGTCATGTCCTGCTCAATCTTCTTTCCTTCTTCCACCCTAATCTTGAGTTCTGTGAGATTTTGTATAAGTTCCATCCTTGCTTCTTCATCTTCTTGAACTTGTTCCTTCAAGCTTGAATTCTTCTCTCTAAGTCTTTCCAATTTTTTGAGGGCAGCAAAGAATTCTTCTTTTATGTCAAACATAGTCTCTTCTTCATTTTTTGAAGTCATGTGTGCTACTGATGGATCCTCCTCCAAGTTGTTAGTCTTTTCACGGAGGGACCCACTCTGATACCAATTGAAGAACATGTGCTTATACTGAGAGGGGGGTGAACAGTATAAGATAAAATTTTTTGCTTTTTAACCCAAATAATAGCATCAACAATATTAAAGTAGTAAACATCACACAAAGCATCACACACATGAGAGACATGATTTTACGTGGTTCACCCAATGCGGGCTACTCCATGGAGAAAATATTTCTTATAAATTTTTCTCAAATAAATTCTCTTGGGAATCCTTTCCCTACAATGTTTATGGACCTCTGTCCAAAGGAGACACCAATCCCCTAAATCAAGTTCATGGATCTCTATCCATAGGAGAACTCCTTCTCCTCTGCTCTAGCTGGTGATCCTCTAGAAGACTACTGCTCCCACTACACTGGCTTGTGGATCTCTCTCCACTGAAGACTCTTGTCCCCACTCAGAAGACCTATCCTCACTACCCTGGCTAATGGATCTCTATCCACTGGAGACTACTATCCTCTCTGCTCTATCACCTCCAAATCTCTATCTCAAATCTACACTAAACATAATCCTTCAGTCTAGCACAAATCTACTCAATATCTATCTCTGATCTAGCACAAATCTATCCTCAAATATGCACCAAAATTTATCCTCAAATCTGCTCAACAAGTCCACATAGAACTTGCTTAAATCTGCTCAACAAGTCCACATAGAACTTGCTCCAATATGCTCAACAAGTCCACATAGAACTTGTCCAATCTGCTCAACAAGTCCACATAGAACTTGCTCCAATATGCTCAACAAGTCCACACAGAACTTGTCCAATCTATATTGTAAGCTTCCACAAAAGCTCACACAAAAATCAGTCCACAAGTCTCCTCAAAGACTTACCTCAAATCTGCTCAATTACTTTCAATCACTCTCTTAGAAACATAAGGAGAATTGTTAGAGACTCAATATGCTTCAAATTCAACTCAATGCTTCAATCACTTTCTCAACTCAATTTAGAATATAGAATAGTTTGTTTTATGGAACTTGAACAATCACTTCACACATCCACTTGACTAGGCTCAACCAACTCTACTCAACCAATCACTCAATGAAATAATCCTTTCTCACAAACCCTAGTCCAAGCATATAAACACCAACTCAAAATATTTCCAACAATGCTCAACCACAAATCTCACATAACAATGATACTCATGTTCTTTTCAAACCCTAGTTCAAGTTCTTTGCTCAACAACTCACTTCAACAACAATGCTTATAAAACAACTCTCACATAACAATGATACTCAAACCCTAGTTCAAGTTCTTCACTCAATCAATGGCTTCAACAACAATGCTTATAAAACAAGGTTTTAATAACAACTCTTTATTCTAGAAAACCTTGAAGCATTAACTCAACACACTCAATAGGAAAACCCTAATCAAGTCCTTTTCACTCCAAACTTATTTTTTAGAAAACCAATCAATCAACTTCAAATATGGAAGAATGTGCTCATACCTTTTTCTTGATGATTAAGGGATCTCATAAATCTGCCACAATCAAAACAACTTCTTTGCCAAACTCAAAGAGGTTAGAAGATAAATCTTTCTCACAATTTAATGCAAAAACTCAATTACACCTTATCACTCCATCTTTAAAAACAACCATCAACATACATAAAATATTTTCCAAATAACACCTTATAATCTCCCAATTAAAATAAATTTAACATCCACCAAAATTTAACTCAAAAACCTCTTTAATTAAATTTTAATAGCAAGAAGAACTTTGGCAAAAATCAAATCCACTTTCCTTATAACTCCTATAACATAAATCAATTTCCAAACAAACAACTTTTCATTCTACCCTTATAACTCCCTTTTACCTTAGGAAAGACTTTAGGCAAATAAAAATTTATTTAACAAAAATTACCTTTGCCACTTATGAGATTCGAACCCCCAATCTCTGCCTCCTCGTGCGCCCTAGCCATGGGCTAGACCACCGTGTGTGCTAGACGTACGCTTGGAACCCAAAGAGCACCTCGTGCTCTTTCTTCCAACCTTGGCGCTCAAAACGAGCGCATTCAAAATGTTTTCCTCCGCAACGCTCAAGACCAACATGCAAACAACCTCCACGTGAATCGATCGTGGATACTTCCACTCCCAACACCCTCACAAAATGTGTGCTACCAATGGACCACCGCATCCAATGGGAGTGAGGCTTAAGCCCTCCCTTTTTCATCTTTTCCTTGGCACTAAAAGATAACTCGAATTTGTCTTCTTCCTCAACGATTGCATGAATTATTCTCTCACTTGGTCGCATGAAATTTTAATCGATGAAGGTAAGTTTAATGCCCCTTTGGCATTCCTTTTATATATGAATTTCACCTTTTGTCATGGACGTCGGTGCTCCATTAAATTGATGACGTCGGTGCCTTCTTTAGACCTTTATAATTTATAAATTATTTAAATTCTAAAAGAATTTAAATTTTATAAATTATTTTATAAACCTTTGACTTTAATAAAAATTAAAGCCTTCTTGAGATAAACTTTAAACCTTTCTTTGTACTCCATGGGTTTGATGTAAATTATTCTGCCACCATGGTTTTAATAAAAACCTTAATTCTACCATCACAATGTTTAAGGAAGCCTTTATATCCTCATAATGGTTTTAATAAAACCTTTTAATTTTCCACCATGGTTTTAACACAAACCCTTATAAAACAATATTTTGACACCTTTTCTTCAACTCTTTGCATTGTTCCTGGTGGCAGTAATGATGTACTCCATGGTGTTAATGACAACTTCATGTGTTCACCTTGGCATCAATGACAACTTCTCATCTTGACATCAATGACAACTAAATGAGCTCAAAATGTCCAACATTGTAACCACTGGTACCACTCTAATGCTTCAAATTCAAAGTTAAAAAATGCCATAGTGATCCACAAATATTTAGAAACATTATGAAGTCTAAAAAATTGATCTACACGATATAGCCACCAATCTGCATTCTTGTCGTTGAACTTAGGAAAGTCCAACTTGGGCATCTTAGAGGGAGTATCTTTGTCAAGAAAATTTTAAAGGTCATCCTTATCCTTATGGATGCATTTCCCACAACCAAAAGATTCAATGTCATGATGCTCAAATACTTTTGGGTCATCCTTAATTTCTATCTCAAGATCTAAGAAGCGACCTTCAAAGTTGGATTTGGAGCAGAGATAGTCACCTCTCAATTGTTGTACCTCATCTAGTACACCTTGCATCATAGTGAGAAGACCAATTCGCAAGTTTATTTGCTCTAGAGTTTGGGCTTGGTTGACCCCTTTTGGTATCCATGAGTGTCCCCGATCATTTTGATGTGTTTTGAGCAACCCCAACTAACTTACTAAAAATAGAAGTGTATTTTTTAGGAGTTACTATTTATAGTAAGGATCCCAAAAAGTGCTTGGGTGTTATATATCAAAATGATCAGCTCAAAAATATGGTCATAATGAGCTATGTACCCCATCACTAATTTTGGACACCCCATAATGTTTTTATATACTATTTTTTTTATGAGTCTACTAGTGTGGTCGGTTTTCTCTAAAGGTTGGGTTCAAAAGTTAAGTTTGATGTTAGCCAGCTCTACTCTATCTATTTGGACTACTAACCACTCTTGACATTGTACTATCACCTGTATAATAAATACTGATATTGTTCAATGGTTCCCTATACTGACACTATCTATTTTTTTTTTGTCACTGACAACCATATAATTACTAACTATTATAGATAATTATACTGTGAATATTGATATTGTTTAGTGGTTCCCTGTACTGAAACTATCTGTTCTATTTGGTGACCATCAACTCTATAGTTATTGATTGTTATAGACAATTATTACTACCAACTAATAATCCTGATCTAATTTTTACTGAATTAAGACACTTGCAGACTCTACATTGACTATTTTTATTTTGTTTCCCAACTCTTTCCTTTATGCATGCCATTTATTTTGTGATAGGAAAGTCTCCTTTATATGCTCAATTTTTGTAGAAATTTGTGATTGTAGGGTTTACACAGATAAAAAAAATTGCAAGTGGATAGAACCAAGTACTCTAAGTTAGGGAGTATGTAATATCCACAGGCCCTATGTTATACTGTAATGATAAAAAATAGTGCTTGGACAAATATTTTAGGCCACTACTCAATGAGGATTCCACACATACCCTTGAGCACACTACCTACCTCTCTGACAGTATAGAAAGTTAATATTTTTGGATAATGTATCTGATGTACTATGGATAATACAAGGCCAAAAAATATTCCTAGGGCTAAAGGATTTTTAAATCATAGATGGTCTCCCTAAATACCCAAAGATATGTAGGAACTCACTTCTATACATAAGGTGTTGTCTAAGTCCTGGGTATTAAAGCCTAATTATGCCTCACTTCATTAGGCACTTTATGGTCTATCTAGCTTAGCCAATAATAATAGGTCCTCAATGATAATTTAAAGCCCTAGGCACAAGGTTTCTAACCTACACAACTATTGTAGAAAAAAAGAAATGATTGTATTTTTTTGCTAGTTTTTAGTAGTTTTTTTTTGTAAACAAAGTCCAAACAAAAAATATAAAAAATGAGAAAATTATACCGAATAGTCAGAATGGATAGCCATGAATTATCGCACTCATAGTAGAACTCGACCTTGGAAAACGCTCTAATACCACTTGTCAGGAACCTACTATTAAAAATAAACTCACACAAATGCTATAAATAAAATAAAGATTCATGAAATAACATAATATCACAATGCAAAAAGTAAATGCAAAATTAAACAATCTCACAACAACATAGAATCGTAGGCCTCTTTGAGGGGGTAACCTCATTCAATACTTCCATTATTTTGCAAAAATATGCAGTCATTCATGGATCTATGTCTTTTAAAGATAAACTTCATGCAACCCTAACCCTAAGCTCAAGAGTTGGCTTACATGCAAAATGCCACTTGAGATAGAATCTTCTACAAAATAGCAGTCACATTCCCCACTTGTCTAGGCACCTTACTTGCCACATACCACTACAAAATATAATAAAATAACATTATAAAGAGACCCTTACATTGGAAGTGAATCATTACAATAATCAATTTAGAATTACAAAATGGTGTTAGGATGGGGTCCTAACAAATACTAGCCAAATGATAACAAAATCATACTCTAAATGATAAGGTATGCATTCCCTTTTTTCTTGTTTGATCTTAATACTATGATTAAATTATGCAAGGTCCAGCCCCAAATGTACTCTGATAGGCAAGAAAAATAGTTTCAGACTACCATATTTTTAGGACTTGAAAGTATATCAGGCTCTATTTTTTGGTGCCTCCCACCTTAGTGGTAATACATATAGGTTTCTCCAAAAAGGCTCTAGAAAAAAGTAATAGAAAAAAATATTTGGAAAGGCATTAGAAACTATCTTGGAAAAATAAGCATGAGAATTTTCTTCTAATTAAGAAGGGAGGGAGGACACATCACCTCGAATATGTCATATCATTTATGATAAGTGCAATTATGGCAGATGTAGGTGCAATAAAAGTGGACACAGTAGTGGACACATGGCATAAAAATAGCCACCAAGATTTTGAAAATTTAAATTGTGTGATCAAAAATTAAGTCACACAAAGGGCAACTAGATGGAGTGATTTCCCATGCATAAAGGATAATTATAGGGATACGTGACTATCTAACAAGATGATTGATTATGGAATGAGGGAAAAAAGTAACTAATATGCATGTGATGCATGATAGACAATGAAAATGATGTGATGTTTTATCATCAACAGAATGGATGTGAAGTCAAGTAAAATCAAAAACTACACCACTTGGTCACTTTAGATTAGAAATTGGAAGAAACACCATTTAAAACTAATTATGAATTAGGTGAAGGCTACGAAAAATGGTAATCTTTGCATGCATGCAACATAAATCAATGACAGATTTTTTACCACCTTTGCCTCTACAACTTTGCAACCATTTTTTTTTAATTAGAATTGCGTAGAATTGATACCCTAATTTCTATTACATACATCTAACCAATATGGGTAGACAAAATAAGACCTAAATTAATGTCAATTGTGAAACTACTATAGTAGCAAGAAGTAGCAAATACTTTTCAAGCTACAAAGTGGTTGGATTTTCTTCATTTGTTTGATGGGTTCGATGTCATCCTCATAAAAAATTTCTAATTACCTTTGTGAAGGAAAGGCAATTCTCAAGGATGCCACAATAGAGGTAACAATTGAAACCTTGAGAAGAATTACTATGATTCCTTGCATATGTGAGAGATTTTCTATTTTATGGCCTCCATTACACGATGTTTTTAATTTATTTATGGAAGAGGAAGACCTTGCCCCAAAATATGATATGGTGGGTAAAAATATATGCAAGGGAATCATGCAAACAATCCATGGGATGCAATGGCCCTTTGGTTCATGCATTATTTCACTTGTGAAGGTCAATTCATTTTGGTTGTGGAACAACATTTATAAATTTTAATGCATTTGTGATATGGTATAGAAACCTTAAGCAAGAATAGACCTACCATACTTTCTATGTTCCTATACATACAATGGCCAAATGGGTGAAGGATGAGGCACGTCCCCTTAAACACCATGGTATTATTAAAATTATCTACAAATAGCATTTATTTTGACAAGAAGATAGAGAAAACCTATGATAGATATTATTGGATAACAAGTTATGTGCACTCATGAGGGCCAAGTGAATGGATGCTAAGAAATCATAACAAAACCCTACGGTAGGTAATTCCCAAAAGTATTTGCAAAGTGAAACAACATTAGAAGGATAAGAATCAATTCCTAAAACATCAAAGGTACAAGATAAACATACAATATAGAAATAACATGGAAATATAGTCCACCATCCTACAAGAGATAAGTCCTACCCTAGAGTAGGAAGAGAAGAAGAAAAATAATAGAAAGATAGTGGTAAAGGACACCAATTAAAGTGCAATAACACAAGAGGTGGTCATGATAGAAGAATATATAGAGAATGAAACTCTAATTTTAGAAGTTTCCAAAAGAAAATGAAAAAACAATTGGAAGAGTTGAAGGCTAGGAGATTATTCTAGGAAAAAGAAAACTTGTTTGCCTATATGAAGGAAGCATTGGCCAAACTCATGAGACAACAGAGTCACCTAGGAATTCCAAAAACCCTAACAATCATAGAACATGGTAAATAATCTGAGGAAATGAAAAACTCATTGATAGCCTCCATCATTCAAAACCTGAAGGATGGTACAAAAGAAATAATAATTGTGAATGAATAACATCTGGGAGAAGCACCAAAACTGACATTAAAAAATGCTCAAGGAGCATAGTAGGAGACTAAAAATCATAATGATAGTGGATTGTTGATACACGATGAAGATTCCATTTTACACGAAGAACAAGAGGTGCAAATTGATCCTTTAGAGGCCCCTAATCCTATAGTCATTATTCCTAAAATATGATAAAATTGGATGTTCATAACATCGTCATTGAGTGGTGGAAAAAAATATGCTTAGCTAGAGTAGAGTGTATAATCCCTCAAACATTTAGAGGAGAAAAATAAAAAATTAGAGACATAAATTGTTGGGCTATAAATAAAATTTGAAGCAACCTATAACATTACAGAACAAATATTGTAGTATAAGCAACTAGCAAGTATTTATAGTTTGTTTTTACAAGAATAGTTCGTTTGGTGGAAGCTAACTAAATTGTACTTTGGATTAACTCATGTTAGCTTTTGATGCTTAATACTTAATGAGAGATCAACCACAAGGTATAAAATGAGCATGCAATATTAAATATATGATAATGGCAATATTCTAAGCATGTAAAACTCATGAGAAACTTCTATAACTACTCATAAAACAACCATTAATGAAAGCTCACGAAAATATTACATTGATAAAAATGGAGGTCTCAAACTCTCCATATTTCTTACATGCTCTACATTGTATCTACTACTACTCTACTCAATGCTCTCTACCTTCTCTCTATCTCTCTCTCCAAATGCTCATACAAAGGCCAATATATAATGGATGTGACTCTTGGCCTTCCATATTTTCATATTCCTATGACTCTTCATCTTCCTATTCTATAGACTCATGTACACATGGACAACATGCACATTTACATCATTGCACATTCTAATAATACTTGTGCATTTATTACATTGCATAAAGTAACTACTCAAACCCTAATCTAAGATTCTCTCCTAATATAAGGATGTACCCAAGATGGTACATTAGCATGTACCAAATAATGTAATATATTCCAACATCCCCTTGTATTACATTATTTGGTTATTGAAGACTTTAGTCTTCAATATGGATCTTCATGTTCTTCAACTGGATCAGGTTCATGTTCTTCTTCTGGTTCAGTCTTCATCTTGTTCTTGGAACTCATGTTGTCTTTTCTTGTTTTCTTCATTTCATCGCTTGTCTGTGTTTCAAGGTTTTTAATATGATCTTCATCCTTGAATTTTTCTAAGTAGCCTTGATGAACAAGAGATCTCATTATCTTACAAGTC
This sequence comes from Wollemia nobilis, assembly GCA_028583015.1. NCBI lineage: Eukaryota > Viridiplantae > Streptophyta > Pinopsida > Araucariales > Araucariaceae > Wollemia > Wollemia nobilis. The sequence goes on from JAQPPZ010000030.1 coordinate 3,551,145, forward strand.
ATGAGTGGATCAGAATTAATCCATTTTCTTTCCTTTGGCTCTTTAGATGACCTATTCTCTTGTTCTTTAGAAACTTCAAACTCAAACTCATTGTTAGTAGATGCTTCAGAAATAAGAACTTGAAAGAGACAATCTAGTCTGAATATTAATATCTCTTCAAATATTTTGTAGTACCTATCTTTATAGTAGCAAAAAAAGAATGAGTGAGATTTTCCTCCACAATATTTACATGGATGGAGATTCCAACAGTTTGCTTTCTTATGACCTATTTTATTGCAATAAGTACAATATGAAGATGTCTCTACTTCTTTGTTACTTGTCTTTGAAATTTTGAGTTCATCCATTTCCTTGATGAAATAGTAAAACCATTTATGTACAATTGAAGCTATTCTATATTTACTTCTTTTGTAAGTCTATAAGTCATATTTTTTATCAATATCCTTTCCTACCTTTTGAGAATGATTTTTGAGTTTATTCTCCAAATTTCCATTAATATGATTGCCATCAATTTCTTCTATCATATTGTTAGAGGATGTTTCTATAGTATCTACTCTTGCCAAACTGTCAATTTGTGATTTTCCAAAAAACCTTTTAAGCCATATTGGTTCTTCTCTTTTGCTTTTCATATTGTCATTCCTTGAATTAAGTATATCTCTAAACCATTTTGGTTCCTTGAATCTTGTATACTTAATAAGTTCTTCCATTGTTCTTCTAAGGTAAATATTTGTTGTAACTCCTTAGTTTTGATGTAAAAAACTCTACAACTTTGAGGTTGACTACCTTATGACTCCCTAGTTTTGAGTATATGATCAAGTTTGATATGATCTTTTCAATTCTCAAATTTTGTAGAATACCTTGTATCTACCAAATATTTTGAATATAATATGGCATTGATAAAATACTTAGCTTTCTAGATTTTCCTTTGAGTTGAATCCCTTTTGTCTCCCTAATGTTCAACTTCAAGACAAGCACTTTAATTCTCCCTATAGAAAGCTAAAGATAATTTTGATGCACTTTTAATTTTGATAAGGTTCTCTATTTTCAAGACCTTTAAGTTGGATTCCTTATGTCTCATTAATTTAAGCAAGAGACTAATATCAAATGTAATTTCTAACTTTTCAATAACTTTATGTAGTGCTTCAATTTTTAATAGTAAGATTTCTAAATTTCAAGAACCTAAATTGGTGTTGAACTCCTTATAACTCCCTAATTAGAAATTTAGAAAATATAGGTATTTGCAAATTTAATATTTCAATTTTGATGTAGAAAACCTTATTCCTCCAAGTTAAATTATTTGCAAATATTTCTATGCTTGAATTTCAAATAATGCAATTTCAAAAAGCTTTCAAGTTAAATCCTCCTTACTTCAATAGTCTTTCAAATCAATCAATAAATCATCTAAGGTTATAATTTACCAATTCATTTCCTTATATCTCCATTCACTTAATTAATCTTAAGCATAATAGATTAACTTAACCTTAGTATTGATAAACCTTATATCTCCTTGACCTTTATGAAATGCAAATAGATTGAATATTAATATACCTTCTTGGAGATGAAGTGCTACGTAATGGTCTGCTACTCCTTTGACTGCAACTTGCACTCTAATTTTGGTGTTGTTCTCCTTTCAATCTTCAATGCTTTACATGATGTCCTTTCATTGCATTTATTGCTCTCCCTTGTATATGGTGCTATTTTAGACTTTGACTATCCTCCTTGTATTTTCTATATGCGCTCTGACTCGTGAATGTTCTTAATATGTACGTTGTAGATTGTTTGGGCTTCTCCAACCTATCTATATTCTTCTTTTCATGTGCCACATGGCACTCAACATCTTCTTTAGGTATTTCTTTTGCTACGTTACTTCTACCTAGTTTGGTGATGCTATGACAGCATGGGCGTTACCTTTGACAAGTGTCTTCCTTCCTCAAATGTGCTCCTAATTGGCTTGAAGTATTTTCTTCCCTCAATGATTATTGGTACTTCCTTTCCTCTATGCCAAGTGGCATCCAACTTCTTCCAGGTTCTTAACCAAAGTGCCAAATGGTGGCTACGCTCCTCTCAATGCTTGCATTCAATTTTATAATGTCTTTGGTGCTCAAACTTGCTTGCCCTTCCTTAACGCTCATAATATCTTTTGCTACTCGATAGTTGTAACTTCCAACATACGTACTTTGTAACTCTTCAATGCTTGTTGGCCCTTCTTTACTTCTAATGCTTGGTGGTGGCTCTTCTCCATCAATGGTTGCTCCTCTTCTACGGTGGTGGCTCCTCCTATGGTGGCACTTCAATAACTCTTCCTTGGTGGCATTTTCATCCCTAGCTTCTCAACGTTGTTCGACCAGATATCCAAGCTTTTTCACTTGGGTAAAATCTTTGCTTTTACCTCCTAAAACTTGCACCCTTATCCTTGCTTTGGCTCTATCTTTTCCAATGCTTTGTCTTTTCTACGTATGTCCCTTCAATATCTTGATTGCCTTTGTTTGAAATTGCACTAATGCTTCGCTTTCCTTTGTTCTTTGTGAAGCTTGGTTTCAGGTGCTAAACATGGTGTACTTCACTTCCCTGTGCATGGCTCATAGACTTCTTCTTACTCAACTTGTCTATGTAAATGACACTCTTTATTTCTATGTTCGACTTGGCTTTGTAAATGGTGCTCTTCTAGGTGCTTAACTTCAATAGAGCTTCATGCTCTTTTGTTGTCACATCTTGCTGACTTAACGTTGTGCTATGGTGCCTTCCTTGATGTTGGTAATGGCCCTTTCTCCTTTGCAATGGTGTTATCTCCTTTGGATGGTGCTTTCTCCCTTTTGCAATGTTGCCTTTACTTGTAGGTTATGGAGTATAACATTGGATATCTTCCTTGCACCTTAAATGAGCAATAATGCTCTTCAATAGCTCTGAAAACTAGATTTTTGTTGCACCAAACTTTCCTTCTATTCATTGGCTGAATAGAGATGCTTCTCAATGTAGTAGCATTCCTTTGCTATCTTCTTTTGGCTGAAATTTATTTTACCTTCTAATGCTTCTATTTCTCTATTCAACATTCACTATGTTATATCTCCTTATTACTCCTTTCAAGCAATACTTTTAACTCAACTTTATGTTGTTTGTGTTTTGCAGGTTCCAAGATAATAATGATGTCTCCTTTCTTGGCTTGGAGATACTTAACTCAAACTAGCTTTTGCTCCTTAAATAACTCTAATATGGTGCTCCCAAAAACTTTATAATAATACTTAAATAATGAACTTTCATAGCACCACTTTTACGCACCTTTTGACCTCCTTTGTAGCTAGTCTTCTTGGTGATTTGGTTCACCTATTTGCTGCCCCAAATTTGTGAAATTTGTAGCTCTTCCTTTCTATTCAATTGTTGCTTCAAACTTATCAACTTTGCAGCTTCAATTCCTTTTTCTTTGCTGCCCTAAACTCCTCTAATTTGTAGCTTCCAATGCTACCCTTATTTTTCAATTTGCTAGCTTAAATTACTGCCTATTTCTCCTTCAACTGTGTTGTCCAAGAATGTATATTTTTGCAGCTATAATGTTGTCCAATATGCTACCTTCAACTTCTAAAATTTTCAGCACCTTTCTTTGACCAAATGTTGTCCAATGCTCCTTGCAAATCTGCCTCAAAATTCTCCAAAATGCAACTATATTTTCTCCTTTTAATGTTGCCCAATATTACAGTCCAAATATCTTGATTTATTGCTCTCAAAACTCTAATTTCTTCTCCTTATCTTGTTATCCAAGAATCTCTTCTAACTTCTCCAAATTGCTACCTTCTTTTGTTATCAAGCCTTCCTTCAATTGGTTTTTCAAGGGCTCTTCAAAATCTACCCAATTCTTCTTCAAATTTCAGCTACTAGTCACCTTTAATTTGTTGTCCTGTGACTCTTCAATTTCTGCTGCAAAATCAGCAATCTTCTCTTCCACAAATCAGCCTTCAAAATTTTAATGGCAGTCTTCAAATTTCTCAAATCTGGTGGCCTCTTCTAGCTCCTTTCTCCTTCAATCTTCTTGTCAAATTTTGACTTCAAATCTAGCCTCTTTCACTGGCCTCTTTCTCAAGAATCTGAATGTCTTGAGATCTTCAAAAATCCTTTTCAAAATTTGGCAAACTTCTTGCCAAATCCTTCTTCTTTTTGGGCTTGTTTTCAGATGGTGACAATTGTCCCAAATTCCTTTTTTTAGGAGTTATTCCTTCTTGCAATCTTCTACCTTGAGCTTTCTTCAAATCTTTTCCAATAGGGCTTCTTCTAGCCTTCTTCTTCTTTCTCCTTCCAAGTTTACTTGAGACCTCTTTTCTTGGGTCTTCAAATTCTGCAACTTCAAATATTCAATAGGACTTTTCCTAGTCCTTCTCTATCTTCAATCTTCAATATTCTATCTTCCAAATCTGGAAGTTCTTCAATGGGACCTCTTTCTTGGGTCTCCTCCTTCTAGAGTTGCTTTCTTCTTTCTTCAATATATAATCTGTAGTCTTCAATATTCTATGGGGATCTCCTTCTTGGGACTCCTTGATCTCCAATATTCAATAGGGCTCCTTTGGCCTCTTCCTCTCTTCTCAATCTTCAATCTTCAATTCTACAAATTCTGCAATGGGACCTTTTTCCTTAGGCCTCCAAATTCTTCAATCTTTGACTTGTTGCTGCAAGTATTGGATTAATTCCAAAGAAGATATTCTTCCTATCTCTTGTAGGAAGCTTCCCAACTTTATTTGAATCAACTCTTCTCTGCAACAAAATATTAGAAGATAATAATGCAAATTCTTCAAATCTAAAAATAATGAACTTCACTAGTTGATTTGTCAAACTAGTGGAATCAATGTTGAGTCCTAGTCTTCACAAGTTTTTCTGCAACTCTGTGGAAAGACTCTAGCCAAAAAGCAATTTCAAAAATTCTGAAAATGAGATCTTCCTATCTCCTCTCAATCTCTCTTGTGGCTCTCCCTATCTCCTATCAATCTACCTTGTGCTCTGATACCACTGTTAGCTTTTGATGCTTAATACTTAATGAGAGATCAACCACAAGGTATAAAATGAGCATGCAATATTAAATATATGATAATGGCAATATTCTAAGCATGTAAAACTCATGAGAAACTTCTATAACTACTCATAAAATAGCCATTAATGAAAGCTCATGAAAATATTACATTGATAAAAATGGAGGTCTCAAACTCTCCATATTTCTTACATGCTCTACATTGTATCTACTACTACTCTACTCAATGCTCTCTACCTTCTCTCTATCACTCTCTCCAAATGCTCATACAAAGGCCAATATATAATGGATGTGACTCTTGGCCTTCCATATTCCTATGACTCTTCATCTTCCTATTCTATAGACTCATGTACACATGGACAACATGCACATTTACATCATTGCACATTCTAATAATACTTGTGCATTTATTACATTGCATAAAGTAACTACTCAAACCCTAATCTAAGATTCTCTCCTAATCTAAGGATGTACCCAAGATGGTACATTAGCATGTACCAAATAATGTAATATATTCCAACAACCCATACTCTGAAGACACCATAAGAAATTCTAGTGGAATATAGATCCAACACCCCATAATAGAAATATTTGCTCAATAATTTTTTTTTTGACAACTTTATAGTGACTAAGGACAATACATTTTTCCCCAACAGATATGTTGGGGATGTTCAACTAAGAGCCTTTACCTCTATGTTATATAATCAAATTCATCGAAGAGATATGGCTATAGAGTATGCAAGTAAGGAATCTACAAAGGGATTGTAGATTATATTTGAGTATCTTAATGCCCCTACAGTCATTAGTAGGCATCTTGAGCTAGTGATCAGAGTAGACATCAGACGTCGATATGTGATTCACTTGAAGGAAAGAACCAAGTAGTTTCAAGAATTTTGTGAATCCAATTTTTAAAAATCTAAGGAAGCCTACAAGAGGATATGGGAAAAGGTATCCACCATGTTGAAAAAGGGGGGGACAATTTCACCCACTAATATTAATTGGTCACATTATCATGTATTAAATATTATCTCCATCATCTATACTATTGAGTTTAGGTGAATAGAAATGATATTTAGGCCTCCTCTTATTATAAATCCCATACCTCATCATGATGCAATAAGATCCCCAAGTCAAACAACATTCTTAGCCTAGGTCCATGATATGAAAGAATGCTTAGATAAAAAATTCACTCCTAAGATGGCTGAGAATACCAACTTGAGTGCAGATTTAGAGCAGTCATTTACATGAGGACATGCAAACACTCAAGGAGGGTGGAATCATGAGGCCTAATATTATCTCATCTAACAGGTGCTCTAAGTTATTTTCTTGCATTTTTTTAGGTTATGTGTAGTTTAATAATAGAACTCTCTATATTTTATCATGATGTTTGGATTAAATAAGTAAGAAGAGGTGAATAGCATTTCTTAGTTGGCATTGGAATGATTTTCATATTTCTTATGGTTGTTTTCACTAATAATTATGGGGTTGTAGAATAATTTCTCTATACTACAAGTTTTGAAGCATGTTCCTGAGCACGTTCTAAATTATTTTCATGCTTCAAAAGAACATCGAGTTGAAAAGGATACACCAAAAATAGAAAGGATGCTAATGTGGGAATATTATATGGATACTCTATTTTGCAAAGGAAAATAGATTAGAATAAATAATTCATAATTTGGGTTGACCAATTGAATAGAGGTTGTTCACGATAGCTAATGTTCCAACAAATACGTTGATAATTAGATCAAATTTGGCACTCTTCCCAACATGAATCAACCAATGAATACCTACAATTACTATTTGTTTAAATTGTTATAATAATCATGGAATAACCTGAGGCAGAATTTGTTGTAAGAAATAATGTTGTTAATTTTTGTTCCTAGGAAAGTGGCCTTGCATTCTGGTAGGTATCATGATACTTAATACTATACTAAAAAAATTCAAGGGGTTATATAGAGACAGATATAGAAGATAGTTGTTGAACCAAAAGACTATTATAGATTGGATTTCCAGTATTTTTGCAACTATAATAAAGAGTATGTTTTGTTAAAATATGTTATTATGCAATTAAAGTAACGTAGTTTTGATTTAATTCTCCTCTTTATCAGAAGAGGATCAAGGACCCACTCTCTCACTTTGATAAAGATATATTTCCTAGTATGTTACTATTTTTAGTGTGTTGTTAGAATAGTATTATGTTTCTAAACTTTCTTATGCATTTATGTGGCAATTAGAAATTAGCCAAATTAAGTGTTGTGATTTCATTTCAATATTGTTTTACTTTCTATTATTTACTTCCTACAAGATTCTATTATTTTATGTTGTTATTTCAATTCTATATTGCTTTAAGTTTTTATTAAGAGCTTAGAAATTTATCACCTGGAATATCTCTTATAGTAATTAGTGCATATAACCATAGGATGCCATCCTAGATTAACAATTTAAAGTAAAGAGGATTAACAAGCATCAACAATATGGTTCATAGATAAAACAAAAACTTAGATCATGACAAGTATTATCACATAATTCACTGTTACATTGCATAGTCATTACATTCTTTGTACCCCCTCAACCACTCACATGGTGACACATGGTAATTTTTTAATCCATTGCAAGTATTGAAATTTTAAAAAAATCAAAGGTTATGGAGGCAATTTTTATTATTATAGGGCATAACTTTTGCATATGAAATTATTTTAAACCTATCTTTTTTCAGATCATATGGTTTTTCAAGATCTCTACATTGGTGGTATTATTTATAGTTACAACTACTTATAGATTTTTTATTTTGATAAAATAATTATGGATCACCATTTGTCTTTATTGAGTGGTCCAAACTATGTTATCTAAAAGATTAAATATTGAAGCTCTACTTCAAATAAATATGTTGCGCAAATATATGAATGAGGATCCTTGTGATATTAATTTTGAAATGGAGTCTATAGTAATACAGGTATGTTATTGCTCTTCATGTTGATAATGTATATGAAACCCATGTTAGCAACACAATGAATCCTTAAGTGTTGCTTGAAAAAATTAGGGGTTGTGTGATTGAATTGTTTCCACAAAAATTAGTACGTTGGAGGTTAATATTGCAACCTTTTCCATTGAAAATTTTGATAATATTAATAAGTATAATAATCAGTTCAAGAAACTACAAAAATACATATGAATTGCAAGAGAACTACCTAAGAAGAGAAGAGGAGTCTAAAAAGCATTGGATAAGGAAAAGAACACTAAATTGCTCAATATAGTCTTCAATAATATGTTAGAAGCATATGAGATAGTTGTTTTTTAGATGTTTCATGTGTACTTTCCATATTCTCCTACACCACCAATTGATTAGGTAAGTCATTTTTGCACCATCATACTAGAAGAAATAGATGTAAGTAAAATTATATTTTCAACCAGGCTCATGCAAAGGAAATCATTACCAATGTCCAGAATGATAAAAATCCAAACCATAATGAGAATCCCAAGAATCCTTTCAATAGGCCTACCTGTAATTTTTGCAAAAAGGAAGGTCATAAGATAGTTTTGTAGAAATTAGATCAAGAAACTTGAGAAAACAACAAGAAAAAGGGTGTTGATGGTGCTCTCTTTTATACACAAGATGAGGATAATTTTGATGGAAAAATCTCACAAGTGCATGTAGAAATTTATACTATATGTTGGATATCCAATTTTTCATATGAGTGGATTACAAATTCAGAGGCAATAAGGCACATGATGAAGCACAAACATATTCTACAAGGCTACAATAAAGCACATGCAAGGGAATGTGTTATGATTGAAGATTATTCGATGTTGGATATTTACCCTTTGATGAGGTACTTCATGTTCCTAATGTTGGCCCTAACATTTTTTCCATTTATCACATTACTCATACAAATAAGAAGGTATAACTTTGGCTTGACACACACTGGTAATTAAGGATATATACAATGGATTCAAACCTATTGCTTTTGGCTATTGTGATGATTCTAACCACATGCATAAATTAGGAGAAAAAAATAGCTGCCAAAATTGTAAAAATATTAAGTGTTGTAAAGTTGTTGGATTAATCTAGGATCGAGAGCAACCCAAATCCACTGATGATGATGAAAAAATAACAACAACCAATATATTCTTAGTGGGGGTGGACAATGATCAAGTCAACACAATATGAAGATATCCCGAATTCAATTCAAATGAAGGGTCATCAGTTAGAAAAGTGTTTGGCTCCATAGAATTCAATATTAGATCAAACAAAGAGAGAAAAAAGGTAGAATGCATAAATATTCCAAACCTGCATCAAATCTAAAATTACAATCATCAAGGCTGTGAAACCCCAAAACCAAGATCCATGAATAAGAATATGGTCAACCTTCATGACTAGCCCAAAGCCATTCCATCCCAAGCGATGATGTCAGACTCCCCCGAGACCATGTTTGAATAGTGAATATGTACAAAGAGCCTAGAAGCACCTAAACCTAGGATGTAAGCTCAAACCCACAGCTCCTCTACAAAGGATGGCATCGAGGATAATAATGAAGCTAGGTTTTAAAAACATCAGCTAATGCCACTCTAGATCTTCACCATCATAGTGTTTGCTAGTTGTTTACAATCAAAACCTTAATAATGCAACCAGTTTCAAGAATTTTTTGTAGATCAGCAAGCCAAACTCAAATGCAGACACATAATAAAATCTGAACCATTCATGCAAGCTTCTATAACTTTCTATATAGTTGTATACAACTATTTTTCATAGCTTAATATAAATCTTATGCTACAAGATTCAAATGAGCAGTCTATGTATATGAGTTTAGATCTCATTCAAAGGGTTGACTTTGTAGTCTTTTCTTGGTATCGCATTGTAATTAAATATTAACCAATGAAGTGGTAGTTGTTTGGTCTCCATTATTTTTATGTTTACAAGTTTTATATGAATAATATTTCTAAATATTTTTTGTTACATTGTATTGTTGATTTATTCTATTAAAGTAGTTCTATTTTTTAATTACCTATTGGATTACTAGCATTTACAGTCCTAGGAATTACCCATTGGATTGCTAGCATTTACAATTATTTTTGTTACATTCAATATTTATTTTATTCTATTAAAGCAATATTCTCTTTGCCTATTGGATTGCTAATTGTGTGAATCCTTAGAATTATTAAGATGGATATAATGAACTAAATGAACCTATACATGTAATTACTAATGGTTGATCTATTAAGTGCCATGAAATGATTTAATAGTAGATTATTTTGTGAGATCTAATTTTGTTACACTATACCTTGCCCATGTTCCTTACTTACTTCTTTCTCTTTACTCTTTTTCTTACCCATTTCCCAAAAATGCTAATTGAAAGGAGTCAGCCTTCTTCAAAGGTTGAAACAGAGGGTAACCTTGTTTCAACCAATTACTATGCTTTGGCTAAGATCAATGGGTGCAACACCTTTCCACAACAATGGCAAATTTTAGTCCAATAGTATAGTTGTTTCAGGCATGCTTGGTGGGACAAAATCAATTATTTCATCTTGTTTTCCTAGAGTATTCAAGATTTGATGGATAATCTTGACCTCATTGGTTGAGATTATATATTCATTTGGTGACTCCCATTTAGAGGTAGAATCTAGAAAAATATAATCATCAATTTCATAATTCACCTTGAACATTAGGTGTAGTCTCATTTATTTTTTAAAGTGGCCATCAAATTTCATATGTCTATGAGGTAGAAAATAGTCCAATTTTTGTTGACCTAGGCTTGATGTCCCAATAATATTGCCCATATTGGTATGATACAGGTCCCTTAAACATACCAATCCTTCATGAGATACCTAAAATTACCTTTAAAACCCTACCTACCTGTGAAGACAAGGAGAAAACTGCATTTTAACATTGTCAAGACATAGCCTTCCAGCTATTATTCATAATATTGTGTTTGAAGATGTAATGATCGGGTTACTAATTATTTCTTTCAAGGGCAAGATGTTACTATGGTATAAATACTTGGAGAATAGAATTATTTTCACATGGGTTGATTTAGTCAAAGATCTTATTAATGAGTTTGATAATCCTAAATATCCTTTTCGATTGCTTACTCAATTCTCGTTTATTAAGAAATTTTCTCATGAAAACATCTTTGACTTCAATGTCCATTTTAAAATAACTTGGAGGAGAATCCCCTAATATTTCCAACCCTTCCCATATCAAGCATATATTTATTATAATAATGCTTTTCATCCTAATCTACGCATACTCATTCAACAATCCAAAGAAAAAGTATTCCTCTATATTTTACAAAAAGTCATTCATGCTGAAAATATGCTAAACATAGCAAGCAAAATCTCTCCTAGAGATACCATCCCTCCTTTTGATTTTTTCACGAGTCCATATCATATACTACTTGAGAATATTGAATCATGTTGAATTCAAGTCCCCAAAATCAATAACAAGTCTATAGCTCAAAAGGATTAGCTTCAAACAAAACATGAGTTAAGAGCAATGATTCAAAAGTTGATTGAAGATTTTAAGAAAATAGCGGAAAGACTCTCACGGAAAAAAAGAGATTATCCTAAAAATGCTAAGCCAATGTTATCACAACCTTACTGACATATCAGTCTAAGACCTCCTATTAGTACAAAATGTAATTTTAAAAAAGGAGTAGAATAGGATGTAAACTATGATAGAAAATAAAAGAGTGATATGCATATTCCAATTGAACCTTCATAACATAATTATATTAATATTAAGGTAGAAATTTCAATCCAAAGAGCTATGTAGGGACCCTCATGGGAAGATAATGTGATAGCCTTCAATATAACACCCAAACAAGAATATTAGGGAGAGAAAAATTTCATAGACAGTCAATGAAAATGTTGTAATAACAACTACACTTTATTTCCAGAGACTTAAACAATGAATGAAGAAGACCGAGCATGCACTCAATTTTTTATCCCATGAGCAAAATATTTAAATCATATAAGGGTAGAGTCCTATAAAAAATTGTATTTTCCAGTTATGATTTCAAAACAAAGAGTAGAAATAGTGGAGCAATTCTATAATCTATTTAGGAACTTTGTTCTAGCACCTAGAGTTTTAAGGGAAGACTTGTTAATGGCTGAAGAGGTAGACTTGGTTAACATTTCCATTGAGAAATCAAAAGGAAATAGTAATGTACCTGTAGAAGGCAAAGCCTTAAATATTTTATAAATCCATTCTACTCCATTTTATTTATCTCTTTTTTTGGAAAGATGTATATTACACAACTAAGATTTCAATGATGCCACTAGAAATTTATAAAAATTTGGGGTTGAATGTAGATATGCTACAAATTGAATGGCTATATTTCAAGGGAAAATTTATTAAAAGAATAGGTATTTTGAAATACTTCCTTATGATGGTATGTGGACACCTAGAATTGGTTATCATCTAAGACATAATGGTTGTTGATGTACCCCCGTCGCTCACCATTTGTTTGTTTGGAAACTTCCTAAAATAGGTTGGAGGATATCCAAACAAAAGCTAAGATCAAATGATAATCCCAAGGGTCAAGAGGATAATCAAAATATCGAATCATGGCCTACATCCTTTCCACATTGAGAACTATGAAGAGAAAGAAGCAAGCCTCTTGAAGGAAGTCATACATAATAAAAAGGTAAAGGAAAATGATTTATCGAGAGCAGATATAGCCCATTCAAAATAATATCATCTATACTTTGATTATGGTCCATGATATTATTCAGTAGTTATTTTTACTCTTCATTGGGATACAAAGGATTCCAATTTTCCTTGGTTCTAGGCAACAAATCAAAATAAACTAGCAAAAGAAGGAAATAAACAAAAGGTAATGAATTGAATAGAACCCTGGATGAGGAAGTACCCACAGGAAGGGTTATAATATTCAATATTCAATTGGGTTAAGCTCAGTACAAAGTGAAGTGTTATAATGTTCACACATGGCTAGAATACGAGACCTTCAAAAGAGAAATCAATATCAAAATGGACTCCAAGAAAGATTGAGAGCAACTCTATATTGTTAAAAACCAAACACGAAGAAAATTTTAAAATTGGTATCATATGGCCTGGGCAATGTAGATTCACAATATAGTCCAAAATGAATCCTCCAAGCCATGCATGGGCAAGCATACCACATTTTTGTGTACATAGGCAACAAGTAAATAAAATAGTTGATTTTCACTATGATGAATATAGTAATAGCAAGATCATGTGTGAGCATGGTTCTTACATCAATTTTTACATAAGATATGATATATAAGAAAAAGAGATCACTATAGCAAATAATTGTGACTTGATCAAACCAAAGGCATAGCAGAATTTTGGTTGAATAAATGGAGAATTGAATTTGAAAAAAATTATTTTTGCCATCAAAAATTTAATATAGCACTTTTCACACTTTCTCGTAATCTCCCTCCACCATTAATACAGTCACTCCATAGCCAAATTGAAAAGAACATAATAATTCAAAAGCGATAAGTAATGCACCTAAAAATATGACATAGCATGAAGTAGAACAAACGCAACCCATGTAGGCAGAAAAACACATCATACTATATCAAGCATGATGTTAGCTGAATGGAAAGCAGCCAAAAAAGAAGTATCTTAGTTGACATAAAATGATATATGAATAAACATTTCATGGAAGACCAATTTTTTTGAAAAAATTACTCAATCAAGAAGTACAATTCTATGGATATCAACTAACAAAACCATCATTCAAGACTCAATTCTATATAAAGCTTGTTATGCAACATGATTTGAAATAATACATTCTCAAAATAAATATGAGTTCAAAGGTGCAAGCAAAGTGTAAGGACTCATTTTCCTATCCATCTCCGAGATTATATATATACATATACCTAACTCCTACATTACATGAACAAGGTTTGAGAAACCCCTATCCCCACTACTTACATAATTCTTTTAATGTAGTAGTGTTAGGATTTGGTCATCTTGAGCTTCCTATCTCCTATCCCCATTATTTACATCATTCCTTTTATGTAATAGTGTTAAGAGTAATTCAACTTGAGCCATACTCCTCCCCTTATGGCCCACTCATTCCCTTTTATGTCTTTTAAAAAGGTGAGTACTAATCTTCGCTTCTCTACACACGTCAATCTATGCAATAGTTCTTAGCACCTCAACCATATTCCTCATCTTAGAAAATGACATTTGGTCTAGTCTAAGTGTTCATCTAATAACTTTTATTAGCGATACTCAGTAACATATATCTCTACACATGCTTCGAAGGGACTACATTGGTGCACAACGACATACCAAAACCCCTCTTTCCCTAATGGTTAATTTTATGATTAAAACAAGATATATGTTAGACTAAATATCCATATGGTCGCGACTCTCCAAAAGGTTTGTTTCAACTAGAAACTTATTAAGAACAGTGGTAAAACATTAAGTCAACACAACTTCCATCAACCATTCTTAACAAACCATTATCCAATGTTAAACTAATCATTAAGTAACCATTTATTGAAACTAAAATATCTAGTTGACCATCTATTCATAAATGATTCACCATAATAATAGTTTAATGATGACAAGTCAAATTCCTCTAACAACTCTCAATCTAATTCTAGCAAAACTCGAATTGGAATACAAGTTACAATATTGTAGAATAAAGGTTACATATTTGACTCTCGTTATAATGGCGTTCTTCTTCCAACAAAACTTGGCTAAATCTATTTACATCAGTGTCTCCCCATTCGGTTCTCCATACTGGATAAGATATTTGTAGCTCCACAATAAAATAAGATACAACATAGTATCCAATTTTAACTAGGTCAAAACCAAACCATTATTTCACTTTTCCCTGAATAGGTATCCATTCACTTCTTATCACCGCTCCATTCTTTCAGGCAATGTCCTCGACTACCAAACATTCCACGGAATCCATCGATAATAGGAATGCCATATACAAGGATTAGAGTCGACTCCCATTCATTTAGAAGTTGCACTTCTATTTAAAAACCCTTATTATCATAATATACAATTCCAGATGCATCTATTTCTTTTATAT
Source organism: Wollemia nobilis (assembly GCA_028583015.1). Classification (NCBI taxonomy): domain Eukaryota; kingdom Viridiplantae; phylum Streptophyta; class Pinopsida; order Araucariales; family Araucariaceae; genus Wollemia; species Wollemia nobilis. The sequence continues at coordinate 3,566,190 of JAQPPZ010000030.1, forward strand.
AATTAATAAACAATCAAGTATGATCTAGTTCCACATATAGTATTTCTTCAAAGACAACAGTTTCAAACATATTTTAAAACCACATTAATTTTACCAATGATAATTAAACTACACATGGATTCAATCAATAGAATAATCCTAGTTCCAAATACAGTATTTCGTCAAACACAGTAGTTTCAACATAATTCAATATCACATTTAGATTCCAGAGATCAACTACATTGTACATACATATATACTTAAATCCCTCTTCCAGCAAGGACGTCTTCCTCATTTATATACACAGATAAACATTAGATCCTTACTTTAATGTTGCGAATATAAAGCAAGCAATCAATGTTTCTTAGGAAAACTAACTTCTCATTCCCTTTTATTTTAAAATATAGGAAACATATATCAACTCTCATAGTAGACAAAATTTCAAAATTATTGTATTCCCTATATTGTCAATATCAAGGGAACTAAGTTTTTATTTTCCAAATGTAGCATGTCTTTACCTATCTTTAACAAGACAAAAAATCATCATAAAAACACTTAATCAACCATTTATCCTATTTAAGGATATCCAAGCAAAGCCAAATTAGAATGTGTTTTCCACAGTATTACCTTCTCTCAGATGCAGTGCTATTAACTAACGACCCAACCTTACAGTTCTATGGCCACATATCACATACACACTCAATCTCACGATTGGGTAACAGATGTATTCATCATATTTCGATGATACAAGATACGTCGATAACTAATAGTCCAAATAGTACACAATCTCACATGTTCAATAACTAAACTGTACCTAAATTTTATTATATCAAAAAGCACTCAGTGCTCCTATACAACCTAGATGGTTTCTATCATCTCTGGTTCATCAGTGGTATTCCCGAGCCAACTATGTAGTTGCATAAGTTTCTCTAAGTCTTTTAAAGGTACTTAGGTAACATGTTGAGACAAAAGACATTGACCAACACGTGATTACATTTCTTTTTTTTTCAAAAAGAACCTGTTGGAAATTTTGAGTATATTGTTGTCATTGATGTCAAAGAATTAATGGCATAAGTTAATGACATTGGTTGTCATTTATGTCAAGGAAAATAAAGGTTAAATGGTTTTACCATGGTGGCATTTGCAAAAGAAAAAGAAAAAATGATTTATGGTGGCAAAGTTTTTATCCTAAGAAAAGGTCCAAAGGAAAAATTATAATATTTAAATCCTTGAGGATTTAAATAATTATAATAATTAAAAAATCAAATCGAGTGCCAAAATTTTGTTTGAAAATCAAATGCATCGACGTCAAGGACCATGTCAAATTTATTATATATAATGCTAAGCCAAGGTGGAGAAATTAATGAGAAAAAATGGATGCGCCTAAGTTCGTTCGATTCACGGTGGAGAAGGAGAAGACAACAAGACATTTTTGCATATCGAGGCAGAGCATGTAATAAGGAGAAGGGGACCAAGCTTTGGTTCCATCCGAGTAGGTATCCCAGATGGTAGAACCCATGGTGCTAGGGCATGGTAGAAGAGAGGTCTCGAGTTCGAGATGCGGTGGTAGCAAGGTGATAAAGTTTTGTTTGGAAAACCTCTTGATTTGCGGTGGAGTTTGGGTATAAAGGATAGCGAGCACCTTTTGGTGCTGTGTGGGTGGCTAGCCCACGCGGTGGCCTAGCTAGTGGCTAAGGCGTTGGCCATCAGGAAGTGCAGGTTCGAATCACGATGGTAGGCAGTAGCAAGGGAATAATTTTTGGAAAATTATTTTGTGCCCAAGTCAAAGGTATGTGCCACACGCTTGTTTAGGGAGACATAAGGAGAAATAATTTTTGCTTTTAATTTTTAATTAAAAGGGTTGAAAAGTGATGGTTTAATTTTTGAATAAAAATATGAAGTGGAGTTCTTGTTAATGCTATAAGGTATGAGATAAAGTGATGCTTTAATGGTCTTTTTGGAAATTTGAAGTGCTTTAATTCATTTGTATTCAAGTAGGAGGTATAAGGTGTAAATGAAAAATTTATGTGTGTAATTTGTGGCTTTGTTGGATTGAACATTATTTTGCAATATTAGGAGTAATAAGGTGTAAAAGTGGCTTGATAATTTTATTATATTTCTTGCATTATGAAAAGGAATTTTGAGAGGTTTTGTTGAGTTTTAATGCATCATCTTTGAAAACAAAAGAAGAGTGATCAAATATCAAATTCAGATTTCATTGAGCATTTTAGAAGGTGAAAATTCATGTGGATGTTTTGAGAAAGTATCTTGCAATCTAACCCTTGAAGTGGCATTAGAAAAATCAGTTATTTGTGAGATAGGTTTTGAAGACATATCTCCATAAGAGCAAATTAAGAGGTATGGGCACATCATCCTTTGTTTAAAATGTTTTGTTGAAGTGAATATTTTTAGAACATAAGGTGGAGATAAAAGGGTTGTTTGATAAGCATTGTTGAAAATATTTGAGTTAGGGTTTGAGACCTACATTGTGCATCTTTGTTGAAAGAAATTGGAAACACTTGTGTTAGGGTTTGTGAGAAAATTGTGCTTCATTGTTTGAATGAATGTGTGAAGCTTTTGAGCATTGGTTTTGAGTGATATTGAAAGTGAATGTGCAAGCATTAGAAATCAGATTTGTGAAGCAAGTGTGTGCATCAGGAGGTCAGGTGTCATGTGCTAGACTAGACCTACCTTTAAAGAGTAATAAATGTGAGACATGTGAAAGCGATAGACTTAATGATTGAGTAGAACATATTGAGCTATTGGCAAGTGCATATCATTCTCTATATGTTCCAGAGGTTAAACGAATTCTAAGTAGAATTTATCTATGTGAAGAAAGATTTTTGAAAGAGATTTAAGTTGTGTTTTGTATGCAATATTTGGAGTTATTTGAGTAGGTTTTGTGAGCAACATTGAAGGTAGATTTGAGCAAGTCTTTTGAGAAGGCTTGAAGGTAGATTTGAGCAAGTCTTTTGAGAAGGCTTGAAGGTAGATTTGAGCAAGTATTTTGAGAAGGCTTGAAGGTAGATTTGAGCAAGTCTTTTGAGAAGGCTTGAAGGTATATTTGAGCAAGTCTTTTGAGAAGGCTTGAAGGTAGATTTGAGCAAGTCTTTTGAGAAGGCTTGAAGGCAGATTTGAGCAAGTCTTGTGAAGATTTGAAATAGAATTGAGAGCAGGTTTGATTGTTGATTTGTTCAAGCTTTGTGTTAAGGCTTGGGGTAGATTTGAGATAGAATTGAGAGCAGGTTTGATTGTTGATTTGTTCAAGATTTGTGTTAAGGCTTGGGGCAGATTTGAGATAGAATTTAGAGCATATTTATGCTAGACTTGGGATAGAGTTTGGTGTAGATTTGAGATAGATTTGAGAGTAGGCTTTGGAGGTGATAGAGCAGAGAGGACAGAGGTCTCTAGTGGATAGAGGTCCATCAACTAGAGTAGTGGGGATAGAGGTCTCCTATGGAGAGAGATCCACAAGCCAGAGTAGTGGGGATAGAAGTCTTCTAGAAGTTCACCAGCCAGAGCAGAGGGGATAGAGTTATCCTATGGATAGAGATCCATGAACCAGAGCAAGGGAATAGAGTTATCTTTATGGATAAAGATCCATAAACTAGAGTAAGGGAAAAGAGTTCTCCTATGGAGTAAGATCCATGAACCAACTAGGGAGATAGAGTTATTCTATGGAGAGAGATCCATAAACCAGTTGAGGAGATAGATTTCTCTTAGATCAAGTTCCACAAACTAGAGCAAAGGGGATAGAGTTCTCCTATGGAGAGAGATCCACAAATTAGAGCATAGGGGATTGGTGTCTCCTTTGGATAGAGGTCCATAAACATTGTAATAGGGAATTGATTCCCAAGAGATTTATTGAGAAAATTTAGAAGAAATATTTTCTCCATGGAGTAGCCCACATTGGGTGAACCACATTAAATTTGTGTCTCTCTTGTGTGTGATGATTTGTGCATTGCTTTGATTACTACTATTGATATTGCCATTGATAATATTGGATAATATTATTTGGGAAAGAAAAGTAAAAGTTGATCTTATACTATTCACCCCCCTCTCAGTATAAGCCTGTGTTCTTCAATTGGTATCAAAGTGGGTTCCTTCAAAAAAGTCTAACAACTTGAAGGAAGAAAGTACAAGAACACAGATGGCATCTCAGAATGGATCTTCATCAAATAAGGCACCATTGTTTGATGGGAACAATTATGCTTTCTGGAGCATAAGAATGAAGACTTACTTGATGGCACAAGGATATGAGACATGGCAATCCATTGAGGATGGGTTCACACCTACAACTACTCCTCCCACAGATAAATATGGTAAGATGTTACATGTGAATAATGCCAAGGCTATGAATGGAATCTTAAGTGGATTACATGAAGCAAAATTTGTGAAAGTTATGCATTGCAAATCAGCAAAAGAGATATGGGAAAAATTGAAGCAAACATATGAGGGAGATAAAAAGGTCAAGATGGCAAAACTACAAAACCACAAGAAAAGGTTTGAAGATTTGAATATGGAAGATGAGGAAGATATTGCTACATACTTGCTTCATGTGGATGAAGTTGTTAATACCATGCGTGGACTTGGATTCAAAATTGAAGACTCTAGTGTTGCTCAGAAAGTATTAAGGTCACTTCCTATGAGGTATGATGGAAAGGTTTCAGCTATAGAAGAGATGAGAGATATTGAAAAATTGACTATGGATGAGTTACATGGAATTCTCACAGCTTATGAGATGAGAATAGTAAAGGATCCCAACTCCAAGAAAGAGGTAGCTTTCAAAGCATCAAAGAAGACAAAATATAAGAAACCAGAATCAAGTGGTGAGTCAAGCAGTGATGAAGAAGCTAACTATGGTAGAAGAAACAAGAAGGACTCAAGAAAGCACAAAGGTATGAAAATAGTGAAATGTTTTAACTATGGTAATTTTGGTCACTATGCATCTAATTGTCCAGAAGCTGGAAGCAATAGCAGTGAAGAGAAATAGGATCATAAGAAAAAGGAAGGAGGAAAATCCAGGTATGAAAAGAAAAATAGGTATGGTCAAGGCAAGCATGAAAAGAAGTTCTTTCAAAGGCACAAGAAGAGTTTCTATGTTAACAAGGGAAGCAAGGCTTCAAGTGATAGTGATGAAAGACTCTCAGATAGTGAAGAAGAAGAGATCCTATTTTTGGCAATAGAAGAGGAAGAAAATGCTCCTGTTGAAGATAAGGTCGAAGAGTATGAAGATGCTCTTGGAGACCAAGAAGTAGAGAAAGATTCAAAAAATGAAGAAGAAGGCACAATAGATCTAGAAGCAGAACTTATTGTTGCTCTCAGAGAATTGAAAAAGGTTAGAAAGCAGAATTCAAGACTAAAGACTCAAGTTCAAGAATGTGAGGAAGAAAAAGAAAAGCTTCTACAAGACCTGACAAACTCAAAAGCTAAGGCAAGGAAAATTAAAGAGGTCATGAGTGAAAATTTAGAGGTAAAAGAGTTAGAATGTGAAATATTAGAACATGAGGTAGTTTCACTAAGGATGGAAGTGAAATATTCTAAGGACAAGCTACACAGGTTTGGGAAAAGTTCAAAAACTTTGGATAAGATTATCAATGCACAAAGATCTTCATCTATCAAAACAGGACTTGGTTTTGAAGAAGGACAAGGGAAACAAGAAGAAGGGTCAAGCTCAAGCTCAAAAGAAGAGGAAGTTTTAGAGGAAGAGAGTGAAGAAGAAATTGAGACTTATGAGGATAAGTTGAAGAATAGAAGCTTCACTAAGAAAGGAAACAATGCACAAACAAGAAACAAGGATCATCATAGAGAAGGCAAAGAAAGGACTAAGAGACCAGAGGGTTCAAGACAATATTTCTTCAAAGGATGTTGTTTTTCATGTAATCGGTTTGGTCACAAGGCTATGCATTGCAGGACTCATGGAAAGGAGTATGGCCTCACTAAAAGGAATGTCAACTCTTTCAAAGATGGATATTTCTTTCAAGGGTATTGCTACTCTTGTAATCGATTTGGTCATAAAGCAATCCACTGCAGGGTTCATGACAGAAATGATTATGGCTTCACCAAGAGGAACTTCAAGATATTTGCACCTTCCAAGAACTACAACATTAAGTGTTACAAGTGCAATAATCTTGGGCATAAGGCCAAGTGGTGTAGAACAGAGTTTCCAGAACTTCTAGAGACAAGCAAGAATAGGGACACTCAAAAGGATCAAAAGGGTATGGCTACAAAAAATTGAAAAGGAAGGTTGACAAAGAAAAAGAGCATTGTATGTTGGGAGTAGAGATACTCCCACCCCAAAATTAATCACCTCAAGGAGAGGAGGTGGGGAGGGGGCTGAGCTAAGAGTCTTATCTTTAGCCCCAAAGGAGTCCCTTTGCCATTGATGTCAAAGGGGGAGATATTTGAGTAAGGGGGAGAGCATTCAGTCAAGGGGAGCAATTTCTCAGGGGGAGCAGATTTGGAATCAAGTGGTTTGGAAAAAGAATTTTTAGAAAAGGGTTGCCATCAATGACAAAGGGGGAGATTGTTGGAAATTTTGAGTATATTGTTGTCATTGATGTCAAAGAATTAATGGCATAAGTTAATGACATTGGTTGTCATTTATGTCAAGGAAAATAAAGGTTAAATGGTTTTACCATGGTGGCATTTGCAAAAGAAAAAGGAAAATGATTTATGGTGGCAAAGTTTTTATCCTAAGAAAAGGTCCAAAGGAAAAATTATAATATTTAAATCCTTGAGGATTTAAATAATTATAATAATTAAAAAATCAAATCGAGCACCAAAAGTTTATTTGAAAATCAAATGTGCCGATGTCAAGGACCATGTCAAATTTATTATATATATATTGCTAAGCCAAGGTGGATAAATTAATGAGAAAAAGGATGCACCTAAGTTCGTTTGATTCATGGTAGAGAAGGAGATGGAAACAAGATATTTTTTCATATTGAGGTAGAGCGCATAATAAGAAGGAGACCAAGCTTTGGTTCCATCTAGGTAGGTAGCCCAAATGATAGAACCCACGGTGCTAGGGCATGGCAGAAGAGAGGTCTCAAGTTCGAGACGCGATAGTAGCAAGGTGATAAAGTTTTGTTTGGAAAACCTCTTGATTTGTGGTGGAGTTCAGGTATAAAGGACAACAAGCACCTTTTGGTGTTGTGTGGGTGGCTAGCCCATGCGGTGGCCTAGCCTGTGGCTAAGGCATTGGCCAGCAGGAAGCGCAGGTTCAAATCGCGATGGCAGGCAGTAGCAAGGGAATAATTTTTGGAAAATTATTTTGTGCCCAAGTCAAAGGTATGTGCCATGCACTTGTTTAGGGAGACATAAGGAGAAATAATTTTTGCTTTTAATTTTTAATTAAAAGGGTTGAAAAGTGATGGTTTAATTTTTGAATAAAAATATGAAGTGGAGTTCTTGTTAATGCTATAAGGTATGAGATAAAGTGATGCTTTAATGGTCTTTTTGGAAATTTAAAGTGCTTTAATTCATTTGTATCAAGAAGGAGGTATAAGGTGTAAATAAAAAATTTATATGTGTAATTTGTGGCTTTGTTGGATTGAATATTATTTTGCAATATTAGGAGTAATAAGGTGTGATAAGTTGCTTGATATTTTATTATATTTCTTGCATTATGAAAAGGAATTTTGAAAGGTTTTGTTGAGTATTAATGCGTCATATTTGAGAATAAAAGAAGAGTGATCAAATATCAAATTCAGATTTCATTGAGCATTTTAGAAGGTGAAAATTCATGTGGATGTTTTGAGAAAGTATCTTGCAATCTAACCCTTGAAGTGGCATTAGAAAAATTAGTTATTTGTGAGATAAGTTTTGAAGACATATCTCCATAAGAGCAAATTAAGAGGTATGGGCACATCATCCCTTGTTTAAAGTGTTTTGTTGAAGTGAATATTTTTGGAACATAAGGTGGAGATAAAAGGGTTGTTTGATAAGCATTGTTGAAAATATTTGAGTTAGGGTTTGAGACCTACATTGTGCATCTTTGTTGAAAGAAATTGGAAACACTTGTGTTAGGGTTTGTGAGAAAATTGTGCTTCATTGTTTGAATGAATGTGTGAAGCTTTTGAGCATTGGTTTTGAGTGATATTGAAAGTGAATGTGCAAGCATTAGAAATCAGATTTGTGAAGAAAGTGTGTGCATCAGGAGGTCAGGTGTCATGTGCTAGACTAGACCTACCTTTAAAGAGTAATAAATGTGAGACATGTGAAAGCGACAAACTTAATGATTGAGTAGAACATATTGAGCTATTGGCAAGTGCATATCATTCTCTATATGTTCCAGAGGTTAAACGAATTCTAAGTAGAATTTATCTGTGTGAAGAAATATTTTTGAAAGAGATTTAAGTTGTATTTTGTATGCAAGATTTGGAGTTATTTGAGTAGGTTTTGTGAGCAGCATTGAAGGTAGATTTGAGCAAGTCTTTTGAGAAGGCTTGAAGGTAGATTTGAGCAAGTCTTTTGAGAAGGCTTGAAGGTAGATTTGAGCAAGTATTTTGAGAAGGCTTGAAGGTAGATTTGAGAAAGTCTTTTGAGAAGGCTTGAAGGAATATTTGAGCAAGTCTTTTGAGAAGGCTTGAAGGTAGATTTGAGCAAGTATTGTAAAGACTTGAAACAGAATTGAGAGCAGGTTTGATTGCTGATTTGTTCAAGCTTTGTGTTAAGGCTTGGGGAAGATTTGAAATAGAATTGAGAGTAGGTTTGATTGTTGATTTGTTCAAGCTTTGTGTTAAGGCTTGGGGCAGATTTGAGATAGAATTGAGAGCAGATTTGTGCTAGACTTGGGATAGATTTTGGTGTAGATTTGAGATAGAGTTGAGAGTAGGCTTTGGAGGTGATAGAGCAGAGAGGACAAAGGTCTCTAGTGGATAGAGGTCCATCAACCAGAGCAGTGGGGACAGAGGTCTCCTATGGAGAGAGATCCACAAGCCAGAGTAGTAGGGGTAAGAAGTCTTCTAGAAGTTCACCACAAGAGCAGAGGGGATAGAGTTCTCCTATGGATAGAGATCCATGAACCAGAGCAAGGGGAAAGAGTTCTCCTATGGAGTAAGATCTATGAACCAGATGGGGAGATAGAGTTCTTCTATGGAGAGAGATCCATGAACCAATTGAGGAGATAGAGTTCTCCTGGATCAAGTTCCACAAACCAGAGCAAAGGGGATAGAGTTCTCCTATGGAGAGAGATCCACAAATTAGAGCATAGGGGATTGGTGTCTCCTTTGGATAGAGGTCCATAAAAATTGTAATAGGGAATTGATTCCCAAGATATTTGTTGAGAAAATTTAGAAGAAATATTTTCTCCGTGGAGTAGCCCACATTGGGTGAACCACGTTAAATTTGTGTCTCTTTTGTGTGTGATGATTTATGCATTGCTTTGATTATTGCTATTGATATTGCCATTGATAATATTGGATAGTATTATTTGGGAAAGAAAAGTAAAAGTTGATCTTATACTATTCACCCCCCCTCTCAGTATAAGCCTGTGTTCTTTAGAACCATCATCGAGCTACTCTCTTCACGCTCATAGAGCTAGCCAAATTCAAACCTATGATAGAATAAAATTCTATAGAATTTTTATTTTAATATAAGAGACAAAATTACTTTGGATGATACCTCAAATACCAAATTCAAAGAAGACTATGTCTATCGACACTCAAGAAAAATTTGGTCTTCTATAATAAATCAATGCTTCCAAAGTAAGAGTTTGTTCAACTTATTGTATTGTCACTCCTGTCACTTGCAAGTTCATTCAATTGTAGAGCTCCAATCCACCAATTCTTTCATGGTTCCAACTCGCTCTCTAATCTCTCTTGTTTCCACTCTCCTCTACCATTCTACTTAACTTTGACTATAAGGATCTCCCGACTCCCCCACTCACCAATATTTTTGGTGGCTAACGGTTGAGTAATTACTTTTGGGGCAGCACTAGCATTCCCACTCTCATAGAAACAAGAAACAAACATCCATTTCTAGAAATAATAACTCCAAGCAATATTTACTTCCCAAACAAACTAATTTCTCACTAAAGTAAAGAGTTTCTATATCGGTTACGAGCAAAGCACACACGCAATCTATTCCATTATTCTTTTCTCATTATGATATCATGGCACTTTCCTTTTTATCCACTAACCTATCATTTTCAAATCATAAATAGATCTTCACAGCTATTTTCTTAAAACTTCATATAAATAAAATACCAAGCAAGCATTGCTAAAATAATCACATAATTGCAACTATCTCTTTGTTGATATTTTTGCACAATTATGAAATACATCTTCCTGAAAGGCATTTATCCATGTTGCCCTTCTAATACTTCAACAAAATAACCATCACATCATTTCCCCTTGGCATTTTGTTCTCGATGGTTGATACTTTCTCCCACCTACAAGAAACATGTTACTGCACAAGTACAAGTTCTATTCACAATATCATATTCTTTTATGAGATATGTGTATATATATATATATATATATATATATATATATATAAATGTTTTCCAAAAACAAAACATAAATTAAAAAATCATTCCAATTAAGAGATGCTTCATATTTTCCACAATATGTATGTTTTCCATAACTAATTAATAACACACAACCTAGAAAAGCATGAATCCATTCCAAAATAAAGAGTTTGCCAAGGGTGGGTCATGAAATAATCCCCCCTTAGGCTTAACACAGTCCTTTGAGTTTAAAATATTAAAAATATAAAATAGATTTTATACAACATTTTCAAATAGAAATAGAAAGTGTTTTTGCATATTCGCTAATTTTTCCAAGGAACGTTCTTTTTAATGTATTGGTCCCACTAAAATTTGCACTGCTCCAAAGTTCCTTTCCTCGTCAATTTAGATTGGAAGTCAAGGATTCTTACTGGTTGAACCTCTATGGCCTCTAGATTCACCATCTACAAATTAGAAAAGTCCCACAAATGCTCAAGGTTAGCAACATACTTTTTAAGCAAATAAATAGGAAAGGTGTTGTGAGTCTTGGATATATTGGGTGGTAAGGCAAGTCAATATGCCATAGGACTAATATTCTATATGATCTCAAAGGTTCCTACAAAATGAGGATCTAACTTTGTGGATTTAATTGCACTCTTTCTTGGATTTACCCTCGAAAATATCCTATCATCCACAACAAACTCTCTAGGTGATCTCTTAAGATCAAAATAATTTTTTTGACAGTCTACAGCTTCCTTCAACCTCTCTCTAATCACCCTTCACTATTGCTTCATTTCTTTGGCAATATCTGGTCCAAGCACAATTCTATATTTTGGATTATCCCATAAAAATGGTGTCTTGCACCTTCTACCATACAAAGCTTCGAACGAAACCATGTCTATGGTCGAATTATGACCATTATTATAGGTAAACTCTACCAGATGTAAATAATCCTTCCAATGGGTCTTCTAATCCATATAGTACATGTAGAGCATGTCCTCTAACATTTGATTCACCCTTTTAGTTTTTCCATCAGTTTTTGGATGGCAGGTAGAGTTGATGTTCAATCTAGTACCAATGGCGTAATGCAGGGATTGCCAAAAAACAAATGTGAATTTTGGGTCTCTATATGATACGATTACCTCTAAAAAACCATGAATTTGAAATATCTCTTTGGAAAATTTGTTAGCCATAGTCATAGCATCATCCTTGGTGCTTCTAGGTATAAATTGTGCAACCATGTTCATCCTGTCGACCTCTACTAGGATTGTGTCATGCTAAAACCTATTCTTAGGTATTCCTACTATGAAATCCATCAAAATCACTTATCATTTTTGCATAGGTACATCATGCGGATACAACAATCCAGTAGGATGTCTATGTTCTACCTTTACCTTTTGGCACTCTAGGCATTGAGCGATAAATTCAATTATGTCTCTCTTCATTCCTGGCCAAAAGAATATATTTTTCACATTCTCCCTCATTTTTGCTCCTCCTATATGAGCAAAATATGGAGATCTATGCGCTTCATTCATAATCTTCTTTCTCAAATTTCTAGTCTCAGGAATTACTACTCTATTCTTAAAACATATGAAACCATCCTTGATGCCAAAATTCTAGTTTTCATCAGGTTTCCTTTCTATTCCTTCTTGAATTTGGTTGCAGTATACATCTTGACTTTGCATTTCCTTGACTTGTTCCATCAAGTTGACATGGATGCAAGAAAAAACTGCTATGTGTCTCCTCCTACTCAATGCATCAACAAATTTATTCTATTTTACCTTTATATATTCAATATCAAAATCATATTCAACAAGGAAATCCATCCATATTCTCTATCTAGCATTGAGTAAAGGTTGAATGAATATATATTGCAGACTATGATGGTCTGTTCTTATCTCAAAGGGTTTCCCAACTAGATAATATCACCAACTTTTGAGAGCAAACACTGTGACTTCCAATTCTAAATCATGAGTTGCATAATTAACCTCATGTCTTTTTAGTTTTCTAGAACCATAGGCTACCATTGCTTATTCCTGTGAAAGCACTCATCCCAAACCTTCCAGTGATGCATCAGTATAGACAAAAAAACTTCCTTTAGGATCAAGTATCTTTAGTATAAGAGGTGTGGCAAGATTTTGCTTGAGCAAATCGAAGGCCTCCTCGCACTTATTTGTCCACTTGAATTCTTTTCCTTTTCTGTAGATATTGGTTATTGGTGAGGTGATTTTGGCATAGTCTCTTACATATCGCCTATAGTATCCAATTAAGCCCATGAAACTTTGAATTTTTGCCACATTGGTAGGTGGTGGCCAATTTAAAAAGGCTTCTATTTTATTAGGATCCACTGCAATCTCTTCAGTTGAGATAATGTGTCCTAAGTATTGCACTTATGACACATATAATTTGCACTTGGATAGGTTCCCATATAGCTAATTCTTCCTTAATAATCCTAGCACCAACTAGAGATGCTCGTCATGCTCTATATTTTTTATAGAATATATCAAAATATCATCCAGAATTACTAATACAAATCTATCCAAGTATTTCCTAAAGATACTATTCATCAAATTCATAAATTTCATTAGATCATTAGTTAACCCAAAAGACAAGATAACAAACTTATAATATCCATAACAAGTTTTAAAGGTTATCTTATGTGTGTCCTCCTCATGAATCCTCAATTGGTGGTATCTTGACTTCAAATCAATCTTTGTGAAGATTGTGGCATATTTGAGTTGATCAAAGAGATCTTCAATTCTAGGTAGACGATGTATGTTCTTGATAGTTTCCTTGTTTAATATTCTATAATCTATACATAATCTCAAGGAACCATCCTTTTTATTTATGAATAACACAAGTGCACCCCAAGGTGATACACTTGGTATGATCAATTCTTTCTCTAGTAATCCTTGCAATTGCACCTTCAACTTCGGCATTTCTATGGGATTCATTCTATAGGGAGCTCTATTTATGGGTTTTGTTCCTAGTTGAAGCTCAATAGTAAATTCAAATTCCTATTTAGGTGGTAATCTAGGTAAATCCTCTAGAAAAAATATCCTAAATTACTAAATAATTGGGTGTTCCTCAAATATTTGTTCCTTTTATTTATCAATTTCATTTATCTTAACAACATATACCATCCCTCCTTTCTTTATGACCTTATTAAGTTGCATTGTCGATAATATTTGAGCTCAAAAATCCCCCTATAGACTATATATCCTATGCAAAACTCTCCTATCATATATGTACTCAATCCATCTATCTTGAAAGTTGAGTATTGCCTTATGCACTTGCAGCTAATCCATTCCTAGGATTATGTCAAAAGCATGCAGAGGTGCTACGTACAAATATCCTATAGTTATACCACTAGGTAAGGCTATTTCTACCATAGGGTAACATTGATTAATAGAGTAGGCTTATCTTGAACCATACTCAACCTTCCACCCATGAGCCAAGATTCCTAGCCTTTCCAAAAAATATTTAACTAAACTAGTGGAAATAAAACTATTTGTAGCACCCTTGTCAATCAATATTTTAATTTTCCTACCAAAAATCTTACCTCTGATCACTAGTGGTGTGGCTTGACCATCTAGATTCTAGTTCCCTATAGTTGCATACATCTTGTGCGTAGGTTCCTTATATGCAGTTTATTTGTACATTGATTCCTTTCCTTTAGAACTCATCTCTATTCTTTGTGGATAATTATAAGCCTAATACGGTCCTCTACAAATATAACATCCTTCTTTTGGTCCTAGATGTTCTTTATGCTTTTGACCCTCTTATGCTTTCCTTATCGATGGAGAATTAGCCTATACCTATAATGGTTTGATGTTACCTTTGCTGCTATTATGATTCTTCCCCTGGAATATTTTCCTAAAATTATTTTTCTTCCTATCATTTCCTTGGTCTTGTTGAGAGAGGTTTTTTTTTTCTTGTTTCTCATACCATTTTACAAAACCTGCACTGCTTCTCTTTCTTAGTACCTCTCTACCCTCCTTATCTAATTTTTTATAATCAAAGTAGGGTTTGAGATATGTTTCATCTTTCCTGACTAAATCATAGGCCTTCTATAGAGTTCCAAGTTCCCTTATATCCACTTCCTATCCAATTTTAGGTTCTGCTCCCAATATGAACTTATGGATCTCCATTTTCTCATTATAAGTAGGTACATATTTCATTAATCTAAAAAATATTTGATAATAATTTTCCACTGTCATAGTTCCCTAATGAAGTTTAGAGACTTCTTCAAACTGGGAATAGATGTTCTGTGAAAAATATATCTTTGAAGGCTTTCACAAACTCTACCCATTTTAGGTCAATTACTGTCTCAATACCTAGTTCATCACTATATGTTTCCCACCAAGCTAAACCATCATCTTGCAAATGCAGTTTGGCATAAGATGTTCTCGTTCCTGAGGAAAATTTCTTCATGTTGCAATAGATTTCTCTCTTTCAACCATACCTCAACCTTGTCCCCATCTTCTTCTCCATTAAATTTAGAAGACTTCAAATGTTTCATTTCCTTGCCCAACTCGACCTCTAATCTGACCCTAGCTTGTTGTGCCTTGGTAAGAGGTTCATTTGGCTCTCACTCTAGGGTTACCCACTTGTGTTTCTTAATTCAACATGGCATCCAACAGTTGTTTTTAGGTCTCTACCTATTCTCATAGTAGAGCCACTATCTCAGTAAGATTCTCATTACTAGGATTTTTTCTTTTCTCACTAGGGTTCCCTGAACCCACTTATGGATTCCTATCCTTTACATTATGTTGTCATATTTGCCTTGTCGATGGGACAACACTTCCTCTTCATCTCTTTGGTGGCATTTTCCTTGGACACACACAAAAGAGATAGTAATAATTCATTAGCAATTAGTCCTTCAAATTGCTCCTCTTACTAACAACTATTTACCATATTATCTTAAGCGATCTGGTAGATTTAATCCTAATAGGTGTTATATTGGTAGGTTTCAATTCCTTCATAAGTATGCTTTCTATTACATACCAACTTAATTTTTACGTAGTGAACCTATCCCACCATGCTCCGATACCAAAATATAGGGACCCAAATTTCTTATCCATATCTAGGAATTTATATATATATACACACACATACCTATAGATACGGAAAATTGACCCACTTTAGTGGGAAATCTTCCATAAGCTCTCTAGGGGGACCCATTAGACTTTCCTAAGGCAAGGGCAAGGCTTTCCCCCTCTGTTTTACTTGTTTTTTCTCTTTATGCAAAATTGCACCCGGTCCTTGATGGGGCATGACTTCGCATTGCGATATCACGGTCAGCCCATATGGGGCACGATTTCACCTTCTTAGGGTTTGATGCATTAAAATCCTAATTTTTTGGTGTTGGCATGTTTCATATCGACCCTCCTTGGTTTTTTCACTCTTTTCACCTTCAAATCCACTATATAAGGAGGGTTTGAATTCACTTGTCACACACGATAACACACAAGTTAACACACGCTTATTTTATTCGACACTTGATTATTTTATTGCTCACATTTGATTTCTAGCAAAGTATTTTGTTCGATCTGCATCCATCTTCTTCTTCTCTCGCAAGTAACTTTGAATTTTGGATTTGATTGTCTGCTACATTGTTCTTCCTTGCTCTTGGTGGATTGTTGTTGGATCCCTAAGGAGATATTGACCATTTGGGAGATCTAAACCCTTATATTTTGCTTCTACACTCTCTACTAGGTGAATTCACTCTTCTGCATGTACATTTAAGTTTTTTGAAAGACATGATTAGACTTCAAAATTCATATTTTATTTTTTGCATAGTTCATGCGAAATCGCACCCAATCCTTGATGGGGCGTGACTTTACTTGACGTTATCGTGGTCGCCCATTATGGGGCATTATTTCACTTGAGATCAAATTGGGGGTAATTTTTTGTCCCTATTTTCTCCGTTACATTATAAGTTGCATCTAGAACATAGGGGCATATTCTATTCTGTGATTTTTGAATTTTGTTTTATTGTATTGCATTAATGCGTATTTCCTTCCAAAGGTCAATTTCTACATTTAATTATCAAAGGTCAGCTAAAAGGACCTAGGAGGCTTGATTGTTGCACCTCTAAGCATTGTTGTACAATGGCCTAAGAAGGCCCCCTAATGCTAATTCCATTTTCAAGTGTTTGTTGAGTTATCTTGCAGGAACAGGTATTATTGATAACATTGGATAAAGTGATAAGAGCAAGGATAAAAAACCAGATAAGATCATTTTTTTTATTAGTATTCTAGGTTGATTATTGAGTGCTTTTATTTTTGTTATAAAACCCTAGATCTAATTTTATTAAGTATACTCAATTAATTTTAGGCATTTGAAAGATAAATACCATATAGTGTGCACTTAGTGATAATTCTATTTTTGCATTTATTCTTGAGCCCTTGCTTAAAAGGTTGTTTTTTTATAACCCTAGGTTAGTAAGCATTTAAATAAAAATAATAATTCTAGGGTTAGCCCTTGTATTCCTGCATTCTGTATTTTTGCATTGTCCTTTATTTTTATAGCATAGATCTAGAAAGGCTAAATCTAGGTGTTTGTCTTGAATTGAGTACATCAAACATTCCTAAAATTCCTATGGACTTGGAACGAGTCCTTAAATTCATTCTTGGTGAACCCTCCCTCCCTTTAGCACCGAGTGTAGAGAACAACACAGCCCCTGTGGTTCACCTTAAAGGCTTTCTCTCTTACAGATCCAACTTTTGGGAATTGTAGATGATAGGGTAGTTTTCCCCCTCTACAGTACCTAACTCCTACATTACATGAACAAGGTTTGAGAAACCCTATATCCACTACTTAAATAACTATTTTAATGTAGTAGTGTTAGGATTTGGTCTTCTTGAGCTTCCTATATTCCATCCCCACTACTTACATCATTCCTTTTATGTAATAGTGTTAGGAGTAATTCAACTTGAGTCATACTCCTCCCCTTATGGCTCACTCATTCCCTTTTACATCTTTTAAAAAGGGTAAGTACTAATCTTCGCTTCTCCACACATGTCAATCTGTGTGATAGCGCTTAGCACCTTGACCATATTCCTCATCTTATAAAATGATATTCGATTTAGTCTAACCGTTCATGTAATAACTTTCATTAGCAATACTCTATCTCTACACATGCTTTGGAGGGAATACACCGGTGCACAATGGCATACCAAAACCCCTCTTTTCCTAATGGTTAATTTGATAGTTAAAACAAGATATACGTTAGACTAAAGATTCATATTGTCATAGCTCTCCAAAAGGTTCATTTTGACTAGAAACTTATTAAGAATAATGATAAAACATTAAGTCAACACAACTTCCATCAACCATTCTTAACAAACCATTATCTAATGTTAAACTAATCATTAAGTAACCATTTACTAAAACTAAAACAGCTAGTCAACCATCAATTCACAAATGATTCACCACAATAATAGTTTAATGACGACAAGTCAAATTCCTCTAACTTTCAATCTAATTCCAACAAAATTCGAATTGGAATACAAGTTACAATATTGTAGAATAAAGGTTACATCTTTGACTCTTGTCATAATGACATACTTCTGCCAACATAACTTGGCTAAATCTATTTACATCAATGTCTCTCCCCATCTGATTCTCCATACTGGAAAAGATATTTACAACTCAACAAGAAAATAAGCTACAACACAGTATCCAGTTTTAACTAAGTCAAAACTAGAACATTGTTTCACTTTCCCCTTAATAGGTATTCATTCACTTCTTATCACCACTCCATTATTTTAGGAAACATCCTCGGCTACTAAACATTCCATGGAATCCATAGAGAACAAGATTGCCATATACGGGGATCAGAGTTAGATCTCATTCATTTAGAATTTGCACTTCTATTTGCAAACCCTTCTTATCATAATATACAATTCCAAATGCATCCATTTATTTTATATAATTAACAAATAGTCAAGTATAATCTAGTTCCACATACAGTCTTTCTTCAAACACAACTATTTCAAACATATTTCAAAACCACATTAAGTTTACCAATGACAATGAAACTACACATGGATTCAATCAATTGAATAATCCTAGTTCCACATACAATATTTCATAAAACATAGCAGTTTCAACATAATTGAATATCACATGTAGATTTTAAAGATCAACTACATTGTACATACATATGTACTTAAATCCCTCTTCCAACAAGGACTTCTTGCTCATTTATATACATAGACAAACATTAGATACTTACTTTAATGTTGCGGATATAAATCAAGAAACCAACGTTGCTTAGGAAAACTGACTTCTCATTCCCTTATTTTTTAACATACAGGAAACATATATCAACTCCCAAAGCAGACAAAATTTTAAAATCATTTCCTTCCCTATATTTGCAATATCAAAGGAACTAAGTTTTCATTTTCCAAATGCAACATGTCTTTACCTATCTTTAACAAGACACAAAATCATCATAAAAACACTTAATCAACCATTCATCCTATTTAAGGATCTCCAAGCAAAGCCAAATTAGAATACGTTTTCCATGAAATTACCTTCTCTCAGATGCAGTGTTATTAACTAACGATCCAACCTTATAGTTTTATGGCCACATCTTACACACACACTCAATATCACGATTGGATAACAGATGTATTCATCAAATTTTGATGATATAAGATACGTCGATCACTTGGCTTGGTTATGGATTCATTGTCTAATCCACAGTCCAAACAACAAACTTGGATAAACATCATACATGGTCTCACATGTTCGGTCACTAAACTGTACCTAAATTTTATTATATCAAAAAGCACTCAGTGCTCCCATACAACCCAGATGGTTTCTATCATCCCTACTTCATCAATGGTATTCCCAAACCAACTATGTAGCAGTATAGGTTTCTCTAAGTCTTTTAAAGGTACTTAGGTAACATGTTGAGACAAAAGACATTAACCAACATAGGATTATATTTTTTTTCCAAAAAGAACCATCATCGAGCTACTCTCTTCAGGCTCATAGAGCTAGCCGACTTCAAACCTATAACAGAATAAAATTCTACAACATTTTCCTTTCAATCTAAGAGATGGAATTACTTTGGATGACACCTCGAATACCAAACTTGAAGAAGAATACGTCTATCAATGCTCAAGAAAATTTTGATCTTCTATAACAAATCAATGCTTCCAAAGTAAGATTTCGTTCAACTTATTGTATTGCCACTCTTGTCACTTGCAGTTTTGTTCCATTGCAGAGCTCCAAACCTCAAATTCTTTCCTGGTTCCAACTCGCTCTCTAATCTCTTTTGTTTGCACTCTCCTCTATCATTTTTACCTAACTTCGACTAGAAGGATCTCCCAACTCCCACACTCATAAATATTTTCGGTGTCTAACGGTTGAGTAATTACTTTTGGGGTAGCACTAGCATTCCTACTCTCATCAAAACAAGAAGCAAACATCTAGTTCTGGCAATAATAACTCCCAGCAATATTTACTTCCCAAACAAACTATTTTTCCACTAAAGTAAAGAGTTTCTATAATGGTTACGATCAAAGCACACACACAATCTATTCTGTTATTCTTTTCTCATTATGATATCATGGCACTTTCCTTTTTATCCACTAAACTATTATTTTCAAAGCATAAATAGATCTTCACAACTATTTTCTTAAAACTTCATACAAAGAAAATACCAAGCAAGCATTGCTAAAACAATCACATAATTACAACTATCTCTTTGTTGATCTTTTTGCACAATTATGAAATACATATTCCTAAAAGGCATTTATCCATGTTGCCCTTCTAATACTTTGATGAAATAACCATCACATCATTTCCCCTTGGCATCCTATTCTCGATGGTTGATCCTTTCTCCCACCTACAAGAAACCTGTTACTACACAAGTACAAGTTCTATTAGCATCATCATATTATTTTATGAGATGTATATATGTGTGTGTGTGTGTGTGTGTGTGTGTGTGTGTGTGTTTGTGTGTGTTTTCCAAAAATAAAATATAAATTAAACAATCATTCCAATTAATATATGCTTCATATTTTCCATAATATGTATGTTTTCCATAACTAATTAATAGATGGTCAATCATCTAAATAACACACAACCTAGCAAAGCATGAATCCATTCCAAAATAAAGAGTCTGCCAAGGGTGGGTCATGACACAAAGACTCACATGGTGAAGAGAAACCAACAAATAAGGTTCCTATTGGATTGTGTGATGAAGAGAAAAGAGTGTGAGGATGATGAATTTTATGAGCGGTTGGAATATTTGCTCATGGCACTTTATCTATTCCTAAAGTGGCTTTCAACTGCAATAAATTCTGTTGAAAAGTGCTAAGTTCAAAAGAAGGCTATCTAAGTTCTCCATTTCCCCAAGAAAAAATGCCTTAGGAGGGGCCAAACATGAGGATCAATTTTTAACCACATTCAAAGGACAAAGAAATAACTACCAAAGTTGTAAAAATATTAAGTGTTGCAAAGTTGTTGGATCATTCTAGGACTGAGAGCAGCCAAAATCCACTGATGATGATGAGCAAATTTTAGCAACCAACATGTTCTTAGTGAGTACGGGTAATGATCAAGTCAACATAATATAGAGAAATCCTAGAGTTAGGTCAAAGGAAGGGTCATCAACTAGAAAAGTGATCAAATTTGTGGAATCCTGACGTCAAACCAAACAAAGAGAGAGCAGAGGAAGAATGCATAAATATTCTAGACCTGTGTCAAATCCAAAATAGTTATCATCAAGGCTATGAAATCCTAAACACATACTTCATGAATGAGAATGTGATCAACCTTCATGACTAGCCCAAAGTTGTTCCATTCCAATAAATAGCATCAACTCCCTCAAGGTTGCATTTGAAGAGCAAATATGTACAAAGAGCTCAAAAGCACCCAAACCTAAGATAAACTCAAACCCATGGCTCCTCTACAAAGGATGGCATCAAGGATATAGAGATAGGTTTTAAGAACATGAGCTGATGTCACTCCAAATATTTTCCATCGTAGTGCTTACCAATTGTTTCCAACTAAAACCTCAATAATACAACCACTTGCAATAATACATTGCAGATCAACGAGCCAAATTAAAACACAAACACAATGAAATCTTAACCATTCATGCAAGCTTCTAGAAATTTCTATATAGTTGTCTACAATTATTTTTCATAATTGAATGTAAATCTAAAGCTGCAAGGAGTTGTGACTATTCTAGTATTTTTATCCTAGTTTATGTGCATATATTTTTTCATGGAGGGTTGTGACTAGTATCTATCCTAGTTATTATAATATATTCTTTGATTTACAATTGTATTGAAAGGTGATAATGGTCAAATATAGTTATCGTGTTGTGGTTGACGTGTCCATTCATCCCACTAGCATCTAGGATGGAGTCTTTAATATTTAGTCTAGGCTAGTTAGAATAGTTAGAATAGGCCTCAATTAGAATAGTTAGCTTTTACTTTCCTATCATTTGATTTAGTTATTTATCTCTTTACATTTTCCCTAGCAAGATCCTATTAGAGTATGCTAGCCTAGGAATCCAATGATGCATCAAAGATCCAATCCAAACAACGAGTCGACCTTAGTAAAAAATCATGGAGGTTGTTTGAAGGAGTCACATCCCACACTCCCTATATTTCCTAATATTGGAGCTCCAAGTGAGGTGTTGACATCATATTCACCCGATGAGAACCAAATTCAGGGAGGGTCTCAACGCTTGGAGCATAAGGACCATTTTTATCCCTAATAGTTCAAACTAGCATGCTCTACGAGACCCAAATTTAGAAGATAGACCAAGGTTCTAGTGAAGGCCTCTATCATTGAAAGCATTCACCTAACAACGCTGCTCAAGAATGAATACCCAAAAGAGACCATCTTGAAGGACATCAAATTAGAATTTTTATGGTCTTAATCTATCAACTCTCAAATAAAATATAGTATTCACCTGAAGACTCCACTCAAAACAAAATGTTTAAAAAATCATAGGAAGCTTCCCACCATATTCACATGCCTAGATATGGTTGCTTTCCACCTCATAAGATTTGCAACATAAAGAAATAGGAACCCATTATGAATGCCAGTACCACCAAGTTTTTGGGATGACATTCCCACATCAATGCTCGAAAGTGCACCACATCATATGGGTGAATAACCGATGATTTTGTTGATGCATTTATAAAATATGGTCTACTTCTACCAACTACACAAAATCATAAAGTAAAACATGGCTCTAAGGCTACTAGTGGCATCATTTGAGGCAAATACCTTGAGAGGTACTACTCTCTCTCCCCACACTCTATCATTGAATGGGATCAACTTGTTATCTTATTTGTTGATGGGTTCAAAGGGAAGGATTAGTCATCTCCAGCCTATCACTCTCCAACCTTATCTCACTCAACAACTTGCTACTTCTAACCAAATTACAAAAATTTGGAATGAGGAAAAATAGTACGTGGAGGTAAAATGAGCAACACTCAGTAGGCTACAGAGCCCAACCAACAACCTGATATATCAAGGGATAATAGAGGTAGTGAATTCCACTCCTTTTGGGGTGCTTGAGCAAACTAGCATAGGCACTCAACAAGCTCAACAAGGAAGCCCCTCTATCCCCATCAATATAAAGGATACAAAGAACCTAAGCTAGGGATGGAGAATACACTCAAAGGATTAGGAGTATATAAAGAGCTATACCTAGTACCAATACACGCATGCCAAGAAAATCATCCATACTTTATATTGATCACCCTATAGTAAGGGGGTTTCTCAAGAGCCCTAGTTCTAAAGGTAAAAGTGCTTTACCCCCAAAACTATAAGAATATAAAGAAAAAAACAACTTGGATAGCCACCTGAGGTGTTCTCAACTCCATGCCCAATGGATAGAGGCCACCCACAACCATTGTATATATGTATTATAGTTTTATTTTTTTGTTGCAATCAAATACCGATGTTTCAAAGGATATCTTGATTTTTGTAAAATTATGGAGAAGTGAGGTTGTAGGTTGATGGTTGAAATTTCCACCTTTGTTTCCCTCCCCACATCTACTCTAATTTTGACTTTGTATCCAATGGATAAGGAAGTGATTTCTCTAGGTTCCTCATCTTCATCAAGATAAATATCCCCTATAAATTGCTAGAATTGTAGTGAATTATCACTACACTTAGGAAGAGTAACACTTTGGCCAGTATGTAGAACATGGTTTCAATGAGAGGAAAGCTATCCAAAACTCCAAAATAGGGTCAAGGCATAACCGAATGTGCATAAATCAAATTCTCATAGGGAATATCAAGCAGAGATAAACAAAAAATCCTAGCAACTAGACCCTCATGGTCAGCCAAATTAGAGTTTCAATAGCCCTAGGTAATAAAGTGCACAAAACAATTAGAACTAGAGAGGAAAGTGACTTGGGCACATTTGCCTAGCTTAAATATCTAATGATCATGAACCAATAGTCATAATCGAAACACTAGGTGAGAGCAAAAGTAAAAACTACTCTAAAGAGCACTAATTAGACCTAGAAATGCAAAAGGGGAAGGAACTGGGTTTGAGTCAAACTGCCTCCAACCATACTCCAAAACTTTAAGACAAATTTTGCTCCAGGGGCCCAACATGGGTGATGAGATTTCATCAAATACCTCCATATCCAAAGACCTTATGATCATGCATCATCAATGCAAAAGTACCTTAGGCTAGAATTTTTGAAGCAGGAATTTTAAGTTTCAAGAGGGAGAAGTCCCCCATTTGGCCTATAATGTAACAACCCTAAAATATAACTAAAAAACTAGAGAATTTTTTTAAAGCATATACTCAATGGGGATTTATGTATCCCTATCCAACGTATGTTATTCTATGAAGTTGTCTAAGGTCTAATCTAATGTTTTAAGTTGTTCATATCATATCCATGATGATCCAACTTATCCCCTTCCTTAATATATACAAGTGTACACCCATCCCTACACCATACATAAGTTTGTATGTGGAGGTATACTGAGAGTATTGCAAATAAGCTATCAGTATCATCCCACGAATGAGCTAACTTATCCCTTTTTTCCTATCAAAAAGGTATACCCATCACTACACCATACATAGATCCATCTATGTAGGTGCACTAAGCGTAATGCAAATAAGCTATCAATATCATCCCCACAATGAGTTAACTTATTCCTTTAACCACTCCTAGTGATAATGAAGTTCACTTTAAATCTAATATATGTTCTTGTGTAACTATATAGTTTAGGTTCTTCGAAAATTTCCTTGAAGAACAAAATTTCTTGAAGTTTCACCATAAGGGATCTCATAATACCTTAGACCTTCTTCTTTCTACTTCTAACACATAAGCATAATCATTTTTAGATACTAACTCTAATTATTTAAACTACATTAAACCATAAAGATCTTCTAATATTTCTTTCCTTTAGAAGGGTGCAATTAAGTCTACCTACTTAATTTAAGCATTGGATAACATCTATAATATCATCAAGGAAGGTACATAAATAAGATGTCATTTTCTATCTAAAACATTAACAAAACATGATAGTTTATGAAACTATGACATCATAGATCCTTTATAAATAACAAGAGATACATCTTCCATTCATAAATTAAATCATTACATAACCCAAGTATGGTAAAAGTACTCCCATACTTTAAAAGAATAAAGCATTACATCATCATCCAACTAGGAGATTGTTCAACTAGAATCTACTCCATAAAAAAATGTCCATAATCAGTGCTTCACTACAACATGTATTAAAGGTCAAAGTTTTGGATCTAAGTGTCCTCCTTGGTCCTTCTTGCTTCTCCATCGCTCAATTGATGGTAGTAAGGGATCATGATAGCTCATAGATCTTATGAAGCATGCAACTAAATGCATTTTCTAAATGACTTATGAAACATGTGCATTTATAAATTGAATGTCAAATTGCAACTACACAATCTACACAATATAATTATGCACAAATCATTCAATCAAACAATTAGGAGGAAACCCATAATTTCTCCACATTGGTTATTTTATCTAAAATTTATTTCTTCTGTACTAACATGCTTCTTTCATTATTTACACAAAGTGCATTCATTATCTAGAATGAACGTCATCTATCATTCATTTCATCATAGAGGGAGATTCCTTTTATCCTTTAGGAATGAAGTATGGAATAATTCAATAAACCTTCCTTTAATCAATCAAAGGTCCATACTTTTAATGTACAAAACCATTTTATTTAATTAGTTAAAAGCCCTTATACAAACTAATTTCTTTAATCAATTAAGAGCCCATACTCTTAATTAATTAATTATCCATACAATATCATTTTCTTTAATCAATTAAGAGTCTATACTCTTAACTAATTAAATACTTATACAATACCATTTTTTTAATCAATTAAGAGCCCATGCTTTTAACTAATTAAATACTTATATTGTTGGACATTTTGAGTCCTCTAAGTCAAAGTTGTCATTGATGTCACCTGATAGAGTTATCACTCTTATCAAATATTCGACAAGAAATAAATTCAGTCAAGGTTGTCACATTCATCTAGGAAAAATCTTCATCAGTGCAAAAGTGAAAGGAAAAAGGCTCCATAATATTTTAATATTAATGGGAGCACAGGTTAAGCGATTGGTCCATAAAAACCCAAGATGGGTTATTGAAAAAGTTAAAAAGGAGGTTTAATAATTATTTATAAATTATTTAAATTCACAAAGAATTTAAATTTTATAAAAAAAAAATTGATTTCGCCAAGGTTGTGCATTAAGACAAGGCTCCAAGGGTTATTTAAACTAAAACCTAAGGTTGGTTTCTTTTAATTTATAATATTTAAATTTTAATTTTAATTTAAATATATTATAAATTAAAACCACGTCGACGTAAAATTTATTCGAAGCGCCGACGTGATTGCATAAGAAGACAAGGATGTTATATATAATGCCATCAAAGGCATTAATCACTTACCCTTGCATTTTTGTTGAGCGCATGTGAAAAGGCTTGTGATTCGTAAAGGCTTGACAATTTACAAAAAGTGGAAGCAGAGAACATGCAAAGTTGTTGAGCACATAGGATAGCGTGGCTTATTGGTGTGTTGGGTTGGAAAGAGAGAAGAGGACCCACGTTCGATTCGCTTGAGGTTTGCTTGCAAGGAAAAGGTGCTCGAAGTGCATTTTGATTATTTCGAAAAGCACTGGTTTGTGAGGTATTTTATGTTGGTCGTGCATTTTTAGGCACGTGAGGGTGTGTGGCCCAACAACAGCTCAGATGTGGCTAAGGCATTGGGAAGGAGGACATCAAGGGATCTAATCCCTCTGAGAGGCAAAGGCAAGTTAAATTTTTATGTTTTTTTGTTAAATAGCCTTAAGGAGAAATAAGGGTTATGCTATGCCCTAGAAAATTGGGAAATTTTTTATGGTTTTATTTTTGGAAGGGTAGCATATTATATATCGTTGGAAAGCATTTTTCAAGGGCTATTTGATTAACTTGCTTAGAAGGAGAAATAAGGTGTGTGTAAAGAGATGTTTCTGGTTTTTTAAAAGGGGTTCAAAAGTGAGTTTAATTTATTCTTTTTCAAAGGAGATTATTTCTTTCATGAGAGGACATGGTGAATTTTATTGAGTAGGAGTAATAAGGTGTTATTGGGATATTATTTTTATTGTTGTGATATTACTCAAGTCCTCTAACCTCCTTGTGGTTGATAAGGAAATATTTGAAAGTGTGTTGAGTTTGATAGATTTTATGGACAACTACTTGGCATCAAAAAGGTATGGGCAATATTCTCCATTAACTTGTTTGGGTGATTGATTTTTGAAAATATCATTGGAGAGAAAATGATTGATTAGGGTTTCCTTTTCGAAAGTGGTTGAGTTAATGCTTCAAGGTTTTCTGGATTGTGAGTTGTGATTAAACCTTGTTTGATAAGCATTGTTGTTTAGACCATTGGTTGAGTGAAGTACTTTGAGTTTATGCTTTAAGGTTTTTTGAATTGAGAGTTGTGATTAAAACCTTGTCTTATTAGCATTGTTGTTGAATCCAATGGGTGATGCAAAGAACTTGAACTTGAGTTAGAAAAGAACATGAGTATCATTGTTATGTGAGATTTGTTGTTGAGCTTTGTTGGAAACATTTTGAGTTGGTTGATACATGCTTGGACTAGGGTTTGTGAGAAAGGGTTGTTCCTTGAGGTGATTGGTTGAGTAGAGTTGATTAAGCCTAGTCAAGTGGATGCATGAAGTGGTTGTTCAAGTTCCATGAAACAAACTTTTCTATATTCTGATTTGAGTTGATATTGAGTATAGAATATATTGAGTCTCTAACAATTCTCTCTATGCTTCTATGATATTTATTTGAGTTGAGATTGGGATTTTTTTTTGTTAAATAAAATTCTTCATTAATTATCGGGTTTTGCAGGTTAACCCAAAACCTATTACAATATCCAGCCTTCTACTGAGATTGTAGATCCCAGTTATGCTTGAAACTTTATTACCATAACTTGTGTTGAATCCCCTACAACACCTTACTAACAAGGCACACCCATACCTAAACATAACTGTAAACATTACTTACATTGACAGGAAATTGAAGTTTAGAACTTTGCACTTGTGGAACTTGTTGCTTGCCCTTTTCCTATTCTCTGTCGAAATCCTCCAAGGCTTACACCTTGTTACCTTCATTTCCAATTTGGTATGATTTAGAGGGAAACCCCATAGTTATTACCAGCTCCATGGGAAAAGAACACCCATTCATCTTTCTCCTTAACGGGTAGGTTTCTTTTCATGACTAATAATGTTTTCCACTTCACGTGGCACACCTTGTGTCCATGTAACCAAACTACCAACATCAACACCTATGTTGGCTAATTTGTTAGTTGACCTGTTGGCCTCAAGGTACACGTGATGAGCCCTCCTATTCTGTCTTGCCGCAAAAAGAATCCTCACTTCATGGATGACTCCCTCAATCCTCCATGGAGGTTTTTTTCCATTGGTTAACAGGTTGATGATGTTCATCGAATCACCTTCAATCATCAAGTTACCTTGAGTTGCTTGGGCTACTTGCAACCCTCTCTAAAGGGCTCTAGCTTCTACTTTGTTATTAGTTCTGATTCCCAATGGTTCAACGAAGGCCTTGACCAGATTTCCTTGATGATCCCTGATTATTCCTCCAGCTCCAGCTCTTCTCGGGTTCTCCTTGGCTGCACCATCAAAATTTAGTTTAAACCAACCTTGGGGGGGTGGCTCCCAAGAAATCCCATTTTTGGGATTGGGCAAAGGAATGGAAGGTTTGTCCTCAATACCTAAGGCCTAAGCTAATTGTTTTTCTTGGGGAGTAATTGAGTGGTTCTCATCCACTAAGGTGCTAAGGTTTTCTTTCGCAAAGACAATAATCCTGTTGAGGATGGTTTTTGGGTTGTGAATGGTATCCTTAAAGGCTCTATGGTTCCTTTCTAGCCAAATCCGCCAGAGAAAATGATGCCAACAGATTTTCCATAGGTACTTAAGTTTTAGGCTAACAAAGGGTTGAGGCCATTGATGGAACACTTCGGATATAAGAGCAGGCTTAACCCACGAGATCCTAAAGGCTTGGAAAATTTCATCTAGGATGGACTCCGCTACCGGACACTCTAGAAACAAGTGTTGGGTTGTCTCCCATCCTACCCTACACATGTAGCAACGGTTAGAAATAACCATACCTTTGGATAACATATTGTCCATAGTGAGGATTTTTCCTTGAATCACCAGCCATGAAAAAAAGGATATTTTAGGAATTAAGCCTTTGATCCAAACCAAACTCGGTTGAAATTGTTGACCTTCCACATTGAGAAGCAAATTATAGGCAGACTTAACTATGAAGTCACCACTTTCAGTCTTAGCCCAAACAATGTGATCTTCATCCTCTTTAGAGGGAATAATTTGTTGAGTTAAAATGTTATAAAGCTCTTCAGACTCCGCTTCAAAACCCTGTACTCTGATGTGTTTCCACATGTTAATATTTATATCCTGCCACATATAATTTACAACCTTCTTCCCAATATGCTGCTCCATATGCTCTTGAATCCTATCCAAACGAGGATTCTGGGATAACTCCTCAGCTCTCACCCACCGATCCTTCCAAAAGTCTATTGTTTTCCCATTTCCTAGATTCCATCTAAGACCTTTCTTGACAAGATCCTTGCTCGTGAGGATTGCCTTCCAAAAAGCAGGCCCCTTACTTGCTAAGTTGTCATTAAGGAAGTTTACACCTTGGAGCTATTTCCTCCTAACTATGGTAGTCCATTCATTATCGACCTTAGTCAATAACCACCATGCTTGTTTGGCTAACAGAGCTGTATTGATATGAGCAACTCTCCTCAATCCTAACCCCCCATCAGCTTTAGGTTTGCAAACCTTGTTCCAACCTACTAAATGGATCCTTTTCTTATCCTTAGTCCTTGACCAGAGAATTTTTTTTTGAAGCTGCTCAATTTTGTGATACACCTTACTGGGAGCTCTGAACACTGATAGGAAGTAAACGGGTATACTTTGAAGTGAAGCCATAGTTAAAACTGCTTTGCCTGCTTGAGATAACAGATGTCCTTTCCAACCTACTAGCTTTTTTTGGATCCTCTCCATAACTATGTTCCACATTGATCCTTCAGGTTTCCTCGTAAATAGGGGAAGACCTAAATAGGAGGTGGGAAGGGATGCAATCTAACATTCCATGATCCTTGCTATGTTGTTTTGCCTAGGAATGGGGGTATTGATGAAATAAAGTTTGCTCTTATAAAAATTCACTTTTTGTCCAGCCGCTTCTTCATACATTATGAGAATATTTTTAATCCTTCTTGCCTCAACCATAGAAGCCAAAGTTAGTAGCAATGTATCATCAACAAATTGTTGATATGTCATCGAGGTAGTTAGCGACGTGGCCTTGATACCTGATATGAGTCCAGCTACTGTTGTTGCCTTAATGGTTCTTCTCAAGGCCTTAGCAAAGATGATGAACAAAATAGAACTTATGGGATATCCTTGTATTAGACCACATTTGCTTTGAAAAAAACTTGTAGTAGACCCATTAACCAAAACTGAAAAACAAGGCTTAGAAATACACTCTCTTATTAACTTGACCCATTTCATGTTGAAGCCAAATTTTAATAAAACTGCCTCTAGGAATTCCTAATTTATCCTGTCTTAAGCTTTGTTCATGTCTAAATTTAAAGCCATGACTGCTTTTTTGGTCTAAGCGGCTGTATGAAGAGCCTCATGAATAGTAATAACTCCATCTAAGATTGATCTTCCTTGTACAGAACCTCCTTGACTTGGATCAATGATAACCGGTAAAACTTTCTTCAAACAGTTGGCTAAAACTTTGGACAGAATTTTATAGGATATATTACACAGGCTAACCGACCTAAAGTCAGCCATAGTCTTGGGGTTGGGGCCTTTAGGGATCAAAGCAATGAAATTTGAGATTGGGATTTGAGTACATATTGAGTCTCTAACAATTATCTCTATGCTTCTATGAGATTGATTTGAGTTGAGATTAGGATTTGAGTGTAGAACATATTGAGTCTCTAACAATTCTTTCTATGCTTCTATGAGATTGATTTGAGTTGAAATTACGATTTGAGTATAGAACATATTGAATCTCTAACAATTCTCTCTATGCTTCTATGAGATTGATTTGAGTTGAGATTAGGATTTGAGTATAGAACATATTGAGTCTCTAACAATTATCTTTATGCTTCTATGAGATTGATTTGAGTTGAGATTGATCTTTGAGTATAGAACATATTGAGTCTCTAAAAATTCTCTTTATGATTCTATGAGATTGAACAAGTTCTGTGTGGACTTGTTAAGCAGATTTGAGGTAAGTCTTTGAGAAGGCTTGTGGACTAATTTTGTGCAAGCTTTTGTGGAAGCTTGCAACGTAGATTTGAGCAAGTCCTAGAGAGGACTTATTGAGCATATTTGAGCAGGTTCTGAGTGGACTTGTTGAGCAAATTTGGACAGGTTTTGTGTGGACTTGTTGGGAAGATTTGGTTCTGAGTGATCTTGTTGAGCAGATTTGGACAGATTCTATGTGGACCTGTTGAGCAAATTTGAGCAGGTTATGAGTGGACCTATTGAAAATATTTGAGCAGGTTCTATGTGGACATTTTTTGCAGATTTAAGCAGGTTCTGAGTGGACTATTGAGAATATTTGAGCAGGTTCTATGTGGATCTATTGAGCATATTTGAGCAAGTTTTGTGTGGACCTATTGAGCAGATTTGAGTAGGTTTTGAGTGAACCTATTGACAGAGCTTTAGAGGTGACAAAGTATAGAGGGCAAAGTCTCAATGTATAGAGATCCAGTAGCCCAAACAATTGAAGATAGATCTTCTGAGTGAGGAGTCTTCAAGTGGAGATAGATCCACCAATCAGTGCAACATAGAGACAGAGTCTTCTAGAATATCACTAGCCAGAGTTGAAGGGGAAAGAGTTCTCCTGTGGAAGAGATCCATGAACTTGAGATTTAGGGGATCAACATCTCCTTTGGATAGAGGTCCATAAACATTGTAATTGGGAAGGATTACCAAGAGATTATTTGAGAAATATTTAGAAGAAATATTTTCTTTGTGGAGGTAGCCCACATTGGGTGAACCATGTTAAATTTTTCTCTATTGTGTATGGTGTTATGTGCATCGCTTTGATTACTACTATTGATACTTCTATCTATACACTACATAATATTGAATTGAAAAGAAAAGTAAAAAGTGGTCTTATACTGTTCACCCCCTCCTCTCAGTATAAGCTTGTGTTCTTCATATACAATACCATTTTCTTTAATCAATTAAGAGCCCATACTCTTAAATAATTAAATACTTATACAATACCATTTTCTTTAATCAATTAAGAGCCCATACTCTTAACTAATTAAATACTTATACAATACCATTTTCTTTAATTTAAATAAACTAAATATCATTCTTTAATTTAAATAAACTACGTATCTTTCTTTTTCAATTTAAAATAACTACATATCTTTCTTTAATATATATAAATCTAAATATCCTTCCTTTAATTTAAATAAACTAAATATCAATCATTAATTTAAATAAATTAAATATTCATTTATTTCAAAAGGGGGGTTTCAATTATAACCACTAACCTAGTTGCTCATAAACAACACAGTCAAACAATTGATAAGGCCAGTTCGACAAACTCAATCGGTCAACAATCAACAATCAAAGCACAAGTGAGTCAAGTAGCACATGGGTCAAAAAAAAAACCCAAACAATCAATGGACAGGTCGAATGACCATGCCAACCACTGATGCACTAGCCCTCACCAAGTGGTGGCTTCTTCAACCACCACTTGGTGGTCATACTAGAATAGAGGTATCTTTCCCTTAAAAAGTGCTATGATGCCCCCACACAACCTATGTGTGATTATACAAAAATTAACATGCCAAAAGTATTTTAGTACCCCAAAACAACCAATTCTCAGACAACAACAGAAGATAATCGTATCCATCCACGTGGCGATAGAAGGTAGAGGAGTCCATGGATTAACCAAAGTCAACATAGGCAGGTTTCCCTAAAGGACAATGCCATCAATAGATGCTTGGGTGGTCCCGCTTGATGGTGCCTTGACCATCGAGTTATGGTCAAAAGACCTAGGAGGTGCTCGCTTGTTTAAGGGGTGAGGACACCCCCATATCCCTGATGTGGGATAAATATTAGGAAAGGCCTGAATGGCCTACCCCTATTGTATCTCCTCGAGCATGGATTCATTGTGTCATGGTGCCACGAAGTAGCATCGAGGTGGAAATTCAAAACAGAGTCTAAAGTTTAACTTTAGATAGAAAATATACAAGGATGGTGGAAAAAATTGCACTGCTAACCTCAGACAGAGGTATATTCACCTGCTAAAAGTTGAATGACTTAGGGACGATATTACTAGTTTTCAAACATTGAGCACATAAATTTAAAACACCCCAAACAACGATGCACAACCAAAAACTTGGCAAAAAACTTAAGGAAAAACTAGAGATCCATGGTGGTAATGAAAAGGCTTCGACCCCTTATAACATCAACCGCCTTCGAACATGAGAAATGTGAAAGGGAATAAAAAGAAATATACTTCCAAGGCTTGAACCTGAGGAGAAACTAAACAAAAAATAGGTAGAACAAGATTGTTTCTTCACATAAGTGGTAGAGTTGTCTATAAGTGTTTCATTGATAGCATGTCCACTAGGAAGACTAGAAACAAAGGTATAAAACAACCAAGCATTGGTGGTGTTAACCACACAAAACCATATCATCCAGGACAAAACACATAGGAAAGATATTGTTTAAATTTCAATTACAGATCTTCCAATATCATTTCTCAAGCATAAAGTCATATTTTAAGGAAGCTTAGCTCATACAAATAGTAATGATACGAAAGTGTCTCATACACGAAGAAGAGATCAAACCAAACCCACAGAAGTCTCCTAAGTTTAAAATAGCAAACAACAATATCTAGTTAAGCATTACCTTCATTTTAAATAATAGCTTTTTAAAACAAGGTATGGTCTATAAGAGAACTCTAATTAGGTTCATGTAAGGGGAAGAATATTGGTGGAGTCCTACCTGAAATCCTTTGAGCTAAAATTTTGTATTGAAACTTCTTCCTCCTCAACTGACTTCTAGCTTTGTCCTTGTTTCCCCTTCAATTTTCTCATTGTTTTCCCAAAAAAGAATCCTCCTTCCTCCCTCATTTGGCCTACTTAACACCAAAATCCCATCTACCCCAAGCTCCAAAGTCCAACTTTTGACATAAATATCATCTACCAAAAGTAATGCAAAGCGACAAGAGGGCAGATATTTGAATTTAAAAATGATTCTTCCCTTTTTACAAATATCTTACCTCAAATTAAAAAATATATATTTATTTCTTTATTTAAAAATATAAATCCATTCATTTCTTTATAAAAGATAAAGCTATTCATTTCTTTATTTAATTCAAGAGGGTAAGAAGGGAGAATTAAATAGAATCTTTAAAGCATTAATATTTATAATATTGAATTCAATTTAATTCAAACCATAAAAGCCATTAATCATTTCCTATTTTGATTAATTCAAATAAAATACCTATACTAATATTAAACATTAGTATGGTATTTAAATGGGCCAAGAATTAATAGAACCTCTATATCTATTAATCCTTTCTATAGGGGATTCTTTACCAAATCCTTTTACACAACAACAAATATGCAAACAAAAGAAGGAAATCAAGTGCATCAAACAATGTGGGTGAAATCATCGCAATCTAATTGCCTATCTTAGCTAAATACTTACGGTAACTTCTAGGTTACCATCTTTTGATGGTTGTATTATTGATGATCACCACAAAAGCAAGAATGCATGCATCTATATGAGGTAGTCGTTTGTGTTACCTTGATCCACCATAATCATCATTTCTTTTTGTAAGTACCTTGTTCTCGGTTCTACCTCTTCCACCCATGAGTGTACTTGGTCCTACAAATTGACAATACATCAGCAATATCATATTCCTCATAGATAAAACAATATGAGTATTACATAACTATCTAAATACATCAAAACTAGGTATCAAGTTATCATTCATCATACATAGTCTCTCATGCAAAAAGTCCTACCAAGGCGGGTCATGACATAAATATAAATTTGTTTTACATAGGCTAAAGAAGATAGTGCTAGTTCCTTGTTCCTAGTATCTGGCCTAATTAGTCGTCTTTTTCTCAAACCCTCCTTTTTGTATTTTAGTCTAGACTAGAGCCTCGGGTCCTAGCATGTATAGGTCATTGAGCCTCTATTTTGTATGATTGTAATTGGGATTTTAATATGAATGCAAGGAGCTATGACTATTCTAGTAGTTTTGTCCTAATATTTGTGTGCATATATCTTTCTATGGGGGTTATTACTAGCATATGTCCTGGTTCTTATTGGATATTCTTTGATTTGCAGTTTTATTGAATGGTGATTGTGTTCAAATCTTTATCTAGTTGTCTTACTATGGCTCCCTTGTTCATTCATCACATTAGCATCTAGGATGGAGTCTATAATTTTTCGTGCATCACCATCCTTAGTCTAGGCTAGTTTGCATAATTAGATTTTACTTTCCTATCATTTGTTTTCAGTCATTTACCACTTATTTTCTCTTTTCTTTTCCCCCTAGAAATATCTTGTTAGAGTAGGCTAGCCTAGGAACCCAACACTACATCAAATATCTAATCCTAACAAGGAGCTAAGCTTGGTAAAACATCATGGAGGTAATTCGAAGGATCCATGTCCGATGCTCCCTAAACTTCCCAGGGTTGGCACCCCAAGCGAGGCGAGGGCATCGAACACACCTAGCAAGAGTCACATTGTAGGGAGTTGTGGCACCTAAAGCGTAAGGACCATTTTTAGTCCCCAATAGAAAGTCAAAAGTTGAATCACAGGCTTGAGCATATTAGCTATGGATCATTGAGATACAATAGTCAATTATCAAATAGTCATTGGGCTCCCACACATATCCCCTCTAAGTGGTGCATGTGAGGGGTGTATTCTAGAGAACTATCATAGGGAGGCATTTCCAAATGGGGTTGCAAGGTGAGCCTCTCATCCCTTGGAAATAATATATAGTAATATTTATGGACCTATGGATACACCATCTCAGATAAAATAGGTATTTTCTTCTTTTCATTGATGATTTCTCTATATATGTATGGTTGTACATTATTTGCACAAAGGATGAGATCTTTGAGAGGTCCAATACCTTGTTGCAAATCAACTAGGTACGTGAATAAAATACCTAAGGATAGATGAGGAGGTGAATATGTTAGCTATAATTTTCATGATGCTTTGGCTTCTTATAAGATTGCATATCAAAAGATTGTTCACTATACCCATAAATATAATGGTGTGGTTGAGACAAAAAACAAGGTGATCATGGAGATTGTGCGATATATGATTTATGACAAGGGGATGGATAAAAAAATCTAGGGTGAGGTTGTCACTTGTGCAACATACGTCATCATTAAAATTCCTATAAAGGTAATCTAGGTCATGACACCCCTTAAGAGATTGATAGAGGTTTATCCTGATGTATTATGATTATGTATCTTTGTGTCTTAAGCATGGGATAATATAACCAAGGACATTTGGAAGAGAAGGTATCCAAGATTCATAATACATTTTTATGGGGTCTTTATGAAAGCACGAGATTTCGAAAACAAAAAGGATAAACTAAAAATGCAATGTAAACGAAACTAAAATAACGCTTAAACCCTATGTTATTGAAAAATGCGTAAAAAGAAAGAACATGAACACAAGATATCAAAGCAATATAAAAAGAACGGCCCTTTTATTGATATGCTTTACAAATTCGTGTTACAATGCATCTCCTTCCTTTTTAGGGGATAGGAGCGTTAAATGTTGGTCTTTTACAACTTGTTTCAGAATTCCTTCTTCCGCGTGCCCACATGTAAGATGGGCGAACCAAAACGTTGTCGCCGCTTGCATTGGTAAAGGTAGATTCCTCGTTGTTCCTCTAATGCTGCAAATCTGCGTTCAA
The DNA here is from genome assembly GCA_028583015.1 of Wollemia nobilis. Classification (NCBI taxonomy): domain Eukaryota; kingdom Viridiplantae; phylum Streptophyta; class Pinopsida; order Araucariales; family Araucariaceae; genus Wollemia; species Wollemia nobilis. The sequence continues at coordinate 3,603,150 of JAQPPZ010000030.1, forward strand.
AGAAACAAACAAAGAATCGAGAGCACCCGTGTATGAAAAATAAAAGATAAATCTAACGATGGCTAAAGTGAGTCTAAATAAACTGAAAACTTGACAAAAGCATAAACATGAAACTAGCTAAATACTACAAAAGAAATAGTCACCAAAAGCAATAAAGCGGGGGTTGCCCGAAGGCAAACCACCCACGGGTGAAAATTTGCTTCGACACCAATCCGCTTGGGATGGGTCCGAAACCTGATGTGATGTGTTGTCGACAAATTGGTAGGATATTGTGGTCAGAAAAATCGGAGTTGGTTCTTGATTCGTGCCTTCAAAAGTCACCCAATAACCTCTCTTTCGATTAAGAGATTATGGATGTTAAAAAGCACAAATCGCAAGTAAGTGAATTAGCAGCACTTCGTCGCTCAAAATGCTCCTTCTCTGTATATCTTTTGGGTGAGGAAGCTCACCATTTTATAGACCCAAGGGGTCTCTTTGAATTAACATGCAAAAGTGTTTCTTTGCATGAATGCTTTTTGTGTGAAGAGAAGACTTCTTCTTGATCAAGGGCTTCTTAACTGCCTCTGTGCATGTCTTTGTATGTTTAGAAAAACTCACTCGCACTCCCATGCAATGAAGGGATAGCTAAGTGGCAAATCTGAGTTGTCTTAAAAAGCTCACTCTCATTCCCATGCAGTGAAGGGAGAGTCAATTGGCAGATATGAGTTGTCAAAAGAACTCACTCGCACTCCTATGCCATGCAAGAAAAGCTAAGTGGCAGCTTCCGAGTTGTCATATACCGAGATCTGACTTTTTTTCGGTCAAACCTGGTGTTCGTCCCACCCCGGAGCGAGCGCTGGTAATCGTCTCTGGGTGAGACGAGTATCAATCCGCACTCGTCTCTGGGTAGGACGAGTACAAATCCGCACTCGTCCCTGGGTGAGACGAATAAGGAGCTAAGTGTCCAAAAGATGCCAAATTGATCCCTGACTTGTAAAACTGCTGTGTGAGTGGTTAGAACCACTGTTTAACCTCTGGGGGCTGTGTGTGTTAGTGCGATCAGTGCTTGTTGTCACATAATCGGATTGGTGCTATTTTGGTGTCTATAGATGCCCCTTTTTGGAAAGCGCTGCACATGGTGCAGTGCTGAGCAAAAATAGATAACCAAAGCACTAATGATTAAGGTTTCTCAGTAACCTAACCAACTCTTGATGCCCCAAGTATGGAAAGGGCACGCATTCTTGAATCCTTGCTTCTGACGAGCTAAGGAACTTAAATCAAGCATTAACCTGGTTCGGTGAGGTATTACTTGAACTTAGACATTGATCAGCCATGAAGAGGCAAAGGGCGCAACCTTTTGTCTGTGGGAACCTTGAGTTCATGATTCACGAATGCCAAGTATATGATTAGTTTGTGATAATTGCTTGTTTGCTGCCCCAAGCATGGGCGCGATTGTCTTTTGCAATGATCCTTTGAATGCGTGTCATTTCCAAGATTGGGTATATTGTTGTTGATTGGCAACTAAGTGTGACTACCCCCTCAAGCGACGAATCGATGAGGGAATGACCGACATGAGAAAAGCGACGAGTCGCTTGACCCAAGATGACTTAAGTGAGGGTGCCTTCAGATGTTATCCGATGCATGCTCGAGCAGCTTCCCGATTGTTTTGACCTATTTTTGGTGGGTGTGAACCCATTTTGGGATGCCATTTGGGGTTAACATTGGCGAAAATCCGTCTTCCCGTGGAGCGGTCCGGCTATGGTAGCCTTCTTAGGGAGTAGGATAACGACAAGGTAGACCCCGACATCAGTTTTCTTATGCTAAGAGGTTAAGTGCAAGAGCACTTTTGTCCAACAATTTTTAGTGGTTTTGTGGGCATTTGTCATTTTTAAAGTTTTGGTGTTTTTTTTTTTTTTTTTTTTTAATCGTCTCGGGGGGGACGAATGCCATGATTGTACTCGTCCTGGGGTGGGACGAGCGCGCCTCCGAGGAAAAGTGCTCGTCCCAGTCAGGGACGATTACCAACGAGCAAAAAGTATAAATAGGCAAAAATGATGGATTTGGCTCATTTGCACTGTTCATCGATTGCGATTTGGAGCTCTGGGGAGGAGGAGGTAGATTTTCTGACGCGAAGCGCTGTCGGATTTTCCAGCTACCATGAGTGCACGCACTGGGTCGTCGAGCGGCGGAGCCGAGGCGAGACCAGTAAGTGCACTATCTCCTCGAGTTTGAATTTGAAAAATGCAAATGTGTTTTTATTATGTTTTTCGTTTGTTTAAGACATGAAACCCTAATTAATTAAATTAAAAGGTGAATGAATGAATGAAACCAAATGAAACGTGGATGCAAACCGATGGAAACTTAGATGGAAAACCGTAGGATAAACCTAAAATGAAACTTAGAGTAACACCTTAGGGTAACCATGGTTATAAAAATGTTTTGTTTTTGATGTGAATGGTAAAACTTAGGTCGAAACCGTAGGTAAACCATGCCCATTTTTTTATGGAATTTAAAAATGAAAAATGGATGAATTTTTTTTTTTGTTGAAATGGTAAACTTAGGTCGAAACCGTAGGTAAACCATGTCAAATTTTTTTGTTATTTTTATGGAATTAAAAAATGAAAAATGGATGAATTTTTTTGTTGAAATGGTAAACTTAGGTCGAAACCGTAGGTAAACCATGTCGAATTTTTTTATTTTTATGGAATTAAAAAAATGAAAAATGGATGAATTTTTTTGTTTGAAATGGTAAACTTAGGTCGAAACCGTAGGTAAACCATGTCGAATTTTTTTGCAATTTTTTATGGAATTAAAAATGAAAAATGGATGAATTTTTTTTGTTGAAATGGTAAACTTAGGTCGAAACCGTAGGTAAACCATGTCAAATTTTTTTGTTTTTGATGGAATTAGAAATGAAAAATGGATGAATTTTTTTGCTTTGAAATGGTAAACTTAGGTAAAACCATAGGTAAACCATGTCAAATTTTTGTTGTTTTTGATGAAATTAAAAATGAAAAATGGATGAATTTTTTTTGCTTTGAAATGGTAAACTTAGGTAAAACCGTAGGTAAACCATGTCAAATTTTTTTGTTTTTTTTGATGAAATGTAAGATGAAAACTGGATGAATTTTTTTGTTTGGAAATGGTAAACTTAGGTAAAACCGTAGGTAAACCATGTCAAATTTTTGTTGTTTTTGATGAAATGTAAGATGAAAATTGAATGAATTTTTTTGTTTTGAAATGGTAAACTTAGGTAAAACCGTAGGTAAACCATGTCAAATTTTTGTTGTTTTTGATGAAATGTAAGATGAAAACTGGATGAATTTTTTTGTTTTGAAATGGTAAACTTAGGTAAAACCGTAGGTAAACCATGTCAAATTTTTGTTGTTTGTGATGAAATGTAAAATGAAAACTGGATGAATTTTTTTGTTTTGAAATGGTAAACTTAGGTAAAACCGTAGGTAAACCATGTCAAATTTTTGTTGTTTTTGATGAAATGTAAGATGAAAACTTGATGAATTTTTTTGTTTTGAAATGGTAAACTTAGGTAAAACCGTAGGTAAACCATGTCAAATTTTTGTTGTTTTTGATGAAATGTAAGATGAAAACTGGATGAATTTTTTTGTTTTGAAATGGTAAACTTAGGTAAAACCGTAGGTAAACCATGTCAAATTTTTGTTGTTTTTGATGAAATGTAAGATGAAAACTTGATGAATTTTTTTTTGTTTTGAAATGGTAAACTTAGGTAAAACCATAGGTAAACCATGTCAAATTTTTTTGTTTTTTTTTTGGATGTACATGTGAATGAAAGATGTTACTGTACAGTTATGCATTTTTGTACATGTGATGGTAATTTGATGCATGTTTTTGATGTGTGTTATTTTTTGTGATGTGCAGGTGGTGAAGAGTCGACATCGGGTACCGACTATTTTTTCTAATGCCCGCGAGGCGTTGAGTGCTGAGGACTGGGATTGGCTTGATGCCCTAGGGCTCAAGCATGTGGCTCGGTTGGATGCAGTTGTGGCGGATCGGGCATACTTGACAGCTTTGATCAGCCTATGGGATGTTCGGACGAACACCTTCCATATTTCGATAGGGGAGATGACAGTCACCTTAGAGGACGTGTATCGGATTCTCCGGATTTCGATAGACGGGGTTCCCATCCGGACGATGCCACGAGGCCAGAGGACGGCTATATTGACTCGATATTTTGGACACGGGGAGGATGTGGATGGGATGAGCTCATTGGAGAGGGCGGAGCTGGATTGTCAGATTGGGGGGATTCTGGTACGATGGTGGTATGCGAGGGGAGTGTTGGGAGTGAGGCATGCACTACTCATGAGCCTCATTTCCAACATGCTCCTGCCAGACTCTTCAGGAGCGAGGTTCCCATGGAACCTATTGGAGGTGGTGTGGCAGTTAGTGGATTGTCCTATGACAGAGCCGGTGATCATGAGATGGGGCCAGACGCTTTTGGCTCAGTTATATGATGAGTTGTATGAGGTCCGCTGTCGGAGGCGGAAGGGGATTGGCTACAGTTACTTGTTGCAGTGCTGGGCATGGCAGCATATAGCCGTAGAGCGACCACGAGGGCTACCCTGGACTACACGGGCGGACATGGTGGACAGAGATATTGGGTATGGTGCTCTATGGTATCGGTCTGAGGAGCGAGGGCAGAGTCGGCGGTTCGCGGGAGACGTGGACCATTACAGAGATGCATTGGCATGACTGACTCCTGGAGATGTGGTATGGAGGCCATATCGGGATTGCCTCGCATGGCCAAAGGCTGATGAGTGGCTTCGGCGGGTCCGGAGGGGGAGATGGGTGATTGGGCGACATGGGACGGAGCAGGAGTACTTTCACTACCTCCGAGTGACACGACAGTTTGGGGTACGCCAGGGGTTGCCTGGGGAACCCGTAGTCTATCGACGTCGGAGTGATGAGAGGACCCTAGCTACGCCGATCCTCGAGCCACTGGGGGAGGAGTCGGATACAGTACTAGACATTCCAGACGTGGATGACGTCGGAGTGACTGTCGAGTACCAGGAGTGGTGGACGCTTCGACAGTGGCGAGGTGAGGGGCCATTGGGAGGGGATGAGGCAGCGGGAGGCGGAGAGGGTGCAGAGGCACCAGGAGAGGGTTGGGGAGCTCCTGCGGATGTGGACATGGTGGAGGTGGCAGATGCAGGAGAGGACTTTGGTGAGGAGGAGCAGCCAGAGATGCAGGATGCTCCGAAGCAGGCCGATGCTCTAGAGAGGTCGAGGCAGCCGGCCGTGCCGGGGGATACAGAGGCGGGGTTGCGCGCTGAGGTAGCACGATTGATGGGGTTATTGTAGAGGCGAGATGGAGAGCTTGGGGAGATGACGCAGGAGAGGGATCGCCTGCGGACACAGTTGGCAGAGCGAGAGAGCGTAGGGGCTACGTCTCATCGACAGGGGGGTGATACGGATGCTGCATGGGAGAGGGATCTTATGCGGGTGCAGCTAGCATAGCGTGATGATGCCATCGCATACTACCATAGGCGAGACGCAGAGTGGATTCAGCATTGGCGAGAGATGGAGGGCGAGATTATCCACCTTGGTGGGTGAATACCAGAGCCTTCGGTGAGTGGCTCGTCGTATCGAACGAGAGATAGCGGGACAGAGTAGTCAGCATCATCCCGTCGTAGGCGACGAGATGAGGGAGGCGCTAGTGGGCGGGATGCAGGGGCGAGCAGTCGCCCTGAGAGGTCTCAGAGGACTGATACTGCAGGGGGTAGTTCTCGTCGCACCGATCCTGCATGATCATGGTGGCCGACGCCCTAGGCTGGGGGTTTTTGAGTTTTTGGATTATGGGAGCGAGGTCCGAGGACCGGTGCACTGTAGCCTGTGGGCAATTTTGTTATGATATATATACAGATGACTCTTTTTGGTGTTTATACATTTTTCATGATTTATTTTTATGTACATGTTTTTACATTGATGTATGCATATGCGATTATGAATGTGATGGTTCTAATTTGTATGATGTATGCATATGGAATGAATGAAATGAATTGTTGATGATTTGTCAATGCACCATAGACTGTACAAGATTTGGATTGACTTGCTATAGTAATGGGATAATTTTGTGGAATGCTTGTGCATGTGAAAACTTTGTTTTTGTATTTTGTCTATTTTTTGATGGTGATGTATGGAATGAAATGTACCGGTTGTTTGAAAATGGAGTTAAGCTTTTCTGAGATGCAGATATTTTAACTAACTAGCCAAGACTGTACATTTATCTCGCAAGACTTCTAAACAAGGTCTAAATCCGACTTGAATTTAACCAAGTTATTTCACATCCCTATGTGTGCAATTGAGTTCGTTTATGTGGTATTTGTCAGGATACCGCTAGTGCTAGATGGGCTTTCAACCGAACCTGTACTGAGGATCACCTAATTAGCTCCACTAAATCCTTTATTGTATTTAGTCAGATTTGTCTGTGATGCTATCTAGGATACCATAAGCTATCTCATCCACATGCAAACATTGATCTCGCACACAAGTTAATGTGACAGATATATCGTCATGCGGGAGGTTTACCGCCAATGACCAATAGGCTTTCAACCAAAATGGTACTGAGGCTTGCCTCATGACCTGTCAAAATGTCGAGAGTTCCAGGGATTCAAGTTTGACTCCCTTCTTTTCTTCAATTGTATTGGGATACTTGCTCTTTATAGTGATAAAATCACTGTTTATTTTTGTTGTTTTTTTTTTTTTTTTTTTGAGCAAGGGATTTGAATATGGAGTGACGAGAATCACTATTGTTTGTGCCTTTTGATGTGTGCACTGTAGGATGTCAAATTGTAGTGTTTTGACGTTTTGCAAATTTTTGATGTTTTGCAACTTTTGAGAACTTGGGATTCTTGGGGAATTGGGTAGGGAGGATGCTTGTCCTTTTGCCAACTCTCAAGCATTCCTGGGGTCATTCGCACAGGGGGATGAGCAAGATAGCCGTTTCGCTTATGGTGACCTGGATTACTGTGCAGGTTTCATCTTTCGTTCACACAACTTAGGAATTTTTATATGTGTGTTAATTTGTGTTGGGATGCTACGTAACAAGGTGTGATCCAAGTAAAACTTTCCCATGTAAAATCTGTTTAACTATGTACAGTTTTGGCTAGAAATTTAAAAACAACTGAATGACGAAAACCCTAAACACATTAGGAGACAACTGACAATGCAAAAAATGGCGATGGTGCTATTCTAGATGTAGGCGTTTATGAAAATGGATCTGATGTGGAAAAGGATGGAATTGCCAAGTAATGATAGCCTATGGTGCTTTTGACTTGTATGACCTAGCAAATGTATAATGTATGGATGCGATGCCTAATGCAACCTATATTTTTGTATTTTGATTTTTATGAGAATGCATGGAATTGGAATGCAATTGTTTTTGTGATTTTGATTGTTTTTTTTTTTTTTTTTGAGAATGCATGGAATTGAAATGCAATTGTTTTTGTGATTTTGATGATTTTTTTTTTTTTGAGTATGCATGGAATTGAAATGCAATTGTTTTTATGATTTTGATTTTTTGTATTGTTTTTGTTGATTTTTGAATATTTATGTTGACCAAGCAGTTATGGTAACGCTTGGAGCTTTTGGTGTTGACCAAAGGGTTTATAGATACCTTTGGGGCATTTAGGGATGACCAAGCGATTATGAAAATCTTTGGAGCTTTTATCTTGACCAAAGGGTTTATAGATACCTTTGGGGCATTTAGGGTTGACCAAGCGATTATGATAATCCTTGGAGCTTTTAGTTGGACTATGGCTCTCTAGATGTGGAATGGCCTCAAATGAATGATGTTCAAGGGTTCTCGTTTCCTTGATTCCTTCAAGAGAGGCAAGCCGGTATGTTTCGGGTCCTATTCTACTATCAATGATGTAAGGACCTAACCAGTTTGCCGTGAACTTGTCCCGTAGATGGGACGACAAATTAGAATTCTATCGGTTCTCTTTTAAGACCAAGTCACCAACCTAAAATTCCCTAAGGTGGACTTTCATGTTGTATGCTTTCTTAAGTCGCTCTTGATAGATACGCAAATGCTCAAGAGCATTAACGCGTCGTTCATCGAGCAACGTCAGTTGATCTAACCGGGCCTGTCGCGCAGTGTCATCATCGATGAACTCTTGCATTGAAATGCACAAGGAAGGAATTTCCAACTCAAAAGGCATGACTGCCTCGGAGCCATACACCAACGAAAATGGAGTTGCCCCAGTGGGCGTTCGAATGCTGGTGCGATAAGCCCATAGGGCAAGCGGGATCTGAATGTGCCAGTCCTTATGATTGTCTGCAACTATCTTTTTGAGAATGGCGACTAGCATTTTGTTTGACGCCTCTGCTTGCCCATTTGCCTACGGATAATAGGGTGTTGAAAAGCTGTGCTAAATCTTGTACTTTGTGGTCAAAGCACGCACATCTTTATTCTTGAATGGTGTCCCATTATCTGACAGGATCTTGGATGGAATACCAAAATGACATATGATGTTATGCAAAATAAATTTCGCAATGCGGGCTCCAGTCGTAGTGGTCAGCGGAATTGCTTCCACCCATTTGGTAAAGTACTCTGTGGCCATTAAAATAAACGTGTGACGACCAGACGATGCAGGGGAGATCTTTCCAATTAGATCAAAGCCCCACTACAAAAAAGGCCAAACCGATTGAATCGACTGCAAGGCCTGAGAAGGTACGTGTGTCAAATTAGCATGGTGTTGACACTTCACGCACTTCTTCACATATGCGCAACAATCTCGCTCTAAAGATGGCCAATAATAACCCATGCGAAGAATGCGCTTTGCGATGGCCATACCGCTGAAGTGGCCACCACATGTACCATCGTGAGCTTGGGTGATCGCCCAAGCGGACTCTTGTCGGTCCAAACAACGAAGGAGGATTCCTTCATAATTTTGACGATACAAAATGTCTCCTAACAAGACATGCTTTGTCGCTTTCTGTTTGAATGATCTTTTTGTGGCTTGTGTCAATCCAAGTGGGAGAGTACCTAGCTTGAGGTAATCCCGAATGGGTGTGTACCAATCTTGCTGATCAAAAACCTCGATAGTATGAACGGCCAATCCCTCTTGAAGTCTATCCCAAACAAAAGCCGAGCAGAAAGAACTTGTAAAAACAACGTGGTGTTGCTAGTAAGAGGGGTCGGGGAGAACAAGGACCCCCAGCTTGGCTTGAGTCAAACAATCTCGAATTCGAGAGAACTTATCCGGAGATGGTTCAATCTGGATCATGTGGATTCCCGGCATCGGATCGTAGCTTGCACGCTCCATCGCAGATTGCGATAATGTTTTAACTCGAATGGTTGTCATTTCACCGTAAGGGTCTTGCGGGATGAGTGACCCCAAGGAGGCCATAGTATCCGCAAAATGATTTGATGATCGAGGGAGTGCCTCGATGTCATACCATTCAAGTTGTGCCAAGAATTTGTCCACAAGGGCTTTATAGGCCTACAAAACTGGACATTTACATTGGAATATCCCCTTTACTTGATTGACAATTAACAGCGAATCACCAAAGATGTTCAATCGTTTAATGTTCATGGTGATTGCTGTCTAAAGACCTATGAGCAAGGCTTCATATTCTGCATTGTTGTTGGTGCACGAGAAGTCTAATTTAAATGACAAGGGCATTGGAGCGCCTTGCGGAGTGAAGAATACAATTCCTGCACCACCCCCTTGCTCACATTTAGAACCATTGAAGAATAGGGTTATGTCAGCCTGTGACTCAGGCTCATCAAAATCTGGCGACTCTGAAACATGGAAGACCCCATCATTAGGTAGTTCAAAATTCAGAGGCTGATCGTCTTCAAGAGGAGCCTCAGCTAGTTGATCGACGATGACTTGACCTTTTATAGATTTTTGTCCAATGAATTCTATGTCAAACTCTGTCAACAACATGATCCATTTCGTCATGCGGCTACTATGATAAGTACGACTCATCATGTATCGTAATGGATTCTCCTTAGACACAACATACGTCTTATTACTGAGCATGTAGTGGCATAGCTTTTTGGTAGCAAACACCACGGCCAAGCGGAGCTTCTCAATGTATGCATAGTTAAGTTCATAATCGACCGTGGTGCGGCTAAGATAGTATGTAGCCCTGTTCTTTGTGAAGTTCATTTTTCTGGGACATAGCATGGCGCCCAATGCCACCCTCGAGTACGAGATGTATAAATAGAACGACACTCCTGGTCTAGGTGGTGCCAATACTGGCGGCAAAGCCAAGTACTATTTAATGTCGTCAAAGGCTGACTGGCACTCGTCATCCCAATGAAATGTGACCCCCTTATGCAATAATTTATTCATGGGTCGGCATTTGTCAGATAACTACGCTATGAAGCGCTTGATCGATGCAACCTTTCCCTGCAGACTCCTGAGCTGCTTGATGGTGGTTGGGGGATGCATTTCAAGGATTGCCTTGACTTTGTTTGGGTCGACCTCAATTCCTCATTTGGAGACTATGAAACCCAAGAGCTTTCTAGAGGTGATGCCAAAGACGCACTTCTTGGGGTTTAGTCTGACTTTATGTTCAATGAGGCGATCAAGGACCTTGCTCAAGTCACCGATGTGATCTGGGCGCAAAAGAGATTTGGCCAACAAATCATCCATGTAATCTTCCAAATTTTTGTGCATGTAATCATGAAAGATGTACGTCATGGCACGTTGGTAGGTGGCTCCAGCATTTTTAAGGCCAAAAGGCATGACCTTATAGCAAAATGTCCCCCAAGGCATTGTGAATGCCATTTTTAGTTGGTCCTCAGGATTGATACGAATCTGATTGTATCCCGAGAAACCATCCATAAGGGAAAGCATTTCATGGCCCGCTATAGCGTCTACCAATGCGTCGATGCTCGACAAGGGAAAATCATCCTTAGGACTCGCTTTGTTAAGATCTCAAAAATCGATGCATATGCGAATCCTCCCGTCGGGCTTCTTGACAGGAACCATGTTAGACAACCATGGAGGATAATCCACACAGATGAAAAACTGGGCATCCAACAACTTTTGTAACTCATCTTTTACCATTAAGGCCACTGTTGGATGCATCTTGCATAGTTTTTGCTTGACTGGCTTGATTTTCGGATCAAGCGTTAAATTGTGCGTGACTAGTTGTGGGTCTAGTCCCGGCATATCCTTGTATGACCATGCAAAAACCTCCTTCTTTTCCTTAAGAAGGGTAACATAATCGGCTCGCTCTTTGGGGGAAAGACTTACCCCCAGCTTGAGAATTCATGGATTCATTGGATCTGTGTCGATGTCTACATCAGTCATTGCTTCAATCGACATATGGGATCCATCTTCCAACCGGTGTGGAATTGGGATCGGATGGATATCGTTTGCTGAATTAAGATCATCATTAGGAACGTCAAGTTCCTCTTCAAGCATGGAAGACATCCCGAGTCCTGTCCTGGAGTGAAATGAAACATCCCACCGCAAGGCCAATACTCTGATGGAGATGGTGGTGTGCCAGCGTGATCCCAATCAATAGCCTCTATGTCTAGATGCAATAATCATGTTGGATTGGCTGGATCATGGATGGGGGCGGTCAAGTCAATGGAGACCATGTTGATGAAATGATTGTAATCTCCATTATCGCAAATGTGACAACTCTGACATTCGAGATGTTCTTGGTGCGTTGGATCTGGCTCTGTAGGCACTGGCACAAAGGGATCAGCCCTATGCACGGACATGCAAATAGGGTCTGCCCTAGGCACTGATGGTTTGATAGGGTCTCCAGGTGAAAAATGCTCTCTGTATTCCTGGAGGGGCGGGTGCAGTAATTGCTATAACCACGCCAAGTTGAAATGCCTCCTATGTCTTGGACCTATGTGTAAGTGTTCAAACATGTCATCTATGTCCAAAGGATTTTGTTGTTGTTGAGGTAGCCTATGCTCACTGGGATCATTCAATGGGAACATCATCAGGAAGTCTTCCTGATCGTCATTCAGTGGATATTCGTGCGAATGATCGTACTCTGACTCATCTTCAGAAGACCCTTCATGGTCTTGTCCATCTTCCCCTTGTGGGTGAGTCCATGAGGTTTCTCCTTGTTCGGCCATAGGGAAAGGGTTGTTGAGGTCAACAAGGTTATTTGTTTGTAATGGGAAATAATCCCCCAATGTATAAGTTGTATTTGGATTGGCATATGGATCTCGATGCCAACCCATCCTTGTTGCCTATCCCTAGGCCTTGCATATTTTCGACCAAGATGTTGAGGGGCAAAGGGTGATTAAACCCTACTCCCGACTTATCATAAGGCATTTGGTATCTTGGTTGACACAAAACACGCATTCCTTGTTCATACCGCCTAACTCCGTATCCATGCCAATTGCATTGGCTAAGATATATTAATGCGAAGTCTGGGTTAGCCAGATAGTTGACATCTTCCACAAAGGGATCTTCATCTTCCTCTTCTTGTCGGGAAGGTTCAACGCCATGATCCAGGCCCCCAAAAATAAAATTTGTCTGATTAGGTGGGTAGCCTAAAGGAACCATGGAGCCTATGGGGAGTCGAGGTCTTCCCATGTCTTGCATAGACTGAAGTGTGGGCGTTGCAACAACATTGCGCACTATATACTCCCCCATGCCTCGTGTTAGACATCTCAACAAGAATCGTTGGCGATTGAGGGGAAGCGAATGGGAGTTCTCCTTGAGTCCACTCCATGTGGGGTGAACTAGGCATCTCAACTTCCATTCTATTAGGCGTCTCTTCTGTAGAGATATTGGAGACTAAAGGTGGTTCCGTTTCCAGGGGCTTCTTTCCTTTGTCCGTTGGTGTGGCCACCGTAGGTGGCGTCGTTGTGGGAGGACAGGATGAATAAGATGAACCCCCCTGGGAATTTGATTGATTTGGTAATGGATATTCTTGCTTAGTTGGACCTCGCTTAGATGGATTTAACTGGAAATCCACATGCGTTGAAGGGAGGGTCGATCGCGGCATGATTTGCACTGAGTTGCAATATTTAAAAGGTTCCAAATCTGCGGGGACCACGTGCACTTGTCCTTCAAATGTATATTTCAAACATTGATGAGCAATTGAAGGGACACACTTCATATCCTGGATCCAAGGCCGCCCAAGCAAGATATTGTAAGCCATCTCACCTTCTAAAATGTGGCACAACGTATGAATGGTCTTTTGTCCCACTTGTATGGGCAGGACAATTGTGCCAACTATCGAGCATATCGCATCATTAAATGCTCGAAGGGTATAAGTGGAAGGTGCAATGTGAGAGGTCGGCAGCTTCAAATGTTTCAATGCAGCAGTTGTAATAATGTTACTGGACGAACCAAGTGTCTACCAACACCCTCTTGTACGGAGTCCCGTTGACCCATGCAATAACGTGCAGGGGTGGATCCGCTACATCTCCAATCACCGTTTTTAGCTCATCTTCCCTGAAGGTAATGACTGGTTCAATACATTGTTTGACATGCCCCACAAAATTGTTGAACGAATCCGCTTCGTGGGGTTGCAATTCAATTGCCTTTAATATCTCCATAAGAGCTTCTCGATGGGGCGTCGATTGTTGAATAAGCTCATAAATGGAGAGCCTAGCCGATGTGGTCCATAGACTTTGAGTAAGTCTAGTTCGAATCGTGGCCACTGGTCTAGGTGGGGGCAACTGTGTAGGATTCGGTTGATGTTGTGACGTGGATGGAACTTCCCTGGTGGCTGTCGCGAGGGCAACTCCTGGGTGTCTCTTGTTTCTTGTCACAATGCTAATCATCCCAACATACCCCTCCATGGGGCAACTCTATTGCACTTCGTTGACATGCAGAGGTTTTGTTTGTGCATCATGTGTGGGTAAAGGATCTTTGAAAACACCCATTTGTTGGTTGTTGGGTGCGATGGGGTTATCCACTACCAATGTGTGATTATCAATGAGATCTTGCACTAAACCTTTAAACGTCCAACAGTACATTAAGGTCATGCCCTTTCCTTCTGTGGAATCTACAGAAAAGATCCTCTCTGTAGCCCTTAGGCTTTGGCACATTGGGATCAATTGTTGGAATATCTGGCAGATTAATCAAGTTTGTCGCTGACAAACGGTCAAACAAGGAGTCCCTAGACTCAGTGTATTGTGTAAATTGTCGCTTAGGGTGACGTTGCTGATTTTGATCCTATTTTTTATTATCTTTCTCATAGTTATTGTGAGGCACCGCTTGATAATTAGCCTTTGGAGGCTGTGTTGCTTGGGCAGGCATAGGGGCATTGATAGCAACTTGATTGACCGCAACGGGTTTCTGTTGCGTATTCCCCATTTTGGTGCTCTTATTCCACTCTTTTTTCTTAGGCTTGGCAATTTCACCATCCCGTATCTTGATCTCTTCGATACCTCTAGCTTGCGCCAGAGCTTCTTCTAAAGTGGCGTATTGCTGCAACTGCAATAGCATAGAGATCGATCGCAAACAACTCTTTGCGAACATTTGAGTTAGGTCGGACATAGGAGGGAGGTAGGACAGCTTTGAAAGCACCGTCCTCCATCGATTCCCATATGCCACCATAGATTCCTCCTCATATTGTTTGAGGCTAGCTAGATCACTGAGTGACGCCTTTTTCTTTGTATTGAAAGCAAAACGTTCTAGGAACGTGTCCACTAGTTGATCCAAGTTGTAGATGCTATGCTTCGATAGATGGGTAAACCAATCCGAGGCAGATCCTATGAATGTGGTTATGAATGTTCTCAATAACAATGCATCATTGTCTTGTATACCAAAGCATTGGCTCAAAAATCGAGTCACATGCTCTTGAGCATCTTCATCCCCTTTAAAGAGTGCCAACTGGGGCATCTTGAAATGTTCGGGGTATGGAGGTGTTGGCACTGATGGATGCATCGGATGACTATGGAGTTGGCATAAGGTAGGCTTTTGGGGCCCAATAGTCTTGAGTTCCATAGTCTCCAAGCGTTCTAACAACACTTTGTATGCATCGGAGGATGTAATCTCCTCCTCCTTGGTTTGTTCCCGCTGTGGGTTGCGGGGAACTTGAGGCCTTTGGATGGATAAATGGGTAGCATCCCTTCTGCATTGATAGGGCATTTCAACTCGCTCTTCTTCTTGGTCATAATCCTCATAATCTTCTTAAGGAGTGTTTGGTCTAGGCCTGTAAACATGGATGGGTGCCTATGGAGGATGCTCATCATGGTTGCGGGGAGTGGCCTCCTGCTCAGTCTTAGGATGTCTCGGAGGTAGTGCTTGTCGATGTCACGAAGACCTGTCTCGCACTAGGGGGTTGTGCCTCACATACATATCAGATTTTTGTGCGCGTGGGACTAGGGCCGTCTCAAGCGCATTGTTGTGAAGCAATTCAGCTGTCTGACGCTGAAGGCACTCTTGATTAAGGCGACACAAATGTTCTAATTTTTGTTGTTCTTGCCTAAGCCGCGTGATCTGTGCTTGGCATGCGGCTAGTTGGGCAAATTCCAAGTCATTTTGTTCCACCGTTTCTTGTTTAAGAGGCCTAGATGTCTCCCCTACATATCTATTTTGATCATGGTGCTCTGAGACCCCTATATGTTGCTTCCCTCTGTCGAGGTTGGAAGCATTAACTTGAAGTTCTGGTCTCACTGAGCGATCTGGATATAAAGCAGGTGCAGACGTGCATCGTTTTCGCATTGAGTATTGTTCTTGAGGAATGTAGTGATCCTCCTCACTCTCTCTGTGATATGCATAAAAAGTGCGGGCATAATTGTCTTGCCCTGTCGGGAGAACCTGATGTTCTGGATATGGTCTACTGTGTCCGACATTAATCGAGGGTAAATTAGGAGCAACAAAATCATATGGTTCCTCCCTTTTGACCCTTTGTTTTTCTAGAGCAGTACACAGCGCTTCATCACTAGGCCACCCATAATGAACTTCCAAGGGAGGCCTCGTACTTAGACCAGGTGCTACATATAGGTTATTTTCTTGAAAATATTATGGTTGCTTAGGAGTTTCCCTTAGAGAGGGGGTTCTAAAGTCTTGTCTATTGATGGCCTGAGTTGGAGAGCCCCTCAAGGAGGTGCCTCTAGAACCATGTTCTATGACTGTATGGGTTGGAGTGCCCCTCAAGGAGGGGCCTCTAGAGCCATGTTCTGCATGGTGTGAACTAACTTGTGAACCCTACCGCCGAGGCGGGATGAACAAGTCTTCAGGGCTATATCGAAGACGATTTGTCTCTCTTGGTGCATTTTCTGCAGCTTCTGCCCGTGATTGGGCTTGGCTACGAGTATTCACCATGGTAATGCTAACCTAAAGATGCAAAAATTCTTTTTATGATTTTCTTTTTATGATTTTTTTTTGTCTAAATAGAAAATAGCATACACACACAAGCAATGATTATCTCTTTTAAAGATTAATAGTGTGCCCTAAATCTGGTTTAGTGTGTTTTTGTTGTTTGTTTTGTGTTTTTGAAAAATTTTGTGAAACATTTAAATGCAATTATGAAGGCTCTTATGACTCCCAAAATGGTCGCCCCTTCAATATACCATTGTCGGACCGATATACCAACCTCTCTATATACCCGCCCTTACGTGAGGGAGACTATAGTAATGTGAGAGCAGATGATACATGGAACATAGGCGGTACGGAAGGGGAATCGCTTTGTTTATGACACCTACCATAGAAGACTTATCCTCATGCGCTAGGAATCACCCTAGCTACACTCGGTCACAGCTTTCGTTAGGATTTACGTCTAGCAACAGTTGCGATCGAGGTAATGGATGCAATATCTCAAGCCAAAGTGATAATGGAATCCACCTTTGGTCTTGCTCAAGGGTTGGGGTTTTATGACCAACGCCTTGGTTTAAAATACCACGTGATGTGTGGGGTTCATTTTAATTTGCAAAAATTGAAACAAGCAAACGAAAAAGAAATCTTTCCCTAAGCCATACAAAATTGAAAACCAGAAAACAAAAAAACAGAAATTTGATAGAAGCTTTTAAAAAAACCCCTACCTCTTCTCTGCCCAACAGGATGTTTCTGATTTTCTCTAAAAAATGCACAAAACTATACTCGTCCCTGGGTGAGGTGAATATCAGAACAGTAATCGTTCCGAGGTGAGACGAATAGTTTATTCGTCCCGAGGTGAAACGAATACCAATTTTGTAATCATCACTTGCAGAGACGAATAACAGTCTGATGTTGAAAAATAGGTACCTGTAAAAAAACAAGCAATTTCATATCAGTAATTTAACCTAAAAAAAAACAGAGGACAGAGGTCCCACCGTGATCGCCATTGAAAGCACGAGATTCTGGAAACAAAAAGGATAGACTAAAAATGCAATGTAAACGAAACTAAAATAACGCTTAAACCCTATGTTATTGAAAAATGCGTAAAAAGAAAGAACATGAACACAAGATATCAAAGCAATATAAAAAGAATGGCCCTTTTATTGATATGCTTTACAAATTCGTGTTACAATGCATCTCCTTCCTTTTTAAGGTATAGGAGCGTTAAATGTTGGTCTTTTACAACTTGTTTTAGAATTCCTTCTTTCGCGTGCCCACATGTAAGATGGGCAAACCAAAACGTTGTCACCGCTTGCATTGGTAAAGGTAGATTCCTCGCTGTTCCTCTAATGTTGCAAATCTACGTTCAAAGAAACAAACAAAGAATCAGTAGCACCTATGTATGAAAAATAAAAGATAAATCTAACGATGGCTAAAGTGAGTCTAAATAAACTGAAAACTTGACAAAAGCATAAACATGAAACTAGCTAAATACTACAAAAGAAATAGTCACCAAAAGCAATAAAGCGGGGGGTTGCCCGAAGGCTAACCACCCACGGGTGAAACTTTGCTTCGACACCAATCCGCTTGGGATGGGTCCGAAACCTGATGTGATGTGTTGTCGGCAAATTGGTAGGATATTGTGGTCAAAAAAATCGGAGTTGGTTCTTGATTCGTGCCTTCAAAAGTCACCCAATAACCTCTCTTTTGATTAAGAGATTATGGATGTTAAAAAGCACAAATCGCAAGTAAGTGAATTAGCAACACTTCGTCGCTCAAAATGCTCCTTCTCTGTATATCTTTTGGGTGAGGAAGCTCACCATTTTATAGACCCAAGGGGTCTCTTTGAATTAACATGCAAAAGTGTTTCTTTGCATGAATGCTTTTTGTGTGAAGAGAAGACTTCTTCTTGATCAAGGGCTTCTTAACTACCTCTGTGCATGTCTTTGTATGTTTAGAAAAACTCACTCGCACTCCCATGCAATGAATGGATAGCTAAGTGGCAAATCTGAGTTGTCTTAAAAAGCTCACTCTCATTCCCATGCAGTGAAGGGAGAGTCAATTGGCAGATATGAGTTGTCAAAAGAACTCACTCTCACTCCTATGCCATGCAAGAAAAGCTAAGTGGCAGTTTTGAGTTGTCATATGCCAAGATCTGACTTTTTACCGGTCAAACCTGGCGTTCGTCCCACCCCGGAGCGAGCGTTGGTAATCGTCTCTGGGTAAGACGAGTATCAATTCGCACTCGTCTCTGGGTAGGATGAGTACAAATCCGCACTCGTCCCTAGGTGAGATGAATAAGGAGTTAAGTGTCCAAAAGATGCCAAATTGATCCCTAACTTGTAAAACTGTTGTGCGAGTGGTTAGAACCACTGTTTATCCTCTAGGGGCTGCCCTGGGGGCTGTGTGTGTTAGTATGATCAGTGCTTGTTGTCACATAATCGGATTGGTGCTATTTTGGTGTCTACACTTTATATACCTCAAAGGTATATCATCTTTATGATCCTTAGAGGCATGAGGTTTTGATCTAGGGAGACATCATCTTTGATGAGGTTCTTCTAGGTGTTCCTTCCACCTCGCCATCTACACTTTTTGGAAAAAAACCCTTTTGATCCTTTGACCATCTTAGATTGAACTTTATTTTAAGATTTTGGTTGGCTCTATTCCCATTAGAGTATCTTCTTCATCTTCGAGTGGAGGCCCATTGCTTTTTTCTTTGACACCTTCATGAGTAACACCACAAGCAACATCTTCTCTAGGTTTATGGTACAATGAGTAGGACACATCAATTTAAAGTGTTTTAGCCTTGCATAATGAGGTGAGTGGTGATTTTGAATTGAAATTTTCACTTTTAGCTTCTAATATTGAGTTTTCATAGAATACACATGATTATTCCTTAGTTCATCCAACATTTAAGTGGGTTAAGATGCTTATGAAGGATGCTTAGCCCAATATCTCTTGAGCAACATCAGAAGGCTCCTTCTAGAGCATTACTTTTGAAGGTAGTATATTCTTAGGATCTTCTCACATGTTCTTAATCCAAGGATCAACTAGAATGAGAAGATGTTATGTTGGCAAATTATGAGTCTTTGATGAAGAATATGACTTGGAAGCTAGTTCCTCTTTTAGAAGAGAAGAATTTTTTTTGTTGCAAAATGGGTTTATAGGACCAAATATACTTTGAATGGTCAAGTAGAGAAGCACAGAGCAGACCTTATTCCTAAGGCATTCTCTCAACAATAGGGAGTGGACTATTCTAAAACATTTACAACAATGACCAAGATGAACTCAGTCAAGATGATTCTCTCCATTGTTGCCTCATATGGATGGAAGGTACATCAAATGGATGTGAAGAGTGTATGTCTACAAAGGGAGCTTCAAGAGGAAATCTATATGCAACAACCATCCAATTTTAAGCTTAATGGACCTACTCTGTTTGTTTGTTGTCGTACTAGGTCCTTGTACAAACTTAAGCAAGCTCCTTGTGCATAGTATGAGAAGATCCATTTTTTTCCTCAATTGTGGTTTTTAGTGATGAGGTTAAACATGATTTTTACATCAAATATCAGGATGGTGAATTTTTGGTGATTGTGTTGTTTATTGATAATTTTCTCGTCATTAATAGCTCTTCTACTCTTATCTAGGACATGAAGTCATGACTTTATTCCACTTTTGAAATGACATATTTGGGGCTTTTGCATTATTTTTTTGGATTTGGATTGATCAAACAAAATCTGGCATCACCATTTCCCATCCCAATCATGCTTTGGAACTTATTTAGCATTATAGGATGGAGGATTGCAAGTCTACTCGGACTCCTTTTGCCTCACGTCGTAAGCATTGGGTTGATTGTAACCCTACTTTAGTGGATGCTACATTGTATTATTCTCTTATGGGAGGACTACTCTATCTTACTCGCACTAGACTTGATATAGTCTTTGTTGTTTGTTAGTATTTCAAATGCCAATTTATCATTTCATGGTCTTCCATGGAGGTTGAATATTATGCTACCAATGATGCAACTTAGCATATTAGGTGGATGCTCATAATGTTTTAGGAGATTGGTATTCCTTAGAGTTTTCTAATCACTCTTTGAGGTGACAATCATAGCACCATCCAACTTGTCTATAATCTAGTGTTTCATCAGCAGACAAAGCACATACAAATATGGATGCACTTTAGGAGATGGTTATATGCACGTGGGATTCTTGTTCCAATTTTTGTGCTCTCATCAGAAGAGGTAACGAATATACTGACCAAGTTCATGCTTGAGATCACTTAGTATGCATGTGAAAGTTTATTGGAGTTGGAGATTGTCCCTTTAGGGGGAATGACAAGGGTCTCTTTGTGTCCCCCATTCATCTTAAGGGGGATGTTGGAATATGTGGTGGTTACGCTTCTCTTGAGGCTACGACCAAATTTTATACTTGTATTGATCATATTTATCCTTTGGGCCCATGTAAACCTTGAAAAAGGTGCTTTTATTATTTTTTGTAATATTTTATTCCTAAAGGTCAATCTCATAACCTTGACCTAAAGGTAACTTGTATTTGGGTATAAATACCCCTTCATACCAACCATTTTGCTTATCATTTGGAGTGTAATTTCATTTCCATTTAGTAAGATTATTTGGTCATGGACACCCTCAATATATTCTATGTTATTTGTTCTTAATTATGTGTTTTCTTTTCAAGCAATACTAGGCAATGTTTGATTCATATGAGAAAGATACATCAAAAAAGACTTTATTGGGTAGATTTAAACTTGAGATCTATGGCATAAAAGACTACACTATCACCACTATGCAACTTGTTACTAACAAGAATATATATGACAAGACAATGTCACTTGGATTTCTTTAAATAAGGGAAAACTTACCATGAGATTGAACCCATGATTGCACCATTGTTTGTTGTCCATCCAAGCCTCCTCTCCTGGCAAGAACTAAAAAAAAAAAGTGCAAATAGGAACACTCCATTATAAGAGGTATATGTATCACACTGCAAGGGAATTGAACCTGTAACTCCAAGTTCAAAGGGAACCAAAAAGGTATTGTGTTGGCCACAACAACTAAGCTTAAATGAGATCATAATGTTGGGTTTTTATTAAAAAATTGGTCCTATAAATATGATCCAAAAGTTGTAGCAAGCGGAAAGAATGTACACAAGTCATTTTGAACCTTAGATCTACAACAACCAAAAGAACGTTGTCACCACTACATGACCGAGTGATAACATGAACTTTGTTTGATTAATTCAAAATGCCAAGGAATAAAGCTCTCAAGAAAGATAAATATTTTTCTAGGGATTTGATCACTAAATATTGTGCTAATAAAAGAGTTACTATGTTGGTATGCCATCACACATTTGATGGGGAAATGACCACTTTGCTTCTTGAACATTGAATTTTTTCTAAGGAGGAAACAAGAAAACACCATAAGAGTTCAAACTTGTGTTATTCTCTAAGAAGAATCTTAAAAAGCACTACGCTTACCAAAGTGTCCAAGGCATCCAACAAGTATGAGGTTGTTGCACTTCTTAGAGAATGCCCACCTTTTACCAAATGATCCCAAGGACATTTTTTAATGAGCACAAAATTTGGTGCCCAAAGTCAAATATTTGAATTTATAAAATTAGAAGCTTCGCTCCATAAAACCAGAAGGAAAATTTTCCTTGTTTTGCACCTCAAGCTATCAAAAAAAAAACTTTCTTCTATATGATGAAGTGGTGTTATCCCATGTTGGCTTTTACAATACTTTCCAAAAAAAAATTTCAAAACACGGTATTCATCGCAATTAAATGTAAAGATATAAAAGAACAAAATAAAACAGCTAATAGATGAAAGAATAATACAAATAGATGAAAACAAAGAGGTTGGTGCCCATAGGCATCCCACGATATCACATCGTCTCACACTAATACAATGGATCAATGATCAAAGGATAGTCATACGAGATACCTAATCCCTAATAACAATAATATATCATGTTTACCCAAGCCAACATAATTTGGTTTAAAAGTTAAATTACAATTACAATGTTAACCATATTAATGGTATGATCCTATTTGAGATGAATACATCAATATTGCTCATAGGCTTATATAGATAATGCCCATAAGCTTACATTGTACATGCTCATAGGCTTACACCACCATTGTCGGTCTTTGCTAGTATGATCAAATTATTGATATTCCAATAAACTTACAATGTGAAACTCCTTGTTCTTCACTGCTTATCCCAAACCTCCAAGGTTAAATTGTTAATTTTTATCGAGAGGATTGGAACCTTGGTTTACATTGTGAAACCCATCATTCCTCACTACTTGTCCTAAACCTCATAGAATTTTTAGAGGTTTACCTATAAGATTGGGACCTTGGTTTACAATGTGAAACTCCTCATTTCTAACCACTTGTTCCAAACCTTTTGGGCTTTATATGGTGTGTCCAAAGGATTCCCATGGGATTATAACCTTGGCCTATGACGGGAAACTATTCACTCCCCGTAACTCATCCCAAATCCATTGGACAATGTTTTCAGGTTCACCCATGGGATTAAAACCTTAGTTTATGGTGTGAAACTCATCACTCCCACTCCCAAACCAATGCTCTGGATTGAAAATTTTGGTCTACTATGCAAAATCATTACTTCTAACCACTTGCCCTAATTCCCTTGCAATTTTTAACATTCACCCATGGGATTGGAACCTTATAGATTACAATATAGTACTCCTCATTTTTATTCACTTATATCAACCCCTTAGCCATAATTACTTATAATGAATGGGATTGGAACCTTATAGATTACAATATAGTATCCCTCATTTTTATTCACTTATATCAACCCCTTAGCCATCATTACTTATAATGGATGGGGTTGTAACTTCATATAAAAAATTGCAATTAACATGATTTAAAAGTTTTTTGCTATTTTACAATTAAAATTTTTTGCATGTTTAACTTTGATATAAAAGTTTAAGTATCTTCAATCTAATTTAAATTTTATTTTTATAAGAAGGTTTTTATCTTCTCCAACAATTGGCATAGGATTCCTTTTATTTATTGATACAAATTACTAAATTTAATAAACCTAAAATTTAGCTGAAAGCTTACTGCAGTGGTAAGGGCTTCAACCTCTCTTTGAGAGGTCCAAGGTTCAAACCCCACTTAGTATGAGAGGACCAAGACCCCTCATAAAAACCTGTGTAAACTCATTGAGAAAATAAACCTAAACTTTAAATTTAATTATTACAAATATATATAATTAAATAAATAGAGATTTGTTTTTCTGTACAAATTAAATATTTAAAAATCTAAAAATAACCCAAACCATTTATTTTAATTAACAAATTTCAAATTCACCACATTTAAATTTCACCTAGAACTAGAACAAAGCAAATAATCATCATTCAATATTGAATGAATGAAAGATTTTAATTACGTCCACGAGACCCAAATATGGTCTATGGGACCTCAAATATGGAAGTACAATTACTCAAATCATATCATATGATCTTTAATATCTTTTAGAAGGTTGTTCCTTCTCCTGCTGATTTGTGTTAGCAATTCTCCAACTTTTTTTATTTTAGTGTCTTCAAATAAATCTGTAATAAACTCGTTCCCAAGTGTTTCTTTGTATTTGTCACGGATATCCGAAAAACTCGGGCATTTATAGATGAAGTGTTCCTCCTGTCTCTACCGCCCTTGTCTTGCATAGAGTACATATCCTTTCTTCCCATTTTTCTTTGGGCGTTGTCCATCTCCCTGTTTCACATCTAAGCCTATGAGAGCTAGTCCTTATCCCGAGCAATGAGTATTTTTTCCTTCCACTTGATTTTAGCGCCTATATACGCTTTTTCCTTGTGGTCATACGTTGGGTTAAAATTTGCAATATAATATTGTCTTTTCCTGCTTGCATTTTTCCACATTCCACTTCTGAACTTTTCATTCACATAATTTTTAATGTCTTTGTTGACATTTGGGCATTCATTTATGTTGATTTCCCAACGTTTCATCCACGTATTCTTTCGCCTATGCAACTCTTCGTCCCTAACTGCTCTAGGCCATCTATCATTTGTCATGTTTTCTGTTTTTTTCAAGTAACATAACGGCTTGGTCATAGCAATTGCTTCTAAAGGGAACATTCCAGTTTCAGCTAGAATAATTTCATGAGGGGTTGTGGCCTTAATTTTGAGAAATTTTGTGATTAGATATTTTTGAATCTTTCTATTTGCCTCCATTTTGCATTTGTTGTGCCACTAGCCCACACCTCGCAACCATACAACAGAACCGGTGTAACAAGTAGGCCAAATAAGACCTTGGTGGTCTTCCAGTCCCACAACTCGGCATTCCTACACCTGTTTTGAAGTGCATATAGTGCTCTCCGACCACTTTGAGTTCTTTTCATCCTACATGTATTCCAATTAAGTTTGTCATGAAAGTCTATGCCCGGTTATTTGTATTCTACTACTACATCAAGCGGTTCTCCTGCAAACTGAAATTTGAGTTGTTGCTTCTTCTTTTTTGCTAAAAAAATCATAATTTTTGTTTTTCTCGTGTTCACCTGCATCCCAACTTCTTTACAAAATAGTTCTAGAGCTTGAAGGTGATCTTCTAGATCTTTGGCTATTTTGGCCACAAGAATTACATCATCTACATACATGAGGAGTTTTACCACATATTTGGCTAAATGCACACCCTCTCCCCCAAATTTGTTTATCCATTCTTCTAACTTGTCAATGTACAGCCCAAATAAGGTCGGAGATAGAGGGCAACCTTGTTTGACACCTATGTCACTACCAAAACATTCAGATAACCCTTCCTGTGTTCTGATTCTAGCTTTTAAATTTTCAATCTTGTACAGCTTTCGGGTATTTTGTTACTTTCCAAAGTCCTTTAAAGGGTTTATAGTTTTATATAAACACTATCTAAATTCCAAGTTTCATTGATTCCCGCCAAGTAGTTTGCTAGATATTATTTGTTCAAGTTGGCAGTTTAACTTTTTTCTACATATTTTGTACTTAAATAAATAAATACAAAAAAATCAGAATATTGCACAAAATCTGAAAACCTTGAAAATTTCCAAAATAACAAAACAAGGCAAAAATTTTGTATCTCAGCTTGGGTGGGATATTACAGTGGTATCAGAGCTGGTTTCCTGCCAGCCTGTGATCAGATCTGAATTAGGGTTTCATGAGGAGGATTCAGCATCCCTGAGTAGATCAGCATTCAAAAATTTTCTGGGCACTTTTGAAGGGTTTGTGGTGGAATTTTGCTGAAATGAAACCTAGGGTTCTTGAACATTAAATTTTTAATTGTGGATCATGGCACTATTGGGCGAAAACGAGTTGGTCGAAAGGCTTACTAATGCAGGAAGAAAACTTGGATTCATATCTCAGCCAAAAGATGTTCTCTACTGTGTCCTAGGGGAGGTAGAAGATTGTTTGTATATGATGGATTCATCACCTTCTCAGATATTACAAGCAGCTATGACTCCGGTGGTGAAGTCTTTGGGCAAGCCTAGATGGTTGAAACACACGGATAAGGAGGTAAGACTCATGGTCACTTCTTGCTTGAGTGAAATTTTGAGAATTTCAGCTCCTAAAGCTCCTTATAATGATGACACATTGAGAACAATATTTCAGTTGTTTGTTGATAGTTTTGAAAGTTTGGAGGATGTTACTTGTTCTCATTTCTCTAGGAGAGTTTCCATACTTGAATTATTTGCAAAAACTAGAATGGGCAACATCTTGTTAGATTTGGACATGGATGAGTTGGTTTACGAAATGTTTCATCATTTCATTGCTTCAGCTAGAAAAGAACATGCTAATAATGTTATTGCAGCTATGAGAGACATTATGATTTTGATTATAGATGAAAGTGATTATATTTACCAACCACTCTTATCAATGTTATTGGACGTTTGGAGGCAAGACTTGGTTGCTTCCACTGCTGCACATGAATTGGTTAATAGTGTTGTTAAACAGTGTGAGAGGAAGCTGAAACCTTTCTTGGACAATGAGGAGATTAGGGGAGAAGAGCAGCCCATGGCAGAAATTTCACATGAGGAAGCTAGTAAAGAAGAGCTTGTGGATCTAAAGAAGAATTCAGTGGAAAATTCTGAAGTTGTACCTACCCTGGACGAAGAAGAATTCAAATCAGAAATGGTTAACCAAGAGATTGAATCACCACATGAGATTGTTGTGAAAGAACATGATGCAGATGAATGTATTAAAGTTCCCAAATCAGTTTGTGATGATAATGGATATGGTCTAGATTCCCAAACTAAATCCTTGGATAGAAGTGTTCACACTAGTTCCAACTCCTTGGATTTGGAGAGTGATGTGTGGGAGAAATCAATCCCTCATGAGGATCACAATGAACATACCTTTTCAGATCAGCTCCTAGTTCCTTGGGATCCAGGTGTTTTGGTACCAAGGTATGATGAAGGCATGGAGGCCATTGGAGGCTTCTCTTTCGCAGTTTCAGCCTTTGAAGAAAAGCGTTCAGATTTGGAGATCCTAGAAGAGAGCAATACACACCCAAATATGCCAAGTTTATTCATAATAAATGGTGGCAACTATTTTTCCAACCAGCCTAGCTTAGATTCAGTCTTGGACAGAGTTGAGAGTACATCTTCAGTTTTGGGGTGTTTGGATGAGAACGGCCGCCACTTGGAGTCATCTCTACATCCATTGGGATCATGGATCAGCCATGATATTACTCCCATAAGGTATGAGCTTCATCCTGATTTTTATAGCAGCAGATTGAGATATTTTGGCACTCATGAATTAGTGGCAACAATGTGTTTGATAAGACTAATGATGTATGAGAAGTATGGGACTCTTGCACCACATTCTTCCATGCTGTTAAGAATCATATGGGCTGCATGTTTTTGGATAGTTGGAGCACTTGATGGGACTGTATTAACAAAGGAAGCACTCACAGTTGGTGATGATATGATGCTTGTGTATAAAACTGATTACATGAATGAGGAGACAAAGATTGTTGACTCAAAATTTAAACTCTTTCTCACTCATTTCTCCTCAATGTTTGATGGTTCTATTCATTTTTTGCATAGTACAGTCTTTGATAGAAGTAGTAAACTGAGTTCGGTTGACGTTAAGGACATTGAACAACTTTTACACATTGCTGTTCATGGGATTCACAATGAGCACACTTTGAAGGCATCAGCCGTTAAATGCATGGAATCCAGGTGTAAAATTCAATTATGTGTTAGTGGCAGCCATGTATATAGATCAGTCTTCAGATTTGTTCATCACCATCGCTGATTTTGTCAGAGTTTTACATTTCACAGCCATAGGAAATGATGAGGAAAGATGTCACATTGTTGTTAGAAGGTTTGTGCCACATATGAAGACTGTTTATGATACACAAAAGATACAATATTTGCTTATTTCAGAGGATGCATTTGCAAGAACAGTCTTAGCAGGGACGTTGGGTCAATTGGAGCCTTGTATCACTCAACTTGGCGCACTACATGCCTATGATGAGACGTTGTTGTATAGGAGTTATTGGATGGTTGTGTTGGAATTTGTTACATTACTTGGTGCAATTTGGGCTGCACATGTGAAGACAACTGAGGAGGCAGTATACAAGGAGTTTTGGGCAGCTTTGTGGAGGAAATTTGATGACCAAACAATGTTGTTTTGGACAAACACTTCGCTGATTTTCAAGATTGATTTTGGGACTGTTGTGAGGGAGAATTTTGGTACCAATAGGACTGATTGTCTGCTGATTTCAGAAGCGGCATTTGGGAAGGCTATGAAGGAAGGAACGATGGAGAAATTGAGGTCTCATTTGGCAAAAAAAAGAGTTGCATCTTTAACACCTTGTGAGACAGAATTGGAGACAGTATGGGTTTCACGTAGACTGATCGGTAAGGCACCAACGACTGCACATCACATCAGGTCTGATTTACTTACATTCGCTGAGTTTTTGGTGACAAGAGGAATTGCTACACCACACGTGTTTTCAGTTTTGGGTGAGAATTGTATGAGGCCTGTGTTAGTCCATTTTGGGAGATATAATAAGGTGTCTTTCATAATGTTAAAGGCTGTTCTTAGAGCTGAGTATGAGCATAAGTTAGTAGTTTACAGGTATGCTCACTTGCAAGACATGAAGAGGGAGCATTGTCAGTTTTTGAGGAAGTTGGAGCAGCTGTTACACTTGGATTTGATGGCACATAATGGAGATAAAGTTGCATTTTCAGTTTTGATACATTGGGGGGCAAGTTGTTTTGGAGTTGGAAACGTGGGAAAAGTAGAGCTTCAGCCATTGACATGCACTTTCAGTCCCATTTTGGAACAGCAGTTAAGAAAAGCATGGAGTGAGGTATGTAGGAGTATTTTGGTCATAAAACTTGACATTTATGATGTTGATAATGTTTCTCAAGGTTGGGGAGTATTGGATTTCCCTTGGGGAAAGGAAGAGGTGATGTACTTGACTTATGCATATGGAGAGCCAGAGTTTGTTGATTATAATTTCCTTTTCACTCTCTTTGGTGTTGATTCATTCATTACCTTTGCTAATTTTATCACACTCTTGCATAGTACAGCCATTATAAATAAAGGAGAACTGAGTTTACACATCTTTGAAGAGATTAAACAGTTATTTACCATTGCTGTACATGACAAATCAGAACTGCTATGCATCACTTCAGATCTGGTCTGTGAGAGTTTGAGCCTATTTCCACTCAGTTTTTGCACAATTGCAGCCTTTGGACAGTTTTGGAATAGCATGAAGACAATCTTTGGTCAGCTTGAAGCAGGTTTGGGAACAGTCTTGGATGAATGTTTGAGGCAACCTTGGGTCCACACATTGTTGATTTGCATCTTGGCCTCACACTCAGATTTTTGTTTTGATTTTTATATAGAAGTGGCAGCTGTAATAATTGTTTTGAGATTGGTTTGGGACCCTGGAATCACAGGTGGTTCTGATTAGGTGATTCTGATGATGTTGATGTTATGTTAAGTATTGCTTGAGGACAAGCAATTTTGGGGAGGGAGGACTGTAATGTCCCCTTTCCTAACTAGCCACTAGGTACAGTATGGACTTGCCTATACAATGGTTCCCGTAGGCAATGTCGTGGGTTTGGGAGCCTCCGGGTGTTGTGGAGTTACTGTTGGACGTTCAGTTTTCAGTGTGGACAGCTTTCAGGACCATTTCCAGCAGGTTTCAGGGGGACTTACTATTTTTAGTAAGTCGATCGGAGGCAGTATCTTGGGAAGCGGATGTTACGGATGGATTGTTCGGCGAAATGGGTGTCCGTTTCCAGTATTTTTTCTTGGGTCCGGCCTTAGGAGGATTATTATTTTAATACCCAAATATTATTAATGTAATATTTAAATGTAATGTTTAAATATTCTAATGTTGGGCTTATATTTTATTATTAAGGGGTATAAGGGGGATTTTTGGGAGTCATAAGGTAAGTTATAAATTAAAATTAAGATGTTATCTCCCTAGGAGTTTGGGACGACCCCTCATGGGGCTCTTTAAAAATAAATTTAAATGCAAATGATATTAAAGGAAAAAAAGCAAACTTGGCCGACCCAATTGTGAGAGGGAAATAAAAGAATGAAGTTGAATTCATTTTCACATCTTTGGCTATTCATTCTCTTGGAGCAATTTTGAGGAGTTCTTGCAGAGTTGCGGGGGTTTCGAATTCAGCTTGTTGTGTGACGAAAATCACCAGCAAGGACAACATCCTCGGAGTTGAAAGATATTCTCAGGGTGTTCATGAGCAACTCTACTTCGGGGGTTGCATTGGAGCTTTATATCTGTAGATTTACTGTGGTTTTCAAGGGGTTTGGAAGGGATTTCGAAGCATATTTTGCATACATTGTTGTAGCATTCATTCCTCAGCATAGCCGTACAAGTGGAGTCATTTATTGTATGTGATTCCATGATTTGAGTTGGGGTTTCAAGGTGACTTGGTTTTTTTGCTTCTACAGTTCCAGCTGTTCCATTTAGAGTGGATTTCTTATGGTTTCAGGGCAGATTTCAGACATTTCTTGCTGGCCATAATTTCCTCTAGCCTGGCCGTACCATATCTTGCCTGGCATTGAAGGTGGTTTTTAATATTCGGAGTTTGGCTGCCAATTAATGATTGTGATTGAGGCGTCTAAGGATTGGAAGCTTTCCTTTGCATTGATATTGTAAAAAGACATCTTTTATTTGTTGTTGGGAAAGAAATACATATATTCCTGTGTTGTTGTTCAGCTATAAAGTCGTCATTTTCAGTCTTGTACAGCTTCCGGGTATTTTGTTACTTTCCAAAGTCCTTTAAAGGGTTTATAGTTTTATATAAATATTATCTAAATTCCAAGTTTCATTGATTCCTACCAAGTAGTTTGCTAGATATTATTTGTTCAAGTTGGCAGTTTAACTTTTTTCTACATATTCTGTACTTAAATAAATAAATACAAAAAAATCAGAATATTGCACAAAATCCGAAAACCTTGCAAATTTCCAAAATAACAAAACAAGGCAGAAATTTCATATCTCAGCTTGGGTGGGATATTACAAAATAGAAGGCTGAACAAAGGCCCAAAACAGAATAGTGACAGGGCATCAGTCCTCTGCAACATGGGCAACTCACAAAAACGGGTAGACTGCTTGATTGGAACAGTAAAGTTCTGTCTTGTTGTTATAATTGTCTTGTATCCCTCTGCTTCGAACAAGAAGCCGTCCAGATTTGACCTCGACCAAACATCATCCAAAACCACCAAAGTTGGCTTATATGTCCTCACTTAAGAGTTTTCTGCAATTGTTGATGTGCATCCTCTATACTCTGAAAAGCAGGCCTCTGCCCTCCAATTATCTTATCCCACATAGTATCCAAAAGGGCCATCACATTTGGGCAACGTGAGACTGTAATGAAGATTATGTTGTTGTGGAAGAAGTCTGAAAATTTCCAAAAGAAACAATGTTACAAATAAATCTGATAGACAGAACAATTATAACAATCACGGTTAGAAATATTGATTCAACTACAGTGTTGAATTGATGAGCAGCATGTACTGAAAATGGTCCTTGCCATTAGTGGGTACAACAGCAGTGTAGAATCAAGGAGCAGCATGTACTGAATACGGTCTTTGCTATCAGTGGGTAGTAGAGATCGGGGAACTACCTCATCACATGTGTGGTGTCCTCATTCTTTGTATTAGTTTATACTTGAAATTAAAATCACATGACTTCCTGGCAACGACTCGGCAAAGCCAAAGAGTGCCACTGGTTCTTGGCAAAAACTTGAGAGATAAAATAAAAAATGTTCAACATTTCAAAAGAAAATGAAAGACATTCATATTTTCCATACTACGCAAAAAAATCAAAATAAACGTATATATGATAAAAAACATTATTCAAAATTTCATAGGATGTTTCCTATTCCATAGCAAACATATTCCACAGAAATTACAAACAAACATTGAAACATTCAGAATAGAAATCAATTTTTGGTGCTTTTTTTCCCTTGAATCATTGTTTCTTAACAGGTGGCTACCCACATAAACTAATAAACTTCCAGTGATCTAACAATGAACAATGCCCCAACCAACATAATAAGATGAGAAGCTAAAACATATCTAGAAATATTCATAAATTAGAATTTTTCTATGCTGCGTGGCATACTTTCTATCTGCGTAAATCATCCTTCTAATTAGCATAATGCTTTTAAATTTGAGAAACTTTCTTATCAGTATCTTTTGCATATGTTTGGTTGCCTAACCCAACAAACATATCCACATCCTTGTAAATCTACTTAATACTTAGTAATGAAGAGTATAATAGACAAATTTGTCTTTCTTTTGTGCATTTATGCTTTTTACATCTTGTGTGCTTGTGCATTTCTGTTTATTTATTTCGTTGTGTGTTCCTGGGTCTACCTTCCTATGTGCTTATATCAATTGGTAGATTGTTGTAGCATGTGGGGGTATTTGAATCATGCACAAAGAGATACAATGCAACACGTTATATTGTAATTCCATTACATGTTAAAAAAACATAATAAGAAAAAAAAAGATGGAAACGTCTAAATAAACAGGATACACAACATGTACTGTTCATATTCCAATCACTTACAATACTCATGGTCAGGTCAACACATATGACATATCTCCCTATTGGCTACCTCACACATAATAAACATAAATAATGAACACGCCTTGACCAAGGCAAATGTCATACATATTGGGTATCATGGGAGCAAATAGATGGTTGGCAACTTCCCAACTACAACCTAACTTCCTGTGTGCATGAAAGTTTGAAACATCAAATATACCCGTTCAACACATTACATGATATTTATTATAAACACATGTCATCACTACTATACGTGTGACAACTATTTGGTGACGAAACACATAGGACAACCTCTATTTAAACAACATTAGCTCAATGCGACTCACTGCTATGGTGGGCGTTGTGGCTGCACTGTTTGGCATGAAGTTGCTTGACATGTCACTAACTCGTTTGCACCAACTCATCTGCCTACATCCATCCCTTCCTTAGACCTTTTGGTGTCTCCACCAACAAACCAACTAATTAATCATTTGGGGTAGAGTAACTCTGTTACATTGGGCATCGCAGCTAGGTGGCTTGGCATGATGCCGCCTAGCATAATGCTAACTCACTTGTGCCAAATCATCTACCTACATCCACCCCCTCCTTTAGACTTGTTGGTGTACCCAATAACAGACCACTAATTGATCATTTTGGGTAGAGCCACTAATTTCACTACATTAATCATTTGTCATGCTCCTTCCGCCACTTCATGTCCCATACATATTTTGCAAAACTAAATGCAATTCTCCTCCATCATAACTTTATTCTCCATGCTCTTGATTCGCTTTGTGGAACTAGTTGCATCACAAGTCTAATGGACAACACCTGCTACCACCTATTTTGAATATCATAGTCAAGGGGAAGTGCCCTCCGCACACTCCCTACCTGAATGGAACCTTCACCGAAATCTTTGTTGCCTTGTTTGAATTTTCCCTATCTTCAGAATTTTAGAGGCCAAATAGTGATGACATTCTCAAAGTGACAACAAAGCTATATATTTGCAAAAATTCTTCTCTAGTCAATTGGACGGTGTCTTGATGAAAGGTGATGCCTTCCCAAGAAGGGATGGCTCACATTATGATGGTTTGCACTTGGGACGTCATTTACAATATGAATGATGATCCTTTAGTCTTTGGGTAACAATTCTCACAATAGAAGCAGTCACCATACCTTAGACAATACCTTCTACTTCCACTATTCAAGGGATGACCTAGTATACCTAAGGAGAAACCTTGCAATCTTCCACAATACCCTACTTCTATTCTCGATTAAAGTGATGGATCATCCTAAAAAGACTTTCCTAGTGACTGCATATATGCCACAAATGACACAAAAGCAAGAGGTGACATTTTAGCAATGGACCACATCTTCCAAGGTCAACACTACAAAGAGGGACAATATTTTCCGTAACCGTAACCAAATATTCATTCCCTGCAATGTGATGCCAACTCTCTCTTTTGTGATAGGGAAGTGCATAGTTGAAAGATGGCATATAAGGGGAAAATTCCTTAATGGTGAAGACCACCTTGCAAATGGTGAAGAGAATGATGAGAGCTAAGTTGATGGCTCAATTCCACACTTAGTCATTTTCTACTTGTTTATAGGTGATGAGAATATTGTCCTTTTAGGTGATGATAATTGTGAGGGGGACAACTTCTCTAAAATAGATGATGTGGGTTCTCTTGGTGATAACATATACCATGAAAGCCCCATTCTTGGAATTCATTGTTTGCTTAACAACTTAGCTTAGGTACTATTGCCACATTTTGCACGGGGTGCCATGTTTTCAAATTTTGTAAGTATGCTGCTCTCCCTTCCCTCCATCTCCTTTCTCTTCCCGCCATCTCCTTTTCCTTTCTCCCCTTCTATCAGTTGCATTCTTCCCCTTTCCCCGTATTCTTTCTTCGGCCAGAACTAAACAAACATTCCCTGAAAAATTCTAAGTCTGAGAGCGCAACCCGACTTCGCAGTGAAGTCGGGGTGCGCCCTTAAGTTCGAGCGCATTCGGGAATGCGAAGTGCGGAAGCAGACCGAAGAGAAGGAGAATTTGGCTAAGTATGGGAGCGCAGCCCGACTTCGCAGCGAAGTCGAGGTGCACTCCCCGTCCTGAGCGCAATTGGGAAGCAGTGTCTCCAGAAATCAGCTAAGAGCTGGAGCGCAACCCGACTTCGCAGCGAAGTCGGGCTGCGCTCCCCTTCTTGCGCGCATTCCGAGCAGCAGCCAAATTAACTAAGTGTCGGAGTGCGCAACCCGACTTCGCAACGAAGTCGGGCTGCGCCCTCTGACCTCTGCGCAGTTGGGAAATATCTTTCAAGCAGCCCAAAAATAGACTAAGGCACGGAGGCCTCCCCAACTGCACTGTTCCCCACTTGCGCTACCCAATTGCGCTCCGATTCCAGGCGAAGTAGGACACGAAGGAGAGACTGCCTTTCAAGGCAGATGCACCCCTCATCAGAATCTGACAAGTGTCCAGCCTCGAGATCCGAGCCGAGATGTGATGGGAAAAAGGACAAGCATGGGCCGGACTACCTACCGCAGCTACCCGCATTCATGCTGATTCGAGGTTTCATCAACCGCACTGCCACGTAGCTGCCCAGTTTTCAGGTGGACCTTGCTACCGACACAGTACTGCTCCGCAGGAGTCAACATCAGTAGCTCTTTCGCCGCTTTTGTCAGCTTTTGTCAGTCATTGTCGGGTCTGGGATTTTGTGCCCAGGATTATAATGGGGGGAAATTGCAGTATAAATAGCCGCATTACATCATTGTAAAGGGGTGGAAGGGGGATATCCTGCTAGGGAACCATTGTACCTATACGTTTGCTTCTAAACGCAAGACACACACTTGGCTCTATTTCGCTGTTGTCATTCTTTTATGCTACCTGTACTTGTCATTTTTGCCTCATGTTTCTTATTTCATTGCTTACTGTTATTCTAAATTCTGGATTCCGGTATTTGGTGATTAAGTATTCCTGGAATGCATAGATAGAGGATACATAGGATATATGACAGCGGTAGTTTCTATTGTGTGTTCTGTTTTGGATTGTTGTTAGTAGTGGTGATTGATCGTTGTCGTGCTGCTCATCCCCCCCACCCAACACCAATCCTATTTCAATCTCTTTTCACACTTTTATCTCTTTCCTGCACTCTTAGCTTAAACACTTGAAAAAACCCATAGGAAGCCGGCCTTCTCCGGAGATTGGCACGGAAGGCATTCCTTCCTTCCGACCTTTCAATCTAGTGGGCGAATTTGGGGCGCATTATACCAAATCCTTTCCTAATGGCAGATTCGTAACCAACAGTTTCTTTGGCATGCCCGGTGGGACCTGGAAGTTTCCCACCCCAAAACAAAATCGAAGCACTAGTGTTCGCTTCATTGCTGTTAAAATCAGAACACCTGGCGACTCTGCAAGTACCTGAATATTCTGAGTCCGTGAAGACCGGTCCGAGCGCCTTCATGCATACAAGAAGGTGGAGAGCAAGGAATCCGGGAAACCAGCTTGACCTTTACGAAATCGACATTGCCGCTCCAGGAGAGTGCGTCAGGCTGGCTGATCACCAAGCTCGCATAGACGAATCTGAGCCCGAAATCGAAGAGGCCGAGGCTGAAGAGCAATCTACATCCTCGGACGGTACCAATACCGAGTACACTACTGGAGGAGAGGAAGAAATGGCTGCTCAGCAGAATGATGACGATCTCTTCCCGACGATAGACTCCACGGGACCCTTGGCCCTAGTCGAACAACAAGCTGTGCCCCCCGTTGCCCTAAAGTCCATCCCTAATTACGATGGCTACGACAAGACGGCGTATGAACACATCCAAGACATTCTGGCCTTGGCTGCGCTACACTCTATTACTGATGAAAGCGTCAAGACCCGTCTGCTGGCACTTTCCCTAAGGGGAAAACTTCTCATCGGTGGAGATCTCTCGCGGAGGGATCTATCACGGGGTGGCGCCAGCTGGCTGGCAGGCTTGTAAAAGGATGCATCAAGTCTGCTAATACCTCTTCGTTGTTGCATCAGTTCCAAAGCATCCAGCGACACCCCCAAGAGGAGGTGTCGGACTTCAACATAAGGTTTGCAAGGTCTTGGAAATGAGTACCTCGCGAACTGCGACCTTCAGCGGGTCAGGCTGCGCACTACTACTTGAGGTTATTCAACTCTGACATCTGCCTACTGCTGAAGATAGCCCGAGTCGATTCATTCCTACCTGTACGAAGCTGCCCAACAAGCCGAAATGGATATAATCTCCATAGGCAGGATCCCGCATAGGGTACAACCACCCATTTACCCTGACTTTCCTCAGTCCCAGTACCCATCGGCCTCTGGTGTGATGCTATCATCTTCAAGTCAACACCCCCAACAACCATGGAATCCGGCGCCAATCATAAATCCTTATGGCCTGCCACAAATTCATTATCCTAACCCGTCGCCTCCTCAGCAGTATCCCACACTCCAAGCTCCCCCTCAGTACGCGCAGTATTCTGCACCCTCGCCATTGGCTGCATTACCTCCGCCAGCTTAGTTGCCACCTGCAGACAATGATATTCAGAACAAAATCCTCCAAGAGGTACGGGCTCCGGCATCCGGATACCATACCATGTCAAATGACATGACTATACTCGAAGAAGAAACAGGCCCGGATGGAGTTTGTTCCAAGGAGGCCATATCCTCCTCCGGCACTGACAAAAGATCAAGCCGCAGAACGGCAAGTTCCAAGGCACCCTCTGCAAGAAATGCGGGCATTGAGGATCAACCTGGCACTTCTAACCAGGTTAACTGGTGCTCCACGTGCAACGACCCACATTCAGAAGAGGATTGCACGCTGCATCAGCATTACCTCCAGACCCTGGCGGGCAGCGCCATAGAGGATGAAGAATTATACATGATCCTGGACGATGAAGGCAACTTTGTCGTCCCAGAAGAAGATCCGGCATTGCTCCCCACCAAGGAGGACAAAAGGCCTGTTGAAGCTGCTGCAGCCCAAGCAAAGCCATTGAAGGTATATGCCAGAAGAGAAAAGGCGCAACCTACTGGGCTACCACCAGAAAAAAGGCTATGGCATCCCGAGGCCAAAGAAAAATTTCCTACGCTCAAGTCTCCCACAGCGAAAGCTCTCGCAGCTCCGTCTCCAGCTGAAACAAAAGAACAAGCTCAGGAGAAGCTAAGATATCTGTCTCTGACAAAGAGACAGAGAGTCGAAGCCACGCAAAAATACTGGACCAAGTATGAGTCTGCGAAGGAAACGGAGGGAGCTAGCACTTTGGGCTACAGCATAGTAGATGAGCTGAAGAGGACTCCCGCAAGGATAAGTATGTATGATGCTCTTCTACTCCCAGGTCAAGTTGATCTGCTACAGGAATATTTGAAGAGCATAAAACATGGCAAGCAGACGCAGCCTGCTATTTTGTTCCAACCCCTGACAGTCTCCGCCACTGGAAATAACAGACCACCTCCCTTTTATCTGTCATTGTGGATGCAAGGGTATATAGTACACAACTGTATGGTGGACTCTAGTGCCTCCACGATTGTTATGCCAAGAGCTGTCTGCGACGAGATCAGAATGGAGTATACAAGGAGCAGCCAAGGTGTGCTGCAACTAGACGACACCCCTGTCAAGACAGTTGGTGTCATTAAAGATATCCTGATCCGGCTGCACAAAGCTCTTGACATAGTAGTCATACAAGAAGTCATGGTTGTCAACTTGGAACCCTACTTCGACATGTGTCTCTCCAGGGAGTTCACTGCGAAGCTGGGTGGGTATCTGTCTCTGGATTACTCACATATGGAAGTGCCCTTCAAAGGAAGGAGATCGAAGATCTACAATGAAAAGCCTTCTACATTTCTAGTAGAGAAGATACCCAGAGAAGAGTCACAGAACTGCATGGTTCAGCTGACAGTGGAAGAACTGGTGGTGGTAGACATGACAGAGCAAGCTCTTGAGCTGTAGCAAGTAGAGGATGAGTTCTCCTTGTTGGAATTCAATGCCATGATCGAGACTAAGCAAGGCTGTTACACAGTCACTCAGCCTGAGAGACTTGACCAGTCAGCCAAAAAAGAGGTAGGACTTGCACCATAAAAGCTATGGAAGCTTTTATTTGATGGCGCCCGATGCAAAAATGGCGTCGGTGCAGGTGTACTCTTGGTTTCCCCATTCGGGATCTAGAAGGAGTACACCTACAGGCTGGCCTGGAGCTATACTAACAACGCGGCGGAGTATGAAGCCCTGTGCTTGGATTTGAGAAAAGCGGAGAGACTAGGGATAAAACATTTGTAGATCTTTGGCGACTCAGAGTTGGTGTGCAACCAGATTACGAATAAGTGTGCCTCCAAGAAGCATTACCTCAAGGCGCATCGTAATCGTGTCTGGGACCTGATGGAGTCATTCGACTCGTTGAATGTCAAAGCCATATCACGTGAGAAGAACAAGCACGCTGACATTCTGGCGTCTGTTGGAGCCAGGTACGTTCCGATTTATGACACTGTCTAGAAGCCGAAGCCGGTTCGTACCATCTACAGGCCTTCTGTGCCTGATAAGGACACCCACTGGCAAGTGTTTGACTATGATGAGGAAATCGTCACTTTTTTGGTTACCGAAGCATGTACAATCGAAGGTAGAGACCCTGCTACCCTCTTTTGAACACCAAATTTTTGCCCTTGGTTTAAGAGTTTCGGTTTGTGATTGTTTTTGTGTTTTTCAATATATATATATATATATATATATATATTTTTTTTTATGTTTTTTTTTTCTGAATATAAATAACACACTGCTGGAAATGAAAATAGCTTCTAACTTTTCCACTACAAATCCAAATACAATGAAATTCGGACACAAGCTTCTTTATATTAAAATAAACAAACCCAATAGAGGAAATTACGAGATATTGAAAATACCCAGATAAAATGAAGTCTGATACAAGTCTGGAAATGTTCATTAGCATATAGAAATCCTCATATTTTGATCATAAAATCCAAAGTACGAGACTTCTTCAACGATATATCCTTTATTTTTTAGTACCCTTTAAGCCGAAAATCACAATGTATATGACTTAGAGCCCCCAAATGGAGCGTTTCGCTCCTCCCAAAGAATCACGTCCCTCTTGAGATTGTACAACCAAGCTGAGAGAATGTAAAATCTGGAAATGTAATTTAGCTTCAAACTCCACCAATACTTCCCGTCTTCAGCAGATGAATATTGCCAATGAATAGTGTCGTGTGAACAGTACCACGTGAATAGTGCAGATGAATAGTGTCGCCTGAAAATTGATTTGTATTTTAATCAATCTGAGGGTGTCTCTCAACCTCGAGATCAATGACCTTGTTTATGGATTTCGTCACAAACAAGCTTAAGCTTCAAATTCCTGCAAACTGCAAGACTTCATTCGCAAATAATAAGATAGTAGAAGATAATCCCCCTCCCCAAAGCATTGTGTTGCTTTATATTCTATTCTTCCGGTGAGCTTGCCTTCTTTCTTGCAAATGTGGGATAAAACATATTTCCCTCTTTTTTTTTAAATAAAATAACTATATAATGTTCTTTTAGTTTATTTTAATGCCAAACACTTGAATACGTTAAATAATGTAATTTTAACGCTTAATTAACTTCAGGCATTAAAATAATTGCCTTCCACCTATCGGATCGGAGATTTGAATATAGATCTAGATACCCATTTCGCCAAACTATCCAGTCGTGAAATCCTTTTCTAGCCCCCCTACCAAGAATAGTGACTTACTAAAAATAGTAAGTTTCCTTGCTTGATCATCCAAATGAGCTCGAAACCGATATCTGAGAGTACTTATGGAACCCCAATGCTATGAAGGACCTGAATCCACTGTCTCCTGGTCATGACATCCAAAATTGATTTACTATAAATAGCAAATCCACATCCTCTGCTCAAAAATAGAAACTACTGTTGGTTCCTAATCACCTGACTTTGCCTACGGAACCGCATGAATAGGCAAGTCTATGTATTGCTCAATGAGCAACTAGAGGGGGGACATTACAGTATTTGTCTCTAGATTACTCGCATATGGAAGTGCCCTTCAAAGGAAGGAGACTGAAGATCTACAATGAAAAGCCTTCCACATTTCTAGTAGAGAAGATACTCGGAGAAGAGTCACAAAACTGCATGGTTCAGCTGACAGCGAAAGAACTGGTGGTGGTAGACATGACAGAGCAAGCTCTTGAGCTATTGCAAGTAGAGGATGAGTTCTCCTTATTGGACTTCAACGCCATGATCGAGACTGAGCAAGGCTGTTACACAGTCACTCAGCTTGAGAGACTTGACCAGTCAGCCAAAAAAGAGGTAGGACCTGCACCATAAAAGCTATGGAAGCTTTTATTTGATGGCGCCCGATGCAAAAATGGCGCCGGTGCAGGTGTACTCTTGGTTTCCCCATTCGATATCCAGAAGGAGTACACCTACAGGCTGGCCTGGAGCTGTACTAACAACGCGGCAGAGTATGAAGCCCTGTGCTTGGGTTTGAGAAAAGCAGAGAGACTGGGGATAAAACATGTGCAGATATTTGGTGACTCAGAGCTGGTGTGCAACCAGATTACGAATAAGTGCGCCTCCAAGAAGCATTACCTCAAGGCATATTGTAATCATGTCTGGGACCTGATGGAGTCATTCGACTCATTGAATGTCAAAGCCATATCACGTGAGAAGAACAAGCACGCTGACATTCTGGCGTCTGTTGGAGCCAGGTACGTTTTGGCTTATGACACTGTCAAGAAGCCGAAGCCGGTTCGTACCATCTATAGGCCTTCTGTGCCTGATAAGGACACCCACTGGCAGGTGTTTGACTGTGACGAGAAAATCGT
Organism: Wollemia nobilis; assembly: GCA_028583015.1. Taxonomy (NCBI): domain Eukaryota; kingdom Viridiplantae; phylum Streptophyta; class Pinopsida; order Araucariales; family Araucariaceae; genus Wollemia; species Wollemia nobilis. The sequence goes on from JAQPPZ010000030.1 coordinate 3,644,272, forward strand.
CACTTTTTTGGTTACCGAAACATGTACAATCGAAGGTAGAGACCCTGCTACCCTCTTTTGAACACCAAATTTCTGCCCTTGGTTTAAGAGTTTCGGTTTGTGATTGTTTTTGTGTTTTTCAATATATATATATATATATATATATATATATATATATATATATTATGTTTTTTTTTTTTTGAATATAAATAACACACTGCTGGAAATGAAAATAGCTTCTAACTTTTCCACTACAAATCCAAATACAATGAAATTCGAACACAAGCTTCTTTATATTAAAATAAACAAACCCAATAGAGGAAATTGCGAGATATTGAAAATACCCGGATAAAATGAAGTCTGATACAAGTCTGGAAATGTTCATTAGCATACGTAAATCCTCATATTTTGATCATAAAATCCAAAGTACAGACTTCTTCAGCATATATCCTTTATTTTTTAGTACCCTTTAAGCCGAAAATCATAATGTATATGACTTAGAGCCCCCAAATGGAGCATTTCTGCTCCTCCCAACAATCACGTCCCTCTTGAGATTGTACAGCCAAGCTGAGAGAATGTAAAATCTGGAAATGTAATTTAGCTTCAAACTCCACCAATACTTCCCGTCTTCAGCAGATGAATACTGTCGATGAATAATGTCGTGTGAACAGTACCACGTGAACAATGCAGATGAATAGTGCCACCTGAAAATAGATTTGTGTTTTAATCAATCTGAGGGTGTCTCTCAACCCCGAGATCAATGACCTTATTTGTGGATTTCGTCACAAACAAGCTTAAGCTTCAAATTCCTGCAAACTACAAGACTTCATTCGCAAATAATAAGATAGTAGAAGATAATCCCCCTCCCCAAAGCATTGTGTTGCTTTATATTCTATTCTTCCGGTGAGCTTGCCTTCTTTCTTGCAAATGTGGGATAAAACATATTTCCCTCTTTTTTTTTAAATAAAATAACTATATAATGCTCTTTTAGTTTATTTTAATGCCAAACACTTGAATACGTTAAATAATGTAATTTTAACGCTTAATTAACTTCATGAATTAAAATAATTGCCTTCCACATATCGGACCGGAGATCTGAAGATAGATCTGGATCCCCATTTCGCCAAACTATCCGGTCGTGAAATCCTTTTCCAGCCCCCCCTGCCAAGAATAGTGACTTACTAAAAATAGTAAGTTTCCTTGCTTGATCATCCAAATGAGCTCGAAACCGATATCTGAGAGTACTTATGGAACCCCAATGCTATGAAGGACCTGAATCCATTGTCTCTTGGTCATGACATCCAAAATTGATTTACTATAAATAGCAAATCCACATCCTCTGCTCAAAAATAGAAACTATTGTTGGTTCCTAATCACCTAACTTTGCCTACGAAACCGCATGAATAGGCAAGTCTATGTATTGCTCAATGAGCAACTAGAGTGGGGACATTACAGTATCTGTCTCTGGATTACTCACATATGGAAGTGCCCTTCAAAGGAAGGAGACTGAAGATCTACAATGAAAAGCCTTCCACATTTCTAGTAGAGAAGATACCCGGAGAAGAGTCACAGGACTATATGGTTTAGCTGACGACGGAAGAACTGGTGGTGGTAGACATGACAGAGCAAGCTCTTGAGTTGTTGCAAGTAGAGGATGAGTTCTCCTTGCTGGACTTCAATGCCATGATCGAGACTGAGCAAGGTTGTTACACAGTCACTCAGCTTGAGAGACTTGACCAGTCAGCCAAAAAAGAGGTAGGACCTGCACCAAAAAAGCTATGGAAGCTTTTATTTGATGGCGCCCAATGCAAAAATGGCACCGGTGCAGGTGTACTCTTGGTTTCCCCATCCGGGATCCAAAAGGACTACACCTACAGGCTGGCCTGGAGCTGTACTAACAACGCGGCGGAGTATGAAGCCCTGTGCTTGGGTTTGAGAAAAGCGAAGAGACTGGGGATAAAACATTTGCAGATCTTTGGCGACTCGTAGTCGGTGTGCAAACCAGATTACGAATAAGTGTGCCTCCAAGAAGCATTACCTCAAGGCGTATCGTAATCATGTCTGGGACCTGATGGAGTCATTCGACTCGTTGAATGTCAAATCCATATCATGTGAGAAGAACAAGCATGCTGACATTCTGGCGTCTGTTGGAGCCAGGTACGTTTTGGCTGATGACACTGTCCAGAAGCTGAAGCCGATTCGTACCATCTACAGGCCTTCTATGCTTGATAAGGACACCCACTGGCAGGTGTTTGACTGTGATGAGGAAATCATCACTTTTTTGGTTACCGAAGCATGTACAATCAAATGTAGAGACCCTGATGATGAGTAATACGAGTGGTTGATACAATTGAAGAATAATCATGTCCCAAAAGGACTGATTACCTTAGAGAGTCTCTTTGGTCAAAACGACAAAGCAATATCCCACAGGATCAAAGTAGACCCCAAGCAGTACGTCGACCTGGAGCTTGAACCTGGAAAAACAATCAAGGTTGGTACGGACTGCACTGAAGAGGAACTCAGGCAAATCAGATCATTATGTAGAGAGTTCCCCGATATTGTAGCCTGGTGCTACCAGGACTTGAAGGGGTATGATAGACAGATGATCCAACATACCATAGAGCTAGAAGATGGTGCGAAACCTTTCTAGCAGAAGCGAGGGATGTAAACCCAAAGATTGAAGCCATGATGAAAGTTGAGCTCCTGAAAATGCTAGAAGCCAAGATCATCTACCCCATCAAGCATTCATCTTGGGTTGCGAATCTTGTTCCTGTGAGGAAGAAGAACGGAGACATTCGTCTCTGCGTGGATTTCAGAAATCTGAATCAGGCCTCGCTGAAGGACCATTACCCGCTTCCCCAAATCGATCAGATCCTCCACATAGTTGTTGGAGTGTAGAGATTCTCCCTCTTGGACAGGTTCTCTGGGTACAACCAGATATGGGTGAAATACGAAGACCAGCATAAGACAGCGTTCACCACCAAATGGGGAACATTTGCATATCAACGCATGCCCTTCAGCCTGTCCAATGCCGGCGCCACATTTCAGAGAGCCATGGACCTGGCCTTCCGATAGTTGCTTAACAAGATCATTGTCATCTACTTGGATGACATGACTGTATTCTGTCACAGGAGAGAGGACCATGCTTCCCACCTACGGTAGATATTTGAGAGATGTCGTGAATTCGACATTTCCATTAACCTGAAGAAGTCAGTCTTCGCGATAAAAGAAGGTAAGCTGCTGGAACATGTCATCTCCGAGAAGGACCTTGTAGTGGATCCTGATAGAGCAGAAGCCCTCCTTTGCTTGCCCATCCCAGTCGACAAGAAAGGGCTATAGTCCTTCTTCGGCCAAATCAACTTCGTGAGGAAGTTCATACTGGACTTCGCACAAGTGATTAAGCCCATGGCCGAACTGTTGATAAAGAATGCCGAATTCTTATGGACTGACGAAAGAGGGCAGGCCTTTGAGGAGATCAAGGCCAGAATTGTACAAGCTCCGGTATTGATAAACCTAGATTATTCCAAGGACTTCATCCTGTACGCGGTGGGAGAACCCGAGAGTTACGCCGCAGTCCTGACACAGAAGGGAGACGATGGCGAAGAGCGCCCCATAGCATTCTTAAGCCAGGTGATTCAGCCGCATGAAGAGAAGTACAATTTTATTGAGCGACAGGTTCATGCAGTCATGAAATCTCTTCGGAAGTTCAGGCACTTCGTCTCCCAGAGCCGGATAACAGTCTTCGTGATACATCCGGACGTCAGGAATTTCATCATACAGGGAGAGCCCGACCACAAGAGGGCAGGATGGATTGTCAAGATCCAAGAGTTTGACATCGAGGTACGGCCAACAAAGTTGATCCGAGGCCGAGCCTTGTGCCAAGAGCTGGCCCGAAGCACTGCAACCAAAGTCTCCGCCTGCAAGTGGGAAGATCCGATAGCAACCACCAACCTAGCCAACTCCTTATCAGAGGAAAATGATTGGACAAATGACCTGGTGCAGTATTTTAGCACCGAAAGATGCCCGGATCACCTAAATGCCTCATAAAGAAGGAGGTTTCGGCTAAACACCTTGAAATACACACTTCGCCCCAAGGGGATTTATTTTAAAAACATTGACAGCATCCTGTTACGGTGCATCAAAGAAATCGACCAACCCAGGGTCCTCGGAGATTTTCACTCCGGGATGCCTGGGGGACACCATTTTGGAAGGCCTACGGCCTTGAAAATCATCAGAGCTGGGTACTATTGGCCCACTCTCTTCACAGACGCACATGCGGTCTGTGTCAAATGTGACAAATGCCAGAGGTTTGCTGGCAGAAACAGAAAAGCTCCCCTGCCCCTCCAGCCGATTCAAGCTGAGACTCTGTTTCAGCAGTGGGCTCTAGACTTCATCGAAGTCATCACGCCTAACTCTACAGCGGGACAATTTTATCCTTACAGCCACCGATTACTTCACCCGGTCGACAGAGGTGATCCCCACTAAGAATGCAGACTAGGAAACGGTCATCGGGTTCCTCGAGAGCTTCATCACCTGTTTCGGGGTCCCGGAGTCAATAGTGACAAACAAATGGTCTGGGGTTCGCAGGCACTGTACTCACGGAGTACACCAGCAAATATGGCATCTATCACAAGATGTCTTCTAACTACTACCCACAGGGGAACGACCTGGTTGAGTCCACCAACAAGAATCTACTGAAAATTGTCAAAAAGACAGTAGAGAGAAACAAGAGGACATGGCACCTACTCCTGAACCGGTCGTTGTGGGCGGATCGCATATCATTCAAGAAGTCTATCAAGACATACCCCTACGTGCTCGTGTACAGCAAGGAGGCAGTTCTGCCTACCCACATTGAGATACCCGCACTCTGGATGCTAGATGAAGAAAGAGGCAACGGGGATCCAATGGATGCCAGACTGTGCCAACTGCTACAGTTAGAAGAAGAAAGGGAAAAAGCATACCAGGCCTTTACTACGCATGCTGAAGCGACCCAAGGCTGGTTTGCAAAAGGCACCACCGCCCGAGTTTTCAAAATCGGGGACCTGGTGCTGAAGTGGGACTCACTGAAGGCAAAGCCGGGCAACCATGGTAAATTTGATGCCCTCTGGAAGGGTCCCTATCATATTGCTCGAGTGAACCAATTTAATGCATTCGTGCTTAGGGACATGGAGGGACAACTTCTCCCCATTCTCTTCAACGGGTTCCACCTGAAGATTTACCACCACTGAAGGCACCCCAGGTGGGTCCTTCCTTGTATATATTTCTTTTCTGCATTTTTTATCAATTTGTATATATTTATTTTTGCATTCAGTTTTCAGTTTTCAAGAGCCTAACTGAAGCCCCGAGCGAACCCCGACTTCGCAGCGAAGTCGGGCATCGCTCCCAGAACAGTGCGACATTGGGAGTTTGAAAGAATGCAGCTAACAAAAGGGCCAAAAAATTGACTAAGTGTTGGGTGCACAACCCGAATTCACAGCGAAGTCGGACTGCGCACCGTCTTTGGAGCGCAATCGGGGAGCGCAGAGCAAAATCGGCTAAGTGTCAAAATCAGGCTGCGTAACTTTTTTGGGCGAAGTCCGACTGTGCAACAAAATCTGGCCGAAGTCGGAGTGCGCCCGTTTTTCGAGTGAAGTCCGAATGCGCCCTCAATTTTGAGCGCACCTTGGATGGTCTGTCGCTGAAAACAAGAAAAAAATGATAAAATGTTTAAGTGTGGGTTCGGACAACGCAGTTTGGCATAGTGCGAAGTTGGGTTGCGTCCCTCTTTAAAACCATGGGCCCAAAGTTCTCCCTCGAAATGTGTGCCCAAACGACGGTTATGACGTCATCAAAAGCACGAAGTCCAAAGAATGTTTAATAATGATTGCGTGACTTTCAAAAGGGATGTCATTAAGAAAGCAAGGCGCATTAGGATCAACTACAACCGGGGTACGCTTTTCAATATTAAACCCACGCACAGCCGCCAAAATATTATAACGCTTCCACCAACTTCCGGCAAATCACCTTAACCCCTGCCCTTGCGCCATTAATGCTGAATTCCTTGCCTAGAAAAGGAGGCCCTGGCATACTCAGAACATCCAAATTGTCTAACCGACTCTGAGCTGCAAAGTCCAGAATTGAGCAATCAGTAGCCAGAATCTCTGTCTCTGCCACTCCGAGCAAAAGAGAAGAAATGGACAAGGGGAAAGCGCCAATGTCGGCGTAGTCCAGTGATGCAGAACACGAAGCTGAGGAGCAGACAGAATCCAACGCTCATGAGAGTGAAGCGCCGCAAGAGCAAACAAGGAGGACCAGGTCAAAGAAAAGTTGAGGGCAAACTCCACCGCCGCCCATCAATCGCCTGGTCGGGTACAAAGATGGCGAATTTTCTATCAGCCTCACCAAGCTGCGACCGAATATTGCAAAGTGGGCTGACAAGGTTTCGTCCTCGCACCATGTTGGGGCTGCCTACAAATCGAACCTGTACTGGTTCTTGTGCCCTCCTGTCCACCAATGCCTGGAGTTGGTCTAATCCATTACAACATATTACAATCTAGCTGCCCGGCAAGTCTGCGACAATAAGGGAAGAGTTTTGTTCACACTCTTCAAGGAGAGCGTCCAGCCAGCTTTCACCCCGGGGCTCCAGTACGACCCCAGCGCAATTGTCAGGAGGATCAACCTAGATGAACAAACGGGTAGATTCACCCAGACCAAGCGAATGAGAGAATTCCTCGACTTAGAACTGAAGACTTCGCTTCCAGTCGGACAATGGCCCACAGGCCCAATACCCTTGGACAGATTCGAAAACAAGTACATATATATCATCCTGGCATGGGTACTCGGCTGTGATTCTGACAGAGTGGTATGCCCGTACCAGCTGGCGCTGGCAGAATGTATCCTGCATGGGGAGTTTTACGACTCCACGACGCAAAGGAGTGGGAAGCGCCCTATTTTCTTCGATCGGGCAGACTGGCTGGCATACGCCATGCATTCCAACCTAGTCGAGCTGCAGAGAAGCAGCATAAACGAATTTCGGTTTTGCTCCTTCCTCACATGGCTGTGCCTGTACCACACGCACTACTGGATCAGAGTTCCTAACTTGAAGAAGGTAAATGAAAAAGGAGAGCCATTGCTCGTGTACGAATGGACCGAGATCCTGTACAGAAAAGGGTCATTCTATGAGTTCAATTTCAAATTTCTGAGTATGGTCCTGGGGCTGTTCAATGGTGAGGCATCCCGCCCGCTTGAGGTCATGACAAGCTATCTAAGGAAGCACAATTACGGGGACACCTTCTAACTGACGCAAGGCATTGTAGTCAGAATCTACGAATTCAAGGGGAATCCGTTCCTGCTGCCCTATTTCTGCACTGACCATCAGTTCGAAATGGAGATTTTGCGCCAGATGGATTATGTCGAGGAAGAGTTCGGCCAAGGAAAAAAAAAGGGTCATATTTTCCAATATCCTATTACCTGGGCGAGTATTCAAGTACGCAAGATTGGACAGCATGTCTACCTCGAACGAGAGCTCATTGACAGGGGCCTAGTACTGCTGCCGCAGTGCTGGAAGTATGACCCAATTGGGGTTAGGGGAAAGTTTGCGCATATCTACCCCCGAGCAAAAATTATGCAAGAAAGGTGCAACAGAACAAGCGCAGACCTGGAATGACACATTGAGCAGATGCAATCTGTTAAGATCCTGCTATAAAATAAACTCAAATAACACACTCTCACACGATTGCTTGGAAATAAACTCACATAAACATCATATTAATATAACAGAAATTTGCATAAAGGAACAATCTCACAATAAGACAGAATCGCAGGCCTCTTCGAGGGGGCAACCTCCTTCAATACTTCATTAATTTGCAAAAATATGGTTACATTGGTGCCTTTTCGGGTATTTAAGGAGTTTCCTTCCAAGGTTGGCTTACATGCAAAATGCCACCTGGATTACATGCATAATGCCACCCGAATTACATGCATAGTGCCACTTTGAATTACATGCACAATGCCACTCGAATTACATGCATAATGCCACACGAATTACATGCACAATGCCACCTTACCTAACCTATCTACCATGTGTTACATAAAAAGGGTGCCATTTGTCATAGGCACTACCTAAGCTAAAACTTAGAACATTACAAAATATTAATCATGGGTACTACCCACGTTCACTAGGAATTATTACATCGGGGAAGTTATTACATTAAGGGTTAGGATGAGATCCTAACATGCCCTTCTCCTTGAAGAAGCTTTGTCCTCAAAGCTGAAAATGAGGAAACTATTGCTGGAGTTGATGGAGAGACTCCCATGTAGCATCCTCAGGTTGAAGTCCATGCCACTGAACCAGGACCTCTGTGATGGTACGGTTGCGTAGAGTGCGAGTTCGACGATCCAGCAGCTGTTCCGGTGCAAGTAAGATGGAGCCTTCTTCATCCAATTTGGGGAGTGTTGATTGAACCTGTACCTTTGTGCCCACAACTTTCTTGAGAAGGGAAACATGAAAAATAGGGTGGATCTTGGAAGTGGGGGGAAGAGCCAATTTGTAAGTTGTTGGACCAATCCGTTGTAGAACCTGATAAGGACCATAGAATTTTGGAGCGAGCTTCTGACACCTGCGGAGTTGTAGGGATGATTGTTTGTATGGCTGTAAGCGAAGGAAGACCATATCACCCACATCAAAACTGCGCTCAGAACGATGCTGATCAGCTTGTTGGCGCATCCGATTCTGGGCCATGTTCAAATTTTGCTTGAGTTGGCGGAGGACCTCGGTGTGTTGACTCAGAGCATTGTCGACGGCCTGGACCTTGGAGCTGCCCGGAATGTAGGAGGAAGGCGTGAGTGGAGGGCGCCCGTAAACTGCCTCAAACGGTGTGAGTTTGGTGGCGGTATGATAGGAAGTGTTGTACCACCATTCGGCCAAAGAAAGCCATTTTGCCCAATGAGTAGGATGATCGGAGGCAAAGCAGCGAAGGTAGGTTTCCAAGCATTTATTAACAACCTCTGTTTGACCATCCGTTTGCGGATGGTAGGCTGAACTCATTTTGAGTTGAGTCCCTTGCAACTTAAACAACTCTTGCCAAAAATTGCTAGTAAAGGTGGGATCACGATCAGATACAATGGAGGTGGGCATGCCATGAAGGCGAAATATGGAGTCAAGAAAAATTTGGGCAATAGTGGATGTTGTGTAAGGATGGGTTAGGGCACAAAAGTGAGCATACTTTGAAAGGCGGTCCACTACCACGAAAATAACAGACTTGCCTCCAGATTTAGGTAGCCCTTCTATGAAGTCCATGGAGATGTCAGTCCACACCTGATCCGGTATCGGCAATGGTTGAAGAGTGCCCGGGGAGCGCACTGTTTCTCCTTTCATCCTTTGACAAGTGTCGCAATCCGCTACAAAAGAGCGAATGTCCTGTTTCATACCTTTCCAAAAGAAGGTGCGCTTGAGTCGCTCATAAGTTTTTAGGAACCCTGAATGGCCAGCAGATGGAGTAGCATGTGATTCCTTCATGAGGAGCTCTCGAAGTGGGGACTTAGGAGGAAGAACCAGGCGTTGATGGTAACGTAGATCCTGGCCATCCCAACTATATCCTGGTGTAGACTCTGGATCATCCCTAAGTGAAGCAACCAGGTCTTTCAAATCTGCATCCTGAAGTATTTCTCGACGTAAGGGCTCAATCCATTGGGGCAATGGTGCAGAGATGGCACACAACATACTAAGGGTCTCAAATTGGCGAGAGAGAGCATCTGCCACAAGATTTTCCTTCCCTTTTTTGTACGTGATGTCATAATCATAGCCCATGAGTTTTGATACCCACTTTTGTTGCTCGGGGGTGGCAACTCGTTGTTCTAGAAAGTATTTCAGACTACGGTGGTCAGTTTTGATGGAGAAATGGCGCCCAATGAGGTAAGGTCGCCAATGCAGGACTGCATGCAATATTGCCAACATTTCCTTGGCATATGTGGATTTCCCCAAATTGCGATCAGATAGGGCTTTGTTGGTAAAAGCCAAAGGGCGTCCTTCTTGCATCAATACCGCCCCAATACCACGACCAGAAGCGTCACTTTCAATGACAATTTTTTTAGAGAAGTCTGGCATGGCTAAAACTGGAGTGGTGGTCATGGCATGCTTGAGGTCCAGGAATGCTTGCTCAGCTGGCCCTGTCCAAGTAAAAGAATCCTTCTTCAACATGGAGGTGAGGGGGGCGGCTATCTTTCCATAATTGCAGACAAATTTACGGTAATATCCTGTAAGCCCTAAAAATCCTCGAAGCCCCTTGAGTGTGCGAGGTTTCGGCCATTCTTGGACTGCTTGGATCTTCTTAGGGTCAACCTTGACACCATCCTTTGAGACAATGTGTCCCAGATATTCTACTTCAGTCAAACCAAAGGAGCACTTGGACCTTTTTGCAAACAGTTTATGGTCGGCCAGTAGTTGGAGGGTTTGATCTACATGATTGAGATGCTCTTCCCATGTGTGACTGTAAATCAAGATGTCATCGAAGAACACAAGGATGAACTTCCGCAAAAAAGGGCGAAAGATGTTGTTCATCAGGCTTTGGAATGTGGAAGGAGCATTTGTGAGACCAAATGGCATTACCAAGAATTCATAATGACCTTCATGAGTGCGAAAAGCAGTTTTAGGAATATCTTCATCCCTGAGCCGGATCTGATGGTACCCAGAGCGGAGGTCTAGCTTGGTGAAGTACATGGTCCCATGTAATTCATCTAGTAATTCATCAACCACAGGGATAGGAAATTTATCCTTGACGGTTATCTTGTTGAGTTCTCGGTAGTCAATACACAATCGCCAAGAGCCATCCTTCTTGAGGACCGGTAAGACCGGTGCAGAGTAGGGACTAGTACTAGGCCGAATGACACCCGCCTTGAGTAATTCCTGTATCATCTTCTCAATCTCTGACTTCATGGCATGGGGGTACCTGTATGGTCTGATATTGGGAGGTGTACTATCCGGCAATAATGGAATGGCATGGTCGTGAGAGCGATGCGGTGGTAGTGTGGTTGGTTCTGAAAAGATGGCCTCATGTTTGTGGAGAATCTGTTGCATGTCTGGTGGGATTTCACCCATTGGAGATGTGGATGGTTGGATGGAGAATAGTTGTGCAATGACCCCACGTGATGATTTCTTTAGCAATTTCTCCATGCCGTTTGAACTGATAATTTGAGGTGTTCCTGTTGGGGAGCCCTTGATGATGTGTGTTTGTCCGTTCTGGGAGAACTGCATCCAAAGTTCAGCAAAGTTCCAACTGATAGTGCCCAACGTACTCAACCATTGAGATCCCAAAACAATATCACATCCACCCAACTGGAGGGCAAACATGTCCTGCTTGAGTTCATAGTCCCCTATCTTGATTTTAACATTGCGACACTTTCCTTTACAAGGTAAGGTTCCCCCATTGGCTACCATGACCTCAAAGGAATTACAAGTGTGGATATAGCAATTTTCCCATTGAGCAACTCTAGGGTCAATGAAGTTGTGCGTGCTTCCCGAATCCAGAAGGATGGAAAGACGTTGGCCCTTGAAAAATCCTGTAACCTTCATGGTTTGAGGAGTAGTAATGCCTGCAAGGGCATGGACTGTAATTGTTGTCTCAGGTTCCTGTTTCACTTCTTCTTGTGGAGGAGGTGTTTTTGGAGGGTCCTCATCCTCATCACTCTCGTCAGAGGTATCAGGTTCTTCAACATCTATCGGGAACAATTTTTTGTGTGCACACTTATGCCCTTTGAAAAACTTTTCATCACAATTGTAGCATAATCCTTGGGCACGACGTGCATCCATCTCTTCGGTGGTGAGGCGCTTGGGTGCAGCGGGTTTATTATCAAGCTGGGTGTTGGGCTCTAGGAGGAAATGAAGGTCTATTTTGCAGAAACTTTGATGGGCGTCTTTGGGCGAAGAGTTTAGATTCGGCCAAACGGGCCAAAGTGATAGCTTCCATCATAGTTCGTGGTTTCAACATTTTTACTTCCGCTTGGAGTTCCACCTTCAACCCATCGATATAACAACTCTGGAAGAACCCTTCACTCAATCCTCTTGTCTTATTGGCCAATTTTTCAAATTGAGCTTGGTACTCTCGGACTGACCCTGTTTGTTGTAGTTTGGTCAAGGCTCCTGTAAAGTCCTCATACTCACTAGGACCAAATCGAGTGAGTAGTTGGGATTCAAAATCCTCCCAAGAGAGATTTGGGTAGGCAATACGCAACCATTGAAACCAATGTAGAGCCTCAGATTCCAAGTTAAAGGAAGCCATCTGGACTCGATGAAATATGGGTACATTATGAAGTCGAAAGAATTGGTCAACCCGACATAGCCACCCATCAACATCCTTCCCACTAAATTTGGGAAAGTCCAATTTGGGCATTCTAAAGGGTGGATCATGGTCACGATTCCTTGTAGAACTCTCAGCTTGGTATTTCGATTTGGGTGGTTCTCTTCTCAGTTTGTTGTCTACTTCTGTCAGTGCTTCTTCTAAGCGGTTGCTAGTGGCCTCATGCTCTAGGCGAAGACCTTGGACTTCTTCCCTTATGGAGTGAAAAGCCGAGTTCAAGTTCTCAATGGCTTTTGTTAGGGATTCCAAGTGTTCTAGTTCTTTTTGGTGTCCACGGGTACCCTGGGCCATTTTTTAGACCTTTTGTGACCGGTTACTAAAAATAGAATTGAATTTTTAGGACTTACTATTTTTAGTAAGTGCCCAAAAAAGTGCTTGGGTGCTATATATCAAAACGATCAGCTGAAGGAGGTGGTCACAATGAGCTATATCTCTCAACACTACTTTTTGGCACCCCAGACTTTTTTTTTATCTCCTGTTTTGCTGAGTCTAACGGTGTTTACAGTTTCTAATTCTGAGCTACTGAGCAAAAGTTGGGTACTGGAGCACTATCTATAACTGGCCTCGTTTCACACTCAAGATTCTCTGTATTTTGTAGGTGACTGATATGACAGTTCTGTTCTGACCCTGAAGACTGTGAATTCTGCCTTTGTCTTGACCTCTCTGACCTGACTGACTTGATTGTGACTGCCACTGTAAATTTTACTGTTATTCTCCAGACTGTCAACTTAAGTGTCACCCTCATGGCTTATCCCGAATGCATGTCCCTTCTGTTATTTTTTTAGTAGAGGACTCCTTTCTCATATGCTCACTTTTGAAATGCAGGTTTACGAACAGGGATGTTTGGATTTTTATTTTTATTTTTATTTTTTTGCATTTTTTACAGGTTGAAGTTTTAACAGAACCAGGGAATGCTAAGTATAGGAGTATGTACCACCCATAGGCCCTCTAATATACCGACAGTGACGAACAATAGTGCTCGGACCAATATTTTAGGCCACTACTCAAGGAGGATTCCACACATACCCTTGAGCACACTACCTGCCTCTCTGACAATACGGGAGGGTAATCGTCCAGGATGTTGTGTCCCGTAGACTATGAGTAATACAAGGCCGAAGAGCTTCCTAATGGCTAAAAGTTTGTTTAATCCTAGATGGTCTCCCGATATACCCGAAGATACGTGGGAGCTCAAGTCCGTGCGCGAGTTATGTCTGAGGCCTGGGTATTGGAGCCTGATCGCCCCTCACTTCACTAGACGCTTTATGGGCTATCTAGCTTAGCCAATAACGACAGATCCTTCACGATATTTTAAAACCCCCGGTACAGGGTTTCTACCTACTCAACTAAAAATATTTTTTTGTTTTTGGTCTGGAAAAAAAATGCACTGTATTTTTTTGGATTTTTTTTTTTAATAAGGAAAAACAGAAATGGGAAAAACACAGAATTTATACCTAACAGGCGGATTGGATGGCAAGAATCGTTGCAGTTGCAGCAGAACTTGGCCCTGGAAAGCGCTCTGATACCACTTGTTAAGATCCTGCTATAAAATAAACTCAAATAACACACTCTCACACGATTGCTTGGAAATAAACTCACATAAACATCATATTAATATAACAGAAATTTGCATAAAGGAACAATCTCACAATAAGACAGAATCGCAGGCCTCTTCGAGGGGGCAACCTCCTTCAATACTTCATTAATTTGCAAAAATATGGTTACATTGGTGCCTTTTCGGGTATTTAAGGAGTTTCCTTCCAAGGTTGGCTTACATGCAAAATGCCACCTGGATTACATGCATAATGCCACCCGAATTACATGCATAGTGCCACTTTGAATTACATGCACAATGCCACTCGAATTACATGCATAATGCCACACGAATTACATGCACAATGCCACCTTACCTAACCTATCTACCATGTGTTACATAAAAAGGGTGCCATTTGTCATAGGCACTACCTAAGCTAAAACTTAGAACATTACAAAATATTAATCATGGGTACTACCCACGTTCACTAGGAATTATTACATCGGGGAAGTTATTACATTAAGGGTTAGGATGAGATCCTAACACAATCATGGCCGCCATGGCATGATTTTTACTATGAAGAAGTGGCGTATGATCCAGAGCGAAACCCGGATCACCGGTTGGACTCAGCGGGCTTCAAAAAATTCCTCGCCAAGGTGGCGCCCCTCAATTGGCGAATAGACAAAATCATTGAATGTTGGAAGATGAGGTGCCACACGCAACACGATAAGTCCAACCGAAAGACACTGGCCGTTGATGATGAGTTTTCGGCCTTATATGATCAATATGCTGACACCTGGCGGCCTTTTGCATTTTGAGATTGCGTTCCCTGAGGCGCCAGGAAAAGATATACAAGGGAGTCCCCGTCTCAGCAATTGTCTACTCCTGGGACTTCTAGCGCAACGCCAACGAGCAGTCAAGTGGGCCCAATGTTGCCTCCAGCTTCTGAAGTTTTACCTAAAAAGGTACAGCGACCAGAAAGGTCAACTCCCAAGGTGGCCCCCCAAGAGGAAAAAGCACTAGAACAGCCAGCTAGTGGAATGGCCGCGGCGAGCATTCTCCCATCTAGACCCTGATACAAGTTCATCGTGGGCACATCGCAGCCTGCCGCCCCAACCTCCTCTCCCTCCTTTGAACTAGCCACAGCGCCAGAAGAAAATAAAAGGAAGAGGAGCGAAAATGCCAAGCGGCCTAGGGAGCCTACACAGCAAACAGCTGTAGCACGGATAGGGACAGCCACGCTGGAAATCGTCTCTTTGGACAGCCCTGAAGCAGAAGCAGAAACTTGGGCTGTAGATGTCCTCCAAACAATGGCTCAGACAGAGCCCGCAGGTACGTCCACTTCCTCACTCCCCCAAATCCCAGTCGGCCCTGCCATAACGCCATCCCCCATTTTATCAGGGCAAGCCATAGTCCCGTCCTCTTCATCTTAGACCACCCAACCCTCTCACAGCCCCCATTCCTTCGACCAGTTTGCCCAAGACCCGAACGCTTTCCAGTCCCTCAACCAAACCCTAAAACCCTCACCTACGGTCAGTGCCGAAGCTATGCATACATCACCACGCCACTCACCTCCATTGTTTAAAACCCCACCTACACCCTCCACTCAGCCGCTCGCTTCCCCTAGGACCCGGTCACCCTCAAAAGCAACCACTACTTATGGAATACCCCCTGCTTCGCTGTTTGCAGGAAAGATGCCGCAACAAGATCAGATGCTGGAAGACCTTGACTTCATGCAGGTCACAGACGATCAGCCCCTGGTAGCAAAGGTTGTAGGGTGTTCCGCCTCTTTCCTTCAGGGCGTCAAGCGCAGAAGGGCCGAGGAAATAGCTGCCCCGATGAAGCGCACCAAGTACGACTTGGACAGGAGAGTGCTCAGAACTGAGAAGTTGGTTTTGAAAGTAAAGAAACCTCTCTGGGAGATGACCGAGGCGGACTATGAGCACCAAGTCAATGAGAAGAGCTTTGATGATATCAACGAGGAATACGAAATCAACGGTATTCGTCGTAGAACACATAATCTCCTTGTCAAGCGACTCAAGTCAGGAGGCGTTGTTTCAGCTGCAGAATACTTCAAGGCAGCTGGAGGAAGATCTGGCTAGGGCCACCACGCAGTTGGAGTCTGCACAGCAAGAAAATAGTGACCTAAAAGCCTAGCTCTCCGCCTCTCAGCAGGAGGCCACAGTGCAAAGACAGACAGTCGAGCAGTTGTTAGAGGAGAAATGGGCAGTGCTAGAGTAGGTCTCTCAGCTGCAGGATTCGCTAAGGTAGGCTCAGTCTCAGCTCGAGGAGAAAACATCTCAGACGACGGCCTTTTCGAAGAATAAGATCAAGATAATGCAGGTTGGTTTGCTGCAGGGTTGCAGGGCCAATGTTGTCAGGTCCATATCGGTCCTGGATTTCACGTCCAAGATCCAAGAAGTATCTACCCAGGAAAAGCCTGTGGTAGATGAGGCCGAACGGCAAGCGAAGCAGTGGCTGGACTTGGCAATGAAACTTGAGGAGTACGAGCGCAAGGGCCTCCGATTTCCCCCTATGTCCTGAATTACCTTAGAGTGGGCAGATGCAAGGGTAACCTTGCATAATTATTTTGAAAAAGTAGATAAAATAAGGGCCGCCAGGAAAATTTTGGACGCATTAGACCATGAAATGAACATTTGCTTGGCCCCCTTCAACGCTCTTTTTGAGCACGATTGCCCGAGCTTCATCAAGGATGGAGAATTTTTGACCCTTGAGCAGGTGAAGATGAATTGGTTGTCTTTTGAGGCAGACACGTTAGAAATTTACAGTTGGGCCGAGCCAGTCCAGGAAGCTCAGGTCACCCATATGGTGTTGCGATATTGCAAGATCAACGCCTCCCTTAAGGAGTTGGGAGAGAGATACAACACCATCGATGCACATGCAGTTGCAACATTCAAAGCAGCACTGAAAGATGTCAGCGACTTAGAGCCATTTCAAGTAGCAGCCTGGGACCAAGCCAGGGCCGCATACAATCTTTTCCTCGAGCGGGAACAGCCGGTCGAGCAAGAAGGTGACAGCGGTGACCATTCAGACTCAGAAAGAGAAACAAAAGAAGCAACTTTCGAAAGTGGATTTGAAGAGGAGCAGTTGCCAAAGAAGAAGTCGTCAGAGCAGCGAAAAGCAGGGGAAAGGAGTTCCTCTGCGCCCAAAGGATGAAGGCCTGGTTCTTTGCGTTGAGGAGAGCTCGACACCCTGTGAGCCACCAGGAATGTTGCCACATTTTGCACGGGGTGCCATGTTTTCAAATTTTGTAAGTATGTTGCTCTCCCTTCCCTCCATCTCCTTTCTCTTCCCTCCATCTCCTTTCTCTTTCTCCCCTTCTATCAGTTGCATTCCTCCCCTTTTCCCCTTATTCTTTCTTCGGCCAGAACTAAACAAACATTCTCTGAAAAATTCTAAGTCTGAGAGTGCAACCCGACTTCACAGCAAAGTCTGGGTGCGCCCTTAAGTTCGAGCGCACTCGGGAATGCGAAGTGCGGAAGCAGACCGAAGAGAAGCATAATTTGGCTAAGTATGGGAGCGTAGCTCGACTTCGCAGTGAATTCGGGGTGCGCTCCCCGTCCTGAGCGCAGTTGGGAAGCAGTGTCTCCAGAAATCAGCTAAGTGTTGGAGCGCAATCCAATTTCGTAGCAAAGTTGGGGTGCGCTCCCCTTCTTGCGTGCAGTTCGAGCAGCAGACAAATTAACTAAGTTCTGGAGTGCGCAACCCGACTTCGCAGTGAAGTCGGGCTGCGCCCTTTGACCTGTGCGTAGTTGGAAAATATCTCTCAAGCAGCCCAAA
This sequence comes from Wollemia nobilis, assembly GCA_028583015.1. Classification (NCBI taxonomy): domain Eukaryota; kingdom Viridiplantae; phylum Streptophyta; class Pinopsida; order Araucariales; family Araucariaceae; genus Wollemia; species Wollemia nobilis. The sequence continues at coordinate 3,661,915 of JAQPPZ010000030.1, forward strand.
AATAGACTAAGGCACGGAGGCCTCCCCAACTGCGCTGTTCCCCACTCGCGCTACCCAATTGCACTCTGATTCCAGGCGAAGTAGGACACAAAGGAGAGACTGCCTTTCAAGGCAGATGCATCCCTCATCAGAATCTGACAAGTGTCCAGCCTCGGGATCCGAGCCAAGATGTGATGGGAAAAAGGACAAGCATGGGCCAGACTACCTCCCGCAGCTACCCGCATTCATGCTAACTCGAGGTTTCATCAACCGCACTGCCACATAGCTGCCCAGTTTTTAGGTGGACCTTGCTACCGCATGCGTCCCCTGTCTGCAGGAGTCAACATCAGTAGCTCTTTCATCGCTTTTGTCAGCTTTTGTCAGTCATTGTCGGGTCTGGGATTTTGTGCCCAAGATTGTAATGGGGGGAAATTGCGCTATAAATAGCCGCACTACATCATTGTAAAGGGGTGGAAGGGGGATATCCTGGTAGGGAACCATTGTAGCTATACGTTTTCTTCTGAATGCAAGACACACACTTGGCTCTATTTTGTTGTTGTCATTATTTTATGTTGCCTGTACTTGTCATTTCTGCCTCATGTTTCTTATTTCATTGCTTACTGTTATTCTGAATTCGGATTCCGGTATTTGGTGATTAAGTATTCCTGGAATGCATAGATAGAGGATACATAGGATGTATGACAGTGGTAGTTTCTATTGTGTGTTCTGTTTTGGATTGTTGTTAGTAGTGGTGATTGATTATTGTCGTGTTGCTCATCCCCCCCACCCAACACCAATCCTATTTCAATATCTTTTCGCACTTTTATCTCTTCCCTGCACTCTTATCTTAAACACTTGAAAAAATCCATAGGAAGTCGGCATTCTCCGGAGATTGGCACGGAAGGCATTCCTTCCTTCCGGCCTTTCAATCTGGTGGGCAAATCTGGGGCGCATTATACCAAATCCTTTCCTAATGGCAAATTCGTAACCAACAGGTACCACACTATGCAAACCTTAATAAACCAAATGAAAGGGACAATAACTACTTGTCTAGTATCAATCTACCTTCATAAAAGTTTACATCAATTTCTATGTTGTTGCTTTCAGGTCAATGATTCTTACATGTGCTTCAACCATTGCAAAATAGAAAAATGGTTCATTCTAGGGGGGTAGCACCCTTGCCACTTTGTTAGAAATACACAATAGATTTATGCACTACAACTAACATTTGTATTGATGTGAGAGAAGTATATTTGCGTGTGAAATTAAGAAGGCATGAATTTGGCAGTTGCTACTTTCCAACTTCCCATAACCTTCGTAACCATAAGATGAATACATATATTCACAACATTCCCCCCCTTATTACATCAATGCTCAATCAAAGTACATACAAGAAAATTTCTAAATTTTTCAAACTTTATACATGCAAGAGACTTTGTCAAAATGTTTGCACATTGCTCCTTTGTGGGAAAAAATTGGAGTTGTATGTTGTGTTCTTGAACATGTTTGCATATGAAATGGCACTGAACCTCAATGTGTTTTGTGCACTCATTAAAAAATTGATTGCAAAACAAGCTTTAGAACTACTTGATTGTCACAACTCAGGACTGTTGTGGGATTGTAAATGTGCGAACTAGAAAATATTATTCAGAGTGCAGTTTAAATAATAGTTACAATGCCGGGAATAGCACACCGGCGTAAACTGAACTGTTACAGGAGTTGTAACGATGAGCTAAATAATGAAATAGAGACAAAATATGTTAAGTACGCTAACATCCCCCTTTATTACATTATTTGGGTAATGTAATAACTAATAGCTATACTAACATCCCCTTACATTATTTTGCAATACAAAGTGAGCTGCGAAACAATTCAAATTTGACACGTCCAAGTGCCTTAGTGAAAATGTCTGCAACTTGAGCATCGGTGGGAATGTCTTTGAAGCTGAATTCGGTGCTTTGGAACTTCCTCTCGAATGAAATGACATTGTGTGTCAATGTGCTTTGTTTTTTCATGATGGGCTGGATTCTTGACGAGGTTCAGAACACCCTGATTGTCGCAAAACAAGTGTATTGGAGATTTTGATGGATGGCCCATACTTGTTAGAATGCGACGTAACCATATCACTTCGCACACAGCTTCACGTGCGGCGCGATATTCTGCCTCTGTTGAAGAAATAGCAACCACTGTTGCTTCTTGCTTGTGCCAAGAGACGAGGACCGGATCCCAGGATGAAAAATGTATCCGAGAAGTTGACTTGCGATCATCAAATGATCCGGCATAGTCGGAGTCCGTGTATCCTTGCAAGAAGAATTTGTTGTTCCTCTTGTATTCTAGGCCATATTCTATAGTACCACGGACATAGTGAAGAACACGTTTTTCTGCTTTCCAATGAGTAATCTTAGGCTCCTGCATGAACCTCGAAAGATAGTTTACACAAAATACGAGATCTGGCCTAGTATTGGTCGGATATATGAGACTCCCAATCAAGCTGTCGATAGAGAGTGCCATCTACCAGGGTGAGTCATCATATCGCGATAAGCTGAAGTCCATTCTCCATAGGAGTTGCCATTGGCTTGCGATCGATCATGCGATATTTATCGAGCAATGTCTTGGCATACTTTTTACGAGACACTTTGATGGTGTGCTCCTTACGGCTGAATTCCGGACCAAGACGGTAATGGAGAAGTCCAAGATCTGTCATCTCAAAAGATTTGCACAAGTTTCTTTTGACGGTAGAGATCATATCTTACGAACTCCCTGTAATGAGCGGATCATCCACATAGAGTACAAGCAACACTATCTCGGAACCACTGTTTCTTGAAATAGAGGTTTGCATCCGACGGACATCTCTTAAATCCATGCTTTGCATTAGGTGATTGTCCATTTTTATATACCAAGCTCGAGGAGCTTGTTTCGGACCATACAAGGATTTAACCAATTTGCAAACTTTCTGTTGTTGGCCTTCCACTTCAAATCCTTGAGGTGAGTCATATAGACTTCTTCTTGGAGATCACCATTAAGAAAGGCACTTTTGACATCCATTTGGTGAACTTTCCACCCATATTGTGCTGCCATAGCACACATAACCCGAATTGTGGTCATCCGAGCGGTAGGTGCAAAAGTTTCTTCATAGTCGATGCCTTCCTTTTGAGCATAGCCCTTTGCAACAAGACGGGCCTTATGCTTATCAATTGTTCCATCTGCCTTGTACTTGACTTTGTATACCCATTTGCAGCCAATAGGTTTCTTTCCATGCGGCAGATCAACAAGCTTCCAAGTTTTATTCTTCATCAGAGACTCATACTCTGTATCCATAGCGGCCTTCCACTGAGGCTCACTAAGAGCATCTTGCATTGATGCAGGTCCAAGACTATCTATGGTAGACATGAATGCCCTGTCATCATCAATATCCATATCCTCAACTTCTCTACTTGGAGTCACAGAAAGTTCCTCAAAAGATTGACAAAGATCATCAACCTCACCAGTTTCTCTGGCTTCTCTTTCCTGTTGAGCCATACTGCGTGTACGAGGTCTATCCAAATTCAAATTGGGAGGAGTGGATAAATTTGCATCTCTGATTGTATTTGTACACCATTTAGGATTATGCTTCGGTGGTGGTGAAGAAGATGTAGAAGGACCTCACTGTCTGTGTTGTCGAAGGAATCTCCTCTTACTTTGGTTCCACAATATCCTGGTGTCTTGTAGATGTGCTCTGTGATGTGAAAGCTTCATCAAAGACAACATCTCTGCTGATATGAATTTTCTTGGTCAAAGGATCTATCAACCGATATCCTTTAGAGTGCTCAGAATATCCAAGAAAAATACATCTCAGTGTTTTCTCATCTAGCTTCTTCCTTTTTTCTTTCGGTATGTGCATGAAAGCTTGACACCCGAAAATACGTAGATGAGATATGGAGGGTTTTCGACCACTCCATGCTTCCTGTGGAGTCATTCCTTTTAGGGCCTTTGTGGGTGCCCTATTCAAAAGATACACTGCAGTGGTGACAGCTTCTGCCCAATATTGTTGCCCAAGAGTTGCACCTGTGAGCATACAACGAACCATTTCCATGATAGAACGGTTCCTTCTCTCAGCAACTCCATTCTGCTGAGGAGTATAGGCAGTTGTTAACTGTCTCTTGATCCCATGTTTATCTAGGAATGCAGAAAATTCATTAGAGGTAAACTCTCCCCCTCGATCTGAGCGGAGGGTTTTAATAGAAGCCCATGACTCCTTCTCAACGGATTTCTTGAGCTGTTGGAAGAATGCGAAAGCTTGATTTCGGTTTGAGAAAGAAAACCCACATCTTTCGTGAGTAGTCATCTACGAATAACTGAAAGTACCTCTTCCCTCCAACAATGTTGGGTGTGAAAGGACCGCATAGATCGGTGTGAATTAGCTCCAGAGGTTTTCGTGCTCTTGTAGAGCTCTTCTCAAATGGTACTCTATCTTTGCTTTCTGCCAAGCGGTCGAGACACAGCGGCAATGTGGCGGAAAGGGAAGGAAGACCCTTTACCATCTCATACTTGCTGAGCTCAAGTAAGTAGCCGGAACTAAGATGCCCATATCTCTTGTGCCATAGGGAAGTTGCCTCCTTGGTAGAGACAGTCATGGCAACATGTGGAGTAGAGATAGCATCTAGTGCAAATAAGCCATGCTTATATGAAGCTGTTGCAATCTGCTTACCCTTCATGGTAATTGTACAACACTTCTTTCCATTCTCAACACGAAAGTTGACAACCATATTTCTGTCCAGGATTTGTGTCACTGACAACAAATTGTTGGCCAATCCCGGAACATAGAGGACCTTGTCAATCGACACTTGCCATCGGGAAGAGTGGTCGAAGCCGTACCCTCTCCACTGAACCCTGTAGGTTTTATCATCGGCAATGGTGACGGGTTTGCCCTCCTTGGCCACAAATGATTCAAACCACGATCTATCGCCGATCATATGTTTACTAGCTCCGGAATCGACATACCAAATAGGATCCCTCCGAGTGGAATGCTGTGGTAGTCATGAGCACCTTGTGTGCCCATTCGGAATACGAGTCGGATTCTTCAACAGACAACATTCGCACGGGGTTGCTTGTTTTTATTTTGTGGTTTGTTTTGGCCTTTTTGCTTGTTCTTATGCCAACATTTGTTGGTGTCATGGTTGTCTTTCTCACGGATCTTGCACCACCTCTTCTTCGTTGAGGTTGCTTGCCTTTTCCTTTCGTATCCTGTTGAGAATTTCCTCCTTTACGAAAGTTGCCTCCTTTTTGCCCATTACCTTTCTTCCTAGAACCACTGCTGTTGGTGTATAGGGCTGTATTGGAAGAATCATCCTTGTGAAGTTGGCGTGCCTCCTGTTGTTGAAGCCAGATTGACCAACTCGATGTAGGTAATTTGTCGTTGGGACACCTGGATGGAGGTTATCAACATGTCAAATGAAGAAGGTAAAGCTCTCATCACAAGTGAAATGAGAAGCTTTTCATCCACGGTATCTCCTAGAGAACTCAATTTCTCTTTCAACTCGGACACTCTGCACGAGAAAGAGTTCAAGCTGTTTCACCCTGTCTCAAACTCGGGTTATGAAGTTGTTGTTGAAGATGAAGAATGGTGGATTCATTCTTCCCCTCATAGATGGTTCTAAGGGCATCCCATGCCTCTTTACCACTTGCTTTATCAGCTATATGAGGTTGCACTTCATCCGAAACGACAAACAAAATGAGCACCTTTGCTCTCCTGTCTTTCTTGTCAAAAGCAATCGATCTGTTGAAGGACCTGTGGATCCTGCTTTTGGTGAAGGCCTTGTTGCTACTCCGGTAACAATATCCCACAAATCTTCCATTTGGAGAATAGCCTTCATCTTATGTTTCCATGGTGTATAATTTGGACCTTTCAATAAGCCGATGCGGATCGGTCATCAATTTTGCAACTGCGGCCATAGTGAAGGTTCCTTATATCACCAAATTGGTCCCCCTTTCGATATACCTTTTGCTAGGCCAATATACCGTACAAAATACCCGCCCTTACGTGAGGGAAACTATAGGTATTTAGAAAGATCAACAAAAATCACCCGCCCTTACGTGAGGGAGACTATAGGTGAATTTTAGAGATCATACGATACGTGGAACATAAGCGGTGCTGAAAGGGAATCGCCTTGTTGATGGCACCTACCATAGAAGATTCTTCTCATGCGTGGGGCGTAACTTCCCCTAAACACTATGAAGAATACTTCGTCAGGATTTACGCCTAAACACAAGTGCGATAAAGGGTAGTGGATGGAGTAAAAAATGCAAAAATGGCGTACTTATTCCTCCCAGACGATTTATAGAGAACAAGCTCAGACGTCGTTATAGCGGCTATATTAGGCGGCGGATACGGTAGCCAAATCACGACGACTTTACCGTAAGTGCTGGCGGAGGTATCGCAAATACCGAACAGCTGCGAGTGCAAATAAATTGCACAGATGGGTTTTATATTCCGGGGACTTTAGGGAGTGTTTGATTTTAATTTTTAATGTTATAGTGCAAAAATGAAATATGCAACATACAACAAAAAAAATGCCCACTAGAATAACCCACAAGGTGTCGGTCCACGACCGAAAATGCACCTTTTACAATGCCAAATTGCTATTTTTCATAAAAATTACTCTCAATCCCCCTTTGATTTTTTTTGAAAAAAAATCCCCCCTTAAAAGGCTTTCTTTAACAAAGCATTTTTATAATTATTATCAATTTTAAAATTAAAATAAATAATTTTAATTTCTATAGTTTTAAACTTTAGAAAAAATAAATTAAAATTAAATTTAATTTATTAAAGTTTAAAAACTATATTAAAAAAAAATTAAAATTAAAAATTTTAATTAAAAATAATAATAATAAAAAAATGACTTTGACAAAAAAAAAATTATACCTTGGGGGAGTCGGCGGGATTCGAACCCCGACCTGTAGGCTCCCTGAGCCTTACCGCACGGCTCACGACCACGTGAGCCGGCGGGCTGATCCGAAAAGATCAGCAAGTCACCTCCCTTTTCAACACCCTCTGCAGCGGCCTCCGGCTCGGCTTCCTCTCTGCAAGTCGCTGCGAGAAATTTTTTTTTTTTTTCGCCCGGGGGGCTTACGTCTAACCGCCCTTTTCCGCTCTCTGCCCGTTGTTTTTTTTTTTTTTTTTTTTTTTAAATCCGGGGGCCGGCCCGCGCGCAGGGATTCGGGCTAGAGGGCCCTCGGCCCTTCTGCGCAATGACTGCGTCTCACGGACGCAGTCCCGCGGGGGGGTTTATACCCCTCCCATTTCCCGCGCGGGCGGGAATTTAAATTCCCGCTCCGCGGGCGGGGAGTGGGGGTGGGGACGGGGGGGGCCACCTCGGGGAGCGCGCGCGCGCAGTTGCGCGTCGCGCGTGGGTGGGGAGGGGGGGGGGGGGGCGGGGCCGGGGCGGCGCGCGTAGATCGCGCGTCGCGCGTGGGTGGGGGGAGGGGGCGGGGCCACCTCGGGAGCGCGCGCGCGTCCGTTGACGCGTGACGCGTCCTCCCTCCAACGCGCAGCGTTTGCGCTGCGCGGGGGGATTGGGGGGGGGTTCTCCCCTCCTCGACTGCCGCGCGCGGGTCCGGCCCGGCAGGCCTGCTCGCGCGCTCTGTCGCACGGCCCTGCGCGCACTGTCGCGTAATGCGACAGTTGCTGTCGTGCGGGCCTGTAGCGTCCTCTTCGGGCGGGGGGGAGCGATTGCCGCGCCTCCTACGCGGACGTCCCCTTCCTGCGCTTCTGCGGCCACGGACCGCCAAGGAGCTTCCAGCGACCTGCGCGTCCGCGCGTGTTGTTTTTTTTTTTTTTTTTTTTAAATCACGCAATGGCGTGAAGAAAAAAAATAATCCCGTCGCAACACAGCCACCTTTCACCGCTCCCTGCAATCTTCTCGCCCAGAATTTCCGAGTGGCTCTGATGCCATGTAAATGTGCGAACTAGAAAATATTATTCAGAGTGCAGTTTAAATAATAGTTACAATGCCGGGAATAGCACACCGGCGTAAACTGAACTGTTACAGGAGTTGTAACAGTGAGCTAAATAATGAAATAGAGACAAAATATGTTAAGTACGCTAACAGGGATGCCCATTCTTGACAAGATGCTATGTAACTATATTGCCTCGCAGACAGCTCCTCCTGCGACAAGATATTCAACCTCAGTGGAATAATGAGCAACAACACGTTGCTTCTTACTTCCCCAACAAATCGGACCAGATCCTAGAAAGAATACATATTAAGAAGTGGATCTCCTATCATCAATGGATCCTACATAGTCTGCATCCATGAAACCTGTCTAGAAGAATTGATCATTCTTATTGTACTCTAGACCATACTCAATTGTACCACGGATATACCTAAGTACCCACTCTGTTGCTTTCCAATGACATCTTTGGTTCCTACATGAACCGTGAAAGATAGCTCACAACATAACTGATGTCAGGTCTAGTGCATGTCAGATAAATGAGACTCCCAATCAACTCACAATAGAGAGTTTTGTTCACCTGTGGAGATAGATCATAGCGTGATAGTTGCAATCCTACTTCCATTGGAGTGTCCATGGGCTTGCAATTTGTCATCCAAAACTTCTCGAGCAATGTCCTGGCATACTTCATTTGTAACATAAACAAATGGTTCTCAATTTGCCACACCTCCAATCCAAGACAATAGTGCATTAGCCTGAGATCAGTCATGTTGAATGAATGCTTCAATGCTTTCTTGATCTCTTCAATCAACTTCACCAGACTCCCAATGATGAACAAGTCATTTGCATACACAATGATGATCACAACCTCTCTTCCTTGCCTTTCAAAGTACAGGTTTCAATCATATGGACTTCGATGAAATCCTTGTCATAGGAGATGCCCATCGATCTTCATGTACCAAGCTATCGATGCCTACTTCAGTCCATAGAGAGATTTGATGAGCCTGCATACCTTGTTCTATTGACCAGGTATGACGAATCCCTTTGGTTGTGTCATATAGACTTCATTGAGGTCACCACTGAAAATTGCGCTCTTCACGTCCATTTGATGCAATTTCGATCCAAACTACGTAGCCATTGCAGAAACCATCCGAATGGTCTTGATCTTCATTGTTGGTGCAAAATTTTCATCATAGTCAATTCCTTCCTTTTGTGCATAGCCCTTTGCAACAAGTCTTGCTTTGTATTTGTTGATGCTTCCATTAGCTTTGTATTTGGTCTTGAATACCCACTTACAACCAATGGGTTTCTTGCCAAGTGGAAGATCAACAAGTTGCCATGTCTTTTTTTCATCAATGCTTGATATTCAACGTTCATGACGTCCTTCCACTCCTTCAATGCAAGAGCTTAACAAACCATTGAAGTTTCATATGTTTGCACCACAATGCTCAACAGGGCTAGGATGAGCATTGTATCTGGAACATGATTTAGGTTCACATCATGAATTGTACTGAGACACCACTTGTTTTGTGAGTGGTACTTGAAGTGGATGGTCCTAGGTCATCAGCTCCATTAGCTCCATCAAGAACATCTCCTCCATCTTCATCAAAATCAACATCCTCTCTCTCAGAGGCTTTATCATCATCATCAAACAAGAAAACAACAAGTGTCTTGTCAACAACACATAGCTTAGAAGAAAAGGTACACTCGTTCTTCTCAGCAAACACATCTTTGTTGATATAAAACTTCTTGGCATTAGGATCCATGAGACGATATCCCTTCAAATCACTGCTATATCTAGTGAAGATACATCGCATGGATTTATCCACTAGCTTCATCCGCTTTTGCTTCGAAATGTGCATGAATGCAATGCATCCAAACACGCAGATGTGTGACATGGAAAGTTTGTTTCCTTTCCATGCCTCTTTAGGTGTGACACCATTCAATGGAAGTGTGGGTGCACGGTTCAACAAGTAGATCAAAGTATGGACAAATTTTGCCCAAAATACTAGCTCGAAATTGGTATTGCTCAACATACATCGAACCATCTCCTAAATAGTATGATTTTGCCTCTCTGCAACTCCATTTTGTTGAGGCATGTAAGCATTTGTCAGCTGACCTCTGATGCTATGTTGCTTTAGGAAAGTAGAAAATTGATTATTGGTGTACTCTTATCCCTTTGACTCACTACTATATCCAATAAAGATACATCGCTTGGATTTCTCCTCTAGCTTCATTCGCTTCTGCTTTGGAATGTGCATAAATGCAATGCATCCAAACACGCAGATATGTGACATGGAAGGTTTGTTTCCTGTCCATGCCTCTTCAGGGATTACACCATTCAATGGAAGTGTGGATGCACGGTTCAAAAAGTAGACCGCAATACAAACAACTTATGCCCAAAATGTTGGCTCAAAATTGGCATCACTCAACATACATCACACCATCTCCTAAATATTATGATTTTGCCTCTTCACCCATTTTGTTGAGGTGTGTAGGCATTTGTCAGTTGTTGTTTGATGCCATGTTGTTGTAGGAAAGTAGAAAATTGATTACTAGTGTACTCCTCCCTTGATCTGAGTGGAATGTACAAATGGAATGACCAACAATCTTCTCCACATGAGCTTTGGATTCTTGAAAATAATGGAAAGCTTCATCCTTTGTCTTTAGGAAGTACACCCACATCTGTTGTATATAATCATCAACTAACAATTGAAAATATCTACAACCAGTGAAATTCAAATCCATGGGTCCCCACAGATCGATATGCACCAGGTCGATTGGACTAGCCGCTCTGTGACTGTTTGAGACAAATGGAGCTCGATGTTGCTTTCGGCCAAACAACTTGTACAAAGGTCATGAGGCTTCGTCAAAGATGGAAGTCCGCGTACCATGTCATGATGTAGGAGTGACTTCAAATGGCCAAAGCTTAGATGTCTAAATTGCCTATGCAATAGCAAGGCAATTTCATTTGCCTTGGCAATTGATGCATGGTTATCTTGCATTAGAACTGCAAGCTGAAACATCTTGCCTATGCTAGTAGCACAAGCAATGATTGTTGAACCTCTATATTTTTCTCGAATGATAAAGTGTCTTTGCACCCATTTTCAAAATTTGAACATGCAAATTGTGATTAAGCAATTGATTCACAGAAATAAAGTCCTTTGTGAGGCCAAGCATGTAAAAAACTTTAGTTAGGCGACAAGCACGCTCTCCAAGATGCAATCAAACATCATCGATTCCAACAATGGTATATGTTGAATTGTTGCCAAGTGTTACTTGCCCATGGTAAGATGAATTGTCAAGTATCACAAACTATTCCTTCTAGTATGTCGTGTGTGGTAGCTCCTGAATCAACGTACCAAACTAGGCACAGGATCAAGAGATTGAATTGAACAAACATAGTCTTGTGCTTTTGCATCAAAATCAACATCCTCAACTACATTTTCATGTTGGCGTTGAGGTGCATTCCTCCTTTGCGAATGAGAATTCCTCTACTTGCCTCCTAATGAATTCTTTAATTGATTCTTGGATGATCCTTGTGAATATGTGTTGTATCAACACTCCTGAAGGATGTGCCCTAGTTTCCCCCGGACCAAACATGTGACATTTCTTTGTCCTTGATTTTTTTGTTATGGTCACCCTTTGTCGTTTTGCTAGTTTTGTTGCTTTCTAGGGGGTCTACCACCTTTCTTCAACCGGATCAGCTTCTTGCTTTTTTGATGCATGAGCAAAGCACGTTAATATTCAATCTTTTTCTCTCAAATCACTTCCTCCTATTGAAGCAAATTCACAAGAGTCTCAAAAGTGGGACTTTGATTTGTCACATTCAAAGTTATTATCAAAACATTGAATGTTGGTGACAATGCATGTAGCACTATTGGAACAATCACATCACCACTAATTATTTTGCCTTATGCCTATAGCAAGGCTCGCAACTCAACAATTTGTCCTAGAATGCCTTCAAACTTCTCACTGCTCTTCATCTTCAAGCAATGCAATTGGCTCTATAGGTGTAGAATTTGATTAGCGGTCTCGGATTCAAACATCATACTAATTTTGTCCCATGCATCCTTCATAGTTATAGCATCACAAATGTACAACTGGATCTCATCAGATACACTGAACATGATGATCAATTTGGCTTTTTGATCAGCTTTAACAAATTTTCTTTGTTTATTTGGGTCAGCAACATGTCTTTGCACAACACCTAATACCACTCCTCATAAGTCTTCAAACTCTAGGTGAATCTTCAATTTGTCTTCCACAAAAAATAGTTGTCACCTCTCAGCAACTGAGAATAGGGTGAACAGAATATTTGGGGCATTCATAGTCATTGCAAATCTTCAGAAATTTGCAAACAAATGCTTCCGCTAGAACAGGATCAAAAAGAGCTTTCCAATGAGTATATATAAGCCTATACTCGTGCAATGGTCAATGCCTCTAACTGCGAGAAAACAACAAAGTCTCGCCAGGTGAAAAATTAGGTTCCGGGGTTTGAGTTCTTTTTCCTCCAACACAAATCTTCAAAGAATATTCTATTAATGTTGCAGGGTAATAAAAAATACCAAATCATTGTCTTGTAACTTGCATTCAATAACAATAAAATTAAAAATATTTTTTAAAGGCTTCAAATAGCCTTCTCACGAAGCACATGCGATTTTTTATTTATTATTATTATTTTTAAATATACTGGTGCCTCCTTTCCATTTGTGGACTGTTGATTCTTTGCCTGCCACCGATCAACGCTTTCCTCCTCGTAAACTACAGGTAACGGGTGTTTGTATTTTTTATTATTATTTTTTAAATTTGTGGCACAAGCCTTCAGCCAACAACACTTCATTAGAAATTAGCTTTCAGACGGTCCATGCATTGATTAGATGGCAACTTCACAATAGACAGACCTCGTGCATCTTCAAACGACCTTTGTTGCTAGACAGCCCGGTCAACAGATGGTAGAGTCCAACTTCACTTCAAATGACACTTCTTTTTTTTGATCGACAGCTACAAATGACACCTTCAGATGACAGTAGCTCCAAATGACTGCTTCAAATGGTAGCAGCTCTAGACAGCTCTAGATGGCAACAACTCTAAACGACAACTTTAGACAATAACAACTCAAGACAATAGGAGCTCCAAATGACAACTTTAGATGGCAACAACTCTAGACGACAATAGCTCTAGACAGCAATGGCTCTAGACAACTCTAGATGGCAGCTCCTAACAACAGCTCTAGACAATAGTTCCATGGCACCTCTTTTGTGGACAATAGCTCCATATTGCTCTTCTAGACGACAACTTCATATGGCAATATTTTCAAGATAGTACGATCAAACAACTCTTCCAAACGACAACTTCAGATGGAAGATGACTGCCAACACATTCCAACTCCACTGCAATGCTCCAAACAACTCATTATTTTCTTCAGATGGCATGTTTCTTGCACCACACGATAGCAATTATTTTTCCTTTTTTAGAAGGCAACAATCAATTTTGTGACGGCAACTCTTCCAACACAAATTGAAATTTTCTTAAACAACTCTACAACTCCTCTGAGATGAAATAAATGTCTGCAACACCAAACACAAATAGGAATAAAAGAAGGAACTTTTTTCTTCTCCAAATGGCAAAGTCTTCTCCTCGCTCAAGCTTGCGACTACTTTTTTGGATTCACCAATGGCAGCAAGCTTTCACAAACTCCAAGAGGTGTCTCTTGCTCCTCGACAACTGGATCGCCTTCACAAGTCGAAGCTACATTTTGATATCAACCTTTTCTAATACCAAATGTTAGAAATGCAAAATAGATTTATGCACTACAATTAACATTTGCATTGATGTGATAGAAGTATATATACATGTGAAATCAAGAAGGTATGAGTTTGGGAGTTATGACTCCTTTCCAACTCCATAATATCTGTAACCATAAGGTGAATACATAATATTCACAACACACTTGGTACTTGTCTTCTTTGCTGAATGGCAGGCCCCTTTTTACAACACTCCTTTGGCCGTTTGAATTCTGGTCATTCCAAAATTGGTTGCATATTTATCTTCCATAATTCCTTGAGCATTGTTCAAAGGTGCTCAACTTTTAGCGTATACAAGACGACAATTTCTATAGTGAGAAATTTCCCTCTTGCCCTTTCAGTATTGTTGGAAACCAGTGATAGTTTTTTGACCAATTATGTGATCAATTGTTGGCTCCAGTACCTCTTCATGGCATGTAACATCATTTCTTTCATCATGTGACATCTCAATAGACCTTGGGTTGCAAGCTTCTCCTAGTATATGCTTGTCTTTTCTCTTCAAGCAAATCACTATGGTGGGCTCAATTAAAACTATTTATAATGACTTCAAGCATTGTGGAAATTGTCATTTAATAAGTAGTTATAACTACCTTCACGAGTTCCTCCACCACCAGGTTGAGATGGTCAAACATCATGAGTCTCCACCTTGACACTATATCACTTCAAAATATTCTAAGAAAACGTTCTAGTTCCTCATCGCTGGTGGAATCTTCAAACTCATGCAAAACCCACCATTAAGTAATCCCCTATTAATTTCCTCTTGGATCTATTCCAAAGCTGTCATTAATTCTCACAACTCTTCAGTTTTGTGTCATCATTGCTCTCTCAATTCTTCCATATTGCGTCATTGTTGCTCATGTACAACAAGTGGTATAGGCTCCCCTAGTCCTTCATTTTCATTCATTTCATCGAAACTATGCTTGTCGTTGCCTAGACTATGTTTGTTCTCTAGGTTGTTGCAACATTCTCCATCATCCAGGTGGTAAGCTTCCTTGCCTGAATGGCATCCTTTAGCATCTAGGTAGCAAAATTCCTTGCCTGGATGGCATCCTTTATCATCCAAACATCCAACCTCCTTATCTAGACAACTTCCTCCATCATCCGAATGGTCGTCATCTTCAATCATGTAACTTGCATTCTCACCCTAATAGGTTTGCATGCCTAGATGAAATCATCTAGACTACATCCTTCCTCCATCATCTAGACTACATTCTTCCTCCCATTGGTCTTCAAGTAGGTTGTTGGTTTCATCCCTGTTTCCATCCTTCATTTACAAATTTAAACATCCAAAAGAAATAAAATTCACACTTTTCCAAGGTTTGCACTTGGTTGAAGGTAGGTGGCTTTGACAATATCTTCATTGACATCTGCACCACTCTGATATGAGTCCCTTATCTGCTGCAATGCAGTCTATCTCATCGACTTCTATGGCAATCAAGTTGACATTTTCCATTGCTTTATGACTTGCATCACTCTAAAATTTTAACGTAAATTGCCCTAATAGATGGCATTTATAACATTGGACAACAAGTTTGCCATATATATAATACTCAATTCGACTTTGTTTATTTCCTTAACGGTTGATACAAGACACATCAGTCTTGACACTTCTTGTTGGAACACTCCATGTATGCCACACACATGTTAAATGTTTTTCAAATTAAAAGGTCATGCCTTTGTCGAATGTCACTTCTTTTGATAGATAGTGAAATATGTTTGTTTGTCTCCTTTGCAATCATCCAACTTGCTTCTTGTTCATTTTTAAATTTACCAAAAATGTGCCTTATTTCCTTATGAAGAACACTTATCGAAATTCTTGCTCCATGAAGCTCATTCCCATGTCAATTTTCTCGTTCTTAGACTCGTCATTTTTATCTTTAGACTCACTCGCATCTTTCGAGTTGCTTTCATCATTGACTTCTTGACCCCAACATTCGGATGGTATCTTCGAGTTGCTTTCTAAGTTCAAGGTCTGCTCAATGGCCTCTTGATATGACATCGATGGGACCACAATTAATCTCCTCCTTATATGTAAGAAGAAGACCCTCCACAAACCATATTTTCTTCAGTCCGTCTAACAACGTCTTGTCTAATTGGTTGACTAACACATTCACCCTTCGATTGTGATATAGAATAGACTCTAACACATTTTGCTATATTCCTTAGTGTTCCCAAAGTCCATAGTCTATTCCTTAGCATTCAAACTCTTCCAAAGTCCATAAGTACTAATGAGTTTGCAAGCCAAATAAGCCTCATTGAATCATTTTGACCTTGATTGAGTTTTTTTTATAAACTCTACTATAGTTGATAATAGTGTTTTTTTCTTATTTGTTTAGTCATTGCAAGTTTTTTTTTGCAAAGTTTGCCCTAACTTGTGTTCGAGTTAACAAATAAAAAAAAAGGACGGAAAAAAAAAAGAGCTTGTCGAGTTTGAGACTCAGCACTATGCTCTATTCTATAATTTTTTGCAATGACCTAATCATCATTGCACAACTTGAATTCCTTTTCAAAGGATTCCCACAACTCTTCCTAGGACTGGTACTTGCCCTTTTGCTATTTCATATGAGTCTACTATGGTTCCTATTGCCATATTTTGCACAGGGGTGCCATGTTTTTTGGTTTCTGCATGGAAGCTGCTCTTTTCCTTTCCTTCTCCTCATTTTCCCTTTCTTCTTCTCTCCCTTTCTTCCTCTCCCTCACAACTTCATTCCCTCTTCTTCTTTCCCCCTTTCTTCCCCCAACAAACTTCAGCAGGTGTACCTTGAAAAGTTTCTAAGTGTTGGGGCGCAACCCGACTTCGGAGTGCGCCCCTCAGTTGGAGCGCAGTAGGTAACCCGTGCGCAACAGGATAGGAAGTGATTGAAAATCTGACTAAGTGTCAGGGGCGCAACCCGACTTCGCAGCGAAGTCGGAGTGCGCCCTTCTTCCTGGGCGCACTGTGGGAATGGCCAATTAGGAAAATGGCTAAGTGCTGGGGCGCAACCCGACTTCACAGTGAAGTCAGACTGCACCCCTGTTCCAGTGTGTAGTTTGTACAATGAATGGAGACAGCCAAGCACCGGTGCGCAACCCGACTTCGCAGCGAAGTCGGAGTGCGCCCTTTGACCGGTGCGCAATTCGGTAAAGTCAACTCTGAAAATGCCAAGGCAATGAGGCCTCCCAACTGCGTTGTCTTCCTCCTGCGCAACCCGATGGCGCCCGAATTCCTGGCGAAGTTGGATAAACTGCCTTTCAAGGCAGACACGTGTCACGCTTCAACATCCGACAAGTATCCACCTTCGGGATTCGAGCCAAGATTTGACCGCGCAAGGACAGAGTATGGGCTTCACTCCCGGCGCCATTTGTCAACATTTAAAGCCGATGTGAAGTACCACCAGCCGCACCTACCCGCTTTCCTGCTGACCGAAGACTTGTCCCAACGCGCTGCCACGTAGCTGTACCGCCTTCAGGGACACCATGCTGCAAGGACAGTCCGGCCCGACAGAAGTCAGCATCAGCAGCCCCTTGGCCGCTCGTGTCAGCTGCTATCCCGTCTGGGACTTTGTGCCCATGAATGTAATCGGGGGGAGTTTTGGGCTATAAATACCCACCACATTTTCATTGTAAGTGGTGGAAGGGGAATATATTGCTAGGGAACAATTGTAGCTGTGCGTTTGCCTCAAATACAGACACATACTTGGCTCTGCTTACTGTCTTTTATCTTGCATGCTGCCTCTCCTTGTCATTTTTGCCTCATGTTTCTTGTGTCATTGCTTGTTGTTGTACTGAACTCTGGACTCCAGCATTTGGTGGCCAGGTATTCCTGGAATGCATAGATAGAGGATACATGGGATCGCTGATAGCTGCAGTTTCAATGTGTGTTTGTAGATGAATGTTGTTAGTAGTGGTGATTGATTCGTTGTCGTGCTGCTTATTCCCCCCACCCAACTCCAATCACATTTTGGAATCCCTTTCCTGCACTCTTATCTTATTTATCTCTTTCCCGCACTCTTATCTTATTTATCTCTTTCCCTGCACTCTTATCTCATCCAAACCCCCACAGGAGCCGGCCTTCTCCGGAGATTGGCACGGAAGGCATTCCTTCCTTCCGGCCTTTCAATCTGGTGGGCGAATCTGGGCGCATTAACAACAAATCCTTTCCTCATGGCAGATTCGTAACCAACAGTTTCTCTGGCACGCCCGGTGGGACCCGAAGTCCCACGTTGCAAAAGCGAATTTCTAACCCGTTTCCACTTGGCGCTACCAGTTTGTCTGGTTCACACGGTGGGACATGGTAGTTTCCCACCCCCAAACAGAATCGAAGTACTAGTGCTCACTTCATTGCTGTTCAAAATCAGAGCACAAGGCGACTCTGCAAATTATCTGAACATTCTCTGAGTCCGTGAAAGACCGGTCCTGACGCCTTCATGCAAACGAGAAGGTGGCGAGCAAGGAACCCGGAGAACCCGCCTGACTTTTACGAAATAGATATTGACGCTCCAGGTGAGCGCGTCAGGCTGGCTGATTACCAAGCTCGCGAAGAAGAAAACCGAGAAGAAGCCGAGGCTGAAATCCAAGAAGCCGAAGCTGAAATCCAAGAAGTTGAGGCCGAAGAAGAATCTACATCTTCGGACAGTTCCGATACCGAATACACTACCGGATCAGAAGCAGAAATGGCTGATCATCTGGATGAAGACGACCTCTTCCCGGCGGTGGATTCTACGGGGCCCTTGGCCCTAGTCGGACAGCAAGTTGTGCCCCCTACTGCCTTAAAGTCTATCCCTACGTATGACGGCTACGGCAAGACGGCGTATGAACACATCCAGGACATTCTTGCCCTGGCTGCGCTACACTCCATTACGGACGAAAGTGTGAAGACCCGTCTGCTGGCCCTTTCCCTTAGGGGAAAGCTTCTCTACTGGTGGAGATCACTGCCAGAGGGATCCATCACAGGGTGGCGACAGTTAGCCGACAGGCTCGTGAAAGGATGCAACGAGTCTGCTGATCCCTCTTCTTTACTGCATCAGTTCCAAAGTATCCAGAGACACCCCCAAGAGGAGGTGTCAGATTTCAACATTAGGTTTGCGAGGTCTTGGAAACGAGTACCTCGCGAACTCCGATCGTCAGCAGGTCAGGCCGCCTACTACTACCTGAGATCTTTCAACTCAGACATTTGCCTGCTGCTGAAGGTCGCCAGAATCAACACATTCCCTGCTCTGTACGAGGCTGCCCAACAAGCTGAAATGGACATCATTTCTATCGGCAGGCTTCCGCACAGAGAACAGCCGCCCATCTATCCTGATTTTCCCCGATCGCAGTATCCATCAGCTTCTGGTTCGGAGCCGTCCACTTCAGGACAGCAACCCCAGCAGCAATGGAATCCGGCGCCGGTCGTGAATTCTTATGGCCCGCCGCAAATTCATTATCCGCCTCCCCGTCCTCCGCGTTTTCCAGCGCTTCCTGCTCCTCCCCAGCATGCACAATATTCAACTCCTCCATTGGCCGCATTACCTCCTCCAGCTCAGTTGTCGCCGCCTCCGAACCATGATATCCAGAATCAAATTCTTCAGGAGGTACGGGCTCTGGCCTCTGGCTATCACACCATGTCCAACGACATGACTGTCCTGAAAAAGAAGCAGGCCCAGATGGACCTGGCTCCAAGAAGGCCATATCCGCCCCCGGCATTGACAAAGGATCGGCCCCCCGAGCAACAATTGCAACGACGGCCCCCTCCAAGGAATGCTGCCATTGAGGATGAACCTGGTACTTCTGACCAGGTCAACTGGTGCACCACGTGCAACGACCCGCATGATGAAGAAGATTGTACCCTGCACCAGCACTACCTCCAGACCTTGGCCGGCAGCGCCATTGAAGACGAAGAACTCTATATGATCCTGGGCGACGAAAGCAATTTCGCCGTTTCAGACGAAGTTCCAATGCCGCCTCCCGTCAAGGAAAACAAGAAGTCTGCCGAAGCTGCAGCCAAACCCTTAAAGGTGTACGCCAGAAGAGACAAGGCACAACCCGAGGAGATACCACCGTACAAGAGGTTGTGGCCTTACACAGCCAAAGACAAGACTCCTCCGGCGAAGACTCCTGCAGTCAAGCCTCCAATAGCCAAAGCTTTTCCGGCTAAAGCTCCTGCTGCTCAGCCTCCAGCTGAAACAAAAGAACAAGCTCAGGAGAGGCTGAGATATCCGTCTCTGACCAAGAGACAGAGAGTTGAGGCCACTCAACAATACCGGACAAAGTACGAGCCGGCGAAAGAAGCGGAAGGAGCGAGCACTTCAAGCTACAGCATAGTAGACGAGCTGAAGAGAACTCCCGCAAGGATCAGCATGTATGATGCTCTTCAGCTCCCAGGCCAGGTTGATCTGCTGCAAGAATCCCTGAAAATCATGAAGAACGGCAAGCAGATACAACCCGCTGTCCTGGTGCAACCCCTGACAGTCTCAACCACTGGGAAGAACAGACCACCTCCCTTTTATCTGTCTTTACGGATGCAAGGGTATATAGTACACAACTGCATGGTGGATTCTGGTGCTTCCACGACCGTAATGCCGAGAGCCGTCTGCGATGAAATCGGGATGGAGTACACAAGGAGCAGCCAAGGCGTGCTGCAACTAGACGGCACCCCTGTCAAGACAGTCGGTGTCATAAAAGACATCCCTATTCGGCTGCACAAAGCCCTCGACATTGTGGTCATCCAAGAGGTTGTGGTCGTCGACTTGGAGCCCTACTTCGGCATGTGTCTCTCTAGGGAGTTCATTGCGAAGTTGGGAGGATATCTCTCTCTGGACTACTCGCACATGGAAGTGCCCTTCAAAGGAAGGAGACTGAAAATCTTCAATGAAAAGCCTTCCACCTACCTAGTAGAGAAGATACCCGGAGAAGAGCCTGAGGATTGCATGATTCAGCTGGCAGAGGAAGAACTGGTGACAGTGGACATGACGGAGCAAGCTCTCGAGCAGCTGCAAGTAGAAGATGAGTTCTCCTTGCGGGACTTCAACGCCGTGATTGAAACAGAGCAAGGCTGTTACACTATTGTTCAGCCCGAGAGAGTTGACAAGTCAGCAAGGAGAGAAGTAGGACCAGCACCCGAGAAGCTGTGGAAGCTTTTCTTTGATGGCACACGATGCAAAAATGGCGCCGGTGCTGGAGTTCTTTTGGTTTCCCCAACCGGGATCCAGAAGGATTACACCTACAGGCTGGCTTGGAGCTGTACCAACAACGCGGCGGAGTACGAAGCCCTGTGCTTGGGATTGCGAAAGGCGGAGAGGTTGGGAATCAAACATCTGCAGATCTACGGAGATTCGGAGTTGGTGTGCCACCAGATCACGAATAAGTGCGCCTCCAAAAAGCACTATCTCAAGGCGTACCGAAATCGGGTCTGGGATCTGATGGAGTCTTTTGACTCGTTGAATGTCAAGGCTATTTCACGAGAGAAAAACAAGCATGCTGACATTCTGGCGTCTGTTGGAGCCAGGTACGTTCCGGCTGATGACACTGTCCAGAAGCCGAAGCCGGTCCGTACCATTTACAGGCCTTCTGTGCCTGATAAGGACACCCACTGGCAGGTGTTTAGCTGTGACGAGGAAATCGTCACATTTTTGGTAAATGAAGCCTGTTCAATCGAAGGTAGAGACCCTGATGACGAGCAATATGAGGGGTTGATACAACTGAAAAATAATCATGTCCCGAAAGGACTGATTACCTTAGAGAGTCTATTTGATCAGAATGACAGAGCCATATCTCATCGGATCAAAGTAGACCCAAAGCAGTATGCTGACCTAGAGCTGGAACCTGGTAAATCAATCAAGGTCGGGACAGACTGCACCACAGAGGAACTCGAGCAGATCAGATCATTATGTCAAGAGTTCCCTGACATAGTAGCCTGGAGCTACCAAGACTTGAAGGGGTATGACAGAGAAATAATTCAGCATACCATTGAGCTAGAAGATGGCGCCAAGCCATTCAGGCAAAAACAGAGGGCCGTCAATCCAAAAATCGAGGCCATGATGAAAGCCGAGCTCTTGAAGATGCTGGAGGCCAAGATCATCTACCCCATCAAGCATTCATCCTGGGTTGCGAACTTGGTTCCTGTGAGGAAGAAGAACGGAGACATTCGTCTCTGCGTGGATTTCAGAAATCTAAATCAAGCCTCCCTCAAGGACCATTACCCGCTTCCTCAAATTGATCAGATCCTCCATATAGTTGCTGGAGCCCAGAGATTTTCCCTCCTAGACGGCTTTTCCGGCTACAATCAGATATGGGTCAAGGATGAGGACCAGCACAAGACGGCGTTCACCACCAAATGGGGAACGTTCGCCTATCAGCGCATGCCGTTCGGCTTATCCAACGTTGGCGCCACATTCCAAAGAGCCATGGACCTGGCCTTTCGAGAGCTGCTCAACAAAGTGATCGTCATCTACTTGGATGACATGACTGTTTTCTCTCACAAGCGAGAAGATCATGTTCCCCACCTGCGGAAAATATTCGAAAGATGTCGTGAATTCGGCATCTCCATAAACCCGAAGAAGTCTATCTTCGCGGTGAAAGAAGGAAAGCTGCTGGGGCATGTCATCTCCGAGAAAGGCCTGGCTATAGATCCTGACAGAGCAGAGGCTCTCCTCCGCCTGCCCGCCCCAACCAATAAGAAAGGGCTACAGTCCTTCTTCGGTCAAATCAACTTCGTACGGAAGTTCATACCGGACTTCGCACAGGTAATCAAGCCTATGTCCGAGTTGCTGAAGAAGAACACAGATTTTCTGTGGACTGAAGAGAGGGAGCAAGCCTTCGAAGAGATCAAAGCTCGCATTGCACAAGCACCGGTGTTGATCAACCCGGACTACTCCAAGGATTTCATCCTGTACGCGGTGGGAGAACCAGAGAGTTACGCCGCAGTCCTGACCCAAAAGGGAGAAGATGGCGAGGAGCGCCCCATAGCGTTCCTGAGCCAAGTGATCCAGCCGCACGAAGAAAAGTACAACTTTATAGAGCGGCAGGTACATGCTGTCATGAAGTCTCTCCGTAAGTTCAGGCACTTTGTCTCCCAGAGCAAGATCACCGTCTTCGTGATCCACCCGGACGTTCGAAGCTTTATCATACAAGGTGAACCGGGTCACAAGAGGGCAGGATGGATCACCAAAATCCAGGAATTCGACATCGAAGTGCGGCCAACCAAGCTAATCAGAGGCCGAGCCTTGTGCCAGGAGCTAGCCCGAAGTGCGGCAGCCGAGATATCCGCCTGTGAGTGGGAGGACCCAACAACGCGCATTAACCTAGCCAACTCTTTACCCGAGGAATGCGACTGGACAGATGAACTGGTGAGATATTTCTATACCGGAAGATGTCCAGATCACATGAATGCCTCACAAAGGAGGTTTCGGCTAGGTGCATTAAAGTACACTCTTCGCCCCGAGGGGCTTTATTTTAAAAACATCGACGGCATCCTGTTGCGGTGCGTCAGAAAAGCAGACCAATCCAGGGTCCTCGGAGAATTTCATTCCGGGATGCCTGGAGGTCACCATTCCGCAAGGCCCACGGCCTTGAAAATAATCAGAGCTGGGTACTACTGGCCCACCCTGTTTACAGACGCTCACGTTGTCTGTAGCAAATGTGATCAATGCCAGAGATTTGCTGGCAGGAACAGAAAAGCACCCCTGCCCCTTCAACCGATCCAAGCCGAGACTCCGTTTCAGCAATGGGGTCTGGACTTCATCGGGGTGATTTCGCCGAACTCTGCAACGGGCCACAAGTTTATCTTAACCGCCACCGATTACTTCACACGGTGGGCAGAGGCGATCCCTACAAAGAACGCCGACCAAGAGACGGTCATCAGGTTCCTCGAAAGCTTGATCACCCGTTTCGGGGTCCCCGAGTCAATAGTAACGGACAATGGTCCGGGGTTCGCAGGCGCTGTACTCACCGAGTACACCAACAAATTTGGCATCTATCACAAGATGTCTTCCAACTACTACCCGCAGGGGAACGGTCTCGCCGAGTCCACCAACAAGAATCTATTGAAGATCATTCGAAGGACGGTGGAGAATAACAAGAGGACTTGGCACCTACTCCTGAATCGGGCGCTATGGGCGGACAGAATTTCATTCAAGAAGTCCATCAAAACGTCCCCTTACGCGCTCGTGTATGGCAAAGAAGCTGTCTTGCCAACGCACATTGAGATACCCGCTCTCTGGATGCTTGACGAGGAGAGAAACAGCGGAGATCCGGTAGAAGACAGACTTTGCCAACTGCTGCAGTTGGAGGAAGACAGAGAGAAAGCGTACCAGGCCTTCACAAAACACGCCGAAGCCACCCAAGGCTGGTTCGCAAAAGGTACCACTGCCCGAATTTTCAGAATCGGGGACCTGGTGCTAAAGTGGGACTCGTTCAAGGCCAAACCCGACAACCATGGAAAGTTTGACGCCCTCTGGGAGGGCCCCTATCAGATTGCTCGGGTTAATCAATTCAATGCATATGTACTTCGGGACATGGAGGGACATCCTCTCCCCATTCCCGTCAACGGGTTCCACCTCAAATTGTACCACTACTGAAGGCGCCCGGAGGAGCCCTTCTTTGTACAGATTTCCCTTTTTTGCATTTTAAAGTTTTCAGCATGTAATTATTTTAAGTTTTTCAGTTTTCCAAGAAGCCCAAGTAAGTCCGAGGCAAATGCCTGACTTCGCAGCGAAGTCAGGCAGCGCTCATCAAATGGGGCGAAGAAGGGAAGAAAGCAGTTAAAAGGAGTTAAAATTGCCTAAGTACGGCTGCCCAACCCGACTTCGCAGCGAAGTCGGGCTGCGCCCTCTCCAAACAGCGCAGTTGGGTAGCAGGCTACAAGAAAATGTCTTGTCGGACTGCGCCCTAGTTGTAGAGCGAAGTCGGACTGCGCCCTAATTTCGGGCGAAGTCCGAATGCGCACTCATTCTCAGGCGCACCCTGAGTAGTCCGATGAAGGCTGAAAGCACTAAGTCCGAAACCCAAGATCGCCCGCACTGGTGGGCGAAGTCGGACTGCGCCCCTTTTTCGGGCGAAGTCCGCACTGCGCCCGTTTTTCGGGCGAACCTCGAACTGCGCCCTCCGAATTCGAGCAAAGACCGCGCTGGCGAAGTCCGAATGGTAAGCTGACGAAAAGACAAGTGTAAGGTCCGCGCTGCGCCCACTCTTGGGGCTAACCGCGAACTGCGCCCGTTTTCGGGCGAAGTTCGGGTTGCGCCCAAAAAACGGGCGAAGTCCGACTTGCGCCCCTTTTTCGGGCGAAGTCGGACCGCGCCCCGGATTCCGGGCGAAGCATGAACGTTTCATCACGGACAGCGCCAAGTAAGGGCCCGTTGCAAAACCCGACACATGGCAAGGTGTGGCTAATTAATTGCAAAGCTCTTTGAAAAGTGTGCCCAATGGTGGCAGCAACGTCAGCAACGGCACAACGTCCGAGGGAGGGCTTTAAATGATTGCGCGGTAACCAAGGATAATGCATGTAAAAGATAACCTTGCGCAATATCCAAGGGTGACGCATTTAAGAGGTAAGGCGCGCCCTGGGCCAACAAATCACGTTTTTCAAAAAAACGGGCCCCTGCGCAGCCGCCAAGGTCATAACGTCGCCACCAATCCAGATTTAACTGCTTTAACTTCCTCCCTCGCGCCATTAATGAGCAGTCACCATCTACAAAAGACCCTGGCGCCAGCCAGAAAATTTATAAGTTCGAAGCTGACTCCCGGACTGCAGAAGATACGCCTGACAATCTCTGAAGTATTTGTCCCGGTATCTGATTGTTTCAACGAAAATGGACAAGGGGAAAGCGCCCGTACAGGCGCAATCAAGTGTAAGTCCGCGCAAAGCTGACAAGTCTCCAGAATCCAGCGAACATGAAAGCACAGCGCCTCGGAAGGGCAGGAAAACAAAATCCAGAACAAAGAGGCACGTAGCTGGCCAGACTCCGCCGCCACCAATCAATCGTCTGTCCGGGTATAAAGATGGTGCATTTTCCATCAGCATCACGAAGCTGCGCCTAACTATCGCAAGGTGGGCGGGTAAGGTTTCGCCTTCTCACCACCTCGGAGCTGCATACAATTCAAATCTTCATTATTTCTTGTGCCCTCCGACTCACTGGTGCCCGGAGCTGGTTGAAGCGATTGCTGAATATTACAAACCAGCTGCGCGGCAAGTCTGCGATAACAAAGGAAGGGTGTTGTTCACTCTCTTCCGAGAGAGCGTCCAGCCGGCGTTCGCCCCAGGGCTCCAATACAGCCCAGACGCAATTGTCAGAAGGGTGAGCATCGAAGAGCAGACCGGCAGATTTTCGCAGACAAAGCGGATGAGAGAGTTCCTTAACTCAAAATTGAAGACTCCGCTAAATCCTGGACAGTGGCCGGCCGGCCCCATACCACTAGACCGATTTGAGAACAGATATATTTATATCATTCTGGCATGGGTCCTTGGCTGCGATTCAGACAGGGTGGTGCGGCCGTTTCAGCTGGCAATGGCCGAGTGCATCCTGCACGGGGAGTTTTACGACTCCACGGCGCAGAAGAGCGGGAAGCGCCCAATCTTCTACGATTGGGCGGACTGGTTGGCCTACGCGATTCACGCGAGCCTGGTAAGACTGCAGCAAAGGCAGTCGACGGACTTCCGGTTTTGCTCATTCCTCACATGGCTATGCCTGTACCATATGCATTACCGGATGAACGTCCCTAACCTGAGAAAAGCGAACGAGCAAGGAAAACCCCTCCCAGTGTATGAATGGACTGAGGCCCTGTACCGGAAGGGCTCGTTCTACGAGTTTAATGTTGGTTTTCTGGGCCAGGCAATGGGACTGTTCAGCCGTGGCGCAACTCGCCCACCAGCGGCTATGACAAAGCATCTGACAGACAACAAGCTCGGTGATACCTTTCGGCTGACTCAGGGCATTGTCGTCCGAATCTACGGATTCAAGGGGAAACCATGTCTGCTGCCCTACTTCTGCACGGACCATCAGTTTGGAATGGAGGTGGCGCGGCAAATGGACTACGTCGAAGAAGAATTTGGCCAGGGGAAGAAGAGGGGTCACTTATTCAAATATCCTATGACCTGGGCCAATATTCAGGTCTTCGAAATCGGGCAACACGTTTACCTTGAGCAGGAGCTGCTAGAGATGGGCCTGATAATGCTGCCCCAACGCTGGAAATATGACCCAATCGGGGTCCGGGGAAAGTTTACGCACATCTGTCCAAGACCGGAGATCATGCAAGAAAGAAGGAACTTGACAGGTGCAGATCTCTACTGGCGCATTCATTTGATGCAGTCATGGCCATCGTGGCATGAATTTTACTGCGAAGAGGTCGCTTACGATCTTGAACGGAACCCGGACCACAGAATGGAGTCAGCGGGATTCAAGAAATTCCTCGCTAAGGTGGCACCGCTTAACTGGCATAAGGACAAAATCCTCGAATGCTGGAAAATGAGGTGTCGCACGCAACACGACAAGTCAAGCCGGAGGAATCTTGCCGTTGATGATGAGTTTTCGGCATTATATGATCAACACGTCGACACGTGGCAGCCCTTCGAATTTCGCGTTTGCGTTCCCCGAGGCGCGAACATAAGGTATAAAAGGAGGGCTACCCCCCAGTCATCGTCAACCCCAGTGACTTCCAGCGCGACTCCATCCGGCAGTCAAGTGGGCCCAACTCCTTCCAGCAGTCAGGTGGTCCCAATGCAGCCTGTTGCTTCCGTGGCAGCGCCCGAAGTGGCGCAAGGTTCAGAGCGGACAACTCCTGAGCTGGCCCCTCCATCAACAAAGAAGACGCTCACACCGCCAGCCAGTGAACCAAGCGCGGCAGGTATTTTACCAGCGCGACCCAGGTACAAATTTACCGTGGGCACGTCAGCGCTTCCCGCCCCTCTATTGCCGCTCCCTTCTGAACCAGCCACGGCGTCAGGAGAAAAGAAAAAGAAAAGGGTCGAGAGGACCAAACGACCCCTGGAGCCAGTGCAGCAGACGCCTGCAGAACAGCCACAAGCAGCAGCGTCGGAGGTTGTCTCTTTAGACAGCCCCGAACCAGTAGCAGACATCCAGGCTGCAACCATTCCTTCAGCGTCGGCTCAGGCGGAGCCCGCAGGTACGTCCTCTGTGCCATTTGCCCAAGTCCATGTCGGCCCTGCAAAAACCCCGACTCCCACTTCATCAGGGCAAGCCGTAGCCGCATCCTCCGCATCGCAAGCCACCCCGCCGTCCAGCGACTTTCACTCTTTTGATCAGTTTGCCCAGGACCCCAATGCTTTCCAATCCCTGGGACAAACCCAAGAGCCTTCACCCGCGGTTAGTGCTGAAGCCGCTCCTTCATCTCCACATCTTTCGCCCCAGCCAACTGAAACCCTACCAGCGCCGTCTAGCCAAACCCCTGTCACTCCTAGGACCCGGTCACCCTCGAAAGCTACTACCCCCTCTGGTATCCCACCTACTTCATTGTTCGCGGGAAAAATGCCGCAGCAGGCCCAGGAGCTGGAAGATCTTGATTTCATGAGCATCACTGAGGACCAGCCTCTGGCAGTAAGAGCCGCGGGGGGATCTGCCTCTTTTCTTCAAGGAGTTAAGCGCAGAAGGGCCGAAGGGATAGCTGCCCCGGTCAAACGCACAAAATTTGACCTAAATCGGAGAGTGCTCACGACAGAAAAGCTGATTCCTAAGGTGAAAAAGCCTCTCCGTGATATGACCGAGGCAGACTACGAGCTTCAGACAAAGGAGAAGAACTTCGATGATATCAACGAAGAGTATGAGATCCGCGGTATTCGCCGCAGAACAGACAACCTCCTTCTCAAGCATCTTGAAACTCAGGAGGCGCTTTTCCAGCTACAGAATACTTCCAGGCAGCTTGAAGAAGACTTGGCCAGGGCTACAGCGCAGCTGGGGTCAGCACAGCAAGAAGTTGAAAACCTCAAGGCCCAGCTAGCTGCCGCTCAGCAGACAGCCGAACAAGAAAGGAAAGAAGCGCTGGAGCAGATTTCGCAACTGCAGGGTTCACTGAAACAGGCGCAGTCGCAATTGACAGAGCAAGCATTACAAGCGGCGGCCTTTTCAAAGAGCAAGGCGAAGGAGATGCGCGCAAGTCTGCTACAAGGTTGCAAGCCCAACCTTGTCAAGTCCTTGACAGTTCTGGATTTTTTATCCAGAATTGAAGAAATATCTGCCCAGGGCAAGCCTGTGGTAGAGGAAGCCGAACACCAGGCGAGGCAACTGCTAGACCTGGCTATGAAACTTGAGAAGATAGAGCACGATGGCTTCCGAATCTCACCTACGTCCTGTCTTGCCTCAGAGTGGGCAAATGCAAGGGTAACCTTGCACACTTACTTCGCCCGGACGGAAAGGATCAGAGCAGCCAGGCAGGCGCTGGACGCCTTAGAACAGGAAAGACAAATTCTACTGGCTCCTTTTCGCATTCT
Organism: Wollemia nobilis; assembly: GCA_028583015.1. NCBI lineage: Eukaryota > Viridiplantae > Streptophyta > Pinopsida > Araucariales > Araucariaceae > Wollemia > Wollemia nobilis. The sequence goes on from JAQPPZ010000030.1 coordinate 3,691,027, forward strand.
GTCCGAGCATGGGTGTCCGAGCTATGTCAAAGATGACGAACTCCTCACCCTTGAACAGGTAAAAGAGAACTGGCTGTCCTTTGAGGCAGATACAGCAGAAATTGATAGCTGGAATGAGCCAGTTCAAGAAGCGCAGGTCACTCAAATGGTGGCTAAGTACTGCAAAATCAGCTCTTCTCTTGAGGAGTTGGGCAAAAGATTTCACACCATTGACCTGCACGCGGTCGCTGCATTCCATGCAGTACTTAGAGAAATCAGCGACCCCTCTCCTTTCCAAGCCGCAGTCTGGGACCAAGCTAAGACTGTGGTCGAACGCATCAGCAAGCAAGAGGCCGAAAGCGGAGAACCTTCTGATTCAGAAGGCGAGACTGAGGAAGCGACTGGTGAAAGTGAAAACGAAGAAGAACAGTTGCCTCAAGGGAAGCGACCAGAGCAGCAGAAGACAGGGGAAGGAAGTTCCTCTGCACCCAAAGGATAAAGGCATGGTTCTTTGCATCGAGGCGAGCTCGACACCCCGCGAGCCGCCAGGAATGTTGCCACATTTTGCACGGGGGTGCCATGTTTTTTGGTTTCTGCATGTAAGCTGCTCTTTTCCTTTCCTTCTCCTCATTTTCCCTTTCTTCTTCTCTCCCTTTCTTCCTCTCCCTCACGACTTCATTCCCTCTTCTTCTTTCCCCCTTTCCTCCCCAGACAAACTTCAGCAGGTGTACCTTGAAAAGTTTCTAAGTGTTGGGGCGCAACCCGACTTCGCAGCGAAGTCGGAGTGCGCCCCTCAGTTGGAGCGTAATAGGTAACCCGTGCGCAACAGGACAGGAAGTGAATGAAAATCTGACTAAGTGTCAGGGGCGCAACCCGACTTCGCAGCGAAGTCGGAGTGCGCCCTTCTTCCTGGGCGCACTATGGGAATGGCCAATCAGGAAAATGGCTAAGTGTTGTTCCAGTGAGCAGTTTGTATAGTGAATGGAGACAACCAAGCACCGGTGCGCAACCCGACTTCGCAGCGAAGTCGGAGTGCGCCCTTTGACCGGTGCGCAGTTCGGTAAAGTCAACTCTGAAAATGCCAAGGCAATGAGGCCTCCCAACTGCGTTGTCTTCCTCCTGCGCAACCCGATGGCGCCCGAATTCCTGGCGAAGTTGGATAAACTGCCTTTCAAGGCAGACACGTGTCACGCTTCAGCATCCGACAAGTATCCACCTTCGGGATTCGAGCCAAGATTTGACCGCGCAAGGACAGAGTATGGGCTTCACTCCCGGCGCCATTTGTCAACATTTAAAGCCGATGTGAAGTACCACCTGCCGCACCTACCCGCTTTCCTGCTGACCGAAGACTTGTCCCAATGCGCTGCCACGTAGCTGTACCGCCTTCAGGGACACCATGCTGCAAGGACAGTCCGGCCCGACAGAAGTCAGCATCAGCAGCCCCTTGGCCGCTCGTGTCAGCTGCTGTCCCGTCTGGGACTTTGTGCCCATGAATGTAATCGGGGGGAGTTTTGGGCTATAAATACCCACCACATTTTCATTGTAAGTGGTGGAAGGGGAATATATTGCTAGGGAACAATTGTAGCTGTGCGTTTGCCTCAAATACGGAAACATACTTGGCTCTGCTTACTGTCTTTTATCTTGCATGTTGCCTCTCCTTGTCATTTTTGCCTCATGTTTCTTGTGTCATTGCTTGCTGTTGTACTGAACTCTGGACTCCAGCATTTGGTGGCCAGGTATTCCTGGAATGCATAGATAGAGGATACATGGGATCGCTGATAGCTGTAGTTTCAATGTGTGTTTGTAGATGAATGTTGTTAGTAGTGGTGATTGATTCGTTGCCGTGTTGCTTATTCCCCCCACCCAACTCCAATCACATTTTGGAATCCCTTTCCTGCACTCTTATCTTATTTATCTCTTTCCCGCACTCTTATCTTATTTATCTCTTTCCCTGCACTCTTATCTCATCCAAACCCCCACAGGAGCCGGCCTTCTCCGGAGATTGGCACGGAAGGCATTCCTTCCTTTCGGCCTTTCAATCTGGTGGGCGAATCTGGGCGCATTAACAACAAATCCTTTCCTCATGGCAGATTCGTAACCAACAGCTCCATGCAATGGTACACAGAACAATCTTCTCTATTCTCTTCATTTATCTTTCCATTGGCCTTCCAAATCGTAATGTAGGTTTTCCAATATTTGATTGCATATTTTATTTCCCCACCATGAAATATGCAACATTTATGTATCACTCCAACACAAGTTGTTGTTCCAACTAATTGATTCAAATGATCAGGCATAGGCAATGACCACTTCCATACTGAAATTTTGTTAGGTGGATAGTCATATGCACAAAACTGTAGTTGCACCCATGTTGGACTCTTGCTTCACACAAGTGCCCCACCCTCCAACTGCACCTATTCTAGCCTCTTTTCAAATGCATTGTTGGGTACACCAACCTGTAGTTACTCCCGTGTCAAACTACTGTCAAGCACATCATCAAATAAACAATTACTCTTATGTCAAACTTCCATCTTGTGCATTGTTAGATGTCAACTTGCAATTGCTCCAATGTGCAAGATCCCCTTCTTGACATATCCATATGTGGGGTCTACTCTACCCAGCTACGGTAGAAAAGAGTGTAATAGAAAGTGAACTAATAAGACAGTTGCCAGTTGGCAGCAGTTCAGCTAAAGCGGAAGAATAAATCTTAAAATAGGAAGTTGTTAATAAGGCAGATTTGCCAGCTGGTGCCAGTTAGTGATGCAGTAGCAATTAGTTGGCCCTAATTAGGGATACAACAGAAGAGGAAGGTTATAAAAGGGGCTGCTAGGAAAGGGAGGAATCATTCTTGTTATGTCAAGTCATTGAGCCCTTTCTCCAAGGCATTTGTGGACGGAAACCCCAAGTGTCGAGTGCAGGCCATTGAGGACGAAAACCCTCATCTGGCTGGAATTGTATGAAGGTTCTGTGTTCATTTGCAAATCTGAAATTTGTAATCTTTTATCATTTTAGTTATTACTGTGTTTCTTTCATAAATATAAAATACAAAAAAATCAGTTTGTTGCAGCCTACTTTTGTGTGTTTTTATTCTACATCTTAGGCAGGTTCTTTACAGTGGTATCAGAGCTTAGATCTGGCCAGCCTAGGGGAGATATAAGAGGAAAAGCTATTGCATGCCAGACAACATTAGAACACAAAGACTGAGGCAGAGGGAACAAAAGAAGCTACAGTGGTATCAAAAGGAACAAGAAAAGTTACAGGAAATGTCCAACAGAGAGAAAGAGTTCTCCAACACACTGAAGTCCTTGCAGGATGGACAGCAGCAGTTAATCAATCTCTTCACTCAGCTAGTACAGTTTTCAAACCCTGTCACTATTCCTTCAGGACATGGTGAACGAGGGGAAACCTCAGCTTCCGGGGCAAACCATAACACACCATTGAAATCAGCAACTAGTTCCGGGTTACCAAGAGTCACTTTTTTGCAGAGGGAAGCCATGCAACAAGGAGAGAATGAGGTGGACCAGCAAGAGGATGACTTGGACACCCTCCATGCTGAATATGCTGCGAAGAGAGCAGAGTTCCAAAGGGACATCTCCTTCATGGACTTCTGCAACTTGAAGTCTAAACCAAAGGCTCGAAATGGACAAAGAGCCACCCATAACCAGCCTCATAGGGATCTACAACACAGATTGGGGAAGCTCACTGTCCCCTCATTCGATGGGTCCAACAAAATTTCAGCCCGAGCATGGATCCAGAAACTGAATACATATTTCTCATTGAGCCCTATGTACGAGGAAGAAGCCATAAAATTTGCAACCCTTCACCTGGAAGGAGTGGCACATGAGTGGTGGTATCACGGGCTAGTCACTCAAGGGCATAGTCTTATCACCACCTATGAAGAGTTTTGTAGAAGGCTGATTGACAGATTTGAGAGGCAAGATCCAGAGGAACACTTTAGAGAATTGGCACAGCTGCAACACCATGGCTCAGTTGATACATATGTGGCTGATTTTCAAAGGTTAGCCGTAATGGTACCAGACATATCTGAGAGGCGATTGACATACCTTTTCATGGAAGGTTTGAGAGAACCCCTTAAAGGCCTAATCAAGGCCTTTGACCCAGAGTCATTATAGGCAACCATCAAAAGGGCTTTGACACTAGAGACTTTTGCACCTAGTAGATCCTTTCAAGGATCTACCACTAGAAATGTGAGTATAGGAATGTCGCAACAGCAATTGAAGGTTCCTCACAAACCCTTTCCACAAAGATTGGGAGCTGCACCCTCTCGACCTGCGGGTCAACAGGGATTGGGACAACCGTTTAGGAGTCAACAACCAACTAATATGACCTGTAATGAGATGCGGAGGAAACAATTATGTTTCAACTGCAAGGAACCTTGGGATCCATCACATAGGTGTTTGGGAAAGGGGCAAGTACACTTGATTGAGGTATACTCAGATGATGAGGAAGAGCCAGAGCCATGCATAGAGACACAAAGTGCAGTAGAGGAGGAGGTAGCACCAGTAGGCATGATCACAGATGGTCTTCCATCTCCAGAGGGAGGAGAACAATCGTCTACTATTGCCTCTATGTCAGGAGCTCCAAGATACCACTCCTTTCGAGTCAAAGGGAGGATTGGTGGGCAGCACATAGTAGCTCTCATAGATGGGGGAGCGACCCACAACTTCATCGACCAAGCAATAGTAGCCCGTTTTAGGTTGAAGGCAGAGGAGTTTGTGGGCTTTGAGGTAACAATGGCGGATGGGTATTCATTGGCTTGTAAGCAAGTCATTCGCCAACTCCAGGTGGTACTAGATGGTTTTACCATCATCCATGATTTCTATGTCATTCCTCTGGGTGGTGCTCATATGGTATTGGGCATCCAATGGTTGCATTCACTTGGTGAGTTCACACAAAACTACCAAACGATGACCCTCAGGTTCAAAAACCAAGGATAGGAGAGGACTATTAGAGGTATGACTAATGAGTCAATACAATAGGTTTCAACACATCAGATAGAAAGGCTCCTGAGACGAGACCAAGTCAGTTGGATTGCAATATGTGAGGGATCACCACAAGGCACCTCAGATTTGGGAGAGGACAAATATCACCCAAAATTCAAGCCTTGCTAGACAAATATGCTTCTATATTTGGAGACACGCCTGCTGGACTCCCACCAAACAAGGGATTTCAGCATACTATTGAGTTGGAGTCAAGGTCAAAGCCCGTTATTGTGACTCCCTATCGTCATCCACAAACCTTCAAGGATGAGATAGAGTGGACCATACAAGAATTGTTGAGTTTGGGACATATCAGGCCTAGCACAAGTCCTTTTGCTTCTCCAGTGGTACTTGTGAAGAAGAAGGATGGTACAATGAGGATGTGTATTGATTATCGGGCTTTGAACAAGAGAACCATCAAGAACCGGTATCCAATTCCTAGGATTGATGAGTTGATTGATGAGCTTCATGGAGCAACATACTTCACGAAGATTGACTTACGGTCCGGATACCATCAGATTCGGGTTAAGCCCAAGGACACCTATAAGACAACCTTTCGGTGTCATTATGGGCACTTTGAGTTCCTAGTGATGCCTTTTGGGCTCACTAATGCACCGACAACTTTTCAATCTGCAATGAATGAGATTTTCAGACCCCACTTAAGGAAGTTTGTCCTTGTATTCTTTGATGACATTTTGATTTACAGTAAAACATGGGAGGAGCACTTGGCGCACTTAGATATTGTTTTGGCAATTTTACAACAGCAGACCTTCTTTGCCAAAAAGAGCAAGTGCGAGTTCGGGTTGCAGAAAATCTTGTATTTGGGACATATCATCAACGAGGCAAGAGTCGAGATGGACCAGACTAAGGTCCAATCCATTCAAGAGTGGCCCACCCCGAGGACCTTGACTCAGCTACGAGGATTCTTGGGTTTATGCAGTTACTATAGGAGGTTCATAGGAGGATTCTAACATCTTGCAGCACCGTTGACTGAGTTGACTAAGAAAGAAGCTTTCCATTGGTCAACAGTGGCATAGGAGGCGTTCGACCATCTTAAGAAGGTAATGTGTATTGGTATTATTCTTGCCATTCCTGATTTTTCATTACCTTTTATGGTCGAGTGTGATGCATCAAGAGAAGGTTTAGGAGCTGTCCTTATGCAAAAAGGGCAACCTATTTCATTTGAGAGTCGAAAATTGACAGAAGTGGAGAGGCACTTCTCCATTTATGACAAAGAAATGTTGGCTGTTATGTATGCTTTGGAGAAATTTAAATGGGTGATTTGTGGTGAGAACAAACCACAATAGTTTGAAGTTCTTTCTATCACAGCGGGATCTCAATGATAGACAACAAAAGTGGGTAAGCAGACTACAGGCATATGACTTTGACATTGAGTATGTCAAAGGAAAAAATAATAGGGTGGTTGATGCATTATCCAGGAGACCCAAATTAGGTGTTATTTCTTCAGTAGAAGTTGATTGGAGGGAGGAGTTGATGGCTGAATATGCCAAAGATGCTTATGCTACAAGGTTGCTTGAGGATAGTATCGCCACTCTAGACAAGGATGAGAGGCACCACATGAGGCAAGGCATCATTTTTTATAAAGACAGAATCTATCTAGTACCGGGGTCAAAGCTCAAAAGGAAAATAATTGCAGCCTTCCATGATTCTCCATTGTCTGGACACATGGGATTATTTAAAACCTATATATGGGTAAGAAGTAGATATGCATGGAAGGGTTTAAAAGAAGATGTAATTCAACATGTACGAGAATGTGATGTCTACCAGAGGATGAAGCATGAAACCACACATCCAACAGGATTACTTCAACCTCTTCCCATTCCACAACAAAAGTGGGATTCAATGTCCATGGACTTCATTACAGGTTTGCCTAGAGTAGGAGGAAAGAGTTGCATGTTTGTGGTAGTAGGTAGACAAACAAAATTTGCACATTTCTTCTCCATTCCCAGTGAGTTCAAGGCACCACAGGTTGTAGAGTTGTTCTTTAGGGAGGTCTTTCGACTCCATGGGATACCTTGCACCATTGTCAATGACAGGGATGCATGTTTCATGAGTACATTTTTGGCAAGAGTTATTTAGATTGGCAGGGACATAATTAACTCCAAGTACCAGTTATCACCCCTAGACTGATGTACAAATAGAGATTGTGAACAAATGGATTGAAGGATATCACTTTCATGGCCTCTATATCTAGTTACATCAAGGGTCCTCATCTTTTATCCTTACCATATCTGAAATTTATATCCTCTAAAACTAGTCAGCTCAAGGATCAATGAAACTTCTATTTTTACGAGGATCTCACAATATTTACTTATATATATGGTCATTTCAAAGGTCTTTATCCTTTACTAAATCTTACATTTATTTTCTTTAAATCTAGTCATTTCAAGGTTCTTCATCTTTTACCTTTACTAGATCCAACCTTCAATATAATATCTTACCTTCTACTCTATCTACAGAACTTAATCTTTAGATTCACAAACTTCAACATTGGAATCTTATCAAGTCTCTTATTTTCTACTTGATCTACTACATTTAATCTTCATTTTTGCAAAGTTTAGCATTTGAATTTTCGTACAGGATTAGTCTGAGACCAAATTGGCATCTCACCTCCTTTGAGTCCAACATACCGTTTCTAGAAGTGGAAGCATATATGGAGCCAATCATCCAGCTCATCTTGGCATCCAAGATGATATTAATGTTAGTTAGCTCCACTTAGAAGCCAACTCTATGTTGTCAATCACCATCAACTCCTATTGGCAAGATATTGTCTATGTTGGTCAACAGCGGTTAGGACCCTATCCTAACACAACCATTGTTATGTACTTGTCTAGTGTTGGTGTATGTTTGCACCTTGGGCGCCTAGTGTGTATGGGCCCATTATGATGTAACCTTTACTTTTATTATAAGTAGGAATTAGTAGCTCGGGTCCCCTCTTTCATGTGGTCCGACCCTTGAGCATTAGGGTTAGGGTAAATAAGAGTCTATATAAGGACATGGGTTTAGAGTAGAATGTATCTCATATTTTTCTCAAATTCTATAGCTTCTAAGGAGGTTGCCCCCTCGAAGAGGCCTATGATATCTATTCCGCTTGATTAATATAAGTTTGTTGTATTTCCAATCAGTTATTTTCTTAAGCACTTATGTTATTTCATTTTCATGGTCATTTAGTTTATAAGCATTTCCATTAATTCCTGCATTGCTATTGTGGTTATGCTTATTTTTATCTGAAGGTTCCTAACAAGTGGTATCAGAGCTCTTTCCAAGGCCGTGTTCCACAACAGCAACAACAGTTCTTGTCCTTTCATCCATTTTTCTATTCTGTAATTTTTTTCATTCTGCTCATTTTCCATTAAAGTATCTTTCCAAAAAAAAATATTTTTTTTTTCTGTTTTTAGTGGATTAGGTTAGAAACCCTGTGTCGGGGGTTTTAAAATATCATGGAGGAGTTATCATTTTTAGCTAAGCTAGATTGCCCATAAAGCGTCTAGTGAAGTGAGGGTGCTCAAACTCCAATACCTAGGCCTTAGACAACACCCGTATATAGCTGCGAGCTCCCATGTACCCTCGGGTATATAGGGAGACCCCCTAGGAATAGGAGAAGCCTTCACCCATAGGAAGATATCAGCCATTTGAGTTTTGTGGTGCACTGATAAGTGGTTAGCCCTGGGAAGTTACTCTCATAGTACCCTCAAAAATGGATAGTGTGACTATGGGTATGGTGGAACCCTCCATAGTTAGAGCTCTGAAATATTGGGTCAGCCACTAATCATGAACGAGATTGTATATCAAAGAGCCCACAAAATCAGACACACCTTGACTTAAGTTATCCCTATTGAAACCTTGTTTTAAGTCCTTTCCCAATCAAAACCAAAACCAGATTTGAGCATATTATAGAAGAGACTACTCCAATCACAATTTGATAATGCAAAGAATATCTAGTGTGATAGTACAGAGAATATATAATTTGACAATATAGAGAATATACAGTCTGACAATCAAAGTAGTCAATTGTCAGTCATCAAAGCAGTTAGTTGTCAATTGTCAGTCTGACAATGCAAAGAATAACCAGTCTGACAGTTAGAGCAATCAATTGTCAGTAGTCTACCAATGAAGTAGTCATTGGTCAGTAGTTAGAAAAAATTCATCATTTTGTGGTATAGTCCATTCTGATCCTCTCTTCGAGCCGATCGTTTTGACATATAACTCCAATAAACATTTTTGGAGACCCTAAAGTGACTAAAAATGGTTGGTGGTACTAGAGCTACCCAAGAGCTAGAGCGATTAGGTGACCAAGTGAAACAAATTGAAAACCATCAATCACAAATCCTTCAGGCATTATCCAAACTAGACAAATTGGATAAAATTGATGACCTTGAGAGTCGTTTAACAGGCCTAAATGCAAAATATGATGTTCTAGCAAGACAATCACCAAGGAGTCAAGATGGTAGTTCCGAGGGTAGAGCACGAAATACCTTGCCTCTAAATACAATTCAAAGAATGCCCAAGCTAGACTTTCCAAAATTTGATGGAGAGGACCCAACCAATTGGTTGTATCAGGCCAAACAATATTTTTCTCTTCATGCCACTCCCCATAATCAAAGGCTCGCAATTGCATCTTTCAACCTAGAACATGAAGCAGTTCAATGGTACCAATGGTTAGAGAATATGCATCCACAGCTCACTTGGGCTGAATTTGAGACAAAATTACTCACCCATTTTGGACCCAATGAGTATGAAGATTTCACTAGAGCCCTCACCAAGTTAAGACAGATGACATCTATCCATGATTACCAGACACAGTTTGAAAAGTTGGCAAATCACACTAGGGGATTGAGTGTCGAGTTTTTCCAAAGTTGTTTCATTAGTGGATTAAAGGAAGATATCCATGTTGAAGTGAAAATGTTCAAGCCAGACAACATGATGGCAATTGTAGGATTGGCTAGGCTTGCTGAAGATAAATTCGCAGCACAAAGGCGTACTTTTAAACCTCCACAAGCTCGAACCCCGTTTCCATCCTAGACATCATCAAACTCAAGAAACAAACCACCCCAAATCAAACGTCTCACCCAAGAAGAAATGGAGGCACGTAGGGCACAAGGACTATGTTACAACTGTGATGATAAATATTCTCTGGGCCACAAGTGTGTACAACAGAAACTATATTTACTCGATGTGGGTGAACCTTCCACCAGGGAACCACATGATGAAGGGGAGGACCATAGAGAAGAAGATCAACCTGAAGAGTCTGAACCGATAGAGGACCAACCACCTAAAATTTTAGTACATGCATTAGCTGGGATTTCTACTCCCTAGACCATGAAAGTGGTAGGGCATTTCAAGGGCCAACGACTCATAATCCTCATTGATTCTAGTAGTACCCACAATTTTATTGATCCTCAAGTAGCTAAAAAAGCAACATGTTACATCTACTCTTGCAATTCATTTGAAGTCATGGTTGCCAATGGGGGTACTCTACCATGCAAAGGAAAATGTAGAAATGTAAAGGTGATGATGGGTGACTACAACCTCAGGGCGGACATGTTTGCCCTTCCTTTGGGGGTTGTGACATTGTGTTGGGAACTCAATGGCTTCGTACCCTAGGCCCGATAGTATGGGACTTTTCTGAGCTATGGATGCAATTCACCAAACATGGGAAGCAATACACTCTCCATGGCATGACCACAGCTCCTACCCAACTCATCAGCTCACATCAAATGGAAAAACTTTTGAAGAAATTATCTCAAGGGGTGGTGGCACAACTATTTGCACTACAAGCCCCGAATACCAATGATACAGTTCAGCCAATTGAATTACAAGAAATTGTGGATAAACATGCACCTGTATTTGTAGAACCACAAGGGTTACCACCATGACGCACCCACGATCATGCCATCAAGCTTGTCCTAGGAAGCTTACCACCAAACATTCATCCCTACCAGTACCCATATGTGCAAAAGACTAAAATTGAAAAGATGGTGCAAGAGTTATTAGCAATAAGGGTCATTCGACCGAGTGTCAACCCATATTCTTCCCTAGTACTTTTGGTTCATAAGAAAGACAAGTCTTGGCGGTTATGTGTGGATTTTCAAGAACTCAACAAAATTACCATCAAGGACAAATTTCCCATTCCCATCATTGATGAGTTACTAGATGAACTCCATGGTGCTCGCTTCTTCTCAAAGTTGGATCTTCATTCAAGTTATCATCAGATCAGATTGCGGGAAGAAGATATTCCAAAGACAACATTCCACACTCATGAAGGCCATTATGAATTCCTCGTCATGCCATTCGGTCTTACCAATGCACCGTCCACCTTTCAAAGTCTCATGAATGCAATCTTTTGACCATTTCTGCATAAATTTATTTTGGTCTTTTTCGACGATATTTTGATTTACAATCGTACATGGGTGGAACATTTGCAACATTTAGACCAGACACTGCAACTCCTGGCTAATAATCAACTATGTGCCAAATGATCCAAATGTTCTTTTGGGATGCAGGAAGTGGAATACCTAGGCCATATAGTTTCAAGGGAAGGGGTCAAGGTGGATCCTAAAAAGATTACTGCCATACAAGAATGGCCCAAACCACACACTCTCAAAAGTCTTTAGGGTTTCCTAGGCCTCATTGGCTATTATCAAAAATTTGTCCATGATTATGGAAAGATTGCATCCCCTTTGACGGCTATGTTGCGGAAGAACTCATTTCTATGGTCAGAACCCGTCGAACATGCCTTTCTGCGACTCAAACAAGCTATGCTCTCTACTCCCATGTTAGCTATGGCTAATTTCTCCAAGCCATTTGTGGTTGAAAGTGATGCCTCCGAAAGTGGAATTGGTGTAGTGCTTATGCAAGAAGGGTGGCCATTGGCCTTCACTAGTAAGGCACTATTAGGCAAAAACCTGGGAAAATCAACTTATGAGAAGGAGATGATGGCGATCTTACATGTTGTCAACCAATGGAGGCCTTATCTTATTGGGTGACATTTTTCCATCAAAACAGACCACCACAACCTTAAGTACTTTCTTGAGCAGCATGTATCTATGCCCAAACAACAAAAATGGGTTACCAAACTGTTGGGGTATGACTATGAAATCATTTATAAGAAGGGCAAGGAAAATGTAGTTGTTGATGCACTATCCCACCAATATGAGGATCAAGGTATGCTATGTGCCATCTCTACTCCACTTCCTCAATGGACCCACCAACTTCAAGGAGAAGTGACCCAAGATTCCACCTTGCAATCATTAATTCAACAACTTCAAACTGATCCTGACTCTCACCCAAGATATACATGGGATGGACAACATCTACGATACCAAGGTCGCCTTGTTATCCCTAAAAATTTGCCACTCTACGAGTCTATACTACAGGAAATGCATGCTTCTTCGACTACAGGACATTCAAGCTTCTTAAAGACATATGAACGAGCTAAACGCACATTTTTCTGGGCAAGGATGAAAAAGGATATCAAGACCTTTGTTGCAGAATGTGACACTTGTCAACGTGTTAAGGGTGAAACTATTCGCACACCGAGCACACTCCAGCCTCTTCCTATTCCGAAGACCATTTGGACGAATATTTCTATGGATTTTATTGAAGGGCTCCCAAAGTCTAGAGGCAAAACAATCATTCTCGTGGTGGTGGATCATCTCTCTAAGTATGCTCATTTTTGTCCTCTAGCCCACCCTTACAAGGCCTCAATTATTGCCCAAATATTCCTTGATTCCATTTTTTGCCTTCATGGCATGCCCCAATCCATCATATCCAATCATGACCCCACATTCACTAGTCATTTCTAGTAAGAACTATTCAAGTTGCATGACACACAACTCAAGCGATGGGCAAACTAAAATTGTCAACAAGTGCTTGGAAACTTATCTCCATTGCTTTGCATCTGAGCAACCGACTCATTGGGTCAAATGGCTTCCTTTGGCTGAGTGGTGGTATAATACTTCCTATCACTCCACCAAGATGACACCATATGAAGCAGTTTATGGACACCCTCCACCGTCACTTTTATCATACATTCTAAGTAGTTCCAAGGTTCAAGTAATGGATTCCACTCTCATGGAGTGTGCACAACTACTCCAACATCTCAAAGATAATTTGGCCATGGCACAAAACGTATGTGACAACAAGCAGATCAACACCATTCTAAGCATAATTTTAACATTGGGGACATGGTTTTCCTACGCTTGCAGCCCTACAAGCAATCATCACTAAAACTCCATGGCAATCAAAAGATAGCACCAAAATTCTATGGACCATATAAAGTGCTCCAACAGATTGGCCCCATGGCCTACAAGCTAGAATTGTCACCTTCTTCCATGATACATCTAATTTTCCATGTCTCATCTTTAAAGAAGGTCCTTGGCAACCATATACAGGTCCAATCCACACTACCCTAATTGGATGAGGAAGGCTCAATCATCTTAGAACCCATGAGTATTCTAGACCAGCGTACATGCACACTTCGCAACCGCACTCTCACTGATGTTCTAGTACAGTGGTATGGACTGCAGCCAGAAGATGCCACCTGGGAGCCGCTCCATCAACTACAGCAGCAGTTTCCTCACCTCAAGCTTTGAGGACAAAGCTTCTTAAAGGGGAAGGGCATGTTAGGACCCTATCCTAACACAACCATTGTTATGTACTTGTCTAGTGTTGGTGTATGTTTGCACCTTGGGCGCCTAGTGTGTATGGGCCCATTATGATGTAACATTTACTTTTATTATAAGTAGGAATTAGTAGCTTGAGTCCCCTCTTTCATGTGGTCCAACCCTTGAGCATTAGGGTTAGGGTAAATAAGAGTCTATATAAGGACATGGGTTTGGAGTAGAATGTATCTCATATTTTTCTCAAATTGTATCGAGCTTTGCTTCCAAGGAGGTTGCCCCCTCGAAGAGGCCTATGATATGTTCTACTTGATTAATATAAGTTTGTTGTATTTCCAATCAGTTATTTTCTTAAGCACTTATGTTATTTCATTTTCATGGTCATTTAGTTTATAAGCATTTCCATTAATTCCTGCATTGCTATTGCGGTTATGCTTATTTTTATCTGAAGGTTCCTAACAACACCTATTGGCATCCATGATGTTGTCTATCTTAGTCAGCTTAAGTTGTTTGAGCCTTCTAGACTGGAAGAAGAGGTTTTAGTCATCCATCCTCCACACACAGTTTTTGATTTGTAACTGCCTTTGTTTATGGTTCTAACTTCTAATGACCCATCCTCAAGACACAGTTCTAGATTTCCAACACAAACCGACAAAAGCAAATTATTTTGTTTAAGGAACAGTCTCCACATTTAGAGCAGAAACTGAAAACAGTTTCTTTTTGTACAAAGATGAGATTATAAGTCAAATACATATTTCTATAGTTGAATATTAAAATGCTTTAGTGTTTTGCAACATACTTTCTATCAAAAAACAATTTATCTTTCTAATTAAGACATTGCATGACTCCCTTAAATTTCTTGACTTTTAAGGAGAAGACTAAGGTTTGAATCTTGTTACAATACATGCACAATTGCTAAACTGTTAATACCACTAAGTGGTCATGATGTAAATTCGGGTGAGGTCGGTACCACTATGTGGTCATGATTTAATTCGAGTGAGGTCAATTCAGGTGAGGTAGGTACCACTATGCGGTCATGATGTAGTTCAGGTGAGATTGGTTCCAAAACCTATATATATGTGATAGGTCTAAGGTGTAGACCAATTGGTTCCAAAAAATATATATATATATATATATATATATATATATATATATATATATATATATATATATACATATATATGATAGGGCCAAGGTGTAGACCAATTGGTTCGGCTAAACCCTTCAAGGGAACGGAGGTCCAAGGTTCAAATCTCGGGCCTAGGTGGACTGAATGCTTGTCCCTTTCGTGTGCTTTCAGCGACTTAAAAGGTTTAAAATGATTGCGACATGGTAGTTATAGGGACGGACTGCGCGGAGTACTGTGTGGCCCCACATTACAGGTCTGAATAAGGACACTCCATCAATAATTGCATTACAGGTCTGAATGAGATTGAGACAAAATTCTTGAGGGTTCGACATACGCTTTTTGATGATGAAGACAAGGATGAAGAATGGAGGCCCAATACAGCATCCGTTATGGGGGGATGTATTCCCTCTAGTGCCTTCTCTCCTTGACCCCCTCATCTTAGATTATGGGGGGTGTTGAAATATGTGTAATATGATCTTGTTTAGGCCAAGGCTAAAATTGTGAAGAAGTGCTTATGAGCACTATTAATGTAGCCTAAGGGCATGCGATTATAAGCCTATGAGCATTCACAATGTATGTAAACCTACAAGCATGTTTATTTAATCCTAAGGATCCCCTTCATATTTCACCCTTATTGGTATTGGTTAATCCACCTTTATGGATAACCTTGCTTAAAGGGTAATTTATTATTATTTTATTGTAAGGTTAAGTTAATGTTAGTCTGAGGTTAACCTCTCATTGGGAATTTGGTATCACTATAAATATCCCTTGATGAGGATCCATTCGCATTATAAATGTGAATAAAATATGATATATCGAGGTACCCATCCACCTTCCACTTCATTTTTTTATCTTCCTTTGTCTCTTTATTTTACTTACTATTTTTATCTTTTAATCTCTACTTTTCTACATATGATTGTGGTGAATGCATGATTCAAAGTATTTTCTAGAAAATATTGTGAATTCAAAAACTTGTGCCACATCATTTTCTTTGGTCAACATGACCAACCAAGGTATCACTTGTCCTAAAAAAGAGTTTGGATTAGCCAACATCCTCTACACAATGCTCCAGGCCAAATATTAACAAGCAAAATAGTGTAAAAGTAACTTCAAATACAAGGGATAGGATTTAAACCATATTACAAACAACATACTAACCAATAGAGTAGTGGTCATTATTAAGAGAATGAAGAACGTAAACAATTTTTTGTCCATAATGCTTTCTCTTATGTCAAAATAATGTGTTATTATGACTCAAAACCATGACCTATTAGGTAAAACAAGGAAGCCTTGGCCAATACACCAAAGGGAGGAACAACTACACTTTTTACTATTGTGCCTATGCTCATTTTCTCATAATTTTATCTACTAGAAAACAAATACAACCATTTTTTCTTCCAAAATATAAAATATTCCATCTAATATGTGATTTTAATTTTTTTTTAAATTAAAAAAGAATGAAAAAGCAATACAAACCCCTTTTTCAAATGATCTCATGGATGGTGAAATATGCCAAAGTGTTGAACAATGACCACCCATAAGATTTCACAAAGAATCTAAAAAGGTTTATGGTTCTTTAATCTTTTCTTTAGTTGACCCTATACAACCATTTTTGGAATAAAACATGTCAAACAATCCTTCTTTACCAAAGCACTATGAAAGTTATTAGACCTAACTAATGACCTT
This sequence comes from Wollemia nobilis, assembly GCA_028583015.1. Classification (NCBI taxonomy): domain Eukaryota; kingdom Viridiplantae; phylum Streptophyta; class Pinopsida; order Araucariales; family Araucariaceae; genus Wollemia; species Wollemia nobilis. The sequence continues at coordinate 3,707,463 of JAQPPZ010000030.1, forward strand.
CTTTTGGTATTAGAACTCTGAGGTCTTTTCCATGCACTAAAGATCATCCAAATTTTTTTTAGCAAAACATATCAAGTAATCCTCCTTCACCGAAGCGTAACAAAAGTTGTTAAACCCAAATAATGACCTTCTTTTTGTCTCCGAACTCAGATCTCTTTGTCATGCACTAAATTTCATCCAGTATTTTATTAGCAAAACATGTTAAGTAATTGTCCTTCATATCTTCTGTAGTTGGCCCTATACAACAATTTTTTATATTAAAACATGTCAAGTACTCTTTCTTTGTCAAAGTACCATGAAAGTTATTAAACCCAACTAACAACCTTCTTTTGGTCTTGGAACTTAGAGATCTTTACCATGCACTAAACTCCCTCCAAGATTTTGTTAGCAACTAGGAAAGACAAATAAAGGTTCAATCTATTCTTCCTTGTTTTGGAAGCCATGGAAATTTTTCCTCTCATCTATATTGCATTGACACCAAAAAATTTGAAATAAAAAGGGAACAAATTTTCTACAAAAAATTGTAAAATTCAAGTAAGTTTTGTAAAAAACCTTAAAAAAATCCAATCCTCATCTTGCAACATAACTACTTCTCCACAAATCAAAACTTTACTAGAATAGTCCATCAAAAAAATAATTAACTAAATGGACAAAATGTTAAAGAGAGGTATATGATGAAGCTATTGGTAAATTTTTTCCTTGAACCTAACTTATGGAGGTGGCACAACAATATCGTCAAGATCTAGGCTACACCTAGGTTTTTATCCTAAAAAATCTAAAAATATTGTGTCAAACCAAATCTTCCATGATTGCTTGCTAAAAATACATTGCTCCTAGAATCACCATAAAAGATCACAAACCAAACTTGGGATCAAGTATCGAAGATATACACCCACTTTGATACCATATCATATTTTTTCAATATATTCATAAATGATGAAAATTATTTAAAATAAGAAAAAATGAATTATATATAAGCACAACATAGAAATGAAAGACCTTTGGACACCAAATAAATCTTCCTATCATATTAAACATTTCCAACCAATGAGAAAATAGTTGGACATAAAAGGGTATAAATATCTAAATTACAAGTTATCCTAGGTTAAGGTTAAAGAACCTACTATTAGGTACTTAATAATATAATATCATATTGTTTATTGGTATGAGCCATAAATGAATTTGTGGCTAATTTGGGCCCACTATTATTTAACCATTACTCATTCATAAAGATGTAAATATTTCTTTTATTAGGAGTTAATAGCTTGGGTCCCTCACTTGAATGTGGCTCGATCCTTGAGCATTAAGGCTTGGGTAGATAAAAAGCCTAAATAAAGGCGAGGGAATATTCATATTGCATATTCTTGTAAAATGGTTCTAGTTTGTGGAGCTTAAAAATATTATGGAGTGATTCCTTCCTAAAGGAGTGTTCTTGGTGTGGCATTACTTGAAGGGTATTTTCATATTTTGTGTATTTGAGTATTCTTGTGTGGATTATTTATTGTGGCAATTTTATATAATATTTCAAAAAATTGGTTAATGAATTCCACTATTGAGAATTAAGATATGTACCAAGTTGTAGTGCATCACTTTCTAAGATCATGTTCTGTTGTAGAAGCTACAATTAAATTGTGGTCATCTATTCCTTGTTTGGTATATTTTTTTCTTTTGTTATGCTCATTTTTGTTAAAAAATACAAGAAAATAGAATATTTTGTGGTTGTCCATTCCTTATTTGGTATATATATATATATATATATATATATGTATGTATGTATGTATGTATGTATGTGTGTGTGTGTGTGTGTATTTGTACTACTTATTTACATTTCAAAACCCTATAAGGAAATAATATATTTTCTACTTTAGTGGAATAGGTTAGAAACACAGTATCATGGTTTTAAAATATCATGGAGGAGTTGTTATTTTTATCTAAGCTTAGATTGCCCATGAATCATCTCATGAAGTGATGGTCGATTAGAGTCCAATACCTAGGGATTAGATAGCACTTGTATGCAGTGGTGAGTTGTCACATACTCTTGGGTATATAAGGAGATCCCTATAGGGTTAGGAGAAATCTTTAGCCCTAGGAAGATATTTGTCATTTGTATTTTGTGGTGCATTGATAAACAACATACTAGAAAGTTACTCTCACAATACACTTGAAAACAGATAGTGTGGCTACGAGTATAGTGGAACACTTCATATTTAGAGCTTTGAGATATTGGTCCATCCACTAACTACAACCAATACAGTATATTAGAGATCCTATGGAACAAAACACACCTTGCCTTAGATTATTCCTATTGAAAATTAGAACAAACAGTGGCTGTCATTAGAATAGATAGTTGCAAGTTAGTGTAAAAAACACCCTATTTGGTTTTTAGAAAATTGAGTGTAGAGAATACCCTATTGGCTATCAAAACACTTGGGAAGGTTGATGGTGCAGTCTGAACAATTAGAAATAGTTAAAATAACAACAATGAACAGTAAGTATCAAGCAGTAATTTAAAAGGATAGAAGAAATTTTGGTCTTGCCATTACCACAGTTACTTTATACTAGTTTATAAAAAAAGTGTGCAGAGCAAGTCATTATCATTTGATAGTCTAAGTGTAAAAAATACCTAGTCATAGTTTGGTAGCAGTCTACCAAAAAAACGTTTGTAGAGTAGACTTTATCAGTTGCTAGTTTGAGTACAAAAATACTTAGTCCATAGTTTGGTAGTAGTCTACCAAAAAACATTCTACCAAGTAGGTCCTTATTAGTTGCTAGCATGAGTGCAAAAATATCTAGTTTTTAGTTTGGTAGCAGTCAGCCAAAAAAAGTCCATAGAGCAAAGCCATTATTAGTTGCTAGTCTAAGTGTATAAATATTGTTGGCCATTTTGTATTTCATTGGGATTTTTGGGAAAATTTTGTATTAATTTCTATATGAAGCAATAATATACTTTCCATTCAGTATGTAGAAGTCTGATATGTTGTATTCCAGAAAGAATGAAGAAAAGTCCCGAAGACACTTTGAAAAAATCTTTATGTATTTATGAATATTTACGTTCGCCCTTAAGGAAGGGTGAACGCCTCATTCGCCCTTTCCTGGGGCGAACCTGTTTTGAAAATATATTGGCAAAAATATCTAAGTATGAAATCGTGTTCGCCCTTCCTTAGGGGTGAACGTGTCGTTCGCCCTTTCTTGGGGCGAACGCGCCTTGGGGTACTTGGTCGCCCGCGTGCCTAAAAAATGTTGTGCGCCCTGGTCGAGGGGCGAACATGACGTTCGCCCATCCTAGGGGTGAACTTACTTTCAACAATGAAGAGTTCCGTTCGCCTTTCCTTAGGGGCGAACGTCCCGTTCGCCCTTTCATGGGGTGAACCTGCTTAATGAAGATCGCGCGCACGTTTGATGTGGCGAAGATGAATTTAAGGCGAACAAGGAATTGGTCAAATGTTGAATTGCATGTATTTAATGAAGGGCGCCCTCAGTAACTCTGTTTTGTGAATCGCAAGGACAAAGGCGAGGAGAAATAAGTTTTCATGATTTCCAATGTACCAAAGGTGTTTTAAAGAATTTAATGATTTCTCCTGTCATGCGCATCTACGTCCGAATTTCAGATTTTCTGGAATTTGTTTCTCAAGTGCACGGATTTTCCAAGAAATCGAGGAGATTTTTTCTGGTTTTTGTCTTTGATCCCAGGACATTCTTCTCTCACATGTATTAAATGAAAGAGGCGGAAACCTCTATAAATACTAAGCAAATATTGTTGTAAAAGAGAGGTTAGACACTTTGCGAGAATACTCTCTAAGTTCTCTGCATTAATGAAAGACATCAGGCTTCTGAATTGATAAGTGATTCTGTGTATAATTTCTTTCTGTGTAGTGCACTTCCTTTAACATTCGCTCTTTTTATTTGCTATCTAGTTTAAATTCTACATTTGGATTTAAATATTGCTAGTGGGAGAGTGAGTACCGGAGTGTTAATTTAAAAGTTATTATTGCAAGATTGCGAGTTTATTCTGCTGCCTTTCCTTCTATTTGATGTTATTTTGTGCTTGAGCATTTTCCTATTCTTAGTCTACCCCAAAACCTGCACTTTGGCCTGTGGCCATATTTCCCATTTCTTTCCGTAATTTGTAATTTCTTTCCTGCATCTCTAGTCTTCAACCAGTTTTAGAATTAGTTCGGGAACCAGCCCTCTCTGGAGATTGGCACGGAGGACATCTCTTTCCTTCGGCCTTTCAATGTTGGCCGTATCTAGGGCGCATAAACGCAGTGTTTATTGATTAGGCAGATATTTGACCAACAATTTTTGGCACGCCCGATGGGACTTTTCCAAGGTTCCACCTTCAGCAGCGCTAGGTTTGGTGTTCACCTTCTTGCTTGAGAATAGAACATCTGGCGACTCAATTGTTACCCAGAACTCCGTAAGCATGAGAACGGTGAAAGTTGTCTCTCATGAATACAAGATCAAAAGCCAAGAATCTTGATAATCAATTTTTTTATGAGTTAGACATTCAAAGGCTAGGAGAGCATCCTCAAGTAGCCACTTTTTGAAGAACGTCCTCACTTCCTTATATTCCATCCATACCAACCATTTCATCTTCCCGATTAGCCGGTGTGTTTTTCGCTCCCGTAAGTCCTGTAAGTACCGCCACTAGTTTTCCCCAGCCTTCGTCTACTACAACCACTAACGCTTCATGACCTATTCCTCATATTTCGGTGCATATGGCTCAGAATCCCCCACCACATCAACAACTTCCTAGACAGTTTTCGGCTTGGAATAGCTCGGGCGCGCTGAATTTGCAAGCGCAGAACCCAGTACGTCAAGCTGCTCTGAAGGCTTTGCCAACATACGATGGTACTGGAAAGACTGCATATGAGCATATCCAAGATGTAGCATCTCTTGCAACTATTCATGATATAACTGATGAAGATGTGATGATAAAGCTTTTGGTTTTGTCATTAAGAGGAAAATTGCTCTATTGGTACCGATCTTTGCAACCTGGCACAATTACTTCATGGGATCAATTGGCGGAATTGTTGATTAAGAATTTTCATGAGCAAGTTGATCCGTATTCGCTGCTACATCAGTTCACCTCGATTCAAAGACATCCTCAAGAGGAGCTTGTAGATTTCAATGTGCGATTTGCGCGAAGCTGGCAGCGGGTTCCAGATGGTTTGCGGTCGACCCACGAGCAAGCGGCGTTTTATTATCTTCATGCGCTCAATACCGATATTGGTATGGCGGTGCGCCAGGCTAATGTGACCACCTTCCCGGATCTCTATACACAAGCTCAAAAAGCTGAATCAGATTTGATTGTTGTAGGAAGGCTTCCTCCGAAGGCGACAATGCCTATTCTTCCGGATCTACCACAATATCTTTATTCCAATGCATTTTCGTAGCCCATGCCATCGATGTATCCTATTCCCTCATGGAATTCAGGCTCCCCTCAAGTAGCTCCTATCCCTGCCCCGCAGTCATCTGCTATAAGCTTTCCACATTTTTTCGCTCCAACAGTATCATCACAGCCTTCATCCGTTTCTTTTCCAACATTGCCAGTACTTCCAGCCCCTTTACCTTTGCCCGCACCGCAAGCGCCCTTGCCATTGCCAGCGCCCATTCCATCATCTAGTACGGACCCCCTCACAGTTTTGTTACAAGAAGTAAAATCCAATAATGCGGCTTTGAGGACAATATCCAATGAGTTGACAACTGTGAGGAAGAAGCAAGCTGAAGCTGAGTTTCGATCGAGAAGGTTCCAGACTCCACTGATTACCCGAGAGCAAGCATCCACCAGCAGGGGACCTGAGAAGAACAATATGGTGCAGGCAAATGATGAGATTAATGCATCCAAAAGGACATATTGGTGTTCTACTTGTAATGATCCTCATGGTGAAGATACATGTATGGTCCATCTGAACTATGTTCAGACACTGGCAGAAAGTGCTTCAGGTGGGCAAGTTAACATGATTCGAGAAGCGGAACATAATTGTATGGTGTCGTCTCCCGAGCAAGTTTCAGTCCTTACCAGGTCTGGAAAGAGGCCAGTGACTATGGATCCCACGAAATTGTAGCCATTGAAAGTACCCATGGTTCCAAAAGCTCTAGAAGAAAAGCGAACATCCCAGATAAAGACTCCTGATGTTGTCAAGTCAAAAGATTCACCACCTGGGCAAGCACAAGGTAAAGCGCAAGCTCAGCCTTCAACTTCGCAACACATGGCCACTGCCCCAGCCTCCAGTGAGACGAAAGAGCAAGCTAAGGAAAAACTCAAATATCCTTCGTTGACTAAAAGGCAAAGAGTAGAAGCTACGCAACAGTATCGAGATAAGTACGAACGGTCCTTAGAAGAAAAGGTCCCACCTGCTCATAGCTACAGTATCGTGGAGGAAATGAAGAAAATCCCAGCTAGGATTAGCTTGTATGATGCATTGCAGCTACCAAGGCAGATTGATTTGTTGCAAGAATCCCTGAAGAGCGCCAAAGACCAAAAGAAATATCGTTTGCAAACAGTCTTGGCTCAAGCGCTCCCCACTTTGATGATAGGTAAAAATCATCCTCCTCCATTTTATTTATCTTTGAGAATGGAAGGGTGGATTGTGCATAATTGCATGATCGACTCTGGTGCTGCCACTACTGTTATGCCCAAGGCGGTATGCGAAGTGATGGGAATGGAGTATACAAGGAGCAGTCCAAGAGTGTTACAATTGGATGGTACCCCAGTTAAAACGGTTGGAGTAATCAAGGATATTCCAATTGTGCTTCATAGCATGCCACAAATCACTGTCATTCAGGAGGTTGTGGTTGTTGATTTAGAACCTTATTTTAGCATGTGCCTTTCAAGGGAATTCACAGCTAAGCTGGGAGGTTATCTGTCCTTAGATTATTCACATTTGGAGATTCTGTTCAAAGGTAGGCGAATTCACATTCATAATGAGAAACCTTCCCCTTTTCATATCGAGAAGATAGAGGAGGCAGAACAAGCCCCAGGCGCGGTAAATATGATGACCGAAGAATTGGAAGAAGTTGGTCCGATTGAAGAAGTACCTGAGGAGCTTCGCCTAGAAGATGAGTTTTTGTTGACAGACTTTAATGCTATGATCGGAATGAACATTGGTTGTTATTCCATTCAGAAGGCAGAAAAGCCTTGAGAACAAGCCCTTAAGCCCCCAAAACCTGTTTTGCATCAGTTATGGAAGTTGTTCTTTGATGGCGCTCGATGTAAGAATGGTGCAGGAGCAGGTGTTGTGTTGGTTTCTCCTGAAGGCATACAAAAAATGTACTCCTACAGATTGACCTGGAGTTGTACAAATAATGTCGCTAAATATGAAGCATTATGCCTTGGCTTGAAAAAGGCCGAGAAATTGGGAATTGAGCAGTTGCAGATTTTTGGCGATTTCGAGCTTATAGTCAATCAAGTTACAAACAGATGTGTGTCGAAGCAACATTACTTGAAGGCTTATCGCAACAAGGTGTGGGATATTTTTGAAGTATTTAAAGCTTTGAATATTCAAGCAATTCCTAGGGAGCAAAATAGACACGCTGACATTTTAGCTTCCCTGGGTGCTAATTATTCTCCTGTCGAGCAAGTGGTCCAAAAACCCAAGACAGTGAGGGTAATCTACAGACCTTCCATTCCAGATAAGGGCCTCTATTGGCAGGTGTTCGATAATGATGAGAAAATAGTGAATTTTCTCCTCAAAGAGGCTGCCAGCATAGAAAATAAAGTTCTTGTGGAAGAAGAAAAAGAAGAGATGATCCAGTTAAGGAATAATCATATTCCCAGAGGTTTGATTTCGCTAGAAAGCATGTTTGATCAAAGTGATAGAGCTGATAAACATAGGATTAAGGTGGATGCCAAGGAATACAGAGAATTGCAGTTGGAGCCAGGAAAGGTCATTAAGGTTGGTACCGATTGCGAATCGGACAAAATTGAGGGCATTAGAAGTTTATGCTATGAATACCCAGATATTGTAGCATGGAGTTATCAAGACTTGAAAGGGTACGACAAGAACGTGATCCAGCACACCATCGAGCTGCAAGAAGGGGTTAAGCCTTTTGGTAGAAGCAACGTCCTGTCAATCCCAAGATCAAAGTCCTCATGAAAGCAGAGTTATTGAAGATGCTTGAAGCAAAGATCATTTATCCTATTAAGCATTCCACCTGGGTAGCGAACCTGGTTCCTGTAAGAAATAAGAATGGAGATATACGTCTATGTGTTGATTTTTAGAATTTAAATCAGGCATCACTTAAGGATCATTATCCTCTTCCCTAGATAGATCAGATTCTTCATGTTGTGGCTGGTGCTCAGAGATTTTCCTTGTTAGATGGCTTCTCTGGGTACAATCAAATTTGGGTTAAGGATGAGGATCAATACAAGACGACGTTTACAACTAAGTGGGGTACATTCGCTTATCAGCGGATGCCTTTCGGGCTTTCAAATGCTGGTGCAACTTTTCAGAGAGCCATGGACGTCACCTTCGGTGAGTTGCTAAATAAAATCATTGTGATTTATCTTGATGATATGACGGTGTTTTCACATTGCAGAACAGATCATGTTTCCCATCTAAGGCAAATATTTGAGAAGTGCCAAGAATTTGGGATTTCCATAAATCCGAAGAAGTCAATTTTTGTGGTCAAGGAAGGGAAGCTACTGGGCCATGTGATCTCACAAGAAGGATTGGCCATAGATCCTGTGCGAGCTGAAGCGCTAATGAAATTGCCGCTACCTACGAATAAGAAAGACTTGCAGTCCTTCTTCGGACAAATAAACTTCATTCGCAAGTTCATTGCTGATTTTTCCCAAGTCGTCAAACCAATGACAGAGCTCTTGAAAAATAATGTTGAGTTTAAGTGGACGGAGGCCAGGAAGTGAGCTTTTCAAGAAATCAAAGAGAGGATAACTCAGGCGCCAGTATTGATCAACCCTGACTACTCCAAAGATTTCATACTATATGCAGTAGGTGAGCAGGAGAGCTATGTTGCCGTGCTCACACAAAAACAAGATGATGGCGAAGAAAAGCCTATCGCTTTTCTAAGTCAGGTTATTGCGCCGCACCAGGAGAAGTACAATTTTATTGAGAAGCAGGTTTATGCAGTTATGAAAGCCTTGAAGAAGTTTCGCCACTTCATTTCTCAGAGTAGAACTGTGGTTTACGTCATTCACCCTGATGTTCAAAATTTTATAATTCAAGGAGAGTTGGGTGATAAGAGAGTCGGATGGGTTTCAAAGATCCAGGAGTATGATGTAGAGATCAAGCCGACAAAGTTGGTTCGTGGGCACGCTCTGTGTCAAGAGTTGGCCAAAAGCGTTGTTGTTGAGACAAATCTTGAAGATGTAATTTGTGTGAATAATGCAGCGGGCGACAAAGAATGGATCGAGGAACTCATTGAGTATTTTACTTCTGGAAGGTGTCCTAGCCGCTTTAACCCCTCACAGCACCGAAGGTTCAGATTGCAAGCACTCAGGTATGTGTTGTTGCCCAATGGCCTATATTATAAGAACATTGATGGTATACTCCTTAGATGTGTGAAAGATTCTGAGAAAACAAAAATTTTGGAGGAGTTCCACTTTGGGTTGTCAGGAGGGCACTATGCCGGTAGACCTATGGCTCTAAAAATTATTCGGGCAGGCTATTATTGGCCTACTCTATTTGTCGATTCGCACAAGATAAGTCAGCAGTGTGACAATTGTCAAAGATATGTGGGTCGAGTGAGAAAAGGAGCATCACCATTGCATCCGATTCAGGTAGAGGCACCCTTTCAACAGTGGGGTCTTGATTTTATAGGTGTTATTGATCCGCACTCCTCTGTAGAGCATAAGTATATTCTGACTGCAACAGATTACTTCACCAGATGGGCAAAAGCTATACCCACCAAAAAGGTTGATCAGACGACTGTTATTTCTTTTCTGGAGAGCCTCATCACCCGTTTCGGTATACCCGATTCCTTAGTTACCGATAATGGTACTCCTTTCATTGGAGCCAAAATTACCGAATTCACCAGCAGGTATGGTATTTATTTGAAGACATCTTCCAATTATTACCCATAGGGGAATGGATTGGCTGAGTCAACCAACAAAAATTTGCTTTGGATTCTAAAGAGAATAATGGGTGAGAATAAGAGAAATTGGCATTTGTTGTTAAATCAGGCGCTTTGGGCTGATCGCATTTCAGTAAAGAAGTCCATTAAAACGTCCCCGTATGCTTTGGTTTATGGGAAAGAAGTTGTCCTTCCTACCCATATTGAGCTTCCTGTGCTCCAGACTTTGCAGATGTTTCAAGATGAAAACGAAGAAAATAATCCCATGGAGGCAAGGTTGGCACAGTTGCTACAATTAGAAGAAGAAAGGGAGTGAGCTTATCACGCTTTTGCAGAACATGCTACGGAGATGAAGAAGTGGTTCCAGAGTAAAACAACTGATCGAAGCTTCCAGGTGGGTGACTTGGTATTAAAATGGAATGAAAAAAAATCTAAGCCTGGGAAACATCATAAGTTTGATGCAATTTGGGAGGGACCTTTTCGAATTTCGGCTGTCACTTCTTCTAATGCATTTCGAATCTGTGATATGGAAGGGTGCGAGCTCCCTATTCCGGTGAATGGCCTTCATTTGAAGGCCTATATTTCATAATTTTAAATCAAAGGTAGTACCTTGTACATATGTAAATATTTTCGTGTAAATATGCATGTTGCTAAAAAAAAAAAAAGAAAAAAAAAAGCATTGTGCATGGCGCTTTTTCTAAAAAAAAAAAGGAAGAGAAAACACAAAACAAAAAGGAAGAAAAACATAGTAAAGCTTGCTTTAAGTCTTTCCCTATTTTTAGAAAAGAAGGCGCGCCATGGAGTTTTAAAGGACACATTCGTTGGCGAAGCTTTCCCAAGATGCGCATTCGGAGCAATTAAATTTGCCCAAAGGTTACGTGGCGGTCATCGAAAGTAGTCGGTGCCAACTTTAAGTGATGATGTTCAAACGTGGGAGGCGCTCAGATTGAGCTTTTCAAGGCAGTTGATAGAATTAATGATTGATGATTAACGGCTGGTTTGGTCTTCCTAGTAAGCTTCTGGCACCAGGGCACGTTGTTCTATGAGATTGCGCTGCGCAGTGGGCATGTTTTCCAAGGAGAATCCGATGGTGAACCAAAGGGAAGGTTTTTTGCGCTTCGGGAAGGGAGTCTGTGTGATTTTTGAAGAATATTTCTCTCCGAAGGCACATCTGCATTTAATTCTGTAATTACTATGGTAGTTGGTAACGCTCCTATAAAATTCCGAAGAAAAAAGGCAAGTTTTGTTTTCCCTTATTTGTTTTTCTTTTCTTGCTGCGTTGTATCCTGCTTTCCAAGGTGCAGAAGAATTTTCAGAAGTTGCGAAGCAAGGAATTGCAGAAAGTTATAGTTTTTATCTGACAAAATGGGAAGACGTAGCAAAGAACAGATAGAGGCATCGAAGGGTGTTGAAGTATAACCAACTAAGAAATGAGAGAGAAGTTCGAGGTCTAAAAAGGCCCGACAGAATGATTATGTTGATTTGGATCCCTATGGAGATGAAATGGCCAAAATTGGTGATTGTTTGATCACACATAAGGGAATTGATAGATTAAGGCAAGAAGTTGAAGCTGCAGTCGATCAAGGGGTTTCCCATAACAGTTGGCTCACGACGCCTCACCATGCACAACTTTCATGGTATCTTTGCTCGTCTGTGCATCCATACCCCGAACTCATCCGATTAATTGCACAATTTTATGACTCCTCCACTAGAGCCATCCGAAATGCCCGAAATGAGATTATTTTTACGATTACACCGGATGAGGTCCGAGAGGCTTTTGCCTATGGGGTGAGCGCGTCGAGCTATGCTGTAAATAAGAAAATTCATACGGATGAGCAAGAGGAAAAGTATGTTTCCACCATTGCTATGAGGCAATTTATGGAGACGCAACTCGTCAAGGAGCCACAAATGGGGCAGCTATCGAGTTTGCCTAAAACCCTTTCAGAATTTAAGTGCCAGGATATTTATTCCATGCTTGCTTGGGTTGTTGGGTTGCCTTCAGATGAAACTATGCACAAATGGCAGGCAACTATGGCCCAATGTATTTGCAAGGTAGAATTTTATTCTCCCGCGGCTATGAGGCAGGGGGAAATCCAATTTATTTTGACTGGGCCAAATTTATTTCTCGGAGAATTAATTCATAGTTGCAGAGGTTGCAAGAAGGAAAGACTAGGGCATTTCGGCACACTTCGCTGCTGGTATGGTTTTTCTTTTTTCAGATGCAGTGACGTTTTTCTTTCATTACTGTTACGCAGATAGGCGAAAAGAATGAACCTCTGCCAGTTTATAAGTGGACTCAAGTATTGACTAAGAAGGAGTCTGTATATAGCTTTAATAGCTGGTTTTTGGGCCCAACCATTGAGTTACTTTGTGGTAGTTGTGATCGAGTGCCTCGCGACCTGAGAGATGTCATTGTTTCAGAGGAGAAGGGTGACATATTTTTGCTCACTCAGGGCGTGGTTGTTCGAATTTTTGGATATACAGGTAAACCTTTTTTGTTGCCTTATTTTGCCACTACGTGCATTTTTGCTATGGAAGTTGTGCGCCAGATGGATTATATTAATGATATATACGGCTTCGAACGAGGGAAGAAGATGACCTGTACTATGCCTCTTAAGTTTGGGAGTATAGAAGTGAACCAGGTTGGGCAAAATCACCTTTTGACGGTGGCACTTCAAGACCTGGGACTAATTGAGTTGCCGCAACGATGGCGGTATGATCCACTTGGAAAAATTTTGGCGTTTATTAAGGCGAAGACCTTTCATTGTTGCCCGCGCCCGGATATTCAAAAGCGCCGAAACAATTTTGATGGGCCAGACATGAACTGGCATGTGGAAAAAATGTCCTCCCTTCCTCCATGGCACGATTATTATGAGCAGGAAGCGGAGTATAATCCAAGAAAGAATAAAATGCATATTCCTCCTCCAGGCCTGTTTGGGACTGTTCAAGAGGCAAATCCTCGTTGGAAGGAGGAGAAAATTATGAACTGGTGGGTAATGCGCATTCATCGAAGGAAGCCCCATGCTGCTTATGGATTGAAGCTTGATACCCAGTTCTCTAAAGTTTATGATAGGTTTGTGGATTCCTATCAACCTGTCACCTTTGCCACCATTTTGCCACAAAGTTTTTAGCAGTCCAAAAGTGGCGAAAGCGAACCTGAGGAGGAGAGTCCTATGGTTGAGGATGATACTAAAGAAGAAGAGGAAGAAGAAGAACAATCATATGTTTTTCAAAGGCAGACTCAAAGAGCGAAGTGCCCTCCGAAAGAGGTTCCCTCGCCTAAGCAACAAAAACAGCCGGTGGCGCCTCCTTTTCCTAGAGCAGCTAAGCGGCCCCGAACTGGCGTGGCCACTACTTCAACTATTACAGCACCCATGTCTTCGGGTACTATGATTCCTGTTACATCGAGTTCTGTAGTCGCTTCTATACCAGCAACGAACCTTGCCCACAATGGTGAGCGCCCTACATCAGTAGTGCAAATATTTTTGATGGCGCAACAAGAGGAGGAGCAACTTTCAAAAGATTCTCATGTTGAGATTCTGGATGAAGAAGTAGCCCTCAATATTGGTGAGCAGGAGGTAGAGCGAGGAAAGGAGGTAGTTGCACAACCTCCTCCATCCACAGAACCAGTGGCGCTTGCGCCCCAAGGTACGTCATCTCTTCCTTCTTCTTCCCTTTCCCTCATCGGGCACGCAGTGATTTCTTCTTCGGTCCCATCAGTTTCATTTTTGTCCCCTCCATTTTCTACCTTCCCGCCCTTCGGTCTTCCTTCCGTTTCTCTTTCTATGGTTCCCTCTTCCGCTTCTGCTACTTCCATTTCTGAAATCACTATTGCTCCTTTCATTCCCGCTTCCTCGTCCTCCATTTCTTTTAGTTCTTATGCGTCAGGGACTAATCCTTTTTCGCGTCCCCTTCCCTCGGTCGTCACTTCTTCCACCATTGCGGCTATTAGTACGCAAGCTCCATCTAGGCTTAGCGTAACCACGGCTGCATCTGTGTCCTCCATCTCATCCACTCTTTCCCTCTCTTCCACCATCCCTGTGTCCATTCCTCCACTTCAATCTGTGTCGTCCGTGTCCACTGGGCCTAGTCGCTCAGAGGTTTTTGTTCCATTTACCCCATTTTTGGAGCTGCAGACTATTCCAGATGTGCAGGTGGCTCGCAAGCAGCCGGATGTTGAAAAATTAAATCGGGCACACCTGAGCTCCTCTCAATGGTTGAAGAGTATGCGGCGGAAAGAAGCTTTGGCACCAGTGCGGCCGATCAAGAAGGTGGCCTTTGATCCAATTGCCAAGGAGGCTCATGTGACAACATTCACTCCGATGGTTAGAAGCCTCAAGGCGAGTTGCAGCCTGAGGACTATGTTTCTGAGACTATAACTGAAGATCTGATGCGGATTGATCCCATTGAAAAAATGGGCAATATGCAAGTAGATATGAGCTCCTTGTATTTGCACGGGGAGCATTATAAAGAAAAATATTTTGAGCTGCAAGATAGGGTACTTGAGTTGGAGAGCGCACTGGCTAAGAGCAAGGCAACAAAAGAAAAAATGGCCACTGAAAGGGAATATTTTTGCAATCAAGTCAAGGTGCACTTAAAGGAGCGTGATGTCGCTCGAATTGAGATGCATAACCTTCAGCAATAGGTCGAAGAACTCAAAAAGTAGCTTGAAGCTAAGGTCGTGCCTGTTGTGGGGTTTTCGTGTGATAGCATAAGAGACCTTCGCCTTCGCTCTGTACAAAATTCTACAAAGTTGGTCGTGCACGTAGTCAAGGTGTTACAGTACTTATGGGAAGCAGGGATACAAATCCAGCTTGGGCAACAAATGATTGATTCAGTGGAGGAGTTGTTGTCGCCCCATATGGAGATGGCTGTGAAGATACAAGCTTTGTTGAATACGTCTCTGTATATTCGCCCTCTCAGCGAGATGGACTATGCTTGGTCCCGAGCACGGGTAACTCTGCGAAGCTATTTTTAGCGTATGGACCTTGTAAATGAGGGGCGGGCCATCCTCAATACTATTGAGCGGGAGCATACTATTTTGATGTCTCATTTTGAGACTATCGACCGACTGGGTTTCACCACCTTCCTAGATGACTAGGGTGAGCCTCTTTCGATGGAGCAGTTGCAAGAGCTCTGGAGTGCATTTATTGAAGATACTGTAGACATTGATGCCTTGGCTGAGCCCCTCACTCAAGCATAGGTATTGTCGTTGATGGAGAAATATACACGTTTGGAGCTTTCCCTTTACGAGTTGGCTCAGCGTTCGAAGCGCCTTAGCTTGACAGATGTACAAAGTCTTCACTTAATTTATGAGTCTCTTCGTACTCGCTACTTGTTTACTACTGAAGCTTGGCATGACGATGTTCGCACGTACAAGGCCCTTTCGGAGGTTATTGTAGAACAGGAAGCAAAGGCGGCAGCAGATCATGAAACAGCAGAAAAGGTGGCGGAAGAAGCTGAACGTGCTGAAGTGCTTAGGGTCGCAGCTGAAGCAGAGGAAGAAGAGCACGCACAGGTGGCCCCCAGAAGATAAGATGTTTGCATCTCTTGTACAGACTCTGCACCCAATGGATAAAGGCCTGGGATCGCTTGCATCCATGCGAGTTGGATACCCCGTGAGTCGCCAAGAAATGTTGGCCATTTTGTATTTCATTGGGATTTTTGGAAAATTTTGTATTAATTTCTATATGAAGCGATAATATACTTTCCATTCAGTATGTAGAAGTCTGATATGTTGTATTCCAAAAAGAATGAAGAAAAGTCCCGAAGACACTTTGAAAAAATCTTTATGTATTTATGAATATTTACGTTCGCCCTTAAGGAAGGGCGAACGCCTCATTCGCCCTTTCCTGGGGCGAACCTGTTTTGAAAATATATTGGCAAAAATATCTAAGTATGAAATCGCGTTCGCCCTTCCTTAGGGGCGAACGTGTCGTTCGCCCTTTCTTGGGGCGAACGCGCCTTGGGGTACTTGGTCGCCCGCGCGCCTGAAAAATGTTGTGCGCCCTAGTCGAGGGGCGAACATGACGTTCGCCCATCCCAGGGGTGAACTTACTTTCAACAATGAAGAGTTTCGTTCACCTTTCCTTAGGGGCGAACGTCCCGTTCGCCCTTTCATGGGGCGAACCTGCTTAATGAAGATTGCGCGCGCGTTTGATGTGGCGAAGATGAATTTAAGGCGAACAAGAAATTGGTCAAATGTTGAATTGCATGTATTTAATGAAGGGCGCCCTCAGTAACTTTGTTTTGTGAATCGCAAGGACAAAGGCGAGGAGAAATAAGTTTTCATGATTTCCAATGTACCAAAGGTGTTTTAAAGAATTTAATGATTTCTCCTGTCATGCGCATCTACGTCCGAATTTTAGATTTTCTGGAATTTGTTTCTCAAGTGCACGGATTTTCCAAGAAATCGAGGAGATTTTTTTTGGTTTTTGTCTTTGATCCCAGGACATTCTTCTCTCACATGTATTAAATGAAAGAGGCGGAAACCTCTATAAATACTAAGCAAATCTTGTTGTAAAAGGAGGTTAGACACTTTGCGAGAATACTCTCTAAGTTCTCTGCATTAATGAAAGACATCAGGCTTCTGAATTGATAAGTGATTTTGCGTATAATTTCTTTTCGTACATTGCGCTTCCTTTTACATTCACCTCTTTTTATTTTGCTATCTAGTTTAAATTCTTCATTTGGATTTAAATATTGCTAGTGAGAGAGGAAATGTCGGAGGTGTTATTTTGAAAGTTATTATTGCAATATTGCGAGAGTTTATTCTGCCTCTTCCTTCTCTTAGATGATGTTTTGTGCTTGGGCTTTTTCTGCTAGTTAGTCTAACCCTAAACTCGCACTTTGGCCTATGGCCATATTTCCCATCTCTTTCCGTTATTTCCAATTTCTTTCCTGCATCCCTAGTCTTTTACCAGTTTTAGAATTAGTTTGGGAACCAACCCTCTCTGGAGATTGGCACGGAGGACATCTCTTTCCTCCGGACTTTCAATGTTGGTCGTATCTAGGGCGCATAAACGCAGTGTTTATTGATTAGGCAGATATTTGACCAACAAATACCCAATCTACAATTTTGTAATATTCTGTAAGAAAAAAGGTTACCAAAGTAGGTTGTTATTTCTAATTATTCCTTCTCCTCCTACTGGTCCTAAATACCTTTTAGAAGCTCTATCAAAATTCAACCATTTCACTTTATATTATTTGTCTTCCTTTTATTTCTCCTATACCAAGCATCATAATTCCATTTGATGACTTGACTCCATCTATCAAGGCTTTCTACTTCAATATTAGGGATTGGGTAAGTTGATAGGGTTGGTTTAGACTCCTCTATGGTTAAAAAGATTTCCCTTTTCATTACATCTAAATTGCTTTTCTTTTCTTTCAATATTCTTATATTTCTTTCCAGAAATATAGTTCAAAGTATTGTACTTTTTGATATATCCCAATTTTTTTGTAATGCCTCACTTTTAAAAATGCTCTACCATTGCTTTAACCATTCTTCAATTCTACCATTCATCACCATGCATTTACCAAACATGTTAAGAATCCATTGCCATAGTTCCTAAACTATTTAACAATGTCCCAAGATATGGTCTATACTCTCCTCCTCCTTTTAACATAAAATATATTATGAGGGGCCATGAAAATCCCTTTTCAATATTTCACCAAAGGAATTTCCCTTTTATCATGTAATCTTGACCACAAAATGACTACATAATATCAATTAAACTTTTTTCAACCAATTTTGGCATAATATACAAAGACATATAATATGTTGGAATGACCTATAATAATGATTTAATTAACTACACTCTTCCTGCTAATGATAACCATATACCTTTCTATGCTGATAGTTTATTTTAAACTTTACTTGTAATTATATTCCACAATTATATCCTCATTCTCCCCTCAAATAAGGGCATGCCTAAATATGTTGTTGGACCTCCATTTGAAGTAACCTACATATCCTTACTTTGATTCTAGCTACAGTGTTTATAAAGTAAATTTTGGATTTTGTCATATTAACTTTCTACCATGATGCTCTTTAATATTCCGTTAATAAGTTATTCAAAGCTTTAGCTTCGTTTTTCCATGCCCTTGCAAAATGGGTTATATCATCTACAAACTATTGATGGGTGATGTTGTTGATGTTCTTACTAGCCTTAAGTCCACTTATTAGCCCATATTTCTATGCCTTCAAGTTCCTTCCCAATAACTTTTCCATGATAATGAACAAATATGGTGATAGGGGATCTCCTTGTCTAAGACCCCTCTTAGCTTTAAATGATTCCATTACTAGCCCATTGACCAACACTGAATGTAAAATTGTAAAGACACAAGCTTTCCATCTAATCCATTTCTTCCCAAATCTAATCTTTTCTAATACTTCAATAAGAAAATCCCATTTATACCTATCAGAGGTTTTATTCATATCAAGTTTTAAGATCATTGCTCTCTTTTCTAGAAGCTGTTGAATGTATTACTTTATGAGCTATTATGATCCCATCCAAAATCTGTCTCTCTTTCATAAATTCTCCTTGCTCTTCTAAAATAATTTTATCTAATAGTGGTCTTAACCAATTTTCCATCACTTTGGAGATTATCTTATATGCCATATTACATAGGATTTGGACCTAAATGAATCAAACAATTATGCATCCTTATTTTTTGGAATTAGGGTAATATATGTTGCATTTATTTTATAAGGTATGTATCATTTTATCCTAGAGTGTTTGACTACCACCAATAAAGAATCCTTCACTATTTCCTAGTTATGATGATAGAATGTTGTAGAGTCCATCCAAACTTGGAGATTTATCCTTATCAAAAGAGAAAAAAAATGAATGAACTTCTTATCAATGTTTTGTTGTTTTCATTTGTTATAACTAAAGGTACATATTACAATAGGTTATAATTAAGAACTTCAGCCTTCTCTATTCTTAGAATATTCTAGTAAAAAAGCCTTATCTCCTTTCTGATTTTGCTTTGGTCTTCAATCCAAACCCCTTCTATTGATTTAATTCTACTAATTTTGGATGTTGATCTTTGTACTATTGTCATCCTATGAATTTTTTTTGTTTTTATCTCCTTTTAACCAAGTATGTCTCAATTTTAATCTCCAAAATTTCTCTTCCTTGCTCAAAATATTATGATATTCACTAAGAAACTCCCTTTCCTTTAAGCTTGAATTATTGTGCTCACCTTTTTAGAATTATGAAAGTTTATCTTTTAGTTCTTCTCAAAAATGTTTCCAAAAATGTTCTTGCTCCTTTCTTTTAATCTAGATGTCATTGATTTAATTTATTTTGGAAGTGTATACACCCCATTGTTTCCTAAAGAATTCCACGTTTGGGCTATAAAATCAACAAATTGAAGATGGTCTTCCTACATATGCTCATATTTAAAATATAGTCTTTTTTAATTCACTTACCACCATTTTAACTCTTATTGGCTAGTGATTTGAACCAATCTTTGTCAAGGTATAAATTTTAGCATAAGTGCCTTCATATAGCCAATGATCTAAGAGTATGCATATATCTAATTTTTTCTATCAAGTTTTAGCCTATCCTGTTGATGGTTCATGTATAGTTATCCTCTTCAAATTTAACCTCCCGTAGATTATTATTTTGAATAAAAGTTGAGAAATCTCTCATACTTCGGATTATTTTTCTAATTTTCTTTTTCATCTAGCGTAGTTATGGAATTAAAATATATTATGATCATGAATTGAGTTTCTTGATCTTTACTTCTCATAAAGGATTCAACCCCACTCTAAAATTTATATCTACCTAACTAAGTTGTAGTTCCATAGACTTTGATAAGGATGAAACGAATATCTGCAAAGTGTCATGTGACTAATGAGGCTATCCAATTCCTAGTTTTGTGAATGGTTTCATAGAAGATTCTAACTGGATTCAAACATGTTAAAATTCCCCCTATCGCTCCTAAATCCACAACATCCCATTCACATCTTGTCCATATTACTTTCATAGTTTTAAAAACTTATTTCTTTGTCATTTTAGTTTCCTAATACAAAGAATATCAGGCTTATTACTTAAACAGAGGTCCCTAATGCACCTCTGCTTTGAGGGGGTATTAGCACCCCTTATATTCCATGAGATGGTAATCATGTATCATTAGGAGCTACTAATAATCATGTCTCAGAGGAATATATCATGTCTCATCAAGGGCTACTGGTAATCATATCTCACAAAACTTACATGGTAATCATATCTCATTAGCACCCCTTACATCATTTTGTTGTTTGGTAAAGAGAAGTTCAACCAACTTAAATTGTGTTCCTTTCTCTATATTTGCTCTTGCTTTCCTGACTCTTTGAAGGTTTTCCTCTTTTAGTCTTGCTAGTATCAAGAGTAGGTCTTACTATTCTAATCCTTACTATTCTTTCACATATTTCCCTTTCTTTGGATTATCTAATATTGCATTTTCTCTATGACTTTCCTTCTCTTGAATGGTCCATGGTACTTCAAGAGAGTCTTCAAAATTTGATGAGGCATATTCCTTAGGTTTAGCAAGAATGTTCATTGCTAAATTAGGATCATAATGAGTAGATAATTCCTTGTTAATATTCTAATCTTGTTGTACCCTATCTTATAAGCTTTGATATGCTTTTTATTCATAGGCTAAAGCCTTAAAAGAATT
Organism: Wollemia nobilis; assembly: GCA_028583015.1. Lineage (NCBI taxonomy): Eukaryota > Viridiplantae > Streptophyta > Pinopsida > Araucariales > Araucariaceae > Wollemia > Wollemia nobilis. The sequence continues at coordinate 3,728,166 of JAQPPZ010000030.1, forward strand.
GGCATTTCTTCCAATTTATTTTCTTATTGGTCTCTGTTGTTTATTTACTTTTATCTATCTGGATCTATTTTTTGGAATTTGAAAACCATCTTCATCCATATCCATTTGTATGTTTCTCTTGTGGTTTTCTACATATATTTCTACTGGAATCTTCTTAGGGACGATCTCTCAATATGTCCCACATCATGACATCTTATACATCTGAAAGATATGTTTTCATAATCCATGGTTTGGGTTCATAAATTACCCCCATACTTAAGAATGATTGATTATGAAAAAGTTTTATTGATATCAATCATGACCAGTATCCGAGCATAAATAGCCAGACTCTATATTTTATAGTTTTTGAAATCTCAAGGAATTCTTCCAAAGTGTTGCCTATTGCCTTGAAGGTATCCATTTTCTATAATTCAATGGACAACCTATACATCCTGACCCAAATTGGTACCAAGGACAGATTTACATTTTTAGGTGCAAAGCCTTCATATCTCCAGGTAAGAAAGAATCCTGCTCTTCCCATTAGCCAATGACTCCTTTTCTATTGGAAGTATTACATTATTTGGTACCTTGCAAAAATATTGCAAGTACCTTATAAATAGTTTGTAAATATTTGAGTCTAAAGTTTTGTAAATATTAGGTGTCATGTAAGTATTTAATATGTGTGGAGTTAAGTAAATATTTGTTATTTAGTAATCATTAGAAGTTTGTCATTATTAGGAGTAAATAAAATATATTTCTCTTATGAGAAATATGAAGAGTCATATTTTTCGGAAGATTGAAGAGTTTAAGAAGAGGAATAGTTTTATTTTATTTTTACATGGCGGAATTAGTATCTACGACGATGATCTGGGCATTTTGTCCATATTTATGGCTACCACAATATTCTGCGTTGTCCGTCCCAAAATCCGCCACATAGTACTCCATGGAGTTTGCCCCTATAAACACCATGCCACATTCATTTTAAACCTTTTACACCATTGAAAGCACAAGGAAAGGGACAAGCGTTCAATCTGACAAGGCCCGAGATTTAAACCCTACGGAATAGTTTTGTTGAAGTTGAAATGTTGAGTCATTGTAATAGCTATATGCAAAGCAAACCTATGAGATGTAAGTAACGAAAATTTCAGTTTTCTTTTGGTATTGGAATACTAAGTGAAATTTGTGATTATAATAAGTTCTATTGTGTGAATACTTGTGAATTATTGTGTGATGATATCAAGATTGATATCTTATGATTAAATAGCTTAATTGCTAACACTTTCAAGATTCTATCTCTTTATATTGGAGATATTACCTTATTTGGTCATGTAATACTTTAGGGAGTGATTTATTAGTTTAGGAGTATGTTAAATATTTGTCTAATATATGTGTCAGGTGTGGAGAGTATTATGTGTTATGTAATAAAGTGTGCAAGATGTCAGTATGAGGTGTGCAAGTGTGAGAGTGTGAGGTGTCAAGTAGGTTAGTGAAGTGTCATGGAGTTATGTAATTATGAGAGCATTTTTCATTATGAGAGAAGTAGAACGGTCAAGAGATATACATGTGAAGAGTCACATGTAATTATATATTGGTGAAAAAACATTGTAACGATTTCAATATTTTGTGTATGATATTATTGTGAGTAATATTTGTATGATCTTGGGATATTGACCTGTGAGATAATCTAGTAGAATTGCCAACAATTTTATCAGAGACTTCTTGGCAAAAGTCATCTTGGTTCATAGCTAACACCAAAACATCTGGTGTGAATTTGAAGAATATCGGAGAGGAAGAGATTGCAAAATATTGGCAAAATATATTATGAAGGAAGAAAGTTAGCACCAAATTTGGTGTGAATATTGGACATGTGAATTTGAAGAAGGTTGACAAGAAGAGGTTTGAAGGGATTTGAAGAAATGGACTGGTGGTCCGAGTTGAAGGGTTGATGTCCTAAACTGTGGAAATTGTTTGTTGAAAATCTGCATAAAGATTGGAGATGTCGATTGAAGAAGAAGAATAGAGAGAAGATTGAAGAGTGAAGCAAAGATGAAAGATTGCAAAAGAGAAAGGTTGAGTTCACACAGAAGATTGAAGAAGAATTGACAAGGTAAGGAAGATTTAAATTCATTTGCGAAAGTATTTGAAGTGATTTAAATTGTTGGAGAAATAATTATTTGAAGGAATAATATTATTGTTGGAGAAATAAGAAAAGATTTGAATTAATTGAGTGAAAAATTAATATTGGAAAGATAAGAAGAATATATTTTTGGAAGAGCAAATTTGTAAGAGATTGGAAAAAAAGAAATGATCAAATTTGAAAGAAGATTTAAATTTTGAAATTGAAAAGTTTTTTAAAGTGATAAGAAAATTAATTTTTTTTTTTTTAAGAAAAAAATATTTGATTGAGAAGAAGAAAAGGTTATTGGAGGAGAATATTGATTGTAGAATAAACAGTGCAAAAAAGAATGCATGAGGAAAATGTTTTTCAAAATATTTATGAAAGGAGATAAAAAACATAACATACATTACCTGGGGTTATTTCTTCCAAAAGTGGAAAATGAAAATTTCAATCTGGATTGCTCTATTTCAGTGTAATTCACAAATTTAAACTCAGAATAAAGAAGGTAAAGGGAGCTACTGATGAGCTAAATGGTATTCTTCTTTCAAATGCATTGGTTACCTTTCATCGACTGACCCTCAAATGTGCTTACTATTATTCATGGTATAATGTGAGCAATATATATTGCTAAAGAAGCCAACTCTTGCCACCTGCTTTTGCTTCACTTTTTGATGACTTTGACATCTTCATTTTTTCATCCATCAAAGGGTTCTATTGATATTCAAGTTTCTATATTTAATCTGTTAAGGAAAAGCGTCGAGATGAAAGGATACTTTGGCACACATCGCTATAGTAGATTTGGAGCATATGATTAAGAGAGTTGGGTTGAATATTTTGTTTATTGTTATCATAGAAGTTTCAGATAGTGTTCTAAAAGGGTGGAAGCAAGTGGTTTTGATGGAATGATGAATGGTTTCTTGGAATGATGAATGGTTTCCATCGTGGCATGGTAAAACTAGCTATAGGGCCATCCACACTAAGTACAACTGTTGTTAAAGATAGCGAAGCCGTTCACGTAGGCTTAAGAACAATGGAAGCGTATGATAATGCAACTAGAGATCAGGATAGAAATAGAAGTGATAAAAATAAAGAAAAAACAGATAAAGTGAGAGACAAAATTAACGATAGAGAAAAGTCTCATCAAAGCAGGAGTTATTATGAACGACATCTAAGCGATTGGAAATTGAGAAAAAGAGAAAAAAAGGGAACTTAGGAGAATTGTCTCTAGCGTATTTTAAAGTATTGGTTTAAAATCCCCACTAGCAAGTTTTCTCAATTTTGGGAAGGAGGCTTGGGGTTCAAGCCTGGCGGCCTGCGCCGAATACAAAAAAAACTCGGCTAGTTTAAGGTTATACCCGGATGGGACAGGTCCTGTGGGGTAGGAAGTCTTGACCCTTAAGGATACGAGGAACGATTTTCCTTAAGATAAGGTTTTAACCCCCAAGGGTTAGGTGGATTGGTAAGTGCAGGTGTGGTTGGACATTTACCAAGAAGAGACCTAGTTTCAAACTTTGGGGGCAAGCTAACCCTTTGCAAAGGTAGTAGTCTGGTCTGAATCCTTTGAGTGCACGCCAGACCGATGATGACGGTATGAATATCGAGCGATCGGTGGTCCCCATCTCACACCAGGTCAACAAAAACGAGATGGATAAATTTGTTGGGAGCAATCTCTATGATTTAAACCCTACATTTGCCAATTACTAAAAAATAGTGGCTGTAACCAACTCTCTTATATAATTTAAAAAAAAGCTACAAGATGAATATGATATAGGAAACTCTCCTATGTAATTAAAAAAAAAAACTATAGGAAAACACATAATATTTAGCAAATATGTGGGTTGGGTTGTTCATACATTTTACTCATTTCAACCATGCAACATTCCATGTAGAGCATTTGTTGATTGAGGCTCATGACGTACCAAAAGCAATGAATGCATATGCAACAAGTTTTAGACAGGAAGGTTTGAGTGTGTTGGCATGTAATACCATAATGAATGCCATCGAGCAAGCAAGTTACAACTCAATGATATTGGGGCGCCAGCTTTGGGGGCATCGGTAAGAAAAAATTGTTGTGTTGGAGTCAAAATTCATTGGTCCTTGGATATGAACAGTCAAGGTTTATATACAATAAATGAAGTTTTGATATTAAAGTTGGTTGATTTGACATATATTTGAAAAGGGTTGAAATGTAATTGGATTTTATTAAAGTCCAAAATTTTGAATTAAAGTTTTTTAATAGAAAAATTACTAAATGATGTAATAGGGGTGTTGGAGATATTAAATTATTTGGTCATGTAATTGTTTAGGGAGTGATTTATTAGTTTTGGAATGTGTTAAATACTTGTCTAATGTATGTGTTAAGTGTAGTGAGTATTATGTGATTTATTAGTTTAGGAGTGTGTTAAATACTTGTCTAATGTATATGTTAAGTGTAATGAGTATTATGTGTTATGCAATAAAGTGTGCAAGATGTCAAGTGTGAGGTGTCAAGTAGGTTAGTGAAGATTCATGGAGTTATGTAATTATGAAAACATTTTTCATTATGAGAGAAGTGGAAAGGACAAGAGATATACATGTGAAGAGTCATATGTAATTATATATTAATGACAAAACATTATAAAAATCATTGAAATAGCATAGCTTCTTGCATGCTAAAATAGACTTTATCAATAATTTTTTCAGTATTTTGTGTATAATATTATTGTGAGTAATATTTGTATGATCTTGGGATATTGACCTATGATATAATTTGGCAGAATTGTCAACACTTTTCTCCCTCAAACAAAACATGGCTGGATGAAAGGATAGACTCGCTTCTAGAGACTTCCATCTTATATCAATCCATTTACTCAAAGCCAAAGCCCTTGACTAGGACCCATTAAATTTACTAATGGTTGCTTTATCTTTGAACAACAAGGATTGTTGCTCTGTGCAGTCCTCCCTAACCTCTACTACTAGGGATGACTCTAAGGATTTAACTGTAAATCGATCAATGGAAATGAAATTATAACTCGATATAAACTGAAATATACCAGTAAATCCTATAATGATTATATTACTTGAAAATAAATCTACAATAATCATGATGCAAAACTTCTAAGATAATGAAGGGATAAATGAAACTTATTTGAAAAATTCTATGTCTGAACAAAATGTCTTGCCTTGTTGATGCTCTAGCTCTCCATTGCTCCTCCCATTATTTGAACACTGACTGACAAATATTTGTAATTTCATTTTCTACGACTTGAAAAATCATCATTGCCCTTGTTCAATATGGTTGACTTCATAGGACTGTATCTCCCCCAATACTATTCAAATTTTTTTATATGATCATTCATTTTCAAGCTCTTCAAATTCCATAAAAATTGGTCTAAGAATAATCTAAATCAGATAATTATTTGCAAAGATGTTTCTTGAAAGATGAGACATTCTTGGCCCATTCCCAGACACCCAAAACATTGTCGAGGATGTACTCATGCTGATAAATTAGAATTTTTTAATGATATGTGACTCCAGATATGTACTCAAGCCAACAAAGTTGATATGGAGTTGGATCACCTGCAAGTTCTTCTGGCGCACTGGGCCAATGCTCCATGTACAATCAACCGGATCCCCTAGAGCGCTCTTCTCAGGAGCATTTTCGATCTTGCTCTCGTCGTCGGCCTTCGTCATATGCAAGAAGTGCTCATGCAGATAGGCACTGGTCTCAACCCTCGCTATTCAGGAAGCAACCTAATGTTGACATTGCTTGTTCGTCCTGCCAGGTTGAGGGGTGGGATGATGTTCAACCAGTTTCACCCAAGCCAATTGTTGGTTGGAGAGATGTGGGTATTGAAGGTCTTAATCACGATGCAAAGGGGTGGATTCCCATCCCATAATCAACAATTTATGCTGGAAAATACACCAGGGTACATAAACTTGTGTTTTTTTGGCAGCTTTGTTTCCTAAACCTTGTCAATGAGGGTTAGTTTAATTCCCCATGGGGTGTGTTAACCCACCCACTTTTTTTTTATTGTAAAGGCTTTTATCTTAATTTAATATAAATTTGCTTTTTTCATTAAAAAAAAAAAAAAATGAGACATTTTTTTGGAAAAAATTGCCTTAATGTTACTCTTGTTCTACTTGGTTGTCTTCACATGGTCGTATCTCTCTCAATGCTATTTGGATTCTTTTGTATGACCACTCCTTTCAAAGATTTTCAAATTCCACACAAAATGGTATAAAAATCACCTGAATCAGATAACTCTATACAAGGATATGAAACCTGAAAGATGAATCCTTTTTTAGAAAAAATTGCCCTAACTCTGTTGATTCATAATTGCCTTAACCTCCATATTATCAATAATAGTGATGAAGATGACAAATATTTTTGATAAAAAGATAAATAAATAATATCTTTGATTTTCCTATTAATACAAATTACAAGATTCAATAAACCTAAACTTTAAATAATAAATATATATTATAAATTATTAAATAAATAGAAAATTTTATTTTTTCTATACAGATTAAATATTTACAATTCTAAAAATAAGAAAAAATAAAACAATTATTGTGGTTAACAAATTTGAAATTCACAAGATTTGAATTTTTTTGCTTGATAAAAAGGGGTTGTACTAGGGTCCCCACCCTTAACAAATTACATATCTCTTCTTTAGAGCTTGAGATTTTACAAATAGATACACTTCTCATCTCAATTGAGATTCTATAGTTAGAAACCTACATCATTTTACATAAAATGTCTGAATTCTTGATTTTCATTTTTTGAATCTTTTCAAATCTCTGTATGAATACAATTACTCTTGAATTTAGCATCTTTCTTGACATTTTTCTATAGTAGCCTTCACAATGCCAAAAATTTACCTCTACTATCTATGCCTTGCATCTTAGTAGAGTAATATTTCCAAAACATTGCACTAACATAGTCCGCTTTACCAAATCTGGATTGCTAGTTCCTTCCTGAAATACAAGTGCAACCACAAAAATTATAATAAATAGTCTAAATGAATACACATTATTGTTACAAAATAAAACATATATTATCAATGGAAAATATTAAAGTAAATCTTAATCATTAATTGATTTAGGCAATCAACATTTTTTGTCAGCTTCAACTAAATTTTCTACTTCCTCTAACCATGGAAAGGAGATGTTAAATTCACGATCCTCAATCAAAACCCCTCTATTGGCTAGCTTATCTGCACATTTGTTTCCTTCCCTTAATATATGTGTAAACCTGATTTCTTCAAACTCTTTAGCAAGATCTTGAATTTCCACAATTATCTCTTGTATGTTCCATGGAGCCTTTGCTTTCCTCAAAGTTGCATTTTTACTATGAGAGAATAACCTTCCATCCATACTCTATTCCATTTCATTTGTTTACATATTTTAACCCTTGTAAATTTGCCCAAGCTTCAACTTCATTATTTGTATTAAATCCACAATTGAAAGTATAATGAGACAAAATCTCTCCTCTATTATTTCTAATTATTCCTCCACCTCCTACTGATCCTATATTTTCTTTAGATGCTCCATCAAAATTCAATTAAACCCACTCCACATCTAGTGGTTTCCAATTAATATTCTTTACCTTATTTTTGCTTCTCTTATACCCAACATCATAACTCCATTTAATGACTTGACTCCATCTATCAAGACTCTCTTCTTCCAAATCAGGAATTGGGTGACTTTATAGGGTTGGTTTAGACTCCTCTATGGCTAAAAATCTCTTCTTTTTTATTACCTCTAAACTCCTTTCCTTTCCTTTAAATATTCTTCTATTCCTTTCTAGCCATATAGTCCAAAGTATTGTATCTTTTGATATATCCCATATTGTCTATAAAGCCTCACTTTTATAAGTGCTCTTCCATTGCTTTAACCAATATTCAATTATGCTATTCATCACCATGCATTTACTAAACATATTAAGAATCCATTGCCATATATTCCAAACTATTGAGCAATGTCCCAAGAGATAGTCAATACTCTCATCCTTCTTATTACTTAAAACACACTTAGAGGGGCCATGAAAACCCCTTTTCATAAGGTTATCCTAGGATAAAATTCTTCTATGATATACTAGCCAAACAAACATTTTAACTTTAGGAATGCTTGGGCTATCCCAAATATCTCTCTAGATTTTAGTGACATTATTATTATGTTTGCGTTGAACATTATATCCACTTCTTGTTGTGTATTCTATTGAGCTATTCAACTCCCAAATCAATTTATCCTTGGCACCCCTCAAAATAATTACAGTTGTTATTTTTCTACTCAATTGCCTCCTAGCATCAATGTCTTGTATACTTGTAAAAAAATATTCTTTCCAATTGTATCTTCCTTCTTGATCCTTGTACAATATGTTTGAAACCCTATCACCAAATTTATCTTGAAGCAATCTCATCCAAGGTTTCAAAACTGGATCTAAATTGAGTGGTTTTTTATCACACCAAGTATCCATCCAAATAGAACTTTTTTCTCCAATTCACATCACCCATATTAAACCCTTAATCATAAGATTAATAGATTTTTTTAGACCATTCCAAAGAGCAAAACCATTTGGAAGAGAGAATGCAATAAATATTAAACTTGGTTCATTGGGATCAACATACTTAGAAGAATTATTGCCCATTGTCTTTGACTCTCTTTGTACAATCTCCAGATAACTTTTCCCCTAAGAGCTAAGTTTGCATCTGTAAGAGCTCTTAAACAAATAACTCCCCTAGTTTTGTCATCACACAACTTGCTCCATTTCACCAAAGGAAATTTCCTTTTATCATGTAAACCTAACCATAAAAAGGATCACATAATAAATATTAAACTTATTTCAACCGATTTTGGCATAGAATACAATGACATATAATATGTTGGAATGGCTTGTAAGATTGAATTAATTAACTGCACTCTTCCTGCTAATGATAACCATATACCTTTCTAAGCTAGAAGTTTAGTTTGAACTTTACTAATAAATTGATTCCATAAATCTATCCTCATTCTCTCCTCAAATAAAGGCATCCCTAGATAATTTGTTGGTAAATTTCCTCCTCCATTTGAAGCAACCTACAAATTCTTGCTTTGATATTAGTAGGAGTGTTAAGAAAGTAAATTTTGGATTTAGTCCTATTAATTTTTTGCCCTGAAGCTCTTTTGTACTCTTTTAAAAAGTTATTCAAAGCTCTAGCCTCATTTATCCTTGCCCTTCCAAAAAGGGTTGTATCATCTATAAACTGTTGATGGGTGATGTTATCGATGTTATTACTAACCTTAATTCCATTTATAATCCCATATTTGTAAGCCTTCTTTAAATTCCTACTCAAAACTTGTGCCATAATAATGAACAAATAAGGAGATAGAGGATCTCCTTGTCTAAGGCCTCTCTTGGCTTTAAAATATCATGTCACTAACCCATTGACCAACACTAAATAAGAAACTGTAGAGACACAAGCTTCAATCCATTTAACCCATTTCTTCCCAAAACCAAACTTATCTAAAACTGCAAAAATAAAATTCCATTTAACCCTATCATAGGCTTTACTCATATCAAGTTTTAAGATCATAGCTTTCTCTTTTCTTGAAGTTGTTGAATGTATAACCTCATGAGCTACTATGATCCATCCATAATTTGTCTCCCTTTCACAAATCCTTCTTGCTCTTCTAAAATGATTTTGTCTAACAATGGCCTTAATCTATTTGCCATCACTTTGGAAAAAATCTTATAAGCCATTTACATAGGCTTATGGGTCTAAAAGAATCAAACAATTCAACATCCTTCTTTTTTGGAATAAGGGTAATATAAGTTGCATTTATTTTATAAGGAATGTATTGTTTTACCCTAGACTGTTCCATCGCAACCAATAAATAATCCTTCATTATATCCCAATTATGTTGGTAAAAAGCTACAGAGAGCCCATATGGACTATAGGGTATTTATCCTTATTAAAAGAGAAAAGAGCTAAATAAAATTCTTCTAGAGTAATAAGCTCCATCAGTTTTCGATTGTCTTCATTTGTTATAACTGAAGGAATATCTTGAAGAAGTTTATCATTAAGAACTTCGGTCTCCTCTGAACCTAGACTATTTTGAAAAAACGACTTAGCCTCTTTTCTAATTTCGCTCTGATCTTCAATCCAAACCCCTTCTATTGATTTAATTCTACCAATTCTAGAAGATGATCTCTGAAGTATATCCATCCTATGAAAAACTTTGTATTTTTATCTCCTTTTAACCAAGTCTGTCTTGATTTTAATCTCCAGAATTTCTCTTCCTTACTCAAAATATTATGATATTCACTAAGCAACTCCCTTTCTTTTGAGCTTGTATTATTTTCAACACCTTTTTGGGATTTTGAAAGTTTATCTTTTAGTTCTTTCTTCTAAAAAATGTTTCCAAATGTGTTCTTATTTCATTATTTTAATCTAGATTTCATAGCTTTAATTTGGTTTGGAAGATCATAAAACCCACCATAACCTAAAGAATTCCATGTTTGAGCTATCATATCAATAAATTGAGGATAGTCTTCCCACATCTGCTCATATTTAAAATATGATCTTTTTTTTAATTCACTTACCACCATTTTAACTCTTATTGGCCAGTGATCTAAACCAATCCTTGTTAAGGTATTGTTGTCACATTTTGCACGGGGTGCAATGTTTTCAATTTTTGTAAGAGTGCTGCTCTTCCCTTTCCCTCTTCCTCTCTTTCCCCTTTCTCTTCTCTCCCTTTCTCTCTCTTCCCTACATTCTCATTCTTCCCTCTTTCTCTTGAGCCCCTCAGTCAAAATCTCAAAATGACAGCAGTTGCCCTGAAAAATGGCTAAGTATCAGGGCGCAATCCGACTTCGCAGCGAAGTCGGAGTGCGCCCTCCAGTTGGAGCGCAGCAGGAATGCAAACTGCGCAGTGTGACAGAATCAGCCAGAAATTCTAAGTGTTCAGGGCGCAATCCGACTTCGCAGCGAAGTCGGAGTGCGCCCTTCTTTCTGGGCGCACTAGGTAACAGGCTGGCAGGAAAATGACTAAGTGCTGGGGCGCAACCCGACTTCGCAGCGAAGTCGGAGTGCGCCCCCTTTCCAGGGCGAAGTCCGTACGGCAATGTAAATCAGCTTCCACCGGTGCGCAACCCGACTTCGCAACGAAGTCGGAGTGCGCCCTTTGACCGGTGCGCAGTAGGGAGACAAACTCAGAATTTGACTAAGGCATGAAAGGCCTCCCCAACTGCGCTGTTTTTCACCTGCGCAACCCGACGACGCTCTGATCCTGGGCGAAGTTGGATAAACTGCCTTTCAAGGCAAGCACGTGTCAAGCAGCATCATCCGACAAGTGTCCAACTTTGGGATCCGAGCCGAGACGTGCCAAGCACAAGGACAAGCATGGGATGCACTACTTATGCCAGCTGCCGCCTTTAAAGCTGATTGGAGGTTCTACCTGCTTCAGCTACCCGCATTCCTGCCGATGAGAAGTTCTACCTAACGCGCTGCCACGTATCTGTACAACCTTCAGGGAGACCATGCTGCAAGTACAGTCCTGCCAGACAAAGGTCAGCATCAGCAGCTCCGCGGCTGTTTTTGTCAGCTAATGTTTGACTGGGACTTTGTGCCCATTAATGTAATCGGGGGGTTCTCATGCTATAAATACCCACCACATTTTCATTGTAAAGTGGTGGAAGGGGAATGTCTGTTAGGGAACCATTGTAGCTGTGCTTCTGCCAATTAATATAATACATACACTTGGTGCTGTTATACTGTTTTTATTCTGTATGCTGCCTTTCTTTTGCATTTCTGCCTTACGCTTTCCTGTGTCATGGCTTGTTGATTCATTTCAGCATTTGGTGGTCAGGTATGCCTAAGGTGCATAAATCGGAGGATATATAGGGCAAACGTTAGCGGCAGTTTTCTGGTTATGTTTTGTGTTATAGTGTTGTTAGTAGTGGTGATTGATGCGTTGTCGTACTGTTAGTTCCTTGGAGGGAATGTCTGTTAGGGAGCCATTGTAGCTGTGCTTCTGGCCCTTAACACAAAACATATACCTGGCTCTGTCCTACTGGCGAGTGACAACATCCATAGTGGTGTGTTATGGTTATATTGGTGTTAGTAGTGGTGATTGATGCGTTGTCGTACTGTTAGTTCCCCCCACCCAACTCCAATCTAATTTGGATCTCTTTCTGTACTTTTTATCTCTTTCCCTGCACTCTTATCTTGAACCTCAAAACCCCAAAGGAAGCCGGCCTTCTCCGGAGATTGGCACGGAAGGCATTCCTTCCTTCCGGCCTTTCAATGTTGGTTTGCGGGTCCTAAGGGCGCAATAACGACAAATCCTTTCCTCATGGCAGATTCGTGACCAACAGTTTCTGGCACGCCCGGTGGGACAAGGAAGTTTCCCACCCCCAAACAGAATCGAAGCACCGGTGTTCGCTTCATTGCTGTTCAAAATCAGAACACCTGGCGACTCTGCACGAACATATCTTCTGAGTCCGAAAGACCGGTCCTAGCACCTTCATGCAAACTAGAAGGTGGCGAGCAAGGGATCCGAGAAACCCGCCTGCCTTTTATGAACTAGACATCAACGCTCGAGGCGAAATTGCCAGGCTGGCTGATCCACAAGCTCGTGTCGACGAAGCCGAGGCTGAAATCCAAGAAGAAGCCGAAGCCGAAGTCGAAGGAGCTGAGAACGAAATAGAAGAGGCCGAGGAAGAAGAGGAATCTACATCCTCGGAAGGTACCGACACTGAGTACACAACCGACGGAGGAGAAGAAGAAGAAATGGCTGCCCAGCAGCAGAATGATGATGATCTCTTCCCGGCGGTGGACTCTACGGGGCCCTTGGCCCTGGTCGGACAGCAAGCTGTGCCCCCTGCTGCCTTAAAATCCATCCCTACGTATGACGGCTACGGCAAGACGGCGTACGAGCACATCCAGGACATCCTTGCCCTGGCTGCATTGCACTCCATTACTGACGAAAGTGTGAAGACCCGTTTGCTGGCCCTTTCCCTAAGGGGAAAGCTTCTCTACTGGTGGAGATCGCTGCCAGAGGGATCTATCACAGGGTGGCCCCAGCTCGCCAGAAGGCTCGTGAAAGGATGCAACGAGTCTGCTGACCCCACTTCTTTGCTGCATCAGTTCCAAAGTATCCAGAGACACCCCCAAGAGGAGGTGTCTGACTTCAACATCAGGTTTGCGAGATCCTGGAAACGGGTACCTCGTGAACTTCGGCCTTCAGCTGGCATGGCTGCTCACTACTACCTGAGATCCTTCAACTCAGACATATGCCTGCTGCTGAAGATTGCCAGAATAGACTCGTTTCCTGCTCTGTACGAGGCTGCCCAGCAAGCTGAAGCGGATATCATTTCCATCGGCAGACTCCCGTCCAGGGTGCAGGAACCCATTCGTCCCGACTTTCCCAGATCCCAATATCCATCAGCTTCTGGTGATGCGCCGTCCACATCAGGGCAGCAACCCCAGCAGCAATGGAATCCGGCGCCGGTCGTAACTCCTTACGGCCCGCCGCAAATGCATTATCCTCACCCGCCTCCTCCCGCTCCGCATTTTCCAAGCACTCCCTCGCTCCCCGCAGTACGCACCTTATTCCAATCCTCCTCCATTAGCCGCATTGCCTCCACCGGCACAGTTGCCGCCTCCTGACAATAACATTCAGAATACAATCCTCCAGGAGGTACGGGCTTTGGCCTCAGGTTATCATGCCATGTCCAATGACATGACCGCTTTGAAGAAGAAGCAGGCCCAGATGGACCTCGCTCCTAGGAGGCCATATCCGCCCCCGGCGCTAACAAAAGACAGGCCTCCAGAACAACAACTGCAGAGGCGTCCGCCTCCGAGAAATGCTGCTATAGAAGACCAACCTGGTCCTTCTGATCAGGTTAACTGGTGCACTACGTGCAACGACCCGCATTCGGAGGAAGACTGCACACTGCACCAGCACTACATCCAGACTTTGGCCGGCAGCGCCATAGAGGACGATGAACTCTACATGATCCTGGACGGCGAAGCCAACTTTGCCCTCCCAGAGGAAAATCTAGTGCCGCCCGCCAAGGAAGAAAAGAAAACTGCAGATGCTGCGGAAAAGCCTCTGAAAGTATACACCAGAAGAGAAAAACCGCAGCCGGGTGGGCTGCCACCGTACAAGCGGCTGTGGCCCTACACAGCCCAGGAGAAGGCATCCAAAGACAAAGCTCCAGCCAAGCCTCCTCCGGTAAAGGCAGCCCCTATTCCAGCCAAGCCCCCTATAGCAAAAGTTCCAGTTCCGGCTAAAGCTCCACAACCTCACCCTCCAACTGAAACCAAAGAACAAGCCCAGGAGAAGTCGAAGTACCCGTCTCTGACCAAGAGACAGAGAGTTGAGGCCACCCAGAAGTACCGGACGAAGTATGAGCCGGCAAAAGAAGCAGAAGGAGCTAGCACCTCGGGCTACAACATAGTAGACGAGTTAAAAAGAACACCCGCTAGAATCAGCATGTACGATGCTCTTCTGCTCCCGTGCCGGTGGATCTCGCTGCAGGAATCTCTGAAAAACATGAAGAACGGCAAGTAGATGCAGCCCGCTGTCCTGGTTCAACCCCTGATGGTCTCAGCCACCGGGAAGAACAGACCGCCTCCCTTCTATCTGTCTTTACGGATGCAAGGGCACATAGTACACAACTGCATGGTGGACTCTGGCGCTTCCACGACTGTTATGCCGAAGGCCGTCCGTGACGAGATCGGGATGGAGTACACAAGGAGCAGCCAAGGCGTGCCGCAGCTAGACGGTACCCCTGTCAAGACAGTTGGTGTCATAAAGGACATCCCTATTCGGCTGCATAAGGCTCTCGACATCGTGGTCATCCAAGAGGTCGTGGTTGTTGACCTGGCTCCCTACTTCGGCATGTGTCTCTCCCGGGAGTTCACGGCGAAGCTGGGCGGGTACCTGTCTCTAGACTACTCACACATGGAAGTGCCCTTCAAAGGAAGAAGAGTGAGAATCTTTAATGAGAAGCCTTCCACCTTCCTAGTAGAGAAGATACCCGGAGAAGAGTTGGACTGCATGGTCCAACTGTCTGAGGAAGAACTGGTGACGGTAGAGCTGACGGAGCAAGCCCTCGAAGTGCTACAGCTCGAAGACGAGTTCTCTTTGCGGGATTTCAATGCCGTAATTGAGACAGAGCAGGGTTGTTACACCGTTGTACAACCCGAGAGGCTTGACAAGTCAGCTGAAAAGGAAGTGGGACCTGCACCTGAGAAGCTGTGGAAGCTTTTCTTTGACGGCGCGCGATGCAAAAATGGCGCCGGTGCAGGGGTGCTTCTGGTTTCTCCAACCGGGATCCAGAAGGACTATACCTACAGGCTGGCCTGGAGCTGTACTAACAACTCGGCGGAGTATGAAGCCCTATGCTTGGGATTGCGAAAGGCGGAGAGGCTGGGGATTAAACACCTGCAGATCTTTGGAGATTCAGAGCTGGTGTGTCACCAGGTTACGAACAAGTGCGCCTCCAAGAAGCACTATCTCAAGGCGTACCGCAACCGGGTGTGGGACCTGATGGAGTCGTTTGACTCGTTGAATGTCAAGGCGATATCGCGTGAGAAAAACAAACACGCTGACATTCTGGCGTCTGTTGGAGCCAGGTACGTTCCGGCTGACGACGTTGTCCAGAAACCGAAGCCGGTTCGCACTATTTACAGGCCTTCTGTGCCTGATAAGGACACCCACTGGCAGGTGTTCGATTGTGACGAGGAGATCGTCACATTTTTGGTAAATGAAGCATGTTCAATCGAGAGTAGAGACCCTGATGACGAGCAATATGAGGGGTTGATACAGTTGAAAAATAATCATGTCCCAAAAGGACTGATTACATTGGAGAGTCTATTTGATCAGAATGACAGAGCTATATCTCATAGGATCAAAGTAGACCCGAAGCAGTATGCCGACCTGGAACTTGAACCTGGTAAAACCATCAAGGTCGGGACAGACTGCACTTCGGAGGAACTTGAGCGGATCAGATCACTATGCCAAGAGTTCCCCGACATCGTGGCCTGGTGCTACGAGGATTTGAAGGGGTATGACAGAGATGTAATCCAAAGATACCATTGAGCTAGAGGATGGCGCCAAGCCGTTCCGGCGAAGCGAAGGGCCGTAAATCCGAAAATCGAGGCCATGATGAAAGCCGAGCTCCCGAAGATGCTCGAGGCCAAAATCATCTACCCCATCAAACATTCATCCCGGGTTGCGAATTTGGTTCCTGTGAGGAAGAAGAATGGCGACATCCGTCTCTGTGTCGATTTCAGAAACCTGAATCAGGCCTCCCTCAAGGACCATTATCCGCTTCCCCAAATTGATCAAATTCTACACATCGTTGCTGGAGCCCATAGATTCTCACTTCTAGATGGATTTTTCGGCTACAACCAGATTTGGGTCAGGGATGAGGACCAGCACAAGACGGCGTTCACCACCAAATGGGGGACGTTCGCCTATCGCCGCATGCCTTTCGGCTTATCCAATGCCGGTGCCACATTCCAAAGGGCCATGGACCTCGGCCTTCCGAGAGCTGCTCAATAAGATCATTGTCATCTACCTTGATGACATGACTGTTTTCTCTCACCAAAGAGGGGATCATGTTTCCCACTTGCGGCAAATATTTGAGAGGTGTCGGGAATTCGGCATTTCTATAAACCCGAAGAAGTCTGTCTTCGCGGTAAAAGAAGGTAAGCTGCTGGGACATGTCATCTCCGAGAAAGGCCTCGCCATTGACCCTGACAGAGCAGAAGCCCTCCTTCGCTTGCCAGCCCCAATTGATAAAAAAGGGCTGCAGTCCTTCTTCGGCCAGATTAACTTTGTGCGGAAGTTCATCCCGGACTTCGCACAAGTGATCAAGCCTATGGCCGAACTGCTGAAAAAAGATACAATTTACGAATGGACTGATGAGAGAGAGCAAGCCTTCGAGGAAATCAAGGCTCGAATTGCGCAAGCTCCGGTGTTGATTAACCCGGACTACTCCAAGGACTTCATCCTGTACGCGGTGGGAGAACCGGAAAGTTACGCCGCAGTCCTGACTCAGAAGGGAGACGATGGCGAGGAGCGCCCCATAGCGTTCCTGAGCCAAGTGATTCAGCCGCATGAAGAAAAGTACAACTTTATAGAGCGGCAGGTTCACGCTGTCATGAAATCGCTCCGGAAGTTCAGGCACTTTGTCTCCTAGAGCAAAACAACTGTCTTTGTGATTCACCCGACGTTCGAAGCTTCATCATACAAGGAGAGCCGGGTCACAAGAGAGCAGGATGGATTGCAAAAATCCAGGAGTTCGACATCGAAGTGCGGCCCACCAAGCTTATCAGAGGCCGAGCCTTGTGTCAGGAGCTGGCCCGAAGCGCTCGTAGCCGGCATCTCCGCCTCGTAAGTGGGAGGACACAACAACAAGCATCAACCTGGCCAACTCCTTATCGGAGGGGGAGTGACTGGACAGATGAACTGGTGAGATATTTCTACACCGGAAGATGTCCGGATCATCTGAACGCCTCACAACGAAGGAGATTTCGGCTAGGTGCACTCAAGTACACTCTTCGCCCCGAGGGGCTTTACTTCAAAAACATTGACGGCATCCTGTTGCGGTGCGTCAGGAAATCGGACCAGTCCAGGGTCCTCGGAGATTTTCATTCCGGGATGCCTGGAGGTCATCATTCCGCAAGGCCTACGGCCTTGAAAATAATTAGAGCCGGGTACTATTGGCCCACTCTATTCACGTACGCTTATGCGGTCTGCTCCAAGTGTGATCAATGCCGAGGTTTGTCGGCGTAAACAGAAAAGCACCCCCGCCCCTTCAACCGATTCAAGCCGAGACTCCGTTCCAGCAATGGGGTCTAGACTTCATTGGGGTGATTTCGCCTAATTCCTCTGCCGGACACAAGTTTATTCTTACAGCCACCGATTACTTCACACGGTGGGTAGAGGCGATCCCAACCAAAAACGCGGACCAAGAAACGGTCATCGTGTTCCTTGAAAGCCTGATTACCCGCTTCGGGGTTCCAGAGTCAATTGTAACGGACAATGGTCCGGGGTTCGCAGGCGCTGTACTCACGGAGTACACTGGCAAACTTGGCATTTATCACAAAATGTCTTCTAATTACTACCCGCAGGGGAATGGCCTTGCTGAGTCTACTAACAAGAACCTTCCCGAAGATCATCAGAAGGACCATTGAAAGGAACAAGCGGACTTGGCATTTACTTCTGAACCGGGCGCTGTGGGCGGACAGAGTTTCGTTCAAGACGTCCATTAAAACGTCCCCCTATGCGCTCGTCTATGGTAAAGAGGCTGTCATGCCATCCCACATTGAAATCCCCGCTCTCTGGATGTTGGACGAAGAGAGAAGCAGCGGAGATCCGGTGGATGACAGACTGTGCCAACTCCTGCAGTTGGAGGAAGACAGGGAAAAAGCATACCAGGCCTTCACCAAGCATGTTGAATCCACTCAAGGCTGGTTTGCGAAAGGCACCACTGCCCGAGTTTTTGAAATCGGGGACCTGGTGCTGAAGTGGGACTCATTAAAGGCGAAGCCGGGCAACCACGGAAAATTCGATGCCCTCTGGGAGGGCCCCTATCAGATTGCCCGGGTGAACCAGCTCAACGCTTACGTACTTCGGGATATGGAGGGTCAGCTCCTGCCTATTCCCGTTAACGGGTTCCACTTGAAAATTTACCGCTGTTGAAGGTGTCCAAACGGGCCCTTCCTTGTAACATATTTCCCTTATGCATTTTTAAATTTCAGTATGTACAGTTTTCAGCTTTCAGTTTTTCCAGTTTAGTAAGCCCAAGTCGGACAGAAGGAGAAAGCTCTGATTTCGCGCCGAAGTCTGGTGTCGCCCCTGAAAAGGAGCGAAGTTCGTAAGAGGAGACTGCCCAAGAAAACAGCAAAAATCCGCTAAGTCCGGGTGCGCAACCCGACTTCGCAGCGAAGTCGGGCTGCGCACCTCCCAAAGGGCGCAGTTAGAGAAAGAGCACCAAAAGGGGAGTTAACTGTTCGGACTGCGCTGTCTTTCAAGGCGAAGTCTGACTTCGCGCGCAAAGTTTGGGCAAGCCCAGGTTTCGCGCGAAGTGTGAGATGCGCCCCGTTTTCGGGCGCAGCTCGGGTGGTTCACCAAAGGCAAAAGCAAAGGCTGCGGACGGGCTAAGTGCAAGTTCAAACTGCGCCCGGTTTGCGGGCGAAGTTCGAGCTGCGCCCATCCAAGGGGCGCAGCTGGGAAGTGAAGGCAGCAAAGAAAAGAGCCAAGTGTCGGTTCGGACTGCGCCCAATTTTGGGGCGAAGTCCGACTGCGCAGGCGAAATCGGACTGCGCCCAATTTTGGGGCGAAGTCCGATTGCGCCCTGTTTCCTGGGCGCAACTTGGATGGTCTATAAAAAATAAAAAAATTAATACTCCAAGTGTGGGCCCAGGGCGCAACGGCTGTGAAGATGGGTTTCCGAACCAAAAAGGGTTTTTCCTTGAGAAGTGTGCCCGGATGGTGGCAGTGACGTCAGCCATGGCGCAGCGTTCAAAGTCAGAATTAATGATTGCGCAACTTTCAAAGGAAACGCAATCAAGAAGGCATGGCGCAGTAATCAGGGTACGTCTTTCAAGACATTCTCCTGCGCAGGCACCTAAAAACATAACTTCTTCACAAACCGGCCGACCTACCCCCTCCTGTGCACCATTAATGACGCTGTCATTATCATTTAAAGGAGGTCTGAAGCGCCCAGACATGCCAAATCGTGCAAGTTATTCCTGTGACTGCGAAATTTTCTGCAGACGTCCAGAGGTCGTAATTATTGCTTTTTCGAAGGAATGGACAAAGGAAAGTTGCCAGTACAAGCTCAGTCCAGCGAGGAGCGCGAAAGTGGGGATTTCCCGCAGTCAGATGTTTTCAGGAGTGAGACGCCGCGGGATCAAAAGTCAAAATCCCGGACAAAGAAAGTACAGCGTGGGCAAGCCCCACCACCACCGGTTAATTACCTGTTCGGGTACAAGGACGGCTCGTTTTCCATGAGCCTGACTAAGCTGCGGATAAATGTGGAAAGTTGGGCGGATAAAGTTTCGCCCTCTCACCATTTCGGGGCTGCGTACAAGTCGAACCTTCATCGGTTCTTGTGCCCTCCCCGTCCACCAATGCCCTGAGCCGGTCGACATCATTGTCAGACACTACGAGCCAGCTACCCGACAAATTTGCAACTGCAGCGGAAAACCCTTGTTCGCACTCCGCAGAGAGACCGTCCAGTCGGCCTTCGCCCCGGGGTTGCAATATGACTCCAGCGCGATTGTTAAAAGGATAAATCTTGGCGAGCAAGCGGGGCGCTTTACGCATACAAAAAAGATGAGGGATTTCCTCAACTCAGAGCTGAACGCCCCGCTCGCAATTGGACAATGGCCAACCGGCCCCATACCCCCGGAAAGGTTTCAAAGCAAATACATATACACCATCCTGGCATGGGTCCTCGGCTGCGACTCGACGAGCCGGTACGGCCGTACCAGCTACCGTTGGCAGAATGTCTCCTGTGCGGAGAATCTTATGAACCAGCGACGTAGAAAAGTGGGAAGCGCCCAATCTTCTTCGACTGGGCGGACTGGCTTGCATACGCCATTCACTCCACCTCGGTGAAGCTACAGAAAAAGCAGTCAACTGAATTTCGGTTCAGTTCCTTCTTGGCTTGGCTTTGTTTGTATCACTTGCACTCCCGTATGCCGATACCTAACCTGAAGAAGGTAAATGAGAAGGGAGAGCCACGACCCGTCTATGAATGGACGGATGACCTATACCGGAAAGGGTCTTATTACAAGTTCAACTTCAACTTTCTGGGCTTGGTCATGTCAGTCTTCAACGATGGTGAGATCCCTCGCCCCCGCAGGAAATGACAAATTATTTGTTGAATCACAAGCTCGGGGACGTTTTTAGACTGACGCAGGGGATCGTGGTTAGAATCTACGGATTCAAGGGCAAGCCTCATCTGCTGCCCTACTGGTGCACGGATCATCAGTTTGGGATGGAGGTTGCGCGGCAGATGGACTATGTTGAAGAGGAGTTCGGCCAGGGAAAGAAAAAGGGCCATATCTTTCAATATCCTCTTTCCTGGGCGAACGTTGAAATTTCAGAGATAGGACAGCATGTCTATCTCGAGCGGGAGCTTTTTGACATTGGCCTGATTCTGCTGCCGCAGCACTGGAAGTACGACCCACACGGGATAAGGGGAAAGTTTGCTCATATCTTCCCCCGGGCGGATATAATCGAAGACAGATGCGATGTGGTCCATGTTGACCTCGACTGGGAGATTGACTCGATGGAAGCATGGCCTCCTTGGCAGGAGTTTTACTGCGAGGAGGTAGCATATGACCCCGAGCGAAACCCGGACCACAAGTTCACTTCTCCGGGATTTAAGAAACTCATCACCAAGCCGGCAGGCCTTAACTGGCCAAAAGAAAAAGTTGTTGAATGCTGGAAGATGAGGTGCCGCACGCAGCACGATAAATCCATCAGGAGGAATCTGGCCGTTGATGATGACTTTTCAGCTCTATATGACCAGCACATTGATAGCTGGCGGCCTTTCGCATTCCGAGATTACGTTCCCCGAGGTCCCTTCGAGGGTTATAAAGGAGGGTCTTCCTCCCAACAGTTGTACACTTTTACAACTGCCAGTGCGGGCCCAACAGATATCCAAGTGGACCCAATGCAGCCTGTTGCTTCCAGGGTGGTGCCCGAAAAGGCGCGAAAATTAGCCAAGTCAGCGCCCGAGGTGACTCCTCAGGCACAAAAGACGCCAGCACCGCCAGCGACCGGACCGGCCGCGGCAGACCTTTTGCAAGTCAAACCCCGGTACAAGTTTACCGTGGGAACATCAGCGCCCACTGCACCTACTTCATCTCCTTCTTCCAAACCAGCCATTGCTCCAGAAGAGAAGAAGAGGAAGAGAGTTGATAAGGTCAAGCGACCTAGCCTGACGGTGCAGCGAGTCGGCCAGTAGAGCCGCAGCCCACGTCCGGCCCGCTCCAGAGGTTGTTTCTCTGGATAGTCCCGAGCCAGCCGCCGAAACCAGAACCGCAGACATTCATCCAAAGATCGGCTCAGGCGGAGCCCGCAGGTACGTCCGCTGCCCCGCTCCCTCAAATCCCATCTGGCCCTACTCCGACTCCATCTCCCGCTCAATCCGAGCAAGCCGTGGCCGCATCTTCCTCCCCATCTCCACAGCCTTCTAGCGGCCACCATTCTTTCGACCAGTTTGCTCAGGACCCCAACGCCTCTCTATCCCTGAGTCAAACCCCAAACCCTTCACCCGTGGTTAGTGCCGAAGCCGCGCGTTCACCGTTGCATCCATCGCCTCAGCCGCTTGAAACCCTTCCAGCATCAACCGCTCCGCTCTCCGCTCCCCGGTCGCCCTCAAAAGCGGCCGTTCCTTCCAAAGTCCTCCCGGTTTTTCCTACTTCCCTGTTCGCAGGAGAGATGTCACAGCAGAACCCTAGGCTGGGGGAACCGGACTTCATGAACGATCTCCAGAACACGGACGATCTGCCTCTGGCAGCAAGAGCCGTAGACTATCCTATCTCTTTCCTCCAAAACTTGAAACGGAGGAGACCTGAGGAGATAGCCGCCCCGGTAAAGCGCACCAAGTTTGATTTCGAGAGGAGAGTGCTCACGACAGAAAAGATAACTCCAAAAGTGAAGAAGCCTCTCCGGGAAATGACCAGGGCGGACTACGAGCTGCAGAGAAAGGAGAAGAGCTTTGACGATATACACCCGCAATACGAGATTCATGGAATCCTTCGTAAAGCGGATAATCTCCTTGTCAAAAATCTGGAGGAACAGGAAGAGCTTTTCCGGTTGCAGGACAAAACAAGGCAGCTTGAAGAGGACCTGTCTAGGTCCACTGAGCAGCTAGAATCGGCGCAGCGAGAAATAGATGAATTAAAAGCCCAGCTGGCCGCTTCTCAGCAAGAAGCCGCAACGGAAAAGCAGGCAGCCCTGGAGCAGATTTCTCAGCTCCAGGAGTCTTTGAAACAGGCGCAGTCGCAATCTACAGAGAAAGCATCTCAAGCGACGGTCTTTTCAAAGAGCAAGGTTAAGGAGATGCGGGCTGATCTGCTGTGGGGATGCAAGCCCCACATGAATAAAGCCATGTCTGTCCTGGATTTCGCATCCAGGATCCAAGAAGTTTCTGCCCAGGGAAAGCCTGTGGTAGAGGAGGCCGAACGCCAGGCGAAGCAATGGCTGGACCTGGCGATAAAACTTCAAGAACACGAGCGCAATGGCCTCCAATTCTCCCCTATGTCCTCATTCGCTGCAGAATGGGCAGATGCAAGGGTAACCTTGCATAAATATTTTAAGAAAACAGAAGAGGTGAGGGTTGCCAGACGAATGCTGGATGCATTCGAACATGAAAGAGATATTTGTATGGCTCCCCTTCACGCTCTCTCTGAACTAGGGTGCCCGAGCTATGTTGAGAATGGTGAGTTTCTCACCCATGAGCAGTGAAAAGAATTGGCTGTCCTTTGAGGCAGATACAGCTGAAATCGATAGCTGGACCGAGCCAATTCAAGAAAGTCAGGTCACCCAGATGGTGTCCAAATGCCGCAAGATCAACTCCTACTTCCAGGGGCCGGAAAAAAAACCCCCCCCCCCCCCCCCCCCCCCCCCCCCCCCCCCCCCGCAGAAGAAAGTGCCCGCCCCTTCGAGCGAAGCCCCGGGGCCAAGCCCAGGCCGCATACAAGCGCATCTGCGAGGCGAAAGCCGACGCTGGAGAGCATTCGGAAGGCGAATCCGAGGAGGCAACCGCCGGAAGTGGATCTGAAGAACAGTTGCCGCGAGGAGAACGGCCAGAGCAGCAGAAGGCGTGGGAAGTAAGTTCCTCTGCACCCAATGGATGAAGGCATGGATTCTTTGCGCCGAGGCGAGCTCGACACCCCGCGAGCCGCCAAGAATGTTGTCACATTTTGCACGGGGTGCAATGTTTTCAATTTTTGTAAGAGTGCTGCTCTTCCCTTTCCCTCTTCCTCTCTTTCCCCTTTCTCTTCTCTCCCTTTCTCTCTCTTCCCTACATTCTCATTCTTCCCTCTTTCTCTTGAGCCCCTCAGTCAAATCTCAAAATGACAGCAGTTTGCCCCGAAAATGGCTAAGTATCGGTGCAATCCGACTTCGCAGCGAAGTCGGAGTGCGCCTCCGCTTGGAGCGCAGCAGAATGCAAATTGCGCAGTGTGACAGAATCAGCCAGAAATTCTAAGTGTTCAGGGCGCAATCCGACTTCACAGAAGTCGGAGTGCGCCCTTCTTTCGGGCGCACTAGGTAACAGTGGCAGGAAAATGACTAAGTGTCGGGGCGCAACCCGACTTCGCACGAAGTCGGAGTGCGCCCCTTTCCAGGGCGAAGTCCGTACGGCAGTAAATCAGCTTCCACCGGCGCAACCCGACTTCGCAAGCGAAGTCGGAGTGCGCCCTTTGACCGGTGCGCAGTAGGGAGACAAACTCAGAATTTGACTAAGGCATGAAAGGCCTCCCCAATCGCGTTGTTTTTCGCCTCGCGCAACCCGACGCCGCTTCGATCCCCGGGCGAAGTTGGATAAACCGCCTTTCAAGGCAAGCACGTGTCAAGCAAAGATCATCCGACAAGTGTCCAACTTTGGGATCCGAGCCGAGACGTGCCAAGCACAAGGACAAGCATGGGATGCACTACTTATGCCACCGCTGCCTTTAAAGCTGATTGGAGGTTCTACCCGCTTCAGCCTACCCGCATTCCCGCCGATGAGAAGTTCTACCTAACGCGCTGCCACGTATCCGTACAACCTTCGTGGAGACCATGCTGCAAGTACAGTCCTGCCAGACAAAGGTCAGCATCAGCAGTTTCGCAGCTGTTTTTGTCAGCTAATGTTTGATCGGGACTTTGTGCCCATTAATGTAATCGGGGGGTTCTCATGCTATAAATACCCACCACATTTTCATTGTAAAGTGGTGGAAGGGGAATGTCTGTTAGGGAACCATTGTAGCTGTGCTTCTGCCAGTTAATATAATACATACACTTGGTGCTGTTATACTGTTTTTATTCTGTATGCTGCCTTTCCTTTGCATTTCTGCCTTACGTTTTCCTGTGTCATGGCTTGTTGATTCATTTCAGCATTTGGTGGTCAGGTATGCCTAAGGTGCATAAATCGGAGGATATATAGGGCAAACGTTAGCGGTAGTTTTCTCGGTTATGTTTTGTGTTATAGTGTTGTTAGTAGTGGTGATTGATGCGTTGCCGCACTGTTAGTTCCTTGGAGGGAATGTCTGTTAGGGAGCCATTGTAGCTGTGCTTCTGGCCCTTAACACAAAACATATACCTGGTTTTGTCCTACTGGCGAGTGACAACACCCATAGTGGTGTGTTATGGTTATATTGGTGTTAGTAGTGGTGATTGATGCGTTGTCCGCATCGTTAGTTCCCCCCACCCAACTCCAATCTAATTTGGATCTCTTTCTGTACTTTTTATCTCTTTCCTTGCACTCTTATCTTGAACCTCAAAACCCCAAAGGAAGCCGGCCTTCTCCGGAGATTGGCACGGAAGGCATTCCTTCCTTCCGGCCTTTCAATGTTGGTTTGCGGGTCCTAGGGCGCAATAACGACAAATCCTTTCCTCATGGCAGATTCGTAACCAACAGTATTAAATTTAGCACAAGTTCCTTCATCTAGCCAATGATCTGAGAGAATGCATTTATCTAATTTTTTAGCTACTAGGTTTTGGCCTCTCTTGTTGTTGGTCTACGTATAGTTATCTTCTTCAAACTTAACTTCCCATAGATTGTTGTTTTTAGTAAAAGTTGAGAAATATTTCATACTTTGGGTCAATTTCCTAATTCCCCCTAATTTTTCATTCAACTTGGTAATGGCATTAAAATCTCCAATGATCATGAAACAAGTTTCTTGGTCTTTACTTCTCATAAAGGCTTCAATCTCACTCCAAACTTCTAATCTACCTGACTGAGATGTAGGACCATACACATTGATAAGGATAAAGCGAATATCTGCAAAGTAGCAAGTGACTAAAGAGGCTATCCTATGCCTATTTTTATGAATGGTTACACAAGAGGTTCTAGAAGGATTCCAACAAGTTATAATTCCCCCCACTGCTCCTTCAGAATCCATAGCATCCCATTCACATCTTGCCCAAACTGCTTTCATAGTTTTTGAAACTTATTCTTTTGTCATTTTAGTTTCCTGGATATAGAGAATATAAGGTTTATTACTTAAACATAGGTCCCTAATACACCTATGCTTTAAGGGGGCATTAACACCCCTTATATTCCATGAGATGATAATCATGTCTTATTAGGGGCTTTTGGCCCCTCTTGCGTATTACCAATATCATTTTGATGTTTAGTAAAAAGAAGTTCAACCAACTTAGTTTGTGTTCCTTTCTCTATGTTAGCTCTTGCTTCCCTGGATCTTGCTTGATAATTTGAGGGTTTTCCTCTTTTTGCCTTGCCTATATCAGGATTAGGTCTTATTATTCTATTCCTCAATATTCTTTCACAATTTTGTTTTTCAACATATTTTTCCTCTTCTGGCTCTATTATATAAACTTTTGACTTATCCTGCTTATTTTATGGTATTTCCTTATTAATGGCAGAGGTATTAACTTCTAAAACTACATTTATATTCTCTTGAATGGTGCATGGTATTTCAAGAGAGTCTTCAAAATCTGATGAGACACATTCCTTAGGTTCATCGAGAATGTTCTTCCTTAAATTAGGATCATATTGAATAGACGGTTCCTTGCTAATATGTTGAAATTGTTGTACTGTGTCCTATTAAGTTTTGAT
Organism: Wollemia nobilis; assembly: GCA_028583015.1. Classification (NCBI taxonomy): domain Eukaryota; kingdom Viridiplantae; phylum Streptophyta; class Pinopsida; order Araucariales; family Araucariaceae; genus Wollemia; species Wollemia nobilis. The sequence continues at coordinate 3,755,048 of JAQPPZ010000030.1, forward strand.
ATTCTTTTTCTTCATAGGCTAAAGCCTCAAAAGAATTGGGATTTCGTCCAGTATCCTTCCTTATTGGTCTCCACTGTTCATTTTCTTTTATTTTTCTAGATCTAATTTTTGGAAGTTGAAAACCATCTTTATCCATAACCATTTGTAAATTTCTCTTACGATTTTCTACAAATAATTTTGTTGGGCTCTTCTTAAGGCATGATCTCTCAATATGCCCCACCTTATGACATCTTCTACATCTAAAAGATATGTTTAATTAATCTATAGTTTAGGTCCACATCTTATTCCCATACTTAATAATGATTGATTCTGGTAAAGCTTTACTTATATCAATCATGACCAATATTCAAGCATAAATAGCCAAAAATCCATCTTTTGTTGTATCTGAAATCTCAAGGAATTCTCCTAGAGTGTTGCCTATTGCCTTGAAGGTGTCTATTTCTCAAAATTCAATGGGCAACCCAAACATCCTAACCTAGATTGGTACTAGGGATAGATTTACATTTTCAGGTGAAAAGTCTTCATACCAGCGGGTAAGGAAGAGCTCTACTCTTCCCATAAACCAAGGAACCCCTTTTAGGATTATTTCTCTTTCTTCCCTAGAACAAAAAATGGCTAGGAAAAAACCTTTGGGGAGAAATTATAGAATCACTCTTGGAGACTTCCAACTCCTATCAATCCATTTTCTCAAGGCTGAAGCCCTTGACCAATACCCATTAAATTTACCAAAAACTGCCCTATCTTGGAGAAATGAGGATCTCTCTAAGGTGCACTCACTAACCTCTACCACTAGGGATGATTCTAAGGATTTAACTATAAATCGATCCATTGAAAGGAAACTTAAATAAAGGGGTAAAGATTTATTGATAAAAAGTTTGGATTACAGAGTACAACTGAGCTCCCAACCAGGACTCAAATAAGCAACAAAACATGCTAAAACCACCAGACAAGGTCAAAACCTGAAGAAGACAAAAAGAACAAACCACATTAAGTCTGAACATCCTTTTGGATCAAATCTCGAAGGTGTTGAGAGTCCCCAGACAGGAGACTCTCCCAGTTATCGATAATGTAAGGATCCAACAACTTAGAAGCCCTTTTGACCAGGTAATCAACGACCCCATTCCATTCCCTTGGAATGTGCACAAAGGATATAAATTCGAACTCTTCACTCATTCTGAGAATTTGAATGGCCACAGAGGTCAAATGCCAATTAACATCCTCCACCCTTTTGCTATTTAAAAGATTAACCAAAAGTTGAGAGTCAAACTCGCAGATAATCCTGCGCTAGTCAAGAGAAAACCCCCTCTGCAAGGCCTCGAGAATTGTAAGAGCTTCCATAAAATTGTTGGAGTGAACACCTTTATAAATGGAAAATAAAAAACTGACCACGCCAGCAGAATCTCTCCCAACATTGCCAATTCCAGCATGTCCAGGATTTCCCCTGGACAGCCCATCAGTATTAATTTTTAAAACTCCTTTAGGGGGCGGCCTCCACCTACCATCTATCCTAACCTTCTTGCTGAGCTGAGGAACCCTACTAGGGCTATAAGAGTTCATACCAACCCCAAAGAGACCAAGGGACTGTCGTACCTTCTCCTACCTAAAGTCCAAAAGAGGGTCCACATCACATTTGCTATGGATAGTATCCTAAACCATATGTTGAGCAAGGTGCAACGACAGTATTGTCATTGTTGTCAACATAGTCAGATAGATCGGTTGATGCAATGGACAGGAGTTCAGAGGTTATTCAGAGTATTTATAGTGATGTTAAATGCTTATGAGGATGTTTTTGATGTTTGGGTGAAGTTGTTACAGGTTGTTTGTGCAAAGTTGAAAAACACAGGTTGTTTGTGCAAAGTTGTTTTTGATATTTTCCAAGAAGACCGAAGTGGCCCATATGCTAAAGATCAAAGAAAAAGCAAAACATCGCAAAGAAAAAAAGTGTCGCGATATCGCGACATGTTGCATTTTCGCGGCCAAAAGAGAAGCGAAAAAGCAAGGAGAAAAAAGTGTCGCGATATCGCGACATGTTGCATTTTCGCAGCCAAAAGAGAAGCGAAAAAGCAAGGAGAAAAAAGTGTCGCGATATCGCGACATGTTGCATTTTCACGGCCAAAAGAGTAGCGAAAAAGCAAGGAGAAAAAAGTGTCGCGATATCGCGACAGGTTGCATTTTCGCGGCCAAAAGAGAAGCGAAAAAGCAAGGAGAAAAAAATGTCGCGATATCGAGACATGTTGCATTTTCGCGGTCCAAAGCAAAGAGAAAATGCAAGGAGAAAAAGTGTCGCGATATCGCGACATGTTGCATTTTCGCGGTCCAAAGCAAAGAGAAAATGCAAGGAGAAAAAGTGTTGCGATATTGTGACATGTTGCATTTTCGCGGTTCAAAGCAAAGAGAAAATGCAAGGAGAAAAACGTGTTGCGATATCGCGACATGTTGCACTTTCGCGGTCCAAAGCAAAGAGAAAGAGCAAGAAGGAAAGTGTCGTGATATCGCGACATGTCGCATTTTTGCGACTCAAAAAGGGCAGGCAGACAGAGAAACAAAAGTGTCGCGATATCGTGACATGTCGTATTTTCGCTACTCAAAAAGGGCAGGCAGGCAGAGAAACAAAAGTGTCAAGATATCGCGACATGTTGCATTTTTGCCAAAGGAACAGAGTAGTTGACAGTGTGTCTAATATTAGTGATGAACACCAGGATAGTGAAACTGAAGACTGCATAATGACGTGGACCTATAAGGAAGAAAACGAAGGGCCACAAAATAGAAACGAAAAGTTTTTTTTTGGAAACCAAAACACATGCATGCACAAGGGAAGGAGAAAACGAACATTCATGGAAAGAAGCGGATGCATGCCCATGTGGAGAAAAGGAAACGAAGGGCCTCAAAATAGAAACGAAAAGCCTTTTCAAAAACCAAAACACATGCATGCACAAGGGAAAATAAAACGAACAGTCATGAAGGAGAAAACGAACAGTCATCGAAGGAGAAAACGAACAGTCATGGAAAGAAGCGGACGCATGCCCATGTGGAGAAAACGAACAGTCATGGAAGGAGAAAACGAACAATCATGGAAAGAAGCGGACGCATGCCCATGTGGAGAAAACGAACAGTCATGGAAATAAGTGGACGCATGCCCATGTGGAGAAAACGAACAGTCGTGGAAGGAGAAAATGAACAGTCATGGAAAGAAGCGGACACATGCCCATGTGGAGAAAACGAATAGTCGTGGAAGGAGAAAATGAACAGTCATGGAAAGAAGCGGACGCATGCCCATGTGGAGAAAAGGAACAGTCGTGGAAGGAGAAAAGGAACAGTCATGGAAAGAAGCGGACGCATGCCCATGTGGAGAAAATGAACAGTCATGGAAGGAGAAAACGAACAGTCATGGAAAGAAGCGGACGCATGCCCATGTGGAGAAAACGAACAGTCGTGGAAGGAGAAAATGAAAAGTCATGGAAAGAAGCGAACGCATGCCCATGTGGAGAAAACGAACAGTCGTGGAAGGAGAAAACGAACAGTCATGGAAGGAGAAAACGAACAGTCATGGTAGGAGAATATTGTGTCATAAAGGAGTTACATAAAGAAGGTGTTACAATTGACAAGTGGCATATGAGAATATGAAAGAAGGTGTTACAATTGACAAGTGGCGTATGAGAATATGAAAGGAGTTACAATTGGAGTTACAAAGAGAAAGGATAGTTATAAAAGGAGTGTTGCTTGGAGAATTTAAAGAGGGCTGGAAGTGTGTGTGTTTTGTGAATTGTGAGAGAGGTTGGGTAAGCAATAGACCAATCAGGGTCTTGTAAAAGTGAAGGCATTTTTATGTCAATCTTCTAGTTTCAAAATTGAAGTCCAAGTTGGTGCTTGGCATCAGGGGTTGGTGCTCCTTTCTGTTGGTGCAGATAAATTAGGGGTTGGTGCTCCTTCCAGTGGGTGCTTGTAAGTTGATTGTAAAGTTGGTGCTTTGCAAAGGCTGGATTTGGATGGGACTCCAAATAGTCATTTTGAGGATGTAGCCAAATCGGTGAACCTCGATACATCTTGTGTTGTGTGATGTCTCTTGTTATACTCGCTTTATTTGGTTTCAAGTTTTCATTGTTTTGGCTTTAAGAGTTGAAGATTTAAGTTCAAAAGAGCTACACTAATTCACCCCCCCCTCTTAGTGTCATTGTGATACTAACACCGTACACATGATCCTTTGCCAGATCTTGAACAACCAAATGACTGCCCTAAAAGATGTGATGGTTCCATTCGAGCCAAATCTGCCAGATGATTCAAGAAGGGCCCAAATTCTAAGCCACTCGGAGGTAGGGGGCCTTGGTCGAAGATCTGCCTAGACTACTCCAAAACTCCACCAGGGAGAGCACATGAAAACAATGATGGTTCCAGGAACTCCACCAACGTTTCCAAATGTCTCTAGCAAGGGAGCATTGGAAAAATAAATGAGAAGAGTCATCCTCATTCTTACCGCAAAGGACACAAAAAGAGGGACCCTGAAATCCCCTCTTCCTCACGTTATCCCAAGTGAGGCATTTATTACGAGCTACTAGCCAGAGAAAGAAGTTACATTTCGGCCAAGCAAATCTGTTCCACACCTTTTTCCACCATGTGACAAGGAGGCTTTCGAAATTTTGCTTATCAAGAACCTGATAACCATAGGCTACAGAGTAGGTTCCCTTGGGATCAAGGTTCCAAGCCAAAATGTCTTTACCCCTCAATGAAGAACAGGGTCTCCCTACAAGAATAAGAGTAAGCACATATCTGTCCTCGAATTCTTCTTTAGCCCTAACTCCAAAGCAGAGAGTTTGATAGGCCAATGATTAGATCCCCTACCCTCCAGAATCACAGAACTAGCGCTTCTGTTATTACCAATCCCAAAACTGGAGATCAGAAACCTATCCAGTCTCTCTGAGATGGAATCTTCCCTACATCTTCTATTGTGCCAGGTAAATATCCCATTATCCGGCTTGATGTCAACCAAGTTCAGGGCCTGGATATGAGCACTGAAGACAGAAGAAAAAGGCTCGAGACGACCAACCTCACCATGTTTCTCCTCCAGACAAGTGATAGAGTTGAAGTGTCCAACCAAAATCCATGAGTACAAGGGAGCCAGACTTCTCACAAAGATAAAGTGCTCCCACAAATTCACTTTACCGTTGTAATCAATAGGAGCATACACATTTGTAAGTAGGATGGTTTCACTAGATTCATTATCATGCCCGATCATCGAAATAGACCATCTGCTAGAAATCCAAGTAAGAGGAGAAATATTAACCAGATCCCATAAATAAGCAACGCCACCAACATATCCACATGCACCAATACACTCGTATTGACCCCTTCTCCACAACTTGGGAGCAATATTGAACATACCATCAGTAGCCAATTTAGTCTTCTGAATAAACACCACATTCAGAGAATGAACACAAACCAAATCATGAACAACTTTTTGTCTGGGGATGATGTTCAACCCCCTTACATTCCATGAAAGGATAATCATTTATGGGTGTTAGAAAAATGGGAGTCCAATGTTCTCACCAAGCCTGACTCTACCAAAGTCTCCCCCATTAACTTCATTTTGTCCTGGTCTTTCTTTCGACCCACCTTCAGATTCTTATCCAAAGAACTTTTTTTAATTGTTTTCTGCTGCAATCCCAACACCGTAGGAGTTTTGCAATCCAAGTATGACTGCATCAGTGCCTGAGTAGGAGAGGGCATAACTAAATCTGAGCCACTTTCCAAAATAGTTTTCCTTCTAGGGCTATAGCCAACCATATCACCTATACTTAGAACCAAAGCCCTCTGTTCTTCATTTAAACCCCCTAGATCTGATTCCTTAGGTTCCACCTCAATACGAGACATTTGATTCAACCCTGTTATATCTGCATCAGGTAGCGACGTTTTAGGTATCTCCATGCACTGATCAAGATCATCTAGTATTTCAAAACGGTTGAGAAGAGCATCTGGCTGGCTATCCTTAAGGTCTCTTTTTGCCCTTCTTCCTCTGTTTCGGGGTTTTACCGAAACAAAGCCTTCCTTATCCCGATCCCCTTCCTTTATCGGGGCTTTTCCTTTATCCAGATTTTGTGTAGATCGAGAGGGCCCAGGATTTGAAGCCAAGGATGGGACAAACTTAGGGCATTTTATTTGTAGGTGGTCGTATTCGTGGTAGATCCGAAAATGAAACGGAAGAGCTTCATAGTCAAGTTGTTGAACCCATGTAAGTCGATCCAAACTGTATTTCAACAGAATTTGGAATCGGACTATTTAAATCAATTTCAACACAGATACGAGCAACAAAGATTACCTTTTTATCCATCGTCTGTTGTGACGGTCCAATCGGCTTCCCAAGAAGAAGGGCAATCATATGCAAGTTGTCATTTCTCCATAATTCCAACGGAAGCCACGAAAGTCGAACCCACACTGAAACCTGTGACGACCGCTCCTCTAACGGGTTGAAACCCACATGCCAGGGTTTAAGAAAGAGTCGCTTGGTTACAAAAATAGGGACCCCCTTCAAATGCTTTGTTACGATCCGCAAGACAAGAGAAAACCACCATAGAATAGCTATTCACACTCAACTCACCTCCACATCACCTTCAAGGTTCCAAGTCTTCCTAACCCAAGCCTCCACAAAGGGAAGAGAAATTCGGATGCCCATAAATTTTCCAATAAGCGCATGTTTGGTTAAATACTCCACATCTTCCGCCACCGAGTCTGGTTGAACCGCTAGAACCGACCTGGCTTCACATCGCTCCAAACATCCATTGTTCTTTAACAAGCGATTCCTGACATGCAATGGGAAATCCTGTTCCTTCCAATCATTTTTAGATAAAACATCGCTAGCATGGACGCTCTGTGACGAGCCCGACGCCATCACAACATTCCTCCAATTGTTCAGACCTCCTCCAGAAATTATTGCCATCCCCGTGGAGCCTCCATAGAAAGGAAACTAAAACTCAAAATCTAATGAAATTTATCTAAAATTTCTATAGAAAATATAATATTTGATAAAAACTTTATAAAATTTTCATGCACAATTTCGAAGATAAAGAGGGAAAAATGAACTTAGCTGAAAAATTCTTTGTCCAGATAGAATGTCTTGCCTAGATAGAATGTCTTGCCTCGCTGAAGTCCTAGCCCTTCATTGCTCTTCCCATCGTTCGAACCCTAGTTGGAAAATATTTGCAATTTCATTTTTCGTGACTTGAAAAATCGTCACTGCCCTTATTCCGAATGGTTGACTTCACAGGGTTGTATCTCCCTCAATATTGCTCATATTTTTGCATATGACCACTCATTTTAAAGCTATTCAAATTCTGCACAAGTTGGTCCAAGAATCAATTGAATCAAATAACTCTTTGCAAAGATATGGCTCCTAAAACATGAGACGTTTTCAGGAAAAACCCTAATCCTTCGCACTTCGCAATTTCGTTTTTCGCAATTTGAAAATTTGTCACTGTCCTTGTTTCGAATGGTTGACTTCACAGAGCCATATCTCCCTCAATATTGCTCGGAGTTTTGCATATGACCACTCATTTTAAAGCTATTCAAATTCTGCACAAGTTGGTCCAAGAATCAACTGAATTAGATAACTCTTCACGAAGATATGGCTCCTAAAAGATGAGACATTTTTCAGAAAAACCCTAATCCTTTGCACTTTGCAATTTCATTTTTTGTGATTTGAAAAATCGTCAGTGCCCTTGTTCCTAATGGTTGACTTGCAGAAGATTTGAATTTCTCCACGAACAAAGCAAATAATAATCATTCAAAAAATGATACAATATTCAAATATATCACTCAAATAGTTTTTACAATTAAATTTTAATACGTAAGGTATTAATAAGCCAAATAAAATACTGATAAAACACTCATAAGAAGATATTATTTCTATTTTCACTTGTCAAAATCCCAAGGGTTTAAGCTCTTGCTAAAAATAGGGGTTTATGTTTGCGGCACACAACATTTTTTTCTGCGAAGTAGTAGTTATTATTTCCCTCCCTATTCTGTAAAATGAATTTTATTTGCTTTGAGGCCAGCTGCTGGGAGATTTTAGTGAGCTCAGGGGGACATTCTGCCTTTGTAAGACTCCAAAATTTTCTCAGCAATACCTGTTAATAGATTTCAGGTAGCACCCTTATCCCTACTTTCCCAGGACAATTATGTAAGCTCTGCATCCCATTGGGGTTATGTTACCATGTTTTGTAGCTAAGAGGTTTGTTTCCTAACCTCCTTTAAATTTTACAGTTATGAAATCATTTAGGATTTTTTTAGAACTATTTACAAGATTTTGTGCGAACTTTCACTCTGAAGCAAAGCTCAGGAGGCAGAGGTGCTCTACACTACCCTGTTATCAGCTTGTTGAGGTTATAGAAACTTGGTTAATTATTTTTATAATAAGGAAATACCTATTTTATGTTTGACTAGAAGTAAATGCGTGTTTTTGAAAATGATGAAATATATACCTTTGAGCCTTCGTTTTACTAAGGATTTAGTACAAATTGGGAGGGGATAAGCTTTTTCATGGTCCTAAATAGGTAATCATAATGGGCATTTTGATATTGTTGATCCAGTGAGAAACACAGTAGGAGAATGAGTTTTAATTGGCTCTCATAAGCAAGAAGCTGGATTTACGCAGATCATAGTGAACACATGGATCCACAAAATGCAGTTTTTGGATTGACACAGACCTAGAATAATACACCATGCCAAGCACATACAAGACTTGTCCAGGAAATATGGTTGTGTCTCCTTATTAATCTGGAGAAGCAACTTTGGAGGGTTCAAATTTCATGATGCAAACGAATAAGAGTCAAGCTTAGGGAACTGTAATACTAGTTGCTGCTATTGCTCTCTTGCTAACAAGCATGTAAACAGGATTTTTGGTAAAATATGATTTTGTTTGGTCCAACTATGCCATACGAACACTTATGAAACATTTAGCAGGAATAAAAAAAGCTTTCCCTGGAAATGGCAGTAAACTTAAGAATCAGGACAATCTTATTAGTCATAACATGTAACTCCAATGCCACTGGAAGGTTAGAAGTTTTAATGATTTGTAGGGCTTTCTCATGAAATATACAGTAACAATAGAAATTTCTAATCTCTGATTAATGTGGAAAAACTTGGAACATGAACACAAAAAATGAATGGCATTCGAGTCCCATTTCTAGCAATTTCAAGTTTAAAATTTTAAAGTACAAAATACATTACCATAGGGGGAAAATACATAACAGCTCATAAGTGAATTTTAGAAAATATTTTATACAACAAACGTTTCAATCATCAAGCCAGTCCAAATTAAAGCATTCTGGAACGACGTCTAGTTTCAGCTGAGGCGTGACATTTGCCTTGATGAACTGCCATTGTTCTTCAGTTTCTTCATCACAGATGACATGCCTTAAAGATCTTAACTTGCCTAGTGATTTAGGCAGTTGCCTCAATCCCGAGCACTCTCTCATATTGAGAATCTTTAAGTTAGAGAGCTTATTGAACTCTAGAGGAAGGTCCTTCAGAAAGCTGCACATTGAAATGTCAAGAAATTCTAGTTGCCCAAGTTTGCAAATGGAAGCTGGCAGCATTGTCAACTTCAGACATGCAGACAATCTTAGGACATTAAGCAACCTTAGGTTTCCCAAGTCATCAGGTAACTTATGAAAAAGATGGCAATTAGTGACAAACAACCTCTGGAGGGAAGTTAAATTACAATTTTTTGAAGGCAAATCCTCCAGATCACTACAGTGGTCGAGATTCAATTCCACAAGCATAGGAAAATTTAGGCCTTGGTCCTTATCCGATCGAGACATTTTTCCTAGGCCCTCACACAGGCATATAGACAGTTTTTCCAAGCTGCCCCAGGATCTGTGGTAATCATAAAGAGGAGGGACAATCACCCTCTCCAGATGCACAGACTTGATTTGAGTGAGTGAATTAAGACTTGCCAGCCCATTAAGCATGGTACGCTCTGAATTGTAATTGCTTATTAGAAGAACTTTCAGTTTCGGCATCCTCTGCAGAAATGGTGGAAGGCAGTACTCACTTGCTGCAAAGAACAAAAACAAAGCCTCTGCCTCAGGAAAATTTATTTGGCCCCATTGTTTCTCATCCATTGTACCTAAAAGTCCCAAAATTCAGTCAGTACCCTGATTAAATACAAACAAGAGTCCTGAACGAACAACTAACTTAGTTTTTAAGAAAATTAAATTCAAATAGTCCTTAACATATAAACAGGCAATCAAAGCAAGTTTCAGAAGCCACCTGTATAAATAGAAATGATCTGAGCCTCAGATGACTGATTGAGTGTCAGCCATTTCCTAGGAATGCCATTCTCCATTTTAGGCATAAAAAGCCTCTTCCATTGGGTAATACCATCCTGACTTGCCAAGTGCAAAGCTAAATCCCGCATCACGTCATGTTGTGAAAAAAGATAGGCACATTTATCTGAGACGGGTCCCCTGACACATCAAAATTTTAAAAAACATGACAATAGATTCTTATCATTGTATATTGATTTTTCTCTCTTCTTTTCGCTTCCAAGTTCTTCTAGTTCATCAAATCAAACATCAATCTTTAAATTGATTGTAGATTCTCTCCTTATATATCTAGTTACAAGTTCTCTGCAAAACTTCCTTAAAAAAATGATATTGCATCCCTAGAAATTAAGTGAAAAGCAATGTCAGGATGGCAAAACAATATGCGAATCTATAGGGAGATGCAAAGTTAAAGTATTCAATAGACACATACCCTGGATTGCTTGTGAGGTTTAGAAGATTCCGACTTGCAAGATCTAACAAGAACATGAAAGCATCCTCCCATTCCATCCCACGGACATACACCCACATGTTCAATAGTGCATCCACACTGAATTTTTTTCCTTTGGGGAATGCTCCCAAATCCAAGAAGCTCTGCCTTAAATCTTCATCAAGGACGTCTATACTTGTCTCTAGGCAATTTAGTAGCCTCTCTCTGTGATATTCATTTATAGTCTCTCCTCTGGAAAGCTTCTCTTTAGCCCTTTCCCATTTTATAGGGGGTTCACCATGCAAAGAGCTCCCAATGACCTTAAGAGCCAGAGGTAAGCCTTTACATTCTGCTTCAATCTGAAAACATTGTAGTTTTAGTAGACACCTTGCATGATTTTTATAGACATACTAGTTGCATTGCAACACTTTTTGGATTCTCTTCCATGCAGTTGTTGATCATATTGCATTTTATTAATACTAAAAGATTATTATTTTTAAAAATATGAGAGCCTAAATAAACAAAATTTTCTTTCTAGCAATCACTGGAAAATAGTTCCATTATGTTAAAAGTAAAGTACATCATTGTAATAAAGCATCAGAATTAGTATGCAGAAACAGGCAAGACAATGATATTATGTTTTGTTTTAGTCTATCCATACCTGCTTAACAAGAACTTCATCTTCTGTTTCTGGAATAGAACGCTGGCCAAAGGCCCAAAAGCAGAATAGTGACAGGGCATCATCCCCCTGCAACATGGGCAACTTATAAAAATGGGTAGACTGCTTGTTTGGAACAGTAAACTCTTGTCTTGTTGTTATAATTGTCTTGTATCCCTCTGCTTTGAACAAGAAGTCTTCCAGCTTTGACCTTGACCAAACATCATCCAAAACCACCAAAGTTGGCTTATCTGTCCTCACTTTAAGATTTTTATGCAATTGTTGACGTGCATCCTCTATACTCTGAAAAGCAGGCCTCTGCCCTCCAATTATGTTATCCCACATAGTCTCCAAAAGGGCCATCACATTTGGGCAATGTGAGACTGTAATGAAGATTATGTTGTTGTGGAAGAAGTCTGAAAATTTCCAGAAGAAACAATGTTACAAAAAAATCTCATAGAGAGAACAAACATAACAATCATGGTTAGAGAGGATCATTTTTCTATGGGAAGGGAGTTCTGCTAGGGTTTGTGCATAGTGCCACCACCATTGCATGCAAAAGCCTTAGTAAGGTGGAATGGATATGGAATGCAGGGCTTAGGTTTGGCTTTTTTCGTATCCAACACTATTAAAAAAACTGCAAGTAATTTTTATTTTTTGTATCTTGTCACATAAAGAACACAAATTAAAAACTGCTTCCTATACCTGGCTGCTGGTGAGGGCCCTCCCTCTGCCCCTTCTCCCAAGCGAAGCAGAGGACGAATATTTGAGCAATGATGCCCTAAAATCCATCTTCTCTGCTGCAGCCAAGAAGCAAACTTTTGCAAGGGCGGCTAAAGGCACCAACAGCAAAATTATTAATACTGAAGCACAAGCCCATAATATTATGCAAGAAACTAAAAAAAGAAAAGAGAAGGAACTGGAACAGGCGAAGCGAAATGGATGTTTGCCCCAAACAGACTCTATCCTTGTTCTGGAGATAGCTGAGGAACTAATTGGTAAGGACATTGTCTATAGATCTAACCATGCACTTATTTGCAAATTAGTAGGTCTAAGACCCTCAAACAGGTTCCTTTATGATTGGGCCCGAAAACACTGGGACCCTTAAGGGGAATTTGAAATAATTCTCCTACCCAATGGTTATTTTGTGGTGGAATTCATTATGCTTGCAGATAGAGACAAGGCTTTTGAGGGGGGCCCTTATAATATTGGTCCAACATGCCTTTTCATGCAAACGACTTTCGACCCATGCATTGAGCCATATGCAATGCCCATTTGGCTCAAATTGTTTGCCCTACCCCTAGAATTTTGGAGGATTGACATTCTCAAGATGATAGGTGAACTTCTAGGAACCTACATAGGGTGGTCTAGAGAAACGATAGAAGGGAGCTCGGTAGCGTACGCTAGAATTTGTGTTGCGATGGATCTGGGCAAACCACTTCCGATTGAAATTGAGCTAAGGATGGGGAGGATTTCTTGGAGGCAACAAGTGGACAATAATCGGCAAAAAAAACCGAAGAAAATGAATTTTCTTTTTGATTTTTTTTTCATGCATATTACAATGAATTAACATTATGCAAATCAGATATTGCAATAAAAACAACAATTCAAGTCAAGACATCATACAAGGCTCAAGCTTTAAGTACACATTTTCATTGAAAAAAAGCTTTTTTCATGCATATCAGAATTTTTCAGGAAAAAATCGGCAAGATCAGGAGAAAATCGGCTAGCCTGTGAATCGGGAAAAAATCGGCAAAATCGGGATTTTTTTGCAGATTTTCTCAACTATGAGCACCAAAGAAAAATCAGGAAGGATTCCAAACCGCCTCGAAGAGAATTGCGAAATCTAGCACCTAGGACAGAGGAAGAAGCCAACCAAAAGCAGGTAACCAAAAAATCACTCAAATGGGAGACCCCTATCAAACAAATACGAGATCCTTAGGCTTGATGACCCAATGAACAAAGAAGACTTGACAGAGCTCCCCCCTACCTCCCAATCTAGATCTGACAGTTGTAGATTTGAGCCGTCGTTCTTTAAGCCTTCTCTCCCCTCCAAAATCCAAGGATTCCAATCCAGTAGATTCAGCTGACCCCAACTAGTCCCTTTATCCCCCTCCCAATAATCCACATCAACCAATTTGTTCCCATATTGATCAGGTGAACCCTCCCTTCCCATCTCCGCCCCATGATTGGTCTAAGGCCATCGTGGTCCACAACCAGGACCATCTCCAGCCAAAGGATGTGATTATGGGACTTGCTAAGAAAAATAGAGAAAAACCAACTTTGGGATCAACCAAATTGAGAAGAGAAAAGAATGCAACTTCGCAGGGAGCAAGAAGAAAATCAAACAAAGAAAAGATTCAACAACAAGGAGAACAACTGAGAGAAACATGATTGGTCAAGTCAATAGCGACTTTCTACAACCCCGATTCCCAATGTTAGTACACACATGGAATGTGAGGGGACTCAACGGCCGCCCTAGACAATTGGCCATCACAAGAATGCTATTAGAAACCAAGTTGGATGTTATGTTACTGCAGGAAACTAGAACCTCTCTTGAATCAATAAGAACCATATCAAGTAGAAATTGGAAGCAGTATGACTACACAACCCAAGCCTCCCAGGGCTTTTCAGGGGGCTCTCTAATCTTGTGGCACCAACATACTTTCTAGGAAATCAGCTTGGTAGATGCCAAAAGAGTTCTTATGATAAGACTTAAGAATAGGAATACAGGAGAAATATGGAGGATTATTAACATATATGGGATGAAAGATGTCAAAGATAAAAATATCCAATGGAAAGTAGTTTAGGCTATTAGAGAAGCTTACCCAAAGGACCTTGGATATTGGGTGGAGATATGAATGCTAAAACGTCGATTAATGATCAGGAAGGGGGAAGAGCCCAGTTGAATGACAAGAATAGACTCCTCATCGCCCAAGCAGATCAACCAGAGCTAATTGACATTCCTCCTCTAGGTTGTACCAATACTTGGACAAACAAAAGAAAAGAGGGGGACACAATAATATTCAGGCTAGATAGATTCCTAGTAGGAGAGGAAGCATTTTGCAGATGGAAATGTCAATCGGAGATTCTTAACCACCTGGCCTCCGATCACTTCCCGGTTAGTCTATCCATAGACAAAAGAAAGCATAACCCTAAAAGGCCTTTTAGATTTGAAAATTTTTGGCTTCAAAATGAAGACCTTCCAGATCTAATTGTCATTGGTGGCAGCAAGGGAAACCACCCCATGGGACGGCCCAATTCCTACTCCACCTCCAACTCAAGCATGTAAGACAAAATTTGAAAGATTGGAGCTGACTCCAACGCACTAACTTTCAAAAGCAATGGGTAGAGATCACAGTAGAAATGCAAGAGGTGGCCACCAAAATTAGGGAAGGGGTAATATCCGAAGAGCTTCTTTCTCAGGAGGAAGACCTTTTGAATAAAGAGGAGGAAATAGACTAGAAGGAAGAAGCTTATTGGAAACAAAGGGCAAGGATAACATGGTTGCGAGAGGGAGACCAAAATACCAAATTCTTCCACTACTCGAAACTGCTCGCAATCTTCATAACTGAATGGATGCTCTTCTTGATGACCAAGGTTCTAGACATGACACTACGCTAGGTATGCAAAAAATAGCTAACAATTTCTTTAGTACTTTGTATATTGCAAATCCAAATTTGTCTCCAATCCCCCAGCAGGAGATCTTGGACAGTATCCTAGTTTTGATCTCCCAACACCAAAATGAGGAACTTATCAAGGCAATCACTACAGAGGAAGTCAAATCAACTGTCTTCAGTATGTAAACTGTTGAGAAATGTAGCTCGGACAGGAACTTCTTGCACAAGCTTCAGTATGAACGTGCTAGAAGTGGTTCGAGACATTTCGAATTCTATTTTGTAATTCACTTAAGTGATTCTATTTTGAAATTCACTTAAGTGATTTTCTATTTTTAACCATACATCTCAAGATGAGATGAGATCTAATCTTAGGGTTAGAGAGATTAGGGTTACCTTTTCAAGGATAAAAGGAGAAGGTCAAGAGTGTTTTACACACAAAAAGAAAAGAAGGTGAACAGATTGCTGAAGGAGAACTGCAAGGCTTAGGAGGAGAAGAATAGTGAAATTGTTGGCCAAAAAGGCAGCAAGAGAGCAAGTTGTCCTGCTGTAGTTGTAGCCTCCTTTATTTTATAATATTTCAGGTTCAGAAATATATTTAACTTCCGCTGTTCACGCTGTTTATTTTTCCAGCCATTTGTGTGACTGTTGCATGTTTAAATAAATTATTTTCAGATCTGATTTATTTTAAAATAACATAGGGCAACAATTATCTAGGGTTAGGAAAATTTACATGGTATCAGAGCTAGGTTCTGTGATTGAGATCCTCAAGGGTTTACAGCAGTAGATCACTGCTGGATATTAAAAACCAGCAGTTAGAGGGTTTCATATTTTTTGCTTGAAGGACTAAGCTTATTTGCAGGACAATTTTTTGAGTCATTCATATCAGATCTGAAAGTTTGTGCAGTAGATCTCAGAGATGGCAACAGCTAGCCTCAGATTTGAGGATAGATTGGAAGGTGCCTCCAATTTCTTGCCCTGGAAAGTTAGGGTAATGTTCTTATTGGAAGAGAATGATCTCTCGGATATTGTCAAGGATGATGTGACTCTGCCTACAGATCCGCAACAATTGGCAGCTCACAGAAAGAAGGAAGTGAAGGCCAAGCGGATGATCTTGGATGCAGTGAAGGATCACCTGATTCCTCACATATCCGAGAAGACTAAGGCAAAGGAGATGTTCGATGCCCTGGTTAGCCTCTACCAGAGCGAGAACATAAACAGGAAGATGATATTGAGGAACAAACTCAGATCTATGGAGATGACCAGATCTGACACCGTTACCAGTTACCTGATGAAGATCACGCAGATTCGTGATCAACTGGCAGCAGTTGGGGAGAAGGTTGAAGACACAGAGTTGGTGAACGTGGCACTTAATGGTTTCTCAGCTTCATGGGAACCATTTGTCAAAGGCATCTGTGCTCGTGAGCACCTTCCCACCTTTGAGAAACTGTGGGATGATTTCATCCAGGAGGAGACTCGGATGGAGTCAAAGGCCAACAAGAAAGGTGGTGACGATAACCTAGCTCTCTTTGGGCAAACCAAGAAGGGCAGAGGTAAAGGACCCAACAAGGGTAAGGTAAAGAGTGAGGAGTCAACCTCACAGTCAGGGAAGGACTTGAGCAAGATCAAGTGCTTCATTTGTCATAAGCACGACCATTATGCATCACAGTGTCCAGACAAGAAGGGCAAAGGGAAGCAACAACAGACGCAGGTAGCAACCTCTAAACTCGATGAGCGAGTTTGCTGCCAAATTCGAGAAGGATTTCTCATTGGTCTCTTGCCTTTCTACCAAAACGGTTCCAAGAGATGCTTGGTATGTGGATAGTGGGGCATCTCGGCACATGACATCAACTCGATAGTGTTTTACTAGTCTACAAGAGCAGGACTCAGGGGTTCAAGTTGAGCTTGGTGATGATACCAAATATCCAATTGAAGGAATTGGTACCATTCCTTTTCGACTCCAATAGGGAACTCTTTAGACTTTGATGATGTTTTGTTTGTTCCAGGTCTCAGGAAGAACTTGCTTTCTTTCGGTTATGGAGGATAAGGGTTATGTAGTGGAGTTCAAGAACCAACATGTCCTTATTAGACCAAAAGAATCTAGCCCGAAACAACACAAGTGATAGGGGTTAGAGAAGGCAGTCTATACAAGTTGCAAGGTGAACCTGTTCGAGCCCTAGTTCATAGCAATAACAACTTGTGTGAGTTGTGGCACAAGAGGATGGGGCACCTGCATCATAGAGCGTTGCCTATTCTGAGGGAGATAGTCATAGGTCTTCCAGAGTTCAGCATTGAGCAACAGGGAGTATGTAGAGGGTGCACGCTTGGCAAGCATGCCAAGGTTGTTTTCCCAAACAACGAGCATAGGTCTAAGGAGATACTAGATCTAGTACATTCGGATGTTTGTGGACCGATGTCAGTAGCATCAATTTTAGGTAGCATGTACTATGTTTCCTTTATTGATGATTTCTCTTGCAAGACATGGATCTACTTCTTAAAGACCAAGGATGAAGTCTTTAGCAGGTTTCAGGAGTTCAAAGCTCTAGTTGAGAACCAGACAGAGAAGAAGATCAAGGTCTTGAGATCAGACAATGGGGGTGAATATACCTCCAAGGAGTTCGATGGTTTCTGCAAGCAAGCAGGAATCAAGAGGGAGTTGACTGTTCCATACAACCCACAACAGAATGGGGTTGCAGAGCGAAAGAATCGATCCATCATAGGGGCTGCTAGGGCCATGATTCATGACCAGGGCTTGCCGATGTTTCTTTGGGCAGAAGCATGCAACACAACAGTCTACATCCAGAACAAGTGTCCTCACAAGATCTTGGAGGACAAGACACCAGAGGAGGCATTCACTGGTGTGAAACCAGAGGTGAGTCATTTCCGCATCTTTGGATGTCCAGTTTATATCCATGTTCCGGTAGAGAAGAGGACCAAGTTGGAGCCCTCCAAGAGGAAGGGTTTATTTGTAGGTTACAGTGAGACTTCAAAAGCTTACAGGGTTTATATTCCAGAGAAGAGGAAGACAATAGTGAGCAGGGATGTAAAGTTTGAGGAGGACGTTGCATCCAGGAAGTCCCATGAGCCTATTCCAATGATAGAGAATGAGGAGCAGGAAGCTCCGAAGGTTGAGCCAGGGTCACCAAAGACACCAGTGGTTTCCAGTTCAGGACAACAACCTTCAGGTGAGGAGGTGGAGACATTAGCCCCTTCCAGTTCTATCAGGAGACCTCGATGGCTTACACAGACATTGAGGGATGCTCAAGAGTATGTTGAGGCTCCTAGCAACATGATTAGGGAGAGCAGACCTCCAAGGAAGTTTTCAAACTACATGGCATTGATGAGTAACATCATAAATTCAGAGCCTTCCAGTTTTCAAGAGGCAACAGACCAACAGGTTTGGCAGGATGCCATGGTGGAGGAGTACACCTCCATCATGAAGAATGATGTTTGGGACATAGTGCCAAGACCGGAGGGGAAGTCAGTTGTGAGTTCCAAGTGGCTCTACAAAATTAAGCATGCTGCAGATGGCAGCATCGAGAAGTTCAAGGCAAGGTTTGTGGCGAGAGGGTTCTCCCAAAAAGAGGGAGTGGACTATGAGGAGACTTTTGCTCCAGTCGCCAGATACACTTCCATTAGAGCAGTTATGTCTTTAGCTTCATCTATGGGATGGCGGATTCATCAAATGGATGTGAAGACAACTTTCCTTAATGGGATCATTGAGGAAGAAGTGTACATAGAGCAACCTCAGGGCTTTGAGGTAAATGGGAAGGAGTCCCATGTTTGTAGGCTGAAGAAAGCCTTATATGGACTCAAACAGGCACCGAGAGCATGGTATTCCAGGATAGATGGATACTTGCAGAGTGTGGGCTTCGCCAAAAGTGATGCAGATCCTAATCTATATTACATATTTGTTGGGACTGATCTACTCATTTTGGTGCTATATGTAGATGACTTGTTTCTTACAGGTGCAGAGAAGCTCATTGCAGGGTGCAAAGCAGATATGGCAGCTGAGTTTGAGATGAAGGACATTGGCATGATGCATTACTTCTTGGGTTTGGAGGTTTGGCAGAGACCAGGGGAGATATTCCTTGGGCAGGGTAAGTATGCAGTTGAGATCCTGAAGAGGTTTCGGATGGAGGACTCCAAACCTATGGCCACACCCATGATCACTAATCAGAAGAAGGTGACAACTTCAGATTCAGAATTGGTGGACCCTACGTTGTACAGGCAACTGATAGGATCCTTGATGTATTTGGTCAACACTAGACCAGATATATGTTTTGCAGTGAACACCTTGAGTCAATTCATGGTGGAGCCAAGGCAAGAGCATTGGGTAGCAGCAAAACATGTGCTCAGATACTTGAGGGGCACGGTGGAGTATGGTCTGAGATATCTTGGAGATGGTGAAGTGAGGTTGCAGGGGTATACAGACTCAGATTGGGCAGGCAATGTAGCAGACAGGAAGAGCACCTCAGGGTGCTGCTTTAGCTTGGGATCAGGCATGATATCCTGGTTCAGCAGGAAGCAGACTTCTGTGGCACTTAGCTCAACAGAGGCCGAATACATGGCAGCCAATATTGCTAGTTGTGAGGCCATCTGGCTTCGCAAGTTGCTTACAGTATTGATTGATCAGGAGTTGGATCCCACGGTGATATACTGTGATAATCAGAGTTGTATCAAACTCTCTGAGAATCCAATATTTCATGACAAGTCCAAACACATAGACATCAAATATCACTTCATACGAGACAGGATTCAGAAGGGAGCCGTAAAGCTCCAATATATTCCCACAAATCAACAGGTAGCCGATATTCTGACCAAGCCCTTAGTGAAAGGGAAGTTTGAAGCATTCAGAGACAAACTTGGATTGGTGCAGAATTCCTTCCTCGCTAAGAGGGAGTGTTGAGAAATGTAGCTCGGACAGGAACTTCTTGCACAAGCTTCAGTATGAACGTGCTAGAAGTGGTTCGAGACATTTCAAATTCTATTTTGAAATTCACTTAAGTGATTTTCTATTTTTAAGTTCACTTAAGTGATTCTATTTTGTAATTCACTTAAGTGATTCTATTTTGAAATTCACTTAAGTGATTTTCTATTTTTAACCATACATCTCAAGATGAGATGAGATCTAATCTTAGGGTTAGAGAGATTAGGGTTACCTTTTTCAAGGATAAAAGGAGAAGGTCAAGAGTGTTTTACACACAGAAAGAAGAGAAGGAGAACAGATTGCTGAAGGAAAACTGCAAGCTTAGGAGGAGAAGAACAGTGAAATTGCTGGCCAAAAAGGCAGCAAGAGAGCAGGGTGTCCTGCTGTAGCTGTAGCCTCCTTTATTTTGTAATATTTCAGGTTCAGAAATATATTTAACTTCCGCTGTTCACGCTGTTTATTTTTCCAGCCATCTGTGTGATTGTTGCATGTTTAAATAAATTAATTTCAGATCTGATTTATTTTAAAATAACATAGGACAACAGTTATCTAGGGTTAGGAAAATTTACATAAAACGGTAAATCACCTTGACCAGATGGTCTTCCTGTCGAATTCTTCAAAGCTTTCTGGGAGACAATAGCAGAATATGCTACATAAGCATTAGATGAGTTCAGATCCAATGGTCGGATCTGTTGGTTACGAATCTGCCACTAGGATAGGTAGTGCAATGCGCCCTAGATTCGCCCAGCAGATCGAAAGGCCGGAAGGAAGGAATGCCTTCCGTGCCAATCTCCGCAGAAGGCCAACTTCCTATATGTTTTCTCAAGTGGTTTTAAGCTCAGAGTGTAGGAAAGAAATTAGAAATGCAGAAAGAAATATAAATGTGATTTGCGTTGGGTGGGGAGGATAAGCAGCACAACAACTATCAATCACCACTACTAACAACAACTAAATACATAATACATTACAAAAACTACCAATGTCATTCATTCTATGTATCCTCTAACTATGCATTCCAGGAATACTTAATCATCAAATACCGATATCCAGATAGCAGAATAACAGTAAGCAATAACATAAGCAACATGAGGCAAAAATGCTAAATAAAGGCAGCATAAAGAACAAGAATAGTCAATAGAGCCAAGTGTATCTTGTATTCAGAAGCAAACGTACATCTACAATGGTTCGCTAGCAGTATATCCCCTTTCCACCCCCTTTTACAATGATATGGCGCAGCTATTTATAGCGCAATTTCCCCCTAATTACACTTTCGGGCATAGGATCACAGACCTGACCATAGCTGACAAAAGCGGCAAAAGAGTTGCTGATGTTGACCTCTGCAGATAGGGACTGTACTTGCAGCAAGGTCCACCTGAAAACTTGGCAGCTACGTGGCAGTGCGGTAGATGAAACTTTGAGTCAGCTTGAATGCGGGTAGCTGCGGTAGATGAAACTGAGTCGACCTTAAATGAGGGTAGTTGTGGTATAATAATTTGGCTCACGCCTGCCCTTTCCCCGTCACATCTTCGACTCGAATCCCGAGGCTGGACACTTGTCAAAATTTGATAAGGGATGAATCTGCCTTGAAAGGCGTCTCTCTTTCATGTCCGACTTTGCCCGGAATTGGAGCGCAATTAAACAGCGCAAGGGGGAATCAGCGCAGTTGGGGAGGCCTCCGTGCCTTAGACAATTTTTGGGCTGCTTGCAACATCCTGCCCAAGTGCGCACAAGTAAGAGGGTGCAGCCCGACTTCGTTGCGAAGTCGGGTTGCGCACTCAACACTTAGCTAATTTTGCTTACCGCTCCGACTGCGCACAAAGATGAGAGTGCACCCCGACTTCGCTGCGAAGTCGGGTTGCGCTCTGGTACTTAGAAATTTCAGGATCCGCTGCTTCCCAAGTGCGCACAGAAATGAGAGCGCACCCCGACTTCGCAGCGAAGTAGGGTTGCACTCTTGCACTTAGCCAAATTTCGGTCTTTTTTCGCACTTCGCACAGCGAAGTAGGGTTGTGCTCTTGCACTTAGCCAAATTTCGGTCATTTTCCGCACTTCGCATCCCCGAGTGTGCTCAAACTTAAGGGCGCACCCCGACTTCGCTGCGAAGTCGGGTTGCGCTCTTAGACTTAGAAATTTTAGGGACCTTTTGCTCTTTTTTGGGAAATTGACCGAAGAAAGTACAAGAGGAAAAAGGGGAAATGATGGGAATGAAACTGACAGAAGGGGAGAAAGGGGATAGTGGAGAAAGGGAAAGGAGGAGGGAAGGGAGAGTAGCATACTTACAATAAAAATGAAGACATGGCACCCCGTGCAAAATGTGGCAATAGGATCCTCAGAGCCATCAATCACACCCACCTAACTTTGATTCCGAAAGGCAAGGACATGGAGGACATTGCAGACTTTCGCCCTATTGCTCTCTACAATGTGATCTACAAAATCTTCACCAAGCTGATGGCAAAAAAGCTTACAAAAATCCTCCTAGCAATCATATCTCTTGAACAAGGAGGATTTGTGCAAGATAAATTCTAGATGGTATCATCCTAGCTTAGCAGTCTTTCCACATACTCATCAAGAAAGAGAATAAAGGAATGTTTAAAAAACTTGAACTCTCCAAAGCTTATGACAGGGTCACCTGGGACTTCATGGCCAAAATCGTTGAGAAATTTAGCTTCAAAAGAGAAGGGATTTTGTGGGTGCTGGAATGTGTCTCATAGGCTTCCTTCTTAGTCGTCATCAATGGAGTTCCATCCCAACCTTTCCAAGCCTCCAAGGGGATCAAACAAGGAGACCCTATGTCACGATACATGTTCATTCTTTATGCAGAAGGCTTAGGGAGATGTATCAGATAGAAGAAGGCAACGAACATCATTACAGGAATAAGTATCAGCCCTGGTTTGGATCTTACTCGCATTTTGTGGATGATACCGAAATTTTGGGGGAGGCAACAATTCGGGAAGCAGTTAGCATAAGAAACCTCCTCGATTGCCAAATAAAGGCCACTAGTCAACTCATAAATGACCATAAATCCCAAATTGTTTTCTTCAATGTTCCAAAAAGAGTTTGGGAGAGGATTTCCCAAATCCTAAGATTCCAAGAAGCTTCTCCTCCTCTAGAATACCTAGGAATCCCCATCTTAGGAAGAATT
The DNA here is from genome assembly GCA_028583015.1 of Wollemia nobilis. Taxonomy (NCBI): domain Eukaryota; kingdom Viridiplantae; phylum Streptophyta; class Pinopsida; order Araucariales; family Araucariaceae; genus Wollemia; species Wollemia nobilis. The sequence goes on from JAQPPZ010000030.1 coordinate 3,778,138, forward strand.
TTAAAGGTAAAGTATTTGAGAACAATAAAAGATAGGATATTTTCTAAGCTAAATCACTGAACGAACAAATGGCTAAGTTTTAGAGGTAGAGTTACATTACTAAAATTAGTCCTTCAAGTAATGCCTGTGTACAAATTCTCAGTTTTAGTAGCCCCAATTGGTGTGTTGAAGGACCTCGAAAAAATAATGCGGAGATTCTTATGGTTTGGTGTCAAAGGGAGACAAAAAATGGCTTTGATCAGCTAGAAAAAGTTTGTTGTCCAAAAGAGGATGGAGGTCTTGGAATTCGAGTGGTAGCAACAAACAACAAAGCTCTAACTGGAAAACTCTATTGGAGATGGTTATCCCACCCAGACCAACTCTGGTCCAAGGTTCTCCTAGCAAAATACTCCCATATCACACAAGAGATGACCTTCCCCGACTCCCAGTAACAGGGTAAGGTTCAAAAATCTAGAAAGCATTGAAGAAAGGAGCTCCTATCATTAAGAAGAGATTATTTTGGAGATTTGGAGATGGGAACAAAGCCAGATTTTGGGACAACTCTTTGGAATGCTACCCTCCCATGGATGTCCAATATCCCCACTTAACTGTCCTGAAACTAGCATTCTACGAACATGGTTTGGTCAATGTGAGCCACTAGCTAAAACCATTGAACACCAATCCTTGGGACACCTCCTCTGGCACCCTTCGAAGGAATGGCCATGTGAAGGATAGGAGGCGGAGAAGGCAAAATTGAAGGAAATCTTGACAAGAACTTGGGTGAGGAAAGCAAAACAGGATAAAATAGCTTGGGGTTTTGGCACCCTTGGTTGGATCACATTCACAAAAATCAAATGTGCTTGGGATCTACGTATTGCTTTTTGTTGGTCACGAATCTACCCTAGGAAAGGATTTGGTTTGCTTTACGCGCCCTAGACCCGGCCAACCTTGAAAGGCCAGAAGGAAGGAATGCCTTCCGTGCCAATCTCTAGAGAGGGCTGGCTCCCTTACTATAAACTGGGGTTTTAGATTAAGGAACTGGAAAGAAATTGGGAAATTGCTGAAAGAGAGGAAATAACTGAAAGAAATAGGGAAATATGGCCATAAGCCAGAGGAGTCCAAAGGGGAAGAACAAGCAGCACAATCACTTATCTCTACTTAAACCAACAACAATCAATACCAAGAATGAAACATAAACTAACCCTTAAATTTCCCCTAATATGTATCCTTCAGAATAATTCTAGCTTTCGTTCTTTACCAGACGCTTAAATCCAGATTACAGAGTTACAACAATCACATAAAGAAATGAGATTAACAGAAATAGTAGTATAAGGCATCATACACAGAAGAAATCCGGAATTAGAGCCAAAAATCCTTAGTATTATAGCAGAGCTTAAGTACAGTAGTTCTCTAGCAGAACGTTCCCCCCTTTATTACATTGTATCAACTAGTTTTTATAGAGGATTTCACCTCTGTAATATTAATGTCAAACCCTAAAATCGCTGGGGCAGCTGAGATTTGACCCTTGTCAGGCAACGATGCATTTATGGAGCGTGGCTCACTCGTATCAGCAGTTATGAGGCGTGGCTTCGGACAGATTTCACCACTGGGAGTGCTTGTCTCATTACTGCGGTTGGTGAAGTTCATTCTCGGAGGATTCTCCGGACATGACAGCGCCGCCTTGATGGGATGGGCAGGAGACCAGTTTTCATCTACCGCTCCCTACCTCTAGAAATGTGCCCTTCGGATGCAGCCTTGGTGCTAAAAATGCTTCGAGGAGGTTTCGGCAGAAATCGGACCAAAACTGCAACCCATAAGTCTCAGAATGGAGTTTCACTTAGGCTGCGGTAGGGGGGTTTCGCTCAAACTAGGCCTGAAATGGGCTTTCGCTGGAGCTAAGGCTCGAACGGAGGTTTCACCCAAGCTATGGCCCGAAAAGGGCTTTCGCTCAATTGAGGAGCGAAAATAAGTTTTGACTGCCATCTTTGCCTTAGCCGATTTCCCTTGCTGAAAGTAGTGCCTGGAAGGAGCTTTTGCCCGAGTTAAGTCCGAAGGGGACTTTCGCTCAAATTGGGGCCCGAAAGGGAGGTTAGGTAACTTCGTGAGCGAAAGGAGTTTTGACCGCACTGACCTTCCTGAACTTTCGCCCAAGCTATGAGCCGAAAAGGGCTTTCGCTCAGGCAGTGGGCGAAGCTAGACTTCGCTGATTTTGCCTTAGCCAATTTTTGCCGAAAGCATAATGAGGTTTCGCCCTAGTCAAGTTTGAAAGGAGGTTTCACTCAATTTGGGGCCCGAAAAGAGGGGAGTTGGCAGCTTCGCGAGCAAAAGAAGGCTTGACTGCGTTGATTTTTACCTTAGCCACTCTTTGCTCGAAATGGGTTTTCGCTCCAGGCATGGTCCGAAGCTAGACTTCGCTGATTTCAAGGGCCATAACACCCTGTACACGCCTCAGCCGATTTTCATGCGCCTTAACCATGAGGTGAGCTTTCGCTCTTGCACTTGAGCGAAGCTGCCTTTCGCTTCTCTTCTGAGCGAAGCCGTCTTTTAGCCCCTGTTTCGTGAGCAATATCGCCTTGATGGATTGTGCTCTAAAATGTGGGTGAAAGAGAACTACTTCAAAATACTGGCTGGGCCCTGGCTTCTGAGAAGAGTAACAAAGAAAACTGTCCTAGAGAAAGCGAATTCAAACAAAAAAGTATTGCAGCAACAGCAACTCAAAATTTTATATCCCTTACACAAAATGTGGCAAAATTGTCAACATTCCTGGCGGCTCGCGGGGTATTGAGCTTGCCTCAATGCAAGGACCCCAGGCCTTATCCATTGGGCTTGGAGCCATCATCATCGGTCTCCTCCTCTGACTGTCTGCTGCTAACTAAGGGCTCTTCTTCCAACCTATCTCCTTCCTCTTCTTCTTCATTTTGATCTTGATTTCCGTCCCCCTCTTCATTATCAGACTCTTAATTTCCGTCCCCTTCTTCATTATCAGGTTCTTGATCTTGCTTCGGGGGAGCGAGGCGTTCCCGGATGCGCTCATAGGTGGTTTGAACCTGGGTCCAGGCCTCTTCTTGGAAAGGCTTACGATCGTGGAGCTCTTTCACCAGATATTTGAAGCTTTCGATCTGGTGGATATCAACATAGTTAACCCTCTGGCTAAGATTGACTAGGTAGGCTTCAATATGACAAAACCTGGCTATCAATTGAATCACTTGCATCTCTAGGATGGGATCTGCCCAATTGTCAATCTCGGTAGTATCTTCCTCGAAAGCAGTCCATGTTGGCGTTAGCTCGTCTTTGGGTAGAAGGTTTCCGTCATCATCCGTGAAGTTGGGTTAGCCGAGGTGTGTGAGGGTTTGAAAATATGACAGGGAGGTGTTCTTTTCTTTCTTGAAGGCGTCTAACAGTATCCTGGCCTTCCTGACTCTTTTCAGCTTAGCGAAGAAAGCTCGAAGAGTCGATCTTGCAATGGCCCATTCCCGAGCAGTTCAGGTCATCGGGGGAACCTCAAGGTCCATGCGCTCATAGGTTTGCACTTCTATCGCTAGATTGAGCTAGCGCTCCACGTCACGCTCGACCTCCTCCACAACAGGTCTGCCTTGAGAAGCTGCTTGCTTGGCTTCCCAAACGAACATGAGGACAGCCAAAGCCTTCGAAGCTCTAGGCCTGAAATTTTTCAACAAATGAGAGCGGATCTCCTTAAGTTGGTCTCTTGAGAAGACCTCCATCTGCACTTCTCGCTCTGTGGACTGTTCCTGCAATTCCTGGACTTGGGCATCCAACTTCTTTGCCCTGTCTTCCGCTTCCTCATATGTTTTGAGGTGGCGCTCAACTGCGCTCTTGTGCTCGCTAACCTCCTGCTCCAAGGCGGTCACACGCTACCGCAATTGCTCTGTTTCAGCTTGCGCGTCCTCCAGTTGGGCCTTGCTTCGCGCTAGGGTTTCCTCCAGCTTCATGTTTTTGTTTTCTGCCGCGAAGCAGCGTTCCTTGATGTGCTCTCCATGCAGGTAGATCGAGCCCATATTAACCTGGATAGTCCTCATCTCTCCTGCCACGTCAATTGTCTTCAGGTCCTTGATGGTACGTTGATAGGAGTAGTCTGAGGGCGTCATTTCCTAGAGGTGGGCCCCCTCTTAGGGCTTCTGCGGTAGACGAAGGATTGGGGGGCGATGATGGGCCCTGGCTGTCGACGCCTGGTTTGAGTGATGTAGAGGCTGTAAATGCATTAGTAATCGAAGCGTAGGTACCAAACGCTTAATGGACAAGCTGGGAAGATGCAGGGAGTTGGATCTCTTCTACTAATGGCTGGGAGACCAAGAGAGGAATAGTTGACAAGGATTCGTTGCCCAAAGGCAGGGCGGATACTATGGCTTCATTACCCAAAGTTACTGCATCTAGAGGCCCAGAAGAGGGGAGAGGGGAGAAAGAGTGCATACCTGCATGCTCTATGGTGAGAGCTGTTGTGGTAAAGTGCTGCGTATTGGGGCTCTGGCTTGTCCTCCCTTCCTCTTCGCCTGGAGTATCTGCCTCCATGTCAACAATTTCTATTTCCTTTTGTAGCGTAGTGGTGTCTGCGGCAACAGGAACCTCAGGAGGATTTTTTCCGAATGAATGTGCTGGTATGGTTCGAGGCTTCTTCACCTTTGGGGGCGGCATCTGTGTTACACTAGCTGGCCTCTTCATCGGCTTACCCTGCTCCTTAGCCGGTGACTGTGGGTTCTTCTTAGCAATATGGTTGGATTCTGCACCTTGTCCAGCCGGTTGCTTCTGTTGCTTAGATACATCCTCTACTCTCCCAGGGCTCTGAGTGCTCCGAGGCACAATGTTTGCGAATAGGACTGGCTGGTAAGTGTTGCAGTTCTCATCATAGATTTTGGAGAATTGGGTGTCAATCACGAGGGATCCATCAGATATTTCTTTTTTGTTGTGGACCCTCATGACCCACCAGTTTGCAATCTTTTCTTCGGACCAACCCTTAAATTTATTCTCCATTTTTATGAAGAAATCGGAATTAGGGTCGTGCGTCAGGTTCTGCGATGGGTTGTACTTTGCCTCTATGTTGTAAAAATTGTGCCACGGCGGGAGAGACTGCATCCTCTCTATGTGCCACTCGAGATCACGCCTTGATGGGTTGTTGCGCTGCTTTACAATCTCCGGGCGAGGGCAGCTATGGAAGGTTTTTGCCCTAATGAAGTTTCTGAATAAGTTCAGGGGGTCATACTTCGAACGTTGAGGAAGTTCGATCAATCCAAATTCCTTGAGCATTGCTGCGAGGAATTCGTTTTGCCCGGTGACAAAGACCTCAATGTCGCCCCACTTGAAAGGGAAGTCGCACGTGTGCGGCCATCTCCTCCCATGGCCATAGGCATCATCCGTGTAGTCGCTCTGCCGAGCGACCTCTAGAGCGAACAGATACTCGGTGGTGTAATATGGCAACAAAAAGGGTTTGCCAGTAAACCCGAAGATTCTGATTATGAAACCCTACGTGAATTGGAAAACGTCGCCTTGTTCGCGTTGCACCACATTGTCTCATTGCTCGAGGAACGCGGTGGCAAGTGCCACAGATAAGTTCCAGTGCAGGGCCAAGGAACACTTGGTTGAAAATGTAGTAGGACTCTTTCTTTGACAGAACCTGAGTCCACTGATATACTGGCAACCTTTTTCCCTCCTTGTCGGTGCGATTGGTGGCAATGAAGGTGAACTTGCTATGCATGTGATAAAAGAACAGCCATGCCAGGAAGGAACAGGACCTGAAAGACAGATCCTTCCCTTTCTTTAGGTCGGTCAACCGGGTATGCAGAATGCGAGCCACCTAGTCTGCCCAGTCAAAGAACACGGGCTTCGTCTTTGGCCCCATGGCGTCATGAGAGTAGAACTCCCCGTGCGAAATGCATTCTGCGAGAGCGACCTGCCACGGGTACACCGTTGCGTCAGTGGAGAGCCCAACCACCCATGCCAGTATTGAGTAGATGTCTAGGTATTTGAAATGCCTCAGAGACATGGGCATCTCTGGCCATTGTTCAGGTGCTAGTTTCTTTCTTAGCTGGGACTCCGTGAACAGCCGCATGTGGAGTAGGCTGGTACTTGTTGTTCTGCTCGTTGGTGTTGATCATTCTGACAGTGTAATCTGTAGGCGGTATTTGCCCGGGAGCAAAGGCGTCCTGGATGCTGTCGGCGAAAATTGAAAATAACTTATTCCCTCTGGCATCCCGAACTTGTTTGGTCTGTGGGTTATAGAACCTGGCGATAGCACACACCAGTTTCGGGCAGTTATGCACAGGAGTGCACAAAAACCAATACAAGTGGGAGTAATATGCGACAATCCTTTTACTCTCGGAAGAAACCTTCGCCAACATTTCGTCAATAGTCTGACTCAATTGTTCAACGCCTTTGTTGGTGAGGACGCCATCTCTCATTCTTCCCAACTGGTCAGTGGGCGGAGGGATTTCTTCTTCTGATTCCTCCTTTTTCTGCTTATTTGTGCTCTCTGGTTTCTCTGAACCTCCATCCTTGGGCGCCTTCGACTTCTTGTCGCCACCTTTCTTGCCCATTATGACCAACAGAAGCACACAGGCGTATTGGCAATTACTGGCAGTTAATTTCACCCAGGGCTTCTAGCACAGTGCGGAGCAATTTTCAGAAGACTAAGTGAGTTTCTGTCTTGGAGCGTCGGTCTTCTTATGGGCGTGGGCTTGAACCACCTCATTAATGGCGCACGCAGGGAGTAAATGCCTAGAGGGAAAGTGGGTGGAGACTAGCGCCTCGTGCTTCTCCCAAGGTTAGAAGCTTCCGTGGGCTGCAATCTTCCTTGGAAATCCCAATTCATCGCTTTCCGTCCTCCAAGGCGCTATCTTTCATTCTAACGACCCACTTTGGGATGCGCACTGTCACTTCCACTTAGAAACGCGTGCCTTGGGTTTTAAAGGAGCGCCACCTTCCTTTGCGTGCTCCAATGTTTGCTTTGTTCAACGGCTCATAGGGGAGGGTTTTCGCCCAAACCTTGAGCGAAACCTCCTTTCGATCACCAAGGTGCCCGAAATGGGCTTTCGCGCTACCCCTTTCGGAGTTAACGAAAGATTCACCAAAACGTGTCGTAATTGGGATCCTTTAACCCTCCCTTTCGCTCTAAGTATAGGCGAACCCCTTCTTCGCTCTAAAACATGCTCGAAACCTGCTTTCGCCTTGGAAACGGGCGAAGCGTTGACTTCCTTTGAAAACGAACAAGCCCTCCCTTTCGCCCCTAGGACGAGCGAAATTCATCTTCGGGGCGCTGCCTTAGCGAAACCCCTTTTTCGGCCGAGGGTAAAGCGACACTTAGCCTTTTGACGCCTGAAAGGTAGAATTTCCCGTCAAAGGCGAAGGGGGCCTCTTTTCTTGATTTTAAGGGGAGGGTTTCGCTCCTGGGAAGGGCGAACCTTGGCTTCGCTCCAAAAAATGAGCGAAACCATATTTTTCTAAAAAATGCGCTCTTCTAGAGAAAAAACTTGACGCTTTCCCTAACGCTTTGGCTTAAGCCTCAACTGTGTCTAGGTCCAGGATGGACCGCCTGGAGACGCGAGAAAAATAAGAGCGCATGGCACACAAAAATGCTCCATTATGGAGTGCAATCGCTCGCTGAAAACATAAACATATATACATACGAAAACAAAAATAACAGCAAAAGTAAACTTATGTACACAGTTTTGAAACCTCTGATGCTCCTTACTGGTGGTAATCCTTCAGGTGAAGGCCATTGACGGGTACAGGCAGAATACGACCCTCCATGTCCTGTAGGATGAAAGAGTTCACCTGATTAACGCGGGAAATCTGAAACGGGCCACCAGTACACTTGGTTTGATGTGCTTGCCTCTTCATAGTTTAAAAAAACCGCATTCCTTCTGGGGGGCCTAACAGTCGGGGCTGCTTGATCTCTTGTGATCGTCGGAGGAGGAAATCTTCTCAGCTGGAATTCTTGTTGAGCCTGCTTCCTTTTGACAACAACAATCTCATTCGACATCGTCCTCATGGCGGAATTGATAGACTGCACCTCTTTCAAAATCTTTGCTTGTGGGTCAATGCTCGCAGGAGCTGGTAATGGTAACGTCGCCATGGGTGGGGGCAATGCCGGATATTGTGGAGGTGCAGGAAGCTGTGGAATTGTGGAAATGTCGGCGCAGGGCCAGGATTCCATGATGGAATCGGGTACATGGAAGGTGCAGGCAAGGACTGAGCGGCCGCATTGGGGTACTAATACTGAGGCAAATCGGGGAATATTGGCATTGTCGGCTTTGGTGGGAATTTGCCGATGGCAATTAAGTCAGCCTCTGCCTTCTGCGCCTGCGTTTACAAGTCCGGGAAGGTATCGACATTGGAATACGTGATGTTCATGCTATTGTCTGAGTGGAAAGCTCTGAGGAAATAAAACGCTGCTTTCTCCGGAGTTGGCCGAAGGCCATCGTAACCTCTCTGCCAGGTCCAAGCAAACCTAACGTTGAAATCAGCAACTTCCTCCTACGGGTGTCTCTGGATAGTTGTGAACTGGTGCAGCAGGGAGAACGGGTCGGCTGATTTGTGGAATCCTCTGATTAACCGTTCTGCCAGTTGGTCCCAATAGGTGATGGTACCGGACAACAACGATCGGTACCAGTAGATTTTTCCTCTTAGGGAAAAGACCAGCAATCTCACCATAATATTCTCTTCAGCAATGCCATGGATGGTAGCCAGAGCAGCGACATCTTGAACATGCTCGTGAGTCGTCTTCCCAGTACCATCGTACGTGGGAATGGCTTTTAGCGCTGCAGCTGGGATCTGATCTTGTGCCACCAAATTCAATGGTCCTAAATGATTCCAGGTCGGGAACTGTCTAGGCGGAGCTTGCTACACCATGTGTGCCTACGGATTAGGAGGGTTCGGCTGTAATGGCGGCGGCAACGGATGGTTCAGTTGAACCGAAACATTCGGAACACCCGGAGCACTTGGTGGAACCGAAATGTCCTGATTGTTCGGAGAATTTGGAGGATTCGAGGGCCAGCTAGTCATTGTGCTGTCTAGAGTTGGAGTTTTCGCAACTACTTCCTACGAAGAGGTCTCGTCTGGCGAAATATTTGGCCTGACCACCCTAGGATGCTCTCCTAGAGTGTTGATATCAAGCTCGAAGAACTCGACTTCTCCTATGTTTCTAACTCTCCATCTCGTGTGCATGAAGGCGGGCCTTTAAGATGGTCTTCGAGCTCTGGAGGTGTCTGAGCTCAGTAGAGTTGCCAGATGTTCAGATTTGACAGTTCTGAGATGAACATCATTTCTCAATATTGCTTTAACGTGGAATGTTTGGGTCCCACCGGGCGTGCCAGAAAAACTGTCGGTCACGAATCTGCCCTAGGAAAGGATTTGGTTTGCTTTACATGCCCTAGACCCGACCAACCTTGAAAGGCCAGAAGGAAGGAATCCCTTCCGTGCTAATCTCCAGAGAGGGCTGGCTCCCTTACTACTCTAAACTGGGGTTTTAGATTAAAGAACTGGAAAGAAATTGGGAAATTGTTGAAAGAGAGGAAATAACTGAAAGAAATAGGGAAATATGGCCATAAGCCAGAGGAGTCCAAAGGGGAAGAACAAGCAGCACAATCACCGATTTCTACTTAAACCAACAACAATCAATACCAAGAATGAAACATAAATTAACCCTTAAATTTCCCCTAATATGTATCCTTTAGAATAATTCCAGCTTTCATTCTTTACCAGACGCTTAAATCCATATTACAAAATTACAACAATCACATAAAGAAACGAGATTAACAGAAATAGCAGTAGAAGGCATCATACACAGAAGAAATCTGGAATCAGAGCCAAAAATCCTTAGTATTATAGCAGAGCTTAAGTACAGTAGTTCTCTAGCAGAACGTTCCCCCCTTGATTACATTGTATTCAACTAGATTTTATAGAGGATTTCACCTCTGTAATATTAATGTCAAACCCTAAAATCGCTGGGGCAGCTGAGATTTGACCCTTGTCAGGCAACGACGCATTTATGGAGCGTGGCTCACTCGTATTAGCAGTTATGAGGCATGGCTTCAGATAGATTTCATCGTTGGGAATGCTTGTCTCATTACTGCAGTTGGTGAAGTTCGTCCTCAGAGGATTCTTCGGACCTGACAGTGCCGCCTTGATGGTATGGGCAGGAGACCAGAACTTGTGCGCCATGAAGCCGCCTTAAATTTTCATCTACCGCTCCCTACCTCTGGAAACGTGCCCTTCGGATGCAGCCTTGGAGCTAAAAATGCTTCGAAGAGGTTTCGTCGGAAATCGGACCAAAAATGCAGCCCATAAGTCTCGGAATGGAGTTTCGCTTAGGGTGCGGCAGGGGGGTTTCGCTCAAACTGGACTCGAAATGGGCTTTCGCTGGAGCTAAGGCTCGATTGGAGGTTTTGCCCAAGCTACGGCCCGAAAAGGGCTTTCGCATGAGGAGCGAAAATAAGTTTTGACTGCCGTCTTTGCCTTAGCCAATTTCCCGTGCTGAAAGCAGTGCCTAGAAGGAGCTTTCGCTCAAGTTAAGTCCGAAAGGGGACTTTCACTCAAATTGGGGCCCAAAAGGGAGGTTAGGTAACTTCGTGAGCGAAAGGAGTTTTCACCGCGCTGACCTTCTTGAGCTTTCGCCCAAGCTACAGCCCGAAAAGGGCTTTCGCTCAGGCAGTGGGCAAAGCTAGACTTCGCTGATTTTGACTTAGCCAATTTTTTCCGAGAGCAGCATGAGGTTTTTCTCTAGTCGAGTCTGAAAGGAGGTTTCACTCAATTTGGGGCCCGAAAAGGGGGGAGTCGGCAACTTCACGAGCGAAAGAAGGCTTGACTGCGTTGAATTTTACCTTAGCCACTCTTTGCTCGAAATGGGTTTTCGCTCCAGGCATGGTCCGAAGCTAGACTTCGTTGATTTCAAGGGCGAAAACACCCTGTACACGCCTTAGCCGATTTTCATGCACCTTAACCATGAGGTGAGCTTTCGCTCCTGCATTTGAGCGAAGCTGCCTTTTGCCTCTCTTCTGAGCGAAGCTGTCTTTTAGCCCCTATTTCGTGAGCGATATTGCCTTGAACTTGGATTGTGCTCTAAAAGGTGGGCGAAAGAGAACTACTTCAAAAGACTGGTTGGGCCCTGGCTTCTAAGAAGAGTAACAGAGAAAACTGTCCTGGAGAAAGCGAATTCAGACAAAAAAGTATTGCAGCAGCAGCAACTCAAAATTTTATATCCCTTAGACAAAATGTGGCAAAATTGTCAACAATTCTCCTCCTCCTAAGCTTGTAGTTTTCCTTCAGCAATCTGTTCACCTTCTTTTCTTTCTGTGTAAAACACTCTTGACCTTCTCCTTTTATCCTTGAAAAGGTAACCCTAATCTCTCTAACCCTAAGATTAGATCTCATCTCATCTTGAGATGTATGGTTAAAAATAGAAAATCACTTAAGTGAATTACAAAATAGAATCACTTAAGTGAATTAAAATAGAAAATCACTTAAAGTGAATTTCAAAATAACATCACTTAAGTGAATAACAAAATAGAATCACTTAAGTGAACTTAAAAATAGAAAATCACTTAAGTGAATTTCAAAATAGAATTCGAAATGTCTCGAACCACTTCTAGCACGTTCATACTGAAGCCTGTGCAAGAAGTTCCTGTCCGAGCTACATTTCTCAACACTCCCTCTTAGCGAGGAAGGAATTCTGCACCAATCCAAGTTTGTCTCTCAATGCTTCAAACTTCCCTTTCACTAAGGGCTTGGTCAGAATATCAGCTACCTGCTGATCTCGTGGGAATATACTGGAGCTTTACGGCTCCCTTCCGAATCCTATCTCGTATGAAGTGATATTTGATGTCTATGTGTTTGGACTTGTCATGAAATACTGGATTCTCGGAGAGTTTGATACAACTCACCGTGGGATCCAACTCCTGATCAATCAATACTGTAAGCAACTTGCGAAGCCAGATGGCCTCACAACTAGCAATACTGGCTGCCATGTATTCGGCCTCTGTTGAGCTAAGTGCCACAGAAGTCTGCTTCTTGCTGAACCAAGATATCATGCCTGATCCCAAGCTAAAGCAACACCCTGAGGTGCTCTTCCTGTCTGCTACATTGCCTGCCCAATCTGAGTATGTATACCCTTGCAACCTCACTTCACCATCTCCAAGATATCTCAAACTATACTCCACCGTGCCTCTCAAGTATCTGAGCACATGTTTTGTTGCTACCCAATGCTCCTGCCTTGGCTCCACCATGAACTGACTCAAGGTGTTCACTGCAAAACATATATCTGGTCTAGTGTTGACCAAATACATCAAGGATCCTATCAACTGCCTGTACAACGTAGGGTCCACCAATTCTGAATCTGAAGTTGTCACCTTCTTCAGATTAGTGATCATGGGTGTGGCCATAGGTTTGCAGTCCTCCATCCGAAACCTCTTCAGGATCTCAACTGCATACTTACCCTCGCCCAAGGAATATCTCCCCGGTCTCTCGCCAAACCTCCAAACCCAAGAAGTAATGCATCATGCCAATGTCCTTCATCTCAAACTCAGCTGCCATATCTGCTTTGCACCCTGCAATGAGCTTCTTTGCACTTGTAAGAAACAAGTCATCTACATATAGCACCAAAATGAGTAGATCAGTCCCAACAAATATGTAATATAGATTAGGATCTGCATCACTTTTGGCGAAGCCCACACTCGGCAAGTATCCATCTATCCTGGAATACCATGCTCTCGTGCCTCGTTTGAGTCCATATAAGGCTTTCTTCAGCCTACAAACATGGGACTCCTTCCCATTTACCTCAAAGCCCCGAGGCTGCTCTATGTACACTTCTTCCTCAATGATCCCATTAAGGAAAGTTGTCTTCACATCCATTTGATGAATCCGCCATCCCATAGATGAAGCTAAAGACATAACCGCTCTAATGGAAGTGTATCTGGCGACCGGAGCAAAAGTCTCCTCATAGTCCACTCCCTCTTTCTGGGAGAACCCTCTCGCCACAAACCTTGCCTTGAACTTCTCGATGCTGCCATCTGCAACATGCTTAATTTTGTAGAGCCACCTGGAACTCACAACTGACTTCCCTCCGGTCTTGGCACTATGTCCCAAACATCATTCTTCATGATGGAGGTGTACTCCACCATGGCATCCCGCCAAACCTGCTGGTCTGTTGCCTCCTGAAAACTGGAAGGCTCTGAATTTATGATGTTACTCATCAATGCCATGTAGTTTGAAAACTTCCTTGGAGGTCTGCTCTCCCTAATCATGCTCCTAGGAGCCTCAACATACTCCTCGAGCATCCCTCAATGTCTCGTGTAAGCCATCGAGGTCTCCTGATAGAACCGGAAGGGGCTAATGTCTCCCCTCCTCACCCGAAGGTTGTTGTCCCGAACTCGGAAACCACCGGTGTCTTTGGTGACCCTGGGTTAACCTTCGGAGCTTCCCGCTCCTCATTCTCTATCACTGGAATAGGCTCATGGGACTTCCTGGATGCAACGTCCTCCTCAAACTTTACATCCCTGCTCACTACTGTCTTCCTCTTCTCTGGAATATAAACCCTGTAAGCTTTTGAAGTCTCACTGTAACCTACAAATAAACCCTTCCTACCGGAGGGCTCCAACTTGGTCCTCTTCTCTACCGGAACATGGATATAAACCGGACATCCAAAGATGCGGAAATGACTCACCTCTGGCTTCACACCAATGAATGCCTCCTTCGGTGTCTTGTCCTCCAAGATCCCGTGAGGACACCCGCTCTAGATGTAGACTGCTGTGTTGCATGCTTCTGCCCAAAGAAACATCGGCAAGCCCCGGTCATGAATCATGGCCCTAGCAGCCCCTATGATGGATCGATTCTTTCGCTCCGCAACCCCATTCTCGCTGTGGGTTGTATGGAACAGTCAGCTCCCTCTTGATTCCCGCCTGCTTGCAAAAACCATCGAACTCCTTGGAGGTATATTCACCCCCATTGTCTGATCTCAAGACCTTGATCTTCTTCTCTGTCTGGTTCTCAACTAGAGCTTTGAACTCCCGAAACCTGCTAAAGACTTCATCCTTGGTCTTTAAGAAGTAGATCCATGTCTTGCGAGAGAAATCATCAATAAAGGAAACATAGTACATGCTACCTGAAATTGATGCTACTGACATCGGTCCACAAACATCCGAATGTACTAGATCTAGTATCTCCTTAGACCTATGCTCGCTGTTTGGGAAAACAACCTTGGCATGCTTGCCAAGCGTGCACCCTCTGCATACTCCCTGTTGCTCAATGCTGAACTCTGGAAGACCTGTGACTATCTCCTCTCGAATAGGCAACGCTCTATGATGCAAGTGCCCCATCCTCTTGTGCGACAACTCACACAAGTTGTTACTGCTATGAACTAGGGCTCGAACAGGTTCACCCCTGCAACCCGTATAGACCGCCTTCCCTAACCCCTATCACTTGTGTTGTTTTTGGGCTAGATTCTTTGGTCTAATAAGGACATGCTGGTTCTTGAACTCCACTGCATAACCCTTATCCTCCATAACCGAAACTGAAAGCAAGTTCTTCCTGAGACCTGGAACAAACAAAACATCATCAAAGTCTAAAGAGTTCCCTGACTGGAGTCGAAAAGGAATGGTACCAATTCCTTCAACTGGATATTTGGTATCATCACCAAGCTCAACCTGAACCCCTGAGTCCTGCTCTTGTAGACTGGTAAAACACTGTCGGGCTGATGTCATGTGCCGAGATGCCCCACTATCCACATACCAAGCATCCCTTGGAACCGTGCTGGTAGAAAGGCAAGAGACCAACGAGAAATCCTTCTCGAATTTGGCAGCAAACTCGCTCATCTGAGTTTCTGCAGAGGCTGCTACCTGCGTCTCTCGTCGCTTCCCATTGCCCTTCTTGTCTGGACACCGTGATGCATAATGGTCGTGCTTATGACAAATGAAGCACTTGATCTTGCTCAAGTCCTTCTTCCCCGACTGTGAGGTTGACTCCTCACTCTTTACCTTACCCTTGTTGGGTCCTTTACCTTTGCCCTTCTTGGTTTGCCCAAAGAGAGCTAGGTTATCGTCACCACCTTTCTTGCTGGCCTTTGACTCCATCCGAGTCTCCTCCCGGATGAAATCATCCCACAGTTTCTCAAAGGTGGGAAGGTGCTCACGAGCACATATGCCTTTGACAAATGGTTCCCATGAAGCTGAGAAACCATTAAGTGCCACGTTCACCAACTCGTGTCTTCAACCATCTCCCCAACTCGCTGCCGTTGATCACGAATCTGCGTGATCTTCATCAGTAACTAGTAACGGTGTCAGATCTGGTCATCTCCATAGATCTGAGTTTGTTCCGCAATATCATCTTCCTGTTTATGTTCTCGCTCTGGTAGAGGCTAACCAGGGCATCGAACATCTCCTTTGCCTTAGTCTTCTCGGATATGTGAGGAATCAAGTGATCCTTCACTGCATCCAAGATCATCCGCTTGGCCTTCACTTCCTTCTTTCTGTGAGCTGCCAATTGTTGCGGATCTGTAGGCAGAGTCACAACATCCTTGACAATATCCCAGAGATCATTCTCTTCCAATAAGAACATTACCCTAACTTTCCAGGGCAAGAAATTGGAGGCACCTTCCAATCTATCCTCAAATCTGAGGCTAGCTGCTGCCATCTCTGAGATCTACTGCACAAACTTTCAGATCTGATATGAATGACTCAAAAAACTGTCCTGCAAATAAGCTTAGTCCTTCAAGCAAAAAATATGAAACCCTCTAACTGCTGTTTTTTTTTAATATCCAGCAGTGATCTACTGCTGTAAACCCTTGAGGATCTCAATCACAGAACCTAGCTCTGATACCATGTAAATTTTCCTAACCCTAGATAACTGCTGCCCTATATTTCTAAATAAAATCAGATCTGAGATGAATTTATTTTAAACATACAACAGTCACACAGATGGCTGGAAAAATAAACAGAATGAACAACGGAATTAAATATATTTTTGAACCTAAAATATTATAAATAAAGGAGGCTACAACTACAGTAGGACACCCTGCTCTCTTGCTGCCTTTTTGGCCAGCAATTTCACTGTTCTTCTCCTCCTATAGCCTTGCAGTTTTCCTTCAGCAATCTGTTCTCCTTCTCTTCTTTCTGTGTGTAAAACACTCTTGACCTTCTCCTTTTATCCTTGAAAAAGGTAACCCTAATCTCTCTAACCCTAAGATTAGATCTCATCTCATCTTGAGATGTATGGTTAAAAATAGAAAATCACTTAAGTGAATTACAAAATAGAATCACTTAAGTGAATTTCAAAATAGAAAATCACTTAAGTGAATTTCAAAATAGAATCACTTAAGTGAATTACAAAATAGAATCACTTAAGTGAACTTAAAAATAGAAAATCACTTAAGTGAATTTCAAAATAGAATTAGAAATGTCTCGAACCACTTCTAGCACGTTCATACTGAAGCTCGTGCAAGAAGTTCCTGTCCGAGCTACATTTCTCAACAGAAAGTCCATACTCTATTCCTTAGTGTTCAAACTCTTCCAAAATCCATCAGTACTAACAAGTTTGCAAGCCAAATGAGCTTGATTGAATCATTTTGACGCTGATTGAGTCTCTTTAGTGTCTTTTTCTTTTTTGTTTAGTCATCGCAAGTTTTTATAGCAAATTGTGCCCTAAGTTGGAGTCCGAGTTAACAAAAAAAAAAAAGAGGAAAAAAAGAGCTTGTCGAGTTCAAGACTCAACACTATGCTCTGTTCTATAATTCATTGCGATGACCTCATCATTATTGCATAACTTGAATTCCTCTTCAAAGGATTCCTACAACTCTTCCTTGGTTTGGTACTTGCCTTTTTGCTATTTCACATATGAGTCTACTATGGTTCCATGCAATGTTGCAAGGAACAATCTTCTCTATTCTCTTCATTTATCTCCCCATTGACCTTCCAAATCATAATGGAGGTTTTCCAATATCTAATTGCATCTTCTATTTACCGACCATGAAACATGCAACATTTATGTATCACTCCAACACGGATCATTGTTCCAACTAATTGATTCAAATGATTAGGCATAGGCAATGGCCACTTCCACATTGAGATTTTGTCAGGTGGATAGTTAGATGCACAAAACTATAGTTGCACCCATGTTGGACTCTTGTTTCCCACAAGTGTCCCACCGTGCAATTGCACCAATTCTAGCCTCTCGTCAAATGCATTGTTGGGTGCACCAACCTATAGTTACTCCTTTGGCAAACTATTGTCAAGCACATTGTTATATACACAAACCAGCAATAACTCTCATGTCAAACTTCCATCTTGTGCATTGTTAGAGATGCCAACTTGCAATTACTGCAATGCTAGACTGCCATCTGATGCACCATTCAACTCACAACCCGTGTTAATTGAGTCTAAGAGTATGAACATTTATAGCAGAATCAGGTTTTCTCTATTGTCAAAGTCATTGCCACTTGGCCCTTTGTCGATGTCAATGACGTTACTTTTTGCTTTAGGCTGCCATCTTCCCCTCTTGAAGAGGAGTATTCTAGTCATGCACAGAGAGATAGAAGGCAACATACTACAATATAATTCCATTATATATAAATAATGCAACACAATGAAAAGAACTCATAGATACATGTAAATATGTTACACCCACATCATGTATTGTTCATACTACAATCATTTGCAATACATCATGGTTTGGTCAAACATAAAACTTATTGGCCTCCATATCAACAACGAACATGCTTCAACCAAGATAAATGATAAATATAAGATCATCACAGGAATTGATATGTGGTTGACAACTGCCCACCTGTCACCTAACTACCTATATAAATGAAATATTACCCCAAAACTTATGACATGGTATTTATTACAAACACATGTTGTCACTACCATATATGCGACAACATTGTGACAATAATCATAAAACACATTCAACAAACTCTATTTACATGAAAATGACTCAATGTAACTTACTGTTGCATTGGTTGTTGTGGCTCCACTGCGTGGCACATGCTATAGCATGGCTCAATGCTAACTCGTTTATGTCAACTTGTTTGCCTCTAAGTGTGCTAACATTGATTGGTATAGACGGCTTTGATTTTTGGCTTGGTTTGTTAGGGTTTGGCAGTTTGCCCACTTTCTCCACATATGCTACTCCCCTAGACTTTCCATCCATTTTTTAAAAGTCTTTGCAACCTTGGATATTATGCATGTATCACTTGGCAAGATTCGAACTTGAGTCTCCTCCTTGAAAGTTGATGAATTTAACTGGTTGAGCTAATGCCATTTGATTTTTTTAAGGTTCACCCATGAGATTCGAACCTTATTTAATGGTGTGAAACTATTCACTCCCAACCATTTGTTCTACAGCCTATGGTAAATAGAAATTTGTATTTTACTTTTTTTCAAGCTATTTAAAAGCACAAGAAAATACTCCCACTCTTCTGTGCACAAAATTTTTCTACATTTTTGAAGGACTCTTCTTTTACATTATGGAATTCATTTAATTAACAAGTTTGCATTGAAGTCTAATGCATTGTTTTATTGAAATCTAATCTTTATGACAGTCTTCGCCTCTTATCCTGTACTAGATTTAATTCATTTAAGCTTCAGACAAGTGATTGAGGTCTCTAGATCTGGTCACCTCAAGGGTCATCATCTTATACCCTTAGTAGAATTCTCGTGGCCTCTTAATCTCTTCAGATCTCTTCACTTTAAGGTTCTTCATCCTTTACTCTTACTAGATATCACTTTCATGGCCCCTATATCTAGTTGCATCAAGGGTCTCTTTTATATTTACTAGATCTGGCGTTTATATCCTTTAAAACTAGTCAACTCAAGGATCAATGAAACTTCTATTTTTACTAGGTTCTCACAATTTTTACTTTTATATGTGGTCATTTCAAAGGTCCTTATCCTTTACTAAATCTTACATTTATTTTCTCTAAATCTAGTCATTTCAGGGCTTTTCATCTTTTACCTTTACTGGATCCAACCTTAAATATAATATCTTAATCTTCTCCTCTATCTACAGAACTTAATATTCAGATTCACGAAGTTCAACATTGGAATCTTATCAAGTCTCTTATTTTCTACTTGATCTACTACATTTAAGCTTCATATTTGCAGAGTTCAGAATTTGAATTTTTGTACAGGGATTAGTCTGAGATCAAATTGGCATCTCAGCCCCTTAAGTCCAACATCCTGTTTCTAGCAGTGCAAGCATATATGGAGCTAATCACTCAATTCATCTTGGCATCCAAGGTGTTGTTAATGTTAGTTAGCTCCACTTACAAGCCAAATTGATGTTGTCAATCTCCATCAACTCCTATTTGTAGGATATTGTCAATGCTGGTCAACACCTGTTAGTGCCCTATCCTAACGCAACCATTGTTATGTACCTGTCTAGTGTTGGTGTAGTGTACCTTGGGTGTCTAGTGTGTATGGGCCCATTATGATGTGACCTTTACTTTAATTATAAGTATGAATTAGTAGCTTAGGTGCCCTATTTCATGTAGTTTGACCCTTGAGCATTAAGGTTAAGGTAAATAAGAGTACATAAGGACATGGGTTTGGAGTAGAATGTATCTCATATTTTTCTCAAATTGTATTGGAGCATTGCTTCCAAGGAGGTTACCAACGAAGAGGATATTTGTTCTGCTTTATTAATATAAGTTTGTTGTATTTCCAATCAGTTATTTTCTTAAGCACTTTTGTTATTTCATTTTCATTGTCATTTAGTTTATAAGCATTTCCATTAATTCCTATATTGCTATTGTGGTTATGCTTATTTTAATCTAAAGGTTCCTAACAAGTGGTATTAGAGCTCTTTCCAGGGCTGTGTTGCGTAGCAACAACAACAATTCTTATCCTTCCATCCATGTTTTTGTTCTAAATTTTTTTTTCATTTTTCTCATTTTCCATTAGAGTATCTTTTCCACACAATATTTTTCTCTTCAAGCCACTCCCCATGATCCAAGGCTTGCAATTACATCTTTCAACCTAGAATGGGAAGTAGTTCAATGGTACCAATGGTTAGAGAATATGCATTTTTGGATCACTTGGATGAATTTGAGACAAAATTAATCACTTGTTTTGGACCCAGTGAGTATGAACATTTCACTGGAGCCCTCACCAAGTTAAGATAGACGACATCTGTCCATGATTACCAGAAAATTTGAAAAGTTGGCAAATTGTACTAGGGGATTGAGTGCCGAGTTTTTCCAAAGTTGTTTTATTAGTGGATTAAAGGAAGATATTCATGCTGAAGTGAAAATGTTCATGTTGGACAACATGATGGCAGTTGTAGGATTGGCTAGGCTTGTTGAGGATAAATTTGCAGCACAAAGGCATACTTTTAAACCTATACAAGCTTGAACCCCATTTGGATCCCAATTATCATCAAACTTAGGATACAAACCACCCAAGATCAAACGTTTCACCCAAGAAGAAATGGAGGCACGTAGGGCACAAGGACTATGTTACAACTGCGATGATAAATATTCTCTAGGCCACAAATATGTACAGTAGAAACTATATTTACTCGATGTGGGAAAATATTCCGCTAAGGAACCACATGACGAAGGTGAGGACCATAAAGAAGATCCACCTTAAGAGTCTAAACCGAGAAAGGACCAACCACCTGAAATTTTAGTACATGCATTAGCTGGGATTTCTAATCCCTAGACCATGAAAGTGGTAGGGCATTTCAAGGGCCAACGAATCATAATCCTCATCGATTCAGGTAGTACCCACAATTTTATTGATCCTTGAGTAGCTAAAAGAGCAACATGTTACATCTAGTCTTGCAATTCATTTGAAGTCATGGTTGCCAATGGGGGCACTCTACCATGAAAAGGAAAATGCAAAATGTAAAGGTGAGGATGGGTTACTACTATGTCAGGGCAGACGTGTTTGCCCTTCCTTTGGGGGGTTGTGACATTGTGTTGGGAACTCAATGGCTTCGTACCATGGGTCCAATAGTATGGGACTTTTCTGAGCTATGGATGCAATTCACCAAACATAGGAAGCAATACACTCTTTGTGGCATGATCGTCAGTCCTACCCAACTCATCAGCTCACATTGAATGGAAAAGTTTTTGAAGAAATCGTCTCAAGGGGTGGTGACATGATTGTTTGCACTACAAGCCTCGAAGACCAATGGTATAGTTTAGCCAGCTAAATTACAGGAAATTGTGAATGAACATGCACCTATATTTGTAGAGCCACAAGGATTACCACCACGACGCACCCATGATCATGCCATTGAGCTTTTCATGAGAAGCTTATCGCTGAACATTCGTCCCTACTGATACCCTTATGTGCAAGAGACAAATTGAAAAGATGGTTCAACAATTATTAGCAGCATGGGTCATTCAACCAAGTGTTAGCCCATATTATTCCCTAGTACTTTTGGTTCATAAGAAAGACGGGTCTTGGCAGTTATGTGTGGATTTCCAAGAACTCAACAAAATTACCATCAAGGACAAATTTCCCATTCCCATCATTGATGAGTTATTGGATGAACTCCATGGTGCTTGCTTCTTCTCAAATTTGGATATTCGTTCAAGTTATCATCAAATCAAATTGTGAGAAGATATCCCAAAGACAGCATTCTGCACTCATGAAGGCCATTATAAATTCCTCGTCATTCCATTCGGTCTGACTAACACATCATCCATCTTTCAAAGTCTCATGAATGCAATCTTTTGACAATTTTTGCATAAATTTATTTTGGTCTTTTTCGATGATATTTTGATTTACAGTCGTACATGGGTGAAACATTTGCAACATTTATACCAAACGCTACAACTCTTGGCTTATAATCAACTATGTGCCAAACGATCTAAATGTTCTTTTGGGATGTAGGAAGTGGAATACCTAGGCCATATAGTTTCAGGGAAAGGGGTCAAGGTGAAACCTAAAAAGACTACTACTATGCAAGAATGGCACAAACCACACACTCTCAAAAGTCTTCAGGGTTTACTAGGCCTCATTGGCTATTATCAAAAATTTGTTTGTGATTACAGAAAGACTGCATCCCCTTTGACAAATATGTTGTGGAAGAACTCGCTTCTATGGTTAGAACCCGCCAAATATGCCTTTTTGCGACTCAAACAAGCAATGCTCTCTATTCCTGTGCTGGCTATGCCTAACTTCTCCAAGCCATTTGTGGTTGAAAGTGATGCCTCTAGAAGTGGAATTGGTGTAGTGCTTATGCAAGAAGGGTGGCCATTGGCCTTCACTAGTAAGGCACTATTAGGCAAAAACTTGGGAAAATCGACTTATAAGAAGGAGATGATGGCGATCTTACATGTTGTCAACTAATGGAGGCCTTATCTTATTGGGCAATATTTTTCCATCAAAACAAACCATCACAGCCTTAAGTACCTTCTTGAGCAACGTGTATCTATGTACAAACAACAAAAATGGGTTACCAAACTGCTAGGTATGACTATGAAATCATTTATAATAAGGACAAGGAAAATGTAGTTGCTAATGCACTATCCTGCCAATATGACGATTAGAGTATGCTATGTTTCATCTCTACTCCACTTCCTCAATGGACCCACCAGCTTCAAGAAGAAGTGACCCAAGATTCCACCTTGCAATCATTAATTTAGCAACTTCAAACTGATTCTGACTTTCACCCAAGATATACATGGGATGGACAACATCTGCAATATCGGGATTGCCTTGTTATCCTTGAAAAAGGGCCACTCCGCAAGTCTATACTATAGGAAATGCATGCTTCTCTATTGGTAGGATATTCAGGCTTCTTAAAGACATATGAATGGGCTAAACGCACATTTTTATGAGCAAGGATGAAAAAGGATATCAAGACCTTTGTTGTAGAATGTGACACTTGTCAACGTGTTAAGGGTGAAACTATTCACACACGTGGCACACTCTAGCCTCTTCCTATTTCAGAGATCGTTTGGACGAATATATCTATGGATTTTATTGAAGGGCTCCCAAAGTCTAGAGGCAAAAAAATCATTCTTGTGGTGGTGGGTCGTCTCTCTAAGTATGCTCATTTCTATCCTCTAGCCCACCCTTACAAGGCCTCAACTCTATCCCAAATATTCCTTGATTCCATTTTTCCCATTCATGGCATGCCCCAGTCCGTCGATCATGACCTCACATTCACTAGTCATGACCCATCCTCCAGACACAGATCCATATTTCCAACATGGGCAAAAACAAATCCTTTTGTTTAAGGAAAATTCTCCATATTTAGAGGAGAAACTGTAAACAATTTCTTTCTATACAGGAAGGCAATGATGAGATTACAAGTCAACTACATATTTCTATAGTTGAGTATTAAAATGCTTTAATGCTTTGCAGCATACTTTCTATCCAAAAAAAATCATCATTCTAATTAAGACATTGCATGACATCAAATAGCATTAGCTCTGTTAAATTTCTCAACTTTAAAGAGAAGACTGAGGTTTGAATTTTGTAACGATAAATGCACAATTATCAAACTGTTATAATACCACTATGTGATCATGATATAATTTGGATAAGGCCTACCCCAATTCTTTGTATCTATCTATATATAAGACCCATTATCTAAGAATACATACACAGTTTTGGCTGTAGAGAGTGTGCATTTCTGCCTTTACCTATCTGTGTGTTTATATATCTACATTAGTCTTGTTAATGCATGTTCTTTATGTTTATGTTGATGTTTAGGAAGCATAGTAGCCTGAAGAGCAACGGTAGAAATGGTACTTTGGCAAAACCAACTCACGTAATAACTTGCAAAGAGTTAAGCCTGTTCCTATTGTCAAATTCAGGAGCACTACCCTTCGGCTGAAGTGTTGTGACTATGCTTGGTATGAAGTAAATATCCATCTACATGCTTGGTCTGATTTGTCCACTAGGATTCTTGCAAATTACCTTTGTGAGTCCATAATTAGCCAAATCTGTCGATGAATGGTTAACAGAGCTAAAAATTTTCGTAGCAAATGAAGAGAAAAAGAATAACCTCTGACTTGGGCGTCTTTGCAGAGGGCTAAAGCAAGAGTGGTCTTGCCGCTACCGGGCATGCCCTTGATCCCAACTATATCAACATCAACCTGGAACAGACTTCGTTTGGCATCATTGATGAGATTACTGAGACCCACTACGAAATCGGTCAAATCCGGGACTTGGGCACTGCAGCCAGCAGAATCCTGGCGATTTGTATCATCCTCTGTGCTTATCTGTTGAAGCATAAGAGAATTAGAATCTGGATTGCTGGTCATTCTAGCATTGACGTTTTCAATTATACGGCGACCCATTTCTTCGAGGCTCACGTTCAGTTTCTGCACGCCCAGCATGATGTCCGCTATGCCTTGAGTGAGCATGAAGTCTTTCACATTCTTCTCCAGCTTCAGAATCTTCTTTGCATAGCTATACTTTCTAAAGAGATTAAAGTTTCCAATTTTCTCCATCTTGTTGACAACTTGAAGACCGTCATGAAGCTGGGATTGGAACTTTCGAAAGTGTTCGTCTCTGTGTGACGAGGGGTCAGTGCTGAGCTTGGAGAGTTCATCGATGGTGGGCTTCAGGCGGTCGATTATTTCCTTGACGTCCTTACAGGTAGACTTGCTGTGGATGAGGATGCTCGTGATGTTTCTCGTCTCTACGCACAGTTCGTTCAGAACGGCTCCAACTCCGGCTCCAATGAAAATACCACTAATGGGATCCATACCCTTTGTCCGAACCTACCCTGAAAGCCCGTCTTTAGATTGGAAATTATATAATGCGTGGAAAGGCACGGGAAGAGTGGTGTACTGAACTGAGGAAGGTGAAGCTAAGGTAATGCAACTGAGGAAGGTGAAGCTAAGGTAATGCAGGAAGTGACAAGGAAGGTGACGCGAAGGCAATGCAACTTAAACCAGTAAAGTGGGTCCAAAGATGTGGAAGAAGCAGGAAGTGACGAGGAAGGTGACGAGAAGGCAATGAAACTGTAAAGTGGGTCCAAAGTTGTGGAAGAAGTAAGAGAAGCTAAATACTTCTTATATATATATTTTTTAATTAAGTAAATATTTTTTATACATATCCGCCGCTCTAACTCCGGCTCCAATGAAAATACTACTAATGGGATCCATACCCTTTGTCCGAGCATACCCTGAAAGACCGTCTTTAGATTGGAAATTATATAATGCGTGGAAAGGCACGGGAAGAGTGGTGTAATGCAACTGAGGAAGGTGCAGGAAGTGACGATGAAGGTGACGAGAAGGCAATGCAACTTAAACCAGTAAAATGGGTCCAAAGATGTGGAAGAAGCAGGAAGTGACGATGAAGGTGACGAGAAGGCAATGAAACTTAAACCAGTAAAGTGGGTCCAAAGATGTGGAAGAAGCAGGAAGTGACGAGGAAGGTGACGAGAAGGCAATGAAACTGTAAAGTGGGTCCAAAGTTGTGGAAAAAGTAAGAAGAAGCTGGATACATAGTTTTTTTTTAATTGAGTAAATACTTTTTATACATATACATTTTTTTAATTGAGTAAATACTTTTTATACATATACATATATTCGCCGTGGGAATTGAACCCGGGTCACATCATCGATAATGTATGTAGCGTCCTTGCCGGGAGACCACATCACGCGGATAGCTAGATACATAATTATTAATGTGAAAGGAATTTTAATCATGGAATATGTGACCAACCCTTACACATATTCAAATTAGATGTACCAACGTACAGGGCTAAGTAGTCTCCTCCTAACCATAACCTTTCGTAAAAGGGAGAGTTGTGCTTATCAATAAGGAATTTAACACATAACCACCACACATCCACCACCTCACATACTCGCCCTCGCCCACGCCCACGCCCACGCCCACGCCGCAGTTTAATCCTTGAACCTTCCGAAGAAAAGCCAAAGCCTTAACCGTTACACTACCCTTGAGACCATACATAAATATGTTATTAAAATTTGTGGTAAACATAAAATTTATTTATAACAAAAAGAGGTACCTTATATGAATTTGGTTTTCAAGATAGTTTTCATTTTTACTTAAATAAATAAATAAATAAATAAATAAATAAATAAATTATTAGGTATAGGTTGTTGTACATAGAAAAAAAAAAAAATATTCATTATCATAGATACATATAAAATGAATGTTGTTTTTAGGCTTGATTATCAAATAAAAAATAAGAAATTGGATGACATAGGTTTAACAAAAAAAGAATTAGTTTTAAACATAATCAAGTAAAAAAAAAAAACTTATTCATGGTATCATGATGTTTATGGATTCAATTAGATGGGATTATTACAAAAACAAAAACCATATTTTGTATAACAAAATTCACCTCATAAAATATAGTAGTAATTTGGTTATTATCTTTGGATTCTCTATATTTTGAAAACTTGTAAAACTATGATTTTGTCCAATACCTTCTAGAAACTATTTTTGTAGAATTAGGCCATGAGATGTGATTGACTCAATAAGAGTGAAGCATTTACCAAGGCATATACAATTGGCTCAACAAAAGCAAAAGCACTTATCAAGTTTGGAGTGATTCACTCCACCTTAGGTTTGAATTGCTCATCAATAGACAAAGCAAAGCAAGTTTGCATGGATCTTGAAGATCTTTGGAAAGTGACATTTTGGCATGTATAGGTCCCATTTACCATATGGGAAGTCTTCTAAGCCATTTATGAGTGTATTTAGAGGTGTGTAATATTTAGAGGTGCATCCTTTTGCTATAGATGCCCCCAATTTTTTACTTTTACTAGAAGTAGAAGTTTCTCACCCAAGGTAACTCAAGGGTGAAATATTCCTATAAATAGGATCCATGGACTCCATTGTAAACATCTTTTGGGCTTGTGAGAATCAATGCTACTTTTTGTGAGTCCCACATTGTAATTACTCTTGATTCTTTTGGAATAATAAGATTGTGCAAGATATTTTGCTTTCCATCAGTGACACTAGCATCCTCAATTATGGAATGCATGACGATTGTGGCACTGCCCTTATGTTGTTTTGTCATTCCTTGTTAATTCCATTTCATACGTGTGAGATGCATTATTGTTGTTTGATTTTTTTATGTGTTGATTGATCACACTCTATCCTACAATTATGACCATATTTTGCTTTCAATCTCTTACACTCTAAACTTTAGTGCATTTTAATTCCTACATTTCCTTTTTGTATTTAGCTTAGATTAGATTAGGTTTAGTGAGGATAGTGGGGAGTCAGCCTAAATGTAGAGGTCAAAAGGGGCACATTCCCCTTTCTTCCAATTTGTTGAAACTAAATTGTGAGAGCATAAGGAGTAAAGACTTTTTTGCAATTCAACATAATTTCGGCACACTCGGTGGGACCAAGGTTTTAATTTCCATAATCAAATTATGTCTAGTTCCTTTTTGAAATTTAATTTTGCATATCTTTTGTTTTTTACATTCATTTTGTAGGTGCCTTATGAATGACGATTCTATTTCACTTTGTAGGTGCCTTATGAATACCTTATTAATGAGCACAAAGTTTGGAACCTACTAGAAAGTTTCAACACATATGAGATCAAGGTAATCCTTTGTGAAAAGCAAATGAATTAACTTTAATTATAACCAAATTTGGTCTTGCTTTAGATATATTGGATAAACCAAAAGAGCTAAAGGTAGTCTTCAAGCTTGATATCCTTGATAGCTCTATCCATTGGTAAGTCTTTAATAATTATGAACTAAAAAAAGCTTAATATACTGAAAATAAAGATGATTATAGAGATGATATAAAGGACAAAGTAATCCAATTGAAGACTAATTAGATTCCAAAGGGACTAATCACACTAGAAAGCTTGTTCAACCCTAATGTCAATGTGAAGAAATCTAACATCAAAGTCAAAACATCTTCTTATCGCCTAGTCGAAATTACCAAAGGGGAGATCTTGTTCTTGAGTAAGGAATGTACTAAAGAAGAGGTAGGCTTGTTCAAGGACTCTATGAGAAGTATGACAATGTCATTGCTTGGTATTATGAAGATTTTAAGGTTTACGATAGGAGCATTGTTGAACATACTATAGAGTTGGAACCTGGTGCAAAGTCCATCCAAAAAAAGCAAAGACATGTTAATCCCAATAGCAAATTAATGATGATGAAGAGTTTTTAAAGCTTATGGAAGCCTATATTATATTTTTGAATAAGCATTCTACTCGGGTCACTAATCTAGTGCTAGTTTGAAATAAAAATGGTGATATTAGGTTGTGTTTTCATTTAAAAAACTTAAATAGGGCATTACTAAAGGATTATTACCCATTGCTGACCATAGATCAAATTTTGTAAAATGTAGTTGAATCACAATATATAATCACTACTTGATGACTTCTCAAGGGATATTCAAATCTTTGTTAAATATGATGAAAACATAAGAAACTTTCACAACCAAATGGGGGACATTTACATACCAAAGAATGCGTTTTGGTTTGTCAAATATAAAGGCCATCTTCTAAAGGGCCATGGATACCGTTTCTTTCACAACCAAATGGGGGACATTTACATACCAAAGAATGCGTTTTGGTTTGTCAAATATAAAGGCCATCTTCTAAAGGGCCATGGATACCGCCTTCGTAGGTTTGATAGACAAAATTATACTCATATATTGAGATGATTAACTATCTTTCCTCAACAAAAAAAAGAAGCATATTGAACAACTAAAGTCCATGTTCAATAGTTGTAGGCATTATGACATTTCATTGAATCAAACAAGTTTATATTTATGGTTCGAGAAGGAAAGCTTTTAGGGCATGTAATGTCTAAGAATAACCTAGCAATAGACCTTTATAGGATAAAAATAATCCAAGAGTTACCTTTACCCACATCCATCAAAGGGATTAGGTCATTCTTAGGTCAAATCCAATTTGTAGCCAAGTTCATAATGAATTTTTGTGCAGTTGATTAGAATGATAACCAAGATACTTAAGAAATATGCTACCCTTATATGGACCAAAGAGGGTAAGAAAGCTTTCCAAGATATAAGACATGTAATTACAAAGGCTCCAATCCTCAATAATCTAAAATTTTCTAATATTTTAGGTTATATGTGTTTGGTATAAATGAAAGTATTATAATTGTTTTAACTCAAAAGGATAATAAAGAACATTTGATCTCCTTTATATTCAATACCTCCATAACTATAAGGAAAGGTAATAATTTAATACAAAAGTAGGTATTCACTATGATGAAGGCTCTAAGTAAATTTAGGTATTATGTATCTCAAAGTAAGACCAATGTCTTTGTAGTGCACTTTGATGTTAAATTTGCCATATTGCTAGTTGAATTGGGAGAAAAAAGTACATGTTGGATAAATAAGATTCAAGGGTTTGACATAGAGATGCTATGGTACCTATGAATAGGTATATGAGGATATGATATTATATTGTATAAGGGAATTATGGATAGTTGGCATGGGCCACACATAACCCAAAGTTGATTGTGTTATTATAATATATTATGACAATGAATGGGATGAGGGTTCAGTAGTTGGCTCCTCATAGTAGAATTAGAATATGGGTATATAAAGAAGGGATATTGTCATTGTAATCTTCATTCATAAGTAATTATGGAAAGTATTACATTATTTGGTACCTTGCAAGAATATTGCAAGTACCTTGTAAATAGTTTGTAAATATTAGGTGTCATGTAAGTATTTAATATGTGTGGAGTTAAGTAAATATTTGTCATTTAGTAATCATTAGAAGTTTTTCATTATTAGGAGTCAATAAAATATATTTCTCTTATGAGAAATATGAAGAGTCATATCTCCCGTGAGTTTGAGGAGATGAAGAGTTAGTGAAAGTAGAAAGGTCAAGAGTCTTGTGAATGTGAAGAGTCTTATGTCCAAGTTGTATATATTGAAGACAAAACATTGTAATGGAATCAAATAAGCTTTACAATACATTGTATTTGCATTGCTTAAGTAGATATATTTCTCAATAATATTTTTAGTGAGTTATTGTTCATTGTTATTATCATGGATTGAATATATGTAATTATGTGAATATTTTGTCTTGATATATTGTGAGATCTTGTGAGGAAAGTGTTGATTGACTAACATTGGTATTAGAGCCACCATTGTTAAGCAAAGTATTTGGGATTTGCAAAAGCATTGTCTAAGTTGGGCAGGAGGAAGTTGGAAGACTAAGCGGCCAAGTGGAGAATAATAAAGGAGGAAGGTCACTTAAGAAAAGAGGTGAGAGACCAAACATCATGAAAGTTGTAAACGTTGGAGAAGTCATAATGTCTTAAGAGCAGGCTAAGGAATCATTTGAGAGCAAAAGTCGAGAAAGCATCCGAGAGTGGGAGCTAACAATAGTGTGCATTAGAAACTAGACAAGGCGTTGTGAAACATCCAAAGATGTTAGTAATGGAGAGGCGAAAAATAAACCTGATAGTGTAAGTAGAACATTGGGAGAAACATTGAATCATTTAGCTCCAAGTGGAAGTAGTAACGACAGGCGTAGGTGCAGAAGTATTTTTAGAGAATTCGGGCAAAGGTATCTCTTTAAATCTATTTATGGTTTATCCAATGTTGAATATTAATGTTGAGGAGAAAAAATAATTTATTGGAGGAAGTAAAATTATAATAAGAAGAGATTAATTAAAAGGAAGAAGTTGAATAAGAAAGAAATAATTTAAAAAAGCTTATTGAAAAAACTAATTGAGCAAAAATTAATGAAAAGGAGAAATATTTGAAGAAAAAATATTGTCCAAAGTGATAGGAAAATTAAAGTGAAGAAAAATATAAAAGTTGAAGAAAAAAATTAATTATATTTTAAGAAGAAGAAATTAAAGAAAGGTGAATTATTGTCCATAGCGATAGAAATTAATTACTTGAGAAAAATTATTGAAAAGAATAATATTAAAATTTGACTATTGAAGAAAGGGAAAGAATATATTGAGAAAAATATTATTGTTTGAAGAGAAAAAGATTTAAATATTGAATTTGGAGAAAGAGGTATTTCTACTAAAAAGAAAAAAAAATTAATTATATTGGAGAAGAATATTTTCAGATTTGAAACAATATTATTGATAAGATTAAAAGAAGATTTTCAAAAGAAATTTGTGAATTTTATTAATTATTAAAGTGAGCAAAATTCCAAAATTAATATTGAAAGAGAAAATCATTATTCAAAAGTGAATTGAAAAAAATTGTTGATTTATCATTTTTGAAGAAAAAATTATTCAAGGGCCTATTTGATTTATTTTGAAGAGAAGACATATCATTGAAAATTTGTCAAAGACAAGAACAAATTATTGACGATTATTTCAAGACATACAACATGGCAATTGAGAAAAGAAAGGAAATAAAAAGAAAAGCAAACATTTAGTATGCATCACCAGAGGATAGTACAGTTAAATAAAAACAAGCTAAAAATGTTTTATAATCCATCTCTCAAGAAGCTATTGAAGATGAAAAACATATGTCAGCATAATTAATGTGGCATTTACAATCTATTCTCAAAGAAGCTAAAGATGGAGGTTTCTCAATACTTCAATGCTACATAAATTATATTCTCAATGAAGCTAATGATTGCTATGAAAATTTTATTATAATACCTATTAGTGTATGGAAAATAATATACAAGGTAGTAGTCATTCTTAATGATTTTAAGGCAAAAATACAAGAAAATTTTGAAAATTTAAAGAACAAGCCTATGATGAAAGATGTTTGTTGTGACACAAATGATTTAAGGCCTATGACAACAAGTATATGTTGTGATACTAGTGACCTATTTCAAAAGACAAATGTAAGTTGTGATACCATTGATTTAAGACCCATGATGACAAATGCGTATTGTGATTCTAGTGTACTTATATAGAAACTAGACATAGCCTGTAACACTAGTAACTGAGCATTGATCGTGAAGACAAAAAATGTGCACAAATGTATGTGTTGGCCATGATAAAGGTCAAATTGACAGAGTAGATGAAAGTAACAAATATAGTAATAGTCTTAGATATGATAAAGGACAAAGTAATGATATCGATGACAGGGGCAAAGAAAGTAATGCTCTAAGTTGTGTTGATCAGTGTAATGAATTTGAAAAGTATAATAAAGTGATTTGTATGTAATTATTGACAGGATATAGTGACACAAACTAAGGAAAAAATATACCATAAAAAAGGCCAAAATATGAAAGCCTTCGACAAACAAGTAACAACGAGTTTAGATCTAGACACTATAATAGGTTGGGCACACATCAAAGAAATGTTGGGACCTTCATCATTGTGAACTTTGTGGAGGAAATAATCATTCTCGAAGATATTGTTATTATAAAGAAATAAAAACAACAAAAATAAAATGAATTATGGATGGATTAACTTGAAAAAATAAAATAAGATAAAAGAAATGTTGAGTTATTTTTATAAAAGGAAAGGAAGTTTGAAAAATGATTTACCTATGAGAAAATCAAAATGAATCTATTGAAGAAAATGATAGGAACATAAATATTGTGACTAATATCAATTGTGTGACAAGAAACAGTAACAAAGAATGACAATCTTATAACACACACAAAAAAGACAAGGGACAGGTTGCACCAACTATTAGTATTGGGATAAAGGCAAAAACAAATACTCAAAATTGATCAAAGATCATCACCATCAAGAAGTGATCAAGAATATTAAAGCAAATGAAGACCATGGATCTTATACCATATAATGTAATATGAGGAGGTGTTAGAAGTATTACATTATTTGGTACCTTGCAAGAATTTTGCAAGCACCTTGTAAATAGTTTGTAAATATTAGGTGTCATGTAAGTATTTATTATATATGAAGTTAAGTAGATATTTGTCATTCAGTAATCATTAGAAGTTTGTCATTATTAGGAGTAAATAAAATATATTTCTCTAATGAGAAATATAAGTCATATCTCCCGTGAGTTTGAAGAGATGAAGAGTTAGTGAAAGTAGAAAGGTCAAAAGTCTTGTGAATGTGAAGAATCTTATGTCCAAGTTGTACATATTGAATACAAAGCATTGTAATGGAATCAAATAAGAGTTGCAATTGTATTTGTATTGCTTAAATAAATATATTTCTCAATAATATTTTCAATGAATTATTATTTATTGTTATTATCATGGATTGAATATATATAATTGTGTGAATATTTTGTTTTGATATATTTTGAGATCTCATGAGGAAAGTGTTGATTTGCTAATGGTATTCTCTTGTAATCTTCTTTGCCCACTAAGTGGCTTACAAAATCTTGCCCTCTCTAAGTGGCACTCTCATCTTAGGAGATTTAGTGGAGTTATTACTTCCTTAAGGAGTATTGATGGTGTTACCCTACCATAAGGGTATTATCTATATGTGTCTTATTATGTGGAATATTATTTGTGGGTGAATGATTTGATATTTTTGCATATTCATGAATGATTTTGGTTAATGAGAATAAAGTTGTATAACAAGTGGTATCAGAGCAACGATTCTAACAAAGTGGGATTGTTTTGTGGATTGTAGAATTTTGGCAAATACTTTTTTCCAAAAAATATCTTAGTTTTTTAGGAGCCATATCTTTGTGTAAAGTTTGATTTGGATAATTTGTGTGTCATTTTGTTCAAAATTTGAAGATATTTAAAATAAGTGGCCATATGAAGGAATTTGAACAATATTGAGGGAGATGTGACCTTATGAAGTTAGACGTATAGAACAAGGGCATTGACCATGTTCCAAATCATACTTTTTCCAAAAACAAAAATTGAGATATTTATCAATTGGAGTAAGCAAATCAACTGTTGTTTTTTTGGGTATAATTGTTTATATGGAGTTTTAACTTCAAATTTGTGGAGATATATATTTTTGTAGAACCTTAGTTTGCATTATCATTTTTGTGGATGTGATCTCATGGCACTTTAATTTTTTGGAGCAGATGATATCAATGCTAGAAAATGGTGGACATATTTTATGTCTTTATATTATGATGATGCTTATTCAAAACTCCACCTTAATACATTTTTAGAAAATGAAGTTAAAATATGGTTAAGTTTTATGATTGAAAAGAATAATGGGTACACCTGGGAAGAATTAGGGCATTGCATTCTTAAGTCATCGAGACCCATATAAAATTATAGCTAGTTTGAAGGATACACTCAAAGGCTATGTAGAAAAGAAATAGAATTTAGAAAGAACAAAAAGAATTAAAAAGAGAGCTAGAAAATTTGAAAGAATGGGTAGAAGGAAAAATAGATGTTAGTGTGCAAATTGAGAGAATGTTGGTCAAAGATCTGCCTTAGGTAAGGATTTGGTATTTTAGTGCACCTTAGACCCGGCCAACATTGAAAGGCCGAGAGGAAGAAATGCCTCCCGTGCCGATCTCCAGAGATGGGCTGGTTCCCTTGCTATTCTAACTGGGGGTTTTGAGATAAAGGAACAGGAAAGAAATGGGAAATGACTGAAAGGGATGGGAAATATGGCCACAAGCCAGATAGAACAGGGGTGATGGACTAACAACACGATAACTCTATTGCATTCTGAACCAAATAGCCCTCAAATACAGATAACTAACAAAAATTAAACCAGAACAACTAGCATGCATAATCTCCAGGGCTACTCCAGAGTCCCTACCTTATCAGAAACTAAATCCAGATAATAGAATTCAAGTTTACAGTTAAAGCATGGAATAATAGAAGATAAGCAATAGAAGACATACACATGAAAATAGAAGTCCAGGTCTAGAGCCAGACATCAACTGTATTGATAGCAGAATTCAGGTTTTCATTTAGCCTCTAGCAAACATCCATCCATTTTACAATAAAAGAGCGGGCTTATATAGAGAATTCTGCCGCTTGAGCAATAAATGCTGATTAACAAAATATGGCGGTGGAAGCCAAGATAAGGATTACAAGGAAGTACAGTCACAAAGTATTAACCAGGCATGGCAGAGACTAGTGACTCCTCGGAAATGTCGTTGAACCCCTTCAATGCTTGACAGATTTAGCTCGTTGGCGCCGCCTCCTCACTCGCGGGGACCGCTTCCGTGGAAGATATGCTTGAAATCCCAGAACGTCCAGTCCGAAAGCTTCTCAGAAAGGCTGCACCTGATCGGATAAGGATGCCCTTCAGATTGCTGATGCGGGGTGTCCTTGGAAGATGCCGACACGACGGTCAAAAGGGTCAACGGACGTTGTGCGCCCTATCTAGGCGCATTTGTCTTGTGCGCCCGACCTGGGCGCATTCCCTGTGTGCGCCCAGCCTTGGGCGCACGACTGGGTACGCCTAGCCTTGGGCGCACGACCTAGGCGCTGGGCGCACACAGGCCATGGGTGCGCCCAGCCTTAGGCGCACGGCCTATGTGTGCCCAGCCTTGGGCGCACGACCTGGGTGCACCCAGCCTTGGGCGCATGCTTGATGTGCGCCCAGCCTAGAGCGCATGCTTGAGGTGCACCCAACTTGGGGCGCATGCTTGATGTGCGCCCAGCCTCGGGCGCATTCTTGTTGTGCGCCCAGCCTTGGGCGCCTACTTGTTCCAATATGCCGGAGCGAAGTGTCGGGCTCCTCCTTGGTCTCTGAGGCTGAAACGCATCAGGGCACCTGATACAAAACTCCATGGCCGCTTGGGGGAAGATTTCCTGGAAAGTCAGTACACAAAACAACTGCGCACTGCTTTAGCACTGTAGAAGGGTTTTGACAGTAAACTTAGGAAAATGAGAAAAACATTTGAGTACTGAGAAAAGGGTTTCCAGGGAACAAAAATTACTGGAAGGCTAATTATACACCATGTTGCAGAAATGGCAACATCTCTGGCGGCTCGCGGGGAAATTGAGCTCGCCTCAATGTCGACACCTCAGGCCTTATCCACTGGGCTCAGAGTCATCATCATCATTGCTCTCCGATTGCCTGTTGGTAGCAGCGGACTCTTCTCCCTCATGAGTTTCGTTGTGCTGCTCTTCATCCCGGCCTGGCACCTCATCTAGGGGCTCATCCTCCTCATTTTGAGGGTCCTGGGCTGCCTCTTGAGTATCAACATTTTTCTCAGCATGAACCTCTTTATGCGCCCCATCTGCTTCTTGCGCTTTGACTTCCTCTTGCGGCTTATCCCTTTCGCTTTGAGGCGCTTCATCTTGAGGCACTTGACCCTTGTCTTGTTGGGGCCCAAGGTTCTCGCCCTGGCCCTCTTGGTGAGTGGGAACCTCCACTGTATGAATCTCGCCCTGCGCCTGGTTTTCTCCCTGCACCCTGCTTTCTTCTTGCGCTTGGATTTCTCCTTGCGCTTGGGTATCTTTCGGCTGTTGAGGGGACTCGGGTGGTGCAAGCTCCTTTTGAATGCGGTTGTAGGTCGCTTGGACCAAGGCCCAGTCATTGTCATGGATGTCATTACGCTTCTGGAGCTCTCGGACAAGGTACCCAAACCTTTCTAAATGGCGGACTTCGGCAAAATTGAACCTCTCACTGAGATCCACGAGACAGGCTTGTATTATCGCAAATTTGGAGGTATACTGCATTACCTGGAGTTCAGTAACGGGCTCTTCCCAACTGTCAATTTCTAGGGTGTCATTTTCGAAGGAGTCCCACGCTGGTTGCAGCTCTTCCTCAGTTAGGAGATGGTCCTGCTCATCGGTGAAACCCGGGAAACCGTTATGTGCCACCAGAGTCTCGAAATACATATAAGAGCGATCTCTCTCTCTCTCGAGCATGTCTATGAGATCTCGAGCCTTTTGGGCTACCTTGGCCTTCTTGAAGAAAGATCTAAGAGTTGAATCAACGGCTGCCCATGAGCGAGCCAGGTCAGACATTGGTGCAAGTTTAACCGACCGTCCTAGGGCCCGTGCCTTCATGGCCAGCTCCAACCATTCATCGACCTCTGCCTCGGCCTCTTCTACAATGGAGGCGTCGTGGGAAACAACCTGCTTGGCTTCCCAGATGAACACCAGGACGACGACTGCCCGGCGTGCCCTATTCCTGAAGTGGGTTAGGAAGTGAGCGCGTGCCTCCTTGGTACGGTCCTTGGATAGGGTTGCAATGGGTTCTGGCCTACTTTCCAACTTGGCCCTTAGCTGTTGGATCTCAGCATCTAATACCTGCAACTGGTCCTTAGCCTCTCCCTGTATCCTGAGGCGCTCATAATATTTCTTGGTGTCTTTCAGCTCTTGCTCCAGGTTAATCACTTGCTGCTGCAACTGTTTTACTTTTGACTGCTCGTCCTCGAGCTGCCCTCGCGTGAGTGCCAGGGTTTCTTCAAGTTGCGTATTCTTGGTCTCAGCGTTATAGCAACGATCCTTGAAATGATCCACCTGGAGGTAGAGGGATGTCGCCTCAACATGAATATTCCCCGCTTTCTCCGTAGGGTCAGCAGTCTTCAGGTCCTCCACCGTTTGTCGATAAGAATAATCCGTCGGTGTCATTTCACTCAACGACTTCTGTACTTTGGGCGCCTTCTCCATCCGGTGGAGCTGCATATTTTGAGGGTCAAAGACTACCCTCTTCTCTAGCCGAGCAAGCTCCTGCGCACTTTTCCTTTTTGGCCTTTGAACCAAGCTGAGGAGTTCTGTTGGGCCTTCCGGATGCTTTCAGCCATGGGTCCTTCATAAAAATCTAGCTCCTCAGGCTCAGGTTCCTGTATTCCAAAGAATGGGGTAAGGGGGAACAGAGCCCGCTGAGGGCTTGATTGGACAGGCGTCTCTGGGAGAGGTTGGGTGACAACATCAATGACTGCAGAGACCATGGGG
Source organism: Wollemia nobilis (assembly GCA_028583015.1). NCBI lineage: Eukaryota > Viridiplantae > Streptophyta > Pinopsida > Araucariales > Araucariaceae > Wollemia > Wollemia nobilis. Next base: position 3,815,752 of record JAQPPZ010000030.1, read on the forward strand.
GCACTGGGGTTTGCGCGGCCGAAGCCGGGATGCTAGGTTCAGGAGGAGCTGTCCCCATGGTGGGTATTGTCGAAATAACTGAGAGAGCGGGGACAGGAGAAGGCTGGCCAAGACTCACAGTGGTTACAGAAGTTGCAACAGAAACCACCGAACTCTAAGGGGTGAGAACAAAAGTTACCGGGTAGGAGAAGGCGTTGGAGACTTTTGCAAAAGTCTCAAATGACTCGAAAACTGCCGGTAGGGGAGTATGAAGCTGCGTCTGCAAGAGGGGGTTGGTAAAGACCTCAACAGGGGCACCAAATGAAATATGGGTGGGCACTAGGGTTTCGACGCCGAGAAGCGAGGTTTCTACAGGGGCAGTTGAGAAAAAGAGAGGAGTAGAAGATGCACCTGCGGGCTCGGACGTCTCCAGAGCCGACGCGGTGAACTGTTGTGTAATTGGGCTGGCTTCTCTTTCTCCGCCCTCTGCTTCATCCTCTAGGTCAATAAGTGGCACTTCAACCTGCAACAACCGCTGCACTGACTGGGTATGTTGTACCTGCTATGCTCGGAGCGGTGACCTCTGAAGCGCTCCCTTCTTTGACTGCGCCAGAGACCTTAAATTTGAAAGTGTGAGGCTTCTTCGTGGCACTCTGGGGCGCGGGTGCATCGGGCGCACTTCTCTTCTTTGGAGCAGCCCTTTCTTCTCGGACAGGCTGCTTACCCTTGCCCTTGACAGGTGGCGCCTGACTAGCTTGTTGCTCTTGCAGTGCGTACAGGTCATCCACTCTGCTGGGACTTTCCAAACTTCTGGGCACACGGTCGCCGAAGAATATGGGCCGGTAGGAGTCATAGTTATCATCAAATATATCAAAAAATTTCTGATCTATCTGCAGCGTCGGTTCAGATAGCTTTTTCTTGTGGTGACACCTCATTATCCACCAGTTTGTAATCTTCTCCTCCGACCACTGGGGCGCTTTCTCTTTCATGAACTTGAACATTCGGTCATCAGGGTCCTGCTCTGGAAACCGCCTAGGGTTGTACTCAGCCTCCATGATATAAAAATCGTGCCACGGTGGGAAGGAGAACATCTTTTCGATGTGCCATTCGAGGTCCCGCCCAGAAGGGTTATTACGTTGCTTCTCGATTTTCGGGCAAGGACAACGGTGGAATTTTTCTTTCCCAATATTTTCTTTGAAGACACCATCTGGGTCATATTTCCACCGTTGGGGTAGGTCTATCAGACCAAAATCATACAAGGTAACCTCCAGATGAACATTTTGCTTATTCTGCGTCACTTTGATGGGGCCAAGCTCGATGGGCCAGGGGCAGGTGTGCTGCCTTTTTCTCCCCTTGCCGTACACATCATCTGCGTAGTCGCACTGGCGAGCAACTTCAAGGGCGAAAAGGTACTCAGTAGCGTAATACGGTAATAGGAAGGGTTTGCCAGAAAACCCAAAAATCCATATCACGAGCCCCTGTGTTAGCCGAAAAATGTCTCCGAGTTGCTGATCTATCACATAATCTCTCATTTCTTTCGGCACTCGTTCGCAGGCACCAGTCATGATTTGCAATGCCGGACCCAAAAAAACTCGGTTGAAGTTGTAATAAGACTCTCGCCTTGACAGGGCTGAAGTCCACTGATACACCGGGAGCGCCTCGCCCTTCTCGTTAGTGCAACTCTTGTCGATGAAGGCAAAGCGGGGGTGTGAATGTAGCTGGTGGAAGAAGTACCACACCAGAAATGAGCAGCTTCGGAATGCCACGACCCCTTCTGCATTGCGCACAACTGGAGGTGCAGCTGCCAGGACACCCAATCGGCCCAGTCGAAGAAGATGGGCCTTATCTCTCGTGATGCAACATCAACGACATAAAATTCCCCATGGGATACGCATTCAGCAACGGCCGCCTGCCAAGCATTTACTTGGGCGTCTGAGGCTTGGCCAGTAATCCATGCCAGCATGGAGAAAAGCTCGAAGTTCTTGAATTTCCGTAAGGGCATAGGGAGCTGCGGCAAGGCTCCGGGTGCAAGTGTTTCTGCGCAATGGGCCTCCATAAAACGCCTCATCTGTGTCGAGTTGGTGTATCTTTCCGCCTGCTCCTTGGTATCAATTTTTCGGACGATGACTTGATCAGGAGGTTGCCGCCCACAGGCAAAGGCCGCGCGGATTTTATCAGTAGAAATGGAGAACAATCTGTTTCCTTTTGGATCCTTCACAGACCGAGTCCGAGGGTCGTAGGCCTGGGCGATTGCAGAGACCAACTCCGGGCAGGGATGCACAGGTGTGCACAAGTACCAATATAGGAGGGAGTGATAGGCGACCGCTCGATTGTGCACTTCGGATACCTTAGCTTTCATCTGCTCAATGTCCATGCGCATCTTCTCTATACTGGTCCTGGTGAGGACACAGTCCTGAATCTTACTTAGCTTGTCTTCATGTGGGGGCGGCAGGGGCTTTACTTTTTTTTCTTTCACTCCTCCTTGTTCGCCCTTTGTAGATTTTGGGACCGTCTCCTTTTTTTGCTTGGGCTCTCCCTTCTTGCCCATTTTTCTGTGGTGAAACCCTTGAGCGCCCTCCAGACAACAAAGTTCAGGTACAACTTGCCCTGAGAGTGCTTCAGAAATAATTGGCTAGTGCGCAGACAGAACAGTGCTTCTCTAGCGTTCAACAATGGTGGACTGTGCAACAGATTCAGGGTTCTAAAAGGTGTATCCATTGAAGAGTCTGATTTCTTATAGACCCGACATTCACCCACCTGCATTAATGTCGCCTGCGTAGAGTTAATGCCTAGGATAATTTTGGGGGCGCCGCAAAAGATCTTCTGCACGGTAAACAATGACAGAGCCCGGATCCCAATCCTAACCACCAAAGTTGGGTGCAATCATCCTTGAAGAGCATGAAGCATGGCGACCATTGTACTTAATCTCACTATGGGTAGCGCCTCGGTCAGTGTGCCCATTAGAGGCATCTTTTAAACTGCATCCAATAACCTCCTCGAAATGGGTGCAATCACCCTTGAGTTGCATGTCTGAAGCGTGTGTCCAGCTTGGACGCACTGTCATGGTGTGCCCGGCCTTGGGCGCACTTCCTTGGTGCGCCCGGCCTTGGGTGCACTATTGTGGTGATGATTCTTCCTTGGCAGTGGATAGCGAGGGGCCTTGCGCCCGCAACGGAGTCTTGCTTGGCCCGTCTGGAACCATTATTCGCCTTGCTGCTTTATTCTCAACTGAACAAAAATTAAAGGGAGTGCACCCATCGGCCTCTTCCCGCCGGTTAGGGCCCTGGCCATGAAAACTATAATTCTGCTAGTGCGGGAAGGAGCGAAAGGACACTCCGAACAAAAAACTGGAATGCATAAGGAAAAAAGTAGATAATATATACAACTGTACAGGAAAATCTTGTACTACCCTTCACTGGTAGTACGCCTTCAAGTGTACGCCATTAACTGATAATGGCAAAGTAAACCCATTCAAGTCTTGCAGTGTGAAAGAGTTTACTGGGTGGACCTGGGAAATCTGAAACGGACCCTCCCAAAACGCATCAAACTTATCATGATTGCCAGGCTTGGACTTTTTCTCATTCCATTTTAACACTAAGTCCCCAGCCTGAAAAGTGCGATTGGAGGTTCTCTTGCCGAACCATTTTTTTGTGGCAACGACATGCTTCATGAAAGCCTCATAGGCTTTCTCCCTTTCCTCTTCCAACTGCAACAACTGGGCAATTCTGACGCTAACTGGATCGAACTCTTCGCCCTCGCCGTCCAGAGACCGCAGAGACTGAAGTGCCGACAACTCAATATGCGCAGGAAGCACTGCTTCCTTCCCATACACCAGGGAGTACGGGGATGTCTTTATGGACTTCTTGATAGAAATTCGGTCAGCCCATAGCGCAAAATCTAAGTGCAGGTGCCAAGTCCGCTTATTGTCTTCCAACATCTTCTTGAGGATCCGGAGCAAGTTTTTATTAGTAGACTCCGCCAAACCATTGCCCTGCGGGTAATAATTTGATGAAGTCTTCAGATAAATACCATACTTGCTAGCGAACGCACACATCTTGGCCCCAATGAAATGGGAACCATTATCTATCATTATGGCGTCCGGTATTCCGAAACGGGTTATGAGTCCTTCCAGAAAAGCAATAACCACATCCTGATTTGCCCGCTTGGTTGGCACTGCTTCCGCCCACCGGGTGAAATAATCCGTAGCCGTCAAAATATATTTGTGCCCTGCCGAAGAATTAGGCTCAATTATCCCGATGAAGTCTAAACCCCATTGCTGAAATGGGGCCTCAACCTGAATCGGGTGCAGAGGCAACGAGGCGTTCTTGACACGGCCAACATATTTCTGACACTTATCACATTTCCGGCTTACACTGAAGGAATCCGAAAAAATGGTGGGCCAATAATAGCCCGCCCTTATTATTTTTAAAGCCATCGGCCTTCCGGCAAGATGGCCCTCGGACATCCCAAAATGGAATTCATCCAAGATTTTTTGTTTTTTTGTCCCCCTGACACACCTCAGGAGGACGCCGTCGATATTTCGGTGAAACAACCCCTCGGGGAGCAATACATATCTGCAGGCCTGAAGCCTGAAACGCCTTCTCTGTGAAGAATCAAGGCCGGGAGGGCACTGTCCGGTGCTGAAGTACTCTACCAAGTCTTCAGTCCAATCCTTGTCGTCTGCTGACTGATTCGCCAGATTACACTGTGGTAGCGAATCTTCCCACTGGCAAGCTGTTACCTCAGCTGCGGCGCTCTTGGCAAGCTCTAGGCATAGAGCCCGGCCACGGACTAGCTTTGTGGGCCGGACATCTATATCAAACCCTTGGATCTTTGAGATCCAACCTGCCCTTCTATTACCGAGCTCGCCCTGACTGATGAAGGTCCGGACATCCGGGTGCACAACGTACACTATCGTCTTGCTCTGCGAGACGAAATGTCGGAACTTCTGTAGCGCTCGCATCACCGCATGCACTTGACTTTCAATAAAATTGTGCTTTTCCTCATGCGGGAGGATCACCTGGCTGAGGAATGCTATAGGCCGCTCGTCTCCTTCTTCATTCTTCTGGGTGAGCACGACCGCATAGCTTTTCGGTTCCCCGACCGCATATAAAATGAAGTCTTTGGAATAATCGGGGTTAACCAGAACAAGAGCCTGGGCAATCCGACGTTTGATGTCTCTGAACGCTTGTCTCCTCTCATCAGTCCACAGGAATTCCACATCCTTTTTTAAGAGCTCAGTCATGGGTTTTACCGATTGGGCAAAGTCAGAGATGAACTTCCTGACGAAATTTATTTGCCCGAAGAAGGATTGGAGGCCCTTCTTATTTGCCGGCAGAGGCAGCTTGAGCAAGGCTTCGGCCCTAGCGGGGTCGATAGCAAGACCCTTTTCCGATATCAGGTGGCCTAGGAGTTTGCCTTCTTTGACCGCGAAAATTGATTTTTTCGGGTTTATTGATATCCCGAACTCCCGACACTTTTCAAAGACTTGTCGCAGATGCGAACCGTGCTCCTCCCTCCTGTGGGAGAAAACAGTCATATCGTCCAAGTATATCACGATGACGCGGTTGAGCAACTCACCAAAAGCCAAGTCCATCGCCCTTTGGAATGTCGCTCCGGCATTGGAAAGACCGAACGACATGCGTTGGTAAGCAAAGGTGCCCCACTTGGTGGTGAAGGCAGTTTTATACTGGTCTTCCTCCCTGACCCAAATTTGATTGTACCCGGAGAAACCATCCAGGAGGGAAAATCTCTGGGCCCCTGCCACCACATGAAGAATCTGATCTATTTGGGGCAGTGGGTAATGATCCTTCAGGGATGCCTGATTGAGATTTCGGAAGTCCACGCAGAGGCGAATATCCCCGTTCTTTTTCCGGACTGGGACTAAGTTTGCTACCCAGGATGAATGCTTGATAGGGTAGATTATCTTAGCTTCCAACATCTTGAGAAGCTCAACCTTCATCAGTACCTCAATCTTTGGGTTTACAGGCCTTTGCTTTTGCCGCACGGGCTTGACTCCCTCCTGGAGTTCGATTGTATGCTGGAAAACGTCTCGGTTATATCCTTTCAAATCATGGTAACTCCACGCAACAATATCTAGGTATTCTCTGCAGAGGGCCCTGATCTGTTCAATTTCCTGCAATGTGCAATCAGTTCCCACTTTGATTGTCTTCCCGGACTCCAGGTCTAACTCTTGATATTCTTTTGCATCCACTTTTATTTTGTGGGGCAGGGCCCTGTCATCTTGATCAAACAAGCTTTCAAGGGTTATCAAACCCTTGGGGAGGTGGTTGTTCTTCAGCTGGATGAGACCCTCATACTCCTCGTCATTGAGGGTTCTATCTTCAATGTTTCCAGCCTCATTAATAAAAAAATTGACGATCTGCTCGTCATTGTCAAAGACTTGCCAGTGAATATTTTTGTCTGGCACTGAGGGTCTGTAGATAACCCTAACTGTCTTCGGCCTTTGCATTAGATCCTCGGTTGGGGAGTATCTTGCTCCGATGGACGCCAGAACGTCCGCATGCTTATTCCGCTCTTGCGAAATAGACTGAATGTTAAGAGCCGAGAAGGATTCTAGCAGATCCCATACCTTATTACGGTATGCTTTGAGGTAGTGCTGCTTAGCAACACATTTATTTGGTACCGTTGTATTCAGAATCCCCGAATATCTGTAAATGCTTTATTCCTAGCTTTTCTGCCTTTCGTAACCCCAAACACAGGGCTTCATACTCGGCGGCGTTGTTTGTACAACTCCAAACGAGCCTGTACGAGAAGGTTTTCTGGATTCCAGATGGGGAGACGAGGACAACTCCAGCTCCAGCGCCATTCTTGCATCGGGCGCCGTCAAAGAAGAGCTTCCATAATTGGTCATCCATGGGGTCTGCATCACTCGGCAATTTAGCCTTTTCGGGCTTAGTTATCGAGTAACACCCAACGTCTGATTCTATCATAGCATTAAAATCACGCATAGAGAACTCATCTTCTATGCGCAGCTCATCCAGAGCTTCCTCCATCAGCTCCACCTCTTCTTCTACTTCTTCCACTCCATCGATGATATTGACAGAGTCCATGGGTTTCTCCACATCCTGGATCCTTTCGATGAGAAAGGTAGAGGGTTTCTCATTAAAAATATTTACCCTCTTCCCCTTGAAGGGGACTTCCAGATGTGAATAATCAAGGGACAGATAGCCCCCAAGTTTGGCAGTGAATTCCCTAGATAAGCACATGCTAAAATAGGGCTCCAAGTCAACTACCACAACTTCTTGGATTACTGTGATCTGCGGCATCTTGTGCAGCACGATCGGGATATCCTTTATAACTCCTACTGTCCTGACCGGAGTTCCGTCCAACTTGAGCACCCCAGGACTGCTCCTTGTGTACTCCATGCCCATAAATTCACATACAACCTTGGGCATTACAGTGGTGGCAGCACCAGAATCAACCATACAATTGTGCACTACCCATCCTTCCATTCTGAGAGATAGGTAAAACGGCGGCGGCCTGTTCTTCCCCGTGGCAGAGGTAGTCAATGGTTGTGCCAAGACGGTCTGAGTCAGTTTCCCCTTGCCCTTGACGGACTTGAGGGATTCCTGCAGCAAGTCAACTTGGCCAGGTAATTGTAGCGCGTCAAAGAGGCTTACCTTAGCCGAAATTTTCCTTAGTTCTTCGACAACGTTGTATGCTCCAGCACCGGATTCCCCTCCGTCTTTGGTGGCTTCGTACCGTGTCCGGTACTGTTGAGTAGCTTCCACTCTCTGACGCTTGGTAATTGAGGGGTACCATAACTTCTCCCTCGCCTGATCTCTTGCTTCCGCTATGGGTTGAGAGGTAGAAGCTTGTGGCTGAGGAGCTCCCGTTCTTGCCCTTGGAGGCAAGTAGTCTTTCAACCGGGCATTGTCCGCAGGCTCTCTGGCCGGAACTGGCTCTCTCCCTGATGGCATGGCAGCTTTATTACTTGGCCGCTTAGGATCGGCCGACACTCTAAGTGGTTCCATCTGAACCGGATCGACTTCAATCGGCCTTTTGCCCGCCTTCGTCAGAACTGAAACCTGTTCGACAAGGGGAATCATATAATTGCGGTCAACTTCTCTTATCATATTTACCTGTCCGTCAGATCCATTGTCTGAGAGCGTTTGCACATAGTTTTGATGGACTACGCAGGCCTCTTCATTATGCGGGTCATTGCAGGTGGAGCACCAGTTGGCCCTACCAGATGTACCGGCCTCGTCGTACTCCAATACTGCAGAGTTCCTTTCATGAGGTCTCCCTGTAGGAGCAGCTTGGTCTCTTGTGATTTGGGGCGGAGGCCTTCGTGGTGGATAGTTCTGATCTCGGAATTGGCTTTTCTTCATGATAGCCATGTCATTCGCCATATTCTTCATAAACCCGTATATATCTCTTAGCTCCTTAGCCTGCTCCGGGTTTAGCGTTGCGTGAGCCGGAGGCGCTGGTAATGGTAACGGTGCCATTGGCACGGGTAATGCAGGGTACTGAGGAGGCGCCGACAACTGCGGGACCATAGGAGTCGGATACCGCGGCATTGGTGCCTGAGGCTGCGGAGTGGGCACTACCTGACTTTGTGGGTTGTGAACCCACGGCTGACTAGGGTACGCCGGAGGTGCAGATGAATCAGATGCACTTGGGTACATGTTCTGAGGGAAATCCGGGTAGATAGGAGTTGATGACTTGGGAGGCATCCTCCCAATAGCTATCAGGTCGGCTTCCGCCTTTTGCGCCTGTTGGTACAGCGCCGGGAACGTTCTGATATTGGATTGTCGGATGGCCATACTAATGTCTGAATGAAACGACCTTAAGTAATAGAAGGTTGCCTGCTCAGGGGTGGGCCGAAGGCCGTCAGTGACTCTTAGCCAGGTTCGAGCAAACCTGACGTTGAAGTCAGCTATTTCTTCTTGTGGATGCCTCTGTATGCTGGTGAATTGGTGCAACAGAGAGAAAGGGTATGCTTGTTCATTGAAGCCCCTTACCAACTGCTCTGCCAGTTGATCCCATGAAGTGATAGTTTCGGCCGGGAGCGACCGGTACCAATAGAGGAGCTTACCTCTCAGTGAGAGAACCAACAACTTCACCATGACATCCTCATTGGTAATCTCGTGAATAGTTGCCAACCCGACAACGTCTTGAATGTGCTCGGCCGTTGTCTTCCCGTACCATCGTAGGTGGGCAGAGCTTTCAAGGCTGCGGGTGGTACTGTATGCTGAGCCCCTAAATTCAGGGGGCTTGTATGATCCCAGGTTACAAATTGCCTAGCGGGAGCTGGCTGCGTCATCTGGGGTGGCGGATTTGCTTGGAGTGTTTGCTGGAGCGGCTGAGCCGGAACAACGAGCACACTTGGGGCACCCGAATCAACACTAGGTGGAACTTCAGTATGTTGGTGATCCGGAGAATTAGGCGGGACTGGGGGCAAGCTAGTTGTTGTGCTGTCGGGAGTTGGATGTCGTGTAGCAACAATAGCTTCTTGCGAGGATGTCCCGTCTAGTGGAATATTTGGCCTGACCACTCTAGGATGCTCTCCTAGAGCGTCAATGTCAAGTTCGTAGAACTCGGCTTCTTCTTCTGAGTTTCTAACCTGCCACCTCGTACGCATGAAGGCGTGATCTTTTAAGCTGGTCTACGAGGCTTGGAGGTACCGGAGTTCGTATGAGTCGCCAGATGTTCAGGTTTTGTCAGTATTAAGACGAACATCAACTTCTTAGTATTGCTTATGCAGTGGAACGTTTGCGTCCCACCGGGCGTGCCAGAAACTGTTGGTCAGAGATCTGCCTTAGGTAAGGATTTGGTATTTTAGTGCGCCTTAGACCCGGCCAACATTGAAAGGCCGAGAGGAAGAAATGCCTCCCGTGCCGATCTCCAGAGATGGGTTGGTTCCCTTGCTATTCTAACTGGGGGTTTTGAGATAAAGGAACAGGAAAGAAATGGGAAATGACTGAAAGGGATGGGAAATATGGCCACAGGCCAGATAGAACAGGGGTGATGGACTAACAACACGATAACTCTATTGCATTCTGAACCAAATAGCCCTCAAATACAGATAACTAACAAAAATTAAACCAGAACATCTAGCATGCATAATCTCCAGGGCTACTCCAGAGTCCCTACCTTATTAGAAACTAAATCCAGATAATAGAATTCAAGTTTACAGTTAAAGCATGGAATAATAGAAGATAAGCAATAGAAGACATACACATGAAAATAGAAGTCCAGGTCTAGAGCCAGACATCAGCTGTATTGATAGCAGAATTCAGGTTTTCATTTAGCCTCTAGCAAACATCCATCCATTTTACAATAAAAGAGCGGGCTTATATAGAGAATTCTGCCGCTTGAGCAATAAATGCTGAATAACAAAATATGGCGGTGGAAGCCAAGATAAAGATTACAAGGAAGTACAGTCACAAAGTATTAACCAGGCATGGCAGAGACTAGTGACTCCTCAGAAATGTCGTTGAACCCCTTCAATGCTCTGACAGATTCAGCTCGCTGGCGCTGCCTCCTCACTCGCGGGGACCGCTTCCGTGGAAGATATGCTTGAAATCCCGGAACGTCCAGTCTGGAAGCTTCTCAGAAAGGCTGCACCTGATCGGATAAGGATGCCCTTCAGATTGTTGATGCGGGGTGTCCTTGGAAGATGCCGACACGACGGTCAAAAGGGTCAATGGATGTTGTGCGCCCTATCTGGGCGCATTATGTCTTGTGCGCCCGACCTGGGCACATTTCCTATGTGTGCCCAGCCTTGGGCGCACGACCTGTGTGTGCCCAGCCTTGGGTGCACGGCCTAGGTGCACCCAACCTTAGGCGCACGGACTATGTGTGCCCAACCTTGGGCGTATGGCCTGGGTGCACCTAGCCTTGGGTGTATGCTTGTTGTGCGCCTAGAATGGGGTGCATGCTTGAGGTGCGCCTAGTCTGGGGTGCATGCTTGTTGTGCGCCCAGGCTCAGGTGCCTTCTTGTTGTGCGCCCAGCCTCGGGTGCCTACTTGTTCTAATATGTTGGAGTGAAGTGTTGGGCTCCTCCTTGGTCTCTGAGGCTGAAATGCGTCAGGGCACCTGATACAAAACTCCATGGCCGCTTGGGGGAAGATTTCCTGGAAAGTCAGTACACAAAACAACTACACACTGCTTTAGCACTGTAGAAGGGTTTTGACAGTAAACCTTAGGAAAATGAGAAAAACATTTGAGTACTGAGAAAAGGGTTTCCAGGGAACAGAAATTACTGGAAGGCTAATTATACACCATGTTGCAGAAATGACAACAGAGAACCACACCTTTTATAGAAGATAAGCTAAAAAGTGGACAAAGGGATTTGTTTGAATCTAAAAATTCTATTTTACATGTTCATGGTTGCATTCAAAAGAAAAAAGGTTATTATTTCCATTAATCCTAGTAGCGGATATATTTTTATTAATATTATATTGGCTAAGAGGTTGCAAGTTCCAACAAAAATTAAGGACATACAAATTGAGAGAGAGAATGTTTATATTTTGAATATTTGAATATCATCATGGATAAATATGTTTTACATTCATATTTAAATGTTATTGAGATGGATGATGTGGATATTATTTTGGGTTATCCTTAGTTGGATTATTTGGGTACTGTTAACATTAATGTGAAAAAAAGGTTTATGAATATATAGTATAGGAAAAAGAAGATAAAAATACAAAATATTTCTTAGCTTAAGGAGCAAGGATCCAAGGAGAAGCAAGAAACAATTATGGGAGGGGAATAAGTTTAGGAACCAACAGAAGAATCAAAAGTTGGATCTATAGTAGTAACAATAGTAGAGTCTATGAAAGAAGCAACAACAAAGTCCAAGGAAGCTCTCATAGAAGCACACAAGGATGCATGAAAAGAAAGGCACAAGAGAGGAGCATGATAGGAACTAAATTCTAAAGAATCAAATAAATCAGAACATCAAGGTAAGGTTGCAACATATTGCTACCCACACCACCATGAGCGACAACAATATTGGAGGCATGGCTTAGGGCATCAATATTATTATGGATCTAATGGAGTTAGAAAGGAATTAAGTATGACAATGTTTGGTAGAAAAATCATAGTGATTATGGACTTTAGAGTGGTGCACCAACATCAAGGAACAATAGGACCGATTGTTTAAAATATTAGAATAGAGCAGTGAAAGCATGGCCAACAGAGCAATTATGGATATTCAAGTGGCACAATGGCAACTTGGAATCATCGAATACCACCACAAATCAAGATTTCATTTGGATGGATGGATGATCTAGATTGGTACTAGTTGTCAGCATTGCTTAGAAGATTATATTATTTAGTTTTTTCTCATGTTTTCAAAATAAAATATTTGTAAGAAGGGTGAAATTCTCTGGTACCTACAAATAGGTATATGGGGATATGATATTATATTGTATAAGGGTATTATGGATAGTTGTCATGGGCCACACATAACCCAAGGTTGATTATATTATATTATAATAATGAGTGGGATGAGGGTTTAGTAGTTGGCTCCCCAAAGTAGAATTAGAATATGGGTATATAAAGAAAGGATATTATCATTCTAATCATCATTCATATCAAGTATTCTCTTGTAATCATATTTACCCATGAAGTGGATTATGAAACCTTACCCTCTCTAAGTGGTGCTCTCATCTTGGGAAATTTGGTGGAGTTATTCCTTCCTTAAGGAGTATTGATGGTGTTGCCCTACCATAAGGGTATTATCTATATTTGTATCTCATTGTGTGGATTATATTTTGTGGAATACTATTTGTGGATGAATGATTTGATATTTTTGCATATTGGTGAATGATTTATGTTAATGAGAATAAAGTTTCATAACAAGAGATAAAACCCACCAAGCTAGTTAGGAGTAGGGCTTTATGTGAAAATCTCACTATGTCGGCTCTGAAAGACTAGGTGGCATTGGTAGAATAAATCAAACTTGATGGTCAACCAAATTAGATGGGAGAAATAAGAAGATACATGATATTTGGATAGTTTCTAGAAGGCCTAACACCAAAAGAAAATACTAGATTTAGACAAAATACTATGCACTATACTTGACTAGATAACATCCTTATCCAAAAAAAGGGTATGTTGGAGTTATACTATAGTTTGTTAAAGAGGAAAGAATGAAATCCAAAATCAAATAATATCACAAAACTATAGCTCTTAAAATCCTAAGGGCATGATATTATTGCCCTATCATTTTTTTGACTACATTTAGTCAGTTAATGAATGTAAATACTAACAAGAGTAAGGAAAGTGATAATGCCCCTAAAGCCCATCATCATTACTAAATCCTTCCAATAATGGATCCTATATTTTATCAATAAAATAAATCTATTATCAAGTGTAGGAAATGGATGAGTTCTAACCGCCATAAATTACTTCATTAGGTGGATTGAAGCAATACCTATAAAATCCATGAATAAAAAATATGTTCCATAACTTTTAGAGGACATCATTACTAGATTTGGGACTCCTTCCATGTTAATAATTGATAGTGCCACAACCTTCATAGGGTTCAAGGTAATGTAGTTTGTGCTATAGTATGATTTTGTGTTAAAATCCAATTACTACCCCCAGGGTAACAACTCAGATGGATCCACAAATACAAATATTTTAGAGACCTTGAAAAGGATAAAAACTAACTCACAAAGGGATTAACATACCAAAATAAAAAAGGTATTATGGGAAGAAAGGGTAACAACTAAAGATTTCATAGGATTGTCACCTTATGAAATTGTCTTTGGATAACAAGAAATACCACCTATCAACTTGGAATTCCATTCTCTCCAAATGTCTCATTATCTGGAGATCAAAGACAATGAAACCATAAATAAATGCTTTGTAAGATCTAGAAGAAGAAATAGAGAAGGCCTTTGAAAGGTTGGTGCAACATCATATTGTAGTAAAGAGATGGTTTGACAAGAGAGCCACTAAAATGGACTACAAAGAAGGTGATTTGGTGTTTCCCTAGGACAATGATAGAGCAAAGCCTAGAAGCCATGGAAATTTTGATTCCCTCTAAAGTGAGCCATAGCAGATCCTTCAAGTCATAGGGCTAAATCCATACAATCTTCTTGCAATGGATGGAAAGTTGCTACCGATTTCAACTAAGGATCATCTAAAAGGGGGTTCAAAACAAAAGGAAAATTTAAATATGTACATAGTACTTTTATGTTCTTAACTTTTATTTCACACTTCTATTTTATTTTCTCCCCCCATGACTATTATTCCTTCCTTCTATTTTCCCTTTCTAAAAAATAAGACAAAAATTGAAAATACAAAAATATATAAAAATGGGAGGAAAAAAAATAAATTTCCATGTTTGAGTAAAAACCCTAAAAATGGCACTTGAACATACTATTTTCTTCTATTATTTTGCTTCCTATATCTCAAAATTCATCTTGTAAAAATTTCTAACCTTTTTTTGTATGGGTTAAAAGAGGATAACACTATTCCAATACCATTTTTACCGTTGTTTGTAAACATTTTACCCTACCTTCACTATGTTATCTCCCTAAACTATGTTTCAAGCATTAAACCCCGTTGTGAGATTGGGTTGTGTTTACTGCAACCATTGTGGCCAAGATATTTTTACTAAATATTAACTAGCCCATTGAACCACAAATGGCTAGGTTGTGCCCTAGCTAAGCTTCTTGCTTTTCTCTGCCGACTATATCAAGCTTCCTCAACATTTTGAAGCTTGTCCTCCCCTATCAAGCCATTTTATCCCTCCACTTCCACGAGATATCCCTTTTGTAAGCTTCACAAAATAGATTGCATAGACATCTTGGGGAGAAGGAATTTTTTTGCAAGTCATTCCCTAGGTTGTGATTGACTCAATATTAGGCAAATCATGCTTTCCTACCTTGAGAAAATGCTAAGTACTCATGGAGCAATTCATTTTTCTTAAGCCAATGATTCACTCAATTTTGATCCAAAATAAAAATTTGTTGATGTCTTCCCTATTATACGGTTCGTTTCACAATGTCAAGTGAATTGCTTTACTTCTTAATACAATATTTTTTTATTGTTTTTTCCTAAAATAGAACCATCTTGGATACAAGTGTTGCATTTGCAAGCTCATAAATACTTGAAGCAAACCCAATGACACCACCCACTACCACTGCTATTTCATAGTTACTACTCCAATCTAGTCGATCCAAATTTAGACACTAGTAATGTAGGTTAGCTCATGTAAGGGTAAAGGAAAGATAAAGGCTAAGAAGAAGCCTCCCCTCCACCAAATAGGCCTAAGAAATGCTTGATGAACCTTATGAGCAAGTGGATGAGGGGGAGTTCAAACACTTGTCTACTAAAGTGAGGAAAAAGGTAATGAGGAGGTTCAACATGGGACCAGACAAACATTCCTAGAGCATTTGCCAAGTCTAAATTTTAGGCTTAGTGATGAATTTAGTGCCCCAAGTTTATAACTACAAGGAGATGATTGAAGCATGTACCAAAAGGCTTTATTATAAGGGGAGGAGCATAAGGCCTCCATAATGGGAGGAAGAATCCTTCTAAATTAGAGAAGAGAAAATTAGGTGTATGTTGAATGCAATAAATGATTTGGCCATATGGGTAACATGTAATCTTGTCACAAACTGCCCCTACAGGACCTTTGATGAGGAAGACGATGTAATCAAACTTATTATTTTAATATTTAAATTTTTTGGTGATATGGTTATGTATAGATATGATCCAACATTTGATTGTGATCTATGCCTATGATGGTGCTATGTCTTTATGGTTTTGTAGGGCTAACCATGTTTGCAGGTGGACAATGTCAAGCTATCAATCTAACAATAGCATTGATGATAACTTTAAAACTGATTAGCAAAGGAGCCGAATAATGGCATTTCTTACAATGGTTTAAAATTAAATTTACTAATCATTTAAATGGTAGGCTAACAATGCAATATCCGCCTTGATGATGCTTTTGCATTGCGTAGCCAAGGAATAGATTGATACTATTTTATGCATATAATGGATTAAAAAAGACTAACCATTGCATTATTGAGTTGTCAATTTAATATAAAGCTTGATGTTGCTTTGACATTGTTTAGCTAAGCAATAAATTTAAATTTGTTTTAATATTGCTCTTATTATTATTGATTAACACTTATTTTTTGCAAACGATGGTCTCATTTAATGAGGCAAGATCATGAGAGATTTAATATAATTTTTATTTATGCATGGACCTCCTTTGACCTTCCAAAAGTAGCAAGCATTTTTGAAGTCATGAGAGTATGGCTATTTTGGAAATGAAATTAATGGCCTCTTGTTAGTTGGGATTGAACAAGGGGGCTGCAATAATTGAATTTTGCCCTCCTCTGTCACCTTGGAAAAGGGGCAAGTCTTCTTGGAAAAAGAGAATGACTTTGGGAGGAAGCCATTATGCCTTGGGAGGATGCTTTTGGAGGGAGGCAGAGGGCCTATACTGGGGGGCCACATGAGAAAGTTCTCAAAAAATGGAGTCTGAACTATCGGGAGAACCAGGTTTGAGTCTTATTCTATTGTTTTGTTTTAAAGATTCTGTGGACAATTAGGAATATTCATAACTCATAGGGGAAGACTCCATTGTACCCCTTTTAAAAGGATCTACATTAAATTTGACCAAGTAAAAGCCTTTGAGTGTTGTAAATTTGTATTAAGCTTTGAATTCTACTATGCTTGTATATACCTTCATTCGATGGATACAAAATCTTATTTAGATGTTTTTTTGTTGTCGTAAACGATGAAGAATTGGCCTAAGTTCTAGAAGCATTGAACGATCTATCCCCCATGTTTTATCCTGTAATCAAGGGTATGTAATTCGCTATGTTTTGAATCGAGTTTGTGTCATTTGCAACCTTTAATGTCGGTTGTTCTTTTTACCATAGCTTGGATGATCTACCCTACTACAACCCTTGGTGGCTTGTATGTCATTTTTAATCGAGGAGTTTAAGTTTAGAAATCCCCTGTAGCTCCATTTTTCAATGGCATGGAAGAATGCATGCCACACCAGCTCTATAATGTCTCACATTATTTTTGGACAACATCGGGCCTATGCTTGAGCTTGTTGGGCTTTAGTTGCCCCTCCTACCAGAAGTCGAGAAGAGTTGTAGTTGCTCATTCTGTGATTGTAGGTGGAGGTCGTTGCTTCTAGACTTAAATAATACTCCCCTCTAGATGCTCTATTCAAGTTTGGGCTCAGTCGAGGCAACCATTTTTATGTTTTGATCTTGTTTATAGGCAAAAGTTCTCTTTAGGGGGCACCATCGTCGAGTTTAAATCAATTCCTAAAAAAAAACTTAGAAAGTTTAAATTAAATGTCTTTTCCATCACCCTCAAGCCACTGCTACACCACTTGATGCCTAGCCTCATATGCACTTTCCCTAAGGTTTTAACTTAGGGATTAGTAAATTTTTGCGCTAATTGTTGCCCCTGCACCGTCGTTGTGTGACGACACCATGTGCTGGGGAGGCAGGGATGAGGGAGGGCCACTCAGGCATTCTCATGGAAATATCCCACATGGATACTCTAGGGGCCTGAGTAGGCCTTAAAAGGCTTAGCATCCCCATTTTGGATCAACCACATCTTGTGCTCATAGCCAACCCACGTGGGGTTGCTCCATAGTACCAGTTGGTGACACCTAGAGGCTCTGCATGATGTGGTCATACCAGTTGAAGGCATGTGGACCAGTGACATGGCACGTTGGTTGATGTGTTATTTATTGTTGGATGCTCTCTTACTGGTTCGCTAACGTGGTGTGTTGGATGATGTGTGGTTTACTAATGGATGTTTAATATATTAACCCCTGTTTTGCTTTAAATCAATAATAATGTTAGCTTTTGGAGCCTTAAACATAAAGGAAATGCATTCACAAGTATTGAAATAAGCATGCAATATTATAACTATGATAATGGCAACTTAACATGCATGAAAATATGATAGAAAACTTGATACAATGCTCTAGAAATGCTCATATAAGAAAGCTTATAAAAATTACAATGCTCCTCTCATGGAGTTTACAATTCCTCCATGATATCAAAATGGAGCTATGTTGTGCCTACTACTACTCTCACCCATGCACTCCAAAAATATTCACTCAAACACTCACAATGAGGCCTTTATATAGAAAGATAGATTCCTTGCCTCTCACTCCACCCTAAGACGCATGTACATGTGGACTACATGCACATTTACATCATTGCACATTCTAAGACTTGTGTTTTTATTAAATTACTCTAATAAACTATTTATATCCTAATATAATCCTAATCTAAATATATACCCATGAAGGTACATTAGTAAAGAAACCAAACAATATAATATATTCCAACACCCCCTGTATTACATTATTTGGTTTCAAAGACTTTAGTCTTCAATATGGATCTTTGACTCTTGAATAGTCTTCATCTTGATGAGGTTCTTTTCCTTCTGTTGCTTCTATCTTTATGTGGTTTTTCCATGTTCCCTTTGATCCTGAATGCTTGGTGAAATTATTGAAATCTTTTGGATATCCTTGATGAACTAAGGATCTGATAATCTTGCTAGTCATGAGAGGATCATGATTGTTTTCTTTTATTTCCTTTGGTTTTCTGTGTGACCTATATCTTTGATCTTCAAAAATATCAAGCTTGAATTTGTCGTCAGTAGATATTTCTGTAATAAGAACTTGAAGAAAGCAATGTAATCTAAATATTAAATTTTCTTCAATTTTTTTTATAGTATTTGTTCTTGTAGTAATAGAAATTAGGATGAATGAGATTTTCCTTCACAATATTTACATGGGTGTAAACTCCAACAATCTTCCTTCTCATGACCAAGTTTGTTACAATGAGTACAAAGTAAATGTATCTCCATTTCCTTATCATTATTTTTAGGAATATCATGTTTGTCGATTTCTCTGATGAACTGATTAAACCATGTGTGAACAATTGTAGCTATTCCTTCTTTTCCTTTTCCATAAATCTGCATGAGATCCTCTATTTCAGTCTTTTGGTTATCTTTTACTGTCTCATTGGATGATATTTTTGAAGGATAGACTTTTTTCAAACATTCAATTCTATGTTCAATTGATTCTTCTTTGTTAATTTCATCTTTCTCTGACTTACTAATCATGCTTTCTATTGAGTCAAGTTTATCTTTAAACCACATTGGGATTTTCCTTCTAATTGCATTTTTTAATATGTCCTTTTGAGTAGACATCCTTGTGTCTCTTGAATAGAATATTTAATTGTTCTTCTTTATGTAGGATCAATCTTGGAAAGACTTTTCCTAATCTTTGAGGTTTATAAAGTATCAATCTATTTTTTTCTAGTAATGAGATAATAATTTTTCAAATAATGTTCAACTTGTAGTATCTTCTATAACTATTTATCTCTTCTTATAGAAAGCTTTTGAAAGATGAAAGTTCAATATCTTTAGTTGGATTGTCTATGTCCTATCTCAATCTTCCAACTATAATTTTGATGCAAGCAATATCTTCAACTAAGAATCAATGCAATGATAGGTTTCTAAACTTCTATAATTCAATTGAAGTAGGATTCCTTATATCTCCCTAATTAGAAGTTTCAAAAATATTAAAAATTTGCAAATTAAGTTTTTACTAATCCTTTTATCTCCTTGACTTTAAGATTTGAAAATATCTTGAAGCAATAGAAATAGTTTAGATGCTTCAAATTTTAACTTCTTTTTTCATGTAATAAATAAGCATTCTATATCTTCTTTCAACACCTTATTACTCCTAAAACTAATATCTCTAGAATATAGAGCGTAGTTGATATCAACCTGAATAAACTTGCAGTATAACTTATGGATAATTCTCACCTTTCAAATGCTTGATTCAGGTTTGCAAGTTGATTGAAATGAATGTTGTTTGCTTCACATTGACAAAGGTTGACTGTTCCTTATCAAATTATAAATGCTCTTGTTACTCTTTACTTTGATTGTGCACTTTCTCCTTGATGTAGATACGCTAGTTTGCCTTCATTTCTCCAACCACGATCTTGTTGAATATGTGCCTTGAAATCACTTTGTCTTTGACTATTACATGTGCTATTCTCCACTTTAATGTTGGTCTTCTTTCGGTGATTGGTCATGCCTTTCCTTCTTGTTAATTGTTCCATTTTTCTGGTTTCTCTGTCACTTTATGTGCTCTCTAAAATAGTGATTCTCTCTATACTTTCAATGCTATCTTAGCTCTTTTTTTAATAGCTACGTACATGGGCATCATTTTTAAGCTTAATCCTGTGTAGAATGGGCAGTTCCAAGTGTCACTTACTTTCTCTAACGGTTCTTGTTGCACCTTCTCCCAATGCCTATGACAAGTGGCACTAAGTTTCTTACTCTTGCTTCCTTAATGTCTTGATAATTGGTGCTGTTAGTTTCTCTTAAAGAGAGCGTTCTTAAATGATATGCTTCTAATATTCCTTTTCTTTGGGTGTTCAAATTGGTTTTAACAATGTTGTAGCTTCTTCTTATTTGCATGTGATGGATCCTTCCAAGTGGCATAATATTCCTGCCTCCTTTCCTTATCTTTATTGGGCTTGTTTAACATATTTTCCAACACTCTTCAATGCTTACTTCTTGGTGATATTCCTTTTTGTTTTGGAAGCTATTTCCATCTTCTTCTTGGGCAGAGAACTTAGCTATTTGGTGGCTTCCTTTGAATGGCATAGATTATTTTGTGTATGCTAGCTAATGTCGAATGTCTTCTACAATGTGCTTTTAATCTTGGGCATTGCTTTCTCTACAATGGTGGCTCCTATTTGGTGATGGTTATCCTTGCGCTCCATGTAGATGGTAAATTTGGTGGCTCTTGTGCTAAATTGGGTGTCTTTAGACACCTTAAATGACTATATTTTTGAGCCTTTGGATGACTTTTTCTCTTACTTATGATATGAAGGGTTTTAAGGGTATCTCTTAGGGTTTTGGAGAATGCCTACTTGAAGGATTTGATAAGAACTATATTTTATTTCCCTATTGCAGTGTAATTTACCTCTTGACCTTGAGTATACCTCATTTGTAGAGCTCTCTTGGATGGCTCTAATGTGTAGACTATGATGAGATAGGCGATTTCCCCCCTGTGCTTGTAAACCAAGCCTCTTTCTTACTCAAAATGCAGTGTTCAATTGGCTAATATTGGTTTCACAAAACTATCTTAGCTCCTTTTCAAATTTGTCCAAAAAATGCTCTGAAAATATAACCTTTAGTTGCACCGTAGAATTAATTTTTTTTGTCTTCCTTTCAAGCTCCTTTCCTTTTTAATATGGTGAATTTCTTCTCCAACCTTTGGAGGTGATATTAACCTTTTTGGTGGCTACTCCTTTCCATAAAATACTGCAAATAAATTGCCTTATCTCTTATCAAATGTTGCCTTCAACTCTCTTGTTTTGGCTGAGATAAAACTAATATTATTATTACCTTTAATCCTTGGCAATACCTTCCTTGCTTGGCTATTATTTCACTTACCAATCCAAGCTTTTCAATGAAATATTTTGCACTATAGATTATGCAAACTTGTAAGGTCTTCTTTTACTTAGAATAAACAATAGAATGTTGATATGTTTCTTTCTCTCGAAATATACCTAACTTCTATTTTCTTCTATGTGCAGGTTTGAACCTTGTAGACTATAACTTCTGCACTACCTTTGAAGACTTGAAATGAAACTTTTGATGCAACCTTTAAACTTTTGTAACTGGTGCTTTATAACTTTAATAAAAATCCAAATATAAAAATCTCAACTAATGAACTTTTGCACCTTTTTGTTGCATACATTTTTCCTTGTAGATGATGATTTTTTGATTGGTAAAGGGGTTTTGAAAGGATCTCGTAACCTTTTACAAAAAAGGAGTCAAGCCAAAGAACACTCCATAGCATAAACACAAAAACGTCAATCTAAAATAGAAAAAAAAACAAAAAATTGTAAGCCTCCTTCAGCATAAAATGGAGCCCTCACAGGGCCAAGGAGGAAAACCAAAATGCCCTCACAGGAGCCGAATTAAAACCAACTGCAAAGATCCACACAAGGGTAAGCAGATAAATAGAAGCACCGAAATGAAAACCTAGGAGCTAAAGAGAATCCCATGTAGGGGGAACCATGAAGCAAGAAATAGAGACCAACAATCTCAAAGATCCACTAGAGAATCAAAAGATAGATAAATGTTTGGTTGCCTAGCTGTGTCCTACCAATCCCTAGTAGCACCCACCAAACTCTTAAAATCCTTCAGGATCTCAAATTGGTCCTTGTATTCTTCCATGAGAGTCTCTACCTGAGATAGCAGAGAGGATGTCATCTTGGCCGCTCTCCCCAAGGTCTTCATAATATCGTGAAGATATTGGAGGTGGCCTCTTTTGGAGATATTAGTCTAGCATGACACTCTAGAAGTTAGTATGGGGGAGGCTTGGTGGAAGTACCCTCAAGAGGGTGACTTTTCTTGGGAGCAGTATCCTGTTTGACGTCAAAAGAAATTGAATCTTTAGAACAATCATTATCAACCACAATTGGAGCCTTACATTTTCCACTGCTAGCTTTGGCTTTGGTGGAGTGATGGGTGCTCGGTGTTCCTTCCAACTTTGCATCGAAATTGAATGTCTGATTGGTTCTTGAAGACGTAGAAGTGTCCCCACCTGCTTCTCCAGCGTGTTTCACAGGTCCCATGGCAGAGACCACCACTCCCACGGCCCTGCATGTTTGGTGCTCCAAAACGTAACGATACATTAGTAAATGTAGTCCTTGGTGCAGGGGGAATGAAGATACCCCCTATTGACATTGAGGACTGATATTTTGATAGATCAAAAAAGGCACTCCGGTATATTGATTTTCTCTCCCATAAGTGGTTGAGGAAAGATAAATTGAAGCTTCTCAACACCGCTCTGGATTGTCCAGCATGAAGTATTGAAGGACTATCACCATCACTACGTCCCATGACTTCAGGAGAGTATCTCATAGAATGCCACCTTTTTATTTACCTAAGGATTCACCACGGTCCCAAAAGAGAGCCAACTCACCCTAGAGCAAGTGTTTTTTTTGTTAATAGTTTTCCCTTTATTCGGGATCCCCATGATCTTTTCAAGGAGATCCATAGTGACTATGAAGCTCAACCCACGGATGAAGACATGCCCTCCATTCCATGTACGCATAAACTCTAGGGAATCAGGGTCATGGCTGTTAAAAAGTTACAAGAAATTAAGCAATCCATGGTCACAAAAGATATCCTCGATGAGAGCAATTAGGTGAATGATAGAGGGTTCGAATTAGACCATCAAAATAGGGCTAGACCAAAGGGAGGGAGTAGTGGAAAATACACCAAAGCAGACATACTATGAAAGATAACAACATGAGGTGCCAAAAAGTAGTGATTAAGAAGGCAGGGAATCCTACCCAAACACAACTCCAAATGCGATGGCACATAACATACACACCAAGCTCCAAAAAAATATGGGTCATGATTGTAGTAAGAGTGGAAGCAAACATCATGCACAAGTTGACATAAGCAAGAAGAACCCACTAAGATATACAGACCAAAAAATGAAAAGCACAGGTCAAAGAAAAATTCCTCTCGATGAAGTGGCATCGGATTCAGATGCATTAGTTGTCAACAACATCAAAAGAGGACTCCACTGGTGGTCACAAGGACTTAATACAATCTCTCAATGTAACAGGATGGTGATTTACAGAATTCTTGGTACGAATATTAATTAAAATGGAAAGGTTGGGAAGAGCACCACCAATAAAGAAGGTTGTCATGGACCAAAAATTTGCTTAGGTTGCCACCTGTAATTATATAGGCAAAATAAAATCCTCATGGTGCTGGCGAGGATTACCAGTGTGCCAGTCTAGATAATGAAGTCGCCCCGTCGTTACCCGAATATGGACATATCAAGGAGTCCCAAAAACCCTGCGATAAAAGTGTTGTGAATGGTGATGTGTCCTGACACATGATACATATTGAAGATTTTGCAACCCCAAAATTGGTCTTTTTCCACAGCATGAAAATTCAGCCTTTTAAAAGTGACATCATCATTGAAGTGTAATGTTGCATCCTCATTATAATTTTTAGGGTATTCCATATGAGTACATCTCAAGTCTGGTCTACCACTCATAGTGTGACTTGTCACATGATGATGAAAAATGTGAGCATAGTTCCACATGGAGCCAAGGTGACCCCACCACCAATCCCACCTAGTATTACTACCCAATAATTTCAAATGCATTGATGTCGATTAGATACGGAGGGAAAAGATCTCTCCAGAAAGTGAGACTCGTGAAAAGGTCTCAAAGATCCCTATATTCACAAGGATATCAATAAAACAATTTCCTTCACGATAAACATGATTGAAAGTGAAACTCATGAAGGATTGCAATAGACATTTAATTTTAGAGATCATGTTGGAAATATTCCATGAAATAGAATGAGTCTTGGAAATTAAGCATTGGATGATATTTTTGGAATCCCCTTCAACAAGTAAATTGGAACACTGCATGCTCTGAAGGAGGACAATACCCTGGTGAAGTGCCCTAGCTTCTGCAAAATGACTAGATTGGTGTCCTAGCTTCTCAGAAAAGGCCAAAATGATGTTGTCTATGCAATCTTTGATAATTCCTCCAACACCAGTGGGTCCAGGATTCCCTTTGGCTGCTCCATCAAAATATGGTTTGAGAAAACCTAGAGGAGGAGGAGACCATTTGACCAACGATTGATAAACCTTCGAAGAAGGCATATGGAGGTTGCAATTGGGAATCTTAAGAGAAGAGGCCAAAAAAACTTCATAATTTGGTTTAGAGTCATCATCTTCATGAATAACGAAAATATTCTTACTAGATTCATGAAGGATTCTGGAGAACATATACCGAACATCATGTTTTAAATCATTAAAAGTGCAAGAATATTTTTTTGCGCTAAATATCCCAGAGGAAGTGAGGGAGATAGAAGGACCAAAATATCTTGAGGTAGAAACCTTTGAAAGGATTAGGCCAATGAACACACAAATCACTCAAGAGGGTAGGTAGGACCCAAGCAATGATTAGGAAGGAGAATATGGAGGACATGATGGAATGGGAGAAGGGATAAGACAAGAAAATATGATGGGTAAACTCGCAATCCTAAAGATACAAGTAACATTGATTGGGTAACAAAATGCCACGACGATGGAGGTTCAGGATGGTAAGGATCTTGTCCTAGATGACAAGCCAAAAGAAGAAACTTTGAGGATGAGGTGTTTTTTCCAGATGAGCTTGGAAGGAAACCAGGGAGGGGAAGGATTCTTAGTGAGGGTGTAGGTAGACTTGACGGTGAAGAGACCGTTGGAAGTAGGATCCCAAAGGATCAAATCCTCATAGGGTAAAATAGGAATAATACAAAGATGTAAAAGGTTTGACAGGATGGAGGCAGTGTGTCTCTACTCACTATACATGCCATCAACTGGGAATGAATTACATGATTTACGATTGAGATGAACAAAGTTACTTTCAAACCGAATAGGGAGTTAGTGACTAATTTTATGCAGAGGAGGTTTGCACGAGTCTGCAGAGGGAAGTGGCCTAGCCAAATATCCTCCTAGAAATTGATCTTTTCACCATTGCCTAATTTCCAACGAATACATTTTTTGATGATCTCCTTAGATTTAAGGATGGAGTTCCATGTTGTTGATCCATAGATGGGAGAAGGATCATCCAAGAAATTGGTGTGGTGCCAAAGATATTTTGATTTCATAATAGAGACCCATAGAGAGTTCTCATTGGTAAGAACTCACCATCCTTGTTTGGTGATGAGTGCTAGATTCATGTTACGAATCTTTAAAAGCCCAATTCTTCCATGCTCTTTCCTTGAAAAGACTTGGTCCTATGCAACCAAGTGTATACGTTGCTTCAGCTATAACTAGACCATAGAAAATTTCTTTGGAGTTGCTCAATTTTTTTGTAGAATTCGATAGGAATCTGAAACATGGAGAGGAAAAACACTAGGATGCTTTGGAGAGTAGCTTTGACTAAGGTGGCCTTGCCTACCTGACTGAGAAGGATTCCTTTCTAGTTAGTATGTTTTATCTGAATTCATTCAATGAAAATATTCCAAAGGGACTTCTTGGAAGGGCCTTTGAAGAGAGGGAACCCTAAATACATGGCAGGGAGCACATTAATGGTACACCCGAGAATAACAACAATGCAAGCTTGACGTCTAACTAGTATGTTGATGAAGTAAACCTTGCTTTTACAGAAATTGACTTTTGTCCAGTAGCAACCTCAAAGGAAAGTAGGATTCATTTAATAATATGGGCTTGAGAAACTGAGGCAAGGGTGGCTAGGATGGTATCATCAACGAACTACTGGTGAAATATAGACTGGAGGGAAGATGCAGGCTTGAAACTAGAAATATCTCCTTTGGAGCATGCAGAGTTTAGGGTTCTACCTAAGGATTATGTAAAAATGATAAAAAGGAAAGGAGATAAAGATCCCCCTATCTTAAGCCTTTGAAACTCTTAAAATAGCCTACAGGAGAGCCATTGATCAGAATGAATAAATTAGCAGTAGTTATACATTCCTTGATGAGAGCAATCCAGTCAGGATGGAACCCAAACCTAGAGAGGATAGAGAACAGGAAACTCTAGGAAACTCTATCAAAAGCCTTGTTCATGTCAAGTTTTAGGAGAAAACCAGCCTTGCCACTTTTAGAAATGGAATGGATGATTTCATGAATAGTGATGATGTCCATGATGAGCCTCCCCTGGATAGAGCTACATTGATTAGGAGTAATAATATGAGGGAGGATGGGTTTGAGTATAGTGGCCATGGCTTTGGTGAGGATTTTATAGAGGACATTGCAGAGGCTGATGGGGTGAAAATCGGTAAGTGTGCATGCCTTGTTGACTTTTGGAATGAGGGCCAGAAAAGTGAAGTTGACATCTCTAGGAATATCTTTGCACCTTTGCATTTTTTGGATGGCAGATATGACATCCAGACCAACAATGTCCTAGAACCGATGGAATAAAATAGGAGGAAAGCCATATGGGATTGGGATTTTCCTACCTTGAATGGAAAAAATAGCAACACATTTCTTTGGCAGAAAACAGTTTGAGCAACATCTAGTTAGGTTTCGACTTTACTAACCTTGGGATATTTTGGATGAGAGCCTCAGATATTTGATGATCACACCCAAGGCTAGGGTCAAGTAGTTCTTCAAAACAATTGACAACCTCATTTCTGATTTTAGGTAGTTACTTCCCCATTTTTTTGGACGAGATCCTTGATTTTGTTGCATCCTCTATGTCTTATGGTGGTGGTGTGAAAGAATTTTGAATTAGAATCTCCTTCTTTCAGCCACGTGACCTGAGACTTTTGTTTCCAAAAGACATCTTCATTTCTAAGGATGTTATGAAATTCTGTTAGGAGAGTCTTTTCTGTGTCCTAAAGGGTGGGGTCAAGATTTCCATGCTACATTGAGAGCTCGATGCTAGTGATTTGAGATTGGATCTGATGCTTTTTGTGGAAGATATTCCCGAATACCTCTTTGTTCCATTGTTTTAGCTTGATTTTCACATACCGAAGCTTGTTGCTCACCTGGGAAACTTGAGATCCAAAAAACTTGTAAGACCACCACAAAGAGATCAGAGATTTAAGGTTTGGATCTTGAAGCCACATATATTCAAATCTAAAGGGTGACTTGAAGGGAGAAACCTAGGAGAAGCTATCCAAAAATAGGGGATTATAGTCGAAACCAATTCTAGGTAAAGAGCGTAGGATAACATCACCAAATTTGGGAATAACATTGGTGGAGATAAGAAATTGATCAAGGTAAATCTGGATTAGTTGATCCCATTTCCTACAATTGCTCCAAGTGTATCTTAGCCCCCTGAGGTTGATATCCATAAGTTCATTGTCATCAAAAAACGCTGCAAAGTGCTCATACGAATTGCCAGTGATTTGGGATCCCCCTTTCTTGTGAGTGGGGAACATAGGGGAGTTGAAATATCTAGCCAAATCCATGCCTATGATGAGAATACTTCCCTGAATTGGCTAAGAGAACTCCATAAGAGGCTCCTCTTGGAAGGGGAGTTGGGAGCATAGATATTTGAAAGGACCCAACGGTAACCATCCTCTTTGTTGAAAAACATAACATTCATGTAATTTTCTGCTACAGACAACAGGGTCCCCTCAAATTTTGTAGGATCCCACATACATAATAGTCCACCTAAAGCTCCATTGGTCGAACTAAAAAGAGATTTAAAATCTTTCCAAATAAATCTTGAAATGCAAGTGATACTCTGAGAATCTAGTTTAGTTTCTCACAATAAAAAAATGGTGGGTCTTAAGTCTCTCCTCATGGAATTAACCATGTGTTACTTGTTTCATCCATTAAGGCCTCTCACATTCCATGAGAGGATCTTCATTTAGAACTT
Organism: Wollemia nobilis; assembly: GCA_028583015.1. Lineage (NCBI taxonomy): Eukaryota > Viridiplantae > Streptophyta > Pinopsida > Araucariales > Araucariaceae > Wollemia > Wollemia nobilis. The sequence goes on from JAQPPZ010000030.1 coordinate 3,844,118, forward strand.
CTTGATGATGTTATCTTCCCTCTCCCAAGAGGAAGGGGAAGTTTGGATCTATTTTCAACTTGGGTCTCCGAAGGTCTAGATGAGCCCCTGAGGGTGAGTTGTGTGCCATTTGCAATCTCATCCGAAGCTTCTCTATTTTTGATTTCTTGGGCAAAGGGATGACCCCATTTTTTCCTAGAACCCACATAAGCATAAAATTCCTTTGGGTTTGGGTAGGAGGATGTCTACGGGAGAAAGGACTGGGGGAATAGGAATGCTACTGAGGGAACCAGGGAGACTCTTAGGGGAAGGAGGAGGGCTCTAAGGATGAGTAAAGTGGGATTAATGGGATAAATGTTGGCATTATCTTTGGAAAGGGGAGAAAAGTGGTTGGATACAAGAATGGGTGGACAACAAGGAGAGAAAACAGGACTTGCCAGAGAAGGAGTAGCGAGTACCTTCGATTGAGGTTGTCCTTCAACTCTACAGGAAGGAGGGATCTCAACAGGGGAATTTGAGGTTTTCCTTATAGATGATGATGATGATAGTGACTTTGGTCACTTAAATTTGTTGTCTTTTGTATATGTTACTACAACTCTTCTAAGATATCCAAAATAACTCACTTGCTCACTTTTTTGTAGCTTCAATACTTGACTAATATGCTGCTCAATATTGTAACTTGATGGATTAAATGATACTTTAGAATATACCTCTAAAATTTGATCTTTAGTAGTCACTAACATTGCCCAAATTGTTGCCTTTTTCTGTCCTCAAATCTTTTTTTTTTTTAGATTGTAAAGCAGTCAATACCTTCACTAAAAAGTTATCCTTGAGTTCTAAAAATTTGGTAGGATCCTCCAAATCGCAGTTGATATGTTCACTCAAGAACCCTTCAGTTATGGATCCAAAATCTCTCAGATTTGGTGGTTTTTCTATCTCCTTTCTCTTACCAATTTTTTATTTCAAACTAGATCTCCTCCTCAAACAATCTATCAATCTTGAGATCTATTCTAAACTACCTTGATATTTGATAGTCTTCTTGCCAAACCTTCTACTTTGGGCTTGTTGTCGGATGGTGACAATTGTCCCAATTATTTTGCTATCACTAGCTTCTCCCTTGGTAGTAATTTCTCCAATGAGTTCTTCTAGGAACTCCTTTAATGAGGATCACCAATACTTCTTGTTTCTCCTTGAGATCTCTCCAAGATCCTCAAACTTACATCTTCAAAAAACCTTCAATGAGACCTTCCTTGGCCTCTTCAATCTTCAACTATGGAAGTTTCATAGTGAGATATTCTTCTAGGATCTCCTAAATCTGCTGCTAATGAAATATGCAATAGAAATTTTGTTAGTTCTTCTCAATTCTCATTCTTCCACTATGAAAGTTCTTCAATAGGGCCTTCAATAGACCTCTTCTTCAATGAGAAGTTTTCAATATTCAATGGAGATCACCAATATCTAATCTTTGTTAGGACTCTTCTTCTTTAGTCTCTTCAATCTTCAATGGGGACTTCTTCCTAGGACCTCCTTTCTAGATTTAAAATCTTTAATGTGGCTTCCTTGGCCACTATATATCTCCTCAATATTTCAACTAGGAGTCTTCAATATGCAAAAATCTCAATGAGACCTTTCTCCTTAGGCCTCCAAATATTCAATCATTATTGTTTTGCAACAAAGAATTAATATTTGCACGGGGAAAGTACATCGACTTTCAGGTAACAAAGATGAAGTTATTTATCTATTGTAGGAAGCTTCCCAACTTATGAGAGTTAATTTTTTGCAACAAGAAAAACCTAGATGATAGTAACCCAATAACTTTCCTAAAAACATTTTTTTTTCTCTTGCAATGAAATATTAGAGATAATAAAAATTTCTGACTCTATGGAAAATAATATTCACTAGTTGGATTGCCAATATAGTGGATGCAATGCTGAGTTCTAGTCTTCACAAGTTTTTGCAACTCTTTGGAAAAAATCTAGTCAAATCAATCATGTGGCTTTCTCTACTTTCTATTCTTCTACCTAGAGATACTTCTATCAAAAAAATTAAGGCAACATCATTTACAAGGGGTGGTGCACAATGGTGAGTCTAGTTTACAAATATGTAGCAATATCTATTGTGATGGTATTTGCATGCAACGACGCACAATGGTTGATCTGATTTGCAAATACTCAACAATAGCAATGGTGATCACTTATGGCTTTCCTTTGATCCATCGTGGCTTTGATACCATTGTTAGCTTTTGGAGCCTTAAACATAAATGAAATGCATTCACAAGTATTGAAATAAGCATGCAATGTTATAACTATGATAATGGCAACTTAACATGCATGAAAATATGATAGAAAACTTGATACAATGCTTTAAAAATGCTCATATAAAAAAGCTCACAAGAATTACAATGCTCTTCTCATGGAGTGTACAACTCCTCCATGATATTAAAATGGAGCTACATTGTTCCTACTACTACTCTCACCTATGCACTTCAAAAATCCTCACTCAAACACTCACAATGAGGCCTTTATATAGAAATATAGATTCCTTGCCTCTCACTCAACCCTAAGACTCATGTACATGTGGACTACATGCGCATTTACATCATTGCACATTCTAAAACTTGTGCATTATTACTCTAATATACTATTTATCTCCTAATATAATCCTAATCTAAATATGTACCCATGAAGGTACATTAGTAAATAACAAAATAATGTAATATATTCCAACAAATAGATCCAATGTTGGATTAATACAACGAAATGACAAGCTTAAAGAACGAATGATGGGTTGTTTACTTCAATTAAATTATTAATTCAAAGAATGCTTAATAAAGAGAAATGACCAGCTTAAAGGATGAATTACATGGCCTAATGCTAACCCACCTTTTGTTAAATCAAAAGAAAGTCTTCCCGTTGATTATTAAGGTCTCTACATTTAATTGAAAGTTTGTTAAATGTAAGGAAGATTTACAACACTTTAATTAAGTGGTTATATTTGATTAAAAGGTGGAAGGACCTCTCAAAAGAGAGAGAGAGAGAGAGAGACCCTTTTAACCCCCTTAAAAGAAAAGGTGGACCTTCTAGTGTAATTGGGAGAAATATTTTGTTTTAACAAAAGAATGCACTAAGACCTTTTGATTAAATAAAGGGTCATCTATTGATATATGCAAAGGCTAAATTATTAATTTAGGGGTTAAATTAAGCCTTTATGGAAAGGCTAGACTATTAATTTATGGTCTTCTTTAAAAGAATTAAAGGGAAGGATAAAATTAGTGATTTAAGGCCTTGTTTTTATTGAAGGCCTAGCTGTAATGAATTAAAGAGAGGGTTTGAATTATTTTTCTTTTTATTAAATTAATAAAGGATAGACCCCTCTTGTTTGATGAGTACTTGGCCACGACGTTTTAGGGACGAAGGACCATTACCCTTGGATTAATTAAGGGAATAAACTTAGCTTTAATTGAACTAAGTTCCCTTTGAACAACTAAAGGAAACATGTATGTGCTTTTGAAAGAGTATTATTAAATCAATTTTGAGGGGAAAATAGAATGGTTAGCCAGGCCATTTTATGGAAAAATTGAATGCTAGCCATGGGGTAATTTTGTGGAAACATTGTATGTTATGTTCTTGGAGAAATTGAGAATTTAATGGGGATCAATTTCATGGAAATATTGAGTGTTTTTTGGAATTAAATTTTATGGAGAAACTTAATTAGAATTTTGGTTTATAGTTTTGATTTAATGGAAGGATATTTATTGATGTTAAACCTTAGTTAAATGAAAGGTTATATTTGGATTTTATGAGTACATTAGTGGATAATGTATTTTATTTGATTAATGAGTTGAAACATGTTAGAGGATAATATGTTTTATGAGATAGAGATTGCATTAGTGGATAATGTATTTCATTCAATTTGATGAATTGAAAAATGTTGGTAGATCATATACTTTATGAGTTATAAAATGCATTAGTGGATAATGTATTTTATTTGATTAATGAGTTGAAATATGTTAGTGGATAATATGTTTCATGAGATGAAAATATACATTAGTGGATAATGTGTTTCATTGATTTGATGAGTTGAATTATGTTAGTGGATAACATATTTCATGAGGTAGAAATCTACATTAGTGGATAATGTATATCTTTGGATTAGATGTGATAGAAATGTATTAGTGGATAATATATTTCATTGTGGTTAAGTATTGTTTGATAGCATAATCCATGCTAATATGTAATAATTATTGAGTGGTACCTTCAGTAAGTAGGAGAAGGTTCCTCTCCTTCTTGGTAGACTTGCATAGGAACTCATTGGGGAGATTATGGGGTCCACTCAAATGAGTTGATACGTGCAATTTTTTAGTTGATGAGTGGTTATATTGGACTCCTAGATGGATATGTTCCCTTGATTTTGGACCAAGGGGAGGAGATATCATTTGGAGGATGAATGTAGAGTTCATTTGAGGGAATTATAGGGTTTCCTTATAGCTTTGTAACATGAATTAAAGGACCTATTAATGTATTGAGGACGTGGAAATCATGGGAATTATTATTTGACTATTTTGATGTGGTTTTTTGGGAAAAGAAGAATGAATGTGAAACTCATTCAAAAAAATTATAGGATTCCTTCATTGAGATGTAATATGAATTAAAGGACTTATTCATTTATTGGGAACATAGGAACTATGGGTTTCCTATGTATTTACATTGATTGATGTATCAAAAAGGAATTATGGGATTCCTTTATATAGTTGTATTGGAGGCAACTAAATTTATGAAATGAAAAAGGATATTTTGAGGTTGGGTTTTTCCCTTAGGGATTTTCCTAGGATATATGATGTGTCATATATGTGTGATTATTATTATCTTATGATCTTGTTTCTTATCACTTTCTAAAGATGGTTTGTTATGGAATTGATGCTTCAATTAAAAAAAATAAAATTATGATTGAGAACCTATTGAGTGATACAAGTGTTTGGCACAATTATTCCTTGATAATCACAATGATTATTTTTAAGGTTTATTAGATTAAAAGGAATTTGGAGAGAAAGAGAGACAAATAACCTATGGTGTAGGGATACCCTTTTGACAGACAAAAAGGGTAAGCTAGCTTATCATGGAGATGAGATAGATAACTTATTTGCATTACACTTAGTGCACTTGCGTAGACAAACTTACGTATGGTGTAGAGATGGGTGTACTCCCTTGATGGATTAAAGTAGGATAAGTTGGCTCTTTGCAAAGATGAGACATACAACTTAATAATAGGGCTTAACATCGATAGACCACCTGCGAAGAATGACTTATACAAGGTGGAAATATGTGGATCCCTAGTATATATATATATATATATATATATATATATATATATATATATATATATATTCTCGATTGGGTTGGATTTTAGGGTTGTTACATTTGGTATTAGAGCTCTAGGTTGCAATGGACTAGATGCTTTTGTGAATAAGCTCTAGGTATGATGGACTAGAATCTTCCATGGATAAGCTAAGTATGCTTAAGAATTAAAACATAGAAAAGGTAACTTTACCTTGAAATGGCACCTTGCATGGAGCAAGTATGGCTATCATCGTTATTAAGAGATTCATAACGTATAAGCTTTCCTAGGAATAGTATCTTGCATAAGAGCAAGAATAACCATATCCATTATCAAATGAGTGGTAACGAGATAAGTTAGTTTGAAAGGATAAAGGGACTAACTATAAACAACTAAACTCAACTCCTTCATGGATAAGGAGGATGACACCTTGCGATGAGGCAAGTGTGACCTAGGATTTTACCAGGAAGGTAATGATAGTCATGACTGATATGGTACTGTTAGTCAAAAAGTGACTAACTACAAAAAAATAGCTGATGCACCTTTTTGCATATTTTTCAAGAAGATCGAAGTGGCCCATATGCTAAAGATCAAAGAAAAAGCAAAACATCGCAAGAAGGAAAAAGTGTCACGATATCGCGACATGTTGCATTTTCACGAAAAAAACAAAGAGAAAGAGCAAGGAGGTAAAAGTGTCGCGATATCGCGACATGTATTTTCACGGCTAAGAGCAACAAAAGGGAGCAAGGAGGTAAAAGTGTCGCGATATCGCGACATGTTGTATTTTCGTGGCTAAGAGCAACAAAAGGGAGCAAGGAGGTAAAAGTGTCACGATATTGTGACATGTATTTTCGCGGCTAAGAGCAACAAAAGGGAGCAAGGAGGCAAAAGTGTCATGATATCGCGACATGTTGTATTTTCGTGGCTAAGAGCAACAAAAGGGAGCAAGGAGGCAAAAGTGTCGCGATATCGCGACATGTTGCATTTTCACGGCTAAGAGCAACAAAAGGAAGCAAGGAGACAAAAGTGTCGCGATATCGCAACATGTTGCATTTTCATGGCTAAGAGCAACAAAAGAGAACAAAGAGGCAGAAGTGTCACGATATCGCGACATGTTGCATTTTTGTGGCTAAGAGCAAAAAAAGGAAGCAAGGAGGCAAAAGTGTCGCGATATCGCAACATGTTGCATTTTCGCGGCTAAGAGCAACAAAAGAGAACAAAGAGGCATAAGTGTTGCGATATCGCGACATGTTGCCTTTTCACGAGAAAAAGCAAAGAGAAAGAGCAAGGAAGAGATGAATGTCACGATTTCGTGACATGTCTCATTTTCGCGGCTGGAAGCGACAGACGAGCAAACTAAGAGACGAATGTCATGATTTCACGACATGTCTCATTTTCACGGCTAGAAGCGACAGAAGAGCAAAGCAAGAGACGGACATCGTGATTTCGTGACATGTCTCATTTTCACGGCGGGAGGCAGCAAAAGAGTAAAGTAAGAGATGAATGTCGCAATTTCGTGACATGTCTCATTTTCACGGTTGGAAGCGGCAAAAGAGCAAAGCAAGAGATGAATGTCACGATTTTGCGACATGTCTCATTTTTGTGGCTGGAAGCGGCAGAAGAGCAAAACAAGAGACGAATGTCGCAATTTCATGACATGTCTCATTTTTGCGGCTGGAGGCGACAAAAGAGCAAAGCAAGGAAAGAATGTCGCGATTTCACGACATGCCAACTGTAAAGGAATAAAATGTTTTTTTGGCAATCAAAGGCATGCATTGACACCAAGAAGTGATTTTTGACAGGATTATCAAAAATCTAGGATGGAGCAAGCTTGCCAGATGATTGAAAATGTGACAGGCTCGTCTAGAATCTAATCTACAGAGAAGATATCTAATTCATAGAAGACTTGTTGTGTATTATTAGAAACTGCAGATGATTGCTTGTAAATAGTAAGATGTACTTAGAAAAATATACTCTTTGAGGGTATATATAGGGGTGAACGACTCTAGAAAAAGGGTCGGCTCTTGGAAATTTACAATACTGAATGCATGTACTTCGAATACAAGCAATAAAATCACATCTCCCATTGGCTTTTGGTTCATATCGTGCAAGTGTATGTATTAATGTTCTTTATTTTTGCTTACAATATTGAATTGTAAATTGAGTTTGTTCTTATATCCGAACTTTCACAATACATAAATCATATTGCTAGAATGAGAATCTAATATATACGCATGTTAAATGAAATATCAAAAATCATATATGAAATTATATAATTTCTACATAGAAATGTGTTTAAATGCTTTGGATAGAAGTAAGTAAATCTGTCTTTGTTGTTGTCTAATCTGCACCATATAAAAGTTCTAGCTTAGGCTATATTTCTCGTATCTCTTGTTCCCATTTTCTCTAAAAAAATCAAAGGAACTAGCCTTCTCTGGAGACTAGATAGATGGTCTCAAGCTAGATCTATCTATTCAATGTTGGCAAAGTCTAAGGCGCAACACTATTAACCGAAGGCAGATTTTGTTCCAACAGTTTTTGGCACACCCGATGGGACCAGCAATCCCACAGTATTGTATAAGTTTTGGTGTTTTATCTTAAGAGCCTTTTTGTTTAAAAATCTCAAGAAAAACCACCTGGCGACTCCGTTGCAATTTAAACCATAAAAAAAATACATTGTCTAAAAACCTTATGGTTATATAGCCATATGATAACCAGATCCTGAGCTAGAAACTCTGAAGAACCTATCAAGTTCTTTGAACTACATATCGAAAGCCTAAAAGCACACCCTATGCTAGCCGCACGATCAAATCCGCCCGACACCATTAGCACCTCTTTAACACCCACTGTAGGAGAATCTACAAGCAATCCCATAGCGGTTGTAACTCCTTTAGCAATCATGGCAGCCGCCCTTGTCCCAGCGCATCTTGTGTGGAATCAAACTAGCCCTTTGAACTTGGGAACACACCACCAAATTCCACAAGCTGCACTAAAAGCATTACCGACCTTTGACAGAACAGGCAAAATAGCAAATGAGCACTATTTAGATGTATCATCGCTAGCATCTGTTTACAACATCACTTAGGAAGATGTAATGGTCAGATTGTTGATTATATCTTTGAAAGGAAAGATTCTCTATTGGTATAGAGCGCTTCCCGTTGGATCCATTACTTCTTGGGCAGTGCTTGCCGACCATTTGGTCGATGAATTTAATATACATGCGGATCCTTTCACATTGTTGAATCAATTCACTGTCATTGAGAGGCATCCACAAGAAGAAATCCAATATTTCAACATCAAATTTACCAGAACTCGTGATAGAGTACCGCAAGGCCTAAAACCCACGGAAGAACAAGCTATATGCTATTATTTAAGGGCTTTTGATTTAGATCTCAGTATGATAATAAGGCAATCCCGTGTAACCACTTTTCTTGGGATCTATCTAGAGGCAAAAAAGGGTGAAGCTGATCTCATCGCTACAAAAATATATCCATCAAAAAGTCTATTGCCAATTTTACAAGAGCTTTCCCAAGCATCAATTTCTAAACTACCTGTACTCCCATCAACGCAGGCCCTCCCAGCTATAGCCATACCTCCTACATTCCTTGCATTACCAGCTACACCCCTTGCATTAGCTCCCCCCAGTGATCAATACACGACCATAATTGATACAATGAAGACATTGTCAAATGAAATGGAATCCATGAAAAAGAGAGGCTGAAAGAAATTTTCTGCCAAGGAGGTTCCCTTAGGTAACGAGAGACGCAGCACAATCAAGCAATAGGGGACAAGAGAGACCGAGCACGGTATATACAAATGAGACAGTGGAGGCCGAGGAGCCTCCCACTGATTCTAAGTTTTGGTGTACTACATGTAACGATCCACATGGGGAAATTTCGTGTATGATACACCGACATTATGTACAAAGTATAGCAGTTGAAAAGAGTAAAGAAAAAATGAAAGGCCATGTAAATATAATTAGAGAGAAGGACCACAACTTCATGATGCCTACAGTAGAACAGGTTTCAATTTTGACAAGATCGGGTAAGAAACCACTGCAAGTAGACCCTAAAGAGCTTCAGCCATTGAATGTTTCCCCTGCTCCCAAGGAAGTTCCCAAAGAAACTCCTAAGGGAAGTCTCCCTCAGGAAAGAAAATATCAGTTTCTAGCCAAAAGTCAAGGGCAAGAAACACACAAAAAATTTATTCCTCGGGGGGAAAATGAAACCCAAGAACAGGCTAGGGAAAGGTTGAGTTTCCCCTCGCTGACAAAAAGGCAAAGAACTGAAGCTACCAAAGGATACAAAAATAAATATGAAATTTTTGCCAAAGAAAGAGAAAGGATAGTTGATTCACCTACATTCAGTATAGTAGAGGAAATTAAAAAGACTCCTTCTAAGGCAAGTATGTATGATGCTCTTCAAATCCCAGGTCAAATCGATCTCCTATAGGAATCCCTACGAACAATGAAAAATGGAGGTGGGACTGCATCATCTTCAAAAATAGTTCTAACGAACTTGACGTCTGCCACTGGTAAGAATAGGCCACTACCCTTTTATTTGTCCTTTCAAATGGAAGGATGGGCTGTCCACAACTGCATGATAGATTCAGGCGCTGCTACCACTATGATACCTAAAGCAGTATGTGATATTATGGGAATGGAGTACACTAGGAGTAGCACAGGCGTCCTATAGTTAGATGGTACTCCAATAAAAACTGTAGGAGTGATAAAGGATATTCCCATACGGCTGCATAAAATGCCTCAGATGACATTCATAAAAGAGGTAGTAGTCGTAGACTTGGAGCCCTATTTTGGTATGTGTCTATCCAGAGAGTTCACAGAAAATATAGGAGGATACTTATCCTTAGATTATTCTCATTTGGAGATACCTTTAAAAGGTAGAAGGGTCAATATTTTTAATGAGAAACCATCGACGTTTCATGTAGAAAATATTGGTGAAACTGACCGTGTAAATATGATGACTGAAGAAACATTAGAAGAGCTCCAAGATGAGGACGAGTTTTCTCTAAAGAATTTTAATGCCATGATAGAAACAGAAATAGGAAACTATTCTATTGAGAAACCAAAAAAAAAATTGATACCCTCCCTATAAAAGGATGGTTTTGTGAATCAATTGTGGAAGCTTTTCTTTGATGGGGCTAGGTGCAAGAATGGAGCTGGTGGCGGAATAGTTTTGATTTCTCCCACCAGAGAGGAAAAGGTTTTCTCTTACAAAGTTGACTTGGAGTTGCTCCAATAATGCAGCAGAATATGAGGCCCTGTGCTTAGGGTTAAGAAAGGATGAGAAATTGGGAATCAAACAGTTACTCATCTATGGAGATTCAAAACTTATTGTGAATCAAGTCACCAAAAAATGTATAAGTAAACAAAATTATTTGAAGGCTTACAGGAACAAAGTGTGGGATCTCTTAGAGGCCTTTGAGGCCCTAAATATAAAGTTTATCCCTAGAGAAAAAAATACCCACGCAGATTTGTTAGCTTCAATGGGAGCTAATTTTTATCCTGTAAGTAATGTTATTCAGAAGTCTAAAACTGTTAGACTTATATACGAGCCTTCGATGCTTGATAAAAATATTTTCTGGCAAGTTTTTGAAAATGATGAACAGATACTGGATTTCTTAATCCATAAAATGAATTGCTCAGCCAACCGGGATCTACAAGATGAAGAGGAAGAGGATATTATTCAGTTAAAAAACAATCATATTCGTAAGGGTCTCATCACCCTTGAAAGCCTGTTTGATAACAATGATAGAGCAGTTGGCCGGAAAATCAAGGTCAATAAAAGAAGATACAAAGATGTAGAGTTGGATCCAGGCAAAATTATTAACGTTGGAATTAGTTGTACAGAAAAGGAAGTGAACCAGATCAGAGAATTGTGTAAAAAATTCCCCGACATCATAGCTTGGGTGTATAGTGATCTAAAAGTGTACAATAAAAATGTTATTCAACATACCATAGAATCATAAGAAGGAGCTAAGCATTTTAGGCAAAAGCAAAGACCAGTGAATCCGAAGATAGAATCTTTGATGAAACAAGAACTGCTAAAACTCCTTCAAGCTAAAATAGTATACCCTGTTAAACACTCCACCTGGGTGGCAAACTTGGTACCAGTCAGGAAGAAAAATGGAGATATCATATTATGTGTAGATTTCAGAAATTTAAACAGATCATCACTCAAAGATCATTACCCGCTACCTTGGATTGACCAAATGCTACACACAGTTGTAGGAGTTATGCAGCTCTTACAGTTAGAAGAACAAATAGAGCAATCATACAATCACAATCAGAAGCATATGGCAGATACTGAAGGATGGTTCAAAAAAAAGACAACTGCCAGAAAATTTAGAGTGGAAGACTTGGTTTTGAAATGGAATGTAAAGAAATCTAAGCCAGGTAACCATGATAAATTCGATGCTTTCTGGGAGGGACCATTTGAAATTGTTTTAGAGAAACAGTTCAATGCTTTTGAGTTAAAAGATCAAGATGGATTGGTTCTTCCCATCACGGTGAATGCATTTCACCTAAAGTTATATTTCTGTTGAGAAAGCAGAAAAGGAATTATATGTATAGTATAATATAAGTATATTCAGACAATATTTGTAAATATTACCGTTTTTCGGCCTTAACAAAAAATTTCAGTCACAGCCAATCAAAAGTCAAAATATTTTTTTAATAGAGATACTAAGGTATAAAGGGAGTTTTGATGAGGTAATGTTCACGTTTAATCTAAGTGCATTTTCCTATGTTCTTTGTATTTCTTTGAAAGATTATTTTTACAACTACGTTGTTGACTCCGTTTCCCAATGGATGAAGGCCTGGTTCAAAATTTTTGCAAGAAAAAAATCCCCTGGAAGGCGCCAAGAATGTTAGTCAAAAAGTGACTAACTATAGAAAAACAGCTGATGCACCTTTTTGCATATTTTCCAAGAAGACCGAAGTGGCCCATATGCTAAAGATCAAAGAAAAATCAAAACATCGCAAGAAGGAAAAAGTGTCGCGATATCGCGACATGTTGCATTTTCGTGGGAAAAAGCAAAGAGAAAGAGCAAGGAGGTAAAAGTGTCGCGATATCGCGACATGTTGTATTTTCGCGGCTAAGAGCAACAAAAGGGAGCAAGGAGGTAAAAGTGTCACGATATCGCGACATGTATTTTCGCGGCTAAGAGCAACAAAAGGGAGCAAGGAGGTAAAAGTGTCGCGATATCGCAACATGTTGTATTTTCACGGCTAAGAGCAACAAAATGAAGCAAGGAGGCAAAAGTGTCGCGATATCGCGACATGTTGTATTTTTGCGGCTAAGAGCAACAAAAGAGAGCAAGGAGGAAAAAGTGTTGCGATATTGCGACATGTTGTATTTTCGCAGCTAAGAGCAACAAAAGAGAGCAAGGAGGCAAAAGTGTCACGATATTGCAATATGTTGCATTTTCGCGGCTAAGAGCAACAAAAGGAAGCAAGGAGGCAAAAGTGTCGCGATATCGCGACATGTTGCATTTTCGCGGCTAAGAGCAACAAAAGAGAACAAAGAGGCAAAAGTGTCTCGATATCGCGACAAGTTGCATTTTCGCGGCTAAGAGCAACAAAAGGAAGAAAGGAGGCAAAAGTGTCGCGATATCGTGACATGTTGCATTTTCGCGGCTAAGAGCAACGAAAGAGAACAAAGAGGCAGAAGTGTTGCGATATCATGACATGTTGCCTTTTTGTGGGAAAAATTAAAGAGAAAGAGCAAGGAAGAGATGAATGTCATGATTTTGCGACATGTCTCATTTTTGCGGCTAGAAGCGAGTAGACGAGCAAACTAAGAGACAAATGTCGCAATTTTGCGACATGTCTCATTTTCACGGCTGGAAGCGGCAGAAGAGCAAAGCAAGAGATGGACGTCACAATTTCACATGTCTCATTTTCACAATGGGAGGTAGCAAAAGAGCAAAGTAAGAGACGAATGTCGTGATTTCGTGACATGTCTCATTTTCGCGGTTGGAAGCGGTAGAAGAGCAAAGCAAGAGATGAACGTCACGATTTTGCAACATGTCTCATTTTCACAGTTGGAAGCGGCAGAAGAGCAAAACAAGAGACGAATGTCACGATTTTGTGACATGTCTCATTTTCGTGGCTGGAGGCGACAAAAGAGCAAAGCAAGGAAAGAATGTCGCGATTTCGTGACATGCTAGCTGTAAAGGAATAAAATGTAATTTTGGCAATCAAAGGCATGCACTGACACCAAGAAGTGATTTTTGACATGATTATCAAAAATATAGGATGGATCAGGCTTGCCAGATGATTGAAAATGTGACAGACTCATCTAGAATCTAATCTGCAGAGAAGATATCTAATTCATAGAAGACTTGTGTATTATTAGAAACTGCAGATGATTGCTTGTAAAATTGTAAGATGTACTTAGAAAAAGATACTCTTTTAGGGTACATATAGGGGTGAGCGACTCCAGAAAAAGGGTCGGCTCTTGGACGTTTACAATACTGAATGCATGTACTTCGAATACAAGCAATAAAATCACATCTCCCATTGGCTTCTGGTTCATATCGTCCAAGTGTATGTATTAATGTTCTTTATTTATGCTTACAATATTGAATTGTAAATTGAGTTTGTTCCTATATCTAAACTTTCACAATACATAAATCATATTGCTGGAATGAGAATCTAATATATACGCATGTTAAACGAAATATCAGAAATCATATATGAAATTATATAATTTCTGCATGGAAATGTATTTAAATGCCTTGGATAGAAATAAGTAAATCTATCTTCGTTGTTGTCTAATCTGCACTATATAAAAGTTCTAGCTTAGGCTATATTTCCCTTATCTCTTGTTCCCATTTTCTCTAAAAAACTCAAAGGAACTAGCCTTCTCTGGAGACTAGACAGATGATCTCAAGCTAGATCTATCTATTCAATGTTGGCAAAGTCTAAGGGGAAACACTATTAACCGAAGACATATTTTGTTCCAATAGGTACCTTGTGGGATACAGGTGTAACGACGACCCTTGATAATTTAAGTTAGCTCTTGAGAAGGTATAGCCAACCTTGGGAAGCATGAAGATGAGATAGATGATTTAAGTTAGCTCATCATGGAGATGAGACAGATAGCTTAATATAGCTCATCATTGGGATGAGATAAATGACTTAAGTAAGCTCATCATGGAGATGAGATAGGTAGCTTAAGTTAGCTCATCATGGAGAAGAGAGATTCTATGCCTAAGCAATAGCTCAAAGGACTGAGCTTAGTAAAGGAAGTGACATCCCTTTTTCTCAATTGACTAAGATAGGGTTAATTCTTATGTTGCGATCGAGTTGTCCTACACTCATGGAGGGATCTAGGAAATAGAGAGACCAAGTGAAGTCCTTTAAGCTATATGGGTAGTGTACAAGGTTAAACCCAATGAACTAAAGGAGAGTGACCACTCTTGTCCACTCGAGGGATGTTTGCAGCATCTAAAATTTAAAATATGGTAGAACCTCTATGATCTGATCTAGTATGTCTTTGGTAAACCTAGACTGTGTAAACGAAAGCAATTTTTACCCTCTCTCTTGGGATGATTTGGATTGTACATTCTCATCGAACCCCTTTGTGAGGTAAGGAGAATTGAAACCTAGGGAAAGAAAGTGAAGTAGAGAATATTCACAAATTTAGGGCTAGCGAAGTAGTATTGAAGCATGCTTAAGACCAAGGAATTAATCGCATTTGAGTTTGAGGTGATTTAAAGCTTGTTTGTAAGCAAAGGATCTAAGCTCAGGATTCAAGGAATTTGATATTGATCATGTGCCTCGGGCATCCAATTTTGAAAGTGGATTCTCTAGCAAATGAGGGTATTTATCTTCTAGATGGTAAGTGGGTGTCGAGCTAGACCCTAAGGAAATATTTTGGAGAAATTCTACAAGAGGTAGAAAACCTCATTATTGTAGTATGGATTACTACAAGAATAAATTGAATAATAAAGGGAATAGATGAACCAAAATGAGGAATTATTGGAAATGATTATTGATCAAGTTACCTAGAATGAAGATTCTGAGCATAGATAGGAGTATCTTGTTGCAAGAGATAAAGAAGGTAAACCTTGAATATTGGTAGATCTAGCCAAGGACCTGAAGAATATTAGGGTATTCGATTGGTGGTTTTAGCCAAGGTATGGTTGTATGATTTGGAAATAAATTTGTTCCTTGAGGAATTATCCAATTGTAACGCAAATAGTAGGGTTAACCTTCATGTGCATGGTATAGTCTTAGAATGGAGGAATGACTTTGAAGCTAGTAAGAAGATTCAAATTATGAAACTTTGATAGATGGTTTTGTTCAAACCATAGTTAATTTCAAGATGAACTCTATCATTATGTAATTTCTCCTTGTTACAGGCGGTATTCATGCTTGAGGTTTATAATGTGTGAAGATATTTTAATGTTCACTATAACCACAACGAAGGATGGTTCCTAGAATCAGGTAAACTTTAGGAGGGATCTAAGCGGTGTAGCTTAGACTGATATAGATACATATAGTGGTTTTTTAAATTTTAAATTGTTCTCTTTGCTTATTATAAACATTAACCATGAATCCCTATGAACCTGGATTATGAATTTAACATAGTAGATGGAATAAATAAAATATTGAAAGAGAATATGCGGGGAATCTATTCTTGAGAGGAATATGGGATCCTCTCAGAGCAATCTAATTTGTGGTCAAAATTAATGGAAAAGAATAGAAATGAAATTCCATTCATAGGTTTGAACAATTCTTAGTGGAAAGAATAGATGGAGAAATATATTCTTGAGAGGAGTATGGGATCCTCTCTTAAAAAGTTGATAAAATATGTACCAAATTATAATATTGATAGGCAATTGGAGGTACACAAGTCCATATTAGGAATATATCTTAAGATGAATATAGAATAAACATGTTCAAGCCCAAGATATTAAAAAGGGCTTATAGCTATTTGGACCCATAGTCACATGGACTTAATGGTTAAGTCAAGGAAATGTTATCTCGGGATGAATATTGCATTACAAATTTGGTCCAAGATAAAATAAATTTTGAAAATAATAAATATTTCTACACTAGGGATGGAATCTTGTGCTTTGAAGATCGAGTAACTATATCCAAAATTAGGAAATTGAGGAGGATGATTATGCTTGAAGCGCATAGTTCTCCAAATTTTGCTCATATTGGAGGGGCTAAGATGAGGGAAAACTTGGAAAAGGACCTTCTTCTGGGTAGGAATGAAGAAGGGTATTGTTGATTTTGTTGCTCAATGTTTGGAATGGCACCTTATGTGGAGTAAGCATGGCCATTTATATCATCAACAAATGATGATAATGTTTGGAATGACACCTTACATGGAGTAAGCATGGCCATTTATATCATCAACAAATGATGATAATGCTTGGAATGACACCTTGCATGGAGCAAGTGTGGCTAGTATCAGAGGATGATAATACTTTTTTTTGGCATATCACATGGAATGAGTAAGTCATCGACATTATCGGTGGATGGTAATACCTTATGTAATTAATATAATGATAGACATGTTTTCTTATTAAATTGGATATGTAATGATATCTTCTTATTCTAGTAAAACACACGAGACTGTGTTTAGTCCAAAGGGACTAGAATGCCACAACCCGCCCCTGTAGGACCCTTGATGAGGAAGACAATATAATTGGACTTATTGTTTTAATACCTAACTTTGTTGGTGTTATGGCTATGCACGGATATGATGCAACATTTGATTGTGATCTATGCCTATGACGCTGCCATGTCTTTATGGTTTTGTAGGGATAACCATGTTTGCATGTGGATAATATCAAGCTATCAATATAATAATAGCATTGATGACACCTTTAAAATTGATCAGCAAAGGACCTGAATATTGACATTTCTTACAATGGTTTTAATTAAATTTACTAACCCTTTAAATAATAAGCTAACAATGTGATATACGTCTTGATGATGCTTTTACATTGCTTAGCCAAGGAATTTATTGATATTATTTTATGAATATAATTGTTTTAATTAAAAAGAACTAACCATTGCATTATTGTGCTGACAATTTAATATAAAGCTTGTCATTGCTTTAAAATTGTTTAGCTAAGCAATAGATTTAAATTTGTTATAATATTGCTCTTATTATTATTAATACTTATTTTATGCCAAGCCTCATTTAATAAGGTAGGATCATGAGAGATTTAATATAATTTTTGTTTATGCATGGACCTCCTTTGACCTTCCAAAAGTAGTAAGTATTTTTGAAATCATGAGAGTATAGTTATTTTGAAAATGAAACTAATGACCTCTTGTCAGTTGGGACTAAATAAGGGGGCTGCAATAATGGAATTATGCCCCCCTCTCCCACCTTGGAAAAGGGGTTAGTCTTCTTTGGAAAAAGAGAATGGATTTGGGAGGAAGGCATTATACCTTGGGAGGATGCTTTTGGAGGGATGCAGTGGGAGGATATTGAGGAACCATGCAAGGAAGCTCTCAAAAAAATGGAGTCTGAATTGTCGAGAGAACTAGGTTTGAGGCTTATTCTATTGTTTTGTTTTAAAGCTTCTGTGGACGATTAGAAATATCCATATCTCATAGGGGAAGACTCCATTATACCCATTTTAAAAGGCTCTACATTAAGTTTGACCAAATAAAAGCCTTGGAGTGTTGTAAAATTGTATTAAGCTTTAAATTCTACTACACTCGTAGATCCCTTCATTTAGTGGAGATGAACTCTTGTTTAGATGTTTTTCTGCTGCTATAAACATCCAAGAATCAACATAAGTTCTAGTAGCATTCAAGGATCTATCCCCCATGTTTTCTCCTGTAACCGAGGTCATGTGGTTCACTATGTTTTGGATGAATTTTGTGTCATTTGCAGCATTTAACGTCGGTTATTTGTATACCATAGCTTGGACACTATACCCTTACTACAACCCCTGATGGCTTGTATGCCATTTTTAATCGAGGAATAAAAGTTTAGATAGCCCCCTATAGCTTTATTTTTTCCATGGTGTGGAAGAAGAATACCTATCGTTTCTGCTCTATAACATCTCACGTTGTTTTTGGACAACATCAAGCCTATGCCTGAGCTTATCGGGCTTTAGTTACCTCTCCTACTAGAATCTCAAAAGAGTTGTTGTCGCCCACTGTGTGATCGTAGATGGAGATCACTGCTCCTAGAATTAACTAATCCTCCCCTTTGAATACTCTCTTTAGGTTCAGGCTTAGTCGGGGTGAGCGGTTTGATGTTTTGATCTCGTTTACAAGCAGAGGTTGTCTTTAGGGGATACCACCTTCGAGTTTAAATCAATTCCTAAAACTAAACTTATGAAGTTTAAATTAAATGTATTTTTCGTCACCCTCAAGCCATTGTTGCGTCGCTTGATGCTTGGCCTCATATGCACTTTTTCTAAGGTTTTAACTTAGGGCTTAGTGATTTTTTTTCCCGATCATCGCCTCCGCTCTACTATCGCGTGATGGCACCGCATGATGGGGAGGCACGGACGAGGGAGGGTTGCTCAGGTCTTTCTATATCCCACATGGGATACTTTGGGGGTCTAAGTGGGCCTTAAAAGGCTTAGTACCCCTTTTTTTACCACATCTTGTGGTCACAATCACCCCATGTAGGGTTGCTCCATTGCGCCAGTTGGCGACGCTTGGAGGCTCCTCGTGATGCAACCATGCCAGTTGGAGGCGTGTGGACTAGTGACATGGCGTGTTGGCTGATGTGTTTTTTATTGTTGGATGCCCTCTTACTGGTTCACTAATGTGGTTCATTGGTTGATGTGTGGTTTACTAGCTGGTTCACTAATGTGGTTCATTGGTTGATGTGTGGTTTACTAATTAACAATAGGCCCAATATTGAATTAATACAACGAAATGAAAAGCTTAAAGAATGAATGATGGGTTGTTTACTTGATTAATATTTTTTTACTTCAATTCAATGATTAATTGAAAGATTGCTTAATAAATTGAAATGACCAGAATAAAGGATGAATTACATGGCCCACCTTTTGTTAAATCAAAAGAAAGTTTTCCTGTCGATTATTATGGTGGCTACATTTAATTGAAAGTTTGTTAAATTTAAGGAAGATTTCCTACACTTTAATTAAGTGGTTATATTTGATTAAAATATGGAAGGACCTCTCAAAAGAAAGAAAGATAGATCCTTTTAACCCCCTTAAAAGAAAATATGGACCTTCTAGTGCAATTGGGAGAAATATTTTGTTTTAACAAAAGAATGCACTAAGGTCCGAGGTGTAGATCAATTGGTTTGACCAAACCTCGTAAGGGGGGCGAAGGTCCAAGGTTCAAATCTCAAGCCTCACCGGGCTGAATGCTTGTCCCTTTCTTGGTGCTTTTACTATCGTAAAAGGTTTAAAATGATTGTGGAATTGAGGTTATAGGGGCAGACTGCGCGAATATCTATGTGACAACGTCTAGGGCAGACAACGTAAAATACTGTGGTGGCCATAAAATTTGGACAACCTACCCAGATTCATTGCGGCTAGCGATTCCACCATGTAAATTAAAAAAAAAAAACAAAAACAAAACAAAAGAATGCATTAAGACCTTTTGATTAAATAAAGGGTTAGCTATTGATCTATGGAAAGGCTCAATTATTAATTTAAGGGTTAAATTAAGCCTTTATGGAAAGGCTAGACTATTAATTTAAGGCCTCTTTTAAAAGAATTAAAGATAAGGATAAAATTAGTGATTTAAGGCCTTGTTTTTATTGAAGGCCTAGCTTTAATGAACTAGACGAAGGGTTTGAATTATTTACCTTTTTATTATATTAATAAAGGATAGATCCCTCTTGTTTGATGGCTAGTTGGCCACAAAGTTTTAGGGATGAAGGACCATTGCCCTTGGATTAATTAAGGGAATAAACTTAGCTTTAATTGAACTAAGCTCCCTTTGAATAACTAAAGGAAACATGTATGTGCTTTTGAAAGAATATTATTAGATCAAGTTTGAGAGGAAAATAGAATGGTTGGCCAGGCCATTTTTGTGGTAAAATTGAATGCTAATCGTAGGATAATTTAATGGAAAAATTGTATGTCATGTTCGTGGAGAAATTGAGAATTTAATGGGGATCAATTTTATGGAGAGATTGAGTGTTGTTTGGAATCAATTTTTGTGGAGAAACTTTATTAGAATTTTGGTTTATATTTTTGATTTAATGGAAGGATGTTTATTGATGTTAAACCTTAGTTAAATAAAAGGTTATATATAGATTTTACAAGTACATTAGTGGATAATGTGTTTTATTTGATTAATGAGTTGAAATTAGAGGATAATATGTTTCATGAGATAGAGAATGCATTAGTGAATAATGTATTTCATTCGATTTGATGAATTGAAACATGTTGGTAGATCATATACTTTATGAGTTAGAAAATACATTAGTGGGATGTATACAACATCTAGAACTCAAAATGTGGTGGAACCTCTATGATCCTATCTAGTATGTCTTTGGTAAACCTTAACTATGTAAAGGAAAGTAGTTTTTACCCTCTTTCCTAGGATGATTTGGATTATACATTCTCATCGAATCCCTTTGTGAGGTAAGGAGAATTGGCAACTAGGGAAAGAAAACAAATTAGAGGAGTTCACAAATTTTAGGGCTAGCTAAGAAGTATTGAAGCATGCTCAAGATCAAGAAATTGATCACATTCAAATCCAAGGTGATTCAAATATTGTTTGCAACCAGGTCAAAGGTGAACAAAAATTCAAGATCTAAAAACATTGCTAACTTGAGTAGGGAGGCAAAGGATCTAAGCTCAATATTCAAGGAATTTGATATTGATCATGTGCCTCGGGCATCCAATTCTGAAAGCAAATTTTCTATAAAATGAGGGTATTTATCTTCTAGATGGTAAGTGGGTGTTGAGCTAGACCCTCAGGGAAGATTTTGGAGAAATTCTACAAGAGGTAGAAAACCTCATTATTGTAGTATGGATTAATACAAGGAAAAATTGAATAAATGAACCAAAATTAGGAATTATTGGGAATGATTATTGATCAAATTCCCTAGAATTAATATTCTGAGCATAGATAGGAGGAGTATCTTGTTGCAAGAGATCAAGAAGGTAAAGCTCAAATATTGGTAGAGCTACCCAAGGACCTAAATAATATCAAGGTATTCAATTGGTGGTTTCATCCAAGGCATGGTTGTATGATTTGGAAAAAACCATTTTCCTTGAGGAATTATCTAATTGTAACCCAAATAGTAGGGATAACCTTCATTTGCATGGTATAGCCTTAGAATGGAGGAACGACTTCGAAGTTGGCAAGAAGATTCAAGTTATGAGACTTTGATAGATGGTTTTTTCAAACCATAGTTAATTTCAATATGAACTTCTTTATTATTATGTAAGTTCTCCTTCTTATAGGTGGTATTCATGCTTATGGTTTATAATGTATGAAGATATTTTTAATGTTTATTACAACCACAATGAAGGATGGTTTCCTAAAGTTAGTAAGCTTTAGAAGGGATCTAAGCGGTGTAGCTTATACTGAGATAAATACATCTAGTGGTGTTTTGAACATTAAATTGTGATCTTTGCTAATTATCAACATTAACCATAGATCCCTATGAACCTGGATTATGAATATAACATAGTAGATGGAATAAAGAAAATATTGAAAGATAATAGGTGGGAAATCTATTCTCGAGAGGAGTATGGGATCCTCTCAGAGCAATCTAGTTTGTGGTCAAAATTAATAGAAAAGAATGGAAATGGAATTCCATTCATAGGTTTGAACTATTCTTAGTGGAAAGAATAGATGGAGAAATATATTCTTGAGAGAGTATGGGATCCTCTCTTAAAAGGTTGATAAAATATATACCAAATTATGAGATTGGTAGGCAATTGGAGGTACACAAGTCCATCTTAGGAATAAACCTTAAGATGAATATAGAATAAACATGTTCAAGCCCAAGATATTGAGAAGGTATTATAGATATTTGAATCCATAGTCACATGGACTTAATGGGTTAAGTCAAGAAAATGCTATCTCGGGATGAGAATTGCATTAAAAATTTGGACCAAGATAAAAGAAATTCTAAAAAGAACAAGGATTTCTACACTAGGTATGTACTCTTGTGATTTGAAGATCGAGTAACTATACCCAAAATTGGGAAATTGAGGGGGATGATTATGTGAGAAGCACATAGTTATCCAAATTTTTCTCATTTTGGAGGTGCTAATATGAGGAAAAACTTGGAAAATGACCTTCTTTTGGGTAGGAATGAAGGACATTATTTATTTTGTTGCTCAATATTTGGATGACACCTTACGTGGAGTAAGCGTGGCCATTATATCATCAATGGATGATGATAATGTTTGGAATGACACCTTGTGTGGAGTAAGTATGGCCATTTATATCATCAATAAATGATGATAAATCTTGGAATGACACCTTGTGTGGAGCAAGTGTGGCTAATATTATAGGATGATAATACTTTTGTATGGCATATCCCATGGAGTAAGTCATCGATATTATCGGTGGATGGTAATATCCCATGCAATTAATAGAATGATAGACACATTTTCTTATTTAAATTGGAGATGTAATGATATCTTCTTATTGTAGGTAAAAACACGAGATCATGTTTAGTCCAAGGGGGGTGGAATATCACAACCCACCCCGGTAGGACCCTTGATGAGGAAGATAATATAATCGAACTTATTGTTTTAATACCTAACTTTGTTGGTGATATGGCTATGCATAGATATGATGTAGAATTTTATTGTGATCTATGTCTATGACGTTGCCATATCTTTATGGTTTTTTAGGGATAACCATGTTTGCAGGTGGACAATATCAAGCTATCAATCTAACAATAGCATTGATGGCACCTTTAAAACTGATCAACAAAGGAGTTGAATAATGGTATTTCTTATAATGGTTTTTAATTAAATTTATTAACCATTTAAATGACAATCTAACAATGTAATATCCATCTTGATGATGATTTTACATTGCTTAGACAAGGAATTGATTGATACTATTTTATGCATATAATGATTTTAATTAAAAAGGACTAACCATTGCATTATTGAGTTGATAATTTAATATAAAGCTTGATGTTGCTTTTAAATTGTTTAGCTAAGCAATAGATTTAAATTTATTTTAATATTGCTCTTATTATTAACACTTATTTTATGCAAATGATGGCCTCATTTAATGAAGTAGGATTAAAAGAGATTTAATATAATTTTTGTTTATGCATGGACCTCCTTTGACCTTCCAAAATTAGTAATTATTTTTGAAATCATGAGAGTATGGCTATTTTGAAAATAAAATTAATGGCCTCTTGTCATCTGGGATTGAATAAGGGGGTTACAATAATGGAATTATGACCCCCTCTATCACCTTGGAAAAGGGATAAGTCTTCTTGGAAAAAGATAATGGCTTTGGGAGGAAGCCATTATACCTTGAGAGGATGCTTTTGGAGGGAGGTAGGGGGAGGATACTGGGGAGCCACACAAGGAAGCTCTAAAAAAAATGGAGTTTAAACTGTCAGAAGAACCAAGTTTGAGGCTTATTCTATTGTTTTGTTTTAAAGCTTCTATGGAAGATTAGGAATATTCATATCTCATAGGGGAAGACTCCATTGTTCCCCTTTTAAAAGGCTCTATATTAAGTTTGACCAAATAAAAGTCTTGGAGTTTTAAACATTTGTATTAAGATTTGAATTCTACTACGCTTGTAAATCCCTTCATTCAGTGGATACAAACTCTTGTTTAGATGCTTTTATGCTGCTATAAACATCCAAGAATTGGCCTAAGTTCTAGCAACATTCAAGGATCTATCCTATGTGTTTTCTCCTATAACCGAGGGTGTGTGGTTCACTATGTTTTGGACTAATTTTGTGTCGTTTGTAGCCTTTAACATCGGTTATTTTTTACCATAGCTTAGGCACTCTACCCTACTACAACACTTGGTGGCTTGTATGTCATTTTTAATCGAGGAGTTTAAGTTTAGATAGCCCCTTATAGCTTCATTTTTTCCATGGTGTGGAATAATACCTACTACGTCCACTCTATAACATCTCATGTTTTTGGATAACATCAGGCCTATGCTTGAGCTTGTCAAGCTTTAGTTATCCCTCCTACTAGAAGTTGAGAAGAGTTGCAATCACCTACTGTGTGATCATAGATGGAGATTGCTGCTTCTAGACTTAACTATTCCTCCCCTTTGAATGCTCTCTTCATGTTCAAGATTATTCGGGACAAGCAGTTTGATGTTTCGATCTCGTTTACAAGTGAAGGTTATCTTTAGGGAATGCCATCATCGATTTTAAATCAATTCCTAAAACTAAACTTAGAAAGTAAAAATTAAATGTCCTTTTTGCCACCTTCAAGTTGTTGTTGTGTTGCTTGATGCCTAGCCTCATATGCACTTTTCATAAGGTTTTGACTTAGGACTTAGTAATTTTTTGCTCTGATCACTGCCCCTACTTTACTATCGTACAATGGCACCGCATGCTAGGGAGGCATGGGCGAGGGAGGGTCGCTTAGGCCTTCCCATGGAAATATCCCACATGGGATACTTCGGGGGACTGATCGGGCCTTAAAAGGCTCAGTGCCTTCATTTTGGATTGACCACATATTATGGTCACAACCGCACCATGCAGGGTTTCTCCATAGTACCAGTTGGCGGTGCTTGGAGGCTCCTTGTGATGTAGCCACACCAGTTGGAGGTGTATGGACCAGTGACATGGCGCGTTGGCTAATGTGTTGTTTATTGTTGGATGCCCTCTTACTGGTTCACTAATATGACACATTGGCTGATGTGTGGTTTACTAATGGATGTCTAATCTATTAACCTATGTTTTACTTTAAATTAAAAATAGATGCAATGTTGGATTAATACAACGAAATGACAAGCTTAAAGAATGAATGATGGGTTGTTTACTTGATTAATATGTTGTTTACTTCAATTAAATTATTAAATGAAATATTTCTTAATAAAGCAAAATGACCAGCTTAAAGGACGAATGATGTGGCCTAACCCTAACCCACCTTTTGTTAAATCAAAAGAAAGTTTTCCAGTCGATTATTAAGGTGGCTACATTTAATTTAATATTTTTTAAATTTAAGGAATATTTCCACACTTTAATTAAGTGGTTATATTTTATTAAAATGTGGAAGGACCTCTCAAAAGAAAGAGAGTGAGAGATCCTTTTAACCCCCTTAAACGAAAACGTGTACCTTCTAGTGCAATTGGGATAAATATTTTGTTTTAACAAAAGAATGCACTAAGACCTTTTGATTAAATAAAGGGTTAGCTATTGATCTATGGAAAGGCTAAATTATTAATTTAGGGGTTAAATTAAGCCTTTATGGAAAGGCTAGACTATTCATTTAAGGTCTCCTTTAAAATAATTAATGGGAAGGATAAAATTAATAATTTAAGGCCTTGTTTTGATTGAAGGCCTAGCTTTAATTAATTAAAGGAAGGATTTGAATTATTTACCTTTTTATTATATTAATAAAGGATAGACCCCTCTGTTTGATGGCTAGTTGGCCACAAAATTTTAGGGATGAAGTACCATTACCCTTGGATTAATTAAGGTAATAATAGCTTTAATTGAACTAAGCCCCCTTTGAATAACTAAGGGAAACATGCATGTGATTTTGAAAGAGTATTCTTAGATCAATTTTGAGGGGAAAATAGAATGGTTGGCTAGGCCATTTTTGTGGAAAATGAATGCTAGTCATGGGACAATTTTATGGAAAAATTGTATGCCATGTTCATGGAGAAATTGAGAACTTAATGGGGATCAATTTCATGGAGAGATTGAGTATTTTTTGAAATCAATTTTGTGGAGAAACTTAATTAGAATTTTGATTTAAATTTTTGATTTAATGGAAGGATATTTATTGATATTAAACCTTAGTTAAATAAAAGGTTATATTTATATTATTTTATTAATGAGTTGAAACATGTTGGAGGATAATATGTTTCATGAGATAGTGAATACATTAGTGGATAATGTATTTCATTTGATTTTATGAATTGAAACATGTTGGTAGATAATATACTTCATGAGTTAGAAAATACATTAGTGGATAATATATTTTATTTGATTAAATATTGAAATATGTTAGTGGATAATATGTTTCATGAGATAGAAATATACATTAGTGGATAATGTGTTTCATTGATTTGATGATTTGAATTATGTTAGTGGATAAAATATTTCATGAGGTAGAAATCTACAATAGTGGATAATGTATATCTTTGGATTAGATGTGATAAAAATGTATTAGTGGATAATATATTTTATTTTGGTTAAGTATTATTTGATAGCTTAATCTATGCTAAAATGTAATAAATATTCAGTGGTACCTTAAGTAAGTAGGAGAAGGTTCCTCTCCTTCTCGATAGGCTTGCATAGGAACTCATTGGAGGGATTATGGGATCCTCTCCAATGAGTTGATGCATGTAATTTTCTAGTTGATGAGTGGTTACATTGGACTCCTATATGGAGATGTTCCCTTGAGTTTGGACCAAGGGGAGGAGATATCATTTGGAGGATGAACACGAAGTTCATCCGAGGGAATTATGGGGTTTACTCATGGCTTTGTAACATGAATTAAAGGGAATATTCATGTATTTGGGACATGGGAATCATGGGAATTATTATGTGTCTATTTTGATGTTGATGTTTGGGAAAAGAAGAATGAATGTGGAATTCATTCAAGGGAATTATGGGATTCCCTCATTGAGATGTAATATGAATTAAAGGAACTATTCATGTATTGGGAACATAGGAACTATGGGGTTCCTATGTACTTACATTGATGGATGTATCAAAAAGGAATTATGGGATTCCTTTATATAGTTGTATTGGAGGCAACTAAATTTATGAAATGAAAAAGGATATTTTAAGGTGGGTTTTTCCCTTAGGGGTTTTCGTAGGATATATGAGGTGTCATATATGTGTGATTATTATTATATTATGATATATTTTTTATCACTTTCTAAATATGGCTTGTTATGGGCTTGATGCTTCAATTAAAAAAAAAAAAAAATTATGGTTGAGAACCTATGAGTGATACAATTGTTTGGCACAATTATTCCTTGATAATCACAATGGTTATGTTTATGGTTTATGAATTTGAAGAGAGAAAGAGAGAAACAAATACCCTATCTACAATATGCTTAGTACACCTACATAGGTAAACTTATGTGTGGTGTAGGGATGAGCGTACCATTTTCACAAACAAAAAGGGGTAAGCTAGCTCATTGTGAAGATGAGATAGTTTATTTACATTACATTTTGTGCACCTGCGTAGATGGACTTATGTATAGTGTAGATATGGATGTACTCCCTTCATGGATTAAAGCAAGATAAGTTGGCTCATCACAAAGATGAGATAAACAACTTAATCATAGGGCTTGATGTCGATAGACACCTGCATAGAACGACTTATGCAAGGTGGGGATATGTGGATCCCTAGTGAATATATATATATATATATATATATATATATATATATATATATATATATATATATATATATATATATATATTCTCTCAAGTGGATTGTATTTTAGGGTTGTTACAAATCGTAAGGCCCAAAATGACTATTACTATATGTACAAATTCCCCTATTGAAGATATTTCCTTGTGTTGTACTTGAATGATCTAAACAAGGTCTCAGATTTCAATATCTTGTTAGAGATAATATTTGTTTAAGGATGATGTCTAGTTGGTGCTCCTTGGGATAGATACAATGTTAGAAAATAATATAGATGCAAGGATTTATGAGTAAGACAACAATATTGTATGCAATTGAGAACTACCTTCACCACTTCTACATGGTAGATTGTGCCAGTACATAGTAGACTAGATGAACAAATAGCTAAGTGACATCAAAGAAACAAATAATCCCACTTATACACCTTAATTAGTGTGGCTCATTTATACCAAAAGTAGTGTTTTATCTCATTGTAGCTAAACCAAGAAAGGATTGATGGCAACACTCTTCTGGTTGTAGAATATATAGGAATATCCTTCCAAGAAGAGGAGAGAACTTTGTACTACTTCTATGATGTAGTGTATCATCTAGTCATGTTAAAACTTAGGGAGAGGGTACCACGACTATCTAACGAGGCTAGGAAATGACTAAAATTGGAAGAATAACCTAATAGTAGTTTCCACTTGGGGATACATTGATCCTTCATCAACCTCTTTGGGTTTTCTGGTATGCCTTTTAAGTTGATTACATTTGTGCTAGATTAAATTTTCAATCGAGAATATATAAGGCAACTAAATTATGTGGACCTTACATATTTTAAGGGCCAAATGAAGGCAACCTTCTACCCTATCAAGCAATATATATTGAACATCACACCCAAGCTCTAAGAATGCAACCTTACTATATAGGAAAAATGAGAAGCATGGATTTTAAGTAGTTGAGGGATGTGTGGTCCTATGATCTAGAGGGGTACTTTAGGAGGGAACTAAAAAATATGGAGTTGCACATCTATGCACATGAGGAAAAATAGAAAATTATAAAGGAGCCCAACGCATCAGAGGAGATAAGCATAGCCTAATTGGAGGAAGCACATGCATATAAATATGAAATCTAGCAGTGTTATGCATACCCACCTGAATAGTTTTCCTTCTACTTAAAGGTCAAAGTCAAGCATGACTATGACCCAAATTGTAAAATCAACTATCAGGTGATGAGTGATTTTGTAAAATTGGTTACTAAAGAAGAAAAATCTTTGCCTAGTAGAAGATGTGCTAGACTGATACTGTAAAAAAGTGAGTGGATCAAGGATAATTTGATGAGCACTTGTCAATCTAGGATAGAAAGCATAAGAATTTTACAAAAATACAAAGAACTATAGAATAATATCCAACTAGAAATCCAAAAGTTAGAAGATCTCCATTCCTTACCCCTAACATTGCAATATTTGCAATGCAATGAACCCTAACAATGGTTAGCATCATAGTTCAATAAATAACCAAGAAGCAACTAAAGTAACAAGGACAACCCCTTGGGTCATTTTTTGGTAAAGTGACCATGTAGGTTAAAGGATCATAAGGTGTTGATTGTACTTACAAGATAGAGGCAGCCCCATAAGACGTTGAAGCAACACAAAGAGAAGAACCTAGAAAAGAGCTACCTCCACTTGAAGAAGGGGAGATACCTTAGGAAGAGCCTCTTTCCAATTTGATAGCTACTAACTAGTAGCAAAGGTTGTTGTCTACCTTTGTTAAATATACAAGCATTTAACAACTCAAAGCACTTAATGACACTCAAAGGTATAAAGGGGTCAAGATCCGATAGTCATTAGAGCCTCCATTGACCCATAAAAGGAGAAAGGAATGATAAAAAGAGTTGTCTTAAAGCTACCATTATTGGACCCTCTATCATTTTCCCTCTAATCTCATCCACTTGTTCTATTCTTGCTTCTTATGTTTGCACTATTTTTTCATCCTTGCATTATCAATCACATCTACTTCCTCTATTGCATCCCTTCATCAATATTAAGTGCATCGACAAGTTCTCTAAGAGGCAAATTTCCTGCTATAGTTAATCAAACTCTTGATATGATGCCCCATAAACTCTTTTCCATATCCTACCATCAAAGTCACCACCATAAGCCCATTAGTATCTTACACCAAGAGTCCATGACCAACAAAAATAGTGTCATCACTAACATAGATGTC
Source organism: Wollemia nobilis (assembly GCA_028583015.1). NCBI lineage: Eukaryota > Viridiplantae > Streptophyta > Pinopsida > Araucariales > Araucariaceae > Wollemia > Wollemia nobilis. Next base: position 3,874,150 of record JAQPPZ010000030.1, read on the forward strand.
AATTGATGTGTTAGCCACTATATCACTGTTTGCCACCATACCCATGTAGTTCACTCTACCCACTATCTCATCTTGTCCATAATGTCCATCAAATACCTATCCACCATATCCATTAGATACCTCCACTCCACAACTCTTGTTAGGGATGATATTAGAAGCACAATCTCAAGCAACTGATTCCATTAAGAGCACCATAGGGATACAAATAGTAGGAGGACCTAGTTAGACTTACATCTAGTAGATTACTAATTCTCCCATAGTGAGATATGTATGTTAAGCACTGTATTCCATTATAAAAGAAGAAATAAAAACCAAGAGGGAGTACAAACACCTAAATGATCAATCTCTAAGGGCACCAGTGATCATGCGATCATAACTAGCTATATGTGGAGATAAGATAATAATCATAGAAGCATTTTAGAGGAACCCATCCAAACCATCCATCTCTTCTATTGATTTTATTTTTAGAGTCTCAAATATGGACCTATCAAGAATGAATCTGTACCAATTGATTCAAATTTCAAACCAATTATCAATTAGAGCAATTATGCATTATGACCAACTAGTAAAGGAGAATAAGGTGAAAAATAAGAAGGCCCATGATAATGCTTCAATATAAACACAACTTATAACTAAAAACACTATATCTTCAACTGAAAGTGGAAGCCCTTAGAAAAAATGCTATTGAAAAAGCACAATTGGGATAAAAAATAGAATAATTATAAATAAAGCTTATTGAAAGTAATAAGAAAAAAATAGTGGGAAGATCTCTAGAAACTTGCCTAAGGCCAAAATAAGCTTAGATAATAATTTGAATGAGAGAAAGAGCTAGAATAACAAATGAAACAAATGTGAGCTACTAAAAAAACAAGAGATCAAGAAGTGAATAGGCTCCATGATGAGATTGATAAATTGAAAAAGGAAGCAATGTAGACCTAATACATACATCAAATATTGACTAAGTGGAGTCCCTATGGGATGACATAAAATATGTGGTTATAAATGCCAAGAGGTACTTTTAATTCATGGATAATGTTGAAGCCATCCTTGACTAGACAACAGAGAATATTCAACAATATGAGGATGAGTTGGCTATGAAATCAAGGTATCAAGAGTTGTTGAAGTAGTTGGTGACAATGTTGGTATCTTAGGCATAATATCTAGGTGGACCAAAAAGAAATGGATAGGAGACTAAAGAAGACTCAATATGCATAGAAGGATCTACATGGATGTAAATATGCCATACAAACCCTAGTAAACCCAATTCAAGGAATGGTAGTAGAAATAAAAGGGTTGATAAATATTGGATTGTTTGACATGTTTGATGATCACAGGGTACTTTTAGATGATGTTGTTATGAAAGTACTATTCAAGGAGGAGAAACATAAATTAGAAGATATGTTGGAGAAAATAAAAAATTTGAAGGTATTATTGGACCAATTAAATAAATTGATGGAGCAACAAGATTGGCTTATTTGAAAACCCATACGAGAATATTACAAGGGATGTAGAGTATGTGATACACTTTAAGTTTTCTAAATATGTAGAATGCTAAAGTTACTATTGTGAGAGGACTAAAGAGAGCCAAAATTTGTAATTTTTGTGATGGTTAAGTCTCAAATTTGTAGACTTTGTACCCAAGGATAAAGGCAAGAACTGCAATCTCTCACCAATCGATGTTGGTTTCCCATGAAGTCACCAAATATATAGTAAATTTGTTATTACCTTAGGACCCTTCACATTTTAAAAACTTGCAAAACTATGAAATTATCCACTTAGAGCCTCTAAGAAACTAGTTTTGTAGAATTAGGTCCTAAGATGTGTTTGGGTCAATGGAAAAAAAATGGTTTCCAAGGACAATGTGATTTTCTTAGCAAGAGTGAAGCACTCATCAAGGCAAGAGCATTTCGCTTCACTTGAGGAGCATATTACTCATCAATAGACAAAGTAGAGTGAGCTTACATAGATCCTAAAGATATTTGGAAAGTAACATTTTTATTTTTAGTGATGCCACTAACCATTTTGGAAGGCTTCTAAGCCATTTAGAAGTGTATTTAGAGGTATGTAATATTTGGAGGTACATCATTTTGCTAAAGATGCCCCCAAATATTTACTTTTACTAGAAGTAGAAATTTCTCACCCAAGGTAACTTAGGGGTGAATTATTTCTATAAATAGGATTCATGGGATCCATTGGAATCATCTTTTGACCTTGAGATAATTAGAGCTACACTTTGTGAGTCCTAAATTATAATTTTCTTTTAACTCTTTTGGAATAATAATACTATACAAGATGATTTTATTTCCATTAATGGCATTGCCATCCTAGATTATGGAATGCATGATGATTGTGGCATTACCCTTTTGTTGTATTGTCATTCATTGTGCATGGGAGGAATTATTATTATTTGATTTTCTCTTGTGTTGATTGATCACACACTCTCCTTGCTACAATTATAACCATATTTTACTTTCCATCTCTTGCACTCTAAACTTATAAAATTTACTTTCATGCATTTTAATTCCCACATTTACCTTTTGTATTTAGATTAGATTAGATTTAGAAAGAATAACGGGGAGATGACCTAAATATCAAGGTCAAAGGGCAACACTCCTCTTTCTTCGAGTTTGTTGAAACATAATTGTGAGAACATAAGTAGTTGGACTTTTCTACAATTTAACAAATATAAGAGGAATATATAGCTCCTCAAAGAGAATATTATTGTAGAAAAAAATTATTAACATGAGCATAAGCATCCTTTCACTTTAAGAGACAAAAAACTCAAAGGAGATAATAATCATTAAGAAAATCTAATTCCATAACAAAACTAAGACTAAATATTTAGTCAACATAGCCTTAGCATGTGATTGTATGTGAAAAAAATATTCATTATCAAAGATAAGTAAATATGATTGTTTAGCTACACAAATAGGCTCGAGCAATAAATAGATAATGAGAAATTGAGTAATATAGATTCAATAATAAAGGAACAAGTTCTAAAAATGACCAATTACAAAAACAAGCCTTACTCATGGTGGCATAATGCTCATGGACTCAATTAGATGGGACTATCATAAAATTATGAAGCCATATTTTATATAATAAAGCTCACCTTATAGAATATAAGAAGAATATATATCTCCTTAAAGAGAATATTACTGTAGCAACCAATTACTAAGATTAGAAAAGATATCCTTTTGCTTTAAGAGATCAAAGTCTCAAGGGAGTAAATTTGAAAAATCCTCTCCTTTGCATGAATAGGTGCAAATATGATTGACACTTGATTTAAAATATCAACTAGAGGGCTAGAGACTTGATATGATTCAAATAGGTGAATTATGAATGTCTAAAATCAATTGGCTACCATGTCATGTAAATTGTAATAGAACAAACATTTATTTTATACTTACAACTATTAGGGACAACTAGAAATAATTTTGGATACAATTTGGTTGTCGTAGCATTGTATATATAGAGAGAAGATGGATTCTCGTGGAAGTCTTCTTTGGTATCAATGATAAAAAGGACTTTATTTTTTCCCTTAAATTGCATAAATCTAGAAAATTCTATATCCAAAATTAATATGTAGGATATTCATTTGATGTATTTATTCACATTAAACAATAGAAGTAAGGATAAGGAGTATATTTTAAAATAAGGATAAGGAGTATATTTTAAAAATCCTAGCTTGGTTCATGGAAGTCTATATTGGATAGAGAAATATGTCATCGTTAATACAAAAGTCCTGATACAATAACGATTAGAACAATACCCCATATTTATTATTATGGATGTGGACTCTTTATCTATATCATATATTTTTTGTCTAGAAAATATGTTTTATGATTATAGATACTTTGAAGAGGATGTTAGAAATGGATGGGGCTAAGTCTCTGAATAAAATGATACCTAATTGTTTAAATTGGTGGAAAAAGTAAAATTCCTCAAAGAGACTCAAACAATGAAATAGGGATGTGTTCAAGAATATATTTGTGGATAACTAGTAGGAAGAATAGATACACTCAATTTAGAAGCAAACCTAACTTCATAATAAAAAATAATTCAATAGAAAAAATATAGATGAGCACCTTCAAGATATATATTTAGGAAGTAGAGACCTATTGGAAACAAAAATGTCAACTTAAGTAGTTAAAAGGAGATAGGAACACAAGTTATTTTGACACGCAAATGATAAATAAAGGATCCTAGAAAAATGTTACATTCTTGGTATAAGGAATGGAAAATACGGTAGAGGGTTAAGATGCCACCAATAAGGAATCTTTCAATTACTTTGAGGAGTTACTATCTAATGAGGGAGTTATTCAAGAGGGAAGTTAAGAAGAGATGATTTTATGTTAGGAGTTATTCAAGAGGGAAATGCTTTCATGTTAGGAGTTATTAAATCATAGCCAATGTTAAATGGCAAGTGGTATAACCACCCTCACAAGGCATATGCATGTAGTATAGGACAAAAGTATTTGGAAGTTTGGTTAAGGATTTTTTATGCCTAAAATAGACATTCTATGTACTTAAATACTTATCATTGTATAATATAAAACATTGACGCATTGATTTATAACATGTGGTATCATAGAAGGTAGAAGAATTAAAAATTATCCTTCCAATCCTCCTCTAGTTTTGACACAGAGAAGCCTCAAAGAGCACTCTATTTAAGAAAAGAAGTTTCAATGGTAAAATTGTCCTATATAAGATTGTTTAAAAAAAACCTCAAAAGAGAGGTGATCATCTCCATGGAGCAAAATTCTATGGTGAATTCAAAGATCTCAGTGTGAAAAATCCCTACCAAAGACTAGAAAGGCAAGAGACTTCAAGAATAAAAAAGAGTTCCAATCCCTTTTAAGGCCAATAAATTCATTAGCCTACAAGTGACAACAATGCCAAGTTCACCAAAAAGGAAAGGGGTCATAAATTTCCCTTGAAGAATCAATTATCATTTCAAAAAAGTCATTAAGAAAGTCATAAATGATCCTTAAAAATATTTAAGATGATAAGGAAGTCATAAAAGCTCCTTAAAAATTACAAAAAGATAAGGAATCCATAAAAGCTCCTTAAATTTACAAAAAGATAAAGAAGCCATAGAATCTCCTTAAAATCATAAAAAAATATACGGAAGCCATAGAAGATCCTTAACTTTATCAAAAGATAAGGAAGCCATAAAAACTCATTAAAAATTACAAAAATATAAGGAATCCATAAAAGTTCCTTACAAATTACAAAAAGATAAGGAAGCCATAAAAACTCCTTAAAATTACAAAAATATAAGGAAGCCATAGAATCTCCTTAAAAATTACAAAAAAAGATAAGAAATCCACAAAAGCTCCTTAAACGTTGCTAGAAAATCATTAGCCTCAAAAAAAGCAACATTAAATTGCAAGTAAAAAATTAAATTGTTGAAATAAATTCTTTTTGGCAAAAGAGGGAAAAATCCATCATAGAAAACAAATTTTTGGGATTCAAATTTATGATATCAAAGCAATCAAGGAAGACATGCAAAGCTCAAAGCAACAAACCACCAATAAGACTGGATCAAAGTATTCATGTAAAATTCCAAAAGGAGCATGTGGATGAATAGTGGAATCATTAATCACGAAGGCAAATAAATATCCATATTTTAAAAATAGGAACAATTTTTGCATGAACAAAAGAAACGTCTAAATATAGCAAGTCCATATTCATTTGCATTAAACATCAAGAATAAAAATTCATGTGAAGAAGGAAACATCCAATTTTAAGCAAATCACCTTTGTCGACTCAAGAAATGTTTGAAAGAATGTTAAAATCCTCTAGAAGCATTAAATTCATTATTGTCAAATATTGTTGTGAAGCGGACTGAAGAAGAGATAATTAGGAACCTATTTCTAAATGGTCACAATGTTTGCAATAACTCTTCAAAACACAAAAACATACAAGATAAGTAAAAGAACTCTGTGAAGCACAACAAGGTGGATATTAAAATATCTAACTCGGGCACTTCATGATAAGAAAGGAGGCATTCTATTTAAGCACTAGGAAGAATACTCGACCCAGACTGACCAAATTTTTCGTTACATATTTGAGCAAGAGATCTTCTCACAAAAGCACAATCCTTGACCTGGACCGACCAAATTTTTGCTGCATATCTAAGAAAGAGATATTACAAAAGCACACTCTAGAAGGTGCAACTCACCAAGTAAAAATATTTTCAATTGATCGACGTATCATACACAGTAGATGCCTTCTTCCCTCTAAAGGAAATGAGAATAAGCAAGACCTAGGTGGGAATTGGATCAAGGCAAGTGTGAAAAAGTTCAATAGAAAAATTATCTGGAAAAATGAAGTGCTCGAGGAAATCGGGACACTTTATCAAAACGTCAAAAAATAGCATTAGTTTTGAAAGGGAAAATACACTAGAAGAAGCACTGACAAAAATTAACAAAAGAAGAATAGTTGCAAGCTTACCGCGGTGGTAAAAGTTCTTGGGTTTTCATTAAGGAGAACCAAGTTCAAACTCCACTTTGTATGAGGGGACTAGAACCCCTCATAAAAACCTATGTAAAATTAAATTTTTATCAAGTGACATTAGCTCAACCGGTTAGATTCCTCAACATTTCAAGGAGGATACCCAGTTTTAAATCTCGCTAAATGATACATGGATAGTATCCAAGCTTTGTTGTAACACCACTATGTGGTGATGATGTAATATGGGTGGTGCCTGTTTCAATCCCATATAACCCATTAAAAATAAAAAATTAACAGAATAAGGAGCAATTCCAAGGAAAATATTAGACGTCTAAGAAGAGCATGATTTCTGAACATTATCAAGGCACTCTTAAAATTTTTGTCAAAATTTCAAAGGTTAAAGCTACAATCTAGAGATCTATATGGATAGCAGCATGTGGACTAAAGGAGAAGAGTACACATGGATAAATTTCTAAATAAGGTGAAATAGAAAAAGTGAATATAATATTTTTTTTGAAAGGAATATTATATAGAGGATGAATTTTTCCCTTTACCTTTACTTAATGAGATAATTCTTTCTCATGATTTTGAAGCATCAATTGAAATCCAAGTATAGGCTTATATATACTAGTCGAAAAGCATTTTTCAAGGAAATTTCAATAAAAGAAAATATTTAAGTCTTGTTAAAGTTTACTATGGCTATTTGAGTGTCATAGTTATTGTTTCTTGATTCCCAACTACTAAGGGGAAATAATTATACTGCTTGGAAAACCAAACTTAAAATACAACTTCAGTTTGAGGAATTATAACAAGTAGTAGACAAGACCATTACCCATACTGAAAAAAATGTGAAGACCAAATAAAGTTCATCAAGGCAGACAAAAGGCAAAATTTATCATCATGTTCAGAATAGTAGATGAAGTGCAAGCATACATTTAGGATTTAACCATAGCTAAAGATCCATGGGAGAAGCTAAAAATAGTCTTCAAAGCAAATAATCAAAACCAAATTCTATTCCTAAAGAGCTAGTTATACTATTTGAAGATGAAGAGTGGAGAGAAACTAGAATATTTCATGAGGAGAAAAAATACGTTGTGAGCATCATTGTAAGCATTAGGATAAAAGATATCTGATAAAACTATAGTTCCAATTATTTTGAGATCTCTTCCATCAAAGTACAATGTTTTTATGACAACATTAAATATCACTAAACAAACACCAAGCTTTAAAAAGCTAGTGAACCTACTTCAAAAAGTAGAGGCCTCACATACAACATATGAATAAAAATAATTACTTCTTACAAAAAAAATGAGAAAGCAACCTTTCTAAAGAGTCATAAGACCTCCACAATGCTTCCAACAAAGAAATAATTTTTAAAGATATTAGAATTAGAGAAATTATTATCAAAGAAATTCTTTCCGCATAGAAAATATGTTTGAACATTGTGGTAGAAATGGTCACACTGTGAAAGAATGTTGGTATAATCTATTCAAAAATGGATCTTCTTAATGATAGATGAACCAACAATAAGACAAGTCATCTTTAGATGAGCAAAATAAAAATTTGAGAAAGGCACAACAAAATAATGTAGCTAAAAAAAATTAATTTAAAGAAGAAAATAAAAAGACCAAGAAGAATATGAAAATGTGTTTATTGCACAAGCATAGTTGAGACAACACAATAATATTTATTATGACTCCAAAGCAACAAAACATATGATAGACCATGCAATTTGGATCCATTAAAATCTTCCAAATTATTAAACAAGAAAAAATTGCATCAGTTGATCACTTTAGGCCAAGGAACCAATAGAAGGCAACATGGCCTAGATACGAAGGCAACTATTACAAGCACAAGCCATGGGATATATCTAAGGCCAATAAGTTCATTACATTCTAAAATAAAGATGGTACATTCAAAGTTAATTCCTTTTCTACTCATTTTCCCAAGTACAAAGAAAAACATTTATAGGATGAATGACCTATTGTGAAGAAAGCTTTAAAGAAGATGAGATAGCTTAAAAAAGTATCTTGTTGAAAGAAGATTATCTATTTTTGCAACTTGAACAAGATATCCATACATCATTATCAAGGCCTAGGATCTCATAAGACTCTTGCCAACAAGTGTACCAACACTACAAGCAATTAATATGCTAAATGATAAAATACATTGTGATATCACCAGGATTGATAACATAATATGAGATAAATAGAAATTTGTTAGACAATGTCAACAACTTTTGGGACCTAATGGCTCAACTCTAAGGACTATAGAGCACTTTATGGGTTGCTACATTCTTTTTTAAGAAAAAATTATGGCATCTATGGGATCATTCAAAGGAATGAAATAAGTAAGCATAATTACTAAAGACTGTATTCAAAATATACATCTCATTTATCATATCGAAGAACTTATGATAAAATAAATTGCAAGGTATCCAAGACTTGATCACAATGAAAGAAATGAAAAGTAGAGAAAGGTAAAACAATAGAATACTCCATGCATAATATTCATTCCATCACATGCAAGACAAAAATTGGTGGTCGAGGTGGATGATGGCAGGAGCAGGAGCAACGACGGGAGCAGGGACGGGGCCAGGAGCAGAGGTAGGGCAAAGGGTAGGATCGAGGTAGGAAACCTCCATGGGGGGTGTCGGGATCCACACCTGGACAGGCATCTGGGGGCCCGGGCCCTGAGGTAAGTAGTAAGGGTGCCCCTGGGGGCCCCTCTGGAAACGAGCACTCTGATGCTCCAGAAAAAGAACCCCCTAACAAGGATTCTTCCCTGGGGGGTCCAACAAACCCTCGTACGTCCAGATCTTGGTGGGCGAGACCAGTCATCCCCGCCACCCGTCCTCGGGGTTATCCCTGGTAGGGACACATATTTCCATCAAGGATGATGTTTTCTCATCCTTTGTGATAGAGGCCTCCTCCTCTCTAGTCAAAAAGTTCATTGGGGGTTGACCAGACATGGAAACCATTCACCGCTGGGCCTTCACCAAATGGAAAACCACAGGGAACATGCAGATCGTTGCCCTGTCGAAGGGATTTTTCCTCATCAAGCTCAACAACAAGGAAGACACCAACAAGATTCTGATGGGCGAGCCCTAGTTTCTAGGGTGTAGAAGCCTATTTCTTAGATGGTGGGATGCGGATTTCAACCCAAACAACCAGAGCATAAACTATGCCCCGATCTAGGTCAGGCTGCCAGATCTCCCATTCCACCTCTGGCGGGAGGGCATGCTCAGACTCATTGCAGAGGCCATAGGGGAGCTCATGGATTTTGACTCTACCACTAAAGCTGAATCTTGGATGGTCCATGCCAGAATTTGTGTCAACGCAAACCTAGAATCCGAGCTCCCATCTTCAGTCACCCTTTTGTCTGGATCCTACCATTGGTGCCAAACCCTAGAATACAAAAATAAGCCAACCTTTTGCACCCAGTGCAACATGCAAGGGCACCTCCCCAATCAATGCCCCCTCACTAAGCAACCAGAAGCACCAACACCAAAGGGTCCGACCTACGACAGGTTTCCCCCCCGTGGCCCCCCTCGAAATGGGTGCAGACCCCCAGCCCAGGCATGGCGTGGGAAGGCACCTGATCCTACTGACAAAGGGAAACAGAAGGTGGACCCCATCCCGATAGAAGATCCCAACCAGGTATGCACCCACCTTGAACCCATCCCTAAAGTTTTCATAACAACCCTGCAACGTCTCGAGGAACCTCCCCATCAGGCCGTCGGGCTAGTCGATTCCCCCTCCTCCCCGGTGGGTTCCCCGGATGTTTCCCCTCCTCTCCATCCCCTATCTATGGAAGACCTATTACCACCCCCTACAAGCCTCCAAGAGCATCCCTCGCCCCCCCCCTCGAGCCCCCCCTCCTCCCCCGGGGCCCCAACCTCGTTCCCCCTGACCATCCTCCTCCCCTCCCAGGCCTTCCCCAATGTCGGGTCTGAGACATCCGAGGATGATGATGAAGGCAGTCCGACCTTCTCCCAGTCAGCCCCAGAAGGATTCAGTCCTAAGTGGACTCACAAAAAAAATTTTGCTATGGACTTTGGTAGTAAGAAGAAAAGAGGGCGGCCCACGCTCGATGAACAGAGAAACAAACAAGCAGAGGATGAAATTTCCAGTGGCCTCTAGTCGACCCTCCTATTCGAATCCCTTAACCTCCCGAAAGAAGAATCCCTGAGATCCAAACCTCTCGCCCAGCAAGGGAAGGGAGGCAAGAAACCCCCCAAGGGTGCCAAATGAAGATCATCACCTGGAACATCAGAGGGCTCAATGGAGCCCCCAAGAGGCGCACCCTAGCCCAGCTCCGCAGGGATCACAAACCGACTATCCTGATTCTCCAAGAAACCAAGCTCGATGAGTTATCCTCCCCTAAAGTTGCCAAGGCAGTCTGGAACAATGACAACTCCCTCTTCACCCCGACCCTAGGATCCGTCGGGGGTCTGATGTGCCTATGGGACCCGGGCTCTATCGAAGGGAGGTTGATCTCGTCCTCCCCCAGAATCATCAACATCATGTTCCACTGCCTGATGATCGGGCAGACCTGGATACTTTCCAACATCTATGCCCCCAATAGCCCGATTGAAAGGGCCTCCCTATGGGATGAAATCAGCCTCATGCGGGAAGCGTTCACACCCCTTCCCTGGATCCTAGCTGGTGACTTCAACAACCCCCTCTTTCCTTCTAACAAGTGTGGGGGCATCACCTCGACCACCAGAAGCATGGCTGACTTTGGGGCTTTCACCGATGCCAATGAGCTCATGGATGTCCATCTGAAGGGTGCCAGCTTCACCTGGAGTAACAGAAGAGCAGGGGCCAACCTCATCCAAGTGAGGCTAGACAGAGTGTTCCTGTCCAGGGAAGCCATCCCTCTGTTTGCAGACTCAACCCTCCTGGCCCTTCCCAAAATTGGATCGGACCACTATCCCCTCCTCTTTGAAGCAAGCAGACGCCCTCCTCACAAGCGCCCCTTTCGGTTCTAGTCCATGTGGTTCCACCATCCTGACTTCAAGGAGCAGGTGGGCAGATGGTGGAACCAACCAGTCAAGGGACCCCCCGCTGGGCAAGTCTATCAAAAACTAAGGGCCCTCAAGGATAACCTTAAGGTTTGGAATAGAGAGGTGTTCGACAATATCTTTGAGAGTAAGGAGATTCTGAAGAACAAATTGGAAGTCCTAGAGCGCAGATTTTAGGAAGGCTATCAGGATCCAGAGTCCAGGGAGGAGGAACGTAGACTCCTAGCGGATTACCATAATGTCCTAGCTCGGGAGGAGACCTTTTGGAGGTAAAATTCAAGGGCCCTTTGGCTCAAATATGGTGATGCCAACACCAAGTTTTTTCACACTTCCACCCTCAAAAATAGAAGCACCAATCGAATCCCAGAGCTCCTTTGCAGTGATGGTAGGTCTACGAGGGATGAGGAAGAAATCAGATCAGAGGCCACCAACTTCTACCAGGATCTTCTTGGTACTGCCTCCCAGTCTTCCCCCCAAGCGGTCGAGGCTCTCCTCGAGCATATTCCCCCCTCCATCTCCCCAGAAACCAACAAGGTGCTCCTTAGCCCGCTTTTAGATGGGGAAATCAAAGCAACTCTGTTCTCCATGAAAGCAGATGCGACCCCGAGCATGGATGGCTTCCCCCCCCGCTTCTTCCAGACTTTTTGGGATCTGGTGGGTTGTGAAGTATGCGTTGTTGTCAGGGACCTCCAGTTTGCCAAGTCCATCCCCAGAGGTATCAACACCACCTTCATCGCCTTGATCCCCAAAACCCAGGTGGCCAAATCCCTATCCGACTTTCACCCCATCAGTCTGTGCAATGTCCTTTATAAAATTCTCACCAAGGCCCTCACAACTAGACTCAAGGACATCCTCCCCCTAATAATTGACCCCTACCAGGGGAGCTCGGTTAAAGGTAGAGTCATCACAGATGGGATCATCATCATCCATGAGGTCTTGCACTCTGCATCCCTTGCCAAGAAACCAATGTTCCTTCTTAAGTTGGATATGAACAAAGCCTTCGATAGGGTCAGCTGGGAGTTCCTCGCCAATGTTCTCCTCAAATTCGGCTTCCACCCCTCCTGGGTCAATCTCATCAGACGCTGCGTGTCATCCCCATGGTTCTCTTTCTTGGTCAATGGATCCCCAACTAGGTTCTTCCCCAGTGCCAGAGGGCTGCGGCAGGGGGACCCCTTATCCTCGATCCTGTTCATTATCCTGGTCGAAGCCCTGGGGCGCACCATTTCTAGTGCTACCAGTAATGAGCTCATCTCAAGAATTAGTTCGGCTTCAGGCCTGGGCCCGGTGTCTCACCAGTAGTTCATGGATGACACCATCCTAGCCATCGCCGCCTCGATAGCTCAAGCCAAAGTTATAAAGAAGATTCTGATCCTGTACGAGAATGCGGTCGAGCAGAAGATAAACCTCCTGAAGAGAAAAATTTACTTCATCCACACCCCCCTGGTGAGGCAGGCTAAGATAGCCCGGATCTTGGGTTGTACCTTGGATACCCTTCCCACCACTTATCTTGGGCTTCCCCTGTTCATGGGATTTCCTTCCAAGGCCCTGTGGAGCAACCTGATTGAGTGAATTCAGAAGAAGTTAGCCTCTTGGAAGGGGCACCTCCTCTCCCAAGCGGGCAAGGCAACCCTCACATCCGCCTATCTCCAAAGTATCCCAGTGTATTTCATGTCAGTCTTCAGAATCCCGGCTTCGATCAGTACCCACATCGAGCAGATCTAGAAGTGCTTCTTGTGGTCTGGGAGCGAAGAGAGGAAAAGGATTCCCCTGGTCTCTTGGCCCCTCGTTTTCTAGCCCAAGAGTGAAGGTGGGATCGGCCTTCGGAGGATTGCCCCGATGAACATGGCTCTCCTAGCCAAGCATGCCTGGAAAGTGGTCACCAACTTCTCGGTTGAGTGGGTCAGCATTGTGCAAAGGAAATACCTCCAGTAGCACCCCTTCCTCAGTGACCATCAACCCTGGGATGGGTCTACCTTCTGGAAGTCCCTGACCCAAATGAAAGACCTCATCCGAAAAGGGGCTAGGTGGATCCTTGGCAACGGGACCAGGATTGATTTCTGGGTAGACAAGTGGATCCGGGATGAGGCCCTGAGTGAAGATAGAGACCTCCTGGTCCTCAAGCCCCAGCTAGAGGCCTCCAAAGGATCCAAAGTGGCCGACTACATGATCAGGGTCCAGGGCAGATCAGGTTGGGGCCCCATCGAGGACACCCGGTTCCCCCTCCAAGCAGCAAGCCTCTCAGCCCTTCTCGGCACAACCATCATCCCCTCTAGAGGGAGGGAAGACAGGTGTGTCTGGCATGACACTAGTAGTGGATCCTTCTCGATCAAATCCACCTATGCCCTCCAAAGGGATCCTCAAGAGGCCCACTTCCCTATCAAGCAAGTGTGGGCCAAAAAGCTCATCCCCAAGGTCAGCTTCTTTGCTTGGATGACCATCCAAAACAAGATCCTCACCATTGAAAACTTGGCCAAGAGAGGGTTCCAGATCCCAAACCAGTGCTACCTTTGCTGCTCTACCTAGGAAGCAACCAATCACCTCTTCTTAAGCTGCTCTTTCTCCTCTATGGCTCTTGGTCACCTCCTTCACCATTTCTCCATCCAGTGGGCCCTCCCTAGATCCATCCTCGACCTCTTCATCTAGTGGCCCAACCCCTTCTCCCACCCCACCCTCCATTCCCTCTGGATCTTTTGCCTACCTCATTTGCTTTGGTAGCTTTGGCTTGAGCGTAATAGTAGAGCCTTCTCCTCCCCACCCAAGGACCCCCTGGCGGTGGCAGTCAGAGCAATTACCTTCACTTCAGAGAACTCCCGCATCCTCTCCCCATCCTGCTCTCCCCCAAAGTCGAGCGAGCTCACCCTCCTTGGTTCCCTTGGAGTTTAGATGCCTCCCCCTGACCCCCACCCATCCCCCTCCCCCAGAGCCTCTACCAGGTGGTCGGCCCCCCTCCCGGGTGGGTCAAGCTCAACTTTGATGGAGCTTCCAAAGGCAATCTTGGGCCCTCAAGAGCTGGCGGGGTCATTCGCGACCATAGGGGGAGTGTGATCCTCACTTACGTAGAACCCCTTGGTATCCAAACCAACAACTTCACTGAAGCATCGATGCTCCTCCGTGGGCTGACCATTCTCCAGGAAGACCCCAAAAAGGTGATCATCGAGGGAGACTCCTTAAACATCATCAATTTCATGACAAGGCACGGGGAACTATCATGGAGAATATCCAACATCATTCAAGAGGCTCGCGTCATCCTCTAGGGATTCCCTCAGACTGCCATCCACCACGTCTACAGGGAAGGTAACAAGTTGGCAGACTTCATGGCCAACTCAGTGGCCTCATCGATAGGCATTCGAATCTGGAGAGATGACTTCCCCGACGACCTATTAGGCGTTGCATCCCAAGATCTTGCCCATGGTCTCGATGCCCGCACAGAAGTTTAGAGATGACATTCTCTGGGCCTTGTTGACTTGGCGCCCCAGGCCCCACTTTGCTTCCATGTGGGCCATTGACCCTAGCGTAGAGCTTTCCAATGCTATCATCTTTGGTATGGCTATCTATAGTGACCACCTTAGCGCCCGGTCGAGTTCGAGCAGGTCCCACTGCTCTCACATGGGTGTCGACACCCTTCCCAATCTTGCCCCAACTCCAACTCAACCCACCCACCTAGACATCCTCATCTTATCCTTCCATCATGACAAGGCTGGTGACCCATGTCCATCGCCCACCTAGCCCTCGCCCAGTGAGCCACCTCAGCAGCCGCGTTTTGAGAGGCTCACCATCCATGGCCATTTCTTCATTAATTCCTATGCCCACCACCCTCCTCCCATTCATCGCCACCATTCGAGCGTGCCTCCCACCTCCCACATCGTAGAGTCCCGACGCATGTGGTAGTGTTGTGCCCCTTCGGCTTCCCTCAAGCCTATTTCTTCCATCCAGAGTGTGCCCAACTCAATTCTTCACCTCCATCTCCCCCTTGGCTGTCTTCTGAGTGTTTGGCCTCTGTTGTCCACCTGCGGCCCCAACCACATCTGGGAATCATTTTCCCCTTCCCCCACCATGCAGGTCATTTACGTTGAGCCCTCCACCCTAACTCTGAGCGAGTCTACTCAGGTGTTCATGAAGGCCAAATCCCTCACCCCTTTCCTCCGCAAGTTCGTAGGCCCTGACGATGAAATCACCCAAAACTTTCTTGACACCTGGAACAATGGCGAGGTGAGGGTCAAGGGCGTTCACTTCCGTGTCACCAAGGAGCTCATGTTTGAGGTTACAGGGCTCTACCATGAAGACAAAGGGAAGTACATTCGATGGGATAGGCACAACTGGGAGGAGGAGCTCGCATGCTTCCCTGACCAGGGCAAAGCTTACGACTGGGACAAAGTGGCCCTCTTTAGGCACCAATTGCCTGAACCCTTCAACGAGGCCATAGTTCCAATCATGCAATTCATTACTTGTGATGACCCAGATAAAAAGCTCTGTAGCTTTCACCTCAGCTTTGTAAACCACCTCCGAGATGCCACCTAGCTATGCACCCCTAGGTATCTGCTTTACTCGCTCACCTTGGCTATTGAAAAGGCCCAGAAATCCCACCTCAAGCCTATTCACCAAGGTCTCATGGTGGTCCTCTACCGCCATGCATTGGCCAACCAGCCTCCCCTCCAGGATATTCCCCCCACCTCCTCCAAGCCCCCTCCCGCGTCCCCGACCTCCTCTGACTTCGATCCAAAATATAGGGAGGGCAGCCCTAGTGGCCCCGAAAATTCCCCTCCCCCAAAAAGTGTATTCCCACTAGGAAGCGATGGGTGTCGGACGTGTCCAGTACTCCGAGCGGCCCCACCCCTAGCGGTCCCAACGGTAGGAGAGCTTCAGGGAGGCTCAAGAGACCAAAGGCGGAAAGGAAGGTTACCCCAAAAATCATCTCAGACTCCGAGGTCGAGTTGAAGGGCTTCCCAGACCATCTCCTCCTGGACATGGCGATTAATTCCATGACCTCCGTAGCCAATGCGACTGTGTCTTCTATACGCATGTTCAAGGAGCTCAAATGCAGACTAGGTTCTGGGTCTGATGGAGACGGGAAGTAGTTGTGCCATCCCCTTTCAACGGAGGCCCAGTCTCGGGGCTGTCAGGTGTTCTGCTTTGGTGGGACCCAATAGTGTGGGCCTGAGGTTGGGGTTCGCATCTGGTTTTCACTGTTTCTATGTAGGTCTTGTGCTTTGATGGCGTTCTGCCCTATCCCTGTGACAGTTTTGTAAGGGTCTGCCAGGGATCCCGGATCCCTATTTTTGGCTATGTGGTTAATTTTGGTCTTGTTTTTCTACTTTCTCCGGCATGACAGTGCTACGACATTTAGTGTAATAAGGTTTTGGGTCCCTTTAAAAAACCCCTCTTTGTATATAAAATGTTACTTATAAAAAAAAATGGTGGCCAATCAATTCAATAAACAACATTAGATTCATGGTATCACATACTTCACTTGAAGACATTAAAGGAAACACATAATTCATAGATTGAATTCTATATACACGTATTGAATGAGTATTTGTAATAGATATATTTTTGGAGGGCATGATCAATGGAACCTGACACTCCCAAGTATCAAAGTAGAAAGTCTACATTAATGGGGGGAATGTTTCTCTCAAATTTAAACATCACCATAGAAATTATTTTCGTCATAAGCCTAAAATAGAGCTATGACTATGATGTAATAAGGGGGGATATGTTAGGAGTTATTACATCATAACCCATGTGAAGTGGCAAGTGGTATAACCACCCATCATAAGGCATATGCATGTAGTATAGGCCAAAAGTTGAAAGTTTAATTAAGAGTTTGTTATGCTTGAAATAGACATTCTATGTACTTAAATAACTATCATTGCATACTACAAAGCATCGAAGCATTGAGTTCTAATATTTTAACTATATCAAATATCATCACTTAGACTTAAAAAAAGTTCATAATGGAAAATATATCATAGGAGGAATTTAAAATATCACTATTTAAAATGCATAATAATAATGATTTCAAATCATATGAATTTCCATATAGGGGATATAATTAGGATAGTGGGAAAGTTGAGATAAATGTTAAATATTCTAAAATAAATGAACTCAAATCTTATAGCCTTGATCTCCAAAAAATTGCAATCAAGTATAGTAGATATCTTTGGACTAATTGTTTTTTGTAATGCTCTATACAAGCTTGTTTCTAAATAATTGTGAAAAGACTAAAAAATATCCTCTCATAATCATCTCAAAAGAGAAATATGAATTTATGAAAGTAATGCAAGTATTAGATGGTTTAGTAGTGGATCATGAATCTATCCATTTACTATCATCAAGTAGGCAAAGAAGAATCATCATAAAACTAGATATTGTAAAATTCTATGATAAAGTGAACTAGGATTTTTTGGGTATAGTATTGGAAAATATTGGATTCATTATGAGTTGGATAATATGGGTGAGCACATTATATTATTTGTCAATATTTTTATTTTAATTAATGGCTCTCCAAAATGATAGTTTAAATCCTCAAGAGGGTTGAGATAAGGTGACTCAATCTCCTTATATCTTTACATTATTTTAGAAGAGGATCTTGGAATGAAGTTGGTCAAGTTCATGCTACTTATAATTTAAAGGGCTTTGCATATCATTGTAACATGCTTGGCTAACCCACCCATGGTTCATGTCATCTTGTGATGCCAAATACTTAAATCAAAATAACCATAATATCTAAAATAAGAAAGCTATATAAGATATAAGATAATGGTAATATTCTAAATATGTAAAACTAAAGAATAACTTTTGCAACTACTCATGAAACTGCCATTAACAAAAGCTCACGAAAATATTATTTGATATAGAATGGAGATCTCAAATACTCCATACTTCATACAATCTATCTCTACATTATGTGTCTTGAAAACTCTCACTCATAGATACATATATAATAGAATGTGACTCTTCATATGGAGAACTCTTGGCCTTCATTGTTCTTGTGACTCTTCACATTCCTATTCTATGAAGTCATGTGCACATGGACTATTAGCATGTACCAAATAATGTAATATATTCTAATAGTTCATAGATGACATGCTACTTGGTATTTTTCTTTCTTTATAGGAAATTATGATCACTAAATATATTTTATTTAAATATGAATAGATGTTAGCTAGGATAGTGCACCAATTAAGGAAATTTAAAAGTCCTTTTTAAAATATCATTGAGGGATCATATACCGATATAGTACATATTTTGAGCTTTATTGGAGCTCCCCTCCTAGATGTATGCCTATATATTCTCCTTTTCAAAGAGTTAACCAAAGTCTAGATTTGAGAGCAATCATTAGATCAAGTGAGAAAGGAATTTGTATAATGAAATGGTAAATGGATCTCTTTAGTAGACAAAATCGTTCTTACTAGATCAATGTTGTAAAAAATCCTAGTTTCTTGATTTTTTATGCTTAGAGACCTAAAATGATACTTGATAGGATGGAATGACTTCAAATGGATTTTCTTTAGCAAGGTATTTGTGAATATAGAAAATTTTATCTAGTGTAATGGGTAAGGTTAATATGTTGATCAAGTTGGGAGGAATAAGAATCAATAATTATAATTTTACCAACTTATTCTTCTAGGTAAGATCCTATGGTGAGCAATCATGAAAAAAGGAAATCCTTAAAATTAGTTTTTTGAAAAGGAATAATTTCCCTTCTTTAGATCCAAGTAAACTTCAATTACCAACCTACCCAACGGATTAGTCTTTTGGGTAAGTTTTATAATCAAGTTTGAAATAAATTGAACAATTGATTTTTTTGGAGGATCAAGAATAGGCAGAAAATTATATTTTTGGAAGGATGATTACATTAAAGATAAATAGGTAGTCAAGGATATTCAATTTAGAGAAGTTGCTCCTAAGGTAGAAGGAGAATATGGAACAATGATATATAGTTATTGGGAATCGCTATCTCAAGATGACCCAATTGGATAATGGTGGATTCATTATTACATGGACATTCTTGGGTCAAATAAGGCTAAAGGAAATCTAGAGCCTTAACAAATTTCAAATTCCTATAAATTAATCTTAGAATTCTATACAATAAGAAGTTAAAGGTAAATATGAAGACACTCAAGAAAGCATATGAATCCAATGTGCTTGCCATAGGGGGAGTCATAGATGATAGTTTATAGGGAAGAATATAAACTAATAAAACTTATCCTAATTCCAATTCATTATTATGGTTAGCCATTCAAATAAATACCTTAGCATGTAATCAATTGATACAAAGATACTATTATGGTCCATCATAATGCATCCTTTGTGAGATCAGGGAGACAATGTTATAATTTATCTTGTTTCATTGTCTTATTTTCCTTTAGTTTTGGAGATTATTTATAGAATTAAGAAATCTTAGGCCATGTTGAGGTCTATTATAGCACTTCTCAAGAGTTGGTAGATCTTAAGCAATATATCATCAAAATGATTGTGGAATTTATGCTCATATAATAATTATATGAAATAAGATGCTTTTAAAAATAAAAATATCCTTCTCTAAGGGCATAATTAGATATTTGAAACCTTTGAATAATTAATTTTAAAGTGGAGAACAATAAAAGTATTACATATGCCCGGGGAGTGGTTGTTTGCAGATGATCTCCTGGGGGGAGATCCTTTTCCACTATCTGCGCCCCTCCCGGCCGGCTAGGGTTTCCTTGGTTGTTTTTTCAGACTGGTGCTTCCCAGGGATCCCTGTTTGGTTGGGGATCCCTTCCCTTTTTCCCTCAGGCTTCCCCCTGGGGTTTTTTGCAGGTTATTCGCGTGGATATGGTCCCCTACGTTTCTCGGTGTGATGGAGGTGACGGTTTAGGGTTTGGACAACTTCCCTCTTTTCTTGCGAATCCTCGGTGGGCTCTGTGCTTGGACGGGATTCTTGGTCCCTGCTGCTGGGATCCTCTTCTATTTTCCCGAGGCGGGTTCCTTGTGGTGCAACTCTCTGGTCACTTCCTGATGGGCTGGATCCTCTCTGTGCTGGCTGTCGGCTTCCTGCAGGATGGCTCTCGCTGAACGAAATGTTTTCCCGATAGGCGGGATGGTTTCTCCATAGGGCGAGATCCGCCAAATCTGCCAGTTTTCCCGCGAGGCGGGATTCTTTCTTTTCTGTTGGTTTCTCGGATGGCAGGATTTCCCTGTTGCTTCCCGCTAGGCGGGACTGTTTGTGGTGGTTTTGACTGCTTCCCGCGAGGCGGGATTTTATTGTAACGGTTTTTCTTTGCTTCTCGTCGGGCGGGATCTTCTCGATGGTGGTTTTTGGCTACTCCCCGTCGGGCGGGATCTCCAAAACTACTTTCTTTCTTATTTTTTTGTTTCCGGCTGAGAGGGATTGTTTCATGCTTACTGTTACCGCTGGGCGGAATTTCTGTTTTGGTGTTCAGTTTCAAGGGATTGATGCCCTAGGCCCATTTATTATGTAATCAGGTTTTGGGATCCTTGTTAAAACCCGCTATAAATACAAACACTATAATTAACAAAAAAAAAAGTATTACATATGAGGGGACCTAGAAGAATTGGAAAATTTGCATAGAGTTAAGTTTTCCTTAATATCTTTGAAGTGAAAGATCAATACGATACCTAAATGAGAACAACATTTTTAATGATATGACAAACTTAAATTTGATTTTATGGAAGAAGGTAATTGGAAGGTCATGAGTAGGATGCCATATTAGATATGGGTAAGCTCAAACCATCATATTGGTTACCATTAGAATAGGTATTAACTTAAATAACATTGAAAAATGGAATCTCTATAGGAACAAGTTCACCTGGTCAAACAAATAAGAATTTAAAAACTAAAAGTAGAAGTTTTGCTCTATTATAGGTCTTAATGTAATAAGAAAATGGAATGCAATCAATGAAAATTATAAATTATTTTTCAAAATATTATACTTATTATTTATAGTTTTTTGAAGTTAACATTAGGCATATCTATACAAGTGCAAACAAAGTGGTAATTTGGTTGGCCAATTTAGGATACATAATAATTAATCAATCAACCACAGGGATCATTCAAGAATTTCTTTGTAATAAGTAATTAGAACCAATTCTTAGAAAGGATTCAAATTCATCCTTATTAAGTTTTGAGGACTTGACAAGACAAAGATAAAAGGAAGAGAAAAAATATCTATCATTATTTTTGTAGAGTTGTTTTTGTATCCCTTTCTTTGATTGTGGGTGTGAGACCCATAGGATTAACAAATAAGTATTATATGGAAGCTACCTCACTAATCAAACACATCAAAGTCAATAGTTTCTATTTCAATCATCCCTCAAATTGGGAATTTTAAGCAAGGTAATGATATGAAGAAAGAAATATACCCATCATGGTAAGGATAGCAATAATTTCATATGTTTCTACAAGATGCCTAAAATCTAGAAAGTATTTTAGTTTGAATTTATGAGCAACATACCAGGTGAAGGTTGTTATCATCTCAATAATCAAGTGACATTAACCTTTGCAGCATGATGCATTATCTTTCCAAAATATAATTCCAATGTACCCATATTCAAGCTTGTACAAGAGTGGAAGAGAGGGTATTGTGGCTTGTATAAGCATCTTACACACTAATATAAGAATCCATATGTAAGGATAAGTAATAATTTTTAGTATTGTTGTGTATAATGATAACATGAAACAAGCAAGTAGATAAAAATATGATTTTTTTAAATCTATATAAAGGAGAATAGGAAAAGTAAATTGTAAAATCTCTCTTCATCAAAGTTATGTAAGTGCACTTTAGAAAAGGGGTGGCCACAATTATAATAGTTTCATCACTTTGGATCTATAATTTCATCTAACCTAAAATCTACTCGTTATCTTGAAGATGGATTATATAAATTTGTATTACCATTATAATATATATCTCCATTCCTCTTGCCATGAAGACACATGGAATATATTGGGTAGGATGAGTTTCATTATAATAATGATGTGAGTGTGCTTCTAAATGGTTAATTTATTGGTGTATCTATGTTTTTTTATGCTAAAATTTTCAATTATGAACTCCATTTTGTGTATGTAATTTTTCATCTCATTCCATATGAGTGGAGTTGGTGACCATGAGAGTGATCCTTAAAATCCTCCAATACTTCCTCACTTTAAAATTGGTATAGGACATATATCGAGGCAATGACATCATTACTATAAGTAGAGAACCTTTGACAATAATATGGAAATATGGACTTTAATATTTTAACCTAGAGTGGATATGTGGGAAAGAACCCAACAACATGGATGTGAAATAACCAATGTGTGCAATCATGGCATCTTAATTTCCATGAATATACAAGGAAAGGAGGATGGAGGGAGGCCTATCATTGGGCATTATCTCTTTAATCACAACATTAAGAGAAATCCCATAGAAGGAATTGTGACTTTTAGATGAAAAGATAGGTTGTTTTATTAAACAAATTAAAATACTATTGTGAGAGAAGAATATTGCATGGAACTAGATGTATAACCTAGGCATAAACATAAGGTAAATGAATTATTAAAAGGAATGGGAAATCATGTTGTTAGTGAAGGGATAATCAACTTGAAATGTACCAATAAAGTGGACATGAAATCTTTAAAGGCCATAGTTGCTTATGTTCTTTCTATCATGTAAAAATAAATATTTTTAAAGATGGAAAATGTAGCACAAACGATGAGCATCAACATTTTGAAACCCATGGATCTCACCTCACTACATAAAATGGAGAATTGTTATAATATTTGAATACAATTCAAGCCATCATCATCTTGTTAAGTAGATATATTATACATCAACCTCCATTGGTGGATGAAAATGAAATAAAATTGCAGTAGATATTGAAAAATAATGCAATCAATTTATATGGGTATGCTTGCTTTATGTACTAGTTTGGCGATCATCAATAATTCAATTGTAAAGTTGCAATGGATGTTAATATTACTCATCCCTAGTAAATGTTTGAGGAGTTAATAACAATAAAATAAATTCTATATGCCCAATGTATTTTAGGCAAGTGGTGAATGAAAAGGAGCTATACACCATAATATGAGGTTCTATACCATAGGTGAACCTTAATATTTAATTAAGTGACATGCAATCAACTAATTAAGTACCTCAACTTTTTAGGATACCCTCTTACCAAGTGATACATGCATAATTTCCAGAATACTATTATAATACTACTATGTGATTTGATGTTTAATAGGTGGGGCCTATTTCAATCCCACATAATCAATTAAAAGAATAACATGAAGGGTATGCCTAATTAAAATTTAATGTATAGGAAATGATAAGCATGTGACATATGATATAAATAATATATGAGTAAATTTTATTCAAGGGAGGAATGCTAAAAAAATTCATAGTACCCTCAATATGGTACACACAAAACCCACATAGTTTAAAGAGATTAGAGATGTTTTTATTTAAAATATAAATAGAACCCATACATGGCTCATTCATATTATTAGTTTTATGACTTAGAAAAATTCAAGTTGTACAATAGACCTAGCCACAAATAAATTAGGTAAAATTTTACATTTTCCATGCATAATTATTCCATGGAGTGAAAGACCCTATGCCACACCATGTCACTAGGTCATAGTCTATCCCTTATTCATGCTTCTTGTATGAAGTCGACATAATTATCTCCACACAATCCTCCTCCTTCTACCAAATTGATGCCTATTGGATCTTCACCTCTATCCACTAAAGTAAAAAACCATTCTTTAACATGTGCATACCTGTAGCCACATGTTTGTGAAATATAACATAAAATATAGGAGGTTTCCTCCTTGTTTAATATAATATCTTTTGGATGCACATCCTACAGGAAATATAGAGGAAACCATAAGAATAATGGGAGGTGACTCATAGCCCCCTACCCCTAAGATGAATTGAAGTGGTTGGCTATGGTCATTTGCCACCCTACCAAATTTGATACACCTTGGGGAGAAGTGGAGATGTAAAGAAGATGCTAGGCCTTAACAAGGATTATCCCCTTTTTGAGTTATAACTATTTCTTCTAAATTTGGATGGATATTACCTCCAAATTTAGCATAAGCATCCTCCTTAATATTTAACTTTCAACACATCTCACAATAATGATATGCAACAAAAATATGACATAAATAAATATCAAAATTATTATATGAACATTATGAACCATTCTCAAAATATATACCAATGTTCTATTCACTTTTCATTTTCAATATAATATAAAGTAAATGATAATAGCAATCCTTATATTTTACAACAAATTTTTCCTTCTAGTTTCCTTTTATTTTTCCTTGCCTCCTTTTATTTTCCCTAAGATTAAAGTATGAAAATGATTCAAAATATAATCTCAACATGGCATATAATACTTTAATGTGATATAAAGCTTTATGAATTATAAATTAAAATAATACATGTATAATTCAATCATATGAATTAACATCCGCATTTTGATGCTATTTTTCATGCTTGATTAGCTAAGTTAATTATATAAATAGGAGGGTGTTTAACATTATTTGACATGTACTAGGATAATGAGGATTTTGGTTAGTCTTTGGCATTTAAAAATATTTTAATCAGTAGTTAATGACTCGACAAAGCATGTGGTTAACCAAGGTGGGGAGGGGGTTAAATATTAATGTTAGCCTACCTCACACATTGTTTTTTTGACAAAAAATGAATACATGCATCCCAGCACCAAAAATAATGATTTTGAATTTTCAAAGTATTTTCAAATATTTGGATACCTACCTAGGCACATCGTGCATTCATGATTGGTCATGGGTTCGTGGGTGCATTTGTATTTTATTTGTTCAACAAACTCATCCAGAGCTTCTATTTTTTTTCTAATTCCTAGGCCACAAAATCATTTGTGTAGGTTTGTTTGATATAAATCTATGTTGGTTTTAATTATTTTGCACAATTCCATTCAACAAAATTTTCTCTCATGCTAATTATGTGTGTTCTTTTAATACAAAAATATGTTGACATCAAAGGTTCATTTGATATGGATCCAAAACTTATATTTTTCAAGTATCTCTCGATTAAGATGCATTTTAGAGCATAATTTTGATAGCATTGACTACATAATTTTAGGCTTTTATTTTGTTATATCTAGTAAATACTCATTTGCTTTATTATAACTCATTTATAGGATTTGAAGGAGTTGAGACATGTGAATTAATATTAGAGAATACACAATTACCACAACCCATACTAGAAGAAATTTATCGAGAAGCTATTCTAATTGTAGAGGAACAATTCATAACGGAAGTAAATATGAAATGATGGAAATAGATAAGGGGTCAAAATATAACAATTGAGGATCTTGCAAATGTTGATTAGGCATGGAGTTAGGAGACAACAAACTTCAACAAAGGCACCATAAAAATTCAAAAATATTTGTCTTAAAGACCTTCATTAAAGATGCCATGAAAGGCCTTGGAAGTAGAATTTGAGTTTGGGCTTAATAAGCCTAATATCTATATTTACAAGAAAAGTATTCCATGTCATCTACAATCTAGGTATACTTCATACTTTTTTGGGGGTACTATTACAAGTTTGATACAATAATTGCTCTTAATTCTAGAGATGATGGATTTATGGAGATTTAGATATGCAAAGTTTTGAATGAATCTCATACAGATTCTATGGACTTGATAGGCTTGGATCCTTGTAATGAGGATCCAAGCCTTTTTGTTGTAAGTGGGAATGAACCGTGGTTTGAGATTTTATATACTATCATGTCTATTCACATGATGTATGTAGATGAAGATGGAAAACTTTTTTTGCACCACCCATCATTAAGTGAATTGTATTAATAATCGTTCTTAGGTAATGCAATTGATTTGCCTAAAATAGATACAATTGGAGGTATAAAGAAATAGTTTTATATGGGATCAAAGTTTGATGTACTTCCTTTGTTGAAAGATGACAAATTTTTTTTAAGTTTAGAGGTAAAAAATTAGTTCATTTTGATGGCCTAGTTATAAAAAACCATAATCTATTTGATTTAATTAATTGACTTAACATGTATGCTCTCATAGCTTATGAGAACATATTTGGGATGTTTATGGAGGACTCTTTTAAAGGCACATTAACTATGAAAGTTTTAGAATGTCTAATGGATGTTAAAACTAACTCAACATTTTGTTGAGTCAGAGTTTTTAAAAATTAAAATGATATTATTGGCAAAGGTCATCATATTTGTGCATGTCAATTTCCATCTTCTTGAGGTATTTTACACATTATAATGTCTTCTGGTATTATCAATCATCATTGACAATATGTTTTTTTCTACTCCATTTATATTTTTCATATTTCAATTTTATATGGTATTTGTTTCCAAATTATGATATGTATTTTGTCCTTCATTTATAGGTGTTTTTGATGTTTTCTTTATGGAGAGCTCAATTCAAATATGAGACACTAATTATCCAGGTGGTGAATCATTATTTTATCACTTTATTTGTTGGCAACTGAAGCAATGATAACATTGATAAATATATTTTGTATTTTTATATATTGTAAAAGCCTATACAGCATATGCATACATATATAATATAAATGATATGTTAAATAAAGTATAATGGAATTTCTTTCAAAAAATCTCGAGAACCAACTTCCTTTATAGAGGAATTTTTAATAAAGAATGTAATAGTTGTAGGTTAACATTCCCATTTTTACACTATTTGGTACATCAAATAATTTAATGACTACTCATTTAAGCTAGAGGATATAATTTTTATAATTATAGGTTGATTCTATTATTGGCTCATGATATGGCTTTGGTTCTGACTCTGGCTTATGGCTCTGACTTTGTCTTTAGTGTTTTCTTTGGCTTGTGGCTCTAGCATTGACTTTTTCTTTTGTTGGCTATGGCTTTCTGGATCTTGCTTAACTAGGTTAAATAACCCAACCTTGTATTCCTTTTTGGATTGTCTCTAGGTCTACCTTTGGGCGGTCATAGGGTCATTGCCTCTAGATCTTTGTGTCTAGGATCATTATAGGATTTCAAGCATTGCCTAGGTCATTTTCCTATGTGGCAATCATGAATCACAAGTTTTCTAAAATTGCATTTCTTGATGGAGTACTTACATTTTAATCATTCAACAAAATTGATCTTCTTTTGTAGAAGTCAATCAACATTCTTTTGTTTTATTCCATTCTATAACATTCATCCATTCACAATGTATATGTATTTTGTTGATCATCGTATTTTTGTGCCAATAATTTCTTTGGGAAATATTATGATCTCCACAAAGTTTACAAGTATGTAGGTTCCAACATCTTTCTAAAATATATCCATATCTTCCACAATATCTACAATAGTTTTTCTTATAAACTTTATTCTATTCTTATATTTCTTTTCTCATAATTTTTGTATTGTTGATATTTGTCACAAATTTGATATCACTACTTCTTGCTTGTCCTGTAAATATTTTCCTTTTTATGAGTTATATGTTATTTCCACCTTTCACACCTTTGATGTCAATTCTTGTTTCTTGATTTCTATTTCCATATTTTGTATAAGTTACCCTTTTCTCAAATTTGATCTCACCTACTTGACCTCTATATCTAAGGCTTTCATTCTTTGTTCTAATTCTTGGTACTATAGGATCTTTAATACCTTACCTATTTCTTCCCTAACCTGTACCATGATATCCTATTATTGTCAATAATTTTGAATTAAATCCTTTTTTATCCCTGTCAAAATACCCAAAATCTTTATCACTATCATAATGTTCTTTAAAAAGATGGATATTATGAAGGTCAACATAACTACTTTTTGCACAGTCTTGATATTCTCGAACAAATATCAAACAACTGTATCATGTGCTATATATTTTCTTTTTAGAATATCCATGGTATCACAACATACATTTGCCTTCATGGGATCCAAATCACAAGTAACATTAATTATCTGTTATTATAGGCCTCAAATCATCTGTATTACAATACTTATCTATCCTTTGATAGAGATCACTTTTTTTAGAACATACGCTAGCCATTATGGGTTTCAAATCATTTGTATCACAAACACTTTCCATTATGGGTCTTAAATCACAAGTATCATGATAAACATTGTTTCTTTGGAGAAGATTATCTATATCAAAACAACCATCTATCATCATAAGTTTTAGATCGCTTATGTTATAACAAATATTTACCATCAAGGGTTTGTATTTTAACCTATCAATTATTTCTTCTTAACATTTATGCTTTACCTTAAACATGATAAGATCAATGAATTCCCTGTATATCGTCTCCACAACCTCGATAGGAACAGGAAGACCATTTTTAAAATCTTCACAAGCATAAGCTTTCATGATAATTGATCATAAACATGACTTAAGAGTTACAAATTCTTTATATTCATAAAGATCTTGATGTTAGAGTATATTACATTATTTAGTACATGTTAATGTACCACCTTGGTTACATATTTAGATTAGAAGTGTGAGTAAATATTTTATGTAATGTAATAATGTGCGGGAAATGCATAAGTGTCTCGTAATTAAGTGTGCAAGTATGATGAGTGTAGATGTACATAAGTGTCCATTATGTAAGAGTGCATGTGTCCTTAGAGTAGGAAATTGAAGAGTCTCAAGAAGAGTGAAGGTCAAGAGTAATCCATATGAAGAGTCACATTCCATTATATATGTGTCTATGTGTGTGTGAGAAACAAAGACAATATAGAGTGAGAGTGTGTGGAAGTATGGTGTATTTGAGATATTTATTCTATCAAGATATTATTTTCATGAGAATTTGTTAATGGTAATTTTATGAGTTGTTGCAGAATTTATTTATGAGTTTTATATGATTAGAATATTTTCATTATCTTATATTTCATATAGCAACTTTATTTTAGATATTGTAGTTGTTTTGATTTAAGTAGTAAGCATCAAAAGCTAACACTTGACCTTTTGGGAAATAAAGATTTTAACTTGCTTCGTTCTTCCATTACTTATCTTTTATGACCTTGTACTATATTTTGTTGAGACATACTATTGAATATATGTGGTTATTTTTATTAAAGTATTAAGTATCAAAATCTAACCGTGGTATTAAAGCCACAAGGGAGATTTCTTTTATAGAATTTAAAATTTTCTATTTGGCTAGAGTATTTCCATAGGGTTTCAAAAAAACTCATGAATATTAGGACTCAACTTAGATTTATTTCCACTAGATTGAAGAACAACTAGTGAAGATTATTGGTTTTAAAATTTTGGAGATTTATATGTATTTTATTGCTACTATCTAAGATTTTGTTGCAAAAAATTATTTCTCAAAAGTTGAGAAGCTTCCTACAATAGATAGAGAATAATTTCACCTTTTATTGTCTTAAAGTGCATGTGCTTTCCTCGTGCAATGATTAGTTTTGGAGTTGTAGTAAAAGAGTAGATATTGAAGATTGAGGAGACCCAAGAAAGAGGACCCCATAGAAGATTGAATATTTAGGAGACCTAATAAAGAGATCCTCATAGAATATTGAATACTGAAGATTGAAGTAAGAAGAGAGAAAGAGGCCAAAGTAGCCCTATTGAATATTGAGGAGGAGACCCAAGATAAGAGGTCCCCATTGAAAATTTGAGAATGGAGATAGGAGACTTGAGAAAGAATATTGAGGAGGCCTAGGAAAAAGGTTCATTAAAATTTTGAAGGAGAAAAAAGGAGAATAGAGAAGCCCTATTGAGAAATTGAATAAGTGGTCATTGGAGAATATTTGAAGAAATTTTAAGGTAGAATATTACAATAAGAAGAAACTCCTAAAAAGCGGTAATCACATCAAAATTAGAAAAATTGTTGTCATTCAACAAGCCCAAAAATATTTGTGAAACTAATTCGAGAAGATTTTTGGAAAGAAGATTACCAAATTTGAGAAAAAAAAAATTGAAGACTTCAAGGTATTCAGATTCTTGAAGAAGAGGCCAACAAAGAGACCAAATTTGAAGGCAGAATTCAGTGAAAGCTAAGGAGGGGAAAGAATATTAAAAGATGCCACAAATTGATATTTTTGGAGACAACCATTAAAGTTTTGAAGGTTGATTTTTGAAGAAGAATATTGCAGATTTTTGGAAAATATATGAAGAGTTTTTAGGACATCAAGATAGAGGAGGAGAAATCAGAATTTTGAAGCAACATTTGAAGAGTTTTGGACTGCAAATTTGGGCAGCATTAGAAGGAGATAGAAGAGCTATGAGAAGTATTTTTGGATAGCTGATTGAAGGAGTAATTGATGGTAATTTAAGGCAGATAATTGAAGCAGATAGAGGCAGATTTTGGACAGCATATTGGCAGCATTTGAAGCTGCAAAAATACAGAATTTATGGATAGCAAAAAGAAAGCAAATTGAAGGAGTTGGAGGCAGCATATTGGACTGCATTTGGTACTATAAATTTCAAAGTTATTTGGCAACATTTTGATAGGAGTAAAGGCATATTTTTAGAAGTAATTTAAGAAAAGTAAAGAGCTACAAAATTGATAGTTTTTTGGGGCAGCAAGTGAAAGGAAGGAGCTACAATTTTATAAATTTGGACAGTAAGCTTGGCAAGTTAAAAGGTTCAAAAAAAGTTTCTAAGTTTAATCTATAAGAGAATTTTATTAAATCATAAAGAAGATGTTCTATTTTAAGCTACATATTCAAGTTTTTAAATAAAAATAAATAAAGCCTAAGTTGAGTGTCTCCAAGCTAAGGAAGGAGGCATCATTGTTATCTTAGAATCTATAAAATACAACAACAAAGAGTGGAGTTAAATATTGCTTGAAAAAGGAGAAATAAGGAGAAGAAAATATTAATTAGAAAGCATAATATACATGTTGTTTTATAAGCCTAAAAAGTGCAAATTTATCAAGTATTATTGAAGCAAAAAGGAGATCGAATAATGTTCAAAATAAGTTAAGATTAAAGGTGTCTAAAGACACCAAAAAGGCACAATAAAAGTTGTAGGAAATAGTTTTAGAACCACCAAGCAAAATTGGATGAGCCACCACATTGGAAGAATCTGTCACTATTTGGTTGAGAACAAAGTCGATGAAAAGCGCCACCGTTGAAGAAGCACTAATCATCACATAGCCAAAGTAAAATTGTCCACCATTGGGAATGTTAACATCAAGAACTAGTTTTGTTGTTGATGAAGTTTAGTAATGGTGCTCATGCTCGTGGGACAAGCGGTTGTTTTCTATGGAAGAAAGAATGTGGAACAACATTGGTGGCAACGTTCCAAGTGTGACGTTTATTTTGCACTGGTTGTAAGTGTTCCCATTGCAGCAATATGGTGGTGCTATGCTACTGAG
The DNA here is from genome assembly GCA_028583015.1 of Wollemia nobilis. Classification (NCBI taxonomy): domain Eukaryota; kingdom Viridiplantae; phylum Streptophyta; class Pinopsida; order Araucariales; family Araucariaceae; genus Wollemia; species Wollemia nobilis. Next base: position 3,905,944 of record JAQPPZ010000030.1, read on the forward strand.
GAGGATACACAACATGCTGAAGACTATGTTGTGGAGAGTAAAAAAAAATTTTTTCCATCGGCCCCATTTAATTTTTTTGGACTGGCTTTGTTGAAGGCCAAAATCCAACCATCATATTTAAAAAAAAAAAAAAATTGCACCTCCCTCTTGACGTCGTGCGCAGCAACAAATGAGTCCAGCCGCCCCACAGTGAACCAAATTTTTTTTTTTAATGTGCTTCGTGAACCTCCTGTGAAGATTTCCATTCATATCGCAACGTCTGTATAGTTTCAGAATAAACTATGTGCTTAGATTTGACAGTCTGTGTGCTTAGATCAGCGCACAGCATATTTTTTTGATTGATGATGTGAAAGATTTGTGCAGGCGTGGATATTTTTTGGCGTTCGAGTTTGAGATGCGTGGAGATATAAAATCAACTGCCAGTTTTGACCTGCGAGTTTGAATGCTATGCGGTGATCGAGTTGAACGCTCGTTGCCACCCGAAGCTTTTCAGCGATGGCGGGACTCCACCACATCCAAATTCTGCACCATGCTAGCGAATGACGGCTCAGAGAGTAAAAAAAATTCATGCAGGCCTAGCTCCGGCCATGTTGAAAGACTACGGGCGTTTGTGTTCGTGTGAAATGTTGCGTACAGTGGCAGTTAGCTACCTCAGTGTGACGATCTGCGCAGGTTTAGCAGTCGTGTCGCCAGATTGATTCTGTCAAATTTTAGAAGGTACATGAAGCGCCCATGCCCCGGTCCCCCTTCATCGGCTCTATCGAAGATCGTGGCCTAACACCAATGCTCTAAGAGGCGTGTGGGGGCATATTTCTGTCAAAAGCGGGCCCACATGAAAAACCGATGACATAGGGGTATACTATGATCCTGCTTTAAAACTGAAATTATTACATTCCCGCTTGGAGCTTTAATATATGCTTGATTAACTTGTTGGGTAGTGGGGAGGGCCCCACTCATTTGATTCCAACCCACCACAAGATGCACGCATGGCCTCATGTGCATTTAAAATACATTATTTTCCCACATGAATAGTGGGTGGGATATATATTTTTTAAATATTTAATTTTCTTTTTCAAATGGATGTGCAACTATGGCCGACAATGTGGCCTCCTTGGCCATTTTTTTAATATATTTTCCACATGGGAGTAAAAAGTGAAGGGCCTGCATGGAGGTGGAAGGGAATGTTTATTCTTCTGACGTTTTTTTATTGGCCAACAAGATGGCCTTAATTTTCCACATGGAAGTGGAAGGCCCTTCTGGCCAATTTATTGTATTTTTCAGAGATGATGGCCCACAGGCCCCTATTTTTTATTCCACATGGAAAGTGGATGTAATTCCTCTACGAGGGAAAATTGCATATTTTTTCAAGCATGCATTTTTAAACATGTCATGATGTTCTGGTTGCTTCCTAGAGAGGCATGTTGTTTTTCATATGATGAAGGCCCTTTGATGGTGGAATATAGGGGTATTTATAGTCGTCGGAAAGCTTTTTTCGATACGGACACATTGGTGGTGTCCATTTGTAATTCTGAGGTTGTTTCAATTAAGTTTTTTAGCCTCAAAGTTTTTCTATCTTGGAGTGCACTCTCGATTGTACCCGACACTCCCAAGGCAATTTTAAGTGAACCTAGTATCTAGTATTATCCTCTTTCTACTTGACGGATGCAGCGGCTGGTTACCCATGCATACCGGGAAGATGAGGTGACTACCATAAGGACACTTATTCTAGGGACTACAGACATAGACACCCTAGACTCTATCCAAGTTTTTTTTGGATCTACTTCTGAAGACTATAGACGAAGACACTTCAGAAGATTCTCTTCTATTCTTCTTTCTTCTTCTCCTCCATATTTGGATCTATGGCTCATTTTATTGTATTGAGTGCATTTTTGACAGAGACCGACACTCTTATATGGCTCGTTTTTCCTTTGTATTAAGGTGCATTTTCGACAGAGACCGACACCTTCTAGATTGAGTTCACCATAAGGAGGGATTTGATATTTATGGTGAATCTAGTCAGTGACCTACAAGAGGCAACATCCTCTGAGGATGACCTACAAAGGCAACAGATCCAAAAGTGGCTGACCCTGAGGCACCCATGATGACCCTGGGGCACTTAGATGGCTGACCCAGTGGCAACAAACCCGTAGAAGTGGCTGACCCTAAGGTAACAGACCGAGATGTATACACAGTTGATCTAGCATTATTCATAGTTGGAGAGCCAAGCGCAAAGAGCACGAGCCTAGACCAAATCAGCAATAAAAGAGGATGATAGGTTGCTTTTAGAGAAGTCAACATTAAGGGGGAATGTTACCTAATGTTGACTTGTTTTTTTCTTTAGTTAGGATAGTGCACATTAAGGGGGAATGTTAGAATTAATGTAATGTGCACTATGCCTTCATGACACTTGTCATATTCTCTTGACACTTGTCAGTTTATCATATAGGCCTTCTGCCTATATATGTAACACATTTTCATGTATAAAATATCTCATCAGTTTTAGTCCCAACATATTCTCTTGACACTTGTCAGTTTATCATATAGGCCTTCTGCCTATATATGTAACACATTTTTATGTACAAAATATCTCATCAGTTTTAGTCCCAACATCCCTAGATTATATTAAGTGTAGTATTATTATTTTTTCTTTAATATCTATAGAATACTACATATTTCTCAAGTAAATTGAGTATATAATCCAATTTGATAAATCTATCCAAGGCTTAGGTTTTGTAGGGTTACTTATATCTCCCTAATAAATAGAATATTCTTAGTCCGCCTTCTAAGTTGATTTTGTAATGTTTGAGAATAATTAGCTATTTAATTTTGTCTTATCTTTCCAAATGAAGTATGATTTAATAGTTGGATTTCTTTTTGTCTCCTTAGAATGAGTATGAGATAATTTTCACCAATTAATTCCAACTCTATATGTAGGCAATTGATCTACTTCTCTTTCCAATAGATTAATTTTCTAAATTCCAATTATATGTATATAGTTTGAAGTAGTATGCCTTATATCTCCCTACTTTTAGGAATATTAGAAAATAATGTTATTTGCAATTTAATAATGATTTAATCAAGGTTGAAAACCTTATATCTCCTACTTTGAATATTGCAAATATTATATTATGTGTATGCACCTCAATAATTAATTTTCTAAAATATAAACTTGCTTTATTATCTACTAATGCTTGGTTGAATTTGTATTATCCAATGCAATAGTAAACCTTATAAAAATAACCTTATAGCTCCTTTTATATTTTAATAAAAGCAAGTAAATAACCTTAGTAATATGGGCGCATGATATACCTTAGTATGGGCTTCCTTCAATGTATCTTTTACAGCGTTGTATTCGTTGTCCAACGTTCCTTGAATGGGTATTGATATTGCTTGGTGTTGTTGAGCATTTAATGCTACTTTGTTAATGGATGCTTTATTTAAATTTTGCACCTCCTTGTGTGGACTTTTGACTTCGCTAGGTGTCTAATTTTGGTGTTGAATCTTCATGTCTTGAATACACTCTTATATAGTTCTTGCTATAAACGCGCTTCCACACCTTGTAAGCTTGATTGTGTGCCTTAATTTTTATTCACCCTTAATATTCCTCCAAGTTGGGCACTTTAAATAGAACAAATTCCTTCCAAATTTGGACAAGTGTCACATGGGAGTTACAATGAAGATAGATGTTGAGATTCTTTCAATGTTCATTCCTTTGTGCAATGAAGACTTAGGTAAGTAACCTCCCCAATGATTTTGTAACTCCTCAAGGTAGGCGTTGGATTATTCCTTGAGCATTGAGTAATGATATGGTGCTTAGAGTTTTTGTGGCAAGTGGAACTCAAGGTCTTTGCATGTAGATTTTATTTTTAATGCTCCAAGGACAAACGTTATAACCTTCATTCCTTTGAATTATTTTCTAGCTTGCTGCATTTCTTGGACATGTAGATTTTTTTTTAACGCTCCAAGGACAAACATTATAACCTTCATTCCTTTGAATTATTTTCTAGCTTGCTTCATTTCTTGGACAGCAAGCAATCTTTTTTTTTGCATGTTGTTTTGATGAAGATGATGGGTGGCTCCAACTATGATACTTTGAGGTTCTATGGAGCTTTGAATGGTGGTCTTATGGCTGAATTGAGTGCTTCTTATAGGTGAGCGTTCTTTCCAAGCTATGGCCTTCGGTATAGCATATTTTCCCTTGTTCACTTATGCTTTCAATGTGTTGATTGAGAATTGCTTTTGTAATGTAGATAATTCCTTGTACTAGCTCCTTATACCTTGCTTAATAGTGTTGTCATGTCCACATTGGTAGATGTATATTATGATGTTGTTTTACGTAGATAATAATATTCTAATGTAGACCTTAATGCTATCATTTTTCCACGTAGATAAAAATTGATAATAGCCTTCTTGTGTTGAGTTTAATATTTTAGTTGAATGTTTGCTTCTAGGCACTTTATTTAACGTGGAGCAATGGTGTCTTTACGCACCTTGAATCTTGAGAAATATGAGGTCTTCACTGGATCTCTTCTCTTGCTCTAACTCTGACCTTATACCTATTGAGATGATGGTCATGTTTCTTCCTATAATATGAGATCTTTGTCCTTCTTGAAGGGACAAAAGTGGTGCCTATAATAGTTTTATTTTTGCACCAATATGATGGACCGAATGTCTCTCTTTATGAAATGCTCTTTGGTTTTTTGACGAGGTTATTCCTTGAGCAAAGTATTGATGCCTTCATTAATTCTTATTAGACAAATAATGTCTAACTCTTTCACTTGTATAATTTAGTAACAATGAATCCAAAATAATGCACATAATATACCCATTTTTAAGTAGAAATTTCTGCACTTACACTTTTAATGAAACCCTTAGGGTACCTTGAATCTAAGACTCACCAAGTCTCAATTTATAGCTTCCTTCAAGGATTTTAATGGTGGATTTCTTCTCCACTCTCTGATTTATATTGGTGGATTCTTTTGACCATAAAATGCTACAAGTTTTATGCACCAAATAGTGTCTCTAGACACTTTGATAATACATTGGTTTTGTGCCCTTGATCTTAACATTCAAAAATACAAATATCTCTCTGAGAGTAACTAGTTAATAAACAACTAGTATAATGAAATGAATCAATACCTTCAACTTAATGCATTTTAAATATAATAATAATCTCACCTTATTGCTCTTGTAAATAATAAACAAGTAGTATAATGAAATGAATCAATACCTTCAACTTAATGCATTTTAAATATAATAATAATCTCGCCTTATTGCTCTCAAAGTAGTTTCCAATGCACTTAATAATCTCTACAAATTTTAAGAGTAATTATAAAGAACCCTTAAGAATAATCTGCAATTTTGCACTACAATCAATGTTGTAGGATGTAGTCTTCATGCTTTCTAGATAGATAGTAGATATGTGATATATTTATTTCTTTTGGAAAACATCCAAATCGTATTTTAATGTGCAGATAAATCTCTTAAAATAACTATCTTTTGCACCCTTTTAAAGACTGTAATATGAGTCCTCTTTGCAAATTTAATCCAAATATGGTGCTTTAATAAAGCTTGATAATAATACTAAATTAACTTTCAAATAATGAACCTAATTGCACCCAATTTGCTTACCTTTAATGGATTTTGTAGATCTTGGTGTTTAGATTCACCAAGTTCTTTGTCTAGAACGGTGGTTGCTCACAACTATGAATGCTTTTAGTCTACTACTCTGAGATTGATTTAAACTTCTCCTTTAGGATTTGGCCTAGAACTTTGAAGTCTTGTAGCTAGTAATGCTATCTTGATTATTACCCTTTAGCGGTCAATCTATTCACTGAAATGTTGTCCTTCACGCTCCCTTTCAGTATTTTATTGTGAATCCAGCAAATCTCTATCTCTGAAATGTACCTTCTTTAGCTATGAATGACAATCTCCAAATCTTCTTGGATTTGGTAGGTTTATTCTGTTTGATTTCTGACTTCAAAGATGACTTTCTTCTCAAGAATATAGAGGTCTTCAGATCTTCACAAATATTCTCTCTGAAGTTTGACAAATTGTTTGTCAAATATTTCTCCTTTGGGATTTTTTTTAGATGGCAATAATTATCCCAAATTCTTTCACTATCTTTGTAGTGAATTTCTCCAATGAGTTCTTCTAGGGACTTATTTGATGGCTTCTCAAATTTTTGCAATGAGGCTCTCCAAGCCTTTTCCTTGAGACCTCTCCAAGGTATTTAGTCTTGTATCTTCTTTGGTCTTCTTAATGAGACCTTTCCTTCAACATTCAACTATGAAAGTGTTGGCAATGAGATCTTCTTCATGGATCTCTGGAATAGAACTTTTGATATTCCTTCTCTATATCTTCTAAAAATGGAAGTTATTCAATGAGACCTTTAATGGGTCTCTTCTAATTCTTCTAGAAGAAGTCTTTAATTAGCAGAGGAGATCACCAATCTTCTATCTTTCACTGACTCTTCTTTGGAGTCTTCTTCAGGTTCAAGGACTCTTCTCTACAGTCTTCTTTTGGATCAAGGTTTTTTTGGCCTTTTCTTCTGAATCAAGGCTTCTGTGGCATTTTATTCTAGGTCAAATCTTTTGTGGCCTTCTCTTCTACAATGTGCAAGTCTGCAATAAGGCTTCCTTCAATTTTCTTTTATTGCAATAAGATATTAGTAAGATGATTCTAAATCTTGTCAATGATGAATCTTCACTAGTTGATATTTCAATCTAGTGGAGTGAATATTGAATCCTAGTCTTCACGAGTTTTTTGAAACTCTGTGGAAAGACTAGCCAAATGCAATATCAAAAAATCTAGAACTGAGATTTTATTCTCCTCTCAATATCTCTTTTAACTTCCCTATTCAGCAATTCCTTGCAGTAGCTTTTGCATGCAACAACACACAATGGTAGATCCGATTTGGAAAGTCATATAGATTTTAGACCTATACTAGTAATGGTGGTCTCTTGTGGCTCACCCTATTCCTATATAGATCTACCATGGCTCTGATACCACTGTTATCTTTTTATGGTGTATGCCAAGGGAGAATGCAGTCATAGGATATAAAATATGCAAAAATGTAAGATGCTGAAATATGCTATTAATAGAAAGTGATAAAAATGATACAATGTAGTATGGAGGAAATGAACACTCCAAAACTGATGCTAAAGAACTACATTATATTACATCATCAATGTATATGGTGATCTACCCAGTATACCTACTACTACCTACAACAATAGTAAATCACTCAATATGAGGTCCTTTATACATAAATATGGATTGCTTAACCAACACTCTACCTAGTTGTACAAGGGGACACCTTGCACATTTACAACTTGCACATAGACACTTATGCATTTATTATATATCTTTAAGTAACTAGCTAAATACCCCCTAAAGTAATCTACTACTCTAGTTATGTACCAAGAGTGGTATATTTACATGACCCAAATGATGTAATATACTCTAACAAGTTTTTTTCACCTTTGCTTCTTGTTTTTACTAGTAATTCCTCTATGTTCTTAGGTAGCACTAGAGAAATATTTCCCTTCAAAAATGAATGATAGAAAAAAGAAATGCAATTGAGACTACTCTTCAAATGGGGCCAACAAACAAGTAAATTTGGGATGAAAAGGGGTACTTATAGAATAAAAAATGGAATATATATGTTCTAATTTATTTGTTACCTATTGAAAATTGGATTGGTTTTTGCATAATTTATAATCTCGACTTAACAAAAAATCACACAAACTTTGTAAAGATATTATAGATTCATAGATCACAAGTTCATAATAAATCATAGATTCTACAGTTCACCTCATAGTACTCACATGAAAACACTCAATTGTTATGTCACTCTTAAGAAACACTAATCTTCTCTAGTTCGAGTTTGAGGTGGTAGGACAATAAATTAAAAACTATATTCCATATATATTATGAAGACAAGAACACGACACTCAAATAAAATAAGGAAATCAAATAACATAATGAAACACAAGATTGTGCAAATGGATATATTCAATAAAACAAGGGGAGCCAATAAACTCCTTTGATACAATTTGTCCTCAATGAGAGTATTTGATACAATGATTTACAAAAAAAATGCTAGGGTTCTCCAAAACCCTAGCTATAACAATGAAGTGTCTTCAGATTGATGTGTCCTTGCTTCCAATGGGGTGAGTGGGCTTCAAGTATCCTATGGCAGGCCACTCCAGCTTCAATAGTCGTTCAACAATATGTGAAATCTGTAGATCTGCATACAAAAAAAAATAGAGAAAGGGGTTAATAACACCTGTGAGGGCTCCACAGTGTGAGGCCCTCAGACATCTGTAAACCCTAACTAAAAATGGATCAAATGGCATGTGAAATCTACAAACCATGTAATAAAATAAAATCAATAAAGATATACCTTGCTTTCATTTTGTTGTTGCAGTTAGCGTGGTGTAACAGGCTCAAATTCATGTTTTTGTGGTTGTAGCAAGCTTGGCCGTGCACTTGGCAGGCTTTGGTGTGAGATTTGCAGGCTCTGGAGTGAGCCTGTGATATAGCAGGCTTTGGTGAGCGCCTGGCAAGCTCTGCAGCGAGTCTGGCAAGCTCAGGAGGGCGCCTGCGAGTAAGGGTAAATCTGCAGAAGCAGATCGAGGGGGTGGCGATGAATGTGGTGGATGGATGGGGGTTATGACAACAATGGAGGATGAACAAGGGACGACTGGAACAACAAAAGTCTTGTTGACTAGCTAGGGCTTTAGATCTTCAAACTCTATCTCTCTCTGCTTCGCTAGGGTTTCAACAATGACTCCTCCAGGGTATAATTTCTAATCTCAAGGTTCCAGGGTTTGAGCACTTGCAAATGCCCTTATTTATAATCCAACCTAGGGTTTTCTTAGCATTTTAGCCTTACACTTTTAATTGTGTGGCTAATATTAAATTAGATCCTAAGGTTGAGATTACTTTTTAGATGTGGCATGGATTAATGAAGATGGACGGTGGATATTAGATTGGATCGGATGATTGTGGTTAATTGGGTTTATAAATATATATTTTATAATAAATATATTATAATATAATATAATATATTATATTAAATATAAAATAATATTAAAATAATCCCAATTGGGTTAGGGAATGGTGGGAAAGGTGGATTTGGGCCAAATAATTGGCAGGAAGGTGTATGGTGGACAAGTGGGTGGTGGGATGGTTAGGATGGAGGATTAGTGGCTATAATTTGGTGTATATATATATATATATATATATATATATATATATATATATATATATATATATATATATATATATATATGGTGGACAAGTGGGTGGTGGGATGGTTAGGATGGAGGATTAGTGGCTATAATTTGGTGTATATATATATATATATATATATATATATATATATATATATATATATATATATATATATATATATATATATATATATATATATAAAGTATGATGTATAACTTGAAATAATAGATGTATGGATGATAGGTAGATTTAAGAAGTTGACATATGTATGACATGTATTTGAAAAATCTGAACATTTATATTGATGTTTTTAACCTTTATATATATGTTATTTGATAAATAAATGTGCCAATAATAAGAACTTACCTATCAAATTTCAAGACTAATGGATTTAGGTTCTTTTTGCACAAAAAAATACATTAAATACAATAAATTTCATACATACACTCATCATTTGTAAGTTGAAATAAGCATATTTTGACCCTAAACACTCATCATTTAAAAATTAATACACAATCTATTCCAACACCGGAATATACCACTAGAAAAAGAAAGAACACCAATGACCTCATACACTTCTCATAACTTGATGTTAGAGGAATTCCACATAAACAAGACCAAGGGCTCCCACCTCTAAGCCTGCTATCCTATTAGCAAAGTGTTTGGTAAGTTTTGGGGCTCTTAAACCATTGAAGTACCACAACAAGATCAATGTGATATTATTAATGCATGCACACATTAAACTAAAGAAAATATATATTAAAGTGGAACAAAATTCCATCATAAAAATATACCAGTGAAAACAACTTGTAGAAGAAGAGCATCACATAGGTAACTATATAGTGTATCACAACTCATGTTGATAATAATTATTATAATTACTAGAGATGAAATAGTATTAAGGGTAATCTTGATGTCAGAATTAAAAAATAAACATATTATCTAGAAAAACATTAATAAACATTGCCCTTTTAGTTATAATCTCTCATGGAAACTATTGCCAAAGTTTTTGTCATAGAAAAAAAGTAAAAGTTTATAATGTGAATGAAAATATAGTACATGATGATTTGTGTAACATGAAAATTTTTGATGTTTATATCACTTCCTCTCTTTGATATATTCAAACATATATAAAAATTATTGCTTTGAAATGGAAAATTTCTAAAATTTTTATCCATTTCACTTAGATTCACATTCTTGATATTCACACTTTTGGTACAAATTTTAATCTCAGTTTCTTTGAAAAAGAGAATAAAAGAATATGATGGTTTGAAAACCAAAATTATGTCTAATATAAAAAAAAATCCTAAAAAAAAGTAGTTATTTATAATAATCCATTCCCTAAACATAATAAGAATAATAACAACCATCCAAAGTCTTAGTTTCAAATATAGAAGAAATAGTAATAAAATTAAAAGAAAACAAATTTATTATTTTACCATAATAATACTTATAATAATGATATGGATACTAATAATGCTAATAAAGGCATTAATGAAGTCTTTCTTACTCAAGCCTACTAAATCATTATATAAAAAATAAATTATTATATGGGATCAAAATAGTTCCACTCATATCACTTCACAATAAACTATATGGTGACACTATATCAATATATTAGTAATTACGCATATATAACTTGGCATGAATCAAACCCAAATCTTCACATTGAAAATTGACATATTTTTAACCATGTGAGCTCATATCATTTGATATAATCATTTTTTTCAATCAATTATATGGTATTAAAATGGGTTCCACTTGTATTCCATCATCACCATGTTTCCATCGTATTTTAACAAGCCACATGGTTCTTTTATAGTATACCATAATATAGGCCATCTAGGTATCCCCATTGGGAGCCCATAAGATGTCAAAATTCTCCTATGGGATTGAAACCTTGGTTTATGGTATGAAACTTCCCACTCCCCATAGCTTGCTTCAAAGCCAATCGACTATCAACTTATTAATGTTCTACCAAAAAAGAGGTGAATTTATATGTCATTTAAATAATACTAAGAATTTTATCAATATGATTGACATACCTTATCCTATAATTGAAGTGATAAAATAATATGATTACTATTATTAAAATCGTGTCATCTCACAAAAATGTTTTCCTAAAGAGAAAGATAAGAGGAAAGTAAATAAAATATATATAAATAACAACCATAATACCAAGTGAATTTTTAAATTAATACATAACCTAGTCATCCTCTTCATCAAATAGCCTAATCAAAATTCCAATACCAATATGGATAGGCCTTCTACTCCACCTTCGAGTTAAGTGTTTTTTTAATCCTTTTCTATATTCTTTTCAAGCATTCTTCTAACCCCAAATCCACCTTAAGGAGGTCAAATACAACTTCCCAACAAGTTATTAATATTATCTATGGCCCCATCATACACAAGAGAAATAATCAAGTATGCTTTATTTTCTTTCCAATGACCTCCTAGATATGGGACAGGGGTTTGGTTAGGCCCTAAGTGTGGGTAATTTTGGCTTCTACCCTACCCACAAATATTTTTTGTAATAAGATGATGAAAATATCAAAAACAATGATTTGTTTAGCCAAGTATGGCAGCTGTTGGATATGTCCTATCTAAGCAGCAAATAAATAGGTCATTGACTCCTATCACCCAGCAAGTAGCTACTACCAAAATTTTTATCTATCCCTAACAAGTGAATGAGCCCCAAAATTTGTTGCATGTCGGATCCTGGAAATGGGCTAATTCAAAGATCGTTACTCTCAATAAAACTAGAAAGCAAGATGGTATAAAAATGGCTAATTGTGAGGCTAATAAAACTTTTGTGCCCAAATGGAGCCAGTGGAAGTACCAAAATCCCAGCGCATTACCAAAGACCAAAGATGAGGAGAGTTGATTGTGTTGAGGCTACAAAAACCTTTGTACTTGAACAAAGCCAAGAGAAGAATCAAAATTCTATCGCATTGTCAAAAGGAAAAACAATAAAAATGGTTAAGTCCCCAGATCGTCAAAACCTTTGTATTCGAACAAAGCTAGTAGAGGTACCAAAATTTTGTCATGTTGTCAAAATGGAAAACAAATAAAAATGCTTAAGTCTTTGGATCATTAGAAATTTTGTACCTAGACAAAGCCAACAGAGGTACCAAAATCTCATCGCACTGCTAGAGACCAAAGATGAGAAAAATTAATTGTGTTAAGGTTGTTGAAACTTTTGTATCCGAATGATGCCAACAGAGTTACCAAATGTTCATCACTTTGTTGAAAGAGAAAACAAATAAAAATGGCTAAGTTCCTAGATCATAGAAACTTTTGTACCCAGATGAAGCCAATAGAGGTACCAAAAGTTCATCACATTGTCGAAAGGGAAATTGGCTAAATGTTATGGCTATCAAAACTTTTGTACCTAAACAAAGCTAAAAGTAGAATAAAAAGTCTATCACACTATCGGAGGGTAGATATTACAAAAATGGCTAAGTCCTCAAGTGGTTGGAAATTTTGCACCCAAAATAGGCAAGTCATGATACTGAAAGTTTATCACCCATTTGCAGCCTTGTTATGCACCCGATAGCCATGGATCGACAAAAATAAATCAGGTTTGATACCCAACACTAGTTGTTCAACATGTAGGTGGACATCATCCTATCTTACCTACAAAACAAAATTGCTTGTCAGAAATCTTAACAACAAAATCTCTACCAAGGTGATCTTGTAGATGTCAGGGCAGCTCAACAGAAACATCAAAAAAAGACCAATGAGCCAGATACAAATAGCAAGGCCAATATGACTAGAGATGAAGCAGGTTCTAGCCAGGTTAGCAGGCCATAACCAATTGGTTAGAACAAGCATACTGCAAAATAGCTTAAAAAATTGGTGAACCTTCTAACATAACGACAATCTACCTCTAAGGCAATAATGCCTTGATAACTGAATGTATTGTAAAAGGCTATAAATACTAGAATGTAGTATGTAAAAAAGGTCGGCTCTTAAGCTTTTATAATTTGCATGTACAAAGCATATTGCACGTTGAAAAATATAAAGGGATTGTTGTTTGGCCTCTAGTTCAACTCCATTGCAAGACGTGTATGTATGGATGATTGCTTATTTCTAATTTTGACTTGTTGAAATGCTTATGGTGTGAATTATGATTTTTGTATTTATATTCATAATTCATTCTCTAGTTCTAGAATATGCAATCTGATAGCCATATAAAATATAAATGAATATTTTATGATTGGTAAAAAATGGTTGGTCTGTTAGGCAGTTTACTTGTTTTCTCAATTGCATAGTCTTTTATTACGCATGTATCATGATGTGGCTTAATTTGCACCATCTTAAGTTCTAGCTTCATCTCTATTTGCTTCTTTCAGCACCCTTTTCCTACCATATTTTAGGAAAAGTTAGCTTGAACTTCAAAGGAACCGACCTTCTCTAAAGAGCGCACAATATTACCATTGGAATATTTTTAGACCAATAGTTTTTGACATGCCTTGTCGGACCCAAGTCCCACTATTGGAAATTTTGAGTAATGTTGGTATTGATGTCAAAAGGTTTAATGTCAAAAGGTTTGATGTCAAAAGGTTTAATGTCAAAAGGTTGAAGACTATGTGCAAAAAGAGAGCAAGTGAAAAGACTAATATTATAATATTTTAATATTATAATATTTTAATATTATAATATCCGGCCAACAGGGTTTTTCAAAAGGAAAAGAAAGCAAGCTTAAAAAGAAATAATAATATTATAATATTTGGGCAAAAGGAAGAGGTGAAAAATAACAAGGTTTGAAATTGAAAAATATATATATCCCTGACAAGGTCCATTGAGCAAGTTATAAATATTGGTAAAGGTTTTAATTTATTTAAATTAAAATATTTTAACCTAAGGTTAAAATTTTAATTAAATACCCAGGTGTTGTAGGTGAGTTGGAGAGGAGAGGGCAATCCTCCAAGGGAGGTCCCAAGTTCGAATCTCCACCCTACCAAAAAGCTGAATTGGGTACCAAAAATCCAATTGATAATGTTGGTGCGGGTAGGGTCAGGTGCGACTCTCGGGTGACTTTGACAGTGTAGAACCCCCTATTCGTGGTCTCTCAGACCAAGGTGGCCCCGTAAGGGGTTTTTCGCTTTAAAAAAAAAAAAAATTTAAATATTTATGGCACCATAATCGATTTCAAATTGGTGCAAAGGAAAAAGGGTTGACGTTTTTAATTTTACTAGAATGCTTATAAAAGGAATGTTTTCCAAAGTCGAAGTGTGGAGAAACATGTGTGCATCGTTCGTGAGGGGAAGAGACCCAGCATAAGTAAAGTGAATTATTCAAGGAGGATTTCTTCGAAATCATGGAGAGTGTAAATATAATTCCAAAGCGCTGGCGAAGGGTTGGTCACGATTTTGAATCCCACGCAGTTGGTTTTTGTGAAGGAAGAAAGAAATTTTCATTTTCGCCAAAATTCGTGAGGCAAATATTGTAGGACAGAGTGTCCTTTGGTTTTTGTGTGGGCGTGTAGCCCAGGAGGTAACCTTGCCTTAGGATAGGGCATTGTGGTGGCCAAGATCACAGTTTCAAGCTTGGGCACTGGTCGTTGAGACTTGTTCAATATTTTTATGGTGTGGGCCAAATTTAAAGTATGCAATTTTTGAATTAAATCTGCCAAAGGTTTTTGAGAATGAAAGTTGTTTTAAGGCTAGGTGATATTAAAAGGGCCATGTGTGGAATTGTTTATGGATTCATAAGGTGTGTTAATTAAATATTTTATTTTGGGTGTTTAAGAATTAAATCAAGTATTGAATATTATAAGGTGTGAACAAAGGGACTATATTTTGATGTGTGTTGAATATTATTTTGAAAGAGAAGGAGATTATAAGGTGTAAGCAAGGAACTTTATTTTTATGTGTTGAATATTATCTTGAAAGAGAAGGAGATTATAATATGTAAACAAGAAACTTTATTTTTATATATATGTTGAATATTATTTTGAAATTGGAGTGATAAGGTGTATTTTTTACTTAACATTTTATTGTATTCCTTGTATGGTGAAATATTTGTTGAGGTAAATATTCTTGTGGAGATTTTGAGATAGACTATTGCTATCTAACCTAGAATTGGCAAAAGGATTTGGTTGTGAGTAAAACAGGTTTTGAAGACATATCTCCATAAAAGCAAAGAGGTATGGGCACATCATATTTTGAAATGTTGGAATGAATGTTGTAGAATATAAGGTGGAGTGAAAAGGATTGTTTGATCAGCATTTTTGGAAATATTTGAGTGAATTCTTATATGCTTCATTGGTGAATTTTTAGAGAACATTTGAGATAGATATTGAGGATTATTTGAGTTAGGGTTTGATACCCACATTGAACTCTTTGTTTGAAGAAGTATGAAAACACTTAGTTAGGGTTTGTAAGCAAGTTGTATTTCATTGGTTGAGTGAAATTCTTGAGCATTGGTTTTGAGTGATATTGAAATTAAATGTGCAAATGTTAGAAATCATATTTGTGAAAGTGACAGACTTAATGATTGAGTAGAACATATTGAGTTTTGATAGAATACATCATTCTCTATATGTTCTAGAGGCTAAATAAAATTTGAATAGAATATGTCTAAGTTGCTTCAATTTAAAGGAATTACTCTGAAGATTAGACATAGCATTTGGTAGCACTGTGTGCAAGATTTGAGATTGATTGAGCATATTTTGTAAGTTGTTTTGAGCAAGTGTTTGAGCAGATTTGATGCAAGTCTTGGTGAAGACTTGAGAGCATATTTGAGCAAGTCCTTGAGAGGACTTGAAGGTAGATTTGAGGTAAGTCTTGGTGAATACTTGAGAGCAGTTTGAGCAAGTTCTAGAGAGGACTTAAAGGAAAATTTGAGATAAATATTGGTGAAGACTTGAGATTAGATTGAGAAAGTTCTAGAGAGGACTTGAAGGCAGATTTAAGGCAAGTCTTAATGAAGACTTGAGAGTAGTTTGAGCAAGTTCTAGAGAGGACTTGAAGGTAGATTTGAGGCAAGTCTTGGTGAAGGCTTGAGAATAGATTGAGCAAGTTCTTGAGAGGAATTGAAGTCATATTTGAGGTAAGTCTTTGTGAAGACTTGAGAGTAGAGTTGATTGATTGATTTGTTCAACATTTGTGTTAATGCTTGGGGTAAATCTAAGCAGAGTTGATTTGTGATTGGATCAATATTTGTGTTAATGCTTGAGGATATATTTTGGTATAGATTTATGAGCAAATTTGTGCTAGACCTAAGACAAAGTTAGAACAGACTTGTACTACACTTGGAATAGAGTTTGGTATAGATCTAAGATAGAATTGAGAGCAATATTTGGAGGTGATAGAGCAAAGAACAGGAGTCTCTATTGGATAGAGATCCATTAGACATGGTAGTGAGGATAGAGGTCTTATGTGGAGAAAGATCCATAAGCTAGAGCAGTGGGGGTAGAAGTCTTCTAGAAGATCATCAACCAGAGCAGAGGGGAAAGAGTTCTCCTATTGATAGAGATCCATGAACCAGAGCAAGGGGAAAGAGTTATCTTGTGGAGTGTGATCCATAAACTAGCTAGCAAGATAGATTTATTCTATGGAGAGAGATCTATGAACCAGTTGAGGAGATAGAGATCTCCTGAATCAAGTTCCACGAACCAGAGAAAAGAGGAAAGATTTCTCCTGTGGAGAGAGATCCACAAATCAGAGTATAGGGGATTGGTTTCTCCTTTGGACAAATATCCATAAACATTGTAATAGGGAATTGATTCCCAAGAAGATTTGTTGAGAAAATTTAGTAGAAATATTTTCTTCGTAGATTAGCCCACATTGGGTGAACCACATTAAATTGGTATCTCTATTGTGTGTGATGATTTGTGCATTGCTTTGATTATTGTTATTGATATTACCATTGATAATATTGGATAATATTGTTTGGGAAAGAAAAGTAAAAGTTGGTCTTATACTGTTCACCCCCCTCTTAGTATAAGTTTGTGTTCTTCAATTGGTATCAGATCGGGTTTCTTCGAAAGAGTTTAACACCTTGAAGGAAAAGTATACATGAACACATATGGCATCTCATAGTGGATCTTCAACAAATAAGGTACCATTTTTCGATGGGAACAGTTATGCTTTCTGGAACATAAGAGTGAAGACTTACTTGATGACACAAGGATATGAGACATGGCAAGTAGTTGAGGATGGATACACACCTCCAGCTAGTCCTCCTACAGATAAAAGAGGGTTTGAGACCCACATTGAGCTCTTTGTTTGAATAAGTATGAAAACACTTGGTTAGGGTTTGTAAGCAAGTTGTGTTTCATTGGTTGAGTGAAATTTTTGAGCATTGGTTTTGAGTGATATTTAAAGTACATTTGCAAAGATTAAAAATCAGATTTGTGAAAGTGACATACTTAATTATTGAGTAGAACATATTGAGTTTTGATAGAGTACATCATTCTCTATATGTTCCAAAGGTTAAACAAATTGTAAATAGAATATGTCTAAGCTGCTTAAAGTTAAAGGAATGTCTTGGTGAAGACTTGAGAGTAGATTTGAGCAAGTCCTTAAGAGGACTTGAAGGCAGATTTGAGATAAGTCTTGGTGAATACTTGAGAGTAGTTTGAGCAAGTTCTAGAGAGGACTTGAAGGTAGATTAGAGGTAAGTCTTGGTGAATACTTGAGAGCTATTTGAGCAAGTTCTAGAGAGGACTTGAAGGCAGATTTGAGGTAAGTCTTGGTAAAGACTTGAGAGCAGTTTGAGTAAGTTCTAGAGAGGACTTGAACGTAGATTTGATGTAAGTCTTGGTGAAGGCTTAAGAGCAGATTGAGCAAGTTCTTGAGAGGACTTGAAGGTAGATTTGAGGCAAGTCTTTGTGAAGACTTGAGAGTAGAGTTGATTGATTGATTTTTTCAAGCTTTGTGTTAAGGCTTGGGGCAAATCTAAGCAGAGTTGATTTGTGATTGGATCAAGATTTGTGTTAATGCTTGAGGATAGAGTTTGGTATAAATTTTTGAGCATATTTGTGCTAGACCTGAGATAGAGTTAGAGCAAACTTGTACTATACTTGGGATAGAGTTTGGTTCAGATCGAAGATAAATTTGAGAGCAATATTTGGAGGTGATAGAGCAGAGGATAGAATTCTCCAATGGATAGATGTCCATTAGCCAGGGCAGTGAGGATAGAGGTCTTCTATGGAGAGATATATACAAGCCAGAGCCATGGGAGCAAAATTCTTCTAGAAGATCATCAGCTAGAGCAGAGGGGAAATATTTCTCATGTGGATAGTGATCCATGAACTAGAGCAAGAGGAAAGAGTTATCTTGTGGAGTGTGATCCGTGAACCATCTAGGAAGATAGAGTTCTTCTATGGAGAGAGATCCATGAACCAATTGAGGAGATAGATGTCTCCTAGATCAAGTTCCATAAACTAGAGAAAAGGGGAAATAGTTCTCCTGTGGAAAAATATCCACAAATCAGAGTATAGGGGATTGGTGTCTCCTTTGGACAGAGGTCCATAAACATTGTAATAGGGACTTTATTCCCAAGAAAATTTTTTGATAAAATTTAGTAGAAATATTTTCTTCGTGGATTAGCCCACATTGGGTGAACCATGTTAAATTGGTGTCTCTATTGTGTGTGATGATTTGTACATTGATTTGATTACTGATATTGATATTGACATTGATAATATTGGATAATATTGTTTGGGAGAGAAAAGTAAAATTTGGTCTTATATTTTTCACCTCCCCTCTCAGTATAAGCTTGTGTTCTTCACCCACTTCTTAGATAAATTAAAGTTTTGGTGATACTCTGTTTTAGCAACATTCTTTTCAATCACCTGGTAACTCCATGCAAATTCAACCCAAATCTATGATAAGTTGCCTTTGGAATCCTAATACCACACTTTATAAAAGCATAAATCCATCGTGCTACCAACAATTGTAGACAAATATTTTTTGGCATACCCGATGGGACCCAAGTCCCACTATTTGGATAAATCAGAGTTTTGGTGGTACTTTATTTTAAGGAAAATTATTTTCAATCACTTGGCAACTTTGCGACAAATGCAATCCAGATCTAGGTTAGGTTGCCTTTAAGACCCTAAGTTGAATCTCACTTTTTCAAAGGACTCGAGATTTGATGGGCAGTCTTGACCTCATTAGCGAAGAGATTATGCTCATCTGGTGACTTCCATCTAAAACCCAGCAATTCTAAGAAGATCAAAGGTAAATTGAGGTTATATGGTCCAACAATACTACCCACTTTAGGATGATACAAACCCCCTCCATGTTTTTCTTTCACATGAAATACCCAAGATAGCTCTAGCTACGATGGCATAGAGAAGACTTCATTATTGCCAAGATGTAGCCTCATTGGATACTATTCATAACATTATTTTTGAAGATGTAATGATCAAGTTGCTTATTTTCTCCCTCAAGGGAAATATATTACTATGGTATAGATCATTGGAGAGTAGAAGTATATGCACATGGGATGATCTAGATGAGGCTCTTATCAACACATTTGATGACCTTAGATACCCTTTCGTATTGCTTACGCAATTCTTGTTTATTATGCAAGCTCTTCATGAAAGTATTTTTGACTTCAATGTTTGATTTAAAAGAACTTGGAGAATAAGTCTCCAAGAATTCCAACCATCTCCAGCCTATGCATATCTCTATTATATCCATGCCTTTCATTATGATCTAAGCATTCGCATTCAACAATCCAAAGAAAAAAGGTTTCCTCATATTTTCCAAGAGGTCATTCATGCTAAAAATATATTGATTATGGTAGGCAAAATTCCACCTAGAAATATGGCCCAGCCTATAAATTTATCAATAAGCCCATGTTTCACATCACCCTCCTAGGTACCTAAACCATACCCATTGTACATTTTTGGAGATAATTAGTTGTTCACCCCTCAGGTGAACCACCTACACACATAACTAAAACTAAAGGTAATGATTCAAAAGATGACTAAAGAAGTCATGGATATGGAGAAGCAATTCACACAACCTAGAATAAATGCTCCTGATAATGAAATATTTGCACAATCACATCGTCCAAATAACTTCTTTCAAACTAGAGAAGCAAAAAGTAATTCCACAAGATACAAAACATAATAGAAATTATGAAAGAGAAGAGATAATGGATGTTTTGAACTGGGCTACGCCTCTATCACCTGGTGAAATCCATTTCTAGGTAAATATTGAAGTCAACAGTTATCAGTGGCTCCCACTGATGGAGAATGTAATAGCTTTGAATACCATGCATAAGCAAAAACAATGTTCGAAGACAAATATTATTAAGACAAGCCAAACTAAGGATCACAAAAGTACCCATTCCTTACTCCCAGTAGATCAAAGCATAGATAAAAGCATTCAAACAAGCACTCAACTATCAGCTCCAAAATCCCTAAATTAGAAGAGAGTTAAGACCTATAAGAAACTGTATTTCCTAGGCATGAGTGCAAAGTAGAGAATAAAAATGGTGAAGCAGTTTCACAGCCCATTAAACAGCTCTGTCCCATTGCCTGTAGGATTAAGGAAAGACTTGTTGGTATTTAAAAATGTGAATTGATTGACGTTTCTATTAGGAGATCATCAGAGGTCGATAATGCATCTTCAAAACCCTCCCCCTGAATTATTCCATAGATTCATCCTTCCCCGTTCTATTTATATTTATTTTTGAAAAAGCATATACTAAATAATTGTGTAGTCGATTCAAAGACTTGGATATCAATCATACCATTAGAAGTCTGTAGAAGTTTGGGATTGAACCCAGACACACAGGAACTAGAATTGTTGTAATTTAAGCGAATTCCATTGAAAAGGTGGAAACATTGCACAATATTCTAATGATGATATGTGGGTGCTCAGATTTGGCTATGATTCAGGATATAATAGTAGTTTATGTACCCTCATTGTTTGGAATATGCTTATCACAAGATTTACTAAAATAGACAAAAGGATACATCACCCTAAAGTAAGATCAAATGTTATTCCCATATGCCAAAAAAGATTATTAAAATACCTAATCAAGGCCTACATCCTTTCTACATTGAAGTATACAAAGAGAAAAATATAAGTTTCATGGAGAAATTTATATGCAACATGAGGATAAAATAAAGGGATTTGTCAAAAGTAAGGTTACCTCAGTATGAACTATATTATTTATCCTCTGATTGAATGTCATATTTTCATTCAATAACTGATCTTAAGCCCCAATAGGATTCAGAGGATTATAATTTTCACCATATTTGGGTGGCAACTCAAAATATAGCAATAAGAGAAGGAATCAAGAAAAGGATAGTAAACCAGATAGAATCCCAAGCAAGTAAATACTTACATGAGCCATCATAAAAACTAAAGTCTACCTGGCTACTCCATTGGGAACCATCAAAACATGACATAATGCCTAGTTGATCACCCAAGACCAGAATACAAGATTTCCAAAGCAAGAATCCAAGTCGGAATGGAACTTACCCAGGATTGATAATAATTGAGAGCCATGGCAAACTGAATATGAAGAAAGACTCAAGTTTGATATCATATGGTATGGGCATTACAAGTTCATAGTATAATCTTCAAGAAATCTCCTAGGTCAGGCATGGCACATTTACCACAATTTTGTGTACATAGTGAGCAAGTAAATAAGCAGATACAACAAGCGCATATCTGCTCAATGTATTACATCATCTTGTTTATAAAATAAAAATATGATAAAAGGAGATCATTGCGGTGAGCAAATGCAGATTAACTAAATTTAAAGTATAGCAAAATATTGTCAGAATATGTGGAAAAATGAATGCAAAATAAATTTTGAATGCCATCAATTGTTCTCATCCAATACTTTCTATCCTCTTCCCATTTTCTTCCCCCCTTTGCTATTAATATTTTGAATTTGTAGCCCAATGGACAAAAGCAAAACAATATAAAAATTTGTAAAAGATGCACCTAAAAACCTACAGTGGCATGAGGTGGAATTGCCACAACTTGTGTGAGCAAAATAACACGCCATCCCACATAAAGGTATGATGTCAACCGAGCAAAAATTTATCAAAAACAAGAACCTAGGTTGACATAAAAGGAATGTCAAAATATGATTCGCATCAAACCAAATCTTTTTTAAAAGAGCACCCAATCTAAAGGTATAATTTCTACAAGCACCAACTAGCAAAATTATCCTTTGAAACTCTACCCTATATAACACTTCATGTGCAACATAAGTGAAGTATTATCGAAATGAAGATGAGTTCGAGAGCACAACCGAAGACCCACATGGCCAATTGTGATCAATAGAGTAGGTTCTTGATGAACTGCTATGTCCTCGAACTACCGAAACTTTTGTACCCGAATGAATCCAGTAGAGGTACCAAAAGTTTGTCATGCTATCAGAATAAAATTTGGCTAAGTGTTGAGGTTGTCAAAACTTTTGTACCCAAACGAAACCAAGAGTATAATCAAAAGTGTATCACACTATCGAAGGGCAGATAATGCAAAAATGGCTAAGTCCTTAAGTGGCTGGAACTTTTGCACCCAAAATAGGAAGTCATGATACTGAAATTTTGTCACCCATTTGCAGCCTTGTTATGCACCCGATAATCATGGATCGGTAAAAGTAAATCAGATTTGATACTCGAAACCAATTGGTCAACATATAGGTGGACATCATCTCATCTCACCTACAAAACAAAATCGTTTGTCAAAAAATATTAACAAAAAAAACAAATGTTAGGGTGGCTCAATAGAAATGTTAGAAAAAGACCAACAAACCAGATGCAAATAATAAGTTCAATGTAACTTGAGATGAAGCAGGTTCCAACCAGGTTAGCAAGCCACAACCAAGTGGTTAGAACAAGCATACTGCCAAATAGCTTAACAAACCGGTAAACCTTCTGACATAACTATAATCCACCTCTATGGTAATAATGCCTTGATAGTTGAATGTATTATAAAAGGCTATAAATACTAGAATGCAGTATGTAAAAACTGTCGACTCTTAAGTTTTTACAATTTGCATGTACAAAGCATATTACATATTGAGAAATACAAAGAGATTGTTGTTTGGCCTCTGGTTGAACTTCATTGCAAGACATGTATGTATGGATGATTGCTTATTTCTAATTTTGACTTGTTGAAACGCTCATGGTATTAATTCTACTTTTTGGATTTATATTAATGATTCATTTTTCTAGTTTTAGAATCTACAATCTAATAGTCATATAAGATATAAATGAATGTTTTATGATTGGTAAAAACCAATTGGTATGTTAGACAATTTACTTGTTTTCTCAATTGCATAGTCTTTTATCATGCATTTATCTTGATGTGGCTTAATTTGCACCATCATAAGTTCTAGCTTCAGCTCTATTTGCTTCTTTCAATACCTTTTTCTCTCATCTTTTAGGAACTTTTAGCTTGAACATCAAAGGAACTGGTCTCCTTCAAATATTGAGCATTGAAGCCTCATGTCTTCTAGGTCATTCAATGTTGGTCAAGGTATGTGGATGCACAATCTTACCATAAGCATATTTTCATACCAACACTACGAAATGAACTTGAGCCAAGTTATATCTATATACCATTAGGTTAGATCCTCCCAAGTTTGCTTAAATACTAAAAATCAACATTAGATAAGCCTATTTTAGTTTTATATCCATCTTGATAATTGGTTTGCTTATTATTATTTGAGTATAACTATGAATACTCCACTTAATTAAGACATCACCAACAATAGTGATAATAATTACACTAGTTAAATTTGAGTGGGAATAACACCCAAAGGCTAGGTGGATGGGTAAGTGCTAGTCTGGCTGGGCACTTACCAAGAGAAGACCCAAGTTCAAACCTTGGGGGAAGCTTGTTGCAAAGGTAGTAGTCTGATTTGAATCCTATGAGTGCGCACAAGACTAATGATGATGGTATGAATCTCGAGCACCCGATGGTCCATTTCATGTCAAGCTATAAAACAACGAGGTAGAATAAGTATGGTGGATGCAACCCCTATGGTTTGAACCCTGTGCTTGCCAGTTACTAAAAATAGTGTGATTGTAACCAACTCTCCTATTAACCAAAAAAAATTGAGTGGGAATATAGTCTTAATTAACACCAATAGGGTCCAAATATGGTCCTTAAGAGTCTAAGGATCCTTTAAACTCATTTTTAATATAAAAATTAGAAAATTCTAATGGATAACTCTAGTGTCTCTTATTGTGCATAGCTCCTAAAAACTGTTACTTATTGAATCAAACAATTTGCTTGTCATGTAAAAATATTTACCAATCAATGTTCCTATACAAAAATCAAAATAAATTCATTTTTCTTTTTTCTAACCCTGATAATTGAATAGATGAAACTCAAGTGGTTGATATGGGTTGCCTTTTATAAAAAATACTAATGTTCAAATCTTAACAAGTATAGAGGCTTTGTGTGTGAGTGGTAGGTGCATAATCTCCAAATTTCAAATCTTAACAAGTATAGAGGCTCTGTATGTGAGTGGTAGGTGCATAATCTCCAAATGAGTTTTTGTTGACCTCACCAAAAACAAAACATATAGTATATTATTAAAAAAATAATGAGTAGGTGCAAGATAAAAGGTTCCAAAAGTGGCCCTTAATGGGCTATCAAAACCCATCCGCTCATGTAGAGGAGTTGGAGAGCAAGTGGATAGTTAAAATTCTCCAATTGAAATCGAGAGGCCCAGGTTCAAATCTCTCCCCTCACATGTTGTGAATATGCTCTGTAAACATAATAAATATTTACCCTTTTTAAAAAAAAATTGGCTATCAAAACCCTAAAAATAAGGGTGTTAGGTAGAGGAATGATTTGAGTCACTTTGACTCCAATTTTTAAGATAATGTAAAAAGATGAATTGTAGCATTTCAAATCTAGTTTTAAATATATAAATTTTATGTATATTTTCTTAGGGTAAGTAGGTCAATATAATGAATTAAAAACAATGACCTATTATGTTTTTATGTCTATATATGGTTAACAGTAAGTTAATGAAAATGAGGAATTCTAAGATACTATTTTACATGCAAGTAAACAATATCTTGTAACATTTATAAATAATAAATATATAATTATTTATTATAAATTTTATGTCAATAAAAATAAAAATAAAACATAGTATGTGTGACCACCTTAAGGTGCCCTAAAAGTATAAAAATAATCATTTTTTTAATGTGTAGGTGATGAGAGGCCTTTAATTTTTTATATTAAAAATATTATTAATAAATATTGGATAATTATTTTTATGGAATTTAGATACATGTTAGATACATTAAAACAAAAATAACAAATAAAAAATATATTTTAATATAAATTATATTATTGAAAAGTAAGTTTTTTTTTATTTGGTTAGTGTGAGAAACCCCTACGACCAACGTACCAATGTACAGGGTTGGGCAGGCTCCTCCCAATCATAACCCTTCCTAAAACTGAGAGCTATACTTATCAATGGGGAATTTAACATAGCCACCACACACTCACCCCCTCACACACTTGCCCACGCGACGGTTTGAACCTTGAACCTCTCAAAGAAGAGCCAAAGCCCGAATCGTTGCACCATTCCCCATGCCTATAAATAGGGAATTTTACACAACCACCACATACCCACCCCCTCACACATTCGTCCATGCCGCAGTTTGAACCTTGGACCTCTTGAAGAAGAGCCTAAACCGTTCCCCTGTCCTCCCTGGAACAAACAAAACTTTTAGGTTAGAAAGAAATCTCGAGACCCATCATACACCCACCCCCTCACATACTTGTCAATGCCACGGTTTGAACCTTGAACCTCCCAAAGAAGATCCAAAGCCCGAACTGTTGCGCTGCCCCTCCCCCATGATTATCAATAGGGAATTTAACACAGCCACCCCACACTCGCCCCTTACACACTCGCCCATGTTGCGGTTTGAACCTTGGACCTCTCGAAGAAGAGCCAAAGCCTAAACCGTTGCATTGTCCCCCATGGACAAACAAAACTTTTAGGTTAGAAAGAAATCTCGAGACCCACTCTTAGGTGGTCGACCTCACACACTCGCCCACGCCACAGTTTAAACCTTAGACCTTCCAAAGAAGAACCAAAGCTCGAACCATTACGTTGTCCCTCATGGGACAAACACAAATTTAAGGTTAGAAAGAAATCTCGAGACCCTCTTCTAGGTGGTTGACAATGTCGTTTCATGCGGGTATACCATTATCTAGAGGGAAGCCACAAGAGATTTTTTGTGTCTCCCTTTGCATCATAGAGGTTCAACTGTGGACCTCTCGTTTCAACGGGGTCAAGTTCGTCTTCTCCACTTACACTACAAAGGCACACTTATTGAAAAGTAAGTTAATTCAAAGAAGAAACCTTTGAACCAAACTTTATAAAATAAAATAAAAATATATATTTAAAAAATCTAATGGAAGATGTAAATTTTATGAAAGTTTTTTATTTTTGGTAGGCCTAAAATATATATGTTTTGGGTAGGTTTCTAATTCATGACCCTAATTTGATATTTTTTATGGATGGAAGGCCAAACTGCGCATTTGAACCAAACTTTATAAAAAAAATAAAAATATATATTTGAAAAATCTAATGGAAGATGTAAATTTTATGATCAAGTTTTTTATTTTTTGTAGACCTAAAATATATATGTTTTGGGTAAGTTTCTAATTCAGGACCCTAATTTGATATTTTTTATGGATGGAAGGACAAAATGCATGCACATTTTCACATTAAAAATGTGCACATTTCCAAAGCCAATGTGCTCTCATTTTATATAATGCACATGTATTTTATCTAGTAATGCATTTGTGGAGCAATAGCCATGCCTTGCAAGCATGTTTCTTTTGCAGGGGATCCCATGTTCAATATGACACAATTGATCATTTATACGATATCAAGTAAATGGTCGTAAAATATTACTATAATTTTTCAAAGGTAAAGGTGGTTTATTTAACTTTTAAATAAGCCGATATATCTTTTATCTATATGATCAATTATCTATATGATCTGCTCTAATAGCTAGCGATCTTAGATTGCTAATTTGTTTAATGACTTATATGTGCATTTTCTTTATTATCTATGGAAAGTATATAATTTTTATAAATTATGCGTAATACATGACAATTCACCTTCATATGCTTGTATGATCGACTTGTACAGGGAGAAATCATGGGACATTATTAGAATTGTTTGTAATCCAAACATGATATGTAAAGCTTACAATTAAAAATGATTAAAAAATCACGTTCAATTTATGTTAAGCAACCTCTTCACCCACATTGCATGTGATTCTGTGAATATTATATTTGAGATATTTTTGTTAATCTTTTATAACAAGTTGCAGGATAATTATATTTGAATAAGCTTTATAAGTGGAATGGGTATGGAAGCTTAATTGGTGTAATTTTAAAGCTTAACTACTCCCATAGAATCATGGCATGTGTCTTTGGTATTTGGATATGATCTCACACATATTATCTCTTTGGTTGAAAACGGAAGACATTTGACTTGGTTTTGGTTGGTATATCTATTATATATAGTCTTCAACAAATTTGATATGGCCATCCTTGTATCTCGAAATGATGATTAATATCACTTCTCAAATGGCTTATAATTGTTCTTTGCAGCTGATAATCATGAATAATATGACTCTTCCAATGACATATAGTCGTTTATTATAGCTATAATTAAGAAAAAACCACTCTTGTCATTTATTTAGATCACCACGCTTAATATTTATAAAACATATGTCTTTTTGTATTAAATCCTCCTTCGATTATATACTTATATCCTTAGTGTTAAGCCACTAAAAAAAAGTTATAAAGGAATTAATATATTATTTTACTCTTAATTTATTTTAATATAAGAAACAAAAGTAGGTCATAAGGAATGTAAGAATACATTCAAATACATTTAAAAGAGATAGGGGATTGTCTAGTGGGGTTTAGTTGTAAAATATCAAAAAGATATTGCAATAGTATGGGGTAATATCAAATGAGATGAATAATAACTATAATTAAAGTATTAATTGTTGGTATTTTTATAAGAAATAGAAAAATATTAAAATTGAAATTATAAATGTATATGATCTAATTATAATTAATCTTCATGATAGATGTTGGAAGGACCTCGTTTTATTTATGTCAAATTCAATAATAATTTGCATTTCTAATGAATGGACTTTTTGTTTGTATATGGGGGTGAGAGTTGGGCAAACTTTATTACCATTATATCCCCTTGGTGATATTCCTTAATGATCTAAATCAATAGAGGATTTGCTTCCTTAGTCATTTCAAATGGCCTTTGAGATTTTATTACTTTAGTATTTTAAGATATATGGGATAATAGACTTATTAGGCAAACTCTTCTGGTAGAAGGAATGGACAGATTTTGGTTGTCTTATATATGGTTGCAAATGGAGTATACAAATATCTTCATACATTTTATTGCAAGTATGATCAAATCTTAAACCATTTTTCTTTTAGTCTATGTGGCTCCTAAACCCATATTTCTTCAAAATGATTATGATATGGTCAAATGAAGTAAGGTATGAAGGATTATATATGTACAAATTATGTTCAAAAAATGCAATACATAAAGGATCAAATGAATTTTTGGAATGTTAAATCTCTTGGTAATATATTTTAAAGAAATGAGAATTAAATCCAAGATCAACAAGTTATGAGAAATGGTAGAAATCAACACAATGCACTTAAGATATTTATGCGCAAGAAAAAACTTATTTTCTTCTTATTATAATGTATTAAAAAAAGAGTCATATTGGACCTAAAAGTATTGGAAGAGGCTACTCAAAAGAGGGGATAGATATTAAAAATTTTATGTTAGTTTTTCCATCGAACTAAAAACATTTCAACTCTAGATGGAAGAAGTATTGTGGATGAAGAAGAGATTAGAAAGGAAACAGTCAATTATTTCAAAGATATTCTATCAAAATTTAGACAAGAAGAGGAGTATTAGATGTTGGATTTTACAATAGTTACAATGGTTTCTAGAAACGAATGAAATCTAAACATTGCCCATAAATGCTGAAAATAACTCATAGAAAGCAATACACATGATATAAGAGAGTGCCCATGGACACCAAATCATTTCATTAAAAATAGAATAAACTCTAATTGATAACAAACGACTGGTATGATGGGATTTTAAACCCAATTACAAGATACCTTTAGATCAAGGTTAAGGAACCAGCTCTTAGGTTATATAATAATATACTATAAAATAGTCATCTACACAAGGTATACAACCAAAGGGTATATACAAAGAATATAATACAAAGTCAGTCATAGGCTCAAGTGAAGCTTAACCACCACATTTTTTAACAAACCCCTTTAAGTTGAATGAGTGACATAGAAAGAGACCCTTATTAGTCATCCCCCTTATGGGACACTCTTCCACACCAAGTACCTCTTGCATGTATACAAAAGGAACCTCATGCATGACCTTAGTTAGGATATCCATTGTCTTCTCCATGGGTGACTTAAAAAAACCGGATCAAACATCCCCCAAGCATAAAGCACACATAAATAGTGCATCCAAATCTCAATGTGCTTTGTTTACTGATGAAACACTAGATTATGGACAAGCTAAATGGTGCTCTAATTGTCACACTAAAGAGGGAGTAGGTAGGAATGAGGAATACTCATTTGCTTGAAAATCATAAGCATCTATTGAAGGTGCTTTGCCATCTTATTAGCAACAAAATATTTTTCTATGGAAGAATGATAAATAGTGGATTGTTGCCAAGAGCATCGAGAAATTGGGTCAAAACCAAGGTAGAAGATAAACCTATAGTGGATCATTATTGAACCAAATCACTAGCCCAATCTACATCTATAAAACCTAGCAAAATTAGAGATGCACCAACTAAATAATTAATACCCATGTAATGCATACCTTTGATGTATGGAAGAATCCTCTTGGCTATAGTCCAATGATTATTTCAAGGTGTCTACATGTACTTAGAATAATAGGTGATAGCAAATATAATATAAGGTCACATGTAAGTGAGGTAAAGGATAACTACCACAAGGGATTTATATAGAGTGAAATACACCAAAGGAATCATGCAATCTACTTGAAACTTCAATCCAAAACACAAAAGGAGTAAAAGCATATTTGCAATATTTTATCTTGAAATGTTAAAGAAGATCCCATTCATACTTGGGTTGTGAGGTAGCGATAATCAAATGCCTAGGAGGTAATATAAAAGCTCCAAATTTATCATGTCAAAGCTAGCATGAATTTGTGACTTCATATCTTGAATTAAGGTGGGTGAGTTGCTTATGATGAGAAGATTATCAACATATAGCACACTCACCAAAGTCTTCCCATCCTAATTTTTAATGTAAGAATCATGTTTAACCTTACATCATCAAAACCCATAAGAAAGGGGGATTAGATCTTCTCATAAGAAGCACACAATATATGATCAAATCCCATACAACTGTATTCAATCAACATAACAAGGGGATGGAATCCTCAAGCTCAAAACCATGTAGTTATTACATATAAATATCCTCCTAAAGATCACCATGAAGAAAGACACTCTTCACATCCTTTTTATGTATCTTCCAACCATAGGAAGTAGTTATGGATAGAATCATCTAAATAGAGGCCATTGGAATAATTCTCTTTGGGTATTCAATTTTCTCCTTCTAAGAGAAACCCTTAGCAACAAGGTATGTTTTGTACTTCTCTACCTTACCATTTATAATTTTCTTGGCTTTATAGATCCATTTGCACCCAAAAACATTCTTTACTTCTAGAAGAGGAACAAGATCCCATGTCTAATTCTTCATCATATAATCATACGAAGTAAGCAATTCATCTTCTTATTCTAGTTTGCCATTGGTCGGGGAGTAGGTGATAGGATCTCCAAAATTATCAATCTTCAAGAGCAAGGCCCTAGAAAAGGCCTTTCAATGTCATTCCATGGAAAAGAATGGGTTGAGCATCCTACAAGAGAGTTTAAACTTACTTGAGTGTTGGATGAACTATGGAAGATCTAGGTGCGTCCTAAGATAGAGCAACATCAAATACTAAACTAAAGCATCCAAATCAAACTCACCATGATGAGGATATATTATTATAAACAATGTGAGATCAAAAATCGCGTTGGTTTGGTTGTTAGGCTCTGAGTTGTTAGTTGTTTGAAAGCTAGCTACAATTAGCATCTTCAGTTAGCACTTGGTTATTTTGTTATTGTCTAACTTTAGTGTGTTATTTAAGTAGCATAAAATAATGAAAATTCAATCAAATACTTTTTTATCCATATTAGTGGTATTAGAGCAGTAGATTTTGCTCCTATCTGGGTAGGGCACCATGTCTATCCAAGATAAAAAAAAATTGAGCAATAACTCAAAATAATCATGGATAATCTCTAGCAAATGCAAGTTAATCTCCAGCAGGTGCAAGTTGCCCAATCGGTAGAATAAATTCTTCCTGTGGAAGACATTGCTGCAAAAGAAGAAATTATTGCAAAAGAAATTCTTTCTATGGAAGAAATTTTTGTAGAAGAAATTCTTCCTGTGGAAGAAATTGCTGCAGAAGAAGAAATTATTTTTGTGGAAGAAATTCTTTCGATAGAAGAAATTGCTACAAAAGAATCTGTAGAAGAAACTGTTGTAGAGATTTCAATTACTGTAGAAGAAACTACTGCAAAGATTCCAATTGTTGTAGAAATTCCAATTGTGGCAAAAAATCTAATTGATGAATAAATTCTTGAAGCAATACCTGGAATCGAACCAGGATCTATGGGCATGAAGCCCATTATCCTTCCTTTGGATTATACTGTTATTAATGCAAAAATTGAAGGTCTTTGTGAAGAAGACCCCTTTGTTGCTTTTGAAGCAATAAATTTTCTTGAAGAAATTAAAAATGAAAGCTTGTCTATCATAGATCTAGAAAAAGAAGAGTCTAGATCAGGAAAATTTGAGGATTTACTACCTCCTAAAGCAGATGTTGATGAAGATCTAGAAGAATATTTCACCCTTTTCCCTTTCACTGTAGATGGTGGATCTTTTTATGTTGTTGGATCTATTTTTGTTCCTCTTTCTCTTGCTAGGTCCTCTAGTTTGGTGGGAGATCTGCAATTGATTTGCATCACAGGTCGGCCACCACCGTTGCATCAACTGCTCATGGATTCCAAGCCTTTTCCTTCACTATGTGCAATAAAGACTCATGTATTTTTCCTTATTGTGATGATCTGGATAGGTTGGGAAAGGATGGACATAGTTTTTCCCTATTTCTTCCATTCTCTACATGCATGAAGATCCAAAAAAAAGGCTCCTATTCGATCCATTTTTTGTAAGCCAACATGCCTACTCATGAGCCATCATGTGTATGGAACCACGCTTGCACGCGCAATCCAGTACGTTTGCACGCGTATGACCCCGCATATCCACGCAAAGTGCGCGAGCGATGCGAGCCCATAGGGGGGTCGCCTACGCATGCCCCCATGCATTCTCACATGTGCGGGGCACACTAGAATGTGCCTCCATGCACCCCACACGCACGATCAACTCATGCTGACCATGCCAAAGGTATGCTTATTTTTTTTAATTTCAATATATTTAAAAAAATAAATTAAATTAAATTGATGTATTAAATTAAATCAAATTAAATTAATTAATTAATTTAATTATTGTTCCAAATATTCTTCTTTTCATGCCAACTTTAGGGACCATCCAACCGTCTACAAGAATAGGCGTGTTTACAATCGTCAAAAATTTCCTTTTGAGCCTGATCCAATGGCATCCTTTTTTTGGTGTTTTGTGGACCTGTTCCAACTCATCCTTGGTCTTCTTCTCTTTGATCTCGAAGTGCATTTTCAGTTGTACTCGACAATCATAAGTTTTTGTCCACTTTCTTGTAAAAGCATTGGACTTCAATGCTTATATTGTGGGGAGGAATGATGACATATTATTATAAACAATGTAAGATAAAAAATCGCACTAGTTTGGTTGTTAGGCTAAGTTGTTAGCTATTTGAAGCTAGCTACAATTAGCATCTTCAGTTAGTACTTGTTTATTTTGTTATGTACCTTAGTGTGCTATTTAAGCACGCATAAAATAATGAAAATCCAATCAAATACTTTATGATCCATATTACACCGCCTACCTTAGCATCCATCATTGTGGCACATGGAACTAATGTATCAAGATCATCATTCTTGGAAGTCAATATTGAAGGTTTTAGATATGGTGCTATCTAAAGGCAGTCCAATAAATAAGCATAGGACCTTTATTAGGAGGGGAAGAAGAGGATCCAAGAGGGATGGTTCCCATAAGAATATCTAAAAAAATTTGTTAGAATAGTCAAATAAATAGGAGGATCTTTGGCCAAAATATTAGGTCAATAACCTAATGGAGTTGCTAGAATAACCTCATCAGAAATAGCATCTCTTCAAATAAGAACCTTATGCCTTTGAGGATCATAGAGATAATTTGCCTTGGAGGTATCTAAATACCCCATAAAAATGTGTATATGACTCTTCATTGCATCCTTTTGAATGTCTTTGGGTGTGTGAACTCATCTTGAAAACCCAAAAATATAGAATTGGGATACATCAAGCTTATCACTTATCAAATTCTCAAGGGGTATCATATCCTAAAGTCCTCTAGTAAGGAATCTATTGATGATGTATGTTGCATGAGTGATGGATTCACCCCCAAATTTTGTTAGTCTCACAATGACACTGAGAGGGGGGTGAATCAGTGTAGCTATTTAAAATTCAAATCTACAACTCTTAATAATGAAACAATGAATATTTAAGTCAGATAAAGCAAGTATCACAAGAGAGCATTCCACAACACACGATGTAACGAGGTTCACCAATTTGGCTACTCCTCAAAACTGACTCGCTTGGATTACCATCCAAATCCATCCTTTGCAAAATATCAATTTTATAATCAATTTACCAAGACCAACCGGAAGGAGCACCAACTCCCTGATTTATCTCGCACCCACGTAAAGGAGCACCAACCCCTAATTCCAAGCACCTACTTGGACTGCAAATTTTAAGCTATAAGACTGACATAAAAATGCCTTCACTTATTCAAGACCCTGACTGGTCTATTGCTTACCCAACCTCTCTCACTATTCACCAGACTGCCACACACACTAAAAGCTCTGCTTACTGCACTTTTACGGCTCTCACGACTCTGCTCAACTCTTTCTTACGACACTCTTCAACCCTCTTCTTGCAGCACTTTTTCTCTATTTTCAGCAGCACTTAACTCTCCACGCAGATCTCCTTTTATAACAATCCTTTCGCTTTGTAACTCCAGTTATAACGCCTTCTTTCATTTCTCATACGCCACTTGTCAATTGTAACTGTTTCTTTCATATTCTCATCTACCACTTGTCAATTGTAACGCCTTTTATATGTAACTCCTTTTGTCTATATAGAGTAGGCATTTACGTTACATGCAACGAATTGACACATATACTTTTACCATGACTGTTCGTCTTCTTGGTCATGACTGTTCATTTTCTTTTCTGTGCATGCATGCGTTTTCACTATAACTGCACCTGTAACTGACGTACTGACTTCAATTAACTCTTCTTATTTTATCTGCATGAATTTCTTCTACAATCGCACTCATAATCGTCGTATAACTCCAGTTAACTATCACATATCTTATTTCAACTAGGTTCTCTTCTTTGCTCGTGCCAAAGTGACCTGTCACGAAATCGTGACACTTCTGCCTCTTTGTCCTCTTCTCGGCTTTGCACCCATGAAAACACAACATGTCGCGATATCGCGACACTTTCGCCTCCATACTCTTCTTTACTCATGACACTTTTGCCTTCTTACTTTCTCTCTCCTCCTTAAGTCGCAAAAATGTGACATGTCGCGATATCGTGACACTTTCTCTCCTTTGCTCTTTCTCTTGCCTTCGGGTCGCGAAAACCCGACATGTCGCGATATCGCGACACTTTTTCTCCTTAGCACTTTCTCTTGCCTTCGGGTCACGAAAACCCGACATGTCGCGATATCGTGACACTTTTTCTCCTTAGCTCTTTCTCTTGCCTTCGGGTCACGAAAACCTGACATGTCGCGATATCGTGACACTTTTTCTCTCAGACTCTCTCTCCTGCAACATGTCGCGAAATCGTGACACTTTTTCTTTCGGACTCTCTCTCCTGCAACATGTCGCGAAATCGTGACACTTTTTCTTTCGGACTCTCTCTCCTGCAACATGTCGCGAAATCGTGACACTTTTTCGTCCGTACAATCTTTCTTCGCTTTGAAACATGTCGCGAAATCGTGACACCTTTTTCTCTCTCCTCTTTCACATCCTTTCCCTGAAATATGTCACGAAATCATGACACCTTTTCGTCTCTACCACTTTCCTTGCAATATGTCACAAAATCGTGACACTTTTTCTCTTGTACATTTTCTCTTGCAACATGTCACGAAATCGCGACACTTTTTCTTTCTTACAATCTTTCTCTCCAATATGTCACGAAATCGCGACACTTTCTTTTTCTCTCTCTCCTAAACATGTCACAAATCGACACATTTTTCTTTCTTCTTCTCTCTCTTCCAACATGTCGCGAAATCGTGACACTTTTTCTTTTTTTCTCTCTCTTCCAACATGTCACGAAATCGTGACAGTTTTTCTTTCTTCTTCTCTCTCTTCGAACATGTCGCGAAATCGTGACAATTTTTCTTTCTTCTTCTCTCTTCCAACATGTCGCGAAATCGCGACAGTTTTTCTTTCTTCTTCTCTCTCTTCCAACATGTCACGAAATCGTGACAGTTTTTCTTTCTTCTTCTCTCTCTTCCAACATGTCGCGAAATCGCGATAGTTTTTCTTTCTTTTTCTCTCTTCCAACATGTCACGATATCGCGATAGTTTTTCTTTCTTCTTCTCTCTCTTCCAACATGTCACGAAATCGCGACAGTTTTTCTTTCTTCTTCTCTCTCTTCTAACATGTCGCGAAATCGCGATAGTTTTTCTTTCTCTTGTATATGTCGCGATATCGCGACACTTTTCTTACTTGTCTTTTTCTTTTGATCTTTAGCAAATAGGGCACTTCTATCTTCTTGGAAACTCACTCGTACATACTCCGAATAACCTTTGAACTCCTCTTACTCCTTTTGTCCACTTGCATCAACCGATCTGTCCGACCGTGTTGACAACAATGACAATATCTATTTTTGCACCTTGCTCAACAATCTCCCCTTTGGAATTGTTGGCAACACACATGCAAGTTCCTCGTAATTCTTCTCCCCCTTTGACAATAATACCAAAGGGCTGCTGCAGACTCCCCCGAGTCCATGCACATCATTCTCAAGCACACGTTATGACAGTTAGCAAAAATTACAAATATGAGCAAAAAGATAATCAAATATATAAATGCTCCCCCTAAGAATGTGGTTCCGATAGCTAGTCAATTCTTGGGAAGCATAACCACTCCCAATTTATTGCGAAGGTACTCAAAAATTTCTTTGGGCAGCGGTTTTGTGAAGATATCCGCTACTTGCTCTGTAGTTGGAACAAAATCCAACTTTACCTCACCTTCCGCAACTTTCTCCTTCAGAAAGTGATATCGGATAGCAATATGTTTTGTGCGAGAATGCATAACCGGATTCTTTGAGATGTTAATGGCACTGGTGTTATCACACTTAACTGAAATTGGCTCACTGAAGTTAATGCCAAGATCTTTCAAGGTTTGTTTCATCCATAAGACCTGCGTACAACTCGTAGTTGCTGCAATATACTCTGCCTCTGTTGTAGATAAAGAAACTGACTCTTGTTTCTTACTGTGCCATGCAACCAACCTGTCTCCAAGATAAAATGCCCCTCCATTGGTACTCTTTCTGTCATCGACACATCCTGCCCAATCTGCATCTGAATACGCAATAAGGGTGAAGTCCTTTCCTTTCGGATACCATAACCCATACTCCATAGTACCCTTCAGATATCGAAGAATCCTCTTCACTGTTGTCACATGAGTCTCCTTGGGACTCGCCTGAAATCGTGCTACCATGCAAACTGCCTGCAAGATATCTGGTCTGGTAGCTGTCAAATATAGTAGGCTCCCAATCATAGATCTGTACATGGTTTGATCAACTTCGGGAGATTTGTCATCCTTGCTCAACTTGCAACCTGTCATCATGGGAGTGCTAACAGGCTTACAATCCTCCATTGTGAACTTCTTTAGCATCTCTTTCACATATTTGACTTGAGAAATGAATATGCCCTTCTCATTTTGATTAACTTGCAATCCGAGAAAATACGAAAGTTCACCAATCATTGACATTTCAAATTCTTTCTGCATCTTAATTGCTAAATCTTTACACGAATCATCATTGCTGTTGCCAAAGATGATATCATCTACATATACAACAAGGACAATGAGATGGCCATTTGCTGTTTTGACATACAAATTGCTATCCACCATACCCTTTTTAAACCCTTGTTGAGTAAGATAGTTGTCTAATCTTGCATACCATGCTCGGGGTGCCTCGTTTCAAGCCATACAATGCTTTCTTCAACTTGCAGACGAAATTGGGATTATCACCGAGTTGGAAACCATCTGGCTGTTCAATATAGACCTCTTCTTCAAGTTTTCCATTCAAAAATGCTGATTTCACGTCCATTTGATAAACTTTGAAATTCTTATGAACTCGCTAAAGCCCGAAACATTCTTATTGCCTCTAGTCCAGCCACTGGTGCAAAGGTTTCCTCAAAGTCAATACCTTCAACTTGTGCATAGCCTTTACTGGACCAATCTTGCTTTATTCCCGACTACCTCGTCCATCTTCATTCAATTTGTTTTGAAAAATCCATTTAGTACCGATTATATTTTTATTTGCAGGTCTTGGTACTAACTCCCAGGGTTTTTTTTCTCGATCTGATCCAATTCTTCATGTATTGTTGTCATCCAAATTTCATATTTGCTTGCTTCAAGCAACATTTTTGGGCTCAATGTTGGATAATAGAGAGTAGTTACTTACTACTCTTCTTCTTGTCCGAACACCATCTATGGGATCTCCAATTATTTGCTCTCTAGGATGATTTTTCTGCCAGCTGCCTGTTTTGAATTTCTTGTTTTCTTCCTCTTCTAAGTCACTACTTAACTCATATGAGTCAATTTTCTATTTCTTTTCGGTTTCCTTTTCATCATCTCCTTCAATAACTTCTTCATATATTGGGTAGTTTTCTTTATAGCTACTTTCTTGTTCCCTACCTTCATCAACTTTAACATCGACACTCTCCACAATTTTCTTTAGCCTCTTGTTGTAGCAAGTGTAGGCTTTGCTTTTTGTCGAATAGCCAAGGAAAATACCTTCATCAGCTCTATCTTCAAACTTTCCAAGATTATCTTCAGCTTCTTTTGATATAACACTTGCTTCCAAAAACTTTAAAGTATCTTGTTGTTGCCTTTTTACCGAACCATAGTTCATACGGAGTTTTGCTTTCATGCGTCCTCAACATGCACCTATTTTGGATGTAAACCGCAGTATGGACTGCCTCTTTCCAAAATTTGTCTGCTATTTTGCTCTCAATCAACATAGTCCGTGCCATTTCCTACACTGTCCTGTTCTTTCTTTCTACCACTCCATTCTGCTGAGGTGTCCTTGCCGCTGAAAACTGTCTCCTAATCCCATACTCTTCACAAGTACTTCGCAAACTCTTCCGAGATGAACTCTCCTCCTCTATCTCGATCTTAAGCATTTAATTCTTTTTCCTGTTTGATTCTCAACTTGTTTTTTGAAAATCTTGAACATTTCAAAGGCATCCGATTTAAGCTTCAAAAATAGTACCCATGTCATCCTGGAATAGTCATCTATGCACAACATAAAGTATTTGTCACCATTTATGCTTTGTGTTCTCATGGGTCCACATAAATCAGTATGTATTAGTTCTAAAGGTTTGCTTGTGAAGTATTCTTTTGTTTTAAATGTGGCTCTAGTTTGCTTCCCCTTTTGGCATGAAGCACAAATGCTATTTAAAGGTTTACCAATGGTGGGAATATCTCTCACCGCCCTTTTTGAGCTGATCTTTATTAGATTGTCAAAGCTAATATGACCGAGCCTCTTGTGCCACAACCAATTTTCTTCTCGCTCGTCCAATCAAGCATGCTCTTTCTGAAGTCTCCGAGAGAGTATACAGGTTTCCAGATGTCCTTGATCCAGCTTGCGATCAACTTTCCACAATTTGTTGTTCCGACTTCACAACCCCGCTTCTTGAAAATTACTTCATGACCTCTGTCACAAATCGCTTACGCTTAATAATTTATGCTTCAGACCAATCACAAACAGGACTTCTTTCGACTTGATTTTTCCATCACTGATCTTAATTGATCCTTTGCCAACTATCTTAGCTCCATCATTATTTCCAAATTTTACAGAACCACCTTCATATTTCTGTAACTTTTCAAATTTTTGTTTGTCCCCCCGTCATATGACTCGGAGCATCCACTATCCTAGTATCCATGGTGCAGATTTGTTATGTGCCTTAAATGTTGTCTGCACAATCAAGGATTCCTTTTCTTCCTTGGGTTGCTCCTTTTGTTTCCACTCTGGTTTGATTGCAGGTTTGGTCACTTGTTTTGACTTTTCTTTGTCAATGGCTTGTACCTATTTTTTGGGAAATTTTCTATTTTGTTTCCAACCATTTGGTTGAAATCTTCTTCCCTGATTTTTATTTGCTGCAAATGTGCTTCGACAATTTCTTGCAATGTGCCCATAATTATGACAGTTATAACATTCTACTGCATAATCCATCAATGGTGAAAAAACATTTCTACTGGAAAAGTTCCTTTGTGCTACTTTGTACTTGCATTCAAAAATCTTATGTCCATAACCATTGCATTTAAAACAATAACCAAAAAAGGAATGAGTGAACCTGGGTGATGGTCTTTGCCATTTTGTAGTAGGCGCCATAAATCTTCTTCTCCTTTGATGAGTGACTTTGGTGAATCCATCATTGTCAATACTCTTCTCGTGCCTGGCATTATTGCTTTCTTTAGAATGTTTCATTTTTTCTTGATCAACCCTGATCTTGTCTTCATTCTTTATGGGTTCTATAGTTGTGGCCTTTGATCCATTCGATGATTCTGCTTCGATGAAGCCTAACCCAAATTTGATGCCTGTAGACCTTTGGTTGCTTATAATCTTATCCAGCTTCATAGAACTTCCTTCAAGTTTGTGATAGCAAGTCATTTTTTGATTCATCTCTTCTAGCTGCATCCTTAAGCCAACAATCTCTTCTTCTAGCTTGCTGCACTCATCTATTTTCATGGTTAATTGTACTTCGATATCTTCAGATATTTTTTTAAATTTGTCTATCTGTACTTTCAAGCTGGTTATGATTTCATTGGCATCCTCAAGCTTTCTTGAAGTTTTCTTATTCTTTTTCCTTTCTATACTCAGCTCTTGAAGTGCAACGACCAACTCACCTTCCAGATCTACTTCAGCCTCAGCCTCAAATTTTTCATCACCTTCCTATTTTTCTTCTGATTTTTCTTCTTCGAATGCCATGAAAAGAGCTTCACCTGTTTCTTCTTCAGAATCCTCATCAGGGCTGTCTTCTGAAGGACTGACATTCTTGGATATGAAACTTTTCTTCTTGAAGTTGCCTTTTCTAAAATTTGGTTTCTTCTTCCAGTCACTTCTTTCTTGATGTGAACCTTCATCACTTTTGTTTTTCTCATTGAGTGGACATTTAGCTGCAAAGTGTCCAATGCCTCCACAGTTGAAACACTTAAATGGTAGCTTTCCTCTATATTTTCCTTTTCCCCTTATTAGTTTTCGAACAAAGTTCGCTTTCGTTTCATCTGATGTTTCTTCTTCCTCGGATTCTTGCTTTACTTTTATATTTTTGTGTGCTTTAAAAGCAGCTTCTCTGTCTGTGGGTTTAGTTTTTCCTATTCTCATTTCATATGCAGTCAAAGAACCATGCATCTCATCCATGCTAAAAGTGTTTAGATCTTTAGCTTCTTCTATTGCTGAAACTTTAGCATCAAATCTTTGGGGAAGAGATCTTAGTACCTTTTTCACGACGACAACATCTTCTATTTCCTCGTCGAGTCCTCTAATCGCATTAATGATTCCATTAACTCTCAGCATGTATGCCTCTATGTTCTCATCGTCATTCATTTTTAATGCTTCGAACTGAGCTCGATGCGTTTGTAGCTTGGCCTCCTTGATCTTGTCGTCTCCTTCATGAATGCTCCTTAGTTTGTCCCACATGTCTTTTGCCATTTTGCAACTCATAATCTTTATCAGTTCGTTGTCCACTAAACCGCACATGATAGCATTTTTGGCTTTAGAGTTATTCTCAAACAATTTCTTACCGGCAGCATCGGTTGGAGGAGTGGTGGGTATTGTGTATCCACTGTCTACTGACTCCCAAATGTCGAATCCCAAAGCACACAGATATGTCTGCATCCCGAGTTTCCAAAATGAGTAATTTGTTCCATCAAACAATGGTGCTTTGTTTGAAGAGAATCCTTCACCACCTGCCATTTCGACTAATCCAAGATCAACCCTAGCTGATTTAGCCTGATAAGGGAAACTGGCTCTGATACCAATTGTTAGTCTCACAATGACACTAAGAGGGGGGTGAATCAGTGTAGCTATTTAAAATTCAAATCTACAACTCTTAATAATGAAACAATGAATATTTAAGTCAGATAAAGCAAGTATCACAAGAGAGCATTCCACAACACACGATGTAACGAGGTTCACCAATTTGGCTACTCCTCAAAACTGACTCGCTTGGATTACCATCCAAATCCATCCTTTGCAAAATATCAATTTTATAATCAATTTACCAAACACCAACCGGAAGGAGCACCAACTCCCGATTTATCTCGCACCCACGTAAAGGAGCACCAACCCCTAATTCCAAGCACCTACTTGGACTGCAAATTTTAAGCTATAAGACTGACATAAAAATGCCTTCACTTAATCAAGACCCTGACAGGTCTTTGCTTACCCAACCTCTCTCACTATTCACCAGACTGCCACACCCACTAAAAGCTCTGCTTACTACACTTTTACGGCTCTCACGACTCTGCTCAACTCTTTCTTACGACACTCTTCAACCCTCTTCTTGCAACACTTTTTCTCTATTTTCAGCAGCACTTAACTCTCCACGTAGACCTCCTTTTATAACAATCCTTTCGCTTTGTAACTCTAGTTATAACGCCTTCTTTCATTTCTCATACGCCACTTGTCAATTGTAACTATTTCTTTCATATTCTCATCTGCCACTTGTCAATTGTAACGCCTTTTATATGTAACTCCTTTTGTCTATATAGAGTAGGCATTTACGTTACATGCAACGAATTGACACATATACTTTTACCATGACTGTTCATCTTCTTGGTCATGACTGTTCGTTTTCTTTTCTATGCATGCATGCATTTTCACTATAATCGCACTCAGTAATCGACGTAACGACTTCAATTAACTCTTCTTATTTTATCTGCATGAATTTCTTCTACAACTACACCTGTAACTACCATATAACTCCAGTTAACTATCACATATCTTATTTCGGCTAGGTTCTCTTCTTTGCTCACGCCAAAGTGACCTATCGCGAAATCGTGACACTTCTGCCTCTTTGTCCTCTTCTCGGCTTTGCACCCACGAAAACACATGTCGCGATATCGCGACACTTTCACCTCTGTACTCTTCTTTACTTTTGTCGCGATATCACGACACTTTCGCCTTCTTACTTTCTCTCTCCTCCTTAAGTCACGAAAATGCGACATGTCGCGATATCGTGACACTTTCTCTCCTTTGCTCTTTCTCTTGCCTTCGGGTCACGAAAACCCGACATGTCGCGATATCGTGACACTTTTTCTCCTTAGCTCTTTCTCTTGCCTTCGGGTCACGAAAACCCGACATGTCACGATATCGTGACACTTTTTCTCCTTAGCTCTTTCTCTTGCCTTCGGGTCATGAAAACCCAACATGTCGCGATATCGCGACACTTTTTCTCTTGGACTCTCTCTCCTGCAACATGTCACGAAATCGTGACACTTTTTCTTTCGGACTCTCTCTCCTGCAACATGTCACGAAATCGTGACACTTTTTCTTTCGGACTCTCTCTCTTGCAACATGTCGTGAAATCGTGACACTTTTTCGTCCGTACAATCTTTCTTCGCTTTGGACCACGAAAATGAAACATGTCACGAAATCGCAACACCTTTTTCTGTCTCCTCTTTCTATTCGCTTTCCGCAAATGAAACATGTCACGAAATCGTGACACCTTTTTCTCTCTACCTCTTTCTCTTGCAATATGTCGCGAAATCGTGACACTTTTTCTACTTGTCTTTTTCTCTTCCAACATGTCACGAAATCGTGACACTTTTTCTTTCTTACTATCTTTCTCTCCGAACATGTCGCGAAATCGTGACACTTTTTCTTTCTTACTCTTTCTCTCCAAACATGTCACGAAATCGTGACACTTTTTCTTTCTTCTTCTCTCTCTTCCAACATGTCACGAAATCATGACAGTTTTTCTTTCTTCTCTCTCTTCCAACATGTCACGAAATCGTGATAGTTTTTCTTTCTTCTTCTCTCTCTTCGAACATGTCGCGAAATCGCGACAGTTTTCTTTCTTCTCTCTCTTCCAACATGTCGCGAAATCGCGATAGTTTTTCTTTCTTCTTCTCTCTCTTCAAACATGTCGCGAAATCGTGACAGTTTTTCTTTCTTCTTTCTCTCTTCCAACATGTCGCGAAATCACGACAGTTTTTCTTTCTTCTTCTCTCTCTTCCAACATGTCGCGAAATCGCGACAGTTTTTCTTGCCTGTTGTATATGTCGCGATATCGCGACACTTTTCTTACTTGTCTTTTTCTTTGATCTTTTGCAACTGGGGCACTTCGGTCTTCTTGGAAACTCACTGTACATACTCCGAATGACCTTTGAACTCATGTCTTCTGCATCTGAATAGCTTTTAAACTTCCAGTCCACTTGCATCAACAGATCTATCTGACTGTGTTGACAACA
Source organism: Wollemia nobilis (assembly GCA_028583015.1). Lineage (NCBI taxonomy): Eukaryota > Viridiplantae > Streptophyta > Pinopsida > Araucariales > Araucariaceae > Wollemia > Wollemia nobilis. The sequence goes on from JAQPPZ010000030.1 coordinate 3,950,158, forward strand.
ATGACAATCCTATTGCTGCACCTTGCTAAACAAATTTATACTCCATCCTCTTATCATGAATCATATAATGATCCATCTCTATAATTAGCATGTTCTTCCTCTCAACTATCTTGTTCTACTTTAGAGTAAAGCAAAGGCTCCATGGAACATACCAAGGATAATTATTAAAATTCAAGAACTTGCTATAAAGTTTGAAGAAATTAGGTTTACACATACACTAAGGGAAGGAAACAAATGTGTAGTAGACTAGCCAATATAGGGGTTTTAATTGAGGATCATGAAGTTAAATTCTCTTCTCCTTGGTTAGAGGATGTAGTAATTTTAGTTGAAGCTAACAAAAAAATATTGATTGCTCGAATCAAATAATGATTAAGATTTACTTTAAAGTTTTCCATTGGTAATATTTGCTTCATTTTATAACCATTGATGTGCTTTCATATAAACTATTTATTACAATTTTATGGTTGCACTTGTGCTTCAGGAAGGAAACTAGCAATCCAGATCTGGTAAAGCAGGCTATGATAGTGCAATATTTTGGAAATATTACTCTACTAAGATGCAATGCATAGATAGTAGAGGTGAAGTTTTGGTATTGTGAAGGTTGTTGTAGAAAAATGTCAAGAAGGATGTTGAATTCTAGAATATTTGTATTCACACATAAAATTGAAAAAGTTCCAAAAAATGAAAATCAAGAATTCAGACATTTTATGTAAAATGATATAGCAACTCAATTGAGATGAGAATTGAATTTGTTTGTAAACTCTCATGCTCTAAAGAAGAGAGTTGTGATTTGTCAAGGGTGGGGAACCTATGTACAATCCCTTGTTCTCCAGCAAAAAAGAACAGCAATGTCAACTAGAGATAGAAATCCAAGCTATGACCAAGGCATCAAGTTGATAGATTATGCCAAAAAATATAATCGACTCTTTTTAAGAATCAAGCATAGGATACTTAAATTTGCAACCTCATATGAGCAAAACAAAGTACCAATCATCATATCAATAGGTATTGTTGGATAAAAGAATCACCAAACCTTTGAAATAGACAATGCATATGAGAAATATAAATAAAAAAGACTTTGTTGGGATAACCACTATGTCACTTGCTAATAGGAATATATATATGACAAGACAATATGTCACTTGGTTTGCTTTAAAGAAGGGAAAACTTACCATGAGATCGAACCACTATGTCACTTGCTAATAGGAATATATATGACAAGACAATATGTCACTTGGTTTGCTTTAAAGAAGGGAAAACTTACCATGAGATTGAACCCATGAATTGGATGGAATAACTGCATCGTTGTCTATTGTCCATCCAAGCCTCCTCTCTTGGCAATAACTAAAGAAAAATAGTGTGGATAGGAACACTCCTTGATTAAGAGGCATATGTCTCACACTGTAAGGAAGTTAAACTTGTAATCCCAAGTTCAAAGGGAACCAAAAAAGTAGTGTTGACCACCACTAAGCTTGGATGAGATCATAATATTGGGTTTTTTATTAAAAATTTTGGTCCTAGAAATCTCATCAAAAAGTTGTAGCAAGCGAAAAAATGTACACAAGTCATTTTGAACCTTAGACCTACAACAACCAAAAATACGTTGTCACCACTACATGACCAAGTGCTAACAAGAAATGAACTTGATTATTTCAAAATGCCAAGGAATAAAGCTCCTCAAAGAAGATAAATATTTTTCTAGGGATTTGATCACTAAACCTTGTGCTGATAAAAGAGGTACTCCACCAGTATACCATCATACATTGATGGGGAAATGACCACTTTGCTTCTTGAACACTGAATCTATTCTAAATAGTACACAAGAAAACACCATAATAGGTTGAAACTTGTGCCTTTCTCTAAGAATAATCTTAAAAAGTACTGCACTCACCAAAGTGTCCAAGGCATCCAACAAATATGAGGTTGTTGCATTTCTTAAAGAATGCCCACCTCAATATTCCCAAGGGCATCTTCTAATGAGCACAAAATATGGTGCCCAAATCCAAAATTTTGAATTTAAAAAATTAAAAGCTTCCCTAAAAAACCAAAAGGAATTTGTCTTTGTTTTGCACCTCAAGCTACCAAACAAAAAACTTTCTATATGATGAAGTAGTGTTATTCCATGTTGGCTTTGATACCATGTTGGATTTTACAATACTTTCCAAAAAAAACATTTCAAAGCATAGTATTCACCACAATTAAACGCAAAGACAGATGAACAAAATAAAAGAGCTAATAGATGAAAGAATAATATAAATAAATGAAAAGAAAGACGTTGGTGCCATGGGCATCCCACGATATCACATCATCTCACACTAATAGAATGGATCAATGATCAGAGGATAGTTATAGTAGATACCTAATCCCTAATAACAATTACATATTGTGTTAACCCAAGCCAACATAATGTGTTCAAAGTCTAAATTACAATTACAAGGTTAACCATACTAATGGTTTAACTAATCCCATTTGAAGTGAATACATCAAGACTGCTCATAGGCTTACACCACTATTGTCGGTCTTGGCCGATACGATCAAATTATTATAGGCTTACACCACCATTGTAAGTCTTGGCCGATATGATCAAATTATTGGTATTCCAACAAACTTACAATGTGAAAGTCCTTGTTCTTCATTGTGTATCCCAAACCTCCAAGTCTAAATTGTTAAGGTTTACTCAGAGGATTGGGACCTTGGTTTACATTGTGATACCCATCATTCGCCACTACTTATCCTAAACCTCGTGGACTTTTTAGAGGTTTACCCATGAGATTGGAACTTTGGTTTACAATGTGAAACTCCTCAATTCTAACCACTTGTTCCAAACGTTTTGGGCTTTATATAGTGTGCCCAAAAAAATAGAACCTTGGCCTATGATGGGAAACTATTCACTCCCCATAAATCATCCTAAATCCATTGGACAATTAAAGTTCATCCATGGGATTAAAACTGTAGTTTACAGTGTGAAACTCATCACTCCCACCAATTCTCCAAACCCATTGAGCTTTAAATTTTAAGGTTTACTCAAGGGATTTAAACCTTTGGTCTATTATGCAAAACCTATTACTTCTAACCACTTGCCCTAAACCCCTTTGCAAATTTTAGCATTCACCCATGGTATTGGAACCTTATATTACCATATGCAACTCCTCATTTTTATTCACTTATGTCAACCCCTTAGCCATCATTGCTTATAATGACAAGGGTTGTAACTTTATATAAAAATTGCAATTAACATGATTTATAAGAGTTTTGCTATTTTACAATTTATCATAAATACTTTGATTTAAAAGTTTATCTTCAATCTAATTTTAATTTTTATAAGAGAGTTTGTTTATTTTTTCCAACAATTGACATAGGTTTCCCTTTTTTTATTGATAAAAGTTACTAAATTTAATAAAACTAAACAATAAATTTAAATAGTATAAATAAATAGAGAAGTTTATTTTTCCTATACAAATTGAATATTTACAAATCTAAAAATAGCCCAAAACATTTTTTTAAATTAACAAATTTCAAACCCACGTGTTATAGGTGAGTTGGAGAGAGTGCAATCCTCCAAGGGAGGTCCTTGGTTCGAATCTCCACCTTACCAAACGCACATCAAGTACCCAAAACCCAATTGATAATGTTGGTGTAGTTAATGCCGGACGTGATTCCCAGGTGATTTTGACAGTATAGAACCCCAGGTTGTGGTTTCTCAGACCGAGGCAGCCCCGCAAGGGGTTTTTCGCTAAATTCAAAAAAAAAAAAATAATAACAAATTTCAAATTTACTACATTTAAATTTCTTCTAAAACAAAGCAAATAATCATCATTTCAAAATTAAAACAATATTCAAATATATCATTCAAATAGTTTGTTGCAACGAAACTTTTTAATGTAAGATATTTCTAGTCTCAATAAACCAAATAAAACACACACAAGAAGATATTTCAATAATAAAAGTCCTTGTAAGATTAAAATTTCTTTTTTTTTCTAATATAGTATATTCAAAATACCAAAGGATTGGGGAACTCACATTTTGGATGAAAATTTTAAGCTGTTGCTGAAAATAGGGGTTAATGTTTGCAGCACACAACATTTTTGTTGCAAAGTAGTAGCCTGTATGTTGTTAGAATTTTATTATTTCCCTGCATATTTTGTAAAATGTTTTTTATTTGCTTTCTAGCAGCGGCTGGGAGATTTTAGGAAGCTCATGGAGCCACTATTCCTTTATAGGACTCCAAAATTTTCTCAGCAATACGTGCTAATAGATCTCAGGTAGCACCCTTATCTCTTCCTTTCCCCGCAAGTTTTGCATCCCATTGGGGATATGTCACTATGTTTTGTAGCTAGGAGGTTTGTTTCCTAATCTCTGCTTTAAATTTGACAGTTACGTGGAAATCATTTAGGATTTTCTTCTGTAGAGATACTTTACAAGATTTTGTGCGAACTTCCACTGTGAAGCAGAGCTCTTAAGAGAAAACAGTTGAGCCAGAGCTGCTCTACACTAACATGTTATCATCCTATTGAGGTTATAGAAACTTAGCTAGTTATTTTATGAATAAGGAAATACCTATTTTATGTTTCACTAGAAGTAAATGTGGTGTTTTTGAAAATGATGAAATATATACCTTTGATCCTTCCATGCTTCCTCGTGGAAAACGTTTTACTAAGGGTTTAAGACAAATTGGGAGGGGACAAGTTTTTCATGGTCCTAAATAGGTAATCAGAATGGGCATTTTGATATTGTTGATCCAGTGAGAAACACAGTAGGAAAATGAGATTTAATTGGCTGTCATAAGCTACATGCTTGATTTATGCAGATCATAATGAACAAATGGATTCACAACATGCAGTTTTTGGATTGACACAGGCCAGGAATAATACACCATGTCAAGCATACAAGACTCATTCAGGAAATATGGTTGTGTTTCATCGTTGATCTGGAGAAGCAACTTTAGAAGGTTCAAATTTCATGATGCAAACGATTAAGAGTTAAGCTTAGGGAACTGTTATACTAGTTGCTGCTACTGCTCTTGCGAACAAACATGTAAACAGGAATTGTTGATAAATATAATTTTGTTTGGTCCAACTATGCCATAAGAACACATGAAACATTTAGCAGGAATAAAAACAGCTTTCCCTGGAAATAGCAGTATCAGGACAATCTCGTATTAGTCATAACACGAAACTCCAATGCCACTAGAAGGTTACAAGTTCTAATTATTTGTAATGCTTTCTCATGAAATATATAGTAACAATAGAAATTTCTAATCTCTGAATAATGTGGAGAAACTTGGAACATGAACACAAAAAATGGAAGGCATTTGAGTCCCATTTCCAGCAATTTCAATTTTAAACTTATAAGTACAAAGTACATTACCATAGGGGGAAAATACATAACAGCTCATAAGTGAATTTTAGAAAATGTTTTATACAACAGAAGTTTCAATCATCAAGCCAGTCCAAACTAAAGCATTCTTGAACAACGTCTAGTTTCAGTTGAGGCATGACATTTGCCTTGATTAACTGCCATTGTCTTTCAGTTTCTTCATCACAGATGACATGTCTTAAAGATCTTAACTTGCCTAGGGATTTAGGGAGTTGTCTCAATCCTGAGCACTCTCTCATATCAAGTATCTCTAAGTTAGATAGCTGATTGAACTCTAGAAGAAGGTCCCTCAGAGAACTGCACTGTGAAATGTCAAGAAATTCTAGCTGCCCAAGTTTGCAAATGGAAGCTGGCAGCATTGCCAAGCTCGGACATGCAGACAATCTTAGGACTCTAAGCAAACCTAGGCTTCCCAAGTCATCAGGTAACTTATGAACAAGATGGCAATTAGTGACAGACAACCTCTGGAGGGAAGATAGATTACAAATCTTTAAAGGCAAATCCTCCAGATCATTACAGTGGTCGAGATTCATTTCCACAAGCATAGGAAAATTTAGGCCTTGGCCCTTATCCAATCCAGACATGTTTCCTAGGCCCTCACACAGGCACATAGACAGCTTTTCCAAGCTGCCCCAGGATCTGCAGTAATCATAAAGAGGAGGGACAATCACCCTCTCCAGATGCAGAGACTTGATTTGAGTGAGTGAATTAAGACTTGCCAGCCCATTAAGCATGGTACGCTTTGAATTGTAATTGCTTATTAGAAGAACTTTTAGTTTTGGCATCCTCTGCAGAAATGGTGGAAGGCAGGACTCACTCGCTGCAAAGAACAAAACCAAAGCCTCTGCCTCAGGAAAATTTATTTGACCCCATTGTTTCTCATCCATTGCACCTAGAAGTCCCAACATTCAGTCAGTACCTGAATAAATACAAACAATAGCACTGAACCAACAACTAACTTAGTTTTTAAGAAAATAAAATTAAAATAGTCCTTGACATGTTAACAGGCACTCAAAGAAGTTTCAGAAGCCACCTGTATAAATAGAAATGATCTGAGCCTTAGATGACTGATTGAGTGTTAGCCATTTCCTAGGAATTCCATCCTCCATTTTAGGCATAAAAAGCCTCTTACAATGGGTAATACCATCCTGACTTGCCAAGTGCCAAGCTAAATCCCGCATCACATCATGTTGTGAAAAAAGATAGGCACATTCATGTGAGACAGGTCGGCCCCTGACACATCAAAATTTTAGAAAACGTGACAATATATTCTTATCATTACATATTGATTTTTCTTTCTTCTTTTTGCTTCCAGGTTCTTCTAGTTCATCTAATCAAACATCAATCCTTAAATTGATTGTAGCTTCTCTCTTTATATATCTAGTTTTTTTTTTTTTTTTTTATATATCTAGTTACAAGTGCTCTGCAAAACTTCCTTAAAAAAATGATGTCTCAGCCTTAGAAATTACGTGAAAACAATGTCAGGATTTCAAAACAATATGCGAATCTATAGGGAGATGCAAAGTTAAAGTATTCAATAGACACATACCCTGGATTGATTGTGAGATTTAGAAGATTCCGACTTGCAAGTTCTAACATGACCACAAAAGCATCCTCCCATTCCATCCCACGGACATACACCCACATGTTCAATAGTGCATCCACACTGAATTTTTTTCCTTTGGGGAATGCTCCCAAATCCAAGAAGCACTGCCTTAAATCTTCATCAAGGACATCTATACTTGTTTCTAGGCAATTAAGTAGCCCCTCTATGTGATATTCAGATATAGGCTCTCCTCTGGAAAGCTTCCTTTTAGCAGTTTCCCAAATCATAGAGGGTTCACCACACAAAGAGCTCCCAATGACCTTGAGAGCCAGAGGTAAGCCTTTACATTCTGCTTCAATCTGAAAACATCGTAGTTCTAGTTAATACCTTGCATGATTTTTATAGACTATCGATTGCATTGCAACACCTTTTGGATTCTCTTTCATGCAGTTGTTGATCATATTGCATTTTCATATTACTAAAAAAACATTATTTTTAGAAATATGAGAAAGCCTAAATAAACAAAACTTACTTTCTAGCACTCATTGGAAAATAGTTCCATTATGTCAGAAGTAAAGAACATCATTGTAATAAAGCATCAGAATTAGGATGCAGTAACAGGCAAGACAATGAGATTATGTTTAGTTTTAGTCCATCCGTACCTGCTTAACAAGAACTTCATCTTCTATTTCCGGAATAGAAGGCTGACCAAAGGCCCAGAAGCAGAATAGTGACAGGGCATCAGTCTTCTGCAACATGGGCAACTCATAAAAACGGGTAGACTGCTTGATTGGAACAGTATAGTTCTGTCTTGTTGTTATAATTGTCTTGTATCCCTCTGCTTCGAACAAGAAGTCTTCCAGATTTGAGCTCGACCAAACATCATCCAAAACCACCAAAGTTGGCTTAGATGTCCTTACTTCAAGATTTTTCTGCAATTGTTGATGTGCATCCTCTATACTCTGAAAAGCAGGCCTCTGCCTCCCAATTATCTTATCCCACATAGTCTCCAAAAGGCCCTTCACATTTGGGAAACGTGAGACTGTAATGAAGACTATATTGTTGTGGAAGAAGTCTGAAAATTTCCAAACAAAACAATGTTACAAATAAATCTGATAGACACAACAAATATAACAATCACGGTTAGAAATATAGATTCAACTGAGCAGCATGTACTGAATATGGTCCTTGCCATTAGTGGGTACAACATCAGTGTAGAATCAAGGAGCAGCATGTACTGTATATGGTCCTTGCTATCAGTGGGTAGTAGAGATCAGGGAACTACTTCATCACATGTGTGATGTCCTCATTCTTTGTATTAGTTTATACTTGAAATTAAAATCACGACTTCCTGGCAACGACTCGGCAAAGCCAATAAGTGCCACTGATGTCCTCATTCTTTGTATTAGTTTATACTTGAAATTAAAATCACATACTATGCAAATCCATTCAGTAGAAATCAAAATAAACGTACATGATAAAAGAACATTATTTAAAATTTCATAGGATGTTTCTTATTCCATGGCAAACATATTCCACGGAAATTAAAAACAAACATTGAAAATGTTCAGAATAGAAAATGTTTTTTATTTTTGGTGCTTTTTTTCCCCTTAAATCATTGTTTCGTGGTAGCTACCCACGTAAACTAATAAACTTCCAGTGATCTAACAATGAACAATGCCCCAACCAACTTAATAAGATTAGAAGTTAAAACACATCTAGAAATGTTCATAAATTAGAATGTTTTATGCTGTTTAGCATACTTTCTATCTGTGTAAATCATCCTTCTAATTAGCATATTGCTTTTGAATTTGAGAAACTTATTAGTATCTTTTGCATATGTTTGGTTGCCTTACCCAACAAACATATCCATATCCTTGTACATCTATTTAATACATAGTAATATAGAGTATAATAGACAAATTTGTCTTTCTTTTGTGCATTTATTATTTTTACATCTTGTGTGCTTGTGCATTTCTGTTTATTTCTTTCCTTGTGTGTTCCTGGGTCAACCTTCTTATGTGCTTATATCAATTGGTATTAGAGTGTTGTAGCATGTGGGGTTATTCCAATCATGCACAAAGAGATACAATGCAACACATTATATTGTAATTCCATTACATATTTAAAAAAAAAATAAGAGCAAAACAATGAAAGAAACGTCTAAATACACTGCATACACAACATGTATTCTTCATATTCCAATCACTTACAATACTCATGGTCAGGTCAACACATATGACATATCTTCCTATCAGCTACCCCACACATAATAAACATGCCTTGACCAAGGTAAATCAAAATGTCATTCATATTGGATATCATGAGAGCAAGTAGATGGTTGGCAACTTCCCAACTACAACCTAACTTCATGTATGCATGAAACATCAAATATACCCCTTCAACACATTACATGATATTTATTACAAACACGTCATCACTACTATACATGTGACGACACCATATGACAACCATCTAATGATGAAACACATAGGACAACCTCTATTTACACAACATTAGCTCAATGCGACTCACTACTATGTTGGGCATTGTGGCTGCACTGCTTGGCATGAAGTTGCTTGACATAGCACGAACTCTTTTGCACCAACTCATCTGCCTACATTCATCCCTTCCTTAGACCTTTTGGTGTCTCCACCAACAAACCAACTCATTAATCATGTGGGGTAGAGGAACTCTGTCACATTGGGCATCACAGCTGGGTGGCTTGGCATGATGCCGCCTAGAATAATGCTAACTCACTTGTGACAAATCATTTGCCTACATCCACCACCTCCTTTAGACTTGTTGGTGTACCCAATAACAGACCACTAATTGATCACTTTAGGTAGAACCACTAATTTCACTACATGAATCATTTGTCATGCTCCTTCTGCTACTTCATATCCCATATATCTTTTGCAAAACTGGATGCAATTCTCCTCCATCATAACTTTATTCTCCATGCTCTTGATTTGCTTTGTGGAACAAGTTGCATCCCGAGTCTAATGGACAATACCCGCTACCACCTATTTTGAGGATCAAGGGAGCAAGATCCCCCTTGCAGAGTCAAGGGAAGCGCCCTCCACACATTCCCTACCTCAATGGAACCTTCACCGAAAACTTCGTTGCCTTATTTAAATTTTCCCTATCTTCGGAATTTTAGAGGCCAAATAGTGACAACATTCTCAAACTGACAACACCTTATATTTCCAAAATTTCTTCTCTAATCAATTGGATGGTGTCTTGATGCAAGGGGATGGCCTCCCAAGAAGGGATGGCTCACATTATGACGGTTTGCACTTCTACATTAGAGGGGACGTCATTTACAATGTGAGTGATGATCTTTTAGTCTCTGGGTAACAACTCTCATAATGGAAGCAATCACCATACCTTGGACAATATCTTCTACTTCCACTATGCAAGGGAGAACCTAGTATACCTAAGGAGACAACACCTTTGCAATCTTCTACAATACCCTACATCTATTCTCAATTAAAGTGATGGATCACCCTAAAACAACTTTCCTAGTGACTACATATATGCCACAAATGACACAAAAGCAAGAGATGACATTTCAGCAATGGGCAACGTCTTCCAAAGTCAACACTACAAAGAGGGACGATAATTTCTGTAACCAAATATTCATTCCCTACAATGTGATGGCAGCTCTCTCTTTTGTGATAGGGAGGTGCATAGTTGAAAGATGACATACAAGGGACCAACTCCTTCATGGTGAAGACCACCTTGTAAATAATGAAGAGGATGATGAGAGCGAAGTTGACGACTCACTTCCACACTTTTGTCATTTTCTACTTGTTTATAGTTGACGCCAATATTCTCCTCTTAGGTGGCGATAATTATGAGGGGGCCAACATCTCCAAAATAGACGATGTGGGTTCTCTTGGTGATAACATTTACCATGAAAACCCCATTCTTGGCATTCTTTGTTTGCTCAACAACCTAGCTTGGGTACCACATTGTGCAAACCTTGATAAACCAAATGAAAGGGACAATAACTACTTATCCAATGTTAGTCTACCTTCATAAAAAATTACATCGATTTCTATGTTGTTGCTCTTAGGTCAATGATTCTTACATGTGCTTCAACCATTGCAAAATAGAAAAATGGTTCAATCCAGGGGGATAGCATCCTTGCCACTTTGTTAGAAACGCACAATAGATCTATGCACTGTGATTAACATTTTCATTGACGTGAGAGAAGTATATTTGCATGTGAAATTAAGAAGGTATGAAATTGGAAGATACTACTTTCCAACTTCCCATAACCTCTGTAACCATAAGGTGAATAAGTAATATTCACAACATTCCCCCCTTATTACATCAATGCTCAATCAAAGTACATACAAGAAAATTTCTAAACTTTTCAAACTTTATACGTGCAAGAAACTGTCAAAATGTTTGCACGTTGCTCCTCTATGAGACAAATTGGAGTTGTATGTTGTGTTCTTGAACATGTTCGCATATGAAATGACACTAAACCTCGATGTGTTTTGTGCACCCATGAAAAAATTGATTGCAAACAAGCTTTAGAACTTCTTGATTGTCACAACTCAAGATCGTTGTCGGATGCCCATTCCTGACAAGATGCGATGTAACCATATTGCCTCACAAACAGCTCCTCCTACGACACGATATTCAGCCTCAATGAAAGAATGAGCAACAACATGTTGCTTCTTACTTCCCCAAGAAATCGGACCAGATCCCAAAAAGAATACATTTCTGGAAGTGGATCTCCTATCATCAATGGATCCTACATAGTCTACATCCATGAAACCCATCTAGAAGAATTGATCATTCCTCTTGTACTCCAGATCATACTCAGTTGTACCACGGATATACCTAAGTACCCACTTTGTTGCTTTCCAATGACACATCTTTAGTTCCTGCATGAACCGTGAAAGATAGCGCACAACATAGCTGATGTTAGGTCTAGTGTATGTCAAATAAATGTGACTCCCAATCAACTCGCGAAAGAGAGTTCCATTCACTTGTGGAGATAAGATCATAGCGTGACAGTTGCAATCCTACTTCCATTGGAGTTTCCATTGGCTTGCAATTTGTCATCTGAAACTTCTCGAGCAATTTCCTAGCATACTTCATTTGTGACATAAACACATGGTTCTCAATTTGCCACACCTCCAATCCAAGACAATAGTGCATTAGCCTGAGATCAGTCATGTTAAAAAATGCTTCAATACTTTCTTGGTCTCTTCAATCAACTTCACCAAACTCCCAGTGATGACCAAGTCATCGACATAACAATGATGATCACGACCTCTCTTCCTTGCCTTTTAAAGTACAAGTTTCAATCATATGGACTTTGATGAAATCCATGTCGTAGGAGATGCTCATCGAAAAATACCAGGCTATCAATGCGTACTTCAGTCCATAAAGAGATTTGATGAGCCTGCATACCTTGTTGTATTGACCGGGTATGACGAATCCCTTTGGTTGTATCATATAGACTCCATTGAGGTCACGACTGAAAAATGCACTCTTCATGTCCATTTGACGCATTTTCCATCCAAATTGCATAGCCATTGTAGAAACCATCTTAATGGTCTTGATCTTCGTTGTTGGTGCAAAAGTTTCATCATAGTCAATTCCTTCCTTTTGTGCATAGCCCTTTGCAACAAGTCTTGCTTTGTATTTGTTGATGCTTCCATTAGCTTTGTATTTGGTCTTGAATACCCACTTGCAACCAATGGGTTTCTTGCCAAGTGGAAGATCAACAAGTTGCCACATCTTGTTTTTCATCAATGCTTGATATTCAACGTTCATGACATCCTTCCACTCCTTTGATGCAAGAGCTTAACAAACCATTGAAGTTTCATGTGTCTGCACCACAGTGCTCATCAGGGCTAGGTTGACCTTATTTTGAAACTCTGCTCCAGGTTCTTGGTCTCAAACTAGATGTATTCGGAACATGATTTAAGTTCACCTTATGAAATGTACTGAGATATCACTTGGGTCTACGATTGGTACTTGAAGTGGATGGTCTTGGATCATCAGCTCCATCAGGAACATCTCCTTCATCTTCATCAAAATCAACATCCTCTCTCTCAAAGGCTTCATCATCATCATCAGACAAGAAAACAACAAATGCTTTGTCAACAACACGTGGCTTAGAAGAAGAGGTACACTCATTCTTCTCATCAAACACATCTCTATTGATATAAAACTTCTTAGTGTTAGGATCCATGAGATGATATCCCTTCAAATCACTACTATATCTAATGAAGATACATCGCTTGGATTTCTCCTCTAGCTTCATTCGATTCTACTTCAGAATGTGCATGAATGCAGTGCATCCAAACAGTGGATATGTGACATGGAAGGTTTATTTCTTGTCCATGCCTCTTCAGGTGTGACTCCATTCAATGGAAGTGTGGGTGCACGGTTCAACAAGTAGATCAAAGTATGGATAATTTTCGCCCAAAATGTTCGCTCCAAATTGTTATCACTCAATATACATTGCACCATCTCCTAAATAGTATGATTTTGCCTCTCTACAACTCAATTTTGTTGAGGCGTGTAGGCATTTGTCAGCTAAGTTTTGATGCCATGTTGCTTTAGGAAAGTAGAAAATTGATTATTAGTGTACTCTTATCCCTTTGACTCACTACTATATCCAATAAAGATACATCGTTTGGATTTCTCCTCTAGCTTCATCCGCTACTGCTTTAGAATGTGCATAAATGCAGTGCATCCAAACACGCATATATATGACATGGAAGGTTTGTTTCCTGTCCATGCCACTTCAAGGATGACACCATTCAATTTAAGTGTGGGTGCATGGTTCAACAAGTAGATCGCAATGCAAACATCTTCTGCCCAAAATCTTGTCTCCAAATTGGCATCGCTCAACATACATCACACCATCTCTTGAATATTATGATTTCACCTATTTGCAACTCCATTTTGTTGAGGTGTGTACGCATTTGTCAATTGGCGTTTGATGCCACGATTGCTTTAGGAAAGTAGAAAATTGATTAGTGGTGTACTCCCCCCTTGATCTAAGTGGAGTGCACGAATGGAATGACCAACAATCTTCTCCACATGAGCTTTGGATTCTTGAAAATAATGGAAAGCTTCATCCTTTGTCTTTGGGAAGTACACCCACATCCGTTGTAAATAATCATTAACGAACAATTGAAAATATCTACAACCAGTGAAAGCCAAATCCATGGGTCCACACAGATCAGTATGCACCAAGTAAAGTGGACCAGATGCTCCACAACTATTTGAGACAAATGGAGCTTGATGCTCCTTTTCGCCCAAACAACTTGCACAAAGGTCACGAGGCTTCATCAAAGATGGAAGTTCACATACCATGTCATGATGTCCAAATCGCCTGTGCCATAGTGAGGCAACTTCATCTACCTTGGCAGCCAATGCTTGGTTGTCTTGCATTACAACCGCAAGCTGAAACATCTTGCCTATGCTAGTAGCACAAGCAATGATTATCGAACCTCTAGATTTTTCTCGAATGAGGCAAAGTTTCTTTGCACCTGTTTTCAAAAATTCAACATGCAAATTGTGATCAAGCAACCGATTCATAGAAATAAAGTTCTTCGTGAGGCCAGGCAAGTAAAAAATTTTAGTTAGGCAACAAGTATGCTCTCCAAGATGCAATCAAACATCATCAATTCCAACAACGATGTATGTTGAATTGTCGCCAATTGTTACTTGCCCATGGTAAGATGAATGGTCAAGGATCGCAAACCATTCCTTCTAGGATGTCATGTCTGATAGATCTTGAATCAATGTACCAAACTACGCTTCATATTGATACAAAATCAATAGATTGAATTGAAAAAACATAGTCTTGTCCTTTTGCATCAAAATCAACATCCTCAACTACTTTGGCATGTTGATGTCGAGATGCACTTCTCCTTTGTGAATGAAAATTCCTCTACTTGCCTCCTGATGAATTCTTTGATTGATTCTTGGATGATCCTTGTGAGAATGTGTTGTACCAACACTCCTAAAGGATGTGTCCTAGTTTCCCACAGACCAAACATGTGACATTTCTTTGTCCTTGATTTTTTTGTTGTTGTTGCCCTTTGCCTTTTTGCTGGTTTTGTTGCTTGTTAGGGGGTATGCCACCTTTCTTCAACTGCATTGGCTTCTTGCCTTTTTGATGCATGAGCAAAGCGCGTTCATCTTCAGTCTTTGTCTCTCAAATCACTTCCTCCTATTGAAGCAAATTCACAAGAGTCTCAAAAGTAGGACTCAGATTTGTCACATTCAAAGTTGTTATCAAAATGTTGAATGTCAATAGCAATGCACTTAGCACTATTGGAACAATCACATCATCACTGACGGTTTTACCTTACGCTTGTAGCGAGGCTCGCAATACAGTAATTAGTCCTAGAAAGCCTTCCAGCTTCTCACTGCTCTTCATCTTCAAGCAATGCAATTGGCTCTATAGGTGTAGAACATCGTACTGAGTTTTGTATCCATCGGGGTTATAGCATCACAAATGTATAGCTAGTTCTCATCAGATATGCTGAACATGATGGTCAATTTGGCTTTTTTGTCAACTTTATCGATTTTTCTTTGTTCATTTGGGTCAGCAGCATATCTTTGCACAACATCAAATAACACTTCCCATAAATCTTCAAACTCTAGGTGAATCTTCAATTTGTCTTCCATGTAGAATAGTTGTCACCTTTCAACTACTAAGAATCAAGTAACTGCATATTTGGGGCATTAATAGCCATTGCAAATCTTCACAAATTTGCAAATAAATGCTTCCGATGGAATGAGATTGAAAACAGCTTTCCAATGAGCATATATAAGCCTATATTTGTGCATTGGTCAATGCCTCTAATTGCAAGAAAAAGTCTCGCCAGGTAAAAAATTAGGTGTCGAGGTTTGAGTTCTTTTTCTTCGAACACGAATCTTCAAAGAATACGAAATTGTTCTCTTGTAACCTACATTCAATAACAATAAAAATAAATATATTTTTTGAAGGTTTCAAATAGCCTTTTCATAGAGCATGTGGGATTTTTTATTTACTATTTGGTATTTATTGCTTTAAATATATCGGTGTCTCCTTTCCATTTGTGGACTGTTTGTTCTTTGCATGTAGCAGATCAACACTTCCCTCCTAGTAAACCACAGGTCACAGGTGTTTTTATTTTTTATTATTAGTTTTTAAATTTGCGGCACAAGCCTTCAGCCAGCAACACTTCACTGGAATTTAGCTTTTAGACAGCCCATGCATTGATTAGACAACTTCACAGTAGACGAACCTTGTGCATCTTCAAACAACCATGTTGCTAGACAGCCTAGTCAACATACAGTAGAGTCCAACTTCACTTCAAATGATGCTCTTCTTTTTCTTTTAGACAACTTCAGATAGCAGTACCTCCAGACGACAACTTCAGATGGTAGCAGCTGCAGACAGCTCTAGATGGCAACAACTCTAGACGACAACTTTAGAGAGCAGCAGCTCAAGAGAACAATAGCTCTAGACAACAACTTTAGACGGCAACAACTCTAGACGACAACAGCTCTAGACAGCAATGGCTCCAGACAACAACTCTAGATGGCAGCTCCTAACAACTCTAGACAATAGTTCCAGGACACCTCTTCTTTATACGGCACCTATTTTGTGGATAACTCCAAACTGCTCTCCTAGATGGCAACTTCATATGGCAATATTTTCAAGATGGGACGATCAGACAACTCTTCCACACAGCAACTTCAAATGGAAGATGATTGCCAACATGTTCAAACTCCAGTGCAATGCTCAGACAACTCATTCTTTTCTTCAGCTGGCATGTTTCTTGCACCACATGGTAGCAATTATTTTTCTTTTTTTAGAAGGCAGCAGTCAATTTTGTGACGGCAACTCTTCCAACATGAATTAAAATTTTCTTGGACAGCTTTGCAACTCCTCTGAGATTAAATAAATGTGTGCAACACCTACAAACACAAACAGGAATAATTAAAAAAGATTTTTTCTTCTCCAAACAGCAAGGGCTTCTCCTCGCTCAAACTTGCATCTACTCCTTTTTGGATTCACCAGCGTCAGCACGCTTTCACAAGCTCCGAGAGGTGTCTCTTGCTCCTCCAAAACTAGATCACCTGCACAAGTCGAAGCTTCATTCTGATATAAGCCTGTTCTGATACCAAATGTTAGAAACGCAGAATAGACTTATGCACTGCAATTAATATCTACATTGATATGATAAAAGTATATATACATGTGAAATCAAGAAGGTAGGATTTTGGGAGTTACAACTACTTTCCAACTCCATTATGTCTGTAACTATAAGGTGAATACGTAATATTCACAACAAACTTGGTACTTGTCTTCTTTGTTAAATGGCAGGCCCCTTTTTACAACAGCTCGCCTTTGCCTGTTTGAACTCAGGTCATTCCAAAAATGGTTGCAAATTAATCTTTCGTAATTCCTTGAGCATTGTTCAAAGGTGCTCAACTTTTATGGTATATGAGGGGACAATTTTTATAGTGAGAAATGTCCCTCTAATTGCCCTTTCAATATTGTTGGCAACTAGTGACAGTTACTTGACCAATTATGTGATCAATTGCTGGCTCTAGTACCTCTTCGTGGCGAGTAACATCATTTCTTTCATCATGTGGCATCTCAATAGACCTTGGGTTGCAAGCTTCTCCTAGCAATTGCTTGTCTTTTCTCTTCAAGCAAATCACTATGGTGAGCTCGATTAAAACTCTTTATAATGACTTCAAGCATTATGGAAATTGTCATTTAAAAAGTAGTTATAACTAGCTTCACAAGTTCCTCCACACCTAAGTTGAGATGGTCAAACATCATGAGTCTCCACCTTGACACTATATCACCTTAAAAAAATTCAAGGAAAACATTCTAGTTCCTCATCATAGGTGGAATCTCCAAACTCATGCAAAACCCAACAATAAGGAATCCCCTATTAATTTCCTCTTGGATCTATTCCAAAGCTGTCATTTATTCTCACAACTCTTCGGTTTTGTGTCGTCATTGCTCTCTCAATTCTTCCATACTGCATCATTGTTGCTCATGTACAAGTGTCATAGGCTCCCTTGGTCCTCCATTTTCATTCATTTCATCCAAAGTATGCTTGTCGTTGCCTAGACTGTGTATGTTCTCTAGGTCATTGTCACGTTCTCCTTCATCCAAGCGATAGGCTTCCTCGCCCAAATGACATCCTTTAGCATATAGGTAGAAAATTTCCTTTCGTAGATGGCGTCCACTATCATCCAAACATCCAACTTCCTTATTTGGACAACTTCCTCCATCATCCGAATGTTCGTCATCTGAAATTATGTAACTTGCATTCTCACCCTAATAGCTTTGCATGCCCAGACTACATTCTTCCTCTCATTGGTCTTCGAGTAGGTTGTTGGTTTCATCCTTGTTTCCATCCTTCGTCTGCAAATTTAAACATCCAAAAGAAAAAAAATTCACACTTTTCCAAGGTTTGCACTTGGTTGAAGGTAGGTGGCTTTGACAATATCTTAATTGACATCTGCACCACTCACTTTGATACGAGTCCCTTATCTAGCGCAATGCAGTCTATCTCCTCGACTTCTACAGCAATCAAGTTGACATTGTCCACTACTTTATGTCTTACATCACTCTAACATTCTAACGTAAATTGCCCTAAGAGATGGCATTTATAACATTGGACAACAAGTTTGTCATATATATCATACTCAATTCAACTATTTTTATTTCCTTAATAGTTGATACAAGACACATCAGTCTTGACACTTCTTGTTGGAACACTCCATGTATGCCACACACATGTTAAGCGTTATTCAAATTAAAAGGTCATGCCTTTGTCGAATGTCACTTCTTCTGATAGATAGTGAAATATGTTTGTTTGTCTCCTTTGCAATCTTCCAACTTGCATTTTGTTCATTTTTTAATTCACCAAACATGTGCCTTATGTCCTTATGAAGAACACTTATCAACATTCTTCCTCCATGAAGCTCGTTCCCATGTCACTTTTATCCTTTAATTCTCATTCTTAGACTCATCACTCTTATCTTCAAAGTCACTCTCATCTTTGGAGTTACTTTCATCATTGACTTCTTGACCCCAACATCTGGACAGTATCTTCAAATTGCTTTCTAAGTTCAAGGTCCGCTCAATGGCCCCTTGATATGACATCGAAGGGACCACAATTAATTTCCTTCCTATATGTAAGAAGAAGACCCTCCACGAACCACCTTTTCTTCAGTTTGTCTAACAACTTCTTGTCTAATTGGTTGACTAACACATTCACCCTTCGATTGTAAGATAGAATAGACTTTGACACATTTTGCTCTATTCCTTAGTGTTCCCAAAGTCCATAGGCTATTCCTTAGTATTCAAACTCTTCCAAAGTCCATAAATACTTACAAGTTTGCAAGCGAAATGAGCCTAACTGATCATTTTGACCCTGATTGAGTCTCTTTTTATAAACTCTACTATAGTTGATAATAGTGTTTTTTTCTTATTTGCTTAGTCATTGCAAGTTTGTTTTGCAAATTTTGCCCTAAGTTGGAGTCCGAGTTAACAAATAAAAAAAAAAGGAAAAAAAAGAGTTTGTCGAGTCCGAGACTCGACACTATGCTCTATTCTATATTTTTTTGCAATGACCTGATCATCATTGCACAACTTGAGTTCCTTTTCAAAGGATTCCCACAACTCTTCCCACGTCTGGTAATTGCCCTTTTGCCATTTCACATGAGTCTACTATGGTTCCATGCAATGTTACAAGGAACAATCTTCTCTTTTCTCTTCATTTATCTGCTCATTGGCCTTCCAAATCGTAATGTAGGTTTTCCAATATCTTATAGCGTCTTCTATTTCCCCACCATGAATCATGCAAAATTTATGTGTCACTCCACACAAGTCATTGTTCCAACTAATTGATTTAAATGATTAGGCATAGGCAATGACCACTTCCGTATTGAAATTTCATTAGGTGGATAGTCAAATGCACAAAACTGTCGTTGCACCCATGTTGGACTCTTACTTCACACTAGTGCCCCACCCTCCAACTGCACCCATTCTAGCTTCTCGTCAAATGCATTGTTGGGTGCCCCAACCTATAGTTACTCTTGTGTCAAACTATTGTCAAGCACATCATCAAATACGCAAACCCGCACTTACTCTCGTGTCAAACTTCCATCTTGTGCATTGTTAGATGCCAACTTGCAATTGCTCCAATGCTAGACTCCCATCCGATGCACCATTTGACACACAACCCATGTTAATCACATCTAAGAGTATGAACATTTCTAGCAGAATCGGGTTTTATCTACTATCAGAGTCGTTGCCACTTGGCCCATCGTCAATGTCAATGAAGAAGTCTACGTCACGAACCACCTTTTCTTCAATCTGTCTAACAACCTCTTGTCTAATTGGTTGACTAACACATTCACCCTTCGATTGTAAGATAGAATAGAGTCTAACACATTTTGCTCTATTCCTAAGTGTTCCCAAAGTACATAGGCTATTCCTTAGTATTCAAACTCTTCCAAAGTCCATAAATAATTACAAGTTTGCAAGCCAAATGAGCCTAACTGATCATTTTGACCTTGATTGACTCTCTTTCTATAAACTCTACTATAGTTGATAATAATGTTTTTTTCTTATTTGCTTAGTCATTGCAAATTGTTTTTGCAAATTTTGCCTTGAGTTGGAGTCCGAGTTAACAAATAAAAAAAAAAAAGAGTTTGTCGAGTCCGAGACTCGACACTATGCTCTATTCTATATTTTTTTGCAATGACCTGATCATCATTGCACAACTTGAGTTCCTTTTCAAAGGATTCCCAAAACTCTTCCCAGATCTGGTACTTGCCCTTTTGCTATTTCACATGACTCTACTATGGTTCCATGCAATGTTACAAGGAACAATCTTCTATTTTCTCTTCATTTATCTGCTCATTGACCTTCCAAATCGTAATGTAGGTTTTCCAATATCTAATAGTGTCTTCTATTTCCCCACAACGAAACATGCAACATTTATGCATCACTCCAACACAAGTCATTGTTCCAACTAATTGATTTAAATGATTAGGCATAGGCAAAGACCACTTCCATATTGAAATTTCATTAGGTGGATAGTCAAACGCACAAAACTGTAGTTGCACCCATGTTGGACTCTTGCTCCACACTAGTGCCCCACCCTCCAATTGCACCCATTCTAGTCTCTCGTCAAATGCATTGTTGGGTGCTCCAACCTATAGTTACTCTTGTGTCAAACTATTGTCAAGCACATTATCAAATACGCAAACCCGCACTTACTCTCATGTCAAACTTCCAGCTTGTGCATTTCTAGCAAAATCAGGTTTTATCTACTATCAGAGTCGTTGCCACTTGGCCCTTCGTCAATGTCAATGAAGAAGTCTACGTCACTTCTTGTTTTAGGCTACCATCTTCCCTCCTCTTGAGGAGGAAGAGACATGGATTATGATGCTCATTGACCATGCTATGATATTCCTATCATCAATATTGTTTATCATTCAAAACAAGATGCTCATTGCCGCTCCATGCCACCAACTTCATATGAAAACAAAGCCAAAATGTTACATGTGGGAGTATTCTAGTCATGAACAAAAAGATACAAGGTAACATACTATACTATAATTCCATTATATATAAATAAAGCAACACAATGAAAATAACTCATAGATACATGTAGATACGCTACACCCACATCGTATATTGTTCATATTACAAATAATTGCAGTACATCATGGTTTGGTCAAACATACAACACGCTGGCCACATATCTCCAAATCAACAATGAACATGCTTCAACCAAGATAAATGATAAATATATAAGCATCATGGGAATCGATAAGTGATTGGCAACTACCCACTTCTCACCTAACTACCCATATAAATGAAATATTATATATATCCCAAACCTATGATATGATATGTATTACAAACACATGTCGTCACTACTATACATGTGACAACATTGTGATGATATTCATACAACGCATTTGACAAATTTTATTTACATGAAAATGGCTCAATGTTACTCACTACTGCATTGGTTGTCATGGCTACGCCACATGGCACATGACATTGCATGGCTTAACGCTAACTCATTTATGCCAACTTGTTTGCCTCTAATTGTGCTTACATCGATTGGTATCAACGCCTTTGAATTTTGGCTTGGTCTGTTAAGGTCTGCCCATTTTCTCCACCCATGCTTCCATCCATTTTTTTTAAATAGTCTTTGCAACTTTTTATTTAATTGATTATATGGGATTGAAACAGGCCCCACCTACATCATGACCACATAGTGGTATTACAACACCTTGTATATTAAGCATGTATCGCTTGGCAAGCTTCAAACCTAGGTCTCCTCCTGGAAAGTTGAAGAACTTAACTCGTTGAGCTAATGCCATTTGATTCTTTTACAGTTCACCCATGAGATTTGAACCTTGGTTTATAGCGTGAAACTCCTCACTCCCAACCATTTGCTCTCAAGCCCATGTTCAATAGTCTTTGCAACTTAGAAATCTGTATGTTGCTTGTTTTCTAGCTATTTAAAATCACAAGAAAAGACTCCCAATCCTTTTGCACAAACTTTTTCTACAATTTTGAAGGACTTCTTTTCCATTAAGTATGGGATTCATTTAATTAGCAAGTTTGCATTGAAGTCTAATGCATTGTTTTATCGAAATCTAATCTCTATGAGGGTTTTCACCTCTTATCTTCTACTAGAATTAATTCATTTAAGCTTCAAACAAGTGATTGAGGTCTCTAGATCTGGTCATCTCAAGGGTCATCATCTTATACCCTTAGTAGATCTCATTTTCGTGGCCTCTCGATCAATTCAGATCTTCACCTCAAGGCTCTTCATCCTTTACTCTTACTAGATATAACTTCCATGGCCTCTATATCTAGTTACGTCAAGGGTCCTCATCTTTTATCCTTTCTAGATCCGACATTTATATCCTCTAAAACTAGTCAACTCAAGGAACGATGAAACTTCTATTTTTACTAGGATCTCACAATCTTTATTTCTATACATGGTCATTGCAAAGGTCCTTATCCTTTACTAGATCTTACATTTATTTTTTGTAAATCTAGTCATTTCAAGACTCTTCATCTTTTACCTTTAATGGATCAACCTTCAATATAATATCTTACCTTCTACTCTATCTACAGAACTTAATCTTCAAATTCACAAAGTTCAACATTGGAATCTTATTAAGTCTCTTATTTTCTACTTGATCTACTACATCTAATCTTCATTTTTGCAAAGTTCAGCATTTGAATTTTCGTACAGGGATTAGTCTGAGACCAAATGGGCATCTCACCCCCTTTAAGTCCAACATCCCGTTTCTAGCAGTCGAAGCATATATGGAGCTAATCATCAACTCATCTTGGCATCCAAAATGTTGTTAATGTTAGTTAGAAGCCAACTTGATGTTGTCAATCTCCATCAACTCCTATTGGCAAGATATTGTCAATGCTGGTTAATAACTGTTAGGACCCTATCCTAACACAACCATTGTTATGTACATGTCTAGTGTTGGTATAGTGCATCTTGGGCGCCTAGTTTGTATGGGTCCATTATGATGTAACCTTTACTTTTATTATAAGTATGAATTAGTAGCTCAAGTCCCCTCTTTCATATTGTCTGACCCATGAGCATTAGGGTTAAGGGTAAATAATAGTATATATAAAGACATGGATTTGGAGTAGAATGTATCTCATATTTTTCTCAAATTGTATCGAAACTTTGCAATATCTGCTCCACTTGATTGATATAAGTTTGTTGTATTTCCAATCAGTTATTTTCTTAAGCACTTTTGTTATTTCATTTTCATGGTCATTTAGTTTATAAGCATTTCCATTAATTCTTGCATTGCTATTACAGTTACACTTATTTTTATCTTAAGGTTTCTAACAAGTGGTATCAAAGCTCTTTCCAGGGCCGTGTTCCGCAGCAACAACAACAATTCTTGTCCTTCAGTCCATTTTCTGTTTTGTGATTTTTTTCATTCTGCTCATTTTCCAATACAATATCTTTCCATCTGTTTTTAGTGGATTAGATTAGAAACCCTGTGCCAAGGGTTTTAAAATTTAACAAAGGAGCTATTAGTTTTAGCTAAGATCGATCATCTATAAAGCGTCTAGTGAAGTGGGGAGTGCTCAAACTCCAATACCCAGGCCTTACACAGCACGCATATACGGCCGTGAGCTCCCACATACCCTTGTGTACATAGGTAGACCCCCTCGAAATAGGAGAAGCCTTCACTTATAGGAAGATATTGGCCGTTTGAGTTCTGTGGTGTATTGGTAAGTAGTTCGTACCAATAAGTTACTCTCACAGTACCCTCGGAAATGGATAGTGCGACTATGGTTATGGTGGAACCCTCGGTAGTTAGAGCTCTGAAATATTGGGTCAGCCACTAGTCGCGAACAAGATCGTGTATCAAAGAGCCCAAGAAATCATACACACCTTAACTTAAGTTATCCCTATTGAAACCTTGTTTTAAGTCCCTTAACAATCAAAATCAAAACCATAGTTGAGCATATTGTAGAAGAGACTACTCCAATCATAATCTAACAATGCAGAGAATGTCTAGTGTGATAGTACAGAGAATATACAGTTTGACAGTATAGAGACTATACAGTTTGACAATCAAAGCAGTCCATTGCCAGCCATCAGAGCAGTTAGTTGTCAGTTGTTATTCTGACAATGCAAAGAATTACCAGTCTGACAGTTAGAGCAGTCAGTTGTCAGTAGTCTGCAGAGATATTATCAATTCAGTAGTTAGAAAAAAAATGTCATTTTGTGGTATGGTCCATTCCAATCCTCTCTTCAAGCCGATAGTTTTGACATATAACTCCGATAAACTTTTTTGGAGACCCTAAAGTGACTCAAAATGGTTGGTGGTACTAGAGCTAACCAAGAGCTGGAGCAATTAGGCGACTGGGTGAAACAAATTGAAAACCATTATTCACAAATCTTTCAAGCATTATCCAAACTAGATAAATTGGATAATGTCAGTTGTTATTCTGACAATGCAAAGAATTACCAGTCTGACAGTTAGAGCAGTCAGTTGTCAGTAGACTGCAGAGATATTATCAATTCAGTAGTTAGAAAAAAAATGTCATTTTGTGGTATAGTCCATTCCAATCCTCTCTTCGAGCCGATTGTTTTGACATATAACTCCGATAAACTTTTTGGAGACCCTAAAGTGACTAAAAATGGTTGGTGGTACTAGAGCTAACCAAGAGCTAGAGCAATTAGGCGACCGGGTGAAACAAATTGAAAAGCATTATTCACAAATCTTTCAAGCATTATCCAAACTAGATAAATTGGATAAAATTGACAACCTCGAGAGTTGTTTAACAGGCCTAAATGCAAAATACAACGTTGTGGCAAGATAATCACCAATGAGTCACGATGGTAGTTTGAAGGGCAAAGCGTGAAATACCTTGCCTCTAAATACAATTCAAAGAATGCCTAAGCTAGACTTTCCAAAAATTGATGGAGAGGACCAACCAATTCGTTGTATTAGGCCAACAATATTTTTCTCTTCATGCCACTCCCTATAATCAAAGGCTCGCAATTGCATCTTTCAACCTAGAACAAGAAGCAGTTCAATGGTACCAATTATTAGAGAATATGCATCCACGACTCACTTGGGCGGAATTTGAGACAGAATTATTCACCCATTTTGGACACAGTGAGTATGAAGATTTCATTGGAGCCCTCACCAGGTTAAGACTGATATTTGTCTATGATTACCAAACACACTTTGAAAAGTTGGCAAATCGCGCTAGGGGACTGAGTGTCGAGTTTTTCCAAAGTTGTTTCACTAGTGGATTAAAGGAAGATATTCGTTCGAAAGTAAAAATGTTCAAGTCGGATAGCAAGATGGCAGTTGTAGGATTGGCTAGGCATGTTGAAGATAAATTTGCAATAAAAAAGGCGTACTTTTAAACCTCCATAAGATCGAATCCCATTTCCATCCTGGACATCATCAAACTCAAAAAACAAACCACCCAAGATCAAACGTCTCACCCGAGAAGAAATGGAGGCATGTAGAGCATAGTGACTATGTTACAACTGTGATGAGAAATATTTGTCGTGTCACAAGTGTGTACCATAGAAACTATATTTACTTGATGTGCGCGAAGCTTCCACCAGGGAACTACATGACAAAAGGGAGGACCATAGAGAAGAAGATCAACCTTAAGAGTTTGAACCGACAGGGGACCAATTGCCTAAAATTTTAATACATGCATTAGTTGGGATTTCTACTCCCTAGACCATGAAAGTGCTGGGGCATTTCAAGGGCCAACGACTCATAATCCTCGTTGATTTTGGTAGTGCACGTTACATCTACTCTTGCAATTCATTTGAAGTCATGGTTACCAATGGGGGTACTCTACCATGCAAAGGAAAATGCAAGGTGATAATGGGCGACTACAACCTTAGGATAGACATGTTTGCTATTCATTTGGGGGCATGCGATATTATGTCAGGAACTCAATGGCTTTGTACCTTGAGCCCAATAGTATAGGACTTTTCTGAGCTATGGATGCAATTCAACTAACATGGGAAGCAATACACTCTTTGTGGCATGACTGTAGGTCCTACCCAACTCATTAGCTCACATCGAATAGAAAAACTTTTGAAGAAATTGTCTCAAGGGGTGGTGGCACAATTGTTTGCACCATAGGCCCCGAATACCAATGGTATAGTTCAGCCAGCTAAATTACAGGAAAGTGTAAATAAACATGCACCTATATTTGTACAACCATAAGGGTTACCACCACGACGCACCCACGATCATGCCATCAAGCTTGTCCCAAGAAGCTTACTGCCGAACATTTGTCCCTTATGGTACCCATATGTGCAAAAGACAAATTGAAAAGATGGTGCAGGAGTTATTAGTAACAGGGATCACTCAACCGAGTGTCAACCCATATTCTTCCTCAATACTTTTGGTTTGTAAGAAAGACAGATCTCGACAGTTATATGTGGATTTCCAAGAACTCAACAAAATTACCATCAAGCACAAATTTCCCATTCCTGCTATTGATGAGTTACTGGATGAACTCCATGGTGCTCGCTTCTTCTCAAAGTTGGATCTTCGTTCAGGTTATTATCAGATCAGATTGCGGAAAGAAGATATTCTTAAGACAACACTCATGAAGGCCATTATGAATTCCTCGTCATGCCATTCAATCTTACCAACATGCCATCCACCTTTCAAAGTCTCATGAATGCAATCTTTCGACCATTTTTGCATAAATTTATTTTGGTCTTTTTCAAGGATGTTCTTATTTAAAGTCGTACATGGGTCAATCATTTGCAACATTTAGATCAGACATTGTAACTCCTGGGTGATAATCAACTATGTGCCAAATGATCCAAATGTTCTTTTGGGATGCAAGAAGTGGAATACCTAGGCCATATAATTTTAGGGAAGGGGTCAAGGTGGATCCTTAAAAGATTATTGCCATACAAGAATGGCCCAAAACACACACTCCCAAAAGTCTTTGGCATTTCCTAGGCCTCACTGACTATTATTGAAAAATTGTCCGTATTATGGAAAGATTGCATTCCCTTTGATGGCTATGTTGCAAAAGAGCTCATTTCAATGGTCACAACCTGCCAAACATGCCTTTTTATGACTCAAACAAGCTATGCTCTCTACTCCTATGTCGACTATGCCTAATTTCTCCAAACCATTGGTGGTTGGAAGTGATGCCTCCGAAGTGGAATTGGTGCAATGCTTATGCAATAAGGGTGGCCATTGGCCTTCACTAGTAAGGCACTATTAAGCAAAAACCTGGGAAAATCAACTTATGAGAAGGAGATAATTGTGATCTTACTTGTTGTCAATTAATGGAGGCCTTATCTTATTGGGAGATATTTTTCCATCAAAAAAAACCACCACAGCCTTAAGTACATTCTTGAATAGCGTGTATCTATGCTCAAACAACAAAAATGGGTTACCAGACTATTGGGATATGACTATGAAACCAATTATAATAAAGGCAAGGAAAATGTAGTTATTGATGCACTATCCCGCCAATATGATGATCAAGGTATGCTATGTGCCATCTCTTTTCCACTTCCTCAACGGATTCACCAGCTTCAAGGAGAAGTGATCCAAGATTCCACCTTGCAATCATTAATTCAGTAACTTCAAACTGATCTTGACTCTCGCCAAGATATACATGGAATGGACAACATTTACGATACCAAGGTCACCTTGTTATCCCTGAAAATTAGCCACTTTGCTAGTCTATACTACAAGAAATGCTTGCTTCTTCGACTACAGGACATTCAGGCTTCTTAAAGACATGAACAAGCTAAATGCACATTTTTTTGGGCAGGGATGAAAAAGGATATCAGCACCTTTATTGCAGAATGTGACACTTATCAACATGTTAAGGGAGAAACTATACGCACACCAGGCACACTCCAGCCTCTTCCTATTCCAAAGACCGTTTGGACAAATATTTCCATGAATTTTATTGAAGGGCTCCCAAAGTCTAGAGGCAAAAGAGTCATTCTCATGGTGGTGGATCATCTCTCTAATTATGCTCATCTTTGTCCTCTAACCCACCCTTACAAGGCCTCAACTGTTCCCCAAATATTCCTTGATTCCATTTTTCGCTTTCATGACATGTCGCAATCCATATCCGATTGTGACCCCACTTTCACTAGTCATTTCTAGCAGGAACTATTCAAGTTGCACAACATACAACTCAAGATGAGCTCGGCATACCATCCCCAAACCAACGGGCAAACTTGAATTGTCAACAAGTTCTTGAAAACTTATCTTCATTGCTTTGAATCTGAGCAACCGACTCATTGGGTCAAATGGCTTCTTTTGGTTGAGTGGTGGTATAATACTTCCTATAACTCCACCAAGATGACACATGAAGCAGTTTATGGACACCCTCCACTATCACTTTTGTCATACATTTTGGGTAATTCCAAGGTTAAAGCAGTGATTCCACTCTCATGGAGCATCCACATCTCAAAGATACTGCTTGAACCTTGGAATTACCCAAAATGTATGACAAAAGTGACAGTGGAGGGTGTCCATAAACTGCTTCCACAAAACTGTATGCGACAATAAGCAGATCAACACCGTTCTAACTGCAGTTTTAACATTGGGGACATATTTTTGCTACGCTTGCAGCTTTACAAGCAATCATCACTAGAGCTCCATGGCAATTAAAAGATAGCACCAAAATTGTTAGCATATAATAAGATTGCACTTATTACATTAATGAATAGGGGCAAAATAGCGCATAGCGCTCTCCAAGTCAGTTTGGTTGGTTATGAAACCAACCATACGGTTCACCAACCGAACCTCTCTATGTATTTAATCACATGCACATCAATTGAATTGTTTACTTCGCATTGCACTTCATTTCAAACTTGATCATGGTACCAGAGCAGGACCCTCATCACTGACACAGAAGCACAACACCCAACCGATGCAGAGCACGAGACCAGACCTGTCTTGCCCACCCGACGCGAAGCACGAGATCGAGACCAAACCTGTCTTGCCTACCCTACGTGAAGCACGAGACTGACACAGAACGCAGGCGGACTCAGAGAACCAAGGCAAGCAGTGGCTCGAATCCCAAGGCGAACGCAGGCGGACTCGGAGAACCAAGGCAGGCAGTGGCTCGAATCCCAAGGTGACTCTTGTTATTTTATAGGTGACAGGTGGACCAGAGACACACTGACGTAGCCATTCGACGTTGAGGTGGACCAGAGACACGCTGACATGGCCCCCGAGGACATGCTGACGTGGCCCCTCCCCGACACGTGGAGTATAGAGACTGGCTGACGTGGAGTGTAGAGGTTGGTTGGGGAGAGCTGACGTGGACATGTTGCATGCCATTCTAGGCGGAAAAAGGACACAGGGGGAGGGGTGACCGCCCGTAGGCAGTCACTATCTAAGGTGGCCCTCCCACCTTTTATCCCGTGTGAGTGCATCCACAGGATGCATGTGGGATAAATCCCACATTTTTACTCACGGCTCTCCGTTAGAGTAAATACCCAGTGGTGGGCTTTACTTCCCAGCCACTTGGGCAGCGCAGTTGGTCACCCGCGCTCAGTGCTGTGGACAAGGTCCACGGTTCAAATCTCGCGGACTCCATACTTTGAGGCCCGAAAACTCTTTTTGACGCTGGAAGAAATTTTTTGATGCCCGCCTACGGAAATTGACGCCCGACAGGCTATTTGACGCCCGCCTGCAGAAATTGACGCCCGACAGGCTATTTGACGCCCGAAAAGGTTATTTTGACGTCCTCAAAGAGTTTTTGATGCCCTCAAAGGGGTTTTGACGACCTAAAAGGGGTTTTTTTGACTCCCTCAACGCATTTTTTGATGCTCTCAAAGGGGTTTTGAAGCCCTCAAAGGGGTTTTTGATGCCCTTAAGTGTTTTTTTTATACAGAAGCATTTTTTTGTGCAGACCGAAGAAGTTTTTCTTCCTTGTTTATTTTGCAAACAGAAGGGGGAGAACACAGTATTCTCTCTTTTTGCAAAATTCTAAGACCTAGGGGGAAAATATAAGGAACCACCTTCAAAATGGCTACTATTCATAAATATCTCTCGGACTCCCAGTTGTTGAAAGGTTCTAACTTTGTTCCATGGAAGACAAAGATGAGAGCCATTCTTCAGGTGGAAGATTTGTGGGATGTAGTAACCGGCATTTCACAATGCCCTCAAACAACAGGAACAGATCAAGAAGCTTGGGATAAGAAGGACAAAAGAGGTCTCATGTTTCTCCTACTTGCTACGACAGATGAGGTTCAACCTCATATCTGTGATGCCAAAACCAGTAAGGTAGCTTGGGATTCTTTGATTACTATTTATGAAGGAAAGAATCAGTCCACCATTCTACATCTTCAAACTCAATTGCACACCCTCAGTATGAATTCTGGAGAGACAGTTGATCTATTCTTGTGTAGAGTGGCAGATCTGAAAGCCAAGTTGAATGCAATGGGAAAACCAGTGGATGATGATATCTTGAACTCTGTCATCTTGCGAGCATTGCCAGACTCCTATAAGATGTTGGTCACTTCCCTCAATGTTTTCGGTAGACAAGTATCATTTGTGGAATTGGTAAATTTGCTCCAGACTGAGGAGGCAAATCAAGTTCAGAAAGATGAGTTGCCGAATAATGCCCTTTCCACCCAACAAAGGAGCAAGAACCCAGGCCAATTTCAAAAAGGGGGTTCTTCCTCCAAGGGAAAAGGGAAACAAAATCAAAATCAGCAGAAGGATAAATATTGCAAGATTTGCGATATGAATAACCATGACACCAACAGGTGTTGGTTCAAGAACAAGCAACAAAATGATCAATCTCATAAGAAGAAAGGGAAAGAGAAACAACAATATACAAAGAAACATAAGCAACCTAAGGGACATGTTGCTTATGCTAATTCCAACTCAGACTCAGATCACTCTGGTCCCGATTCAGATTCTGACTCTGAAAGAGCACACAAGGTGCTCATGACTCATACTTCATCTTCTCAGATAGATGTTGTATGGTATATTGATTCAGGTGCTAGTAAGCATATGACTGGAGACAAATCTTGGTTTGAAACATTTGAGGAGAAAGAGGGGAAGCCAGTTACCATTGCTGATGATCAAGTCTATCAAGTAAAGGGTGAAGGTAATGTTTCTGTCACTCTTCCAGATGGAAGATGTCAGATTGAGAAGGTTCTCTATGTCCCCGGACTAGCCAATAATTTGTTGTCTGTTCCTCAGATGTTGGACAGGAAAATGGATGTTGTGTTCCGAGTTGTAAAAGGCAAGAAAAAATGTTTTATAACCCACAGTGGTAAACATATTGCAACAGGTTCCTACAAGCATGGCTTGTTCATTCTAGATGCTCTTTCAACACCTCATGTTGCTCTGGCTGCAACTACAAAGGTGGCCACTTCTCTCTGGCATAGAAGATATGGGCATCTCAGTTCAGGATATTTGCTCGAATTGAGCAAATATGAAATGGTGAGAGGCCTTCCTTCTCTCTCCTCCATCCTACCAGTTTGCTCGGATTGCTTAGCAGGGAAGCAACACCGGGTACCTTTTGAATCCAGTTCTTCTAGAGCTAAGGAACTTTTGGAGTTGGTGCACACCGATCTGTGCGGTCCTATGCCAACCAGTTATGGTGGAAAGAAGTACTTTCAATTGTTCGTTGATGATCACTCCAAAAAAATGTGGGTCTTCTTCCTCCAATTGAAATCAGAGGCATTTTCATACTTTCGACAATTCAAGAAACTTGTTGAAAAAGAGTCTGGCTGCCTCATCAAATCCCTCCGCTCAGATCGAGGGGGGAATATACTTCCAAGGAATTTTCAGCATATCTGAAAGAACATGGGATAAAGCAACAACTAACAACAACTTATACACCACAACAAAATGGTGTTGCTGAGAGAAGAAATCGCTCCATTATGGAAATGGTCCGATGTATGATAAAAGGAGCACATCTTGAAGATCAGTTTTGGGCAGAAGCAGTAAATACAACTTCATACCTCTTAAATAGAGCACCCACAAGAGCTCTACAAGGCAAAACCCCACAAGAAGCATGGAGTGGAAAGAAACCCTCCATTTCTCATCTACGAGTATTTGGCTGTAAAGCCTTCATGCATATTCCAAAATAGAAACGGAAGAAGTTAGATGAGAAAACCTTGAAATGTATCTTTCTTGGTTACGATGAGCATTCAAAAGGATATCGCTTGATTGATCCTATAACCAAGAAAACACATATAAGTAGAGATGTCGTATTTGATGAAGCTTTCACATCAAATAATACCTCTTCAACAGTATATCATGAAGATGATGAGCCTAAGCAAGAGGTTTCACCCCCTCAGAAAAATATTCCCAAATGGTATACCAGCACTTTGAGAGATTCTAAATTGACCTCATTCCCAGATATGACTCTAAATCGACCATGTACGCGCAGTATCACTCAACAGAAGAGGGCAGAAGCACCATCTTCAGAAGTTGATGAACTTTGTCACCAATTTGATGAACTATCCGTAGATGCAACAGAAGATAGAGAAATGGATATAGAGAATGAAAGGGTTTATCTGACAGCGTTGGATGAAAATGAACCCACAACTGCTCAAGAAGCTCTCAGTAAGCCTCAATGGAAGACTGCTATGGAGGCAGAGCATACATCTCTCATGCAAAATCACACTTGGAAACTAGTAAATCTGCCTTCAAGAAAGAAACCCATTGGTTGTAAGTGGGTATTCAAAGTAAAGTATAAGGCAGATGGTACAATTGATAAGCACAAAGCCCGCCTGGTTGCAAAGGGCTATGCTCAGAAAGAAGGCATAGATTATGAAGAGACATTCGCTCCTACTACAAAAATGACTACCATCCGAATATTGTGTGCTATGGCAGCTCAGTTTGGGTGGAAGTTACATCAGATGGATGTAAAAAGTGCCTTTCTGAATGGTGATCTACAAGAAGAAGTATACATGACTCAACCTGAAGGATTTGTTGTGACAGGGCAAGAACAAAAAGTTTGCAGGTTAATCAAATCCTTGTATGGACTAAAACAAGCTCCCCGAGCTTGGTACATCAAAATTGATAGTCACCTATTACAACATGGATTCCAACGAAGTCCGTCAGATGCGAATCTCTATATAAAGAACAATGGTTCTGACATAGTGATTCTGGTGCTATATGTAGATGATTTGATCATAACAGGTAGTTCAGAAAGTATGGTTGATATAGTGAAAAGTGATCTCAAATCATCTTTTGAAATGACAGATCTGGGACTTCTCCACTACTGTCTTGGTTTAGAAGTAACTCAAAAAAAGCATCACATCAGAGTTACACAGAAGAAATATGCCAAGACTTTGATTGAGAAATATCGCATGGATGACTGTAAGTCCAAGGCCACTCCCATGGAAGCAGGACTTAAGTTGTCAAGATATGATCAATCTCCATAGGTAGATGGCACTCTCTATCATCAACTGATCGGGAGTCTATTATACCTAACCAATACCAGGCCTGATCTCAGTTTTGTTGTGGGTTATCTTTCACGGTTCATGCAGGAACCCAAAGTAAGTCATTGGAAAGCAGCAAAAAGAGTTCTACATTACGTCCGTGGTACATCAGATTATGGCTTGGAGTACAAAAAGAATAACAAGTTCTATTTACAAGGATACACGGACTCAGACTATGCTGGATCTATTGATGATAGGAAATCAACGTCTGGATACATCTTTCATCTTGGATCTGGTCCTGTCTCTTGGCACAACAAGAAGCAGCAAGTGGTTGCTATTTCTTCTACAGAGGCAGAATATCGCGCAGCTAGTGGAGCAGTCTACGAGATAATGTGGCTACGTCGCATCCTTACAAATATGGGTCTTCCAGAGAATCTTCCACTGCATTTGTTTTGCGACAATCAAGGAGTTTTGAACCTTGTCAAGAATCCAATTTTTCATGATCGTACCAAACATATTGACACCCATTGTCATTTCATTCGAGATGAAGTTCCAAAGAACAATATACAACTCCAATTCATTCCCACTGATGCGCAAGTTGCGGATATCTTCACCAAGGCACTTGCACGGGTCAAATTTGAAATGTTTCGCAATACTCTTGGTATTTGCCAATAATGTAATAAGGGGGGATGTTAGCATATAATAAGATTGCACTTATTACATTAATGAATAGGGGCAAAATAGCGCATAGCGCTCTCCAAGTCAGTTTGGTTGGTTATGAAACCAACCATACGGTTCACCAACCGAACCTCTCTATGTATTTAATCACATGCACATCAATTGAATTGTTTACTTTGCATTGCACTTCATTTCAAACTTGATCAAAAATCCTATGCACCATATAATGCGCTCCAACAGATTGGCTCCACGGCCTACAAGCTAAAATTGCCACCTTCTTCAATGATACATCCAATTTTCCATGTCTCATCTTTAGAAAAGGTCCTTGGCAACTGTATACAGATCCCATCCACACTACCCTAGTTGGATGAGAAAGGCTTCGTCATCTTAGAATCTGTCAGGATTCTAGACCAGCGTACACGCACACTTTGCAACCACACTCTCACCAATGTTCTAGTACGTTGGCGTGGACTGCAGCCAAAAAATGCCACGTGGGAGCCGCTCCATTAACTACAACGGCAGTGGGGAAGGGCATGCCAGGACCCTATCCTAAAACAACCATTGTTATGTACTTGTTTAGTGTTGGTGTATATTTGCACCTTGGGTGCCTAGTGTGTATGGTCCCATTATGATGTAACCTTTACTTTTATTATAAATAGGAATTAGTAGCTCGGGCCCCCTCTATCATGTTGTCCGACCCTTCATCAGTAGGGTTAGGGAAAATAAGAGTACATATAAGGGCATGGATTTGGAGTAGAATGTATCTCATATTTTTCTCAAATTGTATTGGCTCTACTTCCAAGGAAGTTGCCCCCCCCAAAGAGGCCTGCGATATCTGTTTCACTTGATTAATATAAGTTTGTTGTATTTCGACTCAGCTAGTTTTTAAGCATTTATGTTATTTCATTTTCATGGTCATTTAGTTTGTAAGCATTTCCATTAATTCTTGCATTGCTATTGCAGTTATGCTTATTTTTATCTGAAGATTCCTAACAACGCCTATTGTCATCCATGAGGTTGTCAATCTTTGTCAGCTTAAGTTGTTTGAGCCTTCTCGTTTGGAAGAAAAAGGTTTTAGTCATCCATCCTCAGCACACAGTTTTAGATTTGTAACTGCCTTTGTGTATGGTTCTAATGACCCATCCTCAAGACACAGTTCCAGATTTCCAACACAAACCGGCCAAAGCAAATCCTTTTGTTTAAGGAACAGTCTCCACATTTAGAGCAAAAACTGGAAACAATTTCTTTCTGTCCAAGAACAAAATGATAAGATTACAAGTCAAATACATATTGCTATGGTTGAATTTTAAAATGCTTTAATGCTTTGCAGCATACTTTCTATCCAAAAAAAATCATCCTTCTCTGGAAGACATTGCATGGCTTCTTTAAATTTTTCAACTTAGGGTTTGAATCTTGTCAGGATACATGCACAATTGCTAAACTGCTAACATACCACTATGTGATCATGATATGGGTGAGACCAATTCCAATATATATATATATATATATAACCCATTATCTAAGACTACATACACAGTTTTGGCTGTAGAGAGTGTGCATTTCTGCCTTTACCTGTCTGTGTTTATATATCTAAATTTGTCTTGTTAATGCATGTTATTTATGGTTATGTTGATGTTTATGAAGCATAGTATGCTGAAGAGCAACAGTAGAAATGGCACTTTGGCAAAACCAACTCACGCAATAACTTGCAAAGAGTTAAACCTGTTCCTCTTGTCAAATTCAGAAGCACTAGCCTTCGGCTGAAGTGTTGTGACTATGATTGGTATGAAGTAAATATCCATCTACATGCTTGGTCTGATTTGTCCACTAGTACTCTTGCAAATTAACTTTGTGTGTCCATAACTAGGAAAAATCTATCAATGAAGAGTTAATAGAACTTAAATTTTCCGTAGCAAATGAATAGAGAAAGAATTACCTCTGACTTGGGCGTCTTTGCAGAGAGCTAAAGCAAGAGTGGTCTTACCGCTACCACCCATGCCCTTAATCCCAACTATGTCAACATCAACCTGGAACAGAATTTGTTTGACATTATTGATGAGATTACCGAGACCCACTACAAAATGGGGCAAATCCGGGACTTGGGCACTGCAGCCAGCAGAATCCTGGCGATTTGTATCATCCTCAAATAAGACTTGATCTGTGCTCATCTGTTGAAGCATAAGAGAATTATATTCGGGATCGCGGGTCATTCTACCATTTACGCTTTCCATTATATGGCGACCCATTTCTTCGAGGCGCTCAAATCTTTGGCTACAGCCTTTGAAATCAGCGTCCAGTTTATGCACGTCCAGCGTGATGTTGGCCATGCCTTGAGTGAGCATGAATTCGTTCACATTCTTCTCCAGCTTGAGAATCTTCTTTCCGTACCTGTACTTTCTGTAGAGATTAAAGCTTCCCAAATTCTCCATCTTCTTGACAAGGTGAAGGCCATCTTGAAGCTGGGATTGGTATTCTCGAAAGTGTTTGTCTCCATGTGGCGAGGGATCTGTGCTAACCTTGGAGATTTCATCGATGGTGGGCTTCAGGCGGTCGATTTTTTCCTTGAGGTCCTTAGAGGTAGACTTGCTGTAGATGAGGATGTTCAAGATGGTTCTCGTCACTACGCTCAGTTCGTTCAGTCCCGCTCCAACGAAAATGGGATCCATAACCTTTTCCCAGCCTTCACTGAAAGCTCATCTTCAGATTGGTGTACTGAACCGAGAAGGAAACGACTAAGGAAGGTGGAGCAAAGGTAACGCAACTTGAACCAATAATGCGGGTGCAAAGCTGTGGAAGATGGAGAGGCTATTGTGCGCGAGGTGCGAGACGATGCATCTTTTTGACTTTTTGTTTTCTTTCTTTTGTCCAACACCATAAGCAATGGTGAATGTCTCTGTCAATGGGACACAAGTCTTGCACACATCGGAAGATGTAAGAAAAACATTATTTTCAAATAATAAGTATATTCGGTGTTTCTTCCATGAGTATTATAAAGGGTAGCGTGTAAAGAAACTGAACTCTCATCTACTTCACAACACCACTTTACAATGGTCGAGAGGTGGTTAGTTGTAAACTAAGTGAACTTCCATCGTCTAGCGTTTTTTTTAATTATATAAGGGCAAGTTAAAATTATTATTTTTAGTAATTGGTTGGTTATAGTTATTATTTTTAGTAATTGGTTGGTGATTTTGTTGATTTGGTATGAGAGGATTATGAGCAGACCACTATCTTTGACTATCTTTGCAAAGGGTTGTTTTCCTTAAAATTTAAACCTAAGTCTTTTCTTAATAAATACCTAACCACACTAACATTTACCAATCTTTGAAAATAACTTTCGTCTACTTCACAATACCCTTTACAAAGCCCCAATGCTAGTTAGTTACTTCACGGTAAGTATAATTCTACCATTTAGTTGTTTTTTTTGCTATTACCCAGGGAAATATTCCGTGGAACATATTCTTGTGATGTGGAACATAAAGTTGGTTTTCCAGACAGTTTGTCAATTTTGCTTTAAAATTTTAATTAAATTAAATTGAAATAATTTATATTGTTTATTATTATTTTAAATTAATTATATGTATTGTATTAAATACCGTTTTTATTATATTGTAGGTTTTTTAAATATGTAGAGGAATCAAGTTTGGGTTAGAGAAAATCAGCGATTAAATTACGATAGTCAACTGACAAACACTCAGTCATTACTATGTAACCTATTCCTAATGTACATATGCACATTGTGGTTTGAACTTTAGACCTCTCAAAAGAGAAGCCAAAGCCCTAACCGTTGTTCTTGTCAAACTCTATTATATTCTAGTTATAGTATTATAATAACTTGGTTATTATGTATGTTTTGGTAAAATTGAAATTGGGATTCCTTCTTTAAATGTCCAAAAATTTAACTGCTTAAGTTAATGTCATTTGATTGCATATTGTTAAAAATTAACTTGCTTTGTAAATTTGTTTGCAATTATTATAATTAACTTATTTAGTAATTAAGACCTCATTAATTAACTTATTTAGTAATTGAGACCTCAACATCAAGTCTTATAAGGGATACCGTGGTGGTATGTCTTTGGATTTTTATTTAGGAGACCTAAGTTCAAACCTCGGTATGAGGGGACTAGAATGTCTTATACAAACCCATGTTTTTAACATAATTTTTTTGCCAATGGGTTTTTGGTTCAAGGATTGGAACAAATAATTGATGTAGCCCACACCAAAGTTTAAATCTTGGCAGCACCAAATAGCTCAATGTGACTAAATCGATGTTAAAGGGAAGGGCAACCCTTTCAAAACCTCAACATCAAATGGTATTAGATCAATCAACTAAATTCTTTGACTCTTGAGAAGGAGACATAGGTTCTAATTTTTCTAAACCATACATGCATAATTTCCAAGCTATTGTAATACCACTATATGGTCATGATGTAATATGGATGGAGGCCTATTTCAATTCCATATAACCAATTTAAAAAAAGACCATAATAAAATTAAGAACAAATTAATTATTAGACATAGGTTGAGCATGGTTAAACATGTAATTGTATATAGCAAAAAGCATTGATTTTCATAAATAAGTACAAAACGGATGTTGTCTTTTTAATACATACCTTTGATATACAAATGGGATCGATAAATATAAATATAAATAATTATAGATGAGTGTTTCATTAGGTAAAGAGGCTTGAGTAGCAAATAGATAATATGAAATTGGGTGACATTGGTTCAACAAAAAAGAAATAAATTCTAAACATAACCAAGTACAAAAAGAAGCCTTACTCATGGTGGCATGATGTTCATGGACTCAATTAGACGAGACTATTACAAAACTATAAAAATGCATTATGTATAATAAAACTCACCTCATAAAATATTATGGTAACTTGGTTATTACCTTTAGGTCCCTTACATTTTTTAAAACTTGTAAAACTATGAAATTGTCCACTACCTTCTAGAAATTAGTTTTGTAGAATTAGGTCCTAAGAATTGGCTCGATAAGAGTGAAGTGCTCGCCAAGGCAGATATGATTGGCTCAGGAGGAGCAAAACACTCATTAAGACAAGAGTTAATCACTCATCAATAGGTAAAGAGAAGAAAGTTTGCACGACTCTTGAAGAAGATCTTTGGAAAGTGACTTTTTGGCATGAATTAGTGGCACTAACTATTTGAAAGTCTTCTAAGCCATTTGTGGGTGTATATAGAGGCATGTAAGATTTGGAGGTGCATCATTTTGCCCAAGATGCCCCCAAATCTTTACTTTTACTATAAGTATAAATTTATCACCCAAGGTAACTCAAGGATGAACTATTTTTATAAATAGGATCCATGGGCTCCATTGTAAACCTCTTTTGGGCTTGAGAGAATCAAAGCTACACTTTGGAGTCCCACATTGTAATTACTCTTGATTCTTTTGGAATAATAAGATTGTGCAAGATATTTTGCTTTCCATTAGTAGCATTGTCATCCTAGATTATGGAATGTGCGATGACTGTGGTTATGCATTTTTATCGTCTTGTCATTCCTTGTTAATTTCATTTCATGCATGTGAGATGCATTAATGTTGATTGATCACAAAATTTCCTTGCTATGGTTATGGCCATATTTTACTTTTAATCTCTTGCACTCTAAGCTTCTAAAATTGGCTTTCACACATTTTAATTTTTGTATTTACTTTTTATATTTAGCTTAGATTAGATTAAATTTAGTGAGGATAGAGGGGAGTCAACCTAAATTTGGAGTTTGAAAGAGGCACATTCCCCTTTCTTCCATTTTGTTGAAACTAAATTGTGAGCACATCAACAGTTAGACTTTTTTACAACTGAACATGTTTTTGGCACACTAAGTGGGAGGAAGGGTTTGATTTCCATTATCAAATTAAGTCTAGTTTCTTTTTGAAATCTAATTGTACATATCTTTCATTTTTTATATTCATTTTGTAATTGCCTTATGAATGACAACTCTATTTCAAACCACATCAAATTTATGAAATTCTTCATGAAGTGGAAGCAAAACTGCTCAAAATAATTGGTGTTGTTTAGTTTTGGATTCAAAATTGTATTTTTATTCGACAAAAAGAGATTTTCCAATATTTGAAGAATTTATGCAAAGCCTTCATATAAAAAACGATTTTTCCTAATTTAGAAGTGATTTGCCATGTTTTAAGTGAATTGCCTAAAAATTAAAAAAAAATCAAAGTTCGAATTGAGGAGCAATTCACTTAATATCACCCAAGAAGAAAAAAATTTCCAAGTCCTATCATTAGAATGATTCAACTAGAAGGCCCAAAGCAATTTACTCGAACCATTTTTTTAATTTTCTCAAGTCATATTTTGAAAGTAATTCATTCCACCTGATGGAGTAACTCATTCCTCTGCAAAGGATTCTATCCATTAAGTTTATCTCATACCAATAAAGGAATGTAAAGGGGGAAGAGAAAGAACAAGCCTAAAATTGACCCAATGCTTAATCCTACTTCATCAAAAG
Organism: Wollemia nobilis; assembly: GCA_028583015.1. Taxonomy (NCBI): domain Eukaryota; kingdom Viridiplantae; phylum Streptophyta; class Pinopsida; order Araucariales; family Araucariaceae; genus Wollemia; species Wollemia nobilis. Next base: position 3,991,216 of record JAQPPZ010000030.1, read on the forward strand.
GAAAAAGTCCAATGGCTAAATAAACTAGTCAAATCCAGAACCATGTGTCTAAAGAATTGAACTTCCTTAGCCTCCCATCAATTTTTGACTATTCACTTATCATTTCAAATTATCCAAATTAAGTCTTTTAATCTATTGGGCCAACTGGTACTCGTACCAATGCCCTCGCAATCACAAACTTCATCCCAATTCCTAAATTAGATAGGGTCTTTAGTTGATGTAACTAATTCTATAAATAATCAAATTCCAATACCTTCCAATATTCATGTTAGAGTAAGTCAACCATTAATTTTGCAATATCTAAAACTGTTAAAATTGTATTCTAATTCATGGCCAAGAGTTGACATTGTGTGATGTATAGGATAGGCCTAAGGGCATTTCATTGTGCAATGTATTTAATTTTTTATAATATTTTATTATGTAAACCCAATCGACCATGGTTAAATTTGTTATGAGTAAACCTTATTTAATCTTTGTAATTTAGCTAAAGCCCACTTGTTATGTTAGCTTAGGTTAAACTTTATGATGTAATTAAGGGTTTTGGTATTGCTATAAATACCCTCCTTCATGGTCCTCATTGCTATATATATAATTTACGTATAATGATTATTTATAGTGTCTAATGACATCCATTATATTTGTCTTTTTCTTTCGTCCTTTACATTTAATGTATAAAATTTAAGTAAATATATTGCTTCTATTTATTTTTGAAAAATATTATAAATTTTAACAAAAATAACCCTATGAGAAGTATTATCCCAATTAAAAGCTACCCAAAATTTAATCAATAAACTAACACCTTTAATGTGATCACTCCACATTTCAAACAATTCACATTATCCAATACCAAAATTCACAACACTTAAAACAAATTTATATCATAATCTCAAGTCAAAACATGACTTAAATTTTACAAGTGCTCAAATAAAGAGAAAACAATTTCAAGAAATCCCCAAACCAAACACTACCTTTAGCTAACTAACCACAATAAAGTCTATAGCATCACATGCCTCCTAATCAAGTCCCTTAACGAGGCTTGCAAAATCCTTCCCTGTCCAAAATTTGCAAGCCCCACAACCGGTGAAAAAAAATAAAAGATTTTGTTAAATGTTTAACCATTTCTCCAAATTTTCGTTTATTACATGAAGTGGGAAAAGGACTCATATTTTTCATGCACATGAAGTGCCATTTAAAAGGATAAAAAAATTACAGAGAGGGAGGTTTTTGTTATATTTAGGAATATAATTCCAGCAAATGAAAAAAAATTATAGGGAGGGAGGTCTTTGTTAAGGAATAAGTTCAAAATATAACCTTAATTAATCGAGAAGGATGTCAAAATATAACGTTAATTATACAACCAATTATATTTTGCATTATGAAAAAATGTTGGTTCACGTACGTAATGGTCTAAAAACATAAACCGTTGCTATTTTGTTTCGTAGAATATATTTGTATGCATATGCTTTACTTGGATGGTTTTAAAATATTAAAATTATTATTAAATTTTAATATAGGTTTGTTTAAATTAATAATATTTTATATTTTTTTGTTATGGTATTATTTTTGGGTAAGATTTAAATAGGTAAAGGTATTTATTTCATTAAAATTGAATAATTTTTTTGTTTGGTTAGTGTGAGAAATTCTTACGACCAATGCACTTGGATACCGTGGTGGTATGTCATTGGATTTTCATTTAGGATATCTAAGTTCAAACCTCGGTATGAGGGGACTAGAATCTCTTATAAAAACTCATATTTTTAACGTAATTTGTTTGCCAATGGGTCCTAGGTTCAAGGATTGGAACAAATAATTGATGTAGCCCACACCAAGGTTTAAATCTTGGCGACACCAAATAGCTCAATATGACTAAATCGATGTAAAAGGGAAGGGCAACCATTTCAAAACCTCAACGTCAAATGGTATTAGATCAATCAACTAAATTCTTTTACTCTTGAGGAGGAGACATAGGTTCTAATTTTTCTATACAATACATGCATAATTTTCAAGCTATTGTAATACCACTATATGGTCATGATGTAATATAGATGGAGGCCTATTTTAATTCCATATAACCAATTTAAAAAATATCATATTAAAATTAAGAACAAAATAATTAGGCATAGGTTGAGCATGATTGAACATGTAATTGTATATGGCAAAAAACATTGATTATCATAAATAAGTACAAAACAGATGTCTTTTTAATACATACCTTTGATATACATATGTGATTGATAATTTTAAATAACAATAATTATAGATGAGTGTTTCGCTAGGTAAAGTGGTTTGAGTAACAAATAGATAATATAAAATTGGGTCACATTGGTTCAACAAAAAAGGAATAAGTTCTAAACATAACCAAGTACAAAAAGAAGCCTTACTCATAGTGGCATGATGATGTTCATGGACTCAATTAGATGGGGCTATTACAAAACTATAAAAATGCATTATGTATAATAAAACTCACCTCATAAAATATTGTATTAACTTGGTTGTTACCTTCAAGTCCCTTACATTTTGAAAACTTGTAAAACTATGAAATTGTCCACTACCTCCTAGAAACTAGTTTTGTAGAATTAGGTCCTAATAATAGGTTCGATAAGAGTGAAGTGTTCGAAAAGGCAAATATGATTGGCTCAGCAAGAGCAAAACACTCATTAAGGCAGGAGTAATTCACTTCACTCTAGGAGTGAATTACTCATCAATAGACAAAGAGAAGCAAGTTTACACGAATCTTGAGGAAGATATTTAGAAAGTGACTTTCTGGCATGCATCAGTGGCACTAACTATTTGAAAGTCTTCTAAGCCATTTGTGGGTGCATATAGAGGCATGTGATATTTGGAGGTGCATCATTTTGCTCAAGATGCCTCCAAATCTTTATTTTTACTATAAGTAGAAATTTATCACCCAAAGTAACTCAAGGATGAACTATTTCTATAAATAGGATCCATGGACTCCATTGTAAACATATTTTGGCCTTGAGAGAATCAAAGCTAAACTTTGGAGTCCCACATTATAATTTCTCTTGATTCTTTTGGAATAATAAGATTGTGCAAGATATTTTACTTTCCATTAGTGGCACTACCATCCTAGATTATGAAATGTGTGATGATTATGGTTATGCACTTTTGTCGTCTTGGCATTCCATGTTAATTCCATTTCATGCATGTGAGATGCATTATTGTTGTTTGATTTTCTTATGTGTTGATTGATCACAAACTCTCCTTGCTACGGTTATGGTCATATTTTACTTTCAATCTCTTGCACTCTAAGCTTCCAAAATTTACTTTCACACATTTTAATATTTGTATTTACTTTCTATATTTAGCTTAGATTATATTAGATTTAGTGAGGATAGAGGGGAGTCAACCTAAATTTAGAGATTGAAAGAGGCACATTCCCCTTTCTTTCATTTTGTTGAAACTAAATTGTGAGCACATAAAAAGTTGGACTTTTTTACAATTCAACATGTTTTTGGCACACTAAGTGGGACAAAGGTTTGATTTCCATGATTAAATTAAGTCTAGTTCTTTTTTGAAATCTAACTTCACATATCTTTCATTTTTTATATTCATTTTGTAATTTCCTTATGAATGACAACTCTATTTCAAGCCACATCAAATTTATGAAATTCTTCATGAAATTGAAGCAAAACTGCTCAAAATCATTGATGTCATTTAGTTTTGGATTCAAAATTGTATTTTTTTGACAAAAAGAGATTTACCAATATTTGAAGAACATATGAAAAGTCTTCATCTCAAAAGTGATTTTCCCTAATTTAGAAGTGATTTACCATGTTTTAAGCAAATTGCCTAAAAATAAAAATTTTACCAAAGTTCGAATTGAGGAGCAATTTGCTTAAGATCGCCCAAGAAGAAAAAAAATCAAGTCCTATCATTAGAATGATTCAACTAGAAGGCCCAAAGCAATTTACTTAGATCATTTTTTTAAATTTTCTCAAGTCACATTTTGAAAGCAATTCATTCCACCGGATGGAACTCATTCCTTTGCAAAGGATTTTATCCAATTAAATTGATCTCATACCAATAAAGGAATGTAAAGGGGGAAGAGAAAGAACATGCCTAAAATTGATCCAACGTCTAATCCTACTTCATCAAAAGGAAAAAGTCCAATAGCTAAACAAACTAGTCAAATCCAAAACCATGTGTCTGAAGAATTGAACTTCCTTAGCTTCCCATCAATTTTTGACTATTCACTTATCATTTCAAATCATCCAAATTAAATCTTTCAATCTATTGGGCCAACTGTTACTTATACCAATTCTTTATACCCAATGCCCCGGCTATCGCAAACTTCATCCCAATTCCTAAATTAGATAGGGTCTTTAGTTGATGTAACTAATTCTATAAATAATCAAATTTCAATACCTTCCAATATTCATGTCAAAGTAAGTCAACCATTAATTTCCAATATCTAAAATTATTGAAATTGTAATCTAATTCATAGCCAAGAGTTGACATTGTGCAATGTATAGAATAGGCCTAAAGGCATTTCATTGTGCAATGTATTTAGTTTTTTATAATATTTTATTATGTAAGCCCAATGGGCCATGGTTAACCTTGTTATGGTTAAATCTTATTTAATATTTGTAATTAACCTAAAGCCCACTTGTTATGTTAGCTTAGGTTAAACTTTATGATGTAATTAGGGGTTTTGGTATTGCTATAAATACCCCCTCATACTCCTCATTGCTATATATAATCTACGTGCTATATATAATCTACGGATAATGATTATTTACAATGTCTAGTGGCACCCATCATATTTGTTTCTTTATTTTATCTTTTACATTTTATGTATAAGATTTGAATAAATGTTTTGCTTCTATTCATTTCTAAAAAATATTATGAATTCAAACAAAAATAACCCTATGAGAAATATTATTCCAATTGAAAAGCTTACTTAGGTCTAACCAATAGACTAACACCTCCAATGTAGTGACTCCACATTTAAAACAATCCACACAATCCAATACCAAAATTTACAACACTTTCAAATAAATTTACACCCTAATCTCAAATCAAGGCTAGTTAGTTAAACGAGAACACAATAATTTCAATAAATCCCCCAAACCAAACACTACCTCTAGCCAACTAGCCACAATAAATTATATAGCATCACATGCCTTCTAATCATCAAATCCCTTAATTAGGCTTGCAAAATCCTCCCCTATCCAAAATTTGCAAGCCTCACTACCTGTTAGAAATAAATAAAAGATTTTGTTAAATGTTTAAATGTACAAGAGAAAAAAATTATGGATTTTATATATTTTTAGGTTATGTAGGAGAGCTGGTCACAACCACAATTTTTTAGTAGTTAACAAGCGTAAGGTCCAAACCACAAGGGTTGCTCTCACCAAACTTATTCTACTCGTTATTGTTGACCCGACGTGAAGGGAATCGGTACCGCTCGAGATCATATCATCATCGTCGGTTTAGCTTGCACTTAGAATATTCAGATCAAATTATTACCTTTGCAAACAGGCTGCTCCTAAGGTTTGAACCTGGGCGTCTTCTTGGTAAGTGTTTGACTAAACAAGCACTTACCAATCCACCTAACCCTCGAGACATTGAAACAAAAAATTTTATGAAAAAGGTCTTTGTTGTACTTTAGGGAGTATAGTCCCAATTATACCATCAATGAAGAGGGGGCCCTCTATTATACTCGAAAAATATAACCTTAATTATACCACCAATTATATCTTGCATTATGAAAAAATGTTGGCTCACTGTAATTGTCTAAAAACATAAACCATTGCTATTTTGTTTGGTAGAATATATTTGTATGCATATGCTTTGCTTAGATGATTTTAAATTCTTTATTGATAAGAATAGCTCTCAGTTTTAAGAGGGGTAATGGTTGGGAGGAGATTGCTCTATGTTGGTTATAGGAGTTTCTCACACTAACCAAATAATAAAAAAATCATTATTACCCAGAAAAATTGTGCTTCTAAGCACTCTGAGCAGGCTAATCCCTCTGAGCAATCTACTTAGACCAGTCCTGTTGATACCTAGATTATGCAAGCCCCCATTAGCTTTGTGCAGTCTTTTAAAGTCATCACGTTGGTTGTTGTTAACATGCAGCCCGCCATGCAAGCTATAGGGGTCCTGAATGCTACTCTGGTCGCCCCTGTAGTTACTCAGTTGTCACCTTTTTAAACTTCTCTTTGGGTCTCAATTGTTGCGGAAGCTCATACCATTACCATGCCAGTTTTCTCATTGATGGCGACCACATACTCTACGACTGCGGAGGAACAAGCTTTTAAAGTTCATCATTCTTGAAGCCCCTCGAGGGATAGCTTGGACCTGAGCTTTGACAAACGTTGCCAAATGTCCTCGGGTGAGGGTAATTTTAGTGGAGGCGCTAATTCCTTCAGTTTGCTTTGGGGCCTAGGTGATTCCGAGGATGTCATAGATATTATGAATCCTGACAAGTCCTCATGCAAATTGTGCTGATGAAAAACTGACCAAAGCCCAATGCTTGAAGCATAGAGTTTGTTCAGGTATGACTATCAGAGGCAACAGAGGTCGTAGCTTATACGTAACACGTATTCTACCAAGTATTTGCTTGGGAAAGGAGGAGTTGTCTCAGAGGTAGAAGAAGCCGCAACTTACGAGCAACATGTATTCTACCAAGCATTCCAAGCTGAGTCAACCAAGTTCCTCCTCAATAGACTAGTTGGTGGTAATGCAGATGAAATATGGACTGCCCTAGTCTCTTCGGATGGTGGTTGATAGTGTGTCAACGAGGAAGATAACTTTCATCCCGCTCCTTGATCTTTTTTTACTGATTATGTCTTGGGATATCTGTGTAATGATTGCTCGTGGGAACATGTAGTAATGTTTTTTGGACTCTATTTTTATTGGGGAGGTGTGATTTCCTCTACCTAACAACTTTTATGGTTTGTAGGATGTGCTAATTCCACCCGCCCTTTTTATTATGATCAATATTAATTAATATAAGGTTTTTTCATTCAATAATAATAATAATATTAAAAATGGTTTTAAAATATTAAAATAATAATTATTAAGTTTTAATATATATTTATTTAAATCAATAATTTTTTTTTTCAAACTGGATGTAGGTGAGTGCGTGAGGGGGTGGGTGTGTGGTGGATGTGTTAAATTCCCTATTGATAAGCATAGCTCTCGGCTTTACGAGGGATCATGGTTGGGAGGAGACTCCTCAACCCTATGCGTTTGTAGGGATTTATCACACTAACCAAATAAAAAATAATAATGATATTTTATATTCTTTGTTTGTGAAAAATATTCCTGTAGGGTGTTATTTTTAGGTAAGATCTAAAGAGGTACTAAAATTGAACAATATTTTATACTTATAATAATATTTGATCAAAAATTTGAAATATATATATATATATATATATATATATATATATATATATATATATATTTTTTTTTTTTTAATTAATTAAATTTATTTTATTTTTTATTTTTTGTTATGTATAATCATACACACCCCTCACACACTCACCAACGTTGTAGTTTGAACCTTGAACCTTCCAAAGAAGAGTCAGAACCTAGACTGTTGTGATGTCCCCCATGAGACTATTTATTTATTTTAAATTTGGTTAGTGTGAAAAACTCCTACGACTAACTAATGCTCAGGGTTAGGTATTTTCATTCCACTCATATGATTTAAATTTGGTTAGTGTGAAAAACTCCTATGACTAACTCTTAGGGTTAGGTATTTTCATCCCACCCATACACACCCAACCCCTCAGACACTCGCCCATATCGTAGTTTGAACCTTGGACCTCTCAAGAAGAGCCAAAGTCCAAACCATTGTGTTGTCCCACGAAACATATATTTTATAATTTATTAAGAAACTTAAGATTTTGTTTTTCATTGGTATATATGGAATTGAAACTCTCAACCTTTATTGCATCATCATCCCAAACCATTGTGTTGTCCCTAGGATATATATATTTTAATTTATTAAAAAACTTAAGATTTTTTTTTTCATTTGTATATATATGGAATTGAAACTCTCAACCTTTATTATCCCTCGGGATATATATTTTATAATTTATTAATAATCTTAAGATTTTATTTTTTTATATGGAATTGAAACTCTCAACCTTTATTACATCGTCAACCCAAACTATTGTGTTGTCCTTGGGATATATATTTTTTAATTTATTAAGAAACTTGAGATTTTGTTTTTCATTTGTATATATAAGTTTTGAACCTAGGTCTCTTCTTTAAATGTTGAAGAATTTAATTAATTGATCTGCCTTTGATAACTTAAAATTATTTATTTAAGGGTTAAATATTTATTATTTTTAAACAAGAATATAAACAAGGGTATTTTCTCAAGCTCATTTATAGATATTTTTCTTAGATATATATATTTTAATTTAAAAATATTTTTATTTTTTATTTTTTAGATTTGGTTAGTGTGATAAACCCCTACAACCAACGCACAGGGCTGAGCAGTCTCCTCCCAACCATGACCCCTCGTAAAGTCGAGAGCTATGCTTATCAATAGGGAATTTAACACACACCCACCACACACTCACCCTCTCACACACACTCGGTAATCAAAACAACAACAAAATTACAATTGTTGTTAGGTTAATTAAATCACATTTAACATGTCTTTTTACCAAAGCTATTCTTCATTTCTTTTTTTATTAAATATATTTACCTTTCTCAAATTGTTATTTTTTCACAACTCTTCGACATTATTTTCATTAAGAGATACAATCTCCCTTGGTCAGTTGCCTTCTAAAATTTGCATTTCATCAAGACAATGTTTAACATTATGATTGGCTAAGCCATCTAGTACCCAATTTTCTTATCTATAAATATGCTCAAATTTTCAAGAGATTGTCTCCAACAATAATTGATGAACACCAATAATAATGTTAATTTTTATCCAATTTTCACATTAATTTTTGTTGATAGTATTAATTATAATATGTGAATCCCCCTTAATTGAAAAGTATTTCCATCCTTTTTTTAATTCCAATATGATCCCTATAAGAAGTGCCCTATCCTTTACAAAATTGTTAGTTAAATTTCCATACAATTTTAAATAAGTGTCGAGAATTTGTCTTCATTAATTTGAAAAACACCTCTTCACAAACTTTGCCTAGATTTCCTTTTGCTTCACCATCAAAATTAATTTTTATAAACCAAATCTCTAGGCATTTTCATATGACTATAGATAAAAACGATTGTATTAAATGGTTATCATACATGATCCTTTCATATACATTAAAATCGTATAATCTTGAGAGGCTAACATTTTCAATACTTGAGGCTTTCCATTATGAGCATTATGCTTGTACATTTTGCAAGAAAGAAAATCATATGGTTATAAATTTGGGCATGATTTTAAGATTTATGTTTTATAAATTCTATTAATTCTTTTAAGCTATAAATTCCAACAAGTAGTGACAAGACGAATCCTCCATAAATACATGATGCTTTGGCTTCGAAATAATTAATCCAACATTTCAACTCTTTCAATGTTAATGAAACTACCTAATATATTTGCATATTTTTGACGAAAACAACTCTAAATGGTGTAAGCAAAGGGACACTAAAGAAGTAAGTGATTTAATGTTTCTAAATCCTTCTCATACAAGGCACACCTAAGGGGTCCATGATATCCTTTTTTTTATATACTCTCTCCTATAAAAATCTTGCTTTGCAATGCTAACCAAAGGACTGTTAGAGAGGACCTCAAATGACCAAATAATCTTCTAAGGAAAATCATTACGAGTAGGAAACTTTAATCACTCTAAATCCTCATATCCTTATTGGCATACTAAGCCTTACTACCACAAAATATCATAGGTCTTAATATTAAATAGCCATAATATTAAAGGTCAAAATATCAATAATGAAGAGTAGAATAATATATGAGCAAATTAATATGTATATCTAGGCCTATATAATATTGAAAACACACACACACACACACACACACACATATATATATATATATAATCAAATATGAATGTAAATGGCCTAAGTCATTCATGAACTATGCATGAAGAAAACTTACAATATTAATTACTCAAAAAATATATACAAGCTTTATTACTTCTCTTCCTCTTTATAACCAGATAATTAGATTATCATTGGGTTATAAATAGATTGCCTTCTCATGGAGCATTATCTCATAATATACCCATAGTAATATGACTCTTCAAGTACTTGACTATTGTTCTCCATATGCCAAATCTCATGAATCTTGGCTTATCATCTTGGCACTTGTATACTAGATGGACACTTGACTCTAAGACACTGGCACACATATACATGCACTCCTAATCTAAGACACTTGTGCACATCCTCACATTACATATTTTTACACTTACATACAAGACAATTGTGCACATTATTTCAATCTACACTTGCACTCTAACTTATATGATACTTGTGCATTCCTGCATATTGATACTTACATAAAAGGGAAAATATAAATCACACTTCCTAAAATATAGACACAAACCTAATCTATTACATATTTACAATTGTACCATGAAGGTACCATGGGGGTACATGAGCATGTACCAAATAATGTAATATACCTTAACAATCCCAACTTGGTCAAGCATCCACCATATTTTAATAGATTCCAAACCAACTCATCCTTCCATGTAAAAATAGATAAATAAAACTCTTGAAGCTCATTTTCTATTTGTTTAACTAGGTTACTGGTAGAAATCCATGATCTGGAGTTATTGCTCAGATTAATATAATCTTTGATATTTGGGCCTTTACAAGCTAGACATACCTAATCCAACAATTGTCATTTTGAATTAGAAATAAGCAGTTAAGAGATCAAACAAGCATTACACTAAGAATTTGCATAATCCCCCTCACTAATTGACTATATAATATATTTCTTGATCATTTTCAAAATATTCAATATGAAGTTCCATTATTGGCGATTTTTTAGATGAGGTTCATTTTTTGAATAATTTCATTCCATCAAAAGAACCATTTTTGAAGTGATATTTTTACCCAACTATTTCCTTGATATTTGAATAATCTCCGTCCAAGTCTTACCCTAAGGCCAAACTCATAAGTCTATTATTTTATAAGCCTACCCCTCCATTCTTTCCTTTGTAAACCCTATCTCACTTACAAAGAGAAAACTAAATTATTTCCTCATATCCTTTCCACAAAAACTCTTTGAATTTTAACATATTTGGATGCTATATATGCTGCAAGTCTTGAAAGTGATATATATATTTTACAAGAAAAAAATTGTAATTTTATTTCAAGAATGAAAGAAAATTACACTTCTCAGGTGCCTTAGCAAAAACAAAAACCCGGATAAAATCATATTACAAGGAGTCAAGATATAATTACAGTTGGGCAGATCAGAGAGGAAATAAACCCATCTTCGAAATAGCATGGGGATAATAAGGATAAATATCCTTATATATCAATACCTAATCATCCAAATAATCTCCAATGTCTAAAACCTGGATAGATATCAATGAAAAAGAAACCAGCAGAAAGAAAGGAAACAGTTAAAAATTGCCATAATGCTCTAATCAAATGAACATGCCCACAATACAAACCAAAGCTAGCATAGGAACTAGAGATATGATATGTGGGTGAAAGAAGAAACTCCATCCTTGTTCTCTTCCATTTGCAAGAAACCTTATATATATATATATATGGAAGGATTTCAATATAATTTTTATGAGACCATGGTTATGAACTTACCTTACTAACTTGCCAAAAAAAAAATTATTCTATTCAATATGGAGTCCCAAAGCTCCTTCTCTCCTTTATTAGACAAAGAAATATCCAAATATGTTGATGGAACTTTTCCATTTCAAATCCTAAAATATCCATAATATTTCATTGTAAATCTAGGATAATGTTACTAAAAAAGCTCCTATATTTTGTAGTGTTAACCAATTTTCTAGGAGCCTTCTTGTAGCATGATAATATTTATTTAAACTTTGTGCTCTCATTGACTAGGGGATGACCCAAAATAAAAGTATCACTAATAATTTAAAGATGATATTTGGAGGGACCATTTGTTGTAACCTGAATACCTTTAACTTTTCCTTCCATTTTTGCCTTTTAGAAATCTATCCTTGATGCATCCATAATAATAATAAAATAGATAAGGAGATACCGAGACACCTTAGTGGAGCCCATAGAACAAATTGAAGTAACCAATAGGTAACTATTGATTAATAATAATATATTTTGGAGTGCTATAACAACATCTTACTCACTCATTTGACATTGATCAAAACTAATATTTTATGGAGAATATCATGTAGAGAACTCTAGCAAGCACTATCATATGTTTTGTTCATTTTGAATTTCATAAGAATATTTGATTTTTCATGGAATGAAGAGAATGTATGGTCTCCATTGTAATGAATACATAATCAAGATTTTGTTTACCATAAACAAAACCACATCGTTCCTTTGAGATAACATAATCTACAATGTTTTTCAATCTTTTTGCCATAATGATTAAAATGATCTTATAAATTATATTACAAAGGTTTATTGGATGAAAATTATCAAAATATTTTTATCTCATCTTTCTTAGAAACCAATGTCATAAAGATAACATTGTTACTCACTTATTATAGCCATATTTTTTCTGGGTCTTTCAATCATACTAGCCAACATAGCACTCTTCAACAAATCCCAAAATTTAAGAAAGAAAATTGCAAGAAATCCTCAAGGATCGGGTGTATTATTAGGATGGAAAGAGAAAATTCTCTTATTTAGCTCCTCTATATTGATCTTCTTCATCAAACTTTCATTTTATCTTTCTGTGATAATTTTGATGGAATATTTTGCAAAATATTACCTTGAGCCTCCTTATCATGCCCAACATTTGTAAAGATATATGTGAAATTATTAATTTATTTATTTTTAATATCTTCTTCCTCAATTTATATTCTATTTAGAATTATTTTATTTGATGAAAATAAAAATATATTTTGGATTTACCAAAATATATCCTTATTCCTATGTCCTTGGGTCAAATATCCCAAGATTTTTGAGACCAATATGACTCCTTTTTCAATACATTATAATATTCAAAAATCAATTATTTTTCTCGCACATTAATATCTTGGTCCATTCCATTGATTTATACTATCTCTTATAAAGCTTGGATTGAATTTCCTCCTTTATAAAAAATATATATTACCAAAGAATTCCAAATCTTCAATTTTCCCTTTAGATATTTCATTTTTTAAAGAAGCTTGTACATACATGATCCTTCAAATTTTGCTTCATCCCACCGTAACATTATCATATAGAAGAAATTAAGGACTTGAACCCACATAGTCTAGAAGGAAAATGGATTTAGATGAACACCAAGTAAATCACATCTCAAGAGAGATGGGTTTATGAGTTAATCCTGATCACAATAAAATGTTTGAAGATATTGTATACTCTATTTGCAACCATGTGTTATATAACAAAAACACATCCAATATTAATGCTTTATGAGTTTACCCAATGTATTTTTTATCCCAGGTATATTAAAATCTTGAAGGAATATTATCCCAAAGACCATTTGAAATAAAGCAAAATATTGCATTTATTTAAACCATCTAAAAATACCACCTTTCATTTTCAAAGGGGGTAGAACTATGTTGAATTTCCCCCAAAGAATCCAAGATCAAAGTTATGAATCATTATTATATTTGATAAGATATGTTAAGCTCCTTCCAACATCTTTCAAAGGAGTAACTATAGTAGGAATATTTACTCTTAGAACCCCAACTTACTCTTCTTTTCTACAAAATACGCCAACAACCCAATTAATTTATGCTTTTAGCAATTGTTCATCCCATTTATGTTTGTCCTATGTTTTCGCAATACCTTTAGATGATCCTATAGAAAAAACTACTAGATAATCCCCTATCTTCAAATTTTTTTTGAATGCATCCTTATATTCCTCACTATTTGATCTTATTTCTTGTATTAAAATAAAATAAGACTATAACGCCTATTAATTACTAAAAAAATATTTTTTAAAGGGTCTTATTCATACCCCTTATATTCTATGATACCATTTTATCATCATTTTTTATTTTTATTTGTGGGCTTAGCCCAAGTTCTTGTTACAACTTGAGATATTTGTTTTTGGTTTCCCAAATCGATATCACTTTGAGTTTTATTTTCTCTTTATTATTGCTTTGAGGGTCTTCTTCTCCTTTTTTTCATTTCCACCAATACTTTCGTTTTTATCAATCTCTTATATTTTTCTAAATTGTTTATAATGGGATTTATCTTCTAAATGTTTATGCTACCTAAAAGAACTTCAAATGCAATAAATAAAGAATAGCCTCACAAACACTTCTTTATATTATCTTCAAAACCTTGTAGTACAAGGGTGATCTTCCTATTGAAAGTTGTAATCTAACCTAATGGCCTGGTCAATATTGTATGGTGTATTATTGCATAAGCCTACAATCAATCATTATATTATGTATTTTTATTATTATTTATATATGCCCTATGGACCCATAATTAACCTTATCATGATTAAACCTTTGACTTAAAATTAGTTATTAACCTAAAACCTCCTTGTTATGTCATCTTAGATTAACATGCTTATGTATTTGAGGTTTAAGTATTGCTATAAATACCCCCATCCACTCCATTTATTGTATTGAAGTGTTGTGATTCATATGTATGGATAATACGATTGTTGGCTCCCAAGGACACCCAAGATTTGTGTCTTTTATCTTTCCTAAATTTTTCTCATTTTTACTTTTTGCATAAGATTTGACTAACTAGATTGCTTTTGTTTATTACTAGAATTGGTGTGAAACTTGATATGGTAGGAAATCTTGTTTCCCTCAAAGTGGTTGAGTTTAATAGTGTCAAAGACTATATTAAAAAATTAAGGCATTAAGAGCACACATATCCTAGAGGCAACAAAAAAGATGATGTAGAATGTATCAAGACTATCCTTTTTAATATAATCTCTTTCTTTTAGATGCTTGGACTAATGGTTCATGTGGTTACTATATTTCTAATAACAAAAAAAAACTATAAATCTTGATCATACTCTCTCTCTTAAAATTCACTTCTAGGTACCTATGAGGAATTATGATGCTTATCCCTGAATATAGGATCATGCGAACGAATTCAAACCTAAGTAGGTAAATACCTATGGGATCAAGGGGTACACTAAGTCTTCAAGGAATTCAAAGACTATTTGTGGATACTAAAGAAAAAAGAACATCTAACCGAGAATTGTTTCTTAATGTTGCAAAGGATTGAAATTGAATTTCATAAGATGGATGATCATCTTCTAGATGTCGAGGTGGATTTAGTCAAGTTTTGTTCAGTTTTCAAAGACCACTAAAGCATCCATTATGGGTAAAGATGTTATTATCACTAATGTATTCTCTCCATGGTCTTTTAGTCTATATTATGAGGGCATGTTAAAAAATATAATATGAATTAATGACCAAGGCATTCATTGTATGAGGTATTCTTGTGTATACCTATGAAAATTTATTATACAATGTATTTATTTATTATATATGTATATCGTATGGACCCATGGTTAAATATTTAACTTATAACTTGTTATTAACCTAAAACCTACTTGTTATATTATCTTGGATTAACATGATTGTGTATTTGGGGTTTAGAATTAGTATAGATACCCCCCATTCCATTCCATCCATTGCATCAGAGTGTTGTTATTCTTATCTATAGATAATATACTAATTATTGGTGTCCAATGGAACCTATTATTTTTTTTTATCACTTTTTCTTATTCTCATTTTTTTAAAACTTTTTGTGTAATATTTTAGTAAATGGATTACTTCTATTTGTTACTAGAAATTAGTGTGAAATCCAACACTGCCATAGTAATTACTTTCTTATGTTGCTATAAAAACCCTAAATGTTACCTTGGAAACCTTGAAGTGTAAGAATGGTCCTCCATAGTAATTACTTACTTATGATTCCCTATAAATCCTTTATTTCCATGGATATCCTCTATACTCATTTCTTTATTATGCTACTCTAGAAACCCCAAAGTGCAAGGGATATGCTCTATACTACTTTGATTTTTATTATAAAATTTTATACTAGTTGAAGATGAAGATGATTTACATCAATTAACTTTGATCTCTCTTGCCTTGTTTGCTCTAAAATTTTCCTCCCCATATTCCTTCACAACTTTAACTCCTAAATTTAAACTTTTGCATTGTACCTTCCCATCCCTTGTGTCATTTGCCTCTTCCAATGGTTAACTAGAGTAAACCTTAATGGACTTCATCATTTGATGATGCAAAGAGGTTTTCTATACCACTTTGTTTGGAGTGGAAAATCCTTGATGAGATCTAACTTCTATTATGGTATGATCTCCTAACTTCATGTTGAAGTTTATCTTATGCCCAAAATTTTCTATCTCTTTCTCCATCATTTTAACTTTGTAATCTCCTTCCATGCGTATATTCTCATTATATATATATATAACATCAAAAGACACTCATATTATAATCAACTTATTGATCCCATTATCTTGGTTCGATTTTATTCCTATTATATTGTGGTAAAGGTTTTGAAATATTTGTGGCAACACATATTAGAGCACTAGACTATGACATTTGATATTAGAGCTAGGTTTATCTATGAGGAGAGGGAAGATAAGGTTGCATTATAGAGAGCAACAACCACAAAAAAATCTATTATAGAAAGAGCAACAATAACAATTCAAGAATTACTAGAAGCTGAGAGGTAGTTACTAAAAGAGCAAAGGCAAGGATTAGAGTAAGTCTTATTTGATTTAACCTAGGTGCATCTATTTTGTGGGAGTTCATGCTATACAAAAGTATAGAGTCAAAATTGTGAAGAGAGCCAAATATAGCAGCAACTTAGATCTTATTACACTAGAAACAACAACAACAATAGTTTAATATGATTGCTAGTAGTCATATTTTAAATATTATTCAACCTCATATTATTTTGTTTAAGGGGGAGAACCATTAAGGTGAAGACATTATTTATTTCTTAAGATTTATGGGATTTGATTGAGAATTATTATACATAACCTATAGATACACAAGCTCTTTCCACTTGGTCTCAAGCACAATGAGATTGATTAAAGGTGAACAAAAAGGACTCAAAAGCCTTTTTATTTATTCAACAAGCAGTACATGAGTCAATTTTTCCAAGAATTGTAAAAATCAAAACTAGCGTGGGATTTACTACAAAATGCATATCAAGGAACAAAAAAGGTAAAAATCATCAAACTTCAGATGCTTAGAAGAGATTTAGAAATATTTTTATGAAAGACTCTGAATCTTTGCAAGATTTTTTACTAAAGTAATGGGCTTAGTACATCAAATGAGATCTTACAGAGAGAATTTATTAGATCGAGAAATTGTAGAATTTTTTTAGAAACCTCCCCCCACATTTTGATCCAATTTTGGTTACTATTGAATAATATAAGGATCTAACTCTATTATCAATATATAAACTTATGGCATCTCTTTGAACTCACGAGTAGAGGATGAATAAATTCATTGAAAAAGTTGTTGAACACACTTTTCAAATGAAGCCTAATATTTCAAGGAATAAGGGAAAAGAATTTGTAGAATCATATTTTAAGGGAATAGAAAAAAATAGAGGAAGAGGACATGTAATTAGATGAAGTAGCAATGGACTAGGAAGAGGCAGTAACAACAACCACAAAGGAAGAGGTAGTAGCCATTACAAAAGAGGTAATCAAAACCCTGCGAAATCACAAGTCCAATTTTATTATTACAATAAGTTTGGTTATTATGAATGTGATTACTAGAAAAAGCATAAGCAACATGCTATTTTTTTGAGCAAAAAGAAGAACAAAGCAATGTATTTTTTGCTCATGATGTTACAAAAGAAATCTTTGAAGATGTATAGATTTTGGATAGTAGTTGCAACAATCACATAACTGGGAACAAAAACGTCTTTGTAAAGATGGATGAATCTATCAAATCTCAAGTATGACTTGGAGATGACAAGGAAGTTTAGGTCAAAGGCAAAGACACCATTGTAGTTAAGACAAAACAAGGTGAGATAAGGTTTATTCATGATGTTTTATATGTGCCTAGATTAGCTCATAATTTGTTGAGTATAGGACAACTTATTGAAAAGGGATATTTTTCTATTTTTAAAAATAATGAATGTGTTATCTATGATAAAAATGGTAGCAAAAGCCAATATGCTACAAAACATAATTTTCCCTCTTAGTCTTGCATATGGAGAAGCTCAAGCTCTAAAAGTTGTCTTAAATGATGAATCTTGGTTATGGCACATGAGGTATGGACATCTAAATTTTTGAGGGCTAAAAATACTATATTAGAAGCAGATGGTGAAAGGATTACCATTTATTGAATGAGATGATCAATTTTGTGAAGGTTGTATTTTTGGTAAGCAACAACGAGATTCTTTTCTAGCAGGAAAAGCATGGAGGGCAAAGAAACCACTTGAATTAGTACATGCTAATATATGTGGTCCAATGCAAACCTTATCACTCAACAAAAGTAGGTATTTTATCATTTTTGTTAATGACTATAGTAGAAGAACTTGGATATATTTCATCAAAGAAAAATCAAAAGCTTATTTTGTATTTTTTCAAGTTAAAGCTAATGTAGAAAACCAAAGAATGTTAGATCTTAATGCTTCCAATGATTATATTAAAAAATAATGGAATTTAAGTACATAGGATGCCTAATTTAGGTATAACAACCTCTCAAACAAACTTATAACCATCTATGTCCTATACTACATGCATATACCTCATGAGGGGTGGTTATACCACTTGCCTTCTCACATGGGCTATGATGTAATAATTCCTAACATTCCCCCCTTATTACATCATAGTCAAAGCTCTATTTTTAGCTTATGACCAAAGAATAATCTCTAAGGTGATGTTGGAATTTGAGAGAAATCCCCCCTTAATGTAGACTTTTTACTTTGATACTTAGGAGTGTCAAGTTCTATCAATCATGCACTTCAAACATATTTATTATAAAATAAAATTTCAATACTTTCTAATACCATTGTTGATCCTTAATGCCTAGATTTAGGTATGTATCCCACTTATGTTGTTGTTGATAATGACTTACTTGTTTTGTAGTTGTTGTAAAAGTTGAAGTGCTTCTTTTCTTCCTAGTTTTACTTTCTTAAAACATTTCAAGAATTTGAGTTCTTGAGGCATTTTTGATTTTTGATGCTTCCTTTCCATATATTTTGATGATATTTTTGGTAGTTTGTTATACTGATCTATTTATTAGAGTGGTATCATTTCTGTAGTCTTTAACTATTTTCCTTTTGGCTAAATTGTTTGATTTTTTGTAGTCTTCAACTCCTTTTAATTTTTGTTTTAAATCTTTTGACAAGATTTATAATACATTTTTTCTTTTGTTTGTTTATTTATTTTTTTCTAAGCTTTCTTGTCTATTTTTCTTCTTGACAACTTAGGTTGTTCTGAGGCTTTTGCTTCAATTTCTTCTATGTATTTGAATACACACATTTAATATTAGGTGCTTGTATTTTCTTCATATTATCATTCTTGTTCTCCTTTGGCTTGGAGTGTTCATCTAGGATTTTGATGTCCCTAGTTTTATGATTCAATTTTTTTTACCTATGATATGCTTGGTTTTTTCTACAATGTTCCAAACTTGATTTGGCTAATTTGTTTGTGCTTGTGCAACATACACATGTTCTTCTTCTTATTTTTTAACTTGATTCTCTTCATCTATATTGTTTTGTTGTGCATTTTTCCAACTTTAATTTTACCTTTCTAAAGATGATTTGTCTTGTTGCTAGTTCATATCTCTTGAATGGAAATCATTTTTTAATGAATTATGCCAACATTCCCTCATGGTGTGTCTGTTTCTGCCATAATGTTCACATATTTTTTGTATATGAAATGTATTTATTTGAGAATTATTTCTTTGATTCTAATATCTTTGAAAATTATTTCCTTATTGGAAGCACTATGGAGATCTCATGCCTCTTTTGAATGGTTGTTTTCTCATTTGATTTATAAGTAGTAATTGTTCTTCTTTATTTGTTGTATGTTAGGCCTCTACTTTCTAAAGTAGGGTCATCAACTTTTCAAAGATTGGTGTTTTCTTAGTAATATGTAATATTATCACAAAATCATTGTACTTTAGTGGGAGAGATCTTAAAATAGTTAGAACTAGTGTTTCATCAGATAACTTAGTTCCCAATGCTTGTAACTCTATAATTCTTCTTATAAATAAATCCAACTTTTCTCCACTTTTTATCTTCAAACAATGGAGTTGGCTTTGGAGGAATAGAATTTGATTTTAACTTTTTACTTCAGAGACTGTCTTCAGCTTCTCACATGCATCCTCAGCTATGGTTGAATACCAAATGTATACTTGGATGTCATCTACTACTCCAAACATGATGATTAGTCTTGCCTTTTTGTTTGCCTTGTCAAACTTTATTTGGTCTTCATTTGTTTCTTCAAGATGGGTAATGGACCCATATATTTCTTGCCATGATTCTTCAAAATCAAACTACATTCTAAGTTTGGTTTTCTAGGCAACATAATTATTTCCCCTCAATAGTTGGGAATATTGCAACAAGAACTTTGGTGCTCCACTAGCCATAGTAAAATTTTACAAAATTTAAATATTCTTCTTTTACTAAGTTAGCCTCATAAAAATAATTTTGATGAGTATATATGCCTATACTCATGTCTTGATAGTTTTCTCAAATTGCAAAAAATTTGATGTCTTATCGGGAAAAAGAAATATGATGGAGTTTCTTCCTCCTACTTCAATCCTTTTTCAAGAATATTTTTCAAAATATTCTATTTTCTTTAAAAATATTATAGGCCATACTTTTTGCTTGCAATCATGTAATGGAGGGATAATATTTAATACCTCTTGGTTATCTTTTTTACTAGCAATATGGGAGAGTTCTTTTCTCTCTTAATATTTTATCTTTCCCAAAATGGGTTTTCTATATTGTGTGCAACTTTGGCACTTTGTAGTTGTCCAACTATATATTTCTAATTTATATTTTTGATGTTCAATCATTTCCTTTAGTTTCATCTAATTGTGATGCTTCTTATATCTGCTTCAAATTTGTCTTGATAAGGTTTCGATGTCCAGGTCAGGCCAATTTCATCTTTGTTCAATGTCCAACTTGAATCTTCTTTAGATTCATTCGATATCTAGCTTAGGTCTTCTTTAGACTCATTCAATATCTTTATTTAGATGCCAAAATATCTAATTTCCTTATGAATGTTTTTGGGTTAAACATTGGGCATCAAACAATTTCTTTATCAATGGAGATGACAATGGGGGGCTAGGCCTTCACATATGTCATTTGCGCTTAAACCTGAGTGACTCCTCAACATGCTTCTCTGTCAAATGCATCACGATTCATCTATATCCTAGTTATTTCTCTTTTGTGAGGAGTATTGATGATCCTATGATGCTTACTATTATCTTCAATTGACAATCATCAATTAAATTCATAATTTTTGCTATGTCTATGACTTTAGATTTATCTGCTTTTAGATAAATGCATTGATTCTACTTTGGTCTTTCTACTATGAAGGTGCACTTATTTATTTCTTCTCTCTCAGGTGATTGTTTTTCTTTCACCTCTCCTTTTATTGAGTGTTCTCTTACTCTATAGCACACGTGTCTTTCTCGATAGTGATTTGCTAAATACAGGTTATGATCCACATGATCCTTGTTGCCTTTGGATTGTTCTAATTTAGAACATTCATTGCATAGATTTAATTGTTCTTTGTCTTTGTCTTCTCCATGTTTGCTCAAGTTATGTTCCTTGAGCACCTCATGAATGTCTACCATGTTATTCTTATAGTTGTATTCTGGTGCTTGTTCTAGAGTTGCTTTCCAATAATAATTTTTCATTCTCTTTATTTTTCCCTTGGAATATTTTCTTTAATGTAAATTTACTATAGAGTTTATTTTCTCTTTATCGTTCCCTTGGAATATTTTCTTCAATACATTTGTTGTATAGTTTCTTTCTCTTTACCATTCCATTGGAACATTTTCTTCAATGCAAATTTTTTTGTAGAGTTTCTTTTCTTTGATATTTGGACTTGTATCACTTATACAAAGTCCAGTTGCTAATGGTTCAAAGAAGACTTGGGTATTTGTCAAATGAACCAAATTTCTTATATTTCATAGTACTTTATTTTCTTAAAATATGATTCAACCCTTTGAAGGGTGGCTACCATATGATATTCTTGCAATGCTTTAAGAAATTTCAATGGTTTCTTCTTTTAAATTTTGAAGAGCTTTCTATGGCTTCATTTTCTTACCTTTAAAATGATAATTTTTCCTTTCTCACTAAAATTGACCTGGTTGTTACTTGTAGGCTTATGACCTTATTGGTCTTAGAAGGGATTGAAACCCTTTTTGATGCTTGAAGGTTTTTGCCTTTGTCATGGGGTTTTTACCCTAAAAAAACTTTGAATCTACCATGGGAGTTTTTATTCACAATGATAATCACCTCCCTTTTGAGGTTTTCTTTATACGATTTTACACGAGATAATATTACTCTTGAACATATTATCAAACTTGATTTTTTTTGTTTTAAATAGAATGATCATTTTGCTTCTCTATGTCAAAGCTAGAGGAGGATCATAAGAAATTTTTTTTCCTTCTACCTGCTCTAATTTCACATGTTAGATCGTAATGCTTCAAATGTTTGTATTATGAAATGGTGGGTATTTAAGTACATAAGCTATCTATTTCAGGCATAACCTCTCGAACAAAATTACAACTATATTTATCCTATATAGCATACATATACCTTGTGAGATGTTGTTATACCACTTGTCTTCTCACATGGGCTATGATGTATTAATTCCTAAAAAATAAGTTATCTCTTGAAGACTCTATGTACACTATGATGTAATAATTCCTAACCAAATATTTGTTTCTTGAAGATTCTATGTACATATAGAGGGGGAGAATTTACATCTAATGAATTTTAAGATTTTTGCAAGAAGTATGGTATTAAAAGACAATTGACTACAAGCTATACTCCTTAGTAAAATGGAGTAGTTGAATGTAAGAATCGTACAATTGTGGAGATGGCAAGAAGCATGCTCAAGTCCAAGGGTCTTCCAAATAATTTTGGGCTTGCTTAATAGATGTATAAGAAGTATTTACTCAATAAAAAAAATAGATGTATAACAAAAAGTGTAAAAATATGACTCCTTATGAGGCATGGAGTGGAAGAAAGCCTAGTGTGGCTCATCTTAAGGTGTTTGGTTGCATTGCTTGTGCTCATATAACCAAAGAGAAAAGACAAAAAATTGATAATAAAAGTGAAAAATATTTTTTTATTAGGTATAATTAGAAGACAAAGGGTTACATGTTATATAATATAGTGATAAAAAATTTGATATTTAGTTGTGATATAATTTTTGCTGAAAATGAAGCATGGCAAGCAACTAAAAAACCAGTAATTATGGATACAAAATGAGATGATTCATCCTATTATGCTAGCCCAAGCAACAACTCAAGTTCTACTTCCACTCCTTCATCTAGTCCTTCTTCAAGCCCGAGTCCTCCTCCAAGGTAAAAACTCTTAAAGAAATCTATAAAGGAACTACTCTTTCAATTATGAATTTTGTTTTACTATCTCATATTCAAGTAGAACCCAAATATTTTGAAGATGCAAAGAAGCATGCAATTTGGCATAAAGCCATGAATGAGGATATTGATGCCATAGAAAGAAATGATGTATGAGAGTTAGTAGATCCTCCACAAAAAAAGAATGTGATTAGACTAAAGCAAGTCTACAAAATAAAATATAAAGCTAATGGATCCATTGAAAGTCACAAAATAATATTGATAACTAAAGACTTCTCACAATAGCCATGTATAGATTATAATGATACCTATGCTCTTGTTGTAAGGTTGGATAGCATAAGAACTATGTTAGAATTAGCAACACAATTTAAGTGGCCAATATATCAGTTTGACATAAAGTCAACTTTTTCTGAATAGTATCTTGGATGAAGAAGTATTTGTAGAAAAACCACTAGGTTATAAAGTTGTAGGATAAGAACAAAAGGTTTACATGTTAAACAAAGCTCTTTATAGACTCAAGCAAGCACCAATAGGCTATTATAGTAGAATAGATGGGTATTTTAGAAAAAATAACTTTACCAGGAGTGAAAGTGAACCCACACTCTATGTTAAGTCTAGAGGTACTGATGTTGTACTTATTGTCTACCTGTATGTTGATGATTTGATTTACACTAGCACTAGCAAAGTGTTAATAGAGAAATTAAAAAATGACATGAAGAATGAATTTTTGGAGGTATTAAATTATTTGGTACCTTGCACTAATAATGCAAGGACCATGTAAATAATTTAAACTATAGTGTGTTTAATATTTGAGCATGTGGTAGGTGTCAAGTTAGTAAGCGTGGAGTTATATAAGTGAGGTATGTTAATCAGTGTGAGGTTAGTGTGGGTTATGAGTTATGTGCAATCATGAGAGTCTTTATCTTTATGTAAAAATGTGAGATTTATTATTATGTATTAAGAAATATGAAGAGTTAGATCTCTTGTGAGTATGAGGAGATGAAAATTTTATGTAAGTGTAAAGGTCAAGAGTCTTGTGAATATGAAGAGTCTCATGTATGTATATATTGAATACAAAATATTGTAATAGTGTATCGAAGAATAAGAATTGCATTACATTGCATTGATTTAATTGATATATTAATAATATATTTAATGAGTTTGTTATTAATTATTGTTATGGATTGATTTATGTGTATATTTAATCTTGAGATATTGTGTGATCTTGAAAGAGTGATAAACCCATGGGAATAATGATATGCTAATAGTGGTATTCAAGCTATGGTGAAGAGAAGATAAAGCTACATTTAGAGTGTTTGGGAGAAAGAGAAACAATGAGCAAGAGAGCATTTGTAAGCAACTAATGTGGAAGAGAAATGTTGAAATAGTGGTGATAACTTTGTATCAAAATAGAATGAGAAAGAAATATCCAAAGTTTAAGCACCCAAAAGAGGTCATCCAAGCCTGTAGAGCTCCCAAGAGAGGTCATGTCGAGAGGAGGATGTTAGAGAAGCTAAGTGTTGGCTTGAATAGAAGTCGAGAATAAGAGAAATGATGGTCCAAAAGAAAAGTGTATGAGAAAACCTTAGTCTAGAGAAAAATGTTGGTCTACAGAATGCCTAAGAAGAAAACATCTGGAATAGTTGGTTGGAGCAATGTGAAACATATATAAAAGAAAGGTGTAACATATTGTTTGAAACAGGTGTCAAAAATGTCAATGAGAATATTGCGAGGGAAAAGTTTCTAAGGTATCATAATTCTTTCTTGCATAATTTATTTGATTGCATGCAAATATTAAGCAAGAAGGATTATAAGATTTTAAAGAAAAATATATTTGAAGGAGTTAATTTTGGAAAAGATAAATAATTACAGAAACAACAGTGATATCAGAAATGAAGAAGAAATATTATATTGAAGATTGAAAAAAAGAAGAATATTAAGAAGAAAGAAAAATATATTAAATTGAAGAATTGAGAGAAAAAAATGTAGTTGAAGAATATTGAAAGAAGAAGAATTATTATTAAGAAAGGTGAAAGATTATTGATTGAAGAAATTATTATATTTGAAGAATATTATATTTAAAATACTTGAAGGTGAAGAAATTAATTGAAGAAAGAAGAAGAAAATTGAAGTTGAAGAAAGAGATTATATTTGATCAAAGATTGAAGGATTTTTTTTTTAGAAGAAATAACTATTTGAAGAAAAGAAGAAATATTAAATTTGAAGTTAAAAGGATTTCAACAACGAAGAAAATTAATTATAGAAAATTCAAAATAGATCAAGGTCTATACAAAACATGGCAATTTCTTCTACAATGCCTCACATGTTTGAAGTTTCAAAACAAAAGTTTGAAAAAGAATATGACAAAAAAATTAGAAGGTAATTATTGGTACATTGATTTAGGGGCAAGTAGACATATGACTAGAAATAAATAGTGGTTTAGTTCCTTTCAAGAAAAATATGAGAAACCAATTGCAATTGCAAATGATAAATATACGAGGTTAAAGGTATAGGAAATATATCAATCAACTTATCTGATGGAAAATGCATGATTAAAAATGTATTATATATACCAAGTTTAGCTTCTAATATACTATTAATATCTCAGATGTTAGACCAAAATATAATGGTAAAATTATTGGAAACAAAAAGAAATGTATCATCACCAAACAAGGAAACCTTATAGCCACTAGATCCTTCATAAATGGTCTATTTGCACTTGATATTTCATAAAATATTATTTTTATTAGTAAGAGCATCAAAATAAGAGATCTTTGGCATAAGAGGTTAGGACATATAAGTGCATCATCCTTAAATAAATTGAACATATATCAAATAAAAATAAGTTTACCGAATCTAACATGGCAACCTCGAATTTGTCCAGAATGCTTAGCAGGAAAACAACATAAAGTACCATTTGACTTAAACCTACATAGAGCCAATGAACCACTAGAAATAGTACATGTAAACTTATATAGACCAATGGTAGCTAGTCTCGAAGGATAGATATTTTGAGCTATTTGTTGACAACTATTCTTGAAATAATTGGGCCTACTTAAAATTTTAATCTAAAGCCTTTATAAATTTTAAATAGTTCAAGCAACTTGTAGAAACAAAAACTAGACGATCAGTAAAGAATATTTGCTCAGATAAGGATGGTGAATATTTATCTAAAGAATTTGAACTATTTCTAATGCAAAATGGTATAAATATGACTTTCTACACTTTATACGTCACAACAAAATGGTATAGCAGAAAGAAGAAATTGTTCTATTATGGAAATGGTATATTGCATGGTTAAAGAAGTAAATCTTAGCCATCAATACTAGGTAGAGACTGTTAGTACTACAATATACATTCAAAATAGATCTCCCAAAAGAATTTTTAAAACTATTACTCCAAAGGAATCTTAGTTAGGACGAAAGCCTTTAGTAGTGCACCTAAGAATTTTTGGATGTAAATCATACATGCACATTCCAAAACAAAAGAGAACAAAATTAGATTTAAAAAACTTATATGACATATTTCTTGGATATGATGATGCTTTGAAAGGTTATAGAATAATTGAATTAGTCACAAAAAAATATATGTGAACAAAGATATCATATTCGACAAAGAGTACAAAACAAATATTGAATATCCAAAGGACAATACAATTTCTATCTTAGATATTACATCAGGTAAAGAAGAATATTCAGATGAAGAATAAAAAATATTTAATGAAGTATTTAAGGACTCAAAAGTCATAATCTCATCACAAAGAAAAGAGGCAAAATGGTATACAAGTACATTTAAAGACTCAAAACTAGAAAGACTACCATATCTTACCACTACAAGACCTCAAATTCACAATATGATAAAAATAAAATTGAAACTTATGAGTTCAATAACATAACGTATGCTAATACAAGATGCAATAAGACAACCAGACTGGAAAGCAACAATACAATTAGAATATACAAAACTAATAAAGAATAAAACATGGGATTTAGTTGATCTACCCAAAAGAAAAAATAATATGATGTAAATGGATTTACAAGACAAATTATAAGGTAGATGGTTCTATTGCTAAATATAAGGAACGGTTAGTAGCAAAAGGTTATGCCCAAAAAAAATGAATTGAGTACGAAGAAATATTTGCACCTACAACAAAAATGACTACTATTTGTACAATTTGTGCACATGCAACTCAGTTTGGTTGGAAATACATCAAATAGATGTTAAGAGTGCATTTTTTATGGTGATCTTGAAGAGGAAGTATACATGATTCAACCAAAAGGATTTGTTATCAAGAGATAGGAACCAAATGTTTGTAAATTTAAAAATCACTATATAGTTTGAAACAAGCCCCTAGAGCATGGTATATTAAAATTAATAATCACCTACTATGACACAATTTTAAAAGAAGTACATTTGATTTAAATCTATATTTGAAAAAAAAATTGAATTTTAAATAATAATTCTTATAGTATATCTTTGGCTTCTCTTTTAGAGGTCCAAGGTTCAAAACCCACTCAGTATGAGGGGACCATGACCCCTCATAAAAACATGTGTAAACTCATTGAAAAATAATAATTCTTATAGTATATGTTGATGATCTAGTAATCATAGGAAATTCAAAAACACTAATAGATAGTGTGAAAAGTGATTTGAAATGATAGATTTGGGACTCCCACACTATTGTATTGGCCTAAAAATTTATCAAAAAGAAAATAATATCATAATGACTCAGACTAAACATGCTAGAACATTACTTAAAGAAAATAAAATGACAAAGTGTAAACCTAAAGACACTCCAATGGAACAAGGGCTAAAATTATCAATATGATGAATCATTACAATTTTTGCTACTATGCATCATCAACTAGTCGAAATTCTTCTATACTTAACAAATTCCAAACCAAATATTGTTTTTACTATAAATTATCTCTCCATATTTATGCAATATTATAAAGAAAATAATTGGAAAGCGACAAAATGGATACTACAATATGTCAGAAATACCATAGAATATGGTCTAAGAGTACAAGAAAAATAATAATTTCTATTTACAAGGTTATTTGGAGTACGCAGGTTTAGTAGATGATAGAAAATCACCATCAGACTATGTATATAATCTTGGATCAAGATCTATTTCATGACATAGTAAAAACATGCAATAACTCTCTCATCTATAGAAGTATAGTATCGTGTAGATGCTATATGTGAAGCACTTTGGTTTAGTACATTCTATCAGATATGGGAGATCAAAAGAACTCCTACAATATTAGATTGTGATAATCAAGATGTTCAAAAATGAATTAAAAATATTATTTTTCATGAAAGAACAAAATATATTAAAGCTCAATGTCACTTTATTAGAGATTATGTCCTAGACCATCATATTTAAATAAAATATGTTTCTACTGAAGATCAACTTGCAATTATGTACAAAAGCACTTGGACGAAACAAGTATAGGATATTTCAAAGCCATATTTTCATAACAAGAAAATCAAAATAAGGCAATGAGTCTTCATACCAAATAATGTAATAGGAGGTGTTGGAGGTATTACATTATTTGGTACCTTGCAATATTAATGCAAGGACCATGTAAATAATTTAGACTAGAGTGTGTTTAATATTTGAGTATATAGTAGGTGTCAAGTTAGTAAGTGTGGAGTTATATAAGTGAGATGTCGTGTTAATAAGTGTGAGGTTAGTGTACGTTTTAGTGTATTAGATTTTTTCGAGTTTTGGAGGAGTCCAACCGGTGCAGATGAAGATAGCAAGATCCATATTGCATTCTAGGTTGGGAAGATTTGACCCTTATGGATTTTGGGTGCAGAGTGGAATGGTAGAGGAGCCAATGGAAGGGGAGCTCATAGGGGCAGGACCATGTTTGGATCTCTTGGAGTCTTTGCAAGAGAGATATGTGTCCGTTGGTCCGATCGTTGCTGGTGGCAAAGCTTTTCTCGTGCTTGGCAGAGACTCTGTGGTGGTGCCAGAGTCCCATGTTCTAGTTTTTTCCAATCCACTATTCTGCAACTGGTTAGGTGATGGTGAAACATTTTTTGTACCTCACGATGACCTGATGTTAGTACCAGAGTCCCCTGGTCCAACTTTTTCTAAAATACTATTGTTATTTTGGCTGGGTAGTGAACAAGAGCTTTTTCGGTCCAAGGGTAGTGTTTGACTACTTTTTTGTTGTTGGGTTCCTTCATTGGGGGTCTTCTATTCTTTTGCATACTAGTAGGATTAGAACCCACAGGGGTGGGGGTTTTTTCTCATTGGTTGTCTGTGGGGTTTGAACCCACAGATCCCAAGGTTTTGGGTCCTTTCCAAAACCTTACTCCATGGCCCCTATTTTTGTTCTGAGATGGAGGTTTGGTATGAGTTGTTCTCTGGAGTTCGGAGGATGGTTGGATCTTTGGGGTTTTAGTCTTCACAAATTTTTAAGATGGAGAGTTTTACTATCGCTGGGGTAATATGTTGCAGATCTCCATTTTTGGCGACTAGTTTCTATTGAGTTGGTTGGGCGGATTATCCAAAGTTCAAATCCTTCTTTTGTGCTTAGGTCCCAATGGTGTTATCAAGGAAGAACATTTTTTGTTTCTATGGAAGTGCAAGGGCCCTAAGTTTTTTATGCTTCGAACATGATCGTTGATACCTTGAGTCGTGGTTGTCAAGGTTTGATGGCATTGTTGGTTGGTTGGTTGGTCCCTCGCTAGGCAGGATGAGGATAATTTTGATTTTGATTTTGTGTTCAAATTGTTGTGCTGCCATTGGACGGGAATGTAAGTTTGATTATTTTTTCTTTTGGCAACTTTTTTGTTGAGCCTGCATTTGTGCTAGATTGAAGATTGTAAGTTTTGGTGATTGGATGACTCCTTTTGGAGCTCTATGTACAAGGTTGTCGGATCCTTTCAAAACCCTCACCTTTTACCTACCAAAAAAAAGTGTGAGGTTAGTGTGGGTTTTAAGTTATGTGAAATCATGAGAGTCTTTATCTTTATGTAAATATGTGAGATTTATTATTATGTATTGAGAAATATGAAGAGTTAGATATCCCATGAGTATGAGGAAATGAAAAATTTATGTAAGTGTAAAGTTCAAGAGTCTTGTGAATGTGAAGTCTCAAGTATGTATATATTGAAGACAAAGCATTGTAATAGTGTATTGAAGAATAGGCATTGCATTGCTTTAGTTGATATATCAATAATATATTGAGTGAGTTTGTTGTTCATTGTTGTTATGGATTGATTTATGTGCATATTTGTTCTTGAGATATTGTGTGATCTTGAAAGAGTGATAAACCTATGAGAATAATGATTTGCTAACATGAATTTAAAATGACAGTCTTGGGTTTGATGCATTACTTTCTTGACTTAGAAGTAAAATAGTTGAATGATGACATTTTTATCTCACAAGAAAAGTATGCAATTGATTTGCTTGATAAGTTTAGAATGAAAAGTTGTAAACCAATGAACACACCCTTGAATGTGAGCGAGAAGTTAGTCAAGAATGATGGCAGTAAAAAGATAGATGCTACACTATATAGAAGTTTAGTTGACAGTCTTATGTATCTTATTACCACTAGACCTGACATCATGCATGTTGTAAGTTTGATTTCAAGATTTATGCAAGATCCAAGTGAGATTTATTTTTGTGCAACAAAACAAATACTTAGGTATGTTTGTGGTACAAGTAACTTTGATATTTTGTATACATTCACTAATAACTTTGGATTGATTGGATATACAAATAGTAATTGAGCAAGATTCATTGATGATCGAAAAAATACTTTAGGAAATGTATTCAACTTAGGAAAAAGTGTAAGTTTTTGGTCCTCAAAGAAGTAGTTAATAGTTGCATTGTTATCAGTAGAAGCAAAATATATTGTAGCAATATTAGCTTCATGTCAAGCAATTTGGTTGAAGAGGATTTTAGTAGATTTGAGGCATGAACAAAATATGACAATAATTATTTATTGTGACAATAATTCAACAATTGCCATAGCAAAGAATCCAATCTTCCATAGTCTTACTAAGCATATTGATATTAAATATCACTTTATTAAAAATCTTATTGCAAAAGGTTAGATTGAATTAAAGTTTTGCAAAATTGGTAACCAACTTGATGATGTATTTATTAAAGCATTAAGAAAATAAAATTTTATAAGAATGAAACAATTGTTAGCTTTTACTAAATTAAACATTAAGGAGAAAAATGTTAAAAATAATGATTAATGAAAAACAAAAAAACATAATTATTAAAAAATAATAATGTTTATTTTAAAAGAAAAATAAAAAACACTTTAAAAAATAATAAAAATTTGAAAAATTATATATAATGAAATATTTTTATTATTAACCTGAAATATATTAATAAATTAAATGTAAGGTATCAATTATAATTCAATTCAGTTAAATGTAATTAAACAATTGAATCAATAAAATTAATTTGAATGTAATTAAGAAATTGAATCAAAAAAATTAGTTATGATTGTTAAACCTGTATAATACAGCTGAAAAAAAATAATAAAAGCCTTTAGCTTTCTATACCATACTTAATTACTGAGCTTTATTTTAATTTAAAATATATAAAGCCATTTTCTTCAAAATCTAGAAACGCGTGCATCCAATAATGTTGATGCAGATTCAGAGGAGAGGGTTGTCTTCGGTAATCTCGTGTAGGCTCCACATTTCTGCATGATCGAGGAACTCATTAGGTTGAGATATGCAGCTGTTTCCTTCTTTGTATTTTCCCCTGGAAACG
Source organism: Wollemia nobilis (assembly GCA_028583015.1). Classification (NCBI taxonomy): domain Eukaryota; kingdom Viridiplantae; phylum Streptophyta; class Pinopsida; order Araucariales; family Araucariaceae; genus Wollemia; species Wollemia nobilis. Next base: position 4,023,601 of record JAQPPZ010000030.1, read on the forward strand.
ACTTTAATTGTGGCTTGTTTTTCGGATGCCTAACCAATTGAGAAGCCTTGGCATAAGACAATTTCAATTTAGGATATCCAACTTTCACATTTATTTTATTTTTAAAACATTTAAAAATTAAATTAAAAAATAGTTTGATTAATAATCATTAATTGTCACTACTGAAGTGTGTCCTATTTCTTAACCTTTATTAAATTAAAATCAATAAAAAAAGAAAATCAAAGCTTTTACCCTCTTCTATTTCTACTTTGGAACAATCAATAACATAAAGAGACTCGTCATAATGTCCATATCAAAGCACATAGCTAATAACTTTTAATATCACCTCATGACATCTCTTTTTAAACCTGATTTTCATTGATAATTTTGAATATATATGATAAAAATAAAAATAAAGTTTTTTTTGATTGGTTGATAAAAAAGATTTTGAAAGGTCCCGAAACCTTTTACACAAATGTAGCAAAGATGGCTAGCTAGAAGCAAACTAACTGAATTGAAAACAAACAACCCTAGAGGGGAACAAAACAACCAACTTTAAACTAGAAAGAAGGCGTAGACAAAAACAAAATTGAACTAGGCCCTATGTCAGACAAACCATATCTAGCCACTAGTCCCCAAATCAGCCACATCAACACCAACAACCAGTTAAAGATTAAGATTTCCACAACCACATAAGGGAAAAGGGGATATGTGTTGGCATCCATGTCAGACAAACCATGTCTAGCCACTGGGCCCCAAATCAGCCACATCAGCACCAACAACTCCATGTCAGACAAACCATGTCCAACCACTAGGTCCCAAATCAGTCACATCAACACTAGTAACTCCATGTCAGACAAACCATGTCCAACCACTAGGCCCCAAATCAACCACATCAACATCAACAACCAGTTAAAGATTAAGATTTCCACAACCACATAAGGGAAAAGGGATATGTGCTGGCATCCATGTCAAACAAACCATGTCCAACCATTAGGTCCCAAATCAACCACATCAACACCAACAACTCCATGTCAGACAAACCATGTCCAACCACTAGGCCCCAAATCAACCACATTAGCACCAACAACTCCATGTTAGACAAACCATGTCCATCCACTAAGCCCCAAATCAACCACATCAACACTAGCAGCTCCATGTCAAACAAATAATGTCTAGCCACTAGGATTCAAATCAACCACATCAACACCAACAACCAGTTAAAGATTAATATTTCCATAGCCACATAAGGGAAAATGGGATATTTAATGTCATCCATGTTAGACAAACCATGTCCAACCACTAGGCCCCAAATCAGCCACATCAACACCAACAAATCCATGTCAGATAAACCATGTCCAACCACTAGGCCCCAAATCAGCCACATCAGCACCAATAACTCCATGTCAGACAAACCATGTCCAACCACTAGGCCCTAGCCACATCAACACCAACAACCAGTTAAAGATTAATATTTCCACAACCACATAAGAGAAAAGAGGATATGTACCGGCATCCATATCAGACAAACCATATCCACCACTAGGCCCCAAATCAGCCACATCAGCACCAACAACTCCATGTCAAACAAACCATGTTAGAAAAAACCATGTCCAACCACTAGGCCCCAAATCAGCCACATCAGCACTAGCAACTCCATGTCAGATAAACCATGTCCAGCCACTAGACCCCAAATCAGCCACATCAGCACCAGTAACCAGTTAAAGATTAAGATTTTCACAGCCACATAAGGGAAAAGGAGATATGTGTTGGCATCCATGTCAAATAAACCATGTCCAACCACTAGGTCCCAAATCAACCACATCAAAACTAGCAACTCCATGTCAGACAAACCATGTCCAACCACTAGGTCCCACATCAGCCACATTAGCACCAACAACTCCATGTCAGACAAACAATGTCCAACCACTAGACCCCAAATCAACCACATCAGCACCAACAACCAGTTAAAGATTAAAATTTCCACAACCACATAAGGGAAAATGAGATATAAAAAAAGTTTTTACTATTTATATTAAGAAAGTAATTTATAAGACATTAAAGTTTTGTTAGTAAATATAACATGTTATTTTATTTATTTATTTAAAAGTAAATATGTTTATGTGAAAAATTAAAGTTATATATATATATATATATATATATATATATATATATATATATATATATATATATTTTTTTTTTTTTTTGAATTGATTTTTTTTTAAAAGAAAAGATTTATTTACTTAATAAAAAAAGTACAAAACTCTTTAATCAAAGTTCAAAGTGAACATCATTCTAAAAACTGAACATGAAGACAAAAAAGAACCTCATTATTGGAGCCTTTGTCATCCTTGCATACCATCCTTGCTCTTCTTTTTCTTGATGATTTGGCGACAATAACCAGGGGTTATATTTATTGCCTGATTCGCTAGTGTGTTGACCTCTTTGTTGAATTCCCGCCTTATGTGTTGATAGGATATTTTGCCAATGATCGTGCCAAGTCTAATCCTGTCTTGAATAATTTCAATTGTAAAGATCTAAAATCTTTATTTTTGGCAAGAGTTGTTATTATCAGTTTAGAATCCCCATAAATTGTGACCTGAGTGATTCCTTGCTTTGCCACCAATTTTAAGCCAATTTCACATCCAATAGCCTCTGCCACATTGTTAGATGTTGTTCCCAAGTTGATCATGTATTTGAGTAGGATCTCACAAGGTCCTGTAAGAATCAATCTCCCTACCGTTGCTTTACCGAGGTTGGATTTGGAGGCACCATCAAAGAAGAGTGCTGGAAAACATATGTCAAGCAAAGAATTATTTGCTTTGCATCCTCCGTGTGTCAAGAAAGCTTGGAGATTAAGTTGGTATATAATTCTTCTTTCTATGGGTGACATATATTCTTCATATTGTTGCTGACAAAAACTAGATTTGACATTTAGGATTAATTCTTCTTTTATCCTTCGTATTAGAATTTTATTGTCCTTACATTTTCCTTCAAAAATCCTCTGATTTCTATCCAACCAGATGTGCTAGATGACAAAATATGGTATGGAGCTCCATAGATATTTTAGGAGGGGCTTACCCGTCAGTTTACCTTTATATTCTTTGTTCCACTTGGTAAAACATGTGTCTATGGTTAACCTTCCAGAGGAGGAAATGCCAAGAATTTTGATTATTCCTAACCAAATTGAAATTGCCTTTGGGCATTCAAACAAAAGATGGAAAATTGTTTCACCGTTTCCGCTCGCACCTGTAACAAACATGAGGCCCTGCTATACCCATCTTTTGCAGATTATCACCTGTTAAGATTTTATTTTGAGAAACTAGCCAGCTGAATACTTGTAGTTTAGGTGGTGCTCTAACTTTCCACAATATCGATAGTTTTTTGTTGGCAGGCCCAATTTGTCGATGTTGGACTCCTAGATGCACTGAGTATTCCCCATTACTGTTGATGCTACCCCAAATAAGTTTGTCTGGCATTGTGGGATGAAGAGGTCTAATGTTCACCACGTGAGACTTAAAATAATCCCAATCTCCTTGAAGTTGAGATGGAATGGGAGGGGATATCCAGTTCAAAGTTTCTGAGGTCCAATAAAACAAGTCACTTAACTTAAATATTCTTTGGCTTTCCAAGTGATTCTGCAATTTTATTGGAGTTCTCTCTCTTAATGGTGGATTTCCTAGGATCGGGTCCTCCCATAGATTAATTAACTTACCATCTCCTAGTAGCCAAGAAATTTTATCCTCTATTATGCTCTTTGCAACCACTTCCAAACCAATGAGGCTCTGAGAAGTTTGTCTATATGTTTGAGCATTTGAATACCTGTTTGATTATTTACATACTTGTTGACTAGTATGCGCTGCCATGCTCGATTGTTTTTAAGCATGTTCCAAAGAAGTTTTGCTCCCAATGCTTTCGAAACTATCTCCATTTTTTTTATTCCCAATCCTCCTTGAATTTTACTCTTGGTGACCATCTCCCAATTGACCAAGTGGAACTTTTTTCTTTCTGATTTCCTACCTCCTTGCCATAGGAAGTTGCGTATGATTCCATATACCTTTTACAAAATAAACTTGGGAGCTATACTAATAGTTGGTATACTGGAAGAGAAGCTAACACTGATTTGATCAGCACTACCCTTCCTACAAGACCGAGCCAACTATTACTCGTAACTTTGTATCCTCCTAACCATCTTGTCCAATATTGGGGTCCAACAATCGAAGCTTTGAGGTGGAAGCTCATGGGAACTCCTAGATATCTGAAGTATTTTTCTATACCAGACTGAAATCCTAGGATAGTGCAAAAGAGTTTGACTATTATTGCTACAACGTTTTGAGTATATAACTGACTCTTTTGAGTGTTTATTTGAGCCCTGGTAGCTTGTGTGAACCAATCCAGACATTGCTTGAATTGTCTAACATTTTGCTTGGTGGCTTCACCTAGAAGAATGATATCATATACAAATTGGCCATGTGTTATAGCTTTGCATCCTGCTGCAGCCTCTATCCTTATTATTTTTTTTCTCTTTGAATATGGTTGATTAATCTTCCAAGAGTCTCAACTAGAATTATGTAAAGATATGGTGATAGTGGACACCCTTGTCTAATTCCCCTTGTAGCCTAAAAGAAATTTGTTGGTTCTCCATTTATTAAGGGGGCTATCCATGGGTTTTTTATGCATTCTCCGATCCACTTAATGACCTGATGTGGGAATCCAAACTTTTGAAGGACTTGTTCTACAAATTGTATATTAACTCTATCAAAGGCGTTTGCCATATCAAGTTTTATAACAATTTGTTTCTTTTTTTATTTTCTACTACTGTGGAGGGCTTCATGCACTGTAATGATATTATCATATATTTGTTTTCCAGGCATGAACCCTCCTTGCTCTTCTGATATTATTTTGTCAAGTTTTTTCTTTATTCTATTTGCCAACAACTTGGTAATAATTTTATAGGAAGAGTTACATAGAGAAATTGGTCCGAATCTAGAGAAAGTAGTGGCATTTTTTTCTTTAGGTATTAATGCTAGAAAGGTGGAGTTGATGGCTCCAAGAAGCTTACCTTTCACCCTAACATCCTCAATCATGCGTATCAAATCTTCTCCAATGATGTGTAAGTATTGCTAGTAAAAGTTATTTGTGAATCCATCAAGTCCAGGAGCTTTATCCTTTGGTAGAGCTGCTATAATCTCCTTAAGTTCCTCCATAGTGATTGACTGATTGAGATCATGTTTGTCTTCCAAAATTAATACTCGTTGGTATATGCTACGACAGTATTTCTTGGGAATGAGGATTACCATTTTCTCTAGAGAGCAAAGTTGAGTAATGTTGCTTGGCAAGTTCCTTAATTTTCTCCCTGTCTGTATAAGTGGTTCCTTCATGCTCTATCTCCTTGATTGTATTTCTTTGGTAGTGTTGCATGGTTTTTAGATGAAAATATTTGGTATTTTTATCCCCCTTGCTTAGCTAGACCATTCGGGATCTAAGCCTCCAATGTGTTTCTTCTTCAATACTTAATTTATTGAGCTTTTGAATCAGGTCATTTCTTGCATCTTCTTGCCATGGTTGAGGAGGATGATCCCCAATTTCTGTTTCTAGATGCTCTAGTTGTTGCATCAACTGCTTCTTATCTGGTTTGACTCTCGCTTTTTTTGCCAGCCATTTTTTTATCATATGCTTCAATTTTTGAATTTTTATTTTCCACTTTTCTTGGGGGTTGGTGGATTGGACCTGTTGGTTCCAAGTGCTTTCCACAAGTTCACTAAAATATTCTTCTGCTGCCCATTCAGAGTTGTATTTAAAAGGAATTTTTTGGGGTTGTAAGCTTTGGCCGCTATCCAAGAGAATTGGCTTATGATATGAGATAGAGTTATGAATGATGTGACTGGAAGTGAGGGGAAAGTGTATTAGGAGATTTTCATTTATAAAAAATCTATCCAATCATTCTGTAATATTGTTTACCCCTGCTCTTCTATTGCTCCAAGTGTACTTTCCTTTGGTCGGTCGAATGTCTTGTAAGCTTTCATCTGCCATAATTTGATTGAGTATATCTCTATTTGGATCCCTTGCTAAACTTCCCCTAACCTTCTCCCAATGGTAGAGAATCATGTTGAGATCTCCTCCCAGTATTATGTTGTCAAACTTCTCATTGTCTAGCCATTGTGCTAAGTTTTGCCATGCTTCTCTTTTCTCGATAGGATGATTTGGACCATACAAATTTATTACTCGCTACACTAGTTCCATCTCGGTAAGGCAAATTTTGTACCTATCCAGCTTATTATTCTTATGTTGCAAGCTACAAACTAATTATTATGGATCCCAAGCCAAAGCCAGTCCCCCTAAAGCTCCCACATAATCAACAGTTATCAGTTTTGATTGTGCCCATATCTTCTACCATTCTATAATCAGTGTTGCCTCTACTGTTTTTTTAAACTGAATACATACTATTGCTGGTTTTTGCTCCTGTATTAGAACTTTGAGATAGTTTTTTTCAGAGGACTTCCCAGTCCCCTACAGTTCCATGACATAATATTCATTTTTTGGATTGCTTCTTATTTTTTACGAAGCTCTCCTCAATTTTGACCTGCGTTTTGTGCTTGCTCATTTCTGAGTTGTTGGTTTGGTTTTCTTCCCTTAACTGCAGATAGTGTGGTCGGTAAACCCTCAGGAATCACTATTTCCTCCATTTGTGTTTCTTCTACCTCTTCCTTTGAGTTTCCATCAGTTTCTTCTCCAGCTGTTGTGTTCTCTGGTGTATCTCCTAAGATCTCTGGTGACTTGTTAGCTTCAGTTCTAGGTATCTTCTCTTTATATTTAGGAGCCATCACATCTAGAGAGGTGATTTCCTTTTCTCCTTCATTAAGACTTGCAAATTTATTTTTGTGCTGGAAGCTTTTTTGATCTTGTGGTTGAGGTTGTCGATTCTTGCTTCTTGATATGCGTGGTCTCCTTTTGACTTCTTGGAATCCTAGTTCTTCTTTTTTTGTTTCCTGTGCTTGTTTAATTGGGCAGTTTCAGGAGAAATGCCCATGTTCATGGCATGTTATACACTTGAATGGTATATGCTCATAGTCCAGGGGTTGGTTATGTATCGAATCAAACACCTTTATTCCAATATGTTCGAGCAAACCCTTTTTTAGATTAACTTGCACACAGATGCGTGCACATATAGCATTATTAGCCTTTGGAGGAGCCTAGTCAATAAATGTTCCAATAGCATTACCTATTAATTCCATCGAAGGTTTGTTCCATAGGTGCAATGGCAAAAATGGTAACCTCACCCAAACAAAAACTTCTTCAGGCTCCTCCTCTTGAGGATCAAATGTCGTGCTCCACGGGGTCATGTAAAGTGGGTTGGATCCTAGAAACCAAGGACCCCCATGAAATATAGTGCTCTTGTCCTCCATAGAGGTAAATGTAACGACAAAGTATCCCCTACCTATCATCATGAATTCATAAGAGGAGACTTTACTCCCCCAATGTGTATTAATCCATTTCTGGATTGTGATTGGACTAGGCCATATTCCTACAAATTTGCATGCAAGGGCTTGGGTGGAAAGCGTGAGCAAAGGTTGCTTGGATGTAAGTTGGAGGTACCTCAATCACAGGAGACTCATCTAACTTGGGCACAAAGGTACCATTGTTAGAGCGAGCAGGTGGTTTTGGATGGGGTTCTTTTCTCGCTTTAAGAACTTGATGCATATGATCCAACTTCTCCTCATCAAAGGGAAACTGTTGTGAAAACATGGAGAAGGCCTCATTGCCCGCTTGTTTTAGAAGTGAGGCTGCAGTCATCATTGTAACCAATAAACTGCCATAAATCTCTTCCAAAAGAAGAGGTCCCTATTTTTAAATCCCTAGCCAATGAAATATTTTCAAAGCTAAAGCCAAAGAAGTACCATACCTGAACTGACACTCACGATCTCTCTAGGGTTTTTTGTCTTCCCCCAAATTTGTTCCTGCTCCAACAATTTCTCCACTGTAACTTTGCAAACCCTAGATTCTAGCCAAACAAACTTCTTCAAATTGTTGTTCAGATGCACAAAAAAAATGTGTCAATTGATTTTTTTGTTTTTATTTTATCAAGAAATTTTTAGTTAAGTTTTTTGTTTTTTCAAATAATTTAGATATAGAATTAATTGGTAATGTATCATAATAACTATATCAAATATTATTATAAATTTTACATTTTAAGATAAAGTGTTTTTTTTCATTGCTTTTGAAGAGTAATAGGTGCATTTGTTGTCTTCCAATTTTTCTTTAGATATCTTCTATCTATCTATTTCACATTTGAGTTGATGTGAGCTAGTCCTCAATAGAGCTATAAGTCTTTGCTCTCCATTTGATATTTGCATCTATATGTTTTTTTTGTGATGATGCTCATAAATGGGGTTAAACTCAACAAGATAGTGTACCTTCTTTCTTTTCAATTTTTTGTGCACATTGTTCTCTTGATATTTTCCTCTATATAGAATTTTATAACCTTGTTGTTGTTTGGACATTCTATTAAGTCAATTGCCCCACTTATTTATCCATTTGACATTATGTTTCATAATTTTTTCTATTCAACTCATTTTCTACTATTAGCTTGGACCATCTATGTAGATCCATTTATTCAACTCATCTTTTTCACATATCGTAGAAGATGAATCATTATGATTGCCTCTATAGGAAAAAATATTTGTTTTGGTTGAATATGCCATATTAAACGAAAGCTTTTATTTTGAATTTTATTTTAATAAAATGCTTTCGGATCCTCTTTATTTGCCTCCATTTCAAGCTCACTATATTGTTATCCCATACTTCTCACCCATAAACCATGCTCGACACTACCAACAATCTAAATAAGACCTAAATTTTCTTTGAATCCCATAATTTTACCTCCCTGTATTTGTTCTGTAATGCAAAGAGTGCTCTAGCCTCTAATTCTGCTTTTCAATCTACATATTGTTGAGCTAAATCTATTATTGAAATCTACACCAAGATATTTTAAAAATAATAATATTAAATATATATAATCAGGGTTATGCACAATGGCGAATTTTGCAATTTAGTGCGAATATTCGGATTTTCACAATGTTAATTTTACGAATTTTGGGACCATATAGGTTGGTCCATTCACCCAAAAATTTTAGGATCCAAAATTTTTAAGGGTAAATTCACCCCGTTATCATAAGGTTTCCCACCTAATTTTTGCCTTAAATTTATTAAAAATAAAAAATATCTCGTCCAATTTGCCCCTTGTACCCCATTATATATAGCTAACCCTAACAACGACTCTCATACAATTACAACATTATTATTTTGGATAGCAAGCGATACAAAGCAGACGACTAACAAAACACGAGTCCACGACTGACGGAAGGCGACTGATAGTAGCTGATTGAAATACAACGATCACCATTTACCAGTAAGTTTCTTTTACCATTAATTTTTTTTAACATTTTGTTCATGGACACTCAATAAGGAGGTTTATTCTGCTTGGGACATATATTATTGGGATAGATATTTTGTTGTCTCTAGCAATAGTTCTCTTTTATACTAGTTATTTTTATTTTTTAAAATGATGTTCATTGTTCATGTTACTCTTTTTTTCATATAGGTAAAATGTCAACTACTGGCAATGGAAATAAGGGAGGAGTCTTCCGATAAAAGGAGTATCCTCAAATACTTTCATAATATTTTGAAATTCGGTCAACCATCAACATATGCACAAACTGAAGGTATGAATGCCTCCAGTTAATTTTTTACATTGTTAATTTTTTATATAATGTCTTCATTCATAAAGAAGTGTGCTTTTTGGTTGGTGGCTTTGTCCATTTTTAATCTGTAGAAGGTATTTTTTTAAATGCCATAGTGATAATGACCCTACTATTGACACTAGTATTATCTCTACAAAAAACACCGTTGACCCTGGTATGCCTCCACTTCCACATATCCACGTTAATGAAAAGTCCACAGATGAAAATATTCTTAATAAAATGGAGTAAAAACATGAAGATATTCCTGAATCTAACACACCAAGTGGAAAAAAAATAATAGTTTTTATGCAGTCCCTACTTTCGAAGAATCTTCATCTAAAAAACATAAACATGCAAGGTTATCTAGGTGGACAATTAACAAATCATTTCAGCCTGATTGGATATCAGAATTTCTATTTATTGAGCTAGTGCTACCAGAGAATAGTAGTGAGGAAATAATAGAATTGAGATGCGTAATTTGTAGTTGAAAACACGAAAATAATCATAGATTGCAAGTTAAGAAAGATATAGTAGAAAAACATTGTGGAAAGGTTTATATCAAAACAAAAGAAAGCGATGACCAATACCAAAAAATTATAGATGGAAGGATGCATCAGAGTGGGCACATATAAGATATGCATAAGAATATGATAAAGAAATGAAACAAAAACAAATTTTAGTTGAGAAATGTGCAACGATTCAAGCCCAATTTTGAAAAATGAATAAGTTAACTTTAGCTTCAAAAAGTTTGCAATTTGTTGTTGTATTCTCTATTCTTAAAAAGGGTAGACCTATGTCTGATTTCATTGATTATAAATCTCTATTTTGGCTAGCTGATGTGTAGAACTTACCCAACACCCATTGGTCAGATTGAAGTGGTTGGAAAATGGTAAAATATCTCTCATTGGTTGAGCAGGATGACCTCAAAGAGAAAGTAAAAAAGGCCAAATTTATTTCACTTTCAATTGATGAGGTGACTGTTGTTGATAATACATCTTGGATATGCATGCATGTTTACACATTGGAAAATAATTTAAGGTAACCTCATTTACTTGGAGTACACAAGATGGTGGAAAATTGCAATGCAAAAAACATTTACAATGTTGTTGTAACTAGTTTAAAGGAAGAAGCATGAATGAATGAAATGGAAATAGCCACTAAGTTAATATGTGTTAGAGTTGATGGTGTTGCTACAATGCAAGGACACAGGAATGGTATTTGTGTTAGACTACAAACATCTTTTGTCCCATATTTGATCCCTATTCATTGCATGGCTCACAAAATGAATCTTGCATAAAAAATTATGGATACATTTATAAATATTGTGAGAGTGGAAGAACTTGTTTGTGAAATTCATGATTATTTTTCGTGCAGTCCAAAAAGATTTTTAGAGTTTCAATAGTTTGCACTAGGAGCTATTGAAGATAAAAAACTGTTAAAATATGTGGATACTAGGTGGATTTCGATGTATCAACCGATATTTAGAGTTTTCAAATAATATCAATCCTTGATAGGGTTTATGTATGCAAATCGTAGGGCATTTGATAAGGCTAAAGATTTACTATTTTGAATGAGTGACTTTGAAACACTTCTCACATTGTGTGGTATTCTTCCAATGTTGGAAGAAATGAATACTTTGATCAAAATTGCATAAGAAAGATCGATTTATATTATGGATTTCATCAGGGCAAGAAAAAAATTTGCATACATATTGATATGATATATGCATCTGGTCAAAGTTTTATGGATCCCATGTTTGACAGTTAGAGAGCATTAACAAACGTGAATGATCCTCAAAGCTTTTTGAAGTTCAATATAAAAGATTATCTATGTATTAATATCCACGAAAATAAAATACCTTTATATAACTATAAATGAAGTTGAACAAATGCCCATAACCCACAACAAATTTTATGTAGTTGTAAACGATACAAAAATTAAACTAAAACAAATAGCAGAATCATTGACAAAACAAATAAGAGACCGTTTTCAAAGAGATGAATTGTTTGAGGCTATGAGTGTGGTTAATCTGATATTTTGGGATCCTTGTAGTGAATACCAGATTATAAATGGTTTGTTTCTCAAACACATGGGCATTCTTGCTAGCCATTTCAGTAAAAGTGTGGTAGTCAATGACATTGAAATTAACAACATTCTCAACAAAGATCTTTTAACAAAACAATCAAATTGTTTTGGAACAACAATGTCTGCTCAAGTTTCACAACTCTCTAACCGTCATGAAGCATGTTCTATTTTACGTTTGTGGATAAGATTACATCTCAGTAGTATCTTAAAACATACTATGAGTGAATATTTTCATTTATATGAATTATGTCAAACGATAATTTTAAGATCTGTGGAAGATGAAAGGGTATTCAGTGCATTATCATATGTAAAATCTAAAGTTCAAAATAGGTTGGACAAAAATTTGGAAAATTTTTTGAGTATATGTGTCGACCTATGAGGTGGAGAAGTTTCCTTATTGAAGAGCATTGTCACACTGAAAATCTATGGCAGAAATAAGAGGTGTAACGGATACTAAGGATGATGAGGATGATGGTAACACTGATCATATTATGATGACATAACTTTTGGGTATGAGTGCAGACAAATGTGTACAATCTAAAAAGAGTTTGTTCCAGCTTCCAACATTATGACACAAGGATGCTTTCATTTGATTTGATTTCACATATTATCATTTGATTTGATTTCACATATTAGAATGAAATGATGCTTTCATTTGATTTTATTTGAGTTCAACATTATAATGAAAGGAATATTGAGATTATATTGTAATTTGATACATGGAATTTTCATGTCATTAATCATATCATATGATATTAGAAAAGCAATTGGATAGTCTGTATGGTTTTGATGTCATTAATCATATAATATGATATTAGAAATACTATTGGATACTCTGTATAGCATAGCCCTCTGATTTGATTATGTATATTTGAATGAAATTAGATTATTTGATTACACATGTTGATTAGAACACTGCATTATCTTTTATATCATAAATGTATTATTGGATATTTTGTATGTCATTTTACATAAGCCTTGTTATTTAATTATTAGTCTAAAGTTTCAAAATTTTTGGTAGATTTGTATTGTATAAATCATTTATGACAATTTTGTTGGGTTCTTGTGTATTTCAATACACCCTTAACAATCCTAATTACTATGGCAATCAAATGAGAACTTGCAAAAATCAAGAAAAACAAATAAAGCACACAAATTTGAAGACACAAGAGATTTACGAGGTTCACTCAATCACCTTGAGCTACATCCCCGGGAGAAGCCTTGCAATCCTTGCTTTATTCTTCCACCAAGCCACAAGAGATACAATACAATAGCAACTTTGCTATCCCCTTCTCTCACACAACCTCATCAACAATATCCACTCTCCAAATTAGATACAACACAATCACAAAAGTGATTCCTCCCATATGCACTCTCTCAATATGCCTCACACACTCATACTCTATTTTTTCAATCCTTTACATGCATGATTATATAGGTTTATACAACCCCATTTTAGCTCACAATGAGACAAACGAATCAAATGCAGGTTACATATGGTTTGAACCAACTTTGGAAGATGTTAGACCTATTTTGGGGGTAGTTTCTAGTTTTCAAAGTTTGTTGTAACGCTCTTTGTTTCCAATCGCTCTCTACTGGAATGATCCCTCTTTCTCAATAATACTCTACAACAATAATCTGGGCACTAGAACGCCCTAGCAACCATGAAATAATTTTAGCTCCAGTTTTTTGGACTATTTGAGCAAAATCTACAGAAATGTGAGCCAGGGTATGGAACAGGCTCCAACCCCAACAATCTCCCACTTGGATACTGTTTCACAATAGCTACACCACTACTACACCCATGAACACTGTTTCAAGGCAAAACTTGAGGATTTAGACCCCCTCCAGATTGTTTTACTCAAATGTTTTGCACCATCACTGTGTCACCTTCGCACTTCATGTGATCAATGAACAACCAAACAATCTCCAACAAAAATGCCATGATAGTTACACCACTACCATCCATGACAAGATTCACATACTGTCCAATTCACACAGTATGTAATATGCACACAATGTGACTTGCCACACCCACATCATGTGCTCTTCTTCCTTAACTACGCATATTGGACAGAACCATGTTCATCACCATGAACATGCCTATCCCTTGCTCCCATTGTTTGTAATAACTCCTGGTCATTGTAATCACCTTCAGCAGAGAGGATCAATGCATCTTGTATCACATTGTTTGCTTCACCTCTTCCTTCTTGTTTACGTGACCAACAATTTTTCTTTACATGGCCCTTCTTCCCACAATGCCAACACTCTGCCTTTCCCTTTCCTTTGGCTCTGTAACTGCCTTCTTCATTTGTTCTCTGCTTCCCTTTGGTGATCAAGACAACTTCAGATGACTGTGAGGATTCCCCATTCTTCCTTCACATTTCATGGCTCAGGACGACACTCACAACATCATCAAAGCTAAGGATCCTAGTAATAGAAGAATTGCTAATTGCCATAGCAAGGATCTCCCAGCTTTGTGGCAATGAGCATAGGAACAAAACCGCTTTCATATCCTCTTCAATATTCATCTTGACAGAATCCAATTGATTCACAAGAGAATTGAAATCATTCAGGTGGGTAGTCACAGACCCATTCTTCGACATTTAGAGATTATACAACCGCTTCATGAGAAAGACCTTGTTGGAAGCTGAAGGATTCTCGTAAAGCTTCTTCAATGCATTCATGAGGCCCTTAGTGGTCTTCTCTTCAGAGATGTTGAAGGCAACAGTGCTTGTCAAACACAACCGCACTGTTCCAAGTGCTTTTCGGTCAAGGAGATCCCATTTTTCATCTGACATGTCATTTGGCTTCTTGGATTTTCCTTCAAGTGGCAAATACAGGTCCCTTTGGTAGAGGTAATCCTCCACCTGCATCTTCCAGAACTGGAAATTGGTGCCATCAAATTTGTCCACTCTGATTCTGCTTTCCTCCGCCATAGCTCCCACTCAAACTTAAGTCTATAGTTAGGAATGTCAAGTACCCAACAAAAAGAAATTGGCTTTGATACCAATTGTTGGGTTCTTATGTATTTTAATACACCCTTAACAATCCCAATTACTATGGCAATCAAATGAGAACTTGTAGAAATCAAGAAAAGTAAATCAAGCACACAAATTTGAAGATACAGGATATTTACGAGGTTCACTCAATCACCTTGAGCTACATACCCGGGAGAAGCCTTGCAATTCTTGCTTTATTCTTCCACCAAGCCACAAGAGATACAATACAATAGCAACCTTGCTATACCCTTCTCTCACACAACCTCATCAACAATCTCCACTCTCCAAATTAGATACAACACAATCACAAAAGTGATTCCTCCCGTATGCACTCTCTCAATATGCCTCACACACTCATACTCCTAGCTTCAATCCTTTACATGCATGATTATATAGGTTTATACAACCCCATTTTAGCTCATAATGAGACAAACGAATCAAATGCAGGTTACATATGGTTTGAACCGACTTTGGAAGATGTTAGACCTATTTTGGAAGTAGTTTCTAATTGTCAAAGTTTGTTGTAACGCTCTTTGTTTCCAATCGCTCTCTATGAGAACGATCCCTCTTTCTCAATCATCCTCTACAACAACAATCTGGCCACCAGAATGCTCCAGCAGCCATGAACTAATTTTAGCTCCAATTTTTTGGACGATTTGAGCAAAAGCTACAGAAACACGAGCTAGGCTGTGGAACAGGCTTCAACCCCAACAAATTTATCAAAGTAAATATCTATGTTGCATTTATGGTCATTTCAAATTATTTCATATAACATAAAAGAACATCTTATTGCATCCACATAATTCAAAATTACTTAATGCATCAACATAAATAATCAAAACATAACAATATTTAAAACAAAATTTCAAAAATATAATACAAATTTATCGAAATTATCTCTTTCATCAATTTCAATTTTAAAAAAAGATACCATTCTTTCATAATTTACAAAAAATATCAAACATTTTTTATTTCACTTCAAATTAAAAACAACAAATTTCTACATCAACACAAATAATCAAAACATCAACATAATTTTTTTGGAAATTGTCTCTTTCATTAATTTCAAGAAAGATACCATTCTTTCACAATTTAAAAAAAATATCAAATAGTTTTTGTTTCACTTCAAATTAAAAACAACAAACTTCTATTCTTTTTGCATGGTTTCTAAAGGTCCACCTTCATCTATCTCAATATCCTTTGCTTCTAATGCACCAACCCTAACCAAAATTTTAGTTGTAGTGTTGATCCCCGATAACAATAAACCTTCTTCCTTCGCTGGATCTTTAAAAGGTGCATTTAGCTCTTTCTAATTTTCTTTCAATACAACCTCAACATCCAGGCTCTTATCTTTGATAAACTTCTTCAGACAATTAATTTCTCTAACAGTGTATTGTAACATCTTCTTCACTTTAATAGCATTATTAAAACTAATTTTGGGAGTTTTGATCAACGTTTTCATGGCACTGACCTGTTGCTTTAAGTACTAGAAATTAGACTTCCAAATACAAGTGAAAAAAGGTTAATATTTATAAACAAAACACATTTAAGAAAAAAATGATTTTTTAGTTAGATATAAAACTTACATCAGCTATAAGTCGTGTAATTTATGCAACTATTACTTTGTTCTGATCTAGTGCCCATTCATTGAAATATGCTTGGGCCTCTGCATTGAGGTTTTCCAAATGATTCAGAATAATGGCCAGTGTTTCATCTATGTATGCAGACTCGGCCTCCATAGTGCCAGATCCAGCTTTATGTAGCAAAACATCAAGCTTTTGGGGCTCATTAACAACCTTTAAAAACAACTCTTTTCTTTTTGAAAAATTTTTATATCAGCCATTTATTGCTTTAATCAAAACCTTGGCCCAATATTCCCATTCTTTCAATTTATCAATATCTAAAAGAAGAGTATTATGAACTATAACTTTACATCTATTAGCTAATAACACATTTTCAGAAAAAATTACTTTATCATCATCTATTAGATGATGGGTGGAGACTTGTTGGGGGGAGGAAACTCCGACGACATATACGCCAACATTCTCTTCTTCATCATTGTCCTCTTCATATTGAAGCATATCACCTGCATTTAAAGGGAAATTTTGAGGATTCATACCTTGATAAAGAAAATCACAATCTAGAGTTCTCGAGGGTATTTGAGATGCACTCTCAACATTTGAGAAATTCTCTAGGGTTAAAATTGGTAAAACAGAAACATTAGATTCAGACACATTGTGTGTTTGGATAACACTTCTTGTATCATGATACGACGATGTGAGGAACATTTTTCCATGCATGTGTGAGTGGTTCCTCACTGATGGTACCTACTGTGGATGGACAAGAACTTGCTATGTTGATGGCTATTGCTGCGTTTGCAGTTGGGCAGACAGTGGAGGCATATTTTTTTTCAATATTTTGAATATAGCAGTTCTATTTGCAAAATTTAACACAAAAATATAAACTTAATCCTATGTAAATAATAATATCATAATTTTTTTTTTTTTTTTAACCAAACATATCAGACTCAGACTTTACAGTCGTTGATGATGCAACCATTTGCCATTTCTTTGAAAAATATTTAAAATACATCAAAAAACATAAATTTAAATCATTAAAATACATCATTTAAAATAGTGCTTTTGAATAATAAGGTTACCTTGTGGGTTGGAGGTAACTTCTTTGACATCGACTGTAACAATTTTAAAAGTAAAAGGAGCTGTAGGTGTATGCTGAATCTGATCACCATGAGACCTCACACGTTTGGAGGGAATTACTGGTGATGACTGCGACTACATGTCAGAATCAACAAACGCTTCTTGAATACTAAATGCAACATTCATTTTACTAGAATATTGAGATGCTCTTCTTTATTTTCAAAACAAAATTAGAAAATAACAAGATTAATTGAAAAAAAAAGAAAATAAAGTTATTCCAAAAAAATATGTTTACCTGTATTTCATTCTTAGTCATGCCAATAGCCAAAAAACTGGGGTGCAATACAGTGAGTGGATTGCTTTGTTGAATATTGAAGTAAGCTTCATGAAAAAGATAGAATAAAGTTGTTGGTTGTCACTGTATACGAAGATTAAATTTTATGGGCACTTAGAAGAACCTATTTTAGGCGGTTGGAAATGTGCATGGACCAGTCAAATATTCTGCCACCAATACATTGAATCAATAAAGACAATGCCCAAAAAGGTATTTTTGTAGGTCGCCCCTGCAGAATAAGCCTTACCTAAAAAAATTCAATTCAAGCATAAAGAAATTTATCTTCAACGTTGGAAATGTTTGATCCCATTTTGGACTTAGAAGAATTAGCTAAAAATAAGAGATAACATTATTAGAAAACAAAAAGTACATCAAAGAGAATGTTATTAGAGAATTAAAACTACAATACATCAATATTTAATGTTAAATAAAAACTAAATTTTAAAAATACACCTTTCAAATTATTTGAATGAATAGAGTAATCGACTGCTAGGGTGGATTTGTCATTTTTGGTCAAGGCATACTAGTTGTTCACCATCTAAAAATGGTAGCCCTATTAGTCGTTGCACATCCGAGGGTTTAACAGAAAAATAATGTTCTTGTTATCCACTCTGATTATAACAACGGACACGTCATGGTTGTAACAACTAACGATCTGTTGCATAAATTGAACGCTAATGTTCAACTATGGCATCTTCAATATACCATCAAGTCTAGAGGTGTAAAGCCATTGCAAATCTCTTCAAAGAGTGCTAAAAATGTTCTTAATGTTGGGACAGTAGAAGCTCCTGAAATTCACTTTAGAAGGAAGATGAGAGGAAGAGCTAGCCATTTCTGAAAATAGGTAGGAAAATGTTCTGTAACACCCAAGAAAACACTTTGAAACGCCTTGGAAAACACTCTAAAAATGTTTCCAAAACCTTTTGAAAATACTGCCAAAAACTTCTACAAACACAGCCAAAATGCTCTAAAAAGCATCTAAAAAGGCTCTGAAACTTTTGTGGAAAACGCTTTGAAAATGTTGGAAAAAGCTCTGAAATTGCTCTGGAAAACACTGTGGGAAAGGTGAAAAATGATCCTGCATATGTATTTATAGAAATATGCATGGAAAAATTTAATATATGCGTGACACATGGTAGAGGATATGACACGTGGCACCATCTTATTGACGATCTTTAACGGTCACCTTTTGCCAGTCATCATCTACTAGTCACCATCTGCCACTCGCCATCTTCCAATTGCCTTATGACACTCGCTATCTATCACTTGCCATCTTCCAGTCACCATCTGCCACTAGCCATTAGCTAGTCGTCATCTACCACTCACCTTCTGCCAGTCACCATCCACCAGTCGCCATCTGCCAGTCGTATTCTATCACTTGCCTTATGCCACTCACCATCTGCCACTCGCCATCTGCCACTTGCCATCTGCCACTCGCCATCTACCACTTGCCATCTGCCACTCACCATCTTCCAATCACCTTCTACCACTCGCCTTCTGCCACTCACCTTCTGCCAGTAGCCATAAAATTTTATTGATAATTTTTATGCAAAAAATTCAAAAAATCGCCATTTTTTAATAATTTTTCTACAAAATTTTGAAAAAATTGCCCCAAATTTTATACACCATTCACCTAGATTCGCCCTGATTTTATATTTACATTTTTAATACTACCCCTTATGCATAACAATGTATAGAATATAAAATTATAGGTATACAAAATATAGAATTATTATTTATAAATTTTATTTGGGGTGCATGTATCCATGATTTTATGGTTTCATCAAAGTTGCATATTTATATAAAATGTTTGTGTAGACATACCATATATAAATGATAATTAGAAGCGTGGAGGACACATGCATATATTTTAACAATGTAAAGATACTTTTAACATGTACTTTAATATACCTATATTCTTGGATCCTTACATCCCATGTACCACCACATCCCTCTAACTACATTCTTCAAATTTGAAGGTCCATAGGTACTTTATACTCTACGTACTTGCAATGTATAAATTGATGCAAATTTAATTCACATAAGTCACAACATATTATAACATCTTAAATTAGTGAATCACATATACATTAACTTTATATTTAGTTAAAACTAAAATAAGTTAGGTCAATCATGTTTATCCTTTGACTCATTTTATTGATTTTAACTTCTCATCTAGAATCATCTGTTATTTTATGCTTTAAAATAAAATTGTCAATGTCCAAAACATATCTAAGGGTAATAATTTAATGGTCAATGTTTTAAATAATAGATATGACTTCATTTTTTGGTGTGGAAAACTAAAATATATTTTAAGTGAGAATTTGACACATTAATGCACCATTTAGAAGGTCGTTCCTCACAATTATCATTATGTAAAGTTTATTTAAGAATATGAGTCATTATAACTACCTTTAAAGAATGAGAAATAGGCCTAAAATTTAGGTTTGAGTTTTATTTTCAATTTTGAGAACTAATCTCTTATTTTTTGTCTTGATTTTTTTGAGCTTTAGCCTAAGTCTTTGAAATTGAAATTTGGATCTTAATAGTTTGAGGTCTGATCTTATTGTTATTATTGGTCCTAATCCTTGGTCCCAATTTTTAATCAAAGTAGTAAACAAGTCTCAATTTTATATTGTACCAAAGAATATAATATTTAAAATCATAGATAATATTGTCAATTA
The DNA here is from genome assembly GCA_028583015.1 of Wollemia nobilis. Lineage (NCBI taxonomy): Eukaryota > Viridiplantae > Streptophyta > Pinopsida > Araucariales > Araucariaceae > Wollemia > Wollemia nobilis. Next base: position 4,044,082 of record JAQPPZ010000030.1, read on the forward strand.
AATCCTCTCTAATTCTACCATTATTCCCAACTTAGTTTATTTTACCTCATTGTCTTTAATATTGTCTTCATCTGACCCTATTGTCATTTTTTCTTTTACTTTGTGGTTGAGATCAATATTTTAGTATCTCCTTGATTGCAATCAATGTATGATGAATCTATTTAAGAATGTATATATAAGGATGCTTTAGAACAACATAACTTTATGCTTAGATCCAAAAAATCTAGAGAATACGAATAGATTATTTTAGGCATATTTCTAAGTTATTTTAGCTAATTTTATCCATTGTTTCATCTCTTTATCCTAGTTATATTTAAGATTTAATGTTTTTGCATTTGGATCTAAAATTATATTTTAATTAGTTGGCCACATTTCAATTAACATCAATTTTGTTTTGGGTTGATTTTAGTTATTTGGATTTCAATATAAGAAATACATGCTTGAACCTAGTGTATTAATATGCTTTGTTTATAATAGCAAGTTTAGTATCTATCTAACTATTTACATATATCTATATCTATCTATCTATAGAATTCCTCATATCTCAAGGAGGATACCTAGGTCTAAATCTTGCTAATTGTATAATTACCAAGTTATTGTAATATCACTATGTGATCGTGATGTAATACAAGTGGGGACCATTTTGATCCCTTATAACCAATTGAAAAAATAACATGGTGCCTCAGTATTCCTAGAACTGACAATGCTAGACTAGCTAATAATGGTCTTAGGTGTTAGACTGGTGCTTTATCTTAACCATCAAGGATACCACCTATCCCTCATTAATTTAATCCTCTCTTATGTCTCTTTGATTGATTGTACATTTGTTTCATATGTGAATACTCATCCATTAGACCATTTCACAAACCAATTTAGCTACACTTATATTGGCATGTGCCAAAAACATATTTTGCTTTATTATTTCATTATGTATACCTTTGCATATTAATTCTACAAGGTCCAAAATTACATAATAAACTTAAAAGTTCAACATTTCATTTGTATAATTTATTTTTATTTTTATTGGCCATTAATATCAATTTTTACCTATGTCAACATTTTTTTGCACTCTAATCAATATTATTCATCCTATCATGTCACTAGAGTCACCATAGTTGCATGATTTACTAAGTTATACTCTTGATATTGTATTGAGCTTCATATTTGATGATAAATATTGAGGTGTAATGTCACTTTTATTTTTTAGGAAAACATCAACAAGTAATTCCATTAACTTTATCATCACATTATTTAGCTAACCGTTATAGTGTTAAATTTTCCAATATATTCAAGAATGAATAAAATAAGCACATACTCTAAAAGGAAAAGTGAATCCCATATAATCACAAAAAAAATATAAAATGTTTCTTTGGACACCAAATAAATAGCAATAATAAATAAAGAATCATCTCCAACCAGTGAGAAAAAAATTAGACATAAAGGGGTATAAATACCCAAATTACAAGTTACCCTAGGTCAAGGTGAAAATTTGATCTTAAGAACAAGAATATAATATTACAATAAATTCACCTCAAAATATGCTTATGGGCCTATAAGGTATACAAATAATTATAATACAAGGTTACGCATGGCCTTAAGTGAAGGTCACCTTTGATATAACCTTTCTCAAGACATCTCTAATTTCTTCTATTGAAGGTACATAGACTAGATCAAGCATCTCACGAGCATAAAGAAAATGAACATAGAGCACCCACATCTCAATATGCTTGGTCCAATGATGGAATGTAGGGTTGTGAATATTGCTTGATGAAATTCTTATTGTCATAATAGAGGTATATAGGAATTTTCTAAGGAAGACTTAACTTCTAAAGAATCATAATTATCCATCAAAGCTTGTTCATAGCTTCATTAGCAACATAATACATATCTTTTATAGACAACTAAGATATTGTGTACTACCAAGTATGGTACTAATATATTGTTCCAAAACTAAGATAAAATCTAAAAGTAGTGGTAGAATGTTGCTAGTCAAGACCATCTACTAAGTCTACATTAGAGTATCCCATAAAAATAAAAAACCCCAACAAAGATAATGGATTCCATTTAATGAGTACTTTTAATGTACGATACAATTTTCTTAGTTACTATCCAATAAACCTCACAAGATGTGTGGATATATCTAGAGCAATAACTAATCACAAATACAATGTTTGACTTAGCGAGTGTCACATTTTACAATAGTTTTTAACAATGAACAAAAGCATAATATTCACAATAAACCTTATGCAAGAGAATAAAAAAGTGAAATAATAAGAGCAATAGATAAAATAGACAAAAGAGAAGAGTGGAATGCTCTTGGAAACCCAAACAATAGATCATATGGATACATACTAATAAAATATATTGAGTTGTTGAGGGCATTTATAACAAAACCCTAAACTCTAACAATAATTATATATCATAGTAACCTAGGATAACATAACATAAAGGGTTAAGGTTGATTAAAAATTATAAGATTAATGACAATATTGATTTAACCAATGTCACTAGGGCTAAATTTATCAAATCATTATATAGTAATTGTTTGTAGGCTCATGGATGGGTAGTGGGAGACCTCCTGCTCTAGGTAGGAGGTCCCTGTTTTAGATTTCCTACTCCCTCCTCTGCCCCAATTCTGGATTTACTCCTGGCGCTTCCTAAGTTCTTGGGACCTTCTCTTCTTGGGATCAGCGTTATGCATAGCGGCGAAACTTCGCCATTGGGGTGAAAAAACCCATTTTCAAAAATTCAAATTCGTAAATTTTTTGAGACCCGGACGTCGGCCATGTAGCCAAAATTTTTGGGAAAAAATAAATTTTCGGTGTCGGTTAGCCGTCCTTTGATGAGAGTATCACGAATATTTTAAAAAATTTGCAAGTAATCCCGCCTAAATAAAGTACCCTTTTAGCCCTAAAATTTTAGAATTTCTAAATTATCCCGCCAAACTCGCCAAGTATACCTCTATATATAATTAAAACCCTAGGGAAAATACCTACACAATTCGTCACAACATCGAAACCTTTTCTGCCACCGACCGCAACAAATTCAGCAACCGAACGGAATAGTGTCCTGTTCTACTGTCGGACGAAACTAATTCTGCAACCGATCGAAATAGTGTCCTGCTCTGTAGCTGGATGAAACTAATCCTAAAATTGGCTGAAACTGTGTCCTGCTCTGTAGTCGGATGAAACTAATTCTGCAACCGATCGAAATAGTGTCCTGCTCTGCAATCGGATGGGACTAATTCTGTGCAACCGGATGGAACCTACTATGCAGTTGAATGGAACCTGCTATGCAGCTGGATGGAACCTGCTGTGCAACCGATCGAACATAACCTTCTATGCAGTCGGGCGAAACCTTCTGTATAGCCGGACGAAACCTTCTATGCAGTCGGACATAACCTCCTATGCAGTAGGACGAAACCTTTTGTGCAGTTAGACGAAACCTGCTATGCACCCGATCAGACACTTTTGTATCTGTAACCTGCAATCGAACGGAACCATTTCTGAGTTCGGACACTTTCGTGCAATCAGACGGACCTGTGTTTACCAAGATCATTGTCTGCCTCCGATCGAAACCAATATCTCTGCATACGGACATACTATCTTTTAGCACCAGGTTCTCTGTCACTTCTCTGCTTTTCTTTATATTGCCATGTTCTACTTGTTATTTTTCCAGGTTTTGAATGTCATTGCTCTGTTGAGTGTGTTCCCTTTTTTTCTCTGTTTTGTCATTGCTCTGTTGAGTCTGTTCCCTTGTTTTCTCTATTTTGCTTTGATTCTTAGTTTTAATTAAGATATTTTTTTATTGCTAAGATTATACATAAGTAAATGCTTTGGTTCTCTATTGACATATTGATGCTCTTTTTCTCTGTTAGAGTGCTTTCACCAGAATAATAACTAGTGGCATAAACTGATAAATTCACAATAAAGAATGGCTGGAAAAAAGTATGTATAATTTACTACCCAACAAGTGTTTATTCTATTTACAATAATATCTAAAGGCCTCCAGAAAATACACCCTCTTTAACTTTATTTTGTCACTAGTAAATTGTCACCCAGTGATGGAAAGAAGGGCACCAAATCTTCTGCTGAAAAGAGTATCCTCAAATATTTTAGCCAAACTTCGAAATGCGACGAGCCAATGACATCTATGCAAATTCAAGGTACAAATGATTTTTTACTTCCCAGTATGTGCTTGATTGACGATTTGTATATTTTTTTGTAAATTTTTTCATCCAATAGTGATAAAAAATATTATGGTATCCTACTATGCAGAATACCCTATCGATCCTGATATGCCTCCACTTGAAGATATTCCCCAAGAAGAGATGACTTTCATTGAAAATCCCCTTAGAAATGATATCCAACAAACACCTGATGACAACACGCAAAATGACATCACAATTGAAAATGAAAGTGATAAATCAAAATCATTACAAGCGTCAATTGAATCTTCAACCAAAAATTCCAAAAAAAGAAAAGCATCTCTCTGGATACTTGGAAGGGGATTTAAGAAAGAATGGGCAGAAATATTTCCCTGGCTTGAGCCTGTCATGACTGAGGATAACCAAATTGATGAAAAAGAATGTAGATGCAAAATTTGCAGTTGGAGACTTGGTAAGGATCATAGGCTTCAAAACAAGATTGATACAATTGAAAAACATGTTGGCAAATGTTATGTTAAAGTTATAAAAAGTAATGGTGAAGTTAGTAAAGAAGTTAAGTGGAAGGATGCATCAGAATGTATGCATTTAAGATATGCTATAGAATATGACAATCACTTAAAGCAACAACAATCTCTTGTTGAGAAAGGTGGAACAATTGGAGCCCAATTTGACAAATTACGAAGACTGTTTTTGCTTCAAAAAGTAAGCAGTTTGCCATTGTTTACAATATTCTCAAGAAAGGTAGACCAATGTCCGATTTTATTGATTATAAGCAGCTATTATGCCTTTTTAATGTGCAAAACCTTCCTAGTTCTCATTGGTCACACCAAAGTGGTTGGGAAATGGCAAAATGTTTATCTTTGGTTGAGAAAGAAGACCTAAGGCAACAAGTAAAACTTGCCAAATTCATTTCACTTTCTATTGATGAGGTAACAGATTGTGGATAACACTTCTTGGATTTGCATGCATGTGTACACATTTCAAAATCATGTTAGAAGGCCTATTTTGTTGGGAATACATAAGATGTTGGAAAGTTCAAATGCAAAAAATATTTATAATGTTGTTGTTAAAAGTTTAAAGAATATTGCGAGAATGAATGATATAGACATTGCAACAAAGTTAATTTGTGTTGGAGCTGATGGAGTTGCTATTATGCAAGGTCACAGGTCTGGTCTGTGTGTTCGACTCCAAACCACAGTTGCACCATATATGATCCCCATTCACTGTATGGCTCATAGAGTAAATCTTGCATATAAAATTGTGAGCACATTTTCAAATGTTGCTAAAGTTGAAAACCTTGTTCGTGATATTCATTCTTATTTCTCATTAAGTCCGAAAATATTTGCAGAGTTTCAGCAATTTGCACTAGGAGTTACAGAAGGGAAAAAATTGTTAAAATATGTGGATACAAGATGGATTTCACTGTTTCAACCTGCTCAGAGAGTTTTGGCAGAATATCAATCACCGACAGGGTTTATGCATGCAAATCGCATAATAGTTGATAAGGCAAAAGATATGTTGTTTCGTTTGATCGACTTGGAAACACTTTTGACATTATGTGGTATTCTTCCAATGTTAAAAGAAATGAACAGATTAATTAATCTTGCACAAGAGAGATCTATCTATATCATTGATTTTATGAGGATGAGAAAACAAATATGCATGCTTCTTGATTCATTATATGTGTCTAATGCAGATTTTACAGAACTTGTATTTGATAGTTGGAATACATTGATAAACGTGAACAATCCAAAAAGCTTTTTGAAGTTTGACATCAATGATCATCTCTCGTATTAATGTTCATGAAAAGATGATACCTGTTTATTGTTTTGAAAGGCAATCAAGTATTGTTGTGGAATATTTTGAAGAAGTTCTTGTAACACATAATAGATTTCATGTTGTAATACAAAAAACAAAGAGTAATTTGTCAAATATAGCAAAAAATTTGACAGGTGAGATAAGAGAACGGTTTTAGAGAGATGAGTTGCTTGAGTCCATGGGTGTGGTTAACCCCATGTTTTGGGGGCCTTGTACTGAATACAGTTCTACAAATAAGTTGTTTATTAAATATATGGGTAATCTCATTGACCATTTTAGTAAGAGTGTGGAAGTCAATGGTGTAGCAATTAATGGTCTACTCAACAGTGAACTTTTGAAAGAATAGTCATCGCATTTTGGAAGAACAATGGTTTTGCAAACATCACTTATGACAGATATCCATGAGATTGGTTCCACTACACGTTTGTGGCAAAAATTGTATCCAAGCACAGTCTTAAAAGATACTATAAGTGAATACTTTCGTTTATATGAATTATGTGAAACAATGATTTTGGGGTCAATCGAAGATGAAAGAGTTTTCAGTGCACTTGCTTTTGTTAAATCTAAAATCCGCAACAGACTTGACAAGAATTTAGAAAATTGTTTAAGAATTTATGTGTCCTCATATCAGTTGGATACATTTCTGTATGACAGGGCATTGGAATACTGGAGTTCCTTGGTAGACAGAAGAGGAACGTTGAATACGATTGATAACGATGATGATGATGCTTTCAGTGATCAGATGGTGGAGACACAGATTTTTGGACAAGCTGATATGTTTCAGCTTCCATAGTGATAATTTTCCATGATTTCATTGACAATAATAAACACGAAGTGATTTGATAGCAAATTTCTCAATATTGTTCCAGATTTATATGATTTCAATGAATTGTTGTTTTAAATCATATTATTGTTTTAAAATTACATGGCTAAAATCATTTTTTGTAGATTGTAAAATTTTATGTTTGGGTCTTAGTGTCTCAACTCTCATTTCATGGAATATGATAATAACGAATTGATTTGATAGCAGATTTCGGAATATTGTTCCGGATTTATATTATTTCAATGAATTGTTTTTTTAAATCACGTTATTGCTTTAAAATTACATGGCTTAAATCATTTTTGTAGATTGTAAAATTTTATGTTTGGGTCTTAGTTTTCGAACTCTCATTTCATTGACAATGATAAACACAAATTGGTTTGATAGCAGGTTTTTGTATATTGTTCCAGATTTATATTATTTAAATGAATTATTTTTTTCATAACTTTCATGTGCATCATAACTTTTTCAAACCGAAATAAGCTATTGCAGTCCTTTTAAAACGTTTTCAAACAAAACTAGATATTGCATCATAACTACAAATTAGATATTAGATATTGCAAGTCTTTTTCAAACCCAAATTATGTGCATCATATATTTTTCAAACCGACATTAGATATTGCAGTCTTTTTAAAACATTTTCAAACAAAAAATTTCAAATTAACTAGTTCAAAAAGATTTATATTACATCGTTCAAAATTAGATATTACAATATTTTTAAATCAAACATAAATTACATGACATTTTCAAACAGAATGTTTCATATCAACTAGTACAAAAAGAAACATAACATTTTCAAACAGAAATTAATATATTGCAATTTTTTTAAACATTTTCCAACTCATATCTCAAATTTTACATACCAATTACAAATATAAATTCCCAAATATTAGATAACATTTTCAAACTCAAATATCACATAACATTTTCAAACCCAAATTTTGTGCATCATAACTACAAATTAACTATTTCAAAAAGACATATATCACATCTTTCAAACACTTTAAACCCAAATATTACATACCATTTTCTAACTCTACTACATAACATTTTCAAACCGAAAATAAATATTCCAGTATTTTTAATACATTATCAAACATAAATTACATGACATTTTCAAACAGAATGTTTCATATCAACTAGTTCAAAAAGAAACATATTACATCATTCAAACATTTGTAAACATAAATATAACATAACATTTTCAAACATAAATTAATATATTGCAATTTTTTTTAAACATTTTCCAACTCATATCTCAAATTTTACATACCAATTTCAAACAGAAATTCCCAAATATTAGATAACATTTTCAAACTCAAATATTACATAACATTTTTAAACCCAAATTTTGTGCATCATAACTACAAATTAACTATTTCAAAAAGACATATATCACATCTTTCAAACACTTTAAACCCAAATATTACATACCATTTTCTAACTCTACTACATAACATTTTCAAACCGAAAATAAATATTCCAGTCTTTTTAATACATTATCAAACAAAAATTACATGACATTTTCAAACAGAATGTTTCATATCAACTAGTTCAAAAAGAAACATATTACATCATTCAAACATTTGTAAACATAAATATAACATAACATTTTCAAACAAAAATTAATATATTGCAATATTTTTTTAAACATTTTCCAACTCATATCTCAAATTTTACATACCAATTTCAAACAGAAATTCCCAAATATTAGATAACATTTTCAAACTCAAATATTACATAACATTTTTAAACCCAAATTTTGTGCATCATAACTACAAATTAACTATTTCAAAAAGACATATATCACATCTTTCAAACACTTTAAACCCAAATATTACATACCATTTTCTAACTCTACTACATAACATTTTCAAACAGAAAATAAATATTCTAGTCTTTTTAAAACATTATCAAACATAAATTACATCGTTCAAACATTTGTAAACTCAAATATAACATAAAATTTTCAAAGAGAAATTAATATATTGCAATATTTTGAAAACATTTTCAAACTCAAGTCTCAAATATCACATACCAAATTCAAATAGAAATAACATATTTCAGTCTTTTAAAAACATTGTCAACATTTTCAAATTTCAATTTTTTGATTGGTGCATGGATGCTTCACTAGTGTTTGGAGTTGTCGTTTCTTTTCCTTTATCAACTTCTGTTTCTTCTGGCAGTGCTCCAACTCTAACAAGGTTGTCACGTACTTTCACAATACTTGACACACATGCAACTTCTTCTTTGTTTGGATCTTCAAGTATTGTTGGAAGTGTTTCTTTCATTTTATCAAGCACCATTTTCGGATCTTCATGCAACTTCTCTCTGATGAATTTTTTTAACTTATTGTTTTCTGCAATCTTTGATCTGCATTTTCTTTTTCATTTCCATTGATTTCATCAAACATGATTTTGTTGTAAGAATATTGACATCCATGCTCTTAACCTGTGTTTTCAAGTTTTCAAAGTTTGACTGCAAAACAAATTGAAAACTTTATTCAAAAGGGATACATTGAAATTATTACAAATTTTCAAGAAATATAAAAATGTAAATGCAATAGAAAATTGGAATATATATAACTTTTTTACCTCAGCCAATTCTTTTGCAGCCTCAGCAATTGCAACCCTTTCCTTATCAGAAGCCCATAAGTTGTAAAATGCTTGGGCTTCAGCATTAACATTCTCCAATCTACCAACAACAACATTTAAGACATCATCCTCATAAATAAAATCAGATTTAACTATTCTTGAAGTAGCCTGTTTTAGCAAGCCATCAAGTTTTTCAGGTTCATATTTGACTAAAGAATAAATAGAATCTCTTTTTTCATAATTTTTATATCGGGCATTAATTTCCTTAATAAGGACCTTTGCCCGATATTCCCATTCTTTCAACTCTTGCAAATATTTCAAAACAAACTCCTGAATTGTTGACTCGGTACTAGCTGCCAATGAAATATTTTCATTAAAATTGACAACATCATCCTCAGTTTGAGGACCTTGAGGATGACGGTTGTCTCCTTGGATGGGTGGTTCTGATGTCTGCTGAGCTGTAGGGACTTCTTCTCGTGCTCTATCTTTAAGCACATATGTTGCCCTGAAGCCTTCAATCGGGCCCTGCATCATGTAATCATCATCAAGAGGAATATTATCCAATCCCTATCCAAAACATTCAGGTGCCTGTGAATTTGAAGAAAATGTAAACTGAGAGAATCCAATTCTTGCCAAACTTGGTGTTGGTCTTTGTGATGTCTGTGGTTGTGAAATCCCATGCCCAAAATTTCATGAAGTGGCTTGTGAAAACAAACGTTTTCCAACACCGACTTGCCCTCGCATAGGCTGAGGCTGTGACTATCCCTGTTGTTGATTGCATGTAAAGGGTGACTGTCCCTGTTGTTGATTGCGTGTAACCGGTGAGTGTGATGCTTGTGGAGGAGGTGGTGGTGGCATATGCCCTCTAACTTGTGATGTTACTACTTGATCACGAGAATCAACTAAAAACAATAAAAAAATTTGTTATAATTCTGCTTAAAATAAAAAGAAATCTAAATTTTAATTAACTACACATAGAATCATAGATTTACCAGATGAAATGTGATGCAATTGTTCTACATTGGGGGAGGGGTTGGCCACACTAGATTCGGCTTGCACATTTTGTGCAAACCTAGGTGTACGAGACACCCCATGAGTAGCTGCTTGCTTGGCACATTTGTGTGACCTCTGCATAGTAACAGGTGTTGCTTCAGAGCCCGTATCTTCAGAATCACCTGTTTGCTCCGGCCTGTGACCCCTATTGGCAGCAATTTGTTTAGTCCTTGAAATTTTTGCCTTCGCCTGCATATAGATGAAAAAAATTTAAAAAAGAAATATTGTAAACTATAAAATAGTATGTCAAAGACAATGATGTAGTTATTACCCTCAATTCCTCTGGTGTCATGGCAATAGACAATAGTTTTGAATGCATAACAGTTGGTACAGGAGTAGTTGACAAATTATGAAAAGACTCAAAATATAAAGCTAAAATATAATTTACACTGCCCACAATGGGCTGAGTCTTGGGGGGCTGAGTCTTGGCGGTTGCAAGTTTGACCGCGTGCAACTCAGTCCTGACTCGATCAGAAATATATGTACACCAATCAAACTTTTCATTTTTTTTAGACTGAACAATATAATACAGTGCCCAAAATGGAATTTTTGGTCTTCCCAATAGAATAAGCCTGGCCTGGAAAAACTTGATAATGGCCTTCAGAGTTTGATGGTTAACATCGTTAATCGTTAAACCTCTTTTTGTTTTGGCGTTAGAAGTTGCATAAAAAAATTCGATGTCAATTTAGAAATTTAAAACATTGAAAATTAATAAAATACATTTAACAAGATTTATACCTGCCAAATCTTTTGATGAAAGACCGTAATTGTTATCGAGGTGTTCTTTGTCATCTGGAGAAAGTTGTGACCTCGATGACACTTGATTAAAACCAATAAATGGAAGACCTATCAATCTGTGAATATCTCCAAGGGTGATGCTGAAAACAATATTTTTAGATCGTAGATTAATGCTTACAGTACCCCTATCATGGTCATAACCAGAGATAATATGTTGCAGGAGCACTTTGTCTATTTTGAAATGTGGCATGGAAACGAGGGTTGATAAACCTACGTTATACAACCACTCAAAGTTCATCCCTGGCATTGTCATGAGATCTGAAATCAAAGTGCATGCAAAATTCTTGAATTTTGGTTGGATTGTGGAAGGGGTATCCATTGGAAGTAGTTGGAAGTGGAAGAAAAAGGATTGGGAATGGAAACTGAAAGGTCGATCGGAAAGGTTAGCTCTGGTTGTAGCTGTCATAGAAAAGAAATGGGAAAATGACTTGTTGATGCCATTTTATAGACTTGAAACATATTTGACACGTGGCAACATCGTATTAGACATGCAGGATGGGACATGCAGTATTAGACATGTGGCAGTACGGTGGCGGTCGGACTAAACTATGCTACCGGTTCATAATATGCATCCGGTTTAATGACGGAGCATAGTATGCATCCAGGGCACCGGGTGGTTGCATATTATGCAACCGGTTTAATGTCGGAGCATGGTTTGCATCCGCCCGGCACTCGAACGCATAAAATGCACCCATCCGACACTCGGATGCATAATATGCTCTGATTTTAAATCGGTTGCATAATTTGCAACCGTCTGGTACCCGGATGCATAAATGCATCCCCGATGTTCGGATGCATTTATGCATCCGCCCGATGCCTGGATGCATTTATGCACCCTTGATGCTCGGATGCATTTATGCATCCGCTCTTTGCTCGGATGCATAAATGCATCCACCCAATGTTTGAATGCATTTATGCATCCCCACCTGATGCCCGGATGCATAAATGCATCCGCCCGATGCCCGAATGCATAAATGCACTCGCCCGGTGTCTAGGACCATTGTACCATCGTGACATTAAATGCATCCATCTGTTGCATCCGGTCCGTGGTCGTAAAAGGCCAAGATCCAGGACAAGACACGTTGGTCTTCTTCCTGATGGGTGTAGTTGATTTCTTGCCTACTACACCCATCAGAAAGAGGCCACCCTTCTTGTCTTGAATCTTTGCCTACTTTACTATGAAGGAAGTTTCTTATTTAAGCTTTGAAATTAGAGTACACTAAATCATGTGGGATAAATAGTTATGTGGGATAGATAGTTATGTGGGATCAACTTTGCCAATATTGCATGTGTTTTCCCCCTAACAACGTCAATAGCGATAAGTTGTGTCATGCTACAATCCTTATGTTTACTAGACGCCATATCATATCTCTTACTCGAATATTCGGTACTTATTATGCACCCGACTCGAGATCATTTCATGTTTTGCAACCCGTTCAAAACCGGATCATATTATGCATCCGTTCCATGACCGGACCGCAATTCGCATCCAAGATTTTGCCAAGATTTTAAACGTAGTCGGTATCTTTTTGGCCTGGTCTGGAAAAACTTTAAAATTCACCCTTTTTTGCCAATTTTTTGAGAAAAATTAAAATCATTCGCCATGCCAACATACATGCAGTTCGACAGATTTCGTCATCGTTTCGAAATAGTTTCACCATTTTTTTATAAGTACCTTTCGGGTCCTACCTCTTATGCATAACCCTACTTAGGATGATGCTGGTGGAGTAGATGAATTACCATCTGGGTGGGAAGCCCTTGATTCATATATTCCTACTTCCCTCTTTACCCTGGTTTTGAGGGTTTCTGCTTGCTCTTGGGGCTTGGTGCATTTCTGGGACCGTCCCTGGGTTGCCTGGTGAGTTTCCAAGATCGTCTCTTCTTGGGAAAATGTTGATGGAGTAGATGACATCCCATCTGGACCAGAAGTCCTCAATTCAAATTTCCTGCTCCATCCTTTGTTCTAGTTTTGAGGGTTTATGATGGCTCCTGGGGCCTTCCCTGGGTATTTTATGCAAGTACAATTTCTTGGCTGGATTAACCCAATTTTTTTCCTTAGCAACCTTCGATGGCAGATGGTTTTCGATTAGCTTAGCTTGGGAGTTGGAGATGTGAAGCCTTTCTTGGTAAACCTTTCTAGGTTTTGGAAGAGGATCCTATGCTTTATCGATGTTCATAGGGATGGCTTTCTATGTTCCTCTCCAGAGCTAAGCTTTCGAAAGGGGGCTCTTGATTTCCTATTTGCCTCTTCTATTACAACCTGGGGTTTGCTCTCTATGTCTTCCTTGATCTTTGGGATGGACCACATTTTTATCATTTGCAGTTGAGTGGCTTGTGGGGTTATTTATAGGATAGGCTTTTTGGAGCAGTTTTAGGATCTCTTAAAAGATCCTATTTTTATCTGTTTAGGGTTCTCCTACAATAATTTTCTCTACAACTTCTTTTTGGTCTTTGGGATGGGCCTTGCACTTCTCGTGTAGTTGTAGTTGAAGGTGCCTATGATTTTATTTCTAGATGGATAATTGGTGGGGTTGGATGGAGATCTGGTATGGATGGTTGTCTAATGATATTTTTCTATAGTTTCCTCTAGTATTTTGATGGGGGAGTTGGTGTGTGCGTTTCTACTGCAGAAGATGGTCTCCTGATGATAGTTCCTATGTTAGAGATTCCCTTCTAGTCATGAGTTATCATGATGGATAGAATGTTCTCGAGGTTTTCCCACCTTTTGATTGTGCTTTTTGTCTTCTTTGTAGCGAGATCTTGTGGCCTGTGGAGATCTCCTAGTGCTACTAAACTATCTTTCAGGTCCTCCAAAAGCTTCTCTTTATAGGTTTTCCTTGTTTGTGTTGCTCCTACCTTAGGGGATCTTAGTTTCACTTTCAAACGAGATTCAAGTTTCATATTTGAATTTGTTGTTCTGTTTCAATTGGGGCATAATGTTCCCCTGTTCTCGCTCAAAGGTGTAAGCTCCTTTTTTGTGTACTAGTTTTTCTTGTTTTTGGAAAGATTCTTTTTTCAAAATTTTGATCTCTTTGTAGATGGTCCTATGGAGATTGTCTCCCTAGTTTTGATGATTCTTGATTTTTTCTAGAAGTTAATTGCTTTTATTATGATCCATCTGTAAAAGGTTCCAGGATACTTTTAAAACCCCTTTCAACCAATAAAAAAAAATTGTTTGTAGGATCATAAAGAATACATCATACATTCCTATAGGCTTAGATGAATGTCATTTCATGCATTGTCATATTTGAATAATAAGGTTATGTTATTAATATTCCAACAACATGTGTGAGATAGAGAAGACCTCCAATAGATACACATGCAAAGTGATATCCACCAAAGGAGTAGTATAGTCTATTAAAATCTTCAACTATGAAGCAAATGGATTTTGGGTCAACATACCCTTTAACATCCTAAAACATTGCAGAAGATCCAAGGCATATTTAGGTTGTAATATATTGATATAAGGTGATAGATTAATCGAAATTCCAAAAAATAAATAATAAGGTCCAAATATATCATACCAAATATGTCATAAAATCATTACTTCATCTCTTATATCAAGGATGTTTATTTTCCCATGGCGATAAGGTCATCGACATACAACAGAATAACAATAATCTATTTATCATGATGCTTGGTGTAAACATGAAGCTCTACCTCACATAGTTAAAAGCCACAACTAAGGTAGAAGGAACCAATTCTATCATCCAAGCATGAGGCACCTACTTAATTCCATAAAAGGACTTATTATGTTGACAAATAAGAGTAGTCGCATCTAGGACAAATATGAATGATTACTACATATAACTCTCCTCATTTAGCTTCCTATGAAGCAAAACACTCTTCACATCTATTTAATAAAATTTTCATTCATAATTAGTAAAAGAGTGAATCATCTGCACATAATTCATTCTATATAGCAAGGAAAAATGTCTTTGAGTAGTCAGTTACCTCATTTTTATAAGAGCCCTTAGCAACAAGACATACATTGTACTTCTCAATTTGATCATGTAACATGTACATGGTCTTATATAACTACTTACAACCAACTATGTTCTTCTCCTTAGGTATAGGAGGAAGCTTCCAAGTCTAATTATTCATTAGAGACTTGTATTATATCAACATAACTTCTTTCCACTTAAGATGTCTCTTGGATTGGGCGTAAGGCATTCTCTATAATCATCAACCTTCAGTATAGAAGCTCAGGAAGGTGGGAGAATTCCATCATGTTCCTACACAATAATAGGTTGTACATATTGAAGGAGGGTCCTAGCCCTCCTAGCCCACTTAGGAATGAATTGATTTAAAGACGGATGTGATACATCTTGTATAGTCATCAAAAAAACAACCAAACAAAGAATCCATCACATATTCACTATCTACCACATAATCCGGTATGATTGCATAGTACATTGGGAAATCAAGACTATTTGAAGCAAGTTATAGATAAGGGACAAATGAGAGTGGATAATTTGTATTGTTGACAACTATAGAACTAGTACCCTTTGGAGAAATTAAATTTATAAGTTAAGAATCTAGAATTCCTAAAGAAGAATCAAATAGGAAAAATATATGAAATAGGAGGAGAGAAAACTAGAGAGGAATGATCATCTTCCAAGAGGATCAAAAGATATTAAAAGCATCTATACCACATCAAATACCACATTACATTGAATGATGATATATTAACTAATAGGGTCATAGAGATATAATTGTTAGAAATATCATATGAATCACATGAATGAATTAATTAATCTTAGCCTTGAGTTTGTTTCATTTAATATTCGTGATATGATCCCATTCAACATACCAAAATATACAAAATTTAAAAACTTAGAGCTTAACTCTTATCAACCTCTTTAGAGGTGTCATACCTTAGACTACCCAAGTTAGTATCCTATTGATGACATATGCAGTATAAGTCATAAGTTCATCCCACAACTTAGTCTCGATTTGCTTGGAATGCAACATACATCAATCCATCTCCAAAATTATCTTATTCTTTTTCCCAATCATCCCATTATTATCAAAAGTGGAGTGAATAATCTTTTGTAAATAAATAATATTAAGTGTCAAAAAATCCCTAAAGCATGAAGAACAAATTCATCACCACCATCCATCTAAAGACACTTGATTTTCCTCTTAAATCAATTCTCCATAGAAGCTTTGAAGGTCTTGAAATGGATAAAAGCTTCATCTATTATGAACATCCTTGCTCATCCATAGGAATTAGTACCAATTTACAAAAAATAAAAACTTGTACTCTCAATAAATATAAAAACATTCACGTATGCTGGAAAATAATTAAATTAATTCATGAACAACTCATATAAGATGAAATATGCAATTATTCAATTTATTCAATTATCAATCAAACCCTTGAGGTAGGGCAACACCATACAATGCTCCTTATCGAAATTAAGTCACTCCTTACTATATCTCAATAAGAGATCCCAACAATACAATATTCTTCTCCCCCCTTAACTAGTCTTTGCGCACAATATATAAAGCTCAACTACCTACCACTACCACTTATCTATACATGTGGGATGATTATAAGTATTATAATATTATACTATTAAGTTTCTATCTTGATACCCTACATTCCATCCCCCTTACAAAATGTTAAGTCCTCAAAACATAAGAAAAGACTAAATAATATGATATTTTGAGCCTTGTTGTAAATTGATATCTATTTCAATCATCCATCCATACCAATTAAACTCTTATTGGTGGTGGTTTTCATTGATGTTGATATGGCATTCTGTTATTTGAGTTTTTGGAAGTAATCCCTTAGTTCCATGTGTTGGAGGCATCTTTTTGCTAGCAATAAATATCAGTTTTTTCATCCATACTTGCTTGCTTTTGCCACTTGAGTATCCAGGACTATTTTCTTGGCTCCATGCCTTCGCTGCTCAACTTGAGTAATTTGAATGATGGGTGAATTTTTTCTTGATGTTGCTACACCACTCTGAAAACCAGAGTCAGTATGATTTATTTTTCAAACACTACCATAGTTGGTACAATTTTGATTCCATGTAGAACCATAATATTATTGCCTTAAGCCATACCTCCAAGATTGTTGTTGCTACTGATGGTGTGGATGATGATATGTTGTAACCTTAAAATGATGTTCTAGTTTTTTTGTCTCCTTCATATTTTGTTCCTATGTTTTAATTCCTTCATATCCAAGCTTCAGTTTGCATAAAATCATCCTCTTTTTCTTTTGATAATTTCTTACAAATCATTTGCTTGTTTATTTCTTCTACATAATTTTTTGTCTACCTATTTATTTTATTTATTTCTTATATGCATTTTGGCAAACATTGTTTAAACACTATTTGAATCATTTGACATCTATGTTGTGCTTCCTTTTATTTGCACACTATCATCCTTCTCTTTTCCTTTTGCTAATTTATTATAACTTAACTTTTTAATTTTCTTTTGTTATTTTTTAGAGTTTATTTCTTTTGCATAGTCTTTAATGGTGACCTTGAAACTAGTTATCTTTTTATATGGGTCCTATTGGCTCAAAAATGCTTGTTTCATTTCGCTCCAAGTATAATTTTTATTTTTCTTAACAAAACTTATCCACAAAGAAAGAGCTTCTTCATCTAAAAATCTACCAAGGTAGGCTTGCCAATAATCATCATTTGAATATAGAGATATAAAATTCATCCATAATTATGAAACACAAATATCATCCTTATCAAAGAATATTGGAAACTCCATGGCCTCAAACCCCTAAAATTTTAAAACTTGAATTGTTCAAAAATAAAATTCCTCAAGTATCTTTTTTTTTATTAGATATAAGAAGGGGTTTATAAAGGGTCCCCAAGACTTTTACAAGAGGGGTTTTTAAAGACTTACCCAAACCTTAAATTTAGCCATAAAACACTAGAATAAAAACTAACATGATTTAAAATATTTAGTGAGCATTCAGGGCCAACCTAAAATAAATTTACCCCGATTTAAAATATCCAATGGGCATCGAAGGTCAACCTAAACCAAAGCATGTTTTGAATATAAAATTTAAATTTGAAACTAGACACTCTCTTGCCTGAAACACAACATTTGAAACTAGGTACCAATAATTTGAAATTTGAAGTTCCTGTTTGAATGAAACTTTCCCACCCCTTAGGAAGAACACACGCCAGCCAAGCTGGAAGAAAAAATGGCCCCATAGAGGATTATAGGGTTTTGAAAGGACCCAAAACCTTTACACAAGGCTTTACAAGGGACCTAGAACCTTGAGCAAAACAGACCTTGAAGAGGGTTGCAGGGTTTTTGAAGGGGTCCAAAACCTTAAAAAAAGGGTTTTATAGCGAACCTAAAACTTAAGCTGAAACAATCTCGTCCAACGAGAAAAATGAACCACAAAAACAACAATTTGAATCAAAACTATCTGCATGAAAAGAGAGAATGAAGCATTGAGCCGATAGATTTGTCTAATATTTTTGCACATGCTAGGATAACTATACTTTGAACCCTGCCCAACAAGGGAACCGAGCTTGGAAATAAAATCATCCTACAACAACTAGGAGAATTAACCACCAACCATGAAATGGCTCAAAAGAAAAACCTCCCATAGAGAAGCGAGAAAGCATAGCACTAGCCATAAGATCTACCAGGTAGGCTAAAGAAACCATTGGAAACCACTAAAAGGTACGATCGCCAATATTACACTAGACACAATGGTTGATAGCAGACTTATTCCTCTACGATAATCAACCATGTGGTCTCCCCAAGAGTTTAGATCAGATGGGGCAAGAAAAAAAATGTTTAGAAGGAAAAACTAACTGACCAGCACTCACCTCTAGAAAGTGCCCCCAACAACTCGATGAACCAACTAGACCCACTAGACGCAAAGGCTGCTAGCACAAGAAAATCCCAATGGACATTGAAGGCACAAGGTCTCTCCTTGATATTTGCGTTAGGGAAGAGGTAAGACCAAAAATTTCAAAGAGAAAGACCTGTCTAACAACAACCACATCCAACAACTAGAAGAATCCTCCCCATCCCTTGTAGGGGAGGATTCAATCCCCCTTTCTTTAGTATATTTTGATTTATTCCTTCCTTTCACTTAATCAATTAAATTTGTAGATTCTCTTCAAAATAAAATAGACTACAACTGATTTGCTTATCCTAACTAATAGATATTTGCACTCAACTGGCAACTCTTAATGGCTTGTAGACTGTGTACTTTTGACAATTGATGACAACCTACTTTGTAGACCTTTTTATTATTTTTTACACTCAACTTAATAATTGTTAATTACAGACTATGTACTTCTAAAAATTGATAACAACCTGTTTTGCAAACTTTTTCTTCTTTTTAATTTTTTACTCAACTTAACAACTTTATCAACATGCAAACTTTTTACTTTTAGCAACTGATAATGATCTGCTTTGCAACTTGTTTTCTTTTTGCACCCAACTTAAAAATTGTTAACGACTTGCAGACTATGAACTTCCAACAACTAATAACAACCTACTCTATGGACTACTTTTATTTTTGCAAAATACTGTCCAACTCTATACTAGGTATTTCTACACTCAAACTAACAAATAAGATTGACCTCCTTTGCAAACTTTTATTTTTTTATTGATAATGGATTTCTTTGCAAACTATTTATTTTTTGTAGAGCATTACCCAACTATGGACTAGGTATTTTTGCAATCAGACTAGCAATTGATAATTGCTTCCTCTGTAGACTTTTTTACTGATATTTACTTGCTTTATAGGCTTTTTTGGGCAAACTGCTACCAACTATAGAATGGTTATTTTTAGTACTCATTTGCAACTGTCTACTCTACTAAAGTTGTGGAACTATTGTAGATTGTAGAAATTATGTAGAGACTATTGATGAAGCTATTTTTGATAGCTATATGACACTTCTATGGAAATCTTGGCAACAAACTAGACCCCAAACTTTGGCTTCTTAGGCTTAAGGTAAATCTCATTGGCCACAAAGGTTTTCTAAGCGAGTACCACTCTCTAACTACCAATAATATTTTCCTAAGGAATAGTTGTTGATAAACCAACCAAAATTCTACCTCCAAATAATAACTCTTTGTATATTCTCACAGGGTAAAAATACTAATAATAAGGTGTGGGACCGTTGATACTTTTCACCAGCAACACACTCAAACCAGTTAGTTTGGGGTTCCTGGGATACTCCTTATAATGAGTTTTAGGAAAAATATAAGCCCAATTACTTCCTCCAATTGAGCAGTTGATACTTATACCCGATCCTACAAGAGGTTAATAGCCTAATAGAGGTGCTTATTAAGCACCGAAATTTAGATCCAACAATGAATAGATGGTCGAAATGTTTGTAGTGGAACACGACCTTAGAAATTCCTCTAGTATTGAATCTTCTATAGCAAAAAATAACTCTAGAAGGTGCTCTCACACCACTTGTTATGAACCTCCTTGCTCATCGAAAATAATTAGTACCAATTTACAAAAATATTAAAAACTTGTACTCTTAATGAATATAAAAATATTCACATGTATGTTAGAAAATAATTAATTTAATTCATGAGCAACTCATATAAGATGAAATATGCAAATTATTCAATTTTTTTCAATTATCAATCAAACCCTTAATGTAGGGAAAAATTGTACAATGCTCCTTATTGGAAGAAAACCACTCCTTAATATATCTCAATATGAGATCTCACCAATACAATATTCTTCTCCCCTCTCTATGAGTCTTTGCCCATGTTATATAATGCTCAACTACCTACCACTACCCCTTATCCATACATGTTGGATAATTACATATAATATATATTTTTTCAATTGGTTATATGGGATTGAAATGGGCCCCACTCGTATTACATCATCACCAGATAGCGGTATTAGAAAACCTTGGATATTATCCATGTATCTCATAGCAATATTTGAACTTCGATCTCCTCCTTGAATCTTAAGGACTCTAATCGGTTGAGCTATGATGATTTGATAAAAAATTTGAGTTTACACAGGTTTTTATGAGGGCTCTTGGTCCCCTCATATTAGGGTTTGAACTTGGGTCTCCTAGATGAAAACCAAAAGACTTACCACTATGGTATCCCTCAATGGATTTTATCTATTATAATATTATAATATTAGGTACAATATTATAATATTAAATTTCCATCTTGGGTACCTAACACCATCCTTTGTATTAATATTATAAATATATAAACACTTGGATAAATCATCAAAAAATATAGAAAATACCTATTCTTCAAGAGAGAATGATTAGCTACAGGGACATAAGTATCATTATGAATGAGCTTCGATGCTTGTGTGGCATGTCTAGTTGTACCTTTTATAAAGGGATTGTTGGAAAATTTTCTTGTGTCCCTTATGGTTTGTCATGCCACAAGAAATTCCTTATCCCAACTAGTATTATGGGCTCTGGTCAATCCACCTCTTTACACGTGAATGAATAATCAAGAAGACTTCAAACAGATCGTGGTTGGTTAAGAAACCCAAGAGAGCAATAATTGTAACTTTTATGCCCATGCTCATCCATATTTAATAGAAAATATAAAAGGTTAAGTTTTCTTTGATCAAGATTTATAGAAAATCATTATGATTATATCCTATTAGTAGAATGATGCCTCTTCCCTTATTAGTTATAGCAAGATTTTGTCAATTCATGAAATAGAGTGAAAAAGAAAGAGAATTGGTTCAATTATGTTCATTCAGTCATGTAACAAGCATAATTAATTTAACCAATAAAATAAAATGTTATTCATACATTCAAATAGGCATCATAGTCAGCTATAGTTTTGATATCATCCGCATCCAGGATATCCATGTCGACATCATCCTCTACCTTCACTACCCAATCATCAACATAGGGTAAGCCCAGTTCATTACCATGATATCTGTAGATCACTAGGGTATCGATAACCCCTTGATATATCCCAAACTATCATAGAATGCATGAGAACTGGATCAACTCTATCTCACTACCATGGTACCCAACAACCCATTTGGCCCTTATGGTCCACCATAGCTACTCCTCATACATATCCCACCTAGCCCCTCACCATAACTACCAATACACTTGATCATGTGTCAATCTCACCCATAAATCCTTGTACTCATCATCGTTATGACTCAGATGGCTCGATCGTATCTTGAAGGCTGCTCACCACTTGAGTATATAAGGATGTGCCCTATCCCACTCACAAGGTTAACCCACATTATGAGCTATACTGAAGTGCTCCCAACCCTAAATATGAATAAGTAGACTACATCCCAATCCCTTGTTCTCTCACCTCTTCAACTCATACAACTCCATGTATACCTAAGCTAGTAAGGTAGGTGCCCAAGTATACACTCGAGGCTCATCAATCATATCGTACACCAACCTAATTAGATTCCAAGGAAACCAACATCTAGTGTTGTTTAGCAATAGTATGTTAGCCAAAATGAACATGACATAGGTTGGTAACGCCTCCAACTCCCTTGTTGGGTACATCTTTAGATATTGGATGTTGCCACCACTAATATCCACACCCTCCAAAGCATCACCATAAATTTTATTGAGCTCATAGTCCTTATCTTGTTTAACTCGAATATGCAACCCCTCCATAGGTATATAAAATATGTGGTAGATATTATTGAGTATCACCGTCATCTCCCCTATCAAGAGTTGGAAGATCCTCTTGTTTGTATCCCACCTTTCTACTAATATGAAGAGGTATCTCTTATCCACTCTCACCACCTCAAATCGTGCCCACCTATCCAATCCCATATTCTCTAGCTACTCCTAGTTGAACTCCATCAACATATTCTTCATCCCAAGCAAGATAGGTGAAAATAGGTGTCAAGCCTCCAAAATCTTCAACTGTTGCACAAACAAAAATTAATACACATTAGTATATCAGACATGTATAAAAATAACATTTTCAAATTCCATCTATTTTATTCAGAAAAAAAACTTTTCACCCTTTCTCTTTTCATTGCAATTTTTTTTCACCCTCCCCCTTTTCATTGCTAAAAAAAATTCAAATACAAAACAAACTTCAACAAAAACATAAAAAAAATTATAAAAACAAACGATAAGGCTAGAAGAACTTATCTTCGATACCCACCCACAAATTCTAGCCACTGTGCTAGCTCCCTCCATCGCCATCGCCAAGCTCCTTCACTCTTCTCCTCTCAAATCAGACTCACAAGCTCTCAAACGTAAGAATAAAAATAAAATTATTCCTACCCCCCTTTTAAAGATTCAATCAACACTCACAAACACAACACTATGTTTTTTAGGTGCATCCAGATGTGACCCTGCATCTAGTAGGTGCGTGTAAATTCACCTATATATTTGTTGATGATCAGATGCACCCCTACATTTGGTGGGCACATGCAAATGCCTCCCACATTTGAGAAGATGCAGACATAGTCCTGCATTTGTTCTCAAAATGCTAGAAAAGGTTTCAAAAGACTCCAAAATAGTGTAAAACCCCACAAAATCATCACATTAGCTCATCCAAGCATCAATCCCATCATTACATCTTATTTTGTGGTAAATTGGATTGATTTGGGTGCTTAATTTTTGAATGTAACCAAAAGTCATAAAATACCCCAAATTGCTCCAAAACATCCCAAAACAACCCAAAATTTCATAAAACCATCAAATCAGCTCATTAGTGCAGCCAAAACATCATCCCATGTCATCACATCTAAAATCAAATCATTTTGGTAACTCAATTTTGAATGCGATTGCATTCAAGAAAATTTGCTCAAGGTAATCATCAAACCCTCTTTACGGGGTCGTAGAAAGCAAAAATCTCTCTCAAGTTACAAATTGGTATGCACCATGCCATAAAATGGGTCTAACATGTGGTGAATGATTCTAGTATCACATGCATACCCATGTTGGTTGGTCCATCTACCACCCCTAAATCGCACATCAATTAACCAAAAGTAAACTTTCAACAAAGCAACCCATTCCAAACTTGGGGCAATCAACTTGATCTTGATTTTCAAAATTTGCATCCATCAATGCCACCCCTTTCATCATCCATGTTTGGTCAATTGGCTCATGGGTTTCATCCTACACCCATTCTCCAATTGAGGGGGTAAGCTAAAATAATTTTTTTCAAAATCATTCTTCTTGCGCGTTGAGGAAAGAGTCCATTTCTCCATCCAATAAAACCACATGTCTCTCATTTTTGTACTGCATTGTGTTTTACACAACAAAATAAAAAAAGGGGCATCTATAGACATTGAATCCTAGCCATTTTCTATATATATATATATATAGACAAAACCCTAACCCTAGCTTACCATTTGGAAATGCTAACTCGCCACCACCAAATGCTAACCCTAACATTCCAAAAGATTATAAAACTTGATTCACTTTTGTGAATGAGCATGAGAAGGAAGAGAGCCAAAAATCTATAATGACACTTTACCAAAATCATGAGAGTAACCCTAACCAAAATTTGGAGATCGATATATCAAGGCCCTGAATCAATTCCCATCAATTCTACAACTCAGATACATACATGATAGGACATCTACACAGTTTTAGATGTGGCTCTATCTCTGTAGAGATGTAGGATTGTGTTTAGCCAGTCCCCAAATACAGCCTATATTTTCCCAATGATATTTTTAGTCTTGAAAGACACAGATCGAGTCAAGTGATAGCAAGGTAGCTTTGATTTCATTATTTATGTTTCTTTCATTTCATTTTACAGTTTTAAAATATTAGGGTTTCGATTTTGGTAGCTTTCTTTTATTCGTATCAACAAGTGCTACTAACCTCGTGTGTTTACAAATTCATGTATGTAGGTTATAGGCCATTGGATGTTGTTGGAGCAATGAATGGTCTGTAAGGATAGTTGAATCCCATCCATGAATTGATTGGAGCAAAAGGAGAGCATCTACACCCACCGTTCATCTGGATTTTACCAAAGGGGCTTCATCCCTTTGTACCTATTATAATCTAAAGATAAGTAAGCGAGACTTTTTTGTAATAAGGCCCCTGTAAATTTGGGGCAAATTACCATTGTAAAAAGAGGAGATTAAGGCTCCCAAAAATTTCAATACAAAGAGCAGTTTTATTCATTGCAAATCACTTGTTTATTTCTTGCATTGTTTGGGTGTATCTTGAATGAAGCTAAATATCATTTGATATCATCAAAAGCCTCTTGATATTCCTTGGCCCATGAAAATGTGACCTCCTTTTGTAGTAGGTTATTGAATGACCTGCATTTGTCTGAGAGTTGTGCAATGAAGCAACAAATTGATTGGATCTTTCCTTGTAAGCTATGCAACTCCTTCAAGTTTATTGGGGAGACATTTCCTTAATGACCTTGACCTTAGAAGTTTACCTAATGTGACTCTAAAAACACATTTCTTAGGATTCCACTTCACGTTATGCTTGAGAAGTTGATCAAAAACATTTTTCAATACATCAATGTGATCCAAACGTGTTTTAGATTTAGATATCAAATCATTAACATAGTCTTCAATGATCTTATGCATATAATCATGGATGATGTATGTCATGGCACATTGGTATTTAACTCCTATATTTTTAAGGCCAAATAGAATCACCTTGTACCATAAATTCCCCCAAGGTGTTGTGAATGTTATTTTGTATTGATCATCAGGACTAATTCAAATTTCGTTATATCCTAAAAAACTATCCATTATATAAAGTATTTCATAGCCTGTAGTAGAGTCTACAAGAGTGTCGATGTTTGGTAAAGGAAAGTTATCCTTAGGACATGCTTTATTGAGATCTCAAAAGTCGGTGCAAATACGAATTGCCCCGTTGGACTTGCAAACAGGTACCATGTTTGAAAGCCACTCAGGGTAGTCAATGGGTTGAATGAAATCCACATCTAATAACTTTTGAATTTCTTCCTTGACCATGAGGGCTATGGTAGGATGTACCTTTCTTAATTTCTGCTTAATTGAATTAACGTCAAGACCCAAGGTGAGGTTGTGAACTACCAAATTAGGGTTAAGGCCAGGCATGTCTTTATAAGACCATGCAAATATGTTCTTATTTATCGTGAGTATTTCTATGAATTGCTCTTTCTCTTCGACAAATAAATTTCCTCCAAGTTTTATAATTTGTGGGTTTTTTGCATCTGTGCTTAGGTTCACATCTATAGTTTATTAAATTTCCATGTGTGAATCTTCTTCTAGCTAATGGGGCATAAATACTAAATAAATGTCATCGATGAAATTGTCAAACTCTGTTGGCATAGTCTCTTCTATTTCAGAGTGAAAAATAGAAGAAACGAAGGACAAAGGTGAAGGTGAAGGCAAAGGTTGCGAAGGAATGTAAGTGGTAAAATATCTTAACAATTCCTATGAAAGGACAGGGGTGATGAGATCCTATCCATATCTATGAGGCTTATGTCAATAGGAATTGGTTTTGCCAAATTTTATGGATTATGGAGGGGTGTCATCAAGTTTATAGAAAATATGTTAACTTGGTGAAAAATGGTAGCTACGATGTGGAGGTTGGGTTTTCCCATTCCCACTCTTGGGGGAGTATCTATTCTAAAATTTATGAATGAACCTTATGTCTCTAAGGTGGCAAAGGTGGCGATGACGGTTCAACAGGTGGCTCAGTTCACTCCCTCAAAAGAAGCAGGAAAAAATGGGACAATGGATAGAAAATAGGTAGAACCAATCTTCATCGATGAAAGGTGCAATGGGAATTAAATTTTCTTCAAAGATGTCAAATTTGATTGAGAGTACTTCATATTCCTCATCAAAGTCTCCCTCAGAGTTATCATAAAAAATAGAGTCTATCATGGCAACTTGTGGTCATATTCCTAAAATTCCTCATATAAATAAGGTGTAAACTCGGGGTCTATCTACTCATCCTCACTATCATCGCTATCTTCATCCTTATCACCATATCCTTAGGTATATACAGTGAGTTGTTGATATTCTTGCTCAAAAGAGGTGGTGGAGGAGAGTGGCCTATATCTTAAGCCATATTGAACATGCACCTCTCAATGGTGAGGTTCAAGGATATCGTGAATACCTTATTCATATTGTCCTAAGACATATCCCTGCTTGTTAACCTGTCAAAAGTATCTCATTGGAAAATCTGTGTTGGATATATATTCTATATTGGCACAAACTTGTTGTCTGGGTTCATCAGGAGGGAGTGGATCAAACAAAAAATCAATTCCCTCATAAATAAAGTTAATTATATTCAAAGTTGAACCCATGTTATAAATTGCACCTATTACTAGGGGTGGGTCGCATGGGCGACCATAATCCCTAAAATTCCTCATAGTAGGTGGGTTTATTTTGACACTCTCAAATATGTACTCACCAATGCTGGGATTAGTGAGATGGACTACAACTTGGGTAGGTGTTGACATGGACAATGTGAATACAAAGGTAGAGGGGTCAAGGGTAACTTGAGACTTAGGTGAGGGAAAATATGTATGCTGTAATGACATCTCATGAATAGATACATTGATCTGTAAGATGTTGGTCGATTGAGGTGGAGATAGGTTCGATTGAGAAGATTGGCTGATGGTTAGGGGCTCAAGCCTAGATGAGATGATTATAGGTGCCTGTGATGAAGTGGAGGGTTGATTTTATGATTTAGAGGTTTTATCCCCCTATATGAAGATGGGATGAGTGGGTTGCTAGTTTAGAAGATAATATGATGTGGTTTGGATTGATGAAGATGATGGTTGATTAGTTGGATGATTGGGTGTTATGGGAATATGGTATGAAATGGATGATGAGGCCTAATTTAGGTTGGTGACTTGGGATTTGGAGGTATGATATACTATGGGAAGAGCCTCTGGGATGGGTGCTTTGGATGATGTATTTTGGTTTTGGGCTGATTGGTTGGTGATGGGGTGAGGGATACATGTGTGGATAGGAGTGATGGTTTGTATGGATTGGATATTAAGTTGTAGTACTTGAATGACTTTATATCGATTGGTATGCAATGGATCTATCCCTCATGTACGTATTTCAAGCATTGGTGCAACGTTGAGGGAACACTATTAGTTTCTCTAATCCAAGGACACCCCAAAAGTATGTTATAAGCCATGGATCCCTTTGGAATATAAAACATGGTGTGCATAGTCTTAACCCCCACTCTCTCAGGTAGGATAACTGTTTCAACTGTAGAACATAGGGCATCATTAAAAGCTCGTAAGGTAAAGGTGGAGGTGACAATGTGTGAAGGTGGAAGGTTAAGGTGTTGAAGTGTTGTGGTGGTGATGATGTTGATAGAGGAGCTAGTACCGATTAGCACTTGTTTAAAAGGTTTTTGGTCAATATGAGCTATGATATGCAATGGAGGATCAGGTAACTTTGATGGCATTATTTTTATTTCAAAATCATAAAATGATATTGAAGGTTCCATGCATGTCTGAACGTTCCCCACAAAGTTAGCAAAGGCATTGGGGTCTTGGGTTTGAATTTCAATGGATTTTAGGATCTCCATAAATACCTCTCAATGTTGGGGAGATTGTTGTATAAGATCATATATTGATAGTTTGGTTGAGGTTAACTTTAGGCTATGCATCAACTAACTCCTCAGTGTGATGGTTGGTCTTGGTGGATGGTTTTGGAGATGAATTTGTGGCGGTGGATTGGTGTGATTCAGTTGTATATGCATGGTGGGTGATGGTACCATAGAAGGGAGTACGATTGATGTTGGTTCATTTGATTATTGTATTTGGTTGGCATTACTTTGACTTCATGTTACTATGTGAATAGCACCCACAAAACCTTGGTATTGTTGTGCATTCTGTAAATGGTTGACTTGGTTAGGGGTAACTGTAGAAATTGACACCCTCGTTGTTTGTTGTGATTCCTAATTATTAGGTAGTGGTGCCTAATAAATACCAAGGTTCTAGTTTTGCAATGCTAAAGGTTAATCAATCTTAATAGTCCCCTTATCTATCATATCTTGGACTATATCTTTGAACGAATAGCAATTACTAATATCATGACCTTTATGATGATGAAAGGTGTAATATTGGTACTCATAACTCTTACCCCATTGTTTATTGGGGTATTCTGGTTTAATTTTTGGTAATGTAATCATTTGTGACTCATAAAACCATTGGAAGATGTTGGGAGGTGGCTCGAATAATGGGGTGTAGTTGTTAGCTGGTCAATTGTATTATCGTATTTATCGGTTATCTATTGTGTTGCCCTGATTTTGCATGTGATATGGGGGCAATACCACTTGATATATTTGTTGTTGCTATGGTTGTTGTTGTTATGGGGGTTGTTGGAATTAGAATTGAGCTTGTTGTGTCAGTTATTGAGGTTGGTTCAAGACCATTTGATTCACTTGACTAGATTTTGATTGGCATTGATTGTTCTGCATTTGATTCTTATTTTGCAATGATTTATTTTTAATATTTATCTCGCCCTCTTGTATCTTGAATTTTTTGATGTCTCGAGCTTGGACGAGAGATTCTTCAAATGTTCTATATTGTTGCAATTGTAGTAACAAGGATATAGGTTTAGAACAAATCCTTTTGAACATTCTTGTGAGTTCCACCATAGGAAGGGAGAATGGCAACTTGGTGATAACTATCCTCTAGTGGTTTCCATAATCAAATACCGACTCATCTTCAAATTGATGTAAGTTGAATAGGTTGGTCAATATGGTTTTATTTCTAGCATTTAGAGAGAACCACTCTAGAAATTGGTCTACTAATTGTTTAAATGTATAAACACTGCGGTGTGGAAAATGGTTGTACCATTATAGGGAATCTCCAAATATCTAAGGGAAGGCTTAGAGCATCAAAGGATCATTCTCTTGTATTCTGAAGCTACATGGATGAATGTGCCTACATGATCTTAGGGGTCCTCATCCCCTTTGAATTTATCAAACTTTGATAGTGTGAAATCTATAGGGTAAGGTGGTGATGGTACCAAAGGATGAATTGGTTGATTGAAAAACTACCATAGAGTGGATTTGTGATATAATATTCCAGACGTCTGCATGACCAAGCTGTTAATTTGGTTTTGCAAAATTTAAAACTTAGGATCTTCCAAGGGTGGTTCAAAGCCCTAATTTTCTTGGTGTGTGTAGGTTGGGTGAATTTGATGTGTGGTGAAGTGGTTTGATGGAATAAAATTTTGATTGGCTAATGGGTTAGTGTTGGTTGGGATTTGATATTGATGGATGTTATGTTGATTATGATTATGAAATTATTGTTGTTGATGATGTGGAAATGGCTAATGTGGAGATGGCGGATGATGGTATGTTGAGCTGATGAAGTGGTATAGGTATTATAAAGTGGATGAGTGGGTATGATTATTGTGGGTGGTCTTGACACCCAAGATGAATCTTGGGTGAAGAAGGTGTTTTGATTGGTTGTGTGTGTATGGTTAAAATCTGCCACTTGTGATTGTTGTTGTGAAGTGGGATGATCACTTTGATTAGCATTATCTGCAAGTAATTGCTACAAATATTACAAAGCTTTTTGTATGGAAATCACTAATGTAGGTTGCATGGTCACATGGGGGGTAGAGGTTTGCACATAATGTGTGGTAGCAACATGGGTTGATGTAGGTGGAGGGTAAGTTACGAAGGGTATCACAACCAAATGATAAATATTATGCTGGATGGAATTAATAGGTGGTAATGATGCATGTGGAATAGAGGTTGGCATTTATGAAGCAACATTGACCTGTGCTTCGTTAAGCGGGTTGGAAGAGATGATGTTATGGATGGATGGAATTGAGATATTGGGTTGGATAACGATGATAGATTTTGGTTTAGGGATGTGGGTTCGAAGAGGAGTTTAATGAAGAGATGGATAGGCTTTTAGGGTGTGAATGAGTGGGTTCCTACTGAAATGTAGGAACAGATTGGGTGGAATGGTAAGGGATGACAAAGATAGGAAGGACAAACTGAAATAGGCTTTGAGGGCATCAAAATTTATGTAGGTGATGCGGTTATCAGAAGGTATGGATGGTTCAATGCAAGGAGTCTTAGGGATAGAAGTGTGTACTGGCCTTTGCATTATATCTGCATCCAAGGTGGATATTGGGTGAGAGGGTCCAACGGATAAGTCAAGATACATAGTTTGTGACACATCGGCTTGGCCAACCACAGAAGTGGTTGGGATATGGAAATTTTGAGCAAATTGCTCCATGGGTGAAGGTGGTTGGTTTATGGGCAATTGGTCCAAAGCTTTAAATTGACTTCAGTTCAATACCATAAGCTAGGAAAATAATGAGTGTGCAAGGTATGTGTGTGTGAATATGTGAGATCTACATTATGAACCAAGCAAACAATCACATCAAGCAAACAAGAGTTTTCAATTTTTTCAATTTGATTTTTTTTTTAAGTTTTTTTTGTGTGTTGTATGTAACCCTAGGCCTAAAAACTATGTAAGGTGGATGGTGGAATGAATTTAAAAAGGTGTATTCACACCCACCCCTTTTATGAAGGATGAACCAATAATAGCTAAAAAATATTCCTAGATGAGGCTTGGTGATGGGTGTAACCTAGGGGAATCAAAGTTACCTCCTTGAAAGGAGGTCATGTTGTTTGAGTCCTGATACTAGTTGAAATGTGATTTTCCCTTCACACTCAAGTATGCTTGGACAAGAATTATAGCTACGATCCACTGATTATTTAACCCCATGGCTAAAGGGCATCTAAGCTAATGATCACATCGAACTATCCTCAAAAGCAACCAATCCCTTGGTAATGAAGTCCAATTGACTATCGAACTAACTATGGCTAAACTAAGGCTCTAGTGACAGTTGGTGATGAAATCCAACACGTTCAGGATATTTTCCTCGCACTTGTCATGCAACAGTGTAGAATGAAGATTTTTGCAAAGTGTGTGATCTTTTGATTTTGTTTTCTAGGGTTTTGTAAAAATAATGTACAAAATTACCCTAAGATGCAAACCTAAAGTGCAATTTAATTATATTAACTAAAAATGCAATCAAGAAATGCACAAAAGTAGATATAAAGGTGAAACAAAGAAAACCTAACTTAAATGCAACAAACGGGTCCTAAATAAACCCTCAAATACTTATGAAACATAAATCCATATGCATAGGTGCATTTATGATTGAATAGATGTAGATCTGGGTCTGCCTAGCACAGGGTCGCATTTGGAGTTAACCAAATGTAGATATGTGTCTCTAATTATGTGTCAAAAATAGAATAGGGTAGATCAGAAACCCTAATGTGATCTAAGATGCTCTCTAGAATGCAAATTTACCCCTAGATGCAGCTAATATGATTTTTGCAACTTAAAAAGACAAAGAAATGCCTTAAAACACCATATTATTTTGAATTTTTGCAAAAACACTTAAAATGCCTAAAAAATCCCTAAAATGCTTGATCTACTGCCTACACTAAAAATAAAGATTTATTTTTCTTTTTCTTTCAAAAGTGAAAAAAGCAAAGCTAGGTTTTCAGAAATGGCTTATTTGGAAGCCTTTTGCTTTCTCCTTCTAGCTCTCCAAACATGATGTCGTATCTGATCAGGATCTCAGATGCAGAGGGGTACCTACTTAGGTATTCTAGTTGTAGTTCTGCATCTACTTAGGCTTAAAATAGACCCGAACAAGCTCCAGAAATCCTAAATTAAAATTTGAATTTTTGCATGATAGGGCTCTAAAACCTGCAATGAAACAAACACAAATAAATAAATAAAAGATAGCAAGGCAGGTCCAAAAATAGAACCCTTTGGAGGTCCCACCATGATCACCATTCTATAAGCAATGAAGATACACCCAAACAATGCAAGAAATAAACAAGCAATTTGCAATGAATAAAAATGCTCTTTGTATTGAAATTTTTGGGAGCCTTGATCTCCTCTTTTTACAATGGTAATTTACCCCAAATTTGTAGGGGTCTTATTACAAAAAATCTTGTTTTCTTGTCTTTATATTACAATAGGCACAAATGGGTAAATCCCCTTTGGCAAAATCTAGTTGAACGATGGGTGTAGATGCTCACCTTTTGATTCAATCAATTCATGGATGGGCTTCAACTATCCTTGTAGACCATTCGTTGATCCAACAACATCCAATAACCTATAACATGCACACATGAATTTGCAAACACACGGGGCCAGTAGCACCTATTGATACAAATGAAAGAAAGATACCAAAATTGAAACCCTAATATTTGTAAACTGTAAAATAAAATCTAGGAAACATAAATAATAAAATAAAAGTTTCCTTACTATCACCTAACTCTATATGTGTCTTTCGAGGTTGAAAATGTTGCTAGGTAGATGCAGGATCATGCTTGGGGATTGGCTAAATGTAGTCTTGCAACTCTACAAATGTAGAGCTACATATAGAACTATGTAAATGCCCTAGCATGTCTATATCTGAGTTACAGAATTGATGGGAATCAATTTAGGGCCTCAATATATCAATCTTCAGATTTTTTTTAGGGTTACTCTCACGATTTTGGCAAAGTGTCATTATGGATTTTTAGCTCTCTTCCTTCTCATGCTCATTCACAAAAGTGAATCGGGTTTTATAACCTTTTGGAAGGTTAGGGTTAGGGTTTGGTGATGGTGAGCTAGCATTGTTAAATGGAAATCTAGGGTTAGGATTTTGTGTCTATATATATATATATAACAAATGGCTAGGATTCAGTTTCTACACAAATAATGTAACATATAAATGAGCAACAAACACAATTGACACTAATTTACACAAAGAAGGAAATTATATATTGTATGAATACTTGGAAGATTTTTCCAGATTAGAGTTTGGTAGAATGCTTAGATCTCTGTTGGACCAATACAAAGATTCACTTTGTTCAAATGATGTAACCGAGTAATTTAACTCTTCATCCTAATAATAGTGACAAAGAGCTCCAAATTATGATCCAATCACTAGAAATAATATCAGCTAACTAAAATTATCCTTGGAAAGACTTGCACAAAAGGGTGGAGAGGAATGAGGAATGGAATAGAGATAGGATGCACCAAAGAAATATAACTAATGAGACCAAGATGAATGGGCGACCTTTTACAAAAATGACTATGCGATTCTTGATCCTGATGTTGTCTATGATCACTCCTCTTATAGCCTCATGGTGCCCTATTTTTGTTATAAATATCTTCAACTGAACCCTCCACTTGGCATCATTTGTGCCCTTGATCTTCTAAATGTGCTACAACAAAATTACAACTATCTTGAGCTATTTTTATTTAAAAATTAGCATTTGACTGCATCTAGAACCTTAGATTTCTTCAAAATGGAGTACAACTGTATTGAAGCTTTGGTCTTTCATAGCATTTTATCTTATTTTCTTGGAATTTTGTCTTTTTTTGTACTAGACCCCACTTCAGCCTTGTCTTTTCTTGGTTGACTTATTCCTAGCAGGTTAGTAATTTTCCCCCATGCCTCATCACAAAAGGAGGCTATAGATGTAATTGTGTATATCATCCTTAGTGACTTATTTGCATAGTATTTTGTTGAAAATTTATTCTCTTTGGAGAATCTAACTTTTGGCTAAATTATTATTGATAAGTCCTTAAGATGTGCTAAGTTTTGTTCATATTTCTCATCACATTTAAATTCTTGTATCCTTTTGGATATCAGCTTATCAATATTTTTTTGTCAAGAGCTCTTTGAGTAATATGCCAACTTGTTTTCTTTTTTCATTCATTTCACTCGCCCAAGTCTCCATGTCTTGGATAAAGTTTTACCAGTATGGATTTTCATGGAGATATGTATTCAATTTAAGGAATTTTGCATGACATTCATAGGTTTTGCCACCTAAGATAGTAACTTGTTTGTTACTTATCTGGCTATACTCATCCTTGCACTTTTTGAAGATAGAATTTAGAGTTGCTGCTCTCTGATCTACATATTGTAATAGTGCCTTCATACTTTGAGATATAGCCATGAAATCAACAAGATCTTTATAAATATTTGCCAATGCTTTCATTTCTATTTTTAAGTCTGACATCACTTCTTTGTACTTACAAAAAAATAGTGCTATCAAAATATTCTTCTGCTTGTATCTGTGATTCCTGTCCTTGGAGCTTGTTAACCTCTTGTAATTTCTCATTCTTGGATTGCAACTAACTTACTCTAGCTATCAAAGCTTAATTGATTTTATAGAGGCTTTCTATTATGGCTACATGAATTTGAGCTTGTGACTTGGCTATGGTCCAAGGATCCTCTTGATACTAAACTATTGCTTGTCTTGTAGATTTATCCATTTGAAGGGACGTGACCTTGGCCATTGGTATGTTGCTTCCACTGTCACAAGAGGTACTATCAAATATTGAGAGTTTTGGTCATCTAATTCTGCTACTCTATACTGCATCTCACTTAAATTTTTTCCTTCTATATCCTGAATCTACCTCTCTTCATTGGGATAAAAAAGTACAACTTCTTCCATCCTAATGAGAATAAGGCTTTTGGACTTGGTAGGAGTGCTTTCATGTCTAGCCCTTTTATGTTCTAGGGGACTTGATGGGATTTTGGATTTTACTTGGTGTTCTCGTAGTAGATTATACAATCCTCTAGCCTCCTGGATCTTCTTGAGCATAATTGAGGAGATTTTAATTTCTTCCTTGTTCACCACTATAGATTTGGGTATGACTTCGGGAAAACTTACTACCAACTGGATTTTATGTTTGGGAGTCATTACAATTTGTGCAAGATCTAGAATGGTTGGCTGAGTTGGTACAAAAGAAAAGACAACAATTTATTTACCTTTCCTGTCTCTTCAATAATGCTAGGAATAGGGTGGATAGTTGAAGACTCCTCTATTCCTACCTCAACTGAATTAATGACCTCCATGACTACCTCCATTTGTTCAGGCTCTTGCCTTATAATCTTTAGTATTGGGTCCTATAGCTCTTCAGGGTGTATGGATGGAACTAATGGAGCAATTAATTTTATTGAGGCTCTTCTCAACACTATTAAATCGACTTGGTAATTATCCATCATTTCTATTTGAGTGTGAGGTCTCTTGCCCAAATATTCTTTCCATATGGGATCCAAGGATTCTCCTTTTATTATAGCTAGTTGTATTTCATCTTCAAACTTATCTCCTTGATGAAAAACCAAGGCATTTGGTAGCTTATCAACAACATTATCCCTATAATAGTTGAAAGGATCATAAGGTCACCAAGTGATCTCAAAGAAACCATATGAATCCATTTTCCATAGGGCCCCTAATAGACTATAGTGCCCTTTATATGTGTAATGTCCCATTCTACAAGGGAAATATAGCCATGGGACTTTGGCCTTCTTCTTCAAAACCCTCATTTTAGATTGCTCAACCACTTACCTCTTGATTTATAGTGTTGTAATGGAAAACTTGGGTAGCACTTTTGGGGGAATCTTAGACCCATATATTATTATGTAGGTAAATTTTAAGTGAAGAAAAAGTCTCCTACTTTCATTTCACACAAAAATATGGCTATCCCTGTACCAATTCTGTGAATATTATGGTTATAGAGCCTATAATGAATTTCTAGGAGAAATCTGCAAAAAAATTGGTAGTGGTTGGACTAGCCTTTATGTATCCAAGGAAGTCTTTCTTGGACGAGTTCATCATGTATCCAAGGGAGTCTCTCTACTCTGTGATGGCTTTCTGTAACTCTCTAAATTGTTTATCTATTGTGTCACTAATGACATTTTCCCATCTATACATGGTGGATTATCCTCTTCTATTACATTGAACTATCAGGTATAGAACTTCTCTATTAACCCAATTTAATTCTTTTTCTCCCAATACTATGTCAATCATATCTGCATAATCCCTAACCCAGGGGTGGAGGTCATATTTATGGACAAGGAAATTACATGATACAGGTACATTATAATTAATTAATTTTTTATATAAAATGAAGTGCCAAACATATACTGCGACTAAGAAGCTATTACCTTTATGTCTAGGATCAACATGGCCTCATTTAACCCAAAGATATTTTTTATGTTTCAAGGGTACTTTTGGATACTAGTCAGTTCGTGTAATCCTTGACTGCTTTGATTTGAGGATTGTAGATGATAACCAACCATGATAAAAGTATGAGGAATAATATACCTTGGGTTATATCAGCTTACCTAGGTTGCAGGTCCACTTGTAGTAAGGACTAGGATGGTATCGAGCTCTCAATACCCTTTTAAAAAGTCTTGTAAGTAGCCCTAGGTGGCACTAATAATCTTCTTGTGTTTGCTCATAGATGAATATAGCATTTTGTTCTATTTTCCACTGTTGGGTATGAATGATTTCTATATTTAGCCCCAATAACTTGACAAATTCCTTTACTTTTGTAGTGATAAATTTTCCCTTGAACTCTTGGTATGGTATGCCATTAGTAATGTTTTCTATTATGGATACAAATATTGGAAGATGAATTCCTAGGGCAAAACTTGAGGACGCCATGGCAAAACTATTCTTTGCAATTTAAAAAATTCTCAATTCTGTGACAAACCCTAGGCTCCACAACTATGGTGTATTCTTTATTACTCCGTTGTACTTTTGGCTCCTCAACTATAAGTGCTCACTATAGGTGAAGCTTGAATATTTCATGCAGATATTAATAGCAAATTTTTTATTCACTAGCTTTTATTACCTCCAACTACACCCCTTTGATATGCCAGTTGAGCTTCACCATATTTTATATGATAACAACATCAATGGTCGTGATATGACATTCACATTCTACAATTGGCTAAGAAAGCTTTGGCTAGTGTGTTGCATTCTATTTAAATTGTGATTGTTGATCTCCTGAAGATCATTTTTGAGCTATTTGTAAGCTTTTAAGCATGTGCATCGAAATATTTTGACTTTATATCTTCTACCAAAAGATATTTTTATCATTGGGGTTCACCCTGTTTGTCCTCATTTTGCACATGCTATGTTATCGAGCCAATCATAATGCAGTGCTCTTGGCCTCTCGATTGAATCTGTGTCATCAGATTGTTTGGTGGTGATCTTGGCCATTCATCTTTGCACAAGCAAAATTTAAGATAGTAGTTAAAATAAAATAAATCCAATTAATGAACTTACAATTCTCTGTTGGGGTACAATTCCTTTGTCCACTTTTGCAAATAAACTAGACCGCATGGTTCTGTGTTAGCATTGCTCTCCAAGTCATAGATTTGACTGGCAAATCGGGTGACAATGCTTAAATTACCTCAAGTTATTTTTAGCCATTCATTTTTTTGACCAATTGAGTTGTTGTGCTTCATTTTGGGTGAGAAAATACGAGCCACATGATTGTTGATCCAATGGATGGTAGCACTTTTTTTCTGAGTTATTTTGTAGGTGCCACATGGTTGAGATTTAAACGCAATTAGAAAAGGAGTAAGCTCCTTGACTATATACCGACCATAGATCTCTCAATGATTTTTTGCGCCATAGAATATGAAGGACATGCATGGTATTTAATAGAAGGGGGCAGACGATACATGGGACATGGGTGGAACCTAAGCTTTATATAAATATTTTTTATTTAAATGGCACCGCTCAGGTTTTTCAATATTTAGGAAGTAATGTGGCTTGAGGGGTATGAAAATGATTCGGTTTTACTTAGGCATTAAAATAATATGGTCAGGTTGCATGAATCATTTGAGGCCTAGGCAAATTAGGAAAATATTGTGATTAAGAAGGCCCAAAAAAATGTTTAGGTCTTAAAATTTTTGAATATGGGAGAACCTTAGGTGGAGATGTTAATAATTTGCATGATTAAGGAAGGGGAAACATTGATGACCCTTTAGACATTATAAATAGCAAAGTGGCCTAAGGTTGAAATTTTATAAAAAGAAGTTTTGAAGGATAAAGCCGAAAAGGAGGAAATCTATTCTACATGCACATGACCCTCATGCCTTAGACCTCATAAATGATTTATGCGATGATAATTTTTTGTTGACCTTGAATTTTAATGAATGGTCTGGATTTAAAGGCAAGAGCACAATAAAACACAAACCGTTTATTCTGATCCAATCGAAGACCAATGATTTGGTTGTGTGAAATAACATGGGCCCTTCATTTTGGCTAATCGAAAGATAGTGCTAGAGATGGTACGAAGAAGCACATAGCACTTTTTGGGGAGCCAATTAGGGCCCTTTGAGTGAACTTGAAGCATCAAATTTTTGGATCAATCTCTGATCGTTGATTTTCCACCAATCGAAAGAGATAACTCTTGTTGGTGCAAGTGCTTTCAAATCACAAGATTATCTAGCCAATGAGATAAGTGCACTTGAGTTTTCTTGAAGCATTGTGAGCCACATATTTTTCTATAAAAACCTTTGAATGCATGTTTTAATTAATGGAAATATTTATCAATTGTGACTATGACCATGGACCTTAGCGAATGAGAAATGATTCAGGGTATGGACAAATTATTCAGACATAAGGCCAAGGCAGGAGGGGAAATTTTAGTCCATATGCTTTTGACCCTTAAAATTTAGGCAATGAAAGGCATTATTTTTTAGGGGGATTCCGTGGTATAGATTTTACAAGGTAATTTAGAATGCGAGGGGTAAATAAATGAAGCAAATGCATGACCTAATGATGAGGACATTGAAGTATCCACTAATGATTCTTTAAACTTAGAGGTTTATGATGGGGTAGGAAAAATTGAAGGGGGACCAATGACTAGTACATTTTTCAAAAGTGGACCTTAAGGGTTATAAATAATATTGATGAACCAAGAATTTTGAGCTTGTGACCTTTAAATCTAAGGAGCCTTAGAACCAACACATTTATCAAACCAAACTCAATGACAAACAAGATAAAATGGATATTCTACTAACATATAAAGCACAAAAAGTGGGAAGGCTAATCTTAGGGATTATTTGCAAAATATTGAAAAGAAAACCACACATTGAAACATACTAGAACCTAGATCCATGACTTACTAAATATGCTAAAATTTAAAAATAGGGGCATACTTTAAGTTGGACTTAAGGTTCCAACATAGGCTCTGACTAGGACAAGTGATAAAAACTTGAGGCACTTGAGAACCTTAGAATCTCCTCGTTGACACATCCTACCTAATAACCTAAAAACATACTGAAGGATAAGGATAAACTAACTGACATACTTGTTCTAAAAACTTAAAAATAAAAACATACACACACTCTCTTCTTTTTTTGAGATATAATATATCATTCTCTCATGACCCAAAAGTGAGGTTATATAACTTTAGATGTTGACCATTGATGGTAATTTGCATTAGTTCTTCTTCTAAGGTCTGCAACTTGTAGGTATGTTGTCCAACTATTTACACAATTTGATAAGGTCCCAACCATTTAGGCTCTAGTTTTCCTTTCTCTCCATGTTTATCATTTTTGGGATCCCAATATATTACTATATCATCTTATAGAAATGGTTTACCCTTTGCTTTTATATTAAATATTTGTATTATTTTTTTATTATAATGTGTTTTTTTACTAAGGCTTCTCTTCTTCTCTACTGCACTGTACAATCTAATCTAGTCTCCTTTTTAAGGCATCTAGATTTTTATGATCTTGGAGTAGAGATAAGGCATTTATTTCTACATGAGGAGGTAATAGAGAATCCTCAACATACACTAGTTCATATGAGAACTTACCTATACTTATTTTAACAGATAATTTTTTTACCCATAGAGCGTATTTGAACTCACTGTCCCAACTTCTTTTATTTTTGCCTAGTGATCTCTTTATTCTAGTAATCAAATTTTTATTAGAAGAATCAACTAAACCATTTCTTTAAGGATAATAATTTTTTAATTGAGAAATATCTATATTATATTTAGCACATAATTCAATCATTTCAAAGGAGGTGAAACAATTTCCATTATCTATGACTATCTTCTTAGGAACCCCAAACCTAGTCAATATGTTTTCTTCCAGAAACTTAATGACTACTTCAGTTGTTGACTTCTTAAGGGGAGCTGCTTCTACCCACTTAGTAAAGTAGTATGTAGTTGTTATGATCCATATATGACTTCTACAAGAGTTAGGATTGATTTTTCCAATTAAATCAATTCCCTACTAAGAAAATGGAACATCAATGATCATTGGCTTTAGAGACATTATTGCTAAATATTTTATTTCTTGCAAATATCTGACAACTACGATAACTTTTGACAAACTGATAAGCATATTTTAATAAAGAAGGTCAATAATAACCACCTCCCATGATCTTATTTGTTGTTTCCTTAGGTGTAAAATGACCACCACAAAATCTAGAATGATACTCTTTCAATATCTGGGGGATTTCCTTTTCAAACAAATAGAGTAACAACACACCATTTGGATGTCTCCAATATAGTTTACCTTCTTGAACATAGTATCTTTGGGCTTGTTGTTTGATAAATCTCATTCTATTTTGGGACATACCTCTTGGAAAGGATAAGGTCTAAAGATATAGTAGTATGTCATCATACCATTTGCATTCAACATTATTAGTCCTTCTAATTTCATGTTTTTCATCTA
Organism: Wollemia nobilis; assembly: GCA_028583015.1. NCBI lineage: Eukaryota > Viridiplantae > Streptophyta > Pinopsida > Araucariales > Araucariaceae > Wollemia > Wollemia nobilis. The sequence continues at coordinate 4,085,757 of JAQPPZ010000030.1, forward strand.
CTGTGATAGTATTGTTCATATCCTCTCCTTATTTGTTAGCCATATACTTTGCTAAAACCTATATTTTAACAATCTAAACTGCTTTGAATTCTACATCATACTATAGTAGTTTAACCATCCATCTTGTAGTACTATCTATGGGTTCATATTGAGTAAAGACATCTTTAATGGCTATGTAAGGAATGCAAACTATTACTTTGTTTGATCCAAAGATGCTTTTAAAATATTCTAGAGCTCTTATTAAAGCATAAGCCTATTTTTCTATCATGGAATATTTCAACTAATCTCCTTTCAATCTTGTACTCATAAAATCTATGGGTCTTTCATTATTCTCATCATATTTTTGAGATAGAATTGCAGTAATAGTATGCTCTAATGCAAAGGAGTATATATTGAAATATTTAGAGTAATTAGGGCAATTCAAAATAGGATATGTAGTAATTATATTTTTAATGTTTAGAAAAACTCTGATGTTCTCCTCAGTCCACCTTATGTCATATTTTTTAATCTTACTATTGATAGGCTTTGCAATTTTAGCAAAATTGGGTACAAACCTCCATACAAAGTTAATATTGCCATAGAAAGATCTAACTCCTTTCAAATTCTTAGGAGGAGGTATTTTAGCAATAACTTCTATCCTTTATGGATCAATGTTGATGCCCTCTTTAGAAACAACATGCCCTAACAATTTTCCTTGTGTTGCTCCAAAGATACATTTCTTAGGATTGAGAGATATGCCAAATTATTTACACCTACTAAATACAGTAGCTAAATGTTCAAAGTGATATTCTATATTTTTGGAGAATATTGTGATGTCATCAAGATATACCACTACTATTTAAAATATCAGACCTTTAAAAGTAAAATCCATAGCCCTCTAAAATGTGTCACCTGCATTCATTAGTCCAAATGGCATCCTAAGATATTCAAAGGCTTCCCATGGTGTAGTGAAGGCAGTCTTTTATCTATCCTTTGGATTAACCAATATTTGATTATACCCTAAAAAACCATCCAACAAAGACATTCTATCTGACCCAATGAATTCCTATAATAATTGCTCCATGTTGGGGAGTGGATAATTGTCTTTGAGTGAACTTTTATTCAAATTCTTGAAGTCAACACATAATCTAATATCTTCATTCTTCTTCCTAATTGGTACTATATTTGATATCTAGGAAGAAAACTTTATCTTTCTAATTATTTTGGCATCCAATAACTTTTGTACTTATTTTTGCATAATTGGATGTAATGTGGGGTTGAATTTTCTCTGCTTTTTCCTAAAAGGTTTTGCATCTTCTTGTAGAGGTATTATATGAGTCATAACATCTGTATTAAATATCCTCAAATCTTCATAACTCCAGGCAAAAACATCTTTATTCTTTTTCAAAAAACTAATGTATTGTTGTCTTTATTTTCTTGACAAAGATTTATTTATTTTAACAAGCTTTGGCTCTTCCTATGTTCCAATATTTACATCATCAACTTCAGATTCTTGAAAGAGTGTCTTATAAGCTCTGTCAAAATCATCAAATAAACTTTCTAAAGAAACAAACCCCCTAGGGATTCTGTTTGTTTTTAGTTGGATGACTTCAACTAGCTCTCCAATAACATATTTTAATTTCTCTTCATCCTCTTCATCACATATTACATCAGCAAATTGGTTTTGGAGAGTCATGAAATCTTTAATATCAATATCATCCTAAAATACTTGAAGATAAACAACATTATCTAGCATAGAGGGTTTATAAATAGAAATAGTAGGAAACCTATCCATGTACTTTGTATCTATTTCTAGATAATCTACACCAGATGCATTTATAGCTAATAGATCTACAACATGATTATGTTCTCTAGGAATATACAACAAATTGAATGCTAAGAACTTATCTATCTTAGCTAGAACTGCTTGTTTATATTGTCTTAATCTTGGATGTTTAGCCTAATATTTTCCTTTTACTTGTTGAATAATTAGTTTTGCATCTCCACTAATAGTCAAGTAATTAATGCCTAATTCCTTGGATTTTTTGAGCCCTAATAATAATGCTTCATATTCAACCACATTATTAGTACAAGGAAATTCAAGTCTATAGGGGATACCTAAATAGTTACCCTTAATATCAGTCAAATTTATCCCTACACCAGCCCTAGTCTATGACTTAGCTCCATCAAATATCATAGTCCACATTTCTAAAGTTAGAATTCTATCAGATTTTGCATCAACTTTTGCTCTAGTTTTTGGATCCATGCCTTTAGCATTAGGGACTTCTTTTAGAAAAGGTGTATGCCAGACTGAATATACTCCCATTCCTTTTTCCTCAATAGAATTAACCAAATTTATCATAGTGTCATTAAATTTTCTTAGTTCTATAGAATAATTATTAAAATGTTCTCTTAAGAGTACCATTTTCTTTTTCTAATAGGGGAATGGTAGCATAAGACCAATCTAATTGAATAGAGCCACCTAGTTGTTCAACCCAGTGTCTACTCAACAACAAGGAGAAGAAAGGATCTACATCCACAACTGCTACATCCATTACAATGCCTTTCTTTGGATATTGATCTAGAAACACTAGCAAACCAATTATTACTCCCACACATGGTATTTGTCTACTATCCATGACTGAAACAAGAGGAGAATATCTTGTGCAAATAAGCCCTAACTGATCTGCTACTTGTTTAGGCATTATGTTGTGTGAAGATCCACTGGTAAGCATGCAATTATGAATGACATATTGGTCTCCTAATTCTGATGTATACCTGAGAGACACATAGAATGGTCTTACTGAAGAAGGTGCTCTGGTCTCATGACTTTTTGGTCTTAGAGCATTACATGTTTGACCTTCTATCTGATCTATTAATCCAAAAGCTTTGTAGACCTGATCTCTATATTTTGGGACTATCATTAACTCACCAAAAGTAATATTAACTTTTTGCCTGGTTATTTTTGAACCAACATCAAATTCAATTTTCTTGACATCTAATGTTCTTGAATATTCCTCTTTTTGTTGCTTTTGAATATCTTCATCTATTTCAACTACTTCAGGGATGATTGATTATTTTTTATATTTTTATTTTTTATCTTTATAGATAGATTTTTTTAGACCTGTATGTCCTTTGTTTTCACTAGTAGATGCTTCCTTTGTCTTGTTTGGCACTATTCTATTTCTTAGATTTATTGCATGAATCCTTTCTAGTGCCTCTATTTCTTCTATTGTTGGTGTCAACTTTCCTTGTTTCATTCTCTCATATCTAGAATCTTGTGATCTCTACATGATTTCTACATTATCAGTGACTAGAATCTTGGTATGATGGTTAGAAGCATATAAATCCATATTTTCCTCAAATAGTTTTTCTCTAGCTTCATCATCTTGAGTCCAACATACATTAATCCTTATATCTTCTTCAGACTCATCCTCAAGATCTACATTATTATGCATACTTAGATAAATTCCATAATCAGCTGAATTATGAGGAGCATCACAAGTAGAACAATAAAAAGAAAATCTATAGTTATATTAATAGAAGGAATAGGGTTTGGAACAACATCTAGATATTTTTGTGTTTCTTTTCTTTTCTAATTATTTCCACTATTCTTGTTTCTATTCCCTTCTTCAAAATTATTATTTCAATTTCTATTAAAATTTCTTTTGAAAGAAGGTCTATTATCCCCTTGTTGTTTATCACCTTGAGACTATGAAGTTTCAACATTATTCTCTTTTCCTCTTTCAATCCTAGCTAATCTGTTATTCATAGTATTAAACATTTTTGTCATCTGATTAGCTAGTCTTTCCATAGGATCTTGTTCTATTTTCTTTAATATAGTGAACCCTACTTTCTTTGGTTTCTTATTAGGTTGATTAGGCTCTAAAGAATAAGGTTTCATATTTCCACTATCGATCATATTTCTCTCAATATGAATGGCTTTGTCCATGCATGCATCAATAGTGGCTACTTGTTCCTGTCTCAACTCATAATTGAATTCTCTTGGAAATGCATTTTTGTAAAAACATATTGATTGTACGTCATTAGGTCTTAACCTAGTAGGGATTTTATTTTTAATCTTGATAAATTTCTTATGTTAAAAGTCCTTTATTGACTCATTCTCTTTCTTCTTCATTGTTGCCAATTATGTTAAAAGAGACTGTTCATTTTTTCTTTCACCATATTTCTTGAGAAAACTTTCCTCCATTTCATGGAAATTATGGATAGTACCAGTTGGAATACTGTTAAACCATTCTCTGGCATATTTTTCCAATGTTTGTAAGAATAGCCTAAGGACTACATCTTCATCATTTACTTCAAGACTATCCATAGCATATAGAAAATCTCTAATGTGGTCTTCACCAAAGACAACATTATTTCCTTGAAACTTGGGTAAATACTTATGAGATTTTCCAGGCAAGGGATTCAAATTTGAAGGTAAGACAAAAGGGAGGTACCTATTAGTTCTCCATTGTTGGATATTTTGGTGAGGTGGTGGATTGGCCATGTTGGCTATATGAGTGGTAGAAATAGGGATAGTGCTAACACTTAAATATGGAGTAACAGTATTATTAATACTAGGAGTATTTGTATTTATACTTTAACTAGAAGTAGAACTCAAATTATTATCAAAAATAGAAATTTTAGATATAGGTGTTTTATTATGATACTAGAAAAGTACCTATAGGTTTAATAACTTTGGATATAGATATCGAGAATTTCTTCTAGTAGACACCAAGAAAAGCTGCTCCTTTCTTTAATTCTTGAATTTTGGGTATAACCTGATCGCAATCGCCAACATGGTATGTGCCAAAATAACAAGGAAATTTTGGCCAAGATTGTTCAACCTATAATATTTTTAGTCTCACAAAATAGTAATACACTCAAGGGATGTGGTAATTATGGTAAAATATAATATAAAACTTTTAAATATTGTTAAGATCCATGACCGTTGTATTTTGAATTTTTGAAAATTTTAAAAACATATGGAAGACCGCAAAAAATTTAAAATAAAAAACATATAGTTCAATTCCCAACAATGATGCCAAAAAATATTAGAGAATTTTCTTGTGTCCCTTATGGTTTGTCATGCCACAAAAAATTCCTGATTCCTACCAGTATTGTGGACTTTGGTCAATCCACCTCTTTACACATGAATGAATAATCAATAAGACTTTAGATACACCATGGTTGGTTAGGAAACCCAAGAGAGAGCAATAATTGTAACTTTTATGCCCATGCTCATCCAAATTTAATAAAAATATAAAATGTTAAGTGTTATTTGACCAATATTTATAAAAAAATGTTATGATTATACCATATTAGTAGACTGGTGGCTTATTACTTATCAATTATAGCAATATTTCATCAATTCATAAAATGGAGTGAAAAAGAAAGAAAGTACTGGTTCAATTATGTTCATTCAAATCATGTAACAAACATAATTGATTTAACCAGTGAAATAAATAATCATTCATACATTCAATTAATGCAACATATAAACGAGAAACAAACACAATTGACACTATTTTGCATAAAGGAAGAATTTGGATTTGTATTAATACTTGGAAGATTTTTATAGATTAAAGTCTGATAGAATGCTCAAATCTTTGTTGAATAAATATAAAGATTTAATCTGTTCAAATGATGTAGTAGATAAATTTAACTCTTCATCCTAAGAATAGTGACAAAGAACTCCAAAATTCCAAATTCTAATCTAATTGTTGGAAATAATATTATCTAATTGAATTCATCCCTGGCAAGACCTACACAAAGGATGGAGAGGAATGAATAATGGAACAAAGATGATACACAAAAGAAATATAACTTACAATACCAAGATAAATGGGCTACCTTTAGAAAAAATGGCTATACGATTCTTGATCCTGATGTTGGCTATGACCACTTCTCTTATAGCCTCATGGTTCCCTATTTCTATTATAATGATCTTCAGCTGAACCCTCCACTTGGCATCATTCATACCCTTGATATTTTAAATGTGCTAAAACAAGATTACAATTGTATTGAGTTGTTCTTATTTAAAAATTAGCATTTGGTTGCATCCAAAACCTTAGATTTCTTCAAAATAGAGTACAACTATGTTAAAGCTTTAGTATTTCATATCCCTTTATCTTATTTTCTTGGGGTTTTGTCCTTTTCTATGTTGGGCCCTACTTTAGCCTTGTCTTTTCCTAGTTGACTTATTCCTAGCAGGTTAGCAATTTGCCCTCATACCTCATCACAAAAGGAGGTTGTAGATATAATTGCTTATTTCATGTATAGTGACTTATTTGCATAGTCTTTTATTGAAAATTTATTCTCTTTGGAGAATCTAACTATAATTTAAATTATTCTTGATAAGTCATTTAAATTTATGTTATTTTTTACTCATATTTCTCATCACATTTAAATTCTTGTATCCTTTTGGATATCGACTTATCAACATTTTTTGTTTCCAAGAGATCTTCGAGTAAGATACCAATTTGTTTTCATTTTTCATTCATTTCACTCGCTCAAGCCTCCATGTATTGGAAAAATTTTTACCAGTATGACTTTTCATGGAGATAGATATTCAATTTGAGGAATTCTGCATGACATTCATAGATTCTACCACCTAATATAGTAACATATTTATTAATTATTTGGCTATCCTTCTCCTTACACTTTTTGAAGATAGGATTTAGAGCTTTTGCTCTCTAATATACATCTTGTAATAGTGCCTTCATAATTTGAGATATAGCCGTAACATCAACAAGGTCTTTAAAAATCTTGGCCAAAGCTTTCATTTCTATTTTTAATTCTAACAATGCTTCTTTTTTGTACTTAAAAAAATAGTGCTATCAAAATGTTCTTTTGCTTGTATCTGTGATAAATATCCTTGGAGCTTACCCACCTCTTGTAATTTCTCATTCTCAACTTTTAACTGACTTACTTTGGCTGTCAAAGCTTGATTACTTTTATAGAGGATTTTTAGTGTGGCTACATGAGTTTGAGCCTGTGACTTGGCTACGATTAGAGGATCCTCCTTATATCAAATTGTTGCTTATCTGTAGCTTTATCCATTTGAAGAGATGTGATCTTGGACATTGGTATTGTTGCTTCCATTATTAGAAGAGGTACTATTAGAGATTGAGAGTTTTGATCATCTGATTCTTCTACTATGTACTGCATCTCACTTAAAATTTTCCCTTATACATCCTGAATCTACCTCTCCTCATTAGGATAAAAAAGTACAGCTTCTTCCATCCACATGAGAATAAGGCTTTTGGACTCGATAGGAGTGCTTTCATGTCTGGCCCTTTTATGTTCTAGGGGACTTGATGGGATTTTGGATTCTACTTGGTGTTCTCATAGGATATTAGACAATCCTCCAGCCTCTTGGATCCTCTTAATCATAGTTGAGGAGATTTTAATTTCTTCCTTGTTCAACACTATAGATTTGGATATGACTTTAGGAAAATTGACTACCAACTAGAGTTTATGTTTAGGATTTATGTTTAGGAGTCATTAAAATTTGTGCAAGATCTAGAATGGCTGGTTGAGCTGGTGCAAAAGAAAGATAATATTTTTTTTATCTTTCCCTAACTCTTCAATAGTTATAGGAATAGGTTGGAAAACTAAAGACTCCCCTATTCATGTCTCGATTGAATCAATGACCTCCATGAAAACCTCCATTTTCTCGGGCTCTTGCCTTATAATCTTCAGTATTGGGTCCTACAACTCTTTGGGGTGTATGGAGGGAACTAATGGAGCAATGGCTTCTATTGAGACTCTTCTCAACACTCTTGATTTGGATGGGTAATTATCCACCATTTCTATTTGAGTGTGAGGTATCTTGCCCAAATATTCTTTCCATATGGACTCCAAGGATTCTCCTTTTATTAAAGCTAGTTGTAATTCATATTTGAACTTATCTCTTTGGTGAAAAACCAAGGCATTTGGTAGCTTATCAACAACATTATCCTTATAATAGTTGAAAGGATCATATGGTCATAAAGTGATCTCAGAGAAACCATATGAATCCATTTTCTATAGTACCCCTAATAGACTATAGTGCCCTTTTTATGTGTAATGTCCTATTCTATAGGGGAAAGCTAGCCATGGGACTTTGGACTTCTTCTTCACAACCCTCATTTTAGATGTCTAAGCCACTTGCCTCATGATTTCTAACGCTACAATGGAAAACTTGGGTAACACTTTTGGGGGAATCTTAGACCCATATATTCTTATGTAGGTAAATTCTTCATTGAAGAAAAAGTCCCTTAATTTCCTTTCATTCAAAAAAGTGGCTATCCTTGTACCAATTCTATGAAGATTATGGTTATAGAGCCTATAATGAATCTCTAGGAGAAGCCAAAAAATTAGGAATGGTTGGACCAACCTTCATGTATCCAAGGGAGTATTTCTTGGATGAGTTCATCATATATCCCTCCCTATTCTTCAATCAACTACTTGGTCATATGTCCCACTATCAGGTGTATAAGGAAAGAGTAATATGAAAATAGGGGCATCACTTCTCTTTGCTCTGTGATGGCTTTTTGTAACTCCTTGAATTCTCTATCTATTGTGTTACTAATGGTATTTTCCCATCTATACATGGTGGGTTGTCCTCTTCTATTACACTAAACTATTAGGTATAGAACTTCTCTATCAATCCAATTTAATTTCTTTTCTCCTAATACTATGTTAATCATGTTCGTGTAATCCCTAACCCAGGGGTGGAGGTCGAATATATGGATGAAGAAATTATACAATATAGGTACATTATGATAAAAAGAAATTATATAAAATGAAGTGGCAAGTATGTATTGTGATTGAGAACCTATTTATTTTCTGTTCAGGATCAACATGACCTCATTTAACCTGAAGACTTTTATTTTTTTAGGGGTGATTCTAAATTTTGATCTATTCGCATAATCCTTGACTGCACTGATTTGAGGATAGTAGATGACCACCAACAATGATAAGATGTCTAAGGAATAATATACCTTAGGTTATATCAGTTTACCCAGATTGTAGATCCACTTGTTGTATTAAGGATTGAGATGGTGTCAATCTCTCCATGCCCTTTTAAAAAGTCCTACAAGCAACCCTAGGTGGCCCTGACAATATTCCTATGTCTTCTCATAGTTGAATATAAAATTTCTTTCTATTTTCCATTGTTGGGTAGGAGTGATTTCTAGATTTGGCCTTGATAACTTGTCAAATTCCTTTACATCTATAGTGATAACTTTTCCCTTGAACTCCTGGTATGGTATGCCATTAGTGAGGTTTTCTATTCTGGCTACAATGATTGGAAGAATAATTCCTGGGGTAGCACTTGAGGATGCCATGGTAGCATTATTATTTTCAATTTTAAAAAATATCAATTTTGTGACAAACCATATGCTCCACAACTTTCGTGTGTTCTTTGTTACTCCGTTGTACTTTTGGGTTCTCAACTGTAAGTGCTCACTGTAGGTGAAGCTTGAACATTTCATGTGGATATTAATAGCAAATTTCTCATGCACTGGATTTTATTACCTCCAAATACACTCCTTTGATATGCCAGTTGAGCTTCACCATATTTTATGTGATAACAACATTAACGTTCACGGTATGGCATTCATGTTTTACAATTGGCTAAGAAAGCTTTGACTAGTGTGTTGCATTATATTTCAATTATAATTATTTATCTCTTAAAGATTAAGTTTGAGCCATCTATAAGCTTTTAGGTATATCTACCGAGATATTTTTACTTTATCTCTTCCTCCAAAAGATCTTTTTGTCATCGGGGTTCATCTTGTTTGTCCTCATTTTTCATGTGATATTTTATCAAGCCAATAAAAATGTAGTGCTCTTGGCCTCTCAATTGAATTCACATTATCAAATTGTTTGAAAGTGATCTTGGTCGTTCATCTTCACACAAGGGATATTTAAGACATTAATTAAACCAAATAAAATTCAATTAAATGAACTTATAATTCTTTGTCGAGGTACAAGTCCTTTGTCCACTTCTACAGATAAATTTGAACTGCACGATTCTCTATTAGTGTTTTTGTCTTATCCATAGATTTTGTTGGCCAATCACGTGGTAATGCTCAAGTTACCCCAAGTTATTTTAGCCATTCATTTTTTTGACCAATCAAGTTGTTGCGCTTCATTTTGAACGAGCAAATTCAAATCACATGATCATTGACCCAACATATGGCAGCGCTTTATTTTCTTTGAGTCATTATAGAGGTACCACATGGTTGAGATTTGAGCATGGTCAGAAAAATGCTAATCTCCTTGACTATATGCTGACCATGGATCTCTTGATGGTTTTTTTTCACTGCAGGATATAAAATACATGAATGGTATTTAATAGAAGGGGGTAGACGATGCATGGGACATGAAGGTAACCTAAGATTTATATGAATATTTTTATTTAAATGGCCACGCTTAGATTTTTCAACCTTTAGGAAGTAATGTGACTTAAGGGGGTATAAAAATGATTCGACTTGACTTAGGCATAAAAAAATACGATTAGGTAGAAATTGTATGAATCATTTATGGCCTAGGCAACTTAGAAAAATATTGTGATTAAGGGGGCCCAAAAAATATGTTCGGGTCTTAGAATTTTTGAATATGGGGGAACCTTAGGTAGAGACATTAATAATTTGCATGATTAAGGAATGGGAAACATTGGTGACCCTTTAGACATTATAAATGACAGAGTGACCTAAGGTTGAAATTTTATAAAAAGAAATTTTGAAGGATAAAACCAAAAAGGGGGAAATATGCTCTACGTGCACATGACCCACATACCTTAGACCTCATAAATTATTTATGCGATTATAATTTGTCATTGACCTTGACTTTTAATGTATGGTCTAGATTTAAAGGCAAGAGCACGATCAAACACAAACTGTTTATTCTGAATCAATTAGATATTAATGCTTTGGTTGCATGAAAGAACGTAAGCCCTTTATTTTTTGGCCAATAAAAAGGTATCATTGGAGATGGTGCAAAGAAGTGCAAACCACTCGTTCGGGAGCCAATCGGAAAGTAGCACTCTACTTCCTTCGAGTGAACCTGAACCATCATATTTTTATGTCAATCTTTGACCGTTGATTTTTTTTCAATCAAAAGAGAGCGCTCTTGTTGGTGCAAATACTTTCAAATCACAGGATTCTGTAGCCAATCGGATAAGTGCACTTGAGTTCCCAAAAGCATTGTGAGCCACACATTTTTTTGTGAAAAACCTTTGAACGAATATTTTAAATAATGGAAATATTTATCAATTATGACTATAACCATGGAACTTAGCGAATGATAAATGATTTAGGGTATGGATGTATTATTTAGACAGAAGGTCAGGTGGGAGGGGGAATTTTATTCCACATGGTTTTGACCCTTAAATTTTAGGCAATGAAAGACATTATTTTTCGAGGAGAATCCATGGTATAGAATTTAAAAGGTAATTTAAAATTTGGAAGTGAATAAATATAGCATATGCATGACCTAATGTTGAGGACATTGCAATATCCATTGACGATGCTTTAGAATTAGAGGTTTATGAGGGGGTAGGATAAAAAATAGGGGGACCAACAATTGGTACATTTTTCAAAAGTGGACCTTAAGGGTTATAAATGTTTTTTATGAACCAAGACTTTCGAGCTTGTGATCTTTACAAATCTCAGGAGCTTAGGACAAACAAATTAATCAAACTAGATCAATGACAAAAAATATAAAAAGGATATTGTAGTGACCTATAAAGCACAAAAAGTGGTAAGGCTAATATTAGGGATTATTTGCAAAATTTTGAAAAAAACCACACATTGAAACATACTAGAACCTAGATCCGTGACTTACTAAATATGCTAAAATTAAAAAATTAGGGACATACTTTAAGTTGGACTTGAGGTTCCAACATGGATCTTAATGATGCTTTCCCAAGATGCACTTCTCATAAATACCACTAGATAGAGAATTGATGAAATACCATCTACCAATTAAGTATGACTCATATACGTTAAGGAACCATAATTGATGTGTCCAAGTCTATGATTCTAGTGCTCATTGATGTCATCTACCTTAGCAACCATAACAACAAACCCTTTCTTATTAGAGGAATAGGAAAAATAAAGATCTTACTAAGCTTATATATCTAACTAAATTCATCATAATATATTAAAGCCATTATCTTAAATCCATATTTAATGGCCATATGTTCATCTTCTTGTTAGTATGATTAATATGATAAGAAAAAATAAGGCTATTCCCAACACCTAGAACATGAAGATATTTTACAAAAGAAGAGGATCCAAGATTCACACCACCACATCCACACATCTACAAGGAAGAATTATCATCATTGACCACATCCACACATCTACAAGGAAGAATCATAATCATTGACCACATCCACACATTTACAAGGAAGAATCATCACCACTATAGTTAGCCAAAAGATGACATGTTTCATCAAAAATCAGGTTACTTCAAAATCTACAATCCATTCCTCTAAGAATGTGGAGGTCTAATAGTCTAAATGAATGGCCACATAAGCATTAGATATCTCACCCTCACACTTTTCATCATCATATGCAAAGAAAATATAAGCATCGCCTTCATCCATCTTGCATAAATCCTCAAGCGTTTTGATTCAAAGTCAATAAAATTTAGCAATGTGACCATTTTTTTTATTATAAAAAATACACATAGGTTTCTTAGTTAAAAATAATTTCCTCCACTAAGCATAGGCAATCATGGCTTATGATCCATAAATATTTTATAAAATTTTATTATTTTATTGGAAGAATATAAAAAATAGACATCACGAATGCAAAGATCTCAAAAGATTGCATGATTTCAAAAATGAGAGGCTCCAAATGCTTTTGTATGAGAAATTTATTGATTTCAAAATGTTTTCCTTAAAAGTACACAAAATATTGTAAAAGTTACAAAACTTAAAAAAAAAACCGACGCCTTCATCTAATAATGTGCTATGACATGGCAATAGAGGTCTAGTCTCAACAAATTATAGATTACAATATGTTTGCTTCTCATTAATCGATTGGGATTTGAACGACTGATAAGGTGTTACTTTTTATCTATTATTGCTTAGAGCATCATTTAAATACAAATGTTTTTGGTGCAAGTAACCATCTAGACACCACACTGATAAAAAAAAAATCTAAAAACATGTAGGACTCTGACCCAATACCTTAAAGAAATGCACTAGCCACAAGGCCTACAAGACATGCTAATACAATGTAATCATCCTAGCATAAAGACTTAATCAGACATATCACATCTACCATAAAAGAAGTGATTGATCTCCATGGGATTCAAACCAAGGTTCATGTACAACCAAAGTAATAACTCAATGTTGCCTATTCACTAATGCTACAATGACCATTAAGTAAGGAATGCCATCCCTTACAAAACACAATAATAAGACACTTCAACCAAAAATTTATCCCTTGCTCAAGTCTACTCTATATAAAAATATTGATGACATAATATCAAAGGCAATCAAACTTCCTAGAGAAAAATCCATGTGATACACACAATTTTAATTATCTAATGCAATATGTTAAATCATTGAGAGTTACTCCCAATCCTCCATAAAATGAGAGCAAGAGAAAAATAATTCATGTATGATAAAAAATTCCAACATACAAATAACTAGACTAATGGTAAAGATAGGTCTCAAACATACAAATAACAAGACAAATGATAAGGACTAAGCTCAAATAGGAGACCTCATTGTTGAAATATGTGTGATCTGGTCTTGTTTAGACCAAGGCCAAAAGTGTAAAGAAGTACTTATGAGCACTATTAATGTAGCCTATGTGCATATGATTATGTAAGCCTACAAATATTCATCATTTACATAATTCTACATGCATGTTCATGTAAGCCTAAAGGCCTCTTTCATATTTTACCCTTCATGGTATTGATTAATCCACCTTTATGCTAACCTTGCTTAAAGGGTAATTTATTATTATTTCAATGTAAGATTAATCCCAAGGTTAGGTTAATGTCATCCTAAGTTTAAAATCTTATTGGGGATTTGGTATCGCTATACATATCCCTCATTGAGTATCCATTTGCATCATAAGTATGAATAAAATGTGATATATTGGGGTGCCCATGGGCACCCACCTATTTCTTATTGTCTCCCTTCATTTCTTCATTTAATTTACTATTGCTATCTTTTAATCGCTTATTTTCCACATACAATTGTGGTGAATGCATGATTCAAAATGTTTATAGAAAATAATGTGATTTCAAAGATGGTATCAAAGCAATGTCCAAAGATTTGTTACTCATTGACAAAGGAGAATTTTTCAAAGCTATTGAAGATCACCAAATCAAGTGACTTATATTTGTTTTTATGAAGAATGGTTACTAGGAGCCATCTTGCTAGGGTTTCTCTGGTGTGAGCTGCTCTTGCTTTGTACTAGAGTTTATTTTGATTTTCAATGGCCACCAACCCTGATAGGCTAGTGAATAGTGTTGGTTCCATGGGGAGAAGGCAAGTGCAAATGGCTCCAGTGGAGTGTCCTTAGATTTTTTTGTTGATGAAGATTTATGAGGTATGTGCATTTTACCTCTACACGAGTTTGATAATGCCTGTAAATGGCTAGAATATTTTACCTTGGTTGGGTATTTTATGGGTCACTTCCCCAATGAAGTGACACTACGAATAGCTCGGCTTGGGCTTCTTATGGGATTAAGTTTGATTTGATTCATAACCTCTCCAAGGGTTATTTCCTCTTCTAATTTGTAGATGCTACTCATGCAAAGCAAATTTATGAGCATAAACCATGGTACATGAGAAGCTCCTTATTGGTATTCTCTTCATGGACTCAAGATTTTTTAGTTATAGAGGAAAAAACCTCTAAGGTTCCCCTTTGGCCCTTTTTTAACCTCATTGTAGTAGTTTTAGACTGTCTTATTGGATGAAGTTGATAAGTTTTTCAATGCCCGCCCATAGAAAAGGGTTTGTTTTGAGGTAGACATGTCTAAAGAATTCAAGTATTTTATTGGCATACAGGTGGGAGACACCATTATTTTGCAATAAATGGTTTATATTAACCTACTGAATACCTACCTCAAATATCAAGTAATAGACCATAAGGTTAAGGATTGTTTTCTTATAGCTCCCATGACAATCATTGTGGCTCCTCCTCAGGCCATAGATAAAGTTTGGACTATAGTGGGAGGGTATAAAAACATACAAGCAAATGAAGATCAACACTCCAAATTAGCAATATATATAGCTAGTATTTCATCACTTTAGCATTTAAAAATGATGAACAAGCATCCAAGTGCAGAGCCACTAATGACAACAATGGTGATTTTTGAGGCTTACCAAAGATGCACCACACTAATAGATAATTTGGGTGCTACACCATCCACTGAGGCAAGATATCCTCCTTGTCCCCTTGCACATGCTCATTGCTATTGTAGTCCCATATAGGAGAAATAAAAAGGGGACCATTTTTTACCAGAAATGATCCCATCTCTCCATTACTCCACTAACCTCAAGAATGCTAAAAAATTTAGGGCATTAGACCTTATTGAATCTATGAAGGAAAGGGTATTTTCTTATGAAAAAGAAAAAAATATGGCCTCCATTAGGGTTTGTAGGTACCAAACATGTCTAGGAGGCACACAATTTATCTACAGTTTTTAGATCTAGGTCTCTTGTATTTGTAGGAGCTAAAATCTATAGAGTTTTTGTAGTTTTTTTATTTTGTTTTAGTTTCAAGATTACCTATGTTAACCCCATATCCTTGCGTTAGATTCGAGGTGGCATCTCAATTTGACATATTAGGGTGTGCTTTCATACCACCTACTTATTTTTGTGATCAATGTAACTAATTCTTTTTAATTCAACAAAACAAAAAATTGAATTTTCTTTCTTGCCATATTTTTTGTGCCAAAGACAAACATCCATTTTGTACACCAATCATGTAATCTCACCATTGCATGTCTACAAATTCTAATGTTAAAGTGAATGCATCGATGCATAAGACATGGTGGTAACACCATTTTTTTGTAGCTAGGAGGATGCATGTTCAACACCAGTTTGGTTATTGTAGCATTCCTTTTTTAGGGTAGCCTTCAACTCTTGCTTGTGCTAGAAGGAAGTGGTACAATGACAAGGGTAGTTAATTGTAGCTATAAGGTTGCTAGTTTAGATCTTGATAGAAATTTTTTAAGTGCATATGTATTATTTACAAGGAACATCAGTAGGCTCCCCCTCTCAATCACATCCATCTCCATGGCATAGTGGGTGGGTTGTATCCTTGTAGCACTCAAGTCAATGGTTCAATCCCATGCAGGATTTTCAAGAAGCTCATTTTTAAATTTGATTGATGGCATATGCACCATATAGAGGGGGTTGGTTATTGGATCCAACAAACTACATGTCATAGTGGTTGGACAACTTGCTTGCAGAGGTAAGATCCCAACTTTGATACTTGGCATAAATATTTTCTTTTGGTTGCAAGGTATAACAACTCAAGACACATTCAGATGTATTTTGACTTCCTTTGATCTCAACCAATGTGTGTGACATACTAGTCTGCCTTCTTGCTTGCATGCAGGTCATATTGAGTTGAGCTTTATCAATATATATATATATATATATATATATATATATATATATATATACATATATATGAGGATCTAGCCAATCATATTGATCAACTTTCCAAACTCTAATTCATTGGTTGAAAACACAACATCCAATCCAGTGGTGCCAAGTGGTAATTTTTTTATTTGGAGAATATTTTCTAAGGCTTGACATTCTTTGCTAGTCGTCTTTTGTCAAGGTCGGAAAAAAATTATAGTACAACAAAAAGAGAAGCCTTGGGGATGGTATATGCAGTTCAAAATTTTAGGTATTATCTATTGGCAAACCCCTTTGCATTTTATGTTGATCATCAAGCATTGTTGTACTTAATAAACAAACCAGTAATACAAGGACGAGTTAGTAGGTGGCTTGTTACGCTCCAAGAGTTTGTATTTCGTGTTGTGGTGAGACCTAGAAAGAAGCATGTAATTGTAGACCAGTTTTATTGAATACGATCAGGGGAGCCAGCAGGAATAGGAGTTCCTGATGAATTTCCAGATGCACAGTTATTTGCCATCAATGTTGTCCCATCATGGTACAAGTTGGTTGGCCAGTACCTATCCACAGGGGAGTTGCCACAAGAGATGATGGAAACCAAAAAGAAGAGAATAATCATGAAGTCAACACCTTTCCAAATAATAGCAGGATTGCTATACAAGATAGGAAGTGATGGTATCTTGAGGAGATGTGTAATGGAGGAAGAAGTTAAGACGACATTGAAGGAAGCCCATGCAGGCTTAGCAGGGAGACACATGGGACAAGATGCGACTGCACGAAAAATATTGTTAGTAGGTCTATGGTGGCCTACATTGTACAATGATGCAAAAGAACACGTGAAAGCTTGCGATACTTTCCAAAGAGCAGGTAAACCGGTCAAGAAGGACTTTATGCCCTTACACCCATCGTAGCCATAAGAGTTGTTCGAACGTTGGGGCTTAGACTTCGTAGGACCATTTAAGACATCTCAAAGATGAAAATGCAGATATATTGTAGTGGCAACAAAATACCTCACAAAATGGGTAGAAGCAAGAGCATTACCTAATAATTTTGCCAAAAGTATAGTATAATTTTTGTACAAGCAGGTAATCACAAGATTCGATATCCCGCTACATATAACGAGTGATCGTGGAGGATACTTCGTTAATGAGAGTATCAAGACACTGACGACAGAGTTTAAGATTTTATACTCCCTGTCCAGTCTGTACTACCCGAGGTAGGTGGAAGCGACTAATAAAGTCTGAGTATCAACTCTGTATAATACCTGTGGGATAGAAGGAGCAGACTGGGAGGAAAGGTTACGTATATTTGTGGGCATATAGAACAACATTTAAACCAAAAATAGAACATACCCCTTTCCAATTGATGTATGGTCAAGAAGAGATGGTCCCAATCGAGTTTTTGATACCAAGTTTGAGAGTTGTAGTAGAGCATCACTTGGGAGATCAAGAAAGTTTGGAGGAATGACTGATGACACTGATCAAACTAGATGAAAGAAGAGTCATGGCACAGTGGGCGATTGAGATAGCCCAGAAGAGATGAAAGTTGTGGCATGACAAGCATTTGAGGAAGTTGGAACTTAGTCCAAGGGACTTGGTTCTCAAATTTAATGGGAAGTGAGAGATCAAGCCAGGTAAATGTGAAGATGTTATGGCTTGGCCCTTATAGAGTGATTGAAGTATTGGATAATAGAGCAGTCAGGTTGCAGAACCTGAATGGGACAAAGGTACCCAACACTATAAATGACTCAAAGTTGAAGCCTTACAAAGTACAGTGTTTATTCATTGCTTCAGAAGAGATTGAACGAAGAAGAAGAGCAGACGCTCAAAACAAGGATCATCGTGAGCCAGGTCTACCATAGGAGGAGTCGGATATGGGACTCGCAAGACTATTTTCTAAAATGGAGGAGAGGCAGCCAATAATTGAACAATAGGAGTTGGCACCTGGACCCGATGAAAGAAGAAGGGTGCGAGTACATATCAGACGGGCTGACGGGACCATAAGAGAGGGAGAAGAGTGGATCCCTCCAGCCATAGAAGGCTATCAAGAGAGAGCACTGTTACCAAGAGCTTCAAATAGGAGGTACCCACAGATAGAGCATAGGGAACTACCTCAACAGCTGGAAGGACAAAGAAGGGTAAGATGGATAGTCCACAACGAAGATAGAGTGGACACATTTGAGATGGAAATTCCAGAGGATTCTAGGGAGGAAAGAATAGAAGAAGAACTAGTGGAACTTTCTCCATTGGCTCATATAGGGCTATTACAGTAGAGGATGAAAACACAAACCCAAAAATTATAGGAAGAGTATCAAACAGTACGTGGTCACAATGCGAGATTGAGAGCGCAAGTAATCCAAGAATTGGACGGTACCATACAAATATTGTATGAACAGAGGGCAGTTATATTACAAGAGATTAGAAGTGATAGATGCATTACACTCTACTATGGAATGCAACGGATGACAAATGCCTAATGCAATATGATGATGTGAATGCATATATGAAAATGCAAACTACAAAAGTAAATGTTTTTGGATTTTATGCTTTACCAATTTTTTTTTAATTTTATATATTTTCAAATTTTTATACATTTTTGAGATTTCATATTTGACCAAATGATGAGTACATGTCCTTGGAGCTTTTAAGGATGACCAAACAGTGAGGAACCGCCTTTGGAGCTTTTACTTGACCAAGCTACTCAATAGAGGGCTTGGGGCATTTTGGGATGACCGAGCGGTTGAGACAAAACCCTCGGATCTTTTGGGTTGACCAAAGGGCTTACAGATGCCTTTGGTGTATTTACTACACTCTCAAGCATAGAATGCCTTAATATGGATGATATTGAGAGGATCAAGCTCTTCCACCCCCTCTAATGATGTTAGGCGATAGGTACCTGGACCAATATTTTCAGATATGATGTAATGCCCTAGCCAATTAGCCGTGAATTTGTCTCGCATATCAGGTGGCAAATTTGAGTTTTGTTGGTTTTCTTTCAGCACAAGATATCCAACTTCAAAGTCTCTCTAGTGTACTTTGACATTGTAAGCTCATTTTAATCACTCCTGATAAACACGGAGGTGCTCGAGGGTATTGATGCGATGTTCATCGAGCAACGTCAATTGATCGAGGTGAGCTTGTCGTGCGGTGTCGTCATCGATGAACTCTTTCAATGCGACGTGCAGCGTTGGAATTTCCAACTCTAAGGGCATAATGGCCTCAATGCCATATACTAGTGAAAATGGCATTGCCCCAATGGGCATCCGAATTCTAGTCCTGTAAGCCTATAATGCAAGGGGTAACTTTATATGCCAATCCTTGTGGTGTTCTTGCACTATCTTTTTCAAGATTGCTACCACAGTCTTGTTTGAGGCCTCAGCTTGCCCGTTTGCTTGCGGATAGTATGGAGTTGCAAAACTATGTTTAATGCGGTATTTAGATGTTAAAGCCCACACAATTTTGTTCTTAAAAGAAGTTCCATTATCCAAAATTATTTTGGATGGTATCCCAAAACGACATATGATATGCTCGAGAATAAATTCTACGATGCGAGCTCTAGTGGTCGTTGTAAGGGGAATGGATTCCACCCACTTTGTAAAATACTCAGTAGTCGTGATAATGAATGTATGTTGGCCTGACAATGGAGGAGAAATCTTACCAATAAGATCTAGTCCCCACTGAGCAAATGGCCAAGCCGCCTGAATGGGTCAGCTGTAAGGCCTATGATGGCAAGTGCATAAGATTAGCATGATGCTAAAATTTAATGCATTTCTTGACATACACATTGCAATCCTTCTCCATAGTGGGCCAATAATAACCCATGTGAAGGATGCGTTTGACGATAGCCATGTCGTTGAAATAGCCACCGCACGTACCGTCGTGAGCTTCTGAAATTGCCCAAGATGAATCTTGGGGCTCAAGACATCGAAGGAGAACTCCTTCATAGCTGCGTCGGTACAAAATGTCTCCTATCAAGACATACTTAGTCGCTTTCTATTTGAATGTGCGTCTTGTGACACGCAAAAATCCCTCTGGGATCATACCAAGTTTTAAGAAGTCTTGGATTTGCAACATACAACTTTGACAAGCCTCAGCTTCGACTACTAAGACTACTTGCTCCCCCTACGTATTTAACTTTGTAAATGCATACTGGGAAACAACCTTATGGTGAATGGTAGTACCACTCCCCATAGGACTCTGAGAAGTCAATGACTCCCAAGGTGCCTGCTTAAGAAAGTCTTTCGCTCTACATAACCAATCAGCTGTTGGTTCCACGACAATCATGTTGATTGACTCTTTGTTATCAAAGGTTGCACGCTCCGTTGCTGGGTGCGAGAGAATTCTAACATGGATGGTAGTAAAATCGGTAGACGAATTCTAAGGGATCAAGGACCCCAAATATGCCATGGTGTCTGTGAACCTATTTGACGATCGAGGGATTGCCTCGATATCATACCATTCAAATTTAGCCAGATAAATGGCAATAAGATCTTTGTAGGCTTTTAGTATGGGACATCGATACTGAAATAACCCCTTAACTTGGTTAACTATGAGCAGAGAATCACCAAAAATCTTCAATCTTTTAATACCCATGGCAATGGCTGCATGGAGGCCCAAAAGTAGGGCTTCGTACTTAGCATTATTGTTGGTGCACGAAAAGTCTAACTTGAATGACAAGGGCATCGAAGCTCCTTGTGGCATAAAAAACACTATTCTTGCACCACACCCTTGCTCACACTTCGAACCATCGAAGAACAATGTCATATCAGCATTATTCTTTGGTTCTTCGAGTTCAAGAGCTTCAGATATTACGAAGACCGCATCATATGGAAGCTTAATGGTTAGAGGCCTATTGTTGGACAGTGGTGCCTCAGCCAGTTGATCATCTATGACTTGTCCCTTGATGAACTTTTGGATGATGAATTGCAAATCAAATTCTGTCAATAGCATGATCCACTTTGCAGTACATGTGTTATGATATGTCTTGCTCATCATATACTGCAAAGGATTCTATTTCGATATAACATATGTTGTATGACTTAGCATGTAATGTCGCAATATCTTGGTAGCGAACACCACTACTAAACAAAGCTTCTCAACATATGCATATCTTGACTCATAACTCACCAAGGTGCGATTGATGTAATATACGGCTTGTTATTTACCTTGCACATTCTTTTGGGTTAACATGGTCCCTAATGAAAATTTGGTTGTCGATATATATAGCAGAAAATGCACATTTGGCCTTGGTGGAGCTAGTACTAGCGGCATTGTTAGGTATTTCTTAATCTCAACAAAGGCTGCTTGGCAGTCCTCGTCCTAATCAAATGGGACCCCCTTCTATAGCAGTCAATTCATGGTTCGACATTTATCCAATAATTAAGCGACGAATCACTTTATGGACACTACTTTTCCCTGAAGGCTTCTTAGTTCTTTGATATTAGTGGGAGGACGCATCTCTAGAATAACCTTGACCTTTGTTGGGTCTACTTCGATGCCTCATTTAGAAATGATGAATCCCAAGAGTTTACCTGAAGTTACGCCAAATACGCACTTCTTAGGATTCAACTTGACATTATGCTCTATCAGGTGATCAAAGACCTTTCGTAAGACCTCTGCATGCTCTGCTCGCAGCAACGACTTAGCTAGTAAGTCATCGATATAATCTTCTAAGATTTTATGCATGTAGTCATGAAAGATATATGTCATTGCCCGCTGATATGTTGCACCAGCATTTTTAAGACCGAATGACATAACTTTATAGCAAAATGTCCCCCATGGCGTTATAAATGCGATTTTATGCTGATCTTCGGGTTTAATTCGAATATGATTGTATCCAAAAAAATTGTCCATTAGGGAGAGCATTTCATGACCTACAATAGCGTCTACTAGAGCATCAATGCAAGAATAAAGCACATTGAGATCCATCATCACTTCATCAAAGAAATGGTCCAAGAAGATATTATACACATGGAGTATGTACCAACTCAATATCAAGTGGCAGACATCTTCACCAAGTCACTTGGGAAAGATAAGTTTTCTCAGTTTAGAAATTTGCTATATCTATGTAATAGAAGTCAACATTAAGGGGGAATGTTATCTAATGTTGACTTATCTTTTTAGGATAGTGCACATTAAGGGGGAATGTTAGAATATTATTATAATGTGCACTATGCCCTTCTACAGTTCTGCCACTTGTCCTATTTTTTAGTTTCAGTTTGAGTTGGAGTTGTGTCTTCTGTTTCGACACTTGGAGTGGAGCTTATGACACTTGTCATATCTCCCTCATAGGATCCCTCATAGGCTTTATGCCTATATATTGCAACACAACTTATAAATAATATTATGCCTTTTGTTCCTCATAAGTTTTGTCCCAACATACACAAGAGGTTCTAGAAGGATTTCAACAAGTTAGAATTCCCCATGTTGCTCCTTCAGGATCCATAGCATCCCATTCACATCTTGCCCATACTGCTTTCATAGTTTTTGAAACTTATTTTGTCATTTTAGTTTCCTGGATACAAATAATATCAGACTTATTACTTAAACATAGGCCCCTAATTCAACTCTTATTTGATGGGACATTAGCACTCCTTATATTCCATGAGATGATAATCATGTCTCATTAGGGGCTTTTGGCCCCGCTTGCATATTAACAATATCATTTTGTTGTTTGGTAAAGAGAAGTTCAACCAAATTAGTTTGTGTTCCTTTCTCTATGTTTTCTCTTGCTTTTGTGGATCTTGCTTGATAATTTGAGGGTTTTCCTCTTTTTGCCTTGCCTATATTAGGAGTAGGTCTTATTATTCTATTCCTCAATATTCTTTCACAATTTTGTTTTTCATCATATTTATCCTCTCCTGGATCTATTACAGAAGCTTTTGATCTATCTTGCTCATTTTTTGATATTTTCTTAATAATGGCAGAGGTATTAACTTCTAAAAATGCATTTTCTTTACCATTTTTTCTCCTGAATGGTGCATGGTACTTTAAGAGAGTCTTCAAAATCTGATGAGACACATTCCTTAGGTTCTTGCATTTTTAATCACTTGATGTAACATATATTTATATTTAGATTGAAAAATAAATGGTTCTATGACTATTATATCATGATCATACACACTTAAGATAGTTTAAGAATTATATATGTATCATCTATATTTATATTTAGATTGAAAAAAGTAATAGTTTTATCATTATTATATTGTGATCATATACTAGAATTAAGATAGTTTAAGAATTATGTATGTATTATCTAACAGGAATTGGATTTGGATTTCTTTTATAAAAATTGGAAAATTTAATTGATTAAGCTAATATCATCTAATAATATTTTAAATATAGGTCCGAGGTGTAGACCAATTGGTTCTTCCAAACTCCGTAGGGGGGTGGAGGTCCAAGGTTCAAATCTCGGGCCTTGTCGGATTGAACGCTTGTCCCTTTCCTAGTGCTTTCAATGGTGTAAAATATTTAAAATGATTATGACATGGTGGTTATAGGGGTGGACTACGTGAGTACTGTGTGGTGACTTTTGAGGCGGACTACGTAGAATACTGTGGCGGCCATAAAAAATAGACAATGTACTCGGATCATCATGGCGGCTATCAATTCCACCATATAAAATCAATATATATATATATATATAGATAAAATATGTTTTTTTATTCATATAAAATAATTTATTTATTTTTTAATTAATAATTATAATAATTATTTAAACATTTATTTTTTAATCTTATTTTTAATATTAATTAAACAACTTGAGTGGGTTTAATGTAAGACTTTGAAACTCTAAATGGAAGGTTCAAGATTTGAATTTATTGAATAGAAGGTTCAAGGTCCGATTTGAATCTAATAAGGGTAGAGTTGTACACCATACTTCAATAACCACAGTTTGGCTAGATAAACATATTTGTATATAAATAACATATTCTACTAGGATTGTCTTCTTATAAATATAACTATGAATTTTACCACATCACGAGTTTTAAATATATATATTAATTATTTAGTGCAAAGTCAATTTAAGGTTATTAAATATTTATTTAATGCAAATTTAAAATTATTTAAAATAATATTTTAATAAAATATATTTTAATTAAATAACTGTAAGACATTGTATTTTGTAAGTGGAGGTATTAACATTAATCTAAATCAAGTTTTATATATATATATATATATATATATATATATATATACCCTTATGAGAGTGATCTAAGAGAGATATAAGTGATAATTATGTTGACACACAATCTAAAACTAGTCGGAAGCTATATAAACCAAATACTTGGAAGCAATATAACAAATATAATGAAAATAAAATAAAATGCAATAACATAAAAGAGAGAGGAACTATACTAATCTTGGAGGGTACTAATCTTTCAGGTCAATTACCTTTGACAAAGATGCTTGCCTTGAATGATGTCACTTGTCCTTAGGTACATGAATGTCCTTGATGTTTTCTTTGATTGCTCCCTTGGGAGGCTTCCTTGTCGAGGCTTTATTAAAAATGTCTTTCCTGGTTGATAAGAAATATACCTTGACCTTGAGGTAAAGAATTTTTATAGAAAGAGGGTAGTAGTTTAGGGGCAAAGAAGAGTGATTTCATTTTTATTATGATGGAATGTCAATTTTTAAGAGGACTAGTAAGAAGTATACGATGCAGATATTTTTGGGGACTAACATAGCACAAAGGTGCTAAATGCATATAGGGTAAAAAGGATAAAGTATTTTTTAACGTCCATAACACCATAGGCTATCTGATATGGATATTGTTTATCATGGTTATTCCCAAACATACTTTGGTTACTGAAGCATGGTGTACAACCCTACCCCTCACAGGGTTTGAACCTTGGACCTCTATTCAAAGTTTCAAAGTCTCCACCATTAGGCTACTTAGGTTAACAACCATGTATCATGTATACTTAACATGAAAGTATAAGAACCACTGTTGGATTATTTTGGAAAATGACTTGTTTGAAACTATATTTATAGTAATTTTTTAGTTGACTACATCTTGGCAAGAGCATTGGTCAAAATTAGTGCTCTTGTTGGATAGGATCAGCTCCAAACTAATCATGCGTCAATGGCCTAATTATGACCAAAAAATCAAATTTTGAAGTCAATTTGACATTTTCACATATTATGAGTGAGAGACTAGCTAAATGCTCTTCATGAGATGATGACGTTGTAGGGAAAAACTATTGTAATGACATAGAAACATTCCTATTAAAAACAATGTTGTTTTACCTAAGTTTGGACAAGTCTATAACATTATGCAAAGAAAACACTAGGACTAGTCTAATTCAAATAAAAAATCCAAAATTTATCTATAAATATTGGGAAGATTAGGCTAAATTCAAATGCATGGGTATCCCAAATGGAATTATCTATGGCAGATATGTAAGGTAATGATTATGGTATATCACACTTAATATATCTAGTGGGAATAATGTAAAGCAAAATTACTTGAAAGTAGTGAAAGCAAATAGAAAAAAATATAATGATATATCAAAATGTAATAATGTCTATGTGTGTATGAGAGAGAGAGAAAGAGTGTGTACTAACCTTTAAGATTATGTTATTTTGGTGAAGATGCTTGATTTGGATGTTGTCTTTTGTCCTTGGATGCTTGAATGTCCTTGGAGCTTCCTTTTATTTCTCCCTTCAAAGGCTTCCCTAAGGAGGCTTGATTAAAGACATATTTCTTGGCTAATAAGGGCCCTACCTTGACCTCGTGATAGGGGATCCTTATAAAAGAAGAATAACAAATCTAGGGAGCAAAAATAGTGATTTCTTCTTTTTATAATGATGAGCTATTGATTCATAACAAGACTCCTAAAAAGGGATATGATGCAAGTACTTGGAGGAATAACCTAGCATATAAGTATCAAGTGGATCTAGGAGAAGACAAGGTTGATGTCTTATGCATATTACATCCAAAGTTTACAAGTTCTATTTTTGGATTCTATTAAAAATGACATGTTTGATGCTATACATGTAGCAATTTTAGCCCATATCGGTACTTTTATTGCTTATGAAAAATTACAAGCTAATACAAAAAAACATGACTTTTTCATGTATTATAAACAAAAACACCTAGCTAGGTGCTCTTGATAAGATGAAAATGTATTGGATGGAACTAATATCATGATAAAGCAATGCTCTTTTAAAAAAAAGAATTATTTTTCTAATAATGTGGAAAATATGAAACTAACCAAACTGGACCACTCCTATGACTTCCTAATGTACCTAGAGGCCTTCTAGGTGATGGATGGTGGTGATCCTATCCTAGAGATGGCTTGGTTTATGGTTTATGGATTATGGACCTCAAGGACTACCCTCCTTTTTCCAAGATCCATCAACCAAGAAAAGAAATAATCATACCTTTTATTTGGCATTTGAAATTAGAATTGATAATTTTCTTTACATAAATGTTTCTTCCAAAATGTACATGTTTCACCATGAAGTGAATCAAATACAAAGCACCTTGGGAAGAAGACATATGAAAACTACAAAAATATCAAACAACAAAATACATTAAATGTAAACATAGGGTCATGATGACTAGCAATATCAAATCATGAAAATTCATTATGAAATGGAGTGGGTGGGTGCATTCAAGTGGAATCAATATAGTGAAAGAATAAAATAATAAAGGCTAAAAACTGGTAGTTACAAGATGCTCATTATTGGTCAATACATATATAGTAAGGCCTATATAGACAAGAATGACTAGTTTATAAGCCAAACAATTAATTTTAACCTCTATAAGAAAATGTGAGCCAAAAGTTAAATTTGAATTTATTGATTGCACATTGATTTGGACTATCCTAATGTGTTCTAGAGTGGGTGTTAGGACTCCAAAAGAGCTCATTGTCCTTGTTGAATATACATATCAAATTTTTGTGTTGGATTTGAGGTAGGTTATTGGGATTCTACTTTTGGAAACTTAATTTCTATGAAGGTAGATAAGGTTGTTAAGGATCCTTCTGTGGATTTTGAGTTATGTTTTCATGATACCCTAACTATACCATAAACATTAAGATTTTAGAATTTTGACTAGATTTTCTTGAATTTATCTAAATTAGTTATAAACTAATTTTTGTGCTTGTCAAATGTATTTTTAGTGATTTGTTTTTTGTCTTTATTAGGATGATCACGAGTTTCAAGTCACCTCAAGTGAGAGCATTTATTTTTTATAGGTAATTCTCTTATGAAATCTGTGTTCTAGGTAAAAATTTGATGCTATTATCCAATGTAGTCATCAAAACAGGTATTGCCAATGGACATTGTTGCTTATTTAGGAATTTTAGGCTAGTAAGGCTACTAATTTAGGTGATTTTAACCAATATATCTATGAATAGACACTTTGTTTGGGTGTTATCATCTAATAGTGGTGTTCTTATCAAAATCGATAGAGTCTATCCATTTTTGCATGAAATTGATTAATATGGATGATTTATGCTTGATTTCTTTTATTGTAGATCATATTGATGGTAAAGAGAGGGAAGGAACATGGCATAGGTCGTACCTCTAGCATAGGATATGATCTAGTTAGGGGTAATTCAAAGGGTAGCATTAGGGATGGTGTGCCTTTTATGACACACTAATGGAGAAGAGCTAGGGATGACCTAGCAAGAGGAGTATATGTGAGAGAGTCATTGTATAGGGACCAATGGAGATGCTCCACTTAAGGGGATCGTTGAGAGTGATACCTTAGTGAAGGTACAAGTATAAATAAGAGATGTATTTTCCACAAATGGAAGATGATAATTTAGACTTGTGGATAAAACTACACAAACTGAGACAACAATAGACTATTCCTATATGGATGATGATACAAGATAATGACTTGGACTCTTAAATCTTAAGATATTTCACTTTTGACTCATGTACTTTAACTCTGACTTACATGTATATACATGAAATGATATATTACTATATTAGATTAACTAAATAAAAAAATATGTGTAGGTACCTTAGATGAATGGTGAAAACTCATCGCTCATGGTATTCCATGTATTTCTATTGATATATCATCTATTATTGTTATCTAACATTTTTTGTGTTTCTCAATACCATTGGGATACATGTGGATGTATTTCACTCTTGCTTATCGTGCTAGTGATAATCTTCAAGCTTCATAGAGTGAGAGATGTTATGAGCATGAAGTAACTTTATTAGAGGCTAAGTTGGTAGAGACTACTAAGAGAGCCAAGATAGTGGAGAATCAAAAAATTGAAGGAAGAGTAACATGAGAGAAGCATCCACTTTGAGAGAAGACCTTGGCCACATAGTGGGAGGCCTTAGGATTGAGGTTGATTTTGGAAAGATAATAGATAAAGGGACTAAGGATAACTTCTTAGGTGATAACAAGGAGCATATAATAGCCTCCTAAGAGGCAGATATATGCTTATGATATAGATGTGTTTTTGACTGATAAATATATAAGGTATTTTGACTTTGGCAATGTTTCATCAACTTATTATATCTTTGTACCATTTTTTTAAATATGTTGATCTTTCTTTTGGGTGTCATGTGCTTTATCATTTTCATGCAATTTGTCTATTCTTTTCTAATGCATTATTTTTTTAAATGTATGTAAAAATTTTCTTCTTATGCATCTCATTTTATGGCCTTTGAAATATTTGGTACACTAACACTCAAATAAATAATAATAATAATTCTTGCATAAGTCCTCCTTGAGCAACCTTATTCCTTCTGTGTCATCACCTGTAATAAGAAGATCATCCACATATAATGTAACCATAATGATGTGATTTCTCCAATGTTTCACATAGAGAGTAGATTCTACTACAGATTTAGTGAAACCAAGGTTGAGAAAATAGGATTCAATTTTGGCATACAAAGCTCAGGGTGCTTGCTTTAACCCATATAGAGCTTTATTTAATCTAAGGACTTTGTTTTCTTGGCCTTCAACTCTGTAACCTAGTGGTTGTTTCACATACACTTCCTCCTTCAAGTGACCATTGAAAAATGCACTTTTGACATCCATTTGATATATAGGCCAATGCTTTTGAGCTGCCATAGCTATAACTGTCCTGATTATAGTCATATTTGCCACAGGAGCAAAAGTCTCCTTGTAATCAATTCCTTATTTTTGCTTATAGCCTTGAGCTACTAGGCGAGCCTTGTAGCGATCTATTGAGCCATCTGCTTTATACTTTGCCTTGTATACCCATTTTGTGCCAATGGTATATTTACCTTTGGGTAAATAACCTAACTCCCAAGTGTGATTCCTTTCAATGGAATCCAATTCTTGATCCATGGCATGAACCCATTTAGGATCACCAAGTGCTTCTTTGACATTAGAAGGTTCAGGTTGGCTAAGGACTTTGGCCATGAGGGCATAATTCACTTGGTTTCTTAGGGCTGAAGGCCTTTTACCTGTATAAGTAGGTAAATGAGTTTGGGCTTCATCTATTGTGGCTTGAACCCACTTATGTAAAGGATGGGATGATGTTGCTTGATCATTAGATGGAGGACATGGATGATTTGTAGGAATTTCTTCTTGTGGATGAATTTCTTTATTTATGAGTGAAGAGGAAGGACTAGATGATATTGTATGCATGAATGGAGCAATTATTTCATTAGTTATTTTTAAAGTGGGGGTATTAGGAGTATTAGATGGGGGATACTCATGAAAGGTAACATCCCTAGATAAAATTATTTTCTTGAAAATAGGCTCATATAACTTATATGCATTGGCACTATCACTATATCCAACAAAGATGCATTTTTAGCTCTTTTCATCAAACTTCTTCCTTTTCTTATGAGGAATGTGAGCATAAGCATAACATCCAAAGACTCTCAAATGGCCCACATAGGGCGTTCTTCCACTACATGCTTATTCAGGTTTTCTTTCATGTAAGGCCTTTGTGTAGGACCTATTAGTCAAGTATGCAGTAGTAAGAACAACTTCTCCCCAAAATGAGTTAGGCAATGTAGCAGCATGTAACATTGACTTTGCCCTATTTGTGATTGTTTGATTCATTCTTTCAGCAATTGCACTTTTTTGAGGGGTATAAGGAGTTGTGAATCACCTCCTTATCCCATGGTACTTACAAAAGTTGAATAATTCATTGGATACATATTCTCCCCCATTATTTGACCTTAAGGTAGAGATTTGATAGCCACTTTCTCTCTCAACAAGTGCCATGAATTCTTTGAACTTATCAAGGGCTTGCCACTTATATTGAATTAGGTATATCCATACCTTTCTACTATAATCATCAATGAAAGTGATGTAGTATTTATCCCCAGTATATGATTGAACAAATATTGGCCCACAAATGTCTGAATGAACCAATTTCAAAGGTCTATTGGCTCTCCATGCCTTTCCTGATTTTTAAGGTTGCCTATGGTGTTTGGCTATTACACATGGCTCACAAAAACATTTTGACTCCTTAAGATGTGGAATTCCTTTAACTAATCCCTTCCTAGCCATCATTTGAATATTATTAAAATTTAAATGCCCCATTCTTTCATGCCACATATACTCCAAAGAAAAATTTGTAGTTGTATGCAAAGATGTTTGTGTTACAGATTTTGTAAGGAGATAGTAAACACCATCCTTTTTGACTCTCATGGCCTTGACATTTCCATTGGGTTCCTTAATGTAGCATTTGTATTTTTCAAAATAGAAATTATAGCCCTTATCTGTAAGCTGCCCAATAGAAAGAAGGCTCCTTTTAAGACCAGGCGCATACAAAACATTTTTTGCAGGAACATTATTCCCATCATGCAAAGTAAGTGGTGCCTCCCCAACACCTTCAATAGGAAGAGCACTTTCATCACCAAAAGTAATGAATTGATTTGAAGTAGGTTGAATCTTTGTCAACCAATCTTGCCTTCCTGACATGTGCTTTGCTACTCCAGAATCAATATACCAACATTCTTTATCTTCAACATTAACTTGGTTGGCTGCATACAATGTGTTCAGATTATTATTTTGTGGTTCCCCCTGTTCCCTTTGCCTTTGATAACAATTAGCAATATTATGATTCTATTTTCCACAATATTCACATCCTTTTTTATTATTGTTTTGACCCCCTTGAGATATTGTTTGCCATCTTTGTTGATTATACTGTTGTGAATATTGCTGATGTGGCTGTTGTTGGTACTGCTGATGTGGCTACTGCTGGTACTACTGACATTGCTGCTATGGGTATTTTCGATTCTTTCTACCTCTCTGATTTTGCTGATTTTGACCCTTATTTTGTTGTAAGGATGCCTTGGTGGCAAAAGCTGCTGTAGTTGATTCAATTTCTTCATATTTTATTAAGTCTTGCTCATGTTTCTTCAATAGAATCTCAATTTACTCAAGTGTGGAACTCATTATTTTTCCACTCAGATCTAACATGGTAGAATAAGAGTGAAACTTTGAAGGAAGGCCATGCAACATAATTGGAATCAATTCATTATCTTCTAGAGTTTTTCCAGCAGCTAGGAAATCATTCCTAATAGACTTCACTTCCATAAGGTAATCGGTAAGTGAGCCTTTCATACATAAGTTGTGCAATTTATGTTTAAGATACAAAATATTATCTTGAATTGGCCTATAAAACAATATATTGAGAGCATCCCATGCTTGTTTAGGTGTTTTTGCAGCCCTTACAGTTTCTCTGCATTGAATTCTCATAGCTAGCTTGATTCGACTTAAAGCTATGTTGAAATTCTTTTCAAATTATGTTTTTTATTTAGGGTCTGTTGGTGCAGTGAGTGGGTCTTCATTTGCTTGTCTATCTCTCACAAAGTCCCACATGTCATTCATCATTAATATTGATTCCATATCATACTTCCAATTTGCAAAAGTTTGTGCTCCTTCAAGTTTTTTTGTGAGTCCACTTAACAGATTTGTAGTTGTCATGATTAAGAAAAGGGTCAAAAGAAAAGGGAGCTCAACTAAGGATGAAATTTGAACCACAAGTGCCAAATAGAGCCCTCAAAAAAATCTCGGGTACACCGCTGAAGATCCAGAGGAGGGTTTGCCTAGTTTTTCCACTCTGAATCTTC
Source organism: Wollemia nobilis (assembly GCA_028583015.1). Taxonomy (NCBI): domain Eukaryota; kingdom Viridiplantae; phylum Streptophyta; class Pinopsida; order Araucariales; family Araucariaceae; genus Wollemia; species Wollemia nobilis. The sequence goes on from JAQPPZ010000030.1 coordinate 4,118,388, forward strand.
AAGTGATTCCAACAGTGGGAGGGTTAAATTGAACACAAGTGACCTTTTCTATCCAAAGAGAGTAAGAATTGGGATTTTTCCAGACCTTTATACCAAACTTCTCAATATACTCTCCCTTACGTGAGGGAGACTATAAGGATTTGAGCATTGATACGTGGAACATAGGCGATTCTAAAAGGGAGAAAACTGCCAGGTCTTTATACCAAACTACTCAATAACCCGCCCTTACGTGAGGGAGACTATAAGTTTTTGAGCAGTCGATATGTGGAACATAGGCATTTTTTAAATGGAATAACCTGCCAGACCTTTATACCAAACTACTTAATAACCTGCCCTTACGTGACGGAGACTATAGGTGTATGAGCATATTGATACGTGGAACATAGGTGGTTATAAAAATGTGATGCTTGCTTGCTTCTTTTGGAATTTTTGCAATAGATGTGCCAATGTATTATTACTTTATGAGAAGTTGCTTGTATGTGTTTGGTTGCTTGTATATGGCTTAGTGTCAAGTGTGTATGCAATGGAACTACACTTGATTACAATTATAAAACCCAAAGAAATGTAAGGGTAATAACAAGCATAAAATGTAGACAAAGCCCAAATAGAAGATGCAAGCAACAAACACCAAGTGGTCAAGAGAGTGCCACAAAATGACTCCACCAGCAAGGGACAAGGGGCCCTAAATCACCCCTTGATTTGATGATTTTATTAGGAACGTTGGCTAATAAACTAGCCCCAAATGTACCTCCAAAATATGATACAAGATCAATGCCTTCAAGGATAAAATTACCCCCAATATTGCCAAATTGAATGAATAACTTGGCCTAAAGTCCCCCCAAAGACTTATAATTGTGTCTCTTACAAGTTTGCCAAACTTTTTGTTCAAGAGTGTCGGATGCAACCGAAAATGCACTCTATTTTACAATATCAACTTTGAGTCAAAATTTAGTTGAGTAAATGATCTCAAAACTAAAACAATATTGCACCAATGGATTCCCCTCGAAAAATCCTTTCCAACGACTATATATAAGCCTATATTCAGATACAAATTGATGCTTAAAAAAGCAAAAATATAATGACCCTTTAAATGTGTGCAGCTCCGAGACTTCCCAAATGGTCACCCATCCGAGTTCTAATTTGGACCAAAATGCTTAGTATGGGAGTTTTATGATACGTAACACCAAGGAGTTATACAACTGTTTTGAAATTCCCTTTGAAAAATTAAGAAAAATGTTCTTAAGTTTTAGTGCTTTTCACCTTTTCCAGTATCATGGCAGACATACCGTTTAAAACATAGACTTTAGACCTTTCACCCACTATTCATAGATTTAAAACATAAAATATGTGCATCATAAGTGACGTAAAAAAAATACAATGAGTGGTTTTCTCCACTTGCGGATGGCACGAAAGACGTCGAGCTGGACTTGATTCGATTGGTAGCAATCTCGTTGTTTTTACCGCTGATGTCTCCGCTGCACCTCCGTCATCGCACCACTCTCTACAATTCTGTGAAAAAACACTTTACAAAATGCCTCCCCTATTTCAATGTTAGTTTTTGGCAGAACTTCCACTTAGAACTCCCAGATGAAAAATAGATGCATGCTCACTCGTCTAATTGGCGCTCAGCAAAAATTTCAAATCTTTGATCGGAACACAACTTTCAAGCTGTACAGGAGGGTTACCGTTATGCAGGGGGGAAAAAAATTGATCGTTGTGCGTCTGTTGAGGTTAACAGTCAGATGGGGGGTTGTACAAACACCACGCTCCTCCTCCTAGCAGTGTAAATGCAGCAGTCTAGCACTTTCCTCGATTTCTTCACTTTCCTCGATTTCTTTGGATTCTAACAGCTCCTACACCTTGCTACAACATTTCCTTGTTTTGTCTCTCGGTCAAATTGAAAGGCGATGAAAAAAATACATCAATATTTGATGCTCAAGCTCTCGATTTGTTCTATGGCTCCAAGATTCGTCGATGAACACACCGCTGGTGAGTCTACTGGCAGATCTATGGAAAAACAGTTTCAAACCACCACTCAAGAAATCCGAGCTATCTCCTCAGCAAATCACAGTGCCTATGGAGGAGCTTATGTTGGGACAGTGCGAGCTTCACTCCTACAACTCAAATATAACCATAGAAATAACAGTGTTGTGATTATTTCGGGTTGTTTTATGACTGCCTTGTATCCACAAACATATTGAAATCAATTATTTTTATTAACAAATCTGCTCAGCACCCTTTGAAACTTCTCTAAAAATATCGCAAAAAAAAAAATTCTTTAATCTCCTATGAAAAAAAAATCAGAAATCCATGATCTAAACGCCTTAGCGCAGACATCACACATGCTAGTTGTAGTCAAAATCACATGGGTTCCAGTATTTTATTAATATTTTTGGACGTTCTTCTGCTTCAGACGACTGATTGATAGAATGGCCCGATTTTATGGCAATCCTCCAATTATTTCAGGACCCGGCTGGCTTGTAACTTTGTCGTCCACACTTCAATCACAGCTTGACGCCTTCCATTTTTGGAGATGGACAGCAAATGTTATGCCTTCCTGCAATAAAAAAAAAACACCCTCTTGCACAGATTTTTCAACACTTCCAAATGGACAAATATTGGTTGAGGCATGTCCTCGGATGGCGAGGATTGTCCTTTTCCCTGCCGATTCTTCACATGGATTCTTCACAGGTTGTGCTACCTCCAAATTTTAAAAAAATACAGTTTCAGTAAATTTTTCTTCCATTTCTCATTCACAGGATCAACTTTGCAAGTGAAGAGGATACTCCGAAAAGAAAAAATAGACCTAAAAAAAAACTTCTTTAAACCCTAAAGTCCCTCTGGCGGATCACCGCTCTGATACCAGATGTTGGGATAAAACTTATGAAGAACAAAAGGGATAATATTATTTACAAGTTGTGTTACAATATATAGGCATAAAGCCTATGAGGGATATATGACAAGTGTCATAAGCTCCACTCCAAGTGTCGAAACAAAAGACACAAATCCAACTCAAACTGAAACTGAAAAATAGGACAAGTTGCAGAACTGTATAAGGGCATAGTGCACATTATCATAATATTCTAACAGTGTAACCATTCATAAAACTAGGCATTAGATAGCCTCTTTAGTCACTTGCTACTTTATAGATATTTGTTTCATCCTTATCAATATCTATGGACCTACAACTCAATTAGGTAGATTAGAAGTTTGGAGTGGGATTGAAGAATTTATGAGAAGTAAAGACCAAAAAACCCGATTCATGATCATTGGAGATTTTAATTCCATAACCATGAAAATTTTGGGGGAATTAGAAAATTCACCCAAAGTATGAAATATTTCTCAAGTTTTATTCAAAATAATAATCTATGGGAGGTTGAGTTTGAAGAAGACAACTATAATTGGACCAACAACAAGAGAGGCTAGAACATAATAGCAAAAAAATTAGACATATGCATTATCTCAGATCATTGGCTAGATGAATGAACTTGTGCTAAAATTAATACCTTAACAAGGATTGATTCATATCATTGGCCAATAAGAGTTAAAATGGTGGTAAGTGAATTTAGAAAAATATCATATTTTAAATATGAGTATATTTGGGAATACCATCCTCAATTTGTTGATATGATAGCTCAAACATGGAATTCTTTAGGTAATGGTGGGTTGTATGCTCTTCCAAATCAAATTAAATCTATGACATATAGATTAAAAGAATGGAACAAGAATACTTTTGGAAATATTTTTGAGAAGAAAGAACTAAAAGATAAACTTTCAAAATTATAAAAAGGTGATCTTAATAACCCAAGCTTAGAGGAAAGGGAGTTGCTTAGAGAATATCATAATATTTTGAGTAAGGAAGAGAAATTCTTTAGATTAAAATCAAGACAGACTTGTTTAAGAAGGAAATAAAAATACATTTTTTTTTCATATGATGGCTATAGTACAAAGATCAACTTCTAGAATTAGTAGAATTAAATCAATAGAAGGGGTTTGGATTGAATATTAGAGTGAAATTAGAAAAGAGGCAAAGTATTTTTATCAGAATGTTCTAGGTTCAGAAGAGACCAAAGTTATTAATGATAAACTTTTTAAGTTGTTCCTTCAATTATAACAAATGAAGACAATAGGAAATTGATGGAGCATATTACTCTAGAAGTTCATTTAGCTCTTTTCTCTTTTAATAAGGATATTTCTCAGGTCCAGATGGGCTCTCTACAACTCTTTACCAACATAATTGGGATATAGGAAAGGATTATTTATTGGTGGTAGTGGAATAGTCTAGGGTAAAACAATACATACCTTATAAAGTAAATGCAACATATCTTACCCTAATTTCAAAAAAGAAGGATGTTGAATTGTTTGATTATTTTAGACCCATAAGCCTATGTAATATGGCATATAAGATTATCTCCAAAGTAATGGTGAATAGATAAAGGCCATTGTTAGATAAAACCATTTCAGAAGAGCAAGAAGGATTTGTAAAAGAGACAAATTTTAGATGGGATCATAGTAGCTCATGAAGTTATACATTCAACAAATTTAAGAAAAGAGAAAGCAATGATCTTAAAACTTGATGTGATTAAAGTCTATTATAGGGTTAAATGGGATTTTCATTTTGTAGTTTTAGAAAAGTTTGATTTCAAGAAAAATGGGTTAGATGGATTAAAGCTTGTGTCTCTACAGTTTCATATTCAATGTTGGTCAATGGGTTAGTAACAGAATATTTTAAATCCAAGAGAGGCCTTAGACAAGGAGATCCTATATCTCCTTATTTGTTCATTATTATGGCAAAGGTTTTGAGTAGGAAATTAAATAAGACTTACAAATATGGGCTTATAAGTGGACTTAAGGTTAGTAATAACATCAATAACATTACCCATCAACAATTTATAGATGATACAATATTTTTGGAAGGGTAAGGATAAATGAGGCTAGAGATTTGAATAACTTTGTAAAAGAGTAGGAAAGAGCTTCTGGGCAAAAATTTAATAGGAGTAAATCCAAAATTTACTTTCTTAACACTCTTGCTAATATCAAAGCAAGAATTTGTAGGTTGCTTCAAATGGAGGAGGCAAATTTACCAACAACTTATCTAGGGATGTCTTTATTTGAGGGGAGAATGACGATAGAGTTATGGTATCTAGTTATTAATAAAGTTTAGAATAAACTTCCAACTTGGAAAGGTAGATGGTTATCGCTAGCAGGAAGAGTGCAGTTAATTAAGTCAGTCTTACAAGCCATTCCAACATATTATATGTCATTGTATTTTATGCCAAAATCACTTGAACAAAGTTTAATCTATATTATGTGATCCTTTTTATGGTCAGGTGTACATGATAAAAATATATTTCCTTTGGTGAAATGGAGCAAGTTTTGTGATGATAACACTATGGGAGGTCTTGGTTTAAGAGTTCTTACAGATGCAAACTAAGCTCTTAGGAAAAATGTAATCTGGAGATTATACAAAGAGATTCAAAGACAATGGTCAAGAATTCTTCTAAGTATGTTGATCCCAATGACCCAAGTTTAATATTTATTGCATTTTCTCTACCAAATGGTTTTGCTCTTTGTAATGGTTAAAAAAAATCTATTGATCTTATGATTAAGGGTTTAAGATGGGTGGTGGAAAATGGAGAAAAATTTTCTATTTGGATGGATACTTGGTGTGATACAAAACCACTCAATTTAGATCCAATTTTGAAACCTTGGTTGGGATTGCATCAATACAAATATGGTGATAGGGTTTCAAACATTTTGTACAAGGATCAAGAAGGAAGATATAAATGGAAAGAAGATTTTTTTATAAGTATACAAGACATTGATGCTAGGAGGCAATTGAGTAGAAAGATAACAACTGTGATTATTCCAAGGGGAGCCAAGGATAAGTTGATTTGGGAGTTGAATAGCTCAGGAGAATACACAACAATAAGTGGATATAATGTACAACACCAAAAAAATATTAATGTCACTAGAATATGGAGAGATATTTGGAATAGCCCAAGCATTCCTAAAGGTAAAATGTTTGTTTGACTAGTAGGTCATAGAAATTTTTTATCCTGGGATAACCTTATGAAAATCGATTTTCATGGTCCCTCTCAATGTGGTTTTTGTAAAAAGGAGGAGAGTGTAGACCATATCTTGGGACATTGCCCAATAGTTTGGATAAGCTAGCCAATAGAGATGTTTTGATTGAGTATTGTGAAGTTAAATTCTCCTTTCCATGGTTAGATGAAGTAGTAAGTTTAGTTGAAGTTGACAAGAAAATGTTGATTGCCTGATTCAATTAATTATTAAGATTTACTTTAATGTTTTCCATTGGTAATATCTGCTTTATTTTGTAACAATAATGTGTTTTCATTTAGACTATTTATTATAAATTTTGTGGTTGCACTTGTGTTTAAGGAAGGAAACTAGCAATCCATATTTGGTAAAGCGGACTATGATAGTGTGATATTTTGGAAATATTACTCTACTAAGATGCAATGCATATATAGTAGAGGTGAAGTTTTGGCATTGTGAAGGCTACTATAGAAAAATGTCAAGAAAGATGCTAAATTTTGGAATAATTGTATTCATACAAAAAATTGAAAAGATCCATAAAATGAAAAATAAAGAATGTAGACATTTTATGTAAAATGATGTAGGTTTCTAGCTATAGCATCTCAATTGAGACGAGAAATGTATTTATTTATAAACTCTCAAGTTGTAAATAAGAGAGTTGTAATTTTTCAAGGGTGGAAACCCGAGTACAACCCCTTATTATCCAACCAAAAAAGTGATTAAAAATACAAACTTTTAATAAAAATATCCAAATTAAACTTAAGTTAAAATTTCACTTAAAAAATATAAGAAAATTTAATCCTATATAATCCATTTCGTTTATACTTTTATATAATAAAATTTTATTTAATCAAACAAATCTTGGGTTTCATGAATTCTAGCAAAGCGCAAGCATAATAATTTCAAATTGCATTACAATTCTAGCAAACAAAGCAAAAGAGAAAAGCAATTATTGTTGCTTTAATAGAATATGAGAATGTTGCCCCAAGAGGGCCTAATGGAGATGCTTGCAGATCCTCTCTCAGATAGAGTTCGTTTACAAATTTGTTGAAGGAGAAATTTCAAACAGAGACTAAAGAAACACAAAAAAACTATGCTAAAAATGATCTTTGTAGTTGTTGGAAAAAGAACACCTTAAAGAGTCAATGGATGCTTGCCACAGTCTTAATCAAGATCAGAGATCATCATTAAGTATAGTAGAAGAAACAATCTTATATAGATCCAATCATGACCTGATCTATAAATTCATGGGTATTCGCCCTACCCTAATTTTTTTGCATTCATGGGTTTGACAAAACTAGGAGCCTCTTGGTAAGTATTATTTGTTGTTTATTAGTAATGGATATTTTGTTGTTAGTTTTTCCTCACTAGTCGACAAAAATAGGGCATTTGAATCAGAAAAGAGGAATCATGAATTGAAAGGATTACTTGTTTAGCCTTGAAGAGAGGGATTTGATCTCTAAATTGAACCTACTATTGTCCTGATTTGGGTCCAATTGTATGCACTCCCAATGGAGTTATGGATTGAGCAAATATTGGAAGTCATTAGTTACTTGGAAGGTATTTTGGTGTCTCTAGAGAGATGATCTAAGTAAACACAATCGTTTATGCTATATTATTCATTGAAATGGATCTTAGCCAACCTCTTCTGATAGAGGTGGAACTCAAATTTGTATGACTATCTTGGATTCAACAACTGGATTATGAGGTGCTACCCTTTAGGTGTAGAGTTTGCCATAAATATGGGCATTTGATCTGGTTCTACCCAAACAATATGATCATAAAAATGGGGGCTCCTTTGGGAATGTTGGATATTCCTAAGGAGAATAAGTCTATAATCACTAAAGAAGTAGTCAACACTTCATAGGGAGGAGAAGCAAAGGAAAATGGTTTTGAACAACCCAAAATGAGGCAAAAGAATAAAGATGGTAAAGAGCAAGCCCAACCAAAGCCTTCAAATAGGTATGAGATCTTCAAGACATTGATGGAGTAGGAAGAAGAAAAACTCATGGAAGGAGTGGATAGGAATAATGAAAATAATAGCAGTCATGTTCACACCCCTCTTTTGGCTCCTCCTATCCTAGAGCAAGTAATAGAGTGTCGTGAGTTACCACAATTAGAGATTGTAGAGGCATTGATATTGCATAACCATGAGCAATCAATAGTAAAGGATGTCATCATGGGTGTGGCAGAAAAGAACAAAGAGAAGCCAATTCTAGGGATCAAACAAGTGGAAAAGAGAAAATAAAATATTAACTCTTAGGGAGTGGGTAGAAAATCAAATAAGAAATTGATAGCATCTCAAGGAGACAAATTGGTCACTAGGGATCAGTGAGGACAATAGACTCTTAATGGTCTCAAGGTAACTAATGATTATACAATCATGAGATATTAGGGGTTTAAATAATAGAACTCGTTGATTTGCTATTCAAAGAATCTTAGAGAAGAGTAAAAAAAAATTTTTACTTATCCAAGAGACCAAAATATCATTAGATATCATGTACAAAACAATAAATAGACTTTGGAGTGGTGTTGGTCATATGGAAGTGGCTTCCCAAGGGGCCTTAGGAAGGATAGTTACCTTTTGGAACTCTATGGAATGGATGACAATAGAACATATAGCTTGGAGGGATGTCTTCGCATCCCATTTTAGGAACAATGTGATAGTTGAGCAGGTCTTAATCATAAATTTCTATCAGGCTCAAAACTTAGATGGTAAGATTTGTCAATGGAAAGCGGTGCATAATATGAGAGTCTCAAGGGAGGAGTTAGTTTGGATTGTTGTTGGGTATTTTAATGCTAAATTATCATCCAAAGATAAAGAAGAAGGAAATCCAATTTTGGACTCAACGAATTGAATTATGATTGCCCAAGTCCATGCATTACACTTGGTGGATATTAAATGTCCTAGAACCAAATATATTTGGACTCATAAGAGGGAGCTACACAGCAAGAAGGTGAAATTAGATCATTTTTTGGTTTTAGAGGAGGCATTTATGAAATGAAATCTAAATTTTTAGATTTTGGAGGGTCTGATCTCATATTACTTTCCCATTTTGTTGGACAGGGGATCAAGACAGGGCAGACAGGGCAACACCAAAAACCTTTCAGAATTGAAAATTTTGATTTCAAAAGGAGGAATTTTGAAATAAAATCCCACAATGGTGGGAAGAGGAACACCTGACATATGAGACAATGTTTAGATTCCACAAGCAACTTCATTATGTTAAGGATCAATTGAAACGATAGAGGTGATCTAACAAATCAGGATTCTAGGCCCAAAAAGCTCCATTAGTGGTCAAATGGGATGAGGTGCAAAAAATCTTTAGGGAAGGAATAATTAAAGAGCAACTCAAAGAAGAGGATAATGAGTTGCATAAAGCGGTTGAGTACATTGGCAACCAAGAGGAGAATTACTGGATACAAAGAGCAAGAACCACTTGGTTACTAGAAGATGAAAAAAACACCAATTTTTCATTGGGTTTCTTGCACTAGGGGACTAATGAACAAGATGGAAGCTATTCAGGATGAGAACTAGCTCTCCTTGAAATGATCCCAAGTATGCATTTCCATTCAATGGATTATTTTGCTAAATTGTTTAAGGTATGTTGTAATATAAATAGGCTTAGAAAGTTCTTGCTACCATATCCTCTATCGTATTTGAAGAACAAAACCAAACCTTGCTTAAACCCATTAATAAAGAGGAGTTAAAGGTAGTCTTTGGAATGAGTACGAGAAAAATGCCATGTCAAAATGGCTTCCCAATCAAGTTTTGTCAAACCTTTTGGGACAACTTGGAGGAGGATGTAATGGTTGTTATAGAGGAGTCTAGGGGTAGTAAAAGAATGCTTAAAGCATTAAATCAAACATTCATTGCCTTAATTTCTAAAAGGGAGGATGGGGTGCATATTTTAGATTACAAGCCTATTGCTTTATGCAATGTCATATACAAAATCATTATGAAGGCAATGGCTGAGCAACTAAAATCTCTCCTAGACAACGTAATCTCCTTGAAACAAGGGGATTTTATAGAGGGCAGGCAAATATTGGATGTTGTGGTTCTAGCTTAGGAGACAATCCACTCAATGTAAAAATATGTGAATAGAGACATGTTCATAAAATTGGATATGTCAAAGGCTTATGATAGGGTGGAGTGGAGCTTCTTATCAAGGATAATGGTAGCCTTCAACTTCTCTTAGGATTGGATAGAGTGGATCATGAGTTGTGTCTCTACTCCGACATACTCAGTGTTAATCAAAGGTCTTCCCTTGCAATCGTTTGGAGCCACTAGAGGCCTTCATCAGGGAGATCCTTGTTCCCCTTATCTTTTTCTCATATTGGCTAAAGGCTTGGACAAACTTATCTTGAGGAGAAGACAAGGTTTGCTAACAGGTGTCAAGGTCGGTGAGGAGGTTTTGACTCATCTACAGCTTGTGGATTACATAGGATTGATGGGAGTGGTCAACCTCAAGGAAGTAAGAATGACTAGAGATGCTCTTAATGTTTATCTTAGGGTCACAAACCAAGTCATCAATGATAAGAAATCCAAAGTGGTCTTCTTCAATCTTGACCAAAGGCTTCAAGACATAATTTTAGAGATCTTGGGATTCATGAGGACTTATCTCCTAGTGGTCTATTTGGGGGTCTCTCTACATTTAAAAAAATTGGAGATAGTTGTCTAGAGGAATCTTTTGGAACGTATCAAAAAATTAATTAACCATTGGTCTCACAAATGGTTAACCTTTAGGGGTAGATTAACTTTTTCGTAGTCAATCATTCAGGCCATGCCAATTTACAAATTTACTAATCATTGCTGCCCCACATACCATATGAAAAAAGTTGGACAAAATGGCCAAAATATTTTTATGGGGAGGACCAAAAGGAGAGAGGAAATGGGCATTAGAAGGTTGGGAGAAAGTACCCAAGGCAAAGTGAGGTTTGGGATTGAGGAGATCAGGGCTAAATCATAGAGCTTTGGTTGGAAAGCTTTACTAGAGGTGGATCTCCTAGCCAACTTCTTTATTCAGCAAAGTTTTAACATATAAATATTTGGGACAGGTGAATCCAAATGAGGTGAGTCATTCTTCTTTGGATGGTAATGGGTCCCTAGTGTGGCAGGCTCTAAAGCTAGGATCTCAAGTAGTGAAAGATGGATTATTTTGGGAAGTGGGGGGAGGGGAGAAGGTACAATTGTTGACAAATTCATAGGATCAATATTCACCTATCATTACTGAATTTCCAGAACTGTAACTAGTAAAAACAACCATGGAAAGCATGGTTTGGATCAATATTGAAAGTTTTTTCAACACCAGTCAACTTGGGGATTGTACGTTTAATCAACTTAAGAAGTTGAATGAGTTGCCAATTTCAATCCCTAGTAATTGGCACCTGTCATGACTAAAACCTTGGCATAAATATTTCTCACAGGTAGGGATGAGGAAGATGAATTAGCTTGGGGCTATGGGAGCCTTGGAGTCTACACGGTGAAGGATGGATATGAAAAGATCCTTTTAGAACCTCCTTCTCATGCATATCAGGTTGAGGATTGGAGCAAGATTTGGCAGTCCAAGCGTTAGCCGAAAGTAAACTTCTTTGCCTAACAATTCATACACAACATAATTCTTGTTTTTGATAATCTAAGATGTAGGGGAATCGTTGACTCATCCTAGTGTGTTTTATGCTACAAAAGTGAGAAAACATCTGACCACTTGATGTTTGAGTGCCCGTACTCCCCCCATATATGGGAGAGATGATTTTTAAAATATAAAATCCAAGTTAACAATGATCTAAACCAGATTAATATTTGGGAAAGATGGAATAGAAGCAGATTTAAATTTGAAACTCTTCGTATTAAATGAAAGCTTGGATTAAACTTTATTTGATAACAACTATAATTGAAGAAGAATGGAAAGAAATCTCAAAAACAATGTGCAATATTAAAAATATACTATTTTTTTCTACTCATACAATATACATATATATTTTTTTCATATTAAAAATATATATAATAATTGTACATTTATTCACATTCTTATTCCCACGAGAAAAAATTAACACGTAGCACAGGAAAAATTCATAAATATATGAACTTTCTTCTCAACAAGAATACACTAAACCCAGCTCCAAAGTGGGGAATATATATCTATATATATATATATAATTGTGTATTTATTCACATTCTTTTTTTATTAAGTAAATAATTCTTATACATATACATATCCGCCATGGGAATTGAATCCGGGTCACATCACCTATAATACAAGTGGTGTCCTTACCAGTAGACCACATTCTTATTCCCATGAGAAAATAACACATAACACAGAAAAAATTCATAAATATATGAACTTTCTTCTCAACAAGAATACACTAAACCCAGCTCCAAAGTGGGGAAAATATATCTATCTATAGATAGATAAGAAGGCCCCACAGATAGCGAATAATTTATTACTTCATTCAATAAATACAGAAAGGAAATCTAGTTTGATCAATAGTAAAGCCAGTCCAAACTATATGGTTCTTCCACAACTTCAACAGTAATTTCACTCATCGAGCTGGCTTTACAAACTGACATCAACTGCTGCTCGTTGTTTTTGTCGCAGACAACATGTTTTAGGCAGGCCAGTTTGGTTAGTGTTTGAGGGATGCGCTTCAGGCTAGAGCACTCCCTCATGTCCAGCTTTTTCAAGCTGGATAGCCCACCAAATTCTAAAGGAAACCCCTTCAAACACCCACACTGCGAAATGTCCAGGAATTGTAGCTCTTTAAGTTTGCATATGGAGGTCGGCAGGGTTGTCAAGCTGGGGCATGCACACAATCTGAGCACCTGAAGTAGGGAAAGCTCTCCCAAGTCATCAGGTAACTTTTGGAGGAGATGACAGTTTGTCACTGACAACTTTTCCAGGGAATTCAAATCACAGATTCCCATTGGCAACTCTTCCAGATCACTGCAGTGGTCAAGATTAATTTCTAAAATCTTAGGAAATTTAAAGCATTTGTCCCTATCTAATCCACCCATGTTACCAAGGCCTTCACATAGACTTAGAGATAGCTTCTCCAAGCCTATCAAGGTTCTGCAGTACTTAAACAGAGGATGAACTATCAACCTTTCAAGTTGCAAGGTCTTGAGCTGAGAAAGCGGAAGAAAAGCATCCAATCCATTAAGCTTGGCTCGTTGGGAGCTGTAATTATGGATTATAAGAACCTTCAGTTTTTGCATTGTGTGCAAAAATGGTGGAATACAATATTCACTTGCAGTAAAGAATAAAACCAAAGCTTCCGCCTCAGGGAACTCCATTTCTAACCATTGCTTGTCATCCATTGCACCTATATATTGCCACTGAGCATTAAGTCAATCCTATGAATAAATCTGAAAAAAAATTCTCTTTGGTCAAATTGAATCAAATGAAAATGAGATCATAATTATAAAACCTTGTAGAGCTTGAATGGAAAACAAAGTCCAACAGTCAAAATACTAGCTGTAGCACTGACCTGTGTGAATTGAAACAATCTGAGCTTTAGATGGCTGATCTCTGTTGGATTGCCATTTTGGGAGAAAACCATAATGCTTTTGAGGCATGTAGAGCCTCATCTTGTCCTGCTGTGCCATATGCAGGGCTAAATCTCTCATTACATCATGTTGGGAAAAGGATAATTCATATGTGCAGCCGTAAGAGATCCCAAGGCTCCTGGAATCAAAAGTTTGGAACTTAGGACCATGTGTCATTATGAAAGATAGCATATTTGAGGAATTAAGAATCCCTACATACTACATTCTTTTCCAATTGAATTGCGGCCTTGCAACTTAGGTTGGAATTGTTTATAACTTAAATTCCCAACTATTATAAATCACAAATAAAGTCCCAAGCTTCTATATATTCAGTCCAATTATTTCTTTCGAAAGTTCTATTCAATGCCCTTTCCATTTCCGAAATGAAAAAATAAAATAACTGTCAGAAGTAGGAACAAACCTTACCAAGGATCGCTTTTCAACTCTAAAAGGTTGCGACCTGCAAATTCCAATAAGACAACAAAGGCATCCTCCCAGTCCATTCCTCGAACGTACACCCAAATGTCTAACAAGGCATTTGGACAAATCTTTCGTCCCTCAGGAAATGCACCGAGATCCAAGAAGCACTGCTTTGCATCGTCATCCAGCACATCTACGCTTGTTTTCAGGCGTTCAAGAAGGTCTTCTTTGTGATAGTCGGATATCGCTTCTCCTCTTGCAAGCTTTTTCTTAGCACTTTCCCAGACAACGGAGGGCTGTTCTCTCAAAGAGCTTCCGATGACTTTAAGAGCAAGCGGCAAACCTTTACACTCTGCTTGTACCTGCACATGAACATAACTCAATATTCAGAAACGAATACGATTCAGGAAACAGATTTGGTGAGAAGCATGATACCTGTTTGACCAGTTCTTTATCATGTGTGCTCGGAATGGTAGGTTGGCCAAAGGCCGAGAGGCAGAAAAGAGAAAGGGCATGTTCCTCTTGCAAACATGGTAGGCAAAGCAGTTGTGTCCCGTTCTGTCTTGGTATTATGTTCGCGTCTCTGGTGGTTACAATAGTCTTGTACCCTTCCCCTTCAAATAACAATTTTTGCAGCTCTGACCTGGACCAAATATCATCCAAAACCACCAGAATTCGTTGATTGTTTCTCGCCCTTATTTCTGCTTGTAATCTGTGACGTGCATCTTCAACATTTTGAAAATGAGGTTTTGGTCCAACAACAATTTTTTCCCACATGGTTTCTAAAATTTCCTGGAGACTTGGGTCTTGTGAAACGGTGATGTAAATTACTCTGTTCCCAAAGTAATCTGCAAATCGCAAGAAATTTTGAAACCAGTGAATCCTTCGGAATCCCAACATATCCTACTAAAAGAAACACAACTAAAAATGTAAAAGCATTTCACAGTTTCAGATTGAGCTGGTAAGCCAACCTCACAGAAACAGGGCATGCCGAAACAATAGAGAAGTCAGAAACAGAGACAAGATAAAACATTTAATGCTTAAAGAGGAAGAGTATATCTAGTATGAAAGTCATTATCTCCGGAGACAGAAGCACATACCAATTCAACCTTATAACTAAAATCCATGACGTGAGAAGTTAAAAAAAGACGAAGCTGTTACCTTTGACTTGGTGGTCGTGGCAGAGGGTTAATGCCAGCGTGGACTTTCCTCTTCCACCCATGCCTGTAATCCCAATCACATTCACGCGGGCGTCCAGCGCAAGCTCCTTCAAATCCGCAAGGAATTTATCAAACCCTACAACGTAACCAGGCATAATTGGGACCGAGAAGCTGCAATTTTGCTGCTCTGCATCGTCGCACGGATTCTCAAATATTTGCCTGCACAGCAAACGATTCTCGTCTGCGTCCTCTGCAATTTTTGAGGCAAGATGCCTCGTATCCTCACTGAGTCTTGCCAACTGGGAGGAATAATCGGGTAATTTGTTCAAAGTTAGTAGAATATTGGGCAATATCTGAATCTGAATAAAGCTGCCGATTTCTTTTTCCAGCTTTTGAATGCGCCTTGCATATCGAAATTTTTTGTAGAGATTGAAATTGTTGGTTCTCTCACATTTCTCTACGAGTTGAAGGCCGCCGCTGAGTTTCTTCTGAAAGTCTTGGATACTTCGCAGCCACGACTGGGACGACGTCTCCGAACTCAACTCACACATCTCATCGATCGTGGGCTTTAAGATGTTGAGGGTCGCCTTGAATTTCTTACAAAGAGAATTGCAGAAAACTGTAACAAGAAAGGTTCTTTTGGCGACTTTCACGGCCTCCCCAACGACAAACTCGAGCAAATGTCCAGCAACTCCAGCTAGTGCCGCCTCCGCCATGCTGAAATTGCAACTTTGTAAGCAAGTAATCACAACCCCAAGAATTCATAAGATGATGGCACTTCTTATATATAGGACATAACGTAGCCCCTTGTAGTGGCTTGAACATTACGCCTCAATCACTTTTTTTTCCGTGATATATTTCCACGATTTAGAAACAGTTCCCGTGATATATTTCCACGATTTAGAAACAGTGGCTGGTGTAATTAATTTGTTGCATGGCTATAGAATTGTAAAAAACCAAATTAAACAACTATTAAAGGGGAAAAAACAAAGGAAAGGTCGATGAAATGAAAACTCCATTGTATGAAAATTTTAATAGAAGTCCCTTTTAATTTTAAGGTGCCTTAAAGACATCGGCGTCAAGATATAAAGGTTTGAGTTAGCTCTAAAGGTATTGTTTAAAAGCCTGTTGACAGCTTGCAAAAATAAAAATCAAGGAAGGTTGGGGGAGTTGGTCTTGTCGTTTTATATAAGTGTTAATAACAGTGACATGCCATAGATAAGAACCAATGCTTTAATACAACTTAAAGGGTTGGTTTGTTATTGTTGTTGTCTTCGATTATTTGGTGGGAACAATTGCGCCTTTTGTAGAATGATATAATAAGACCACATTTGAGAGTATGGGTTGTTTGAGAGTTTTGTACAAGGTTTGGCTTTAACTTTAAGGGGAAGGAAAAAGGATGCGATAAAAAATAAAATAATTCAACAAAAGAAAAGGGTGGTGATGCTTTTAAAGATTTGTTAAGATCTTTTTATATAATAGGCTTGAACACTATATGTTAGCGTAAAAAAATTCTTCTCCTCAGTATAATTAGGCATAAATGAGATTTACCGATATGTGTATAAAGAAATGGATCAATAAAGAACCACAAATAGTTAGTTCAAAATTTGACACAGGTCTCCCATACACATATGCAAACAAAACCCAAAACAGGTAAAAACTTACAAATACATACGCACATATAGAAAAGAGTTAGTGGAGAACCACAAATGTCTAATCCAAAATTGATGTAGGTCTCCATATATATAAATATATGCAAATAATTTTTACAAAAGATTGTGTCAGAAGCGAGGGTTCAATTTGCCCACAAGTCGCTCAAGAACCGTCTGCTCTACAAAAATAAATGAAAGGAAAGCTTACTATAAATGCAAGCTTGTCGATTCTTTTTAGAGTCTAAACATCTGGTATTTAAAGATTACAATGGAAATAAATTCCCTCCAAAATTTGTAGGATGATTTGACTCTTTTGGCTACTTTTTTGGGGAGTCTGAATATTGAATAAGGATCTTTTTGGCTATATCTTGTGTCAGTCTGGGA
The DNA here is from genome assembly GCA_028583015.1 of Wollemia nobilis. Lineage (NCBI taxonomy): Eukaryota > Viridiplantae > Streptophyta > Pinopsida > Araucariales > Araucariaceae > Wollemia > Wollemia nobilis. The sequence goes on from JAQPPZ010000030.1 coordinate 4,135,613, forward strand.
TTGCCATTGTTGCAAGTGTCATTTATTCATTTTTAATATTTCACATACCTATTCTTAGATTTTCAAGCTGAAGTATCTTCGCTAAATGATCCTGTCTTTTCTTAGTAATAATGCGCTATGCAAGCTCAACTACTTCTGGGAGTTTATGCACCATTACTCGTATCTCCTCTTTTGTTTTGATGAGTACCTTGTTACTGAGGCATTTTGACCACTATTTTGAACTTCCTTTTCCCTTTTCTCATTTGAGGTTTTACTGATGTCGTTTACTTGTCAGAACTTTCCCCCTTTTATTACTTTGGAGCTCTAAAACTCTCGATGAATGATCTTATCTAACTTTTATCTTTCACCTTGGCCAACTTCCCCAAAAACTTTCGATCATCCTTTGCTCGTGCCTTCTGTTTCAAAACTCATACAAATTTTTACCTTTTGGTCAAATATTTTTTTGATCTTCTTTTAAGGCAAGATTTTGTGAAGTCCCACATCATGCGAATTACAGATGATGACATTTAGTCCATAGGACTTTCTATTTAGGATATTGACATATCTGCAACCTTGCTGGTATTTTGATTCACTCTTCTTTTTGGATGAGCGATTAGTGTAGAGAAACTTCACCTTGGTGGCCTCATTTACTGAATGTGGGAAAATAGATGTCTTACGAGATCACTTGATATAGGATTCTCGCAATTCCATATATTCTTCCCCCAAATTTTGATTTTTCTCTTATTCACCCCTCACCACTAGATATTATTTTACAGGTGTGGTGAAGAGATGACTCATGAGGAGCATAAGGTCGTAGACCCAAAAAGACATGAATGAGGGCTAATTTTATTCACTCATCCACAACTATTGCTTGGGTTGCTCCTCTGCTAATGATGGTGATGCAGTCAGGGAAGCAAAATGGGACACAGGTAATTAACTACACAGGATGTGGAAACCATAAAGGAGGGCAATCTTAATAGACTTGAACAACATTGATATATTCCATTACATTTCAACAGCTAGAAGGTCCAATCACCAATGGTTGATGGCATAATACAACCAGATTCAACAACAATGTTCAAGAAAAACATTCCCCAATTCTACCCTCAGTCCTGCCTGTGTTTTCTTATGGAATCCCTACCAATCCCAGATACTACAAAAAAAATCAATAAAAACTAAACAACTGCCCCCCTATCTACAACAACAAGCGCAGGTTTTTTTTTTTAAAGCGCAAAAAAAATTGAACCACTGCAGATCCCCAATAAAAAAAACCTCCTCCTGAAAACAACTCAACCAGCTAAAATAAAGGAACTGCATAATAAAAGCAGAACCAGTCACCCGCTGAGAACAAAATCCCTTGAAAAATAGAACCACCATTGCTTGAAAAAAACACAAATGTAGGCCCTTCGTCGGCCAAATGGATGAAAATTTTTGGTTTTTTCTCCCTAACGCCCTACCATCTGCCCAGTTCACGCACATCTCTTCTTTTTTTAATTCCCCCACCTTGCCTCATTTGAAAACCCCTTTCTGATTGCTCGGGTGTTCCCTAACTGTTTGACAACATGTCGCCAGATTTGGCTATGCAAAGGGATAGGTGTGACACTGCCAAACCCTATGGGTTTTACAGCAACTGCAGTCTACTTGGGGATTGACATGTTGATTTTTTTGCATGGATGCCCCTGCATCAGCCTCCCCAAGTGAGAAACATTGTGAGCCCCTGCTCACAGATCTATTGGAAATATGGATGGTTTGAAGTGAGCAAGCTCAGCTTCAGGTATCCATGAATCTTCTTCTGAACCTTTATTTTTCCACCTTACCAGGAATTCCTTGTATTCTTTGTTCCTAGTTTTCTTGGTTGTCCTTTGGTCCAAAATCTTCTCTATCTCCTCAGGTTGTTTCTTTGGCAACTCCTTTGCCCAATCTGTGATTGGTTCAACCTGTTCATCTACCATCTCTGCTGCATTTTCTCCAACATAAGAGTACAAATCAGAAACATTAAATATTGGTGAGATATCTATACTTGGAGGTAGTTCAATTTCATAAGCATTGTCAGAAAACTTTCTAACAATTCTACATGGCCCAATCTTCTTCATTTTTAGCTTGTTGTAAGTGCCTTTAGGAAACCTTTCCTTTCTCAAAAACACCATTACTAGATCTCCTTCCTGAAATGATTTGACTCTTTTCTTTTGATCTGCTTTCTCCTTGTACACTTGATTACTTTGGGTAATCTTCTTCCTGATTTCTTCATGTAATTCCTTCAAATGTACAGTCATGTCTTCAGCTGCAACATTCTTTCTCTCTACTACAACCTTCACTAGATCTGTCACTCCCTTGGGTGACTTTCCATACACTACTTGGAATGGAGATTTTCCAGTTGACCTATTTATTGAGTCATTGTAAGCAAACTCAGCTTGTGCTATCACCATATCCCACTGCTTGGGTTTATCACCAACTAAACTCCTAAGCAGATTGCCAAGGCTCCGGTTGACAACTTCTATTTGTCCATCCATCTGAGGATGATAAGCAGAACTGAATTCCAACTTTGTGCCTAATCTATGCCATAACATCTTCCAAAAATGACCCATGAATTTCACATCCCTATCAGCTGTAATACTTCTTGGCAGTCCATGCAACCTTACAATTTCTTGAAAGAACAACTTTGCCACACTGCTGGCATCTTCAATTTTCTTACAAGGGATAAAATGTGCCATCTTGGAAAATCTATCTACAACAACAAGAATATTGTCAAACCCTCTTTGTGTTCTTGGTAGCCCCAACACAAAATCCATACTAATATCTTCCCATGGACTCTCTGGAACAGGTAGTGGAGTGTACAACCCAGTATTCTGTTTACAACCTTTGGCCACTTGGCATGTTCTACACCTGGCCACATATTTCTCAGCATCTTTGGTCAAGCTTGGCCAATAATATTTCTCCTTGAGTTGTGATATTGTCTTATCTCGGCCAAAGTGACCTCCAAGACCACCACCATGTGTCTCTCTAATTAGATTCTCCCTCATGGATCCTTGAGGAATGCACAATTGTCTATCTCTAAACAAGAAACCATTTTGAAGAAAATAATCTTTCCATACCTTGTGTTCAAATTCGCTGCACTCCTGGAATGCTTCTCTGAAGTCATTATCTTCTGCATACTGATCTTTCATTCCATCTAGACCAATACATTCAACTTGCATAGTCTTCAACAACAAAACTCTCCTACTCAAAGCATCCGCTACTTGGTTGCTCTTACCTGATTTGTGCTTGAGTGTGAAGGTATAACTAGCAAGGTATTCAACCCATTTAGTTTACCTTGTGCTCAACTTGCTTTGACTGTTAAGATACTGCAATGCTTGGTGATCAGTGAACAAAACAAATTCTTTGGGCAATAAATAATGCCTCCAATATTTCAATGCTTGAACTATGGCATAGAGCTCTTGCTCATACACAGAGTATTTCTGTTGAGCTTCATTTAACTTCTGGCTGAAGTATGCAACTGGCCTTCCTTCTTGACTAAGGACAGCCCCAATGGCCTTGCCACTAGCATCACAATCCACTTGAAATACTTTTGCAAAGTCTGGACTCCTCAACACTGGTTGCTCAATCATCTTGTTCTTCAACAATTTGAAACTGTTTTCAGCCTCTTTTGTCCACACAAAAATTCCCTTTTTGATACAAGAAGTCAAAGGTGCACATATAGAACTGAAATCTCTGATGAATTTTCTGTAAAAACCTGCTAAACCATGAAAACTCCTGACTTTTGTGGCACTTCTTGGGCTGGGCCACTCTTTGATTGCAGCCACCTTTGTTGGGTCCATATTTAAACCATATTTGGATATCACAAATCCAAGATATGTCAATTTTGACTTGAGAAATGAACATTTCTTCAAGTTTATCAACAATTTTTGTTGTTGTAGTTTTTCTAAGACAACCCTCAAATGTTGCAAGTGTTCTTCTTTTGTCTTGTTGTAGACTAAGATATCATCAAGGTATACAACTACAAACTTATTGAGGAATGGTTTCAACACTTCCATCATCAATCTCATGAAAGTGCTTGGTGCATTGGTCAGCCCAAATGGCATAACCAACCACTCATAAAGACCATCCTTTGTCCGAAATGCAGTCTTCCACTCATCCCCTTCTCTAATTCTAATTTGGTGATACCCACTCTTCAAATCTATCTTAGAAAAGAAGCTAGAACCACACAAATTATCCAATAGATCATCCATTCTTGGGATAGGGAATCTATACCTGATAGTAATCTTGTTGATTGCTCTTGAATCCGTGCACATCCTCCACTCACCATATTTCTTTGGAGTTAGAACAGTAGGTACAACACACGGGATCAAACTCTCTCTTATCAACCCTCTTTCCAGCAAATCTTGGACTTGCTTATTCAACTCCACTATTCGCATAGGATCCATCCTATGGGGTGCTTGATTTGGCAAACTGGCTCCTAGAATCAGGTCCATTTGATGAGAAATCTATCTCACTGGTGGTAGACCAGCTGGCATATCTCCATCTACCACAATGCTCTCATAGTCCTTCAAGATTGTTGCAATCTCTTTAGGCACTTCCTCTTCTTTCTGCTGCTCCTTGGGAAAAATTGCATAGCACACATGTGCTCCTTTTGCCTCAGTAAGGAATTCCTTTTCTCCCAATAGTACTAATCCACTTCTAACTTCAGCATGGGCAACCTTCAAAGGTTTGAACAACCACTTCTTCCCATCTTTGATCACTGTAACATGATTTTTCCGTCCATCATGTAGAGCACTCCTATCATACTGCCATGGCCTTCCTAGTAGTAGATGACAAGCATCCATTGGAATGACATCACACCACACTTGATCTGTGTATCCCATTCTCTCAAAAGAGACTTTACAACGTTGATTCACCAACACTTGGTGACCCTTGTTCAACCATGAAACTCTGTATGGTTTTGCATGTGCAAAAGTAGGCAATGACAATTTTTCTACCATGTATGTGGAAACCAAATTATCTGTGCTGCCACCATCTATAATAACATCACAAAACTTACCACCGGATTTTACCTTCATACGGAAAATGCTCTTCCTTTCCCATGGTTCAACATTCTTTTCATCCGCCATGAGGACTCTCCTTATCATCAGTTGTTCACCATCACCACAAGCAGTCCCATAATCTGAGTTTGCTTCATCACTCTCTTCACCTTCAACCACATTAACTCTATTTTTAGTTTTCTTGTTGGCTTTACACTCAGGAGACTTGTGACCCTCCTTGCCACAGTTGTAGCATGTGCCTCTGAACTTTGAAGACCTCTCTTGATCTCCATCAAAATTTCCCTTACCTTTACCAGACTGGTACTTTCCTTTGGCTTGGCTTGCTTCAGAATCATCATTCTTTCCCTGATTCTTATTATTACCTTTTGCCTTCCCCTTTCCTTTAGAGGATTGGGTAAACTTTTTGTTAAGCTTTTCTTCAGCCTTAACAACATATTGATAGGCATCTTCCATTGTCTTAATACTCAACATACTCAGTTCATCTTGAATAGAGAGCTTTAAACCATTAACATACCTTGACACAACCACTCCAGTAGGCTCAAAGTGTCCCATTCTGATGACTAGTCTTTGGAATTCTTCAGTGTAATCCTTTACACTATTCTCCCTTTGTCTCAAATTCTGAACTTTCTTCAACAACGAGAGCTCATAGTCCTTAGGCAAGAATTGTTTCTTCAACTGCTTTACCATTCTGTCCCAAGTCTTGATTCTGGTTTTTCCTTCAAACACTCTTTGTTTTTGGACCTGCTCAAACCATAGAGAAGCGTGACCCTTCAGTTTGGTCACCGCCAATTTCACCCTTCTAGTTTCCTCCACACTCTCAAGGTCAAAATATTTCTCCATTTTTGATATCCAGTCTATTAGTTCTTCGAGAACAAGACTACCCTCATATGTTGGTAAATTAAACTTGGGCCTATTTGCAATCTTAGCAAAAGCATGAACAAACCTTCTATGAGCAGCATCTCCTTCTTCATCAGAAGATGATGAGCTCGATTCATCCTCAGTGGAGTCTTCATCTTCTACTGGGGTTCTCCCTCTTCTTGCAACACCTTCCATAGCTATCACACGAGCTTCAAGTGCCTGCAATATCCTTAGTATTTTGGCATTGGCAACGACTCCTCGTCTAGGGGCTCTATGACCTCTTCCTCCTCTCGGTCTACCTCTCCCTCGACCTCTTTTGACAACTTGGTCTTCTTCTTGCGATCTTGGTCCATACTGCTCTGGCTCAGCATCCGATATTGTTACTAAACAACAAATATCTCCCTCTGAGAATATTTCTTCAGCTAACAATTCGAAGTGGCTCTATTGCAACCACAAACACACAGGAAACACTCTAAGACAGACTCACTCCTAGAGACTAGGTACATAATCGAGCTCGACACAATAGGAAAGAACAACTTTGACTCTGATACCACCTAACACGGTCAGGGAAGCGAAATGGGACACAAGTAATCAACTACAAAAGAATTTATCCATAAAGGAGAGCAATATCAACAAACTTGAACAACATTGATATATTCCATTACATTTCAAAATCTAGAAGGTACAATAACCAATGGTTGATGGCATAATACAACCAGATTCAAAAACAATGTTCAAGAAAAAAAATTCCCCAAGCCTGCCCTCAGTTTTGCCTGTGTTTTTCTTGTGGAATCCCTACCAATCTTGGACACTAAAAAAAATCAATAAAAACAGAACAACTGCCCCCTTTGTCTACAACAACAAGCGTAGGGTTTTTTTTAAAGCCCAAAAAAAAATTGAAACATTGCAGATCCCTAATAAAAAAAACTACTCCTGAAAACAACCTAGTAGGCTAAAATAAAGGAACTACAGAATAAAAGTAGAACCAGTCGCCTGCTGAGAACAGAATCCCCTAAAAAATAGAACCACCACTGCTTGAAAAAAACACAAATGCAAGCCCATGCAGGCCCCTCGTCCGCCAAATGGATGAAATTTTTTGGTTTTTTCTCCCTAACACCCTGCCATCTGTCCAGTTCACACACATCTCTTATTTTTTTAATTTACACCTTGCCTCATTAAAACCCCTTTTTGATTGCTCGGATGTTCCCTAACTGTTTGATAACATGTTGCCAGATTTGGCTATGCAGAGGGACAAGTGTGACACTGCCATCTCTAATGGGTTTTACAACAACTGCAGTTTACTTGGGGATTGACATGTTGATTTTTTTTTTTTGCATGGATGCCCCTGCATGAGATGGGGCTTCTTTAGTTATCACCAAGAAGGCTCATTTGCCTTCATCAAGAGAGGGGTTTGGTTCATATATCATCGAAAGGGTTAGGCAAAATTACCATGGGTCTCTACACATGATAATTCAACAATTGTCTTGGCCACATAGCATGAGGGTTCTCACACATGCCCTTACCTTTTGAAGATATCTCCCTGGTGGTATTTGACATGGAATTCCTACTCTAGGCTCTACACCATTTTTAGGGGCAATCTAGTTGAATTGTAGTGAATCTTCACTACAGTTACTACAAAAATCAATGAGATAAAGCACTGGATAACATAGTGTGGAATTAAAGAGTGTTAAGTGGTACCTCTTATTTACATTAGTTTTTTTATTAGAAGATACAATAGATACATTATAGCATTAGGTGTTATTAATAACTATTAAAAATGCTCATGTCACCTTTCACAAAAAGTTATGTTTACCATTTTATTTTAAATATGTTGTAGATAGTTTGTAGAAGTAAATGTAGTTAATAACAAATATAAATGCTCAAAAAACTTTTTATAAAAAGATATGCTTATTAAAGATTTTTCTTTTTGATCTTACAAACTTGCATCTCTATCAAGTGTTCATTTTTATCACCCCATTAACTTGAAACAAATCTTGTAATTAAAAATAAAATTATAAATTTTTTTAGTAGTAACTAGTTAGTACATTTAAGCATTGAGGAATTCAAGTATATTAGATAAAGAGAATACAAGTAGCAAGTTCTAGTTCTATCCAAATAATATAAACTTATCTATTTTACTTTAATCTAATTTGTTTTAAACCTATTTTAAGACAATGATATTTGTTAGCATGCATCTTGACAACTTATTATAGGGATAATTAGAATCTACCATGTGAGTCCTATAAAATGCCAAAAAGCGTGCTTCACACAACCATGAATGACAAGTAATAAATTAAGTTTAAGTGATAGTGAAGGGATTTTCTTTTAAAATAATATAGGTGAGATAAAAAATGTTGGAAGTGAGTGTGGAAGAGAGATGAAATGAAATAGAAAATAGAGAAATGAATGGAGTGGGGATGAATGAAGTTGTGGTGGAGAAGAAAGATAAGTGTAAATAAAAGAAATGAATAAAGTAGAATATAGATAGGAGATGTTGAATACAAATGATAGTCATCTAGAAAATTAGAAGGAGATAAGATCATTGCATTTAATCTAAAAGCAAAAAGAGTACTAAGTCTAAATTTTGGGAGAACAACCAACCATATCTCATGGTTTGTTAGAGAGTCCTCTATTTTTTTATTGATAAAACTCTCAATGAATAAAAAATAGCTCGTTTATATCACTCATAAGTTATGATGTGTATCAATGCTATTAGAGTGATCATTCTCCTCTATAGATATTTCTTGAACAATATATTAAATAGTATACTACAAATCATTCTTAATAAGATAGTTGTTTCCTTTATTAAAATTTCTTCCTTGTTGATTTCTCACTAATATTCACAAGGAAAATTACTTGTTCTATAATATATAGAATATATCCTTCGATGAAAAAATTCAAAAAAAAAATATTATAGAAAATGTATATAAATTAGATCCAAAATAATTTGACAAGAAGCATGATTATAGGCTGTAAATTTTGTCCTAGCATATGATCTATAGTAGAATTATATATGCAAAATTCATGATCAACTATGGGCAAAGATATGCATCAATTGTTACTTATATGAGATGTTTGATGAAATTATTCGTGCAAGGATACACAATGATCCAATCTTTGACTATGTTAAAGACATCCCCCTTTTCCAATATAAAGCATAGTATTAACAATATCTATAACCTAAAAAAATATCATAGGAATCTTCTGTAATATTGAGAAGTTAAATTCTATCAATTGCAATAATACTACAAAATTCTTCTTTAGAAAGTTATAAAATTATCCTATGGAACCATAGAATGATTCTACAACAACAATAGGTTACAAATTGATTTTTAATGTATCAAAATAATAGAGTAATTGATAATATCACATGATTTTGTGTTCCAAGATCTATTACAATATAAAACATTTTAAATTCTTTCATTTGATAGGCTAATGAAAAATCTTTTTTAAAGTTATAACCATCGGAATTTCGTTCTTTTACCATAACTTTTGCCTACCATGTAAAAATAAATTAGTTCAAAAAGTATGTGAAAGTAGATTCAAATATTGAAGTAATATATAAGTGGAAAGTTTCATATCACCCATTTAGTTATTCAGATCCATGTTACATAATCTGCCAGATATATTGTTTAATAGTGGGATAACCTAGACCATCAAATAGTTTTTTAACCATATCTCTCTCATACAATATCATACTAAAGTGATTTAAAAGTTAAATTAAAGGTAGATTCAAAGGGATACAAGTTATATGAATAATGTTTTTTTAGAATAATCATTTGATCCATTGGATCTGCAAAAGAACAACCTATTGTATTTGAAAAAATCAAACTAGTAGACAACATTTTTGCTTTATCTTTATACAATATTAAAATTGGATGATTTAAAAAGTTATAGAAACTTTATTCAAAGGGAAACATCCATTATAAATATAATTTTTAGAACATCCTATTGCTATATAAAATTTACTAGAAACCAAAATTATTTGTAGTTTTTTTGAAAATTTTAAAGCTAGATCAACGATCACTAATTTGGGAATAGCTTTCTTATCTAGTATCAAAATTGAATGATTTTAATTCAATATGAAACTATATTCATAGGATTTCTCTAACTTAAATAGATTTTGATAGTTTATTCAATTGGCCCCTTATAATTACGGTAAAACAAACTATTTTTCAACAATTTTAATAACTCTAAAATGTTGTAAAAGGAGCTAGGCATATTTTTTATGGAATGCTATTATTATGTTGGTTGTCAACATGGTTAGAATTAATAATATAGGTAAGGCAACAATGGAGGCAAAGGATAGGATTAGTGTCGAAGTTGTGGGTGGTGGACTGTGTGAGCCATGTAGAATGAAGGTCAGGATGTCGGGAGAAGAGGGGGAAGAGATGGTGTTGGAAGAAGGACTGGAAGACATGAGGGTGATCGATGTGATGAAGATGACATAGTCCTCACACGAGGTCTCTTGGTTAGAGTGGTGTGGGTGGACGAAGATAGTAGGCTTGGATTAACATATGAAGGTATTCAGGTTAAATCACTGCTCTCTCTTATTAAAAAATACAATATCATCGGTTGCCTTAATAAGACCTTTATAAATAATAGCTATTTCTGTGTAGCATAGCTCTACTTTATTCCCATCATACATAGGTATAGATTTGATCCTTGATAATTTGAGATTCATAGTAAATCATTTTAAGTGTGACAAAAAATAACATGCTCCTTGATGGCAGTGAAAGTTGGCTATTTGATGAGATTGATGTGTATGTTCCTATGTGGAAAACCTAACCTCATTAAACTATTTGTGGAGAATGAGACTGAGCCTCACTAGGATGTTGTATAGGGTTATGCATAAGGGTTCGAACCTAAAATGTACTTGTAAAAAATGGCGAATCCGTTGCGAAACCCTGGCGAATCCTGATCAAATTCATGTAGGAGGACATGACAGATTACCTTATTTTAAAAAAATTATAAAATATTGGCGAATTTGAAAGTTCTGGCCGGACCAGGTGGAAAACAAGATCCGACCATGGGTCGATGCAAAAAATGGTTCGACCTTGAACCAGGTGTAGAAAAAGGTTCAATCTCAAACCGGGTACAGAACATGGTATTGGTTGTGGAGCTTGATTCTCTCTAATTTGGAGGTCTTGTTTTCACCCACACTTGGACCCACTCTGCGAATGAGGGGGGGTGTAGGGGGGACATCATCCCCCCTACTATTGTCGCCTTGGGGTTTGGGGGCAACGCCCTCGAAGCCAAAAATAGATGTATTTTTCCCTTTGTAAAACAGGGTCCGAATATCGATCGAATGCAAAACAGGGTTCGATAGTCCGATCGAATGCAAAACAGGGTTCGATAGTCCGATCGAATGCAAAACAGGGTTCGATAGTCCGATCGAATGCAAAACAGGGTCTGGATATCGATCGGATGCAAAACAAGTCCAATAGTTCGTCGGATGCAAAACAAGTCCAATAGTTCGTCGGATGCAAAACAGGGTCCAGTAGTCCGGTTGAATGTAAAACAGGGTTCGGATATCGGTTGAATGCAAAACAGGGTCCAGTAGTCCGATCAGATGCAAAAAAGGGTCCAAATATCGATCGAATGTAAAACAAGATCCCAATATGGATCAGATGCAAAACAGGGTCTGGATATCGATCATATGCTAAATAGGGTTCGATAGTCCGTCCGGATGCAAAACAGGGTCCAAATATCGATCGAATGCAAAACAGGGTTCAGATAGTCCGTTCGGATGCAAAACAGGGTCCAAATATCGATCGGATGCAAAACAGGGTTCAGATATCAGTCGGATGTAAAACAGGGTTCAGATATCAGTCGGATGTCAAACAAGGTCCAGTAGTCTGGTCGAATGCAAAACAAGGTTCAAATATCGGTCGGATGCAAAACAGGGTTCGGATATCGACTGGATGCAAAACAGGGTTCGGATATCGACCTTGTGCAAAATAAGGTTTGGATATCGACCTTGTGCAAAACAAGGTCCCGTAGTCCATCCAGATGTAAAACAGGGTCCAATCTGGTGCAAAAATGGTTCTGATCTTGTTTGGTGCAGAAATGGGTCTGATCTAGTGCAGAATTAGGTCGGGATATTCGTCTAGTGTAGAACAGGGTCTAGAAATGAAAAAATATTGATGGGGTGTTAGTTATATATAGAGGTATACTTGGCAAGTTGGGCGGGATAATTTAGAAATTTTAAAATTTTAGGGCGAAAAGGGTACTCTATTTAGGTGGGATTGCTTGCGAATTTTTCAAAATAACCGTGATACTCTTATCAAAGCACGGCGAATCGACACCTAAAATTTATTTGTTTCGAAAATTTTCGGCTAAATGGCCGACATCCGGGTCCCCCAAATTTTGGAAATTTAAATTTTCGAAAATGCTACTTTTTGCCCAAATGGCGAATTTTCGCCGCTATACATAACCCTGATGTTGTAGTAGAAAAACCAATAAACTAACAGACTAACTGTAACAATTCTTTGGGTTGATTTGCAGGTTTTCTAAGCATATCATGTGGAGAAAATGTAAATTACACATCCCTATAGGAAGTTCACATAGTCAAGGTAGTTATTTTGAACTTAACATGTGTGTGACATATGATTGAGGCAAGCTCGCAGGATTTGCATTGTTGCATATTATTGGAGGCTATTGTGTGTGCAAGTACATAACTTGGTTCATTTGTGATGTCATTGCAATGGTTGCTATTAAGGCTATTGAAAAAGTTTACCGTTTCAACTTAGGGTGGGAGAATGATCCATGTTTTCCAATTCCATGGAGAGAAATGGAATGTGATATCATTGCAGTGGCTGCTCTTAAGGCTATTGAAAAAATTAAGTATGTTGTAATTTGTTCGCTGATTGATTTGTTGACCTTTATTTTGGCATGTTCGCAAGATTAATTGATGCAAATGATTGATGTGTCTCAATATCTAATTACTTTCTATTTTATTCTGTAGGTTTGCACTGGTGCCAAGAGTGAGCAACAATCAAAGCTAGCAACAAGAAAAGTAAGAGTTGAACCTATAGCCTTTTCTCATTTTTTTAAAGCGAAAAACCCCTTGCGGGGCTACCTTGGTCTGAGAGCGACCAGGGGGTTCTACACCGTCAAAGTCACTCGGGAGTCGCGCTCGGCCCTGCCCGCACCAACATTATCAATTGGATTTGGGTACCCAATTCAACTTTTTGGTAGGGTGGAGATTCGAACCTGGGACCTCCCTTGGAGGATTGTCCTCTCCTCTCCAACTCACCTACAACACCTGGGTACCTTTTCTCAAATATAGGTTCAATAAACTTAACGACAATATCACGTCTCTTGTTCTGGCATATAGTAACGATGATGTTGTATCTGATTCCAGTTACATTTGAAAATTTCTTTGTAATACATCTTGAATTGATTTCAATTAATGCTCAAGTCCGGAGATTCAAAAAGTTGTTTTTATACCTGGTCTGATTTTGCATTGGTCAGGTGTATTTCTAAATTTTGTATATTCAAATATAGCAATATTATATTCTTGTATATTTGATAGAGATTGCTGATATGAAGAGTCTTTTTTAATAGTATGCTAGAATTATCCAAAAGCTGGGATTTCTTGTGTAGTTCAAGGTATCATGCCTGTGAAACATTTGATCTGCTAGTATCAGTGATAATTTCTTTTTTTTTTTTTTTTGGTTGAAAGTGACTTATATGATATTTATTAAATTTTTGGGGTCTAATTTTGCTGAGCTGCAGGACTTTAAGATCCAGAATATTGTGAGATCCTGTGATGTCAAATTTCCAATAAGGCTGGAAGGACTTGCATATTCCCATGGTGCTTTCTCAAGTGTATGTTGTTTATACAATTGTTAGCAAGTTTGGAACCCACTAGGTGTTACATAGTTATTTTGATATTTCATATTTATTTCTGCAGTATGAGCCAGAATTGTTTCCAGGATTGATTTATCGAATGAAACAACCTAAGATTGTTTTGCTCATATTTGTGTCTAGAAAGATAGTCCTTACTGGAGCAAAGGTGCATATTCCACATTCTATCATATATTTTGTTTCCTGTGCTTTTAGAAATTTTCTTTCTTATTTAGGAGCCAGTGAGATATAAAGCTTAAATTTGTCATTCATGTAGGTAAGGGATGAGACATATACAGCTTTTGAGAACATATATCCAGTTTTGACAGAATTCAAAAAGGTCCAACAATGGTGAGTTCCAAACATATTTATATTTTAGGAATATGGCATATTATCTTAGACATTTATATATATAGCTCTCTTTGTTTATTTGGGGATATCATTGTCACTGACTAGAAGTTACTTTTTTTGTCTATAGACATGTCAGATTTTATCTTAGAATGAGCTTGCACATGGATCATGGATATGGAGACAGTTGTTGGCAGCAGCTCTGATGACATTGTTTTGCTGGATTGATTTTTGTTTGTGTGAATAACATTTTAGGTTCTTGTTAAGGAATACAGAAACTTTTGAGCAGGAGACATTAATGCTTGTCTAAGAATGTTAGGCATTCCTTTTCATGGCAGATCATTTATTTCCTGGCTCAACTCAAAATTCTTGTAATGCTGCTCTGTTTTTGGCTAAAAGCCTGGAACAGTGTTTTTCATTGATACTATTTGCTGACATTTCAAGTTGTATTATTGCAAATGGCAAAAGGCAAAATACACGCTCATGAGAACAAATGTGTCTTAATCCTTTGAAAGATGAATGATTAGATTAATAAGTGAAGATTATGTTAATTGGAACAGTACAAGCAGGACAGAAGCTCAGTCTTAATCTGACTCGCAAAATTCGAAGCTCATTTGAATGTGTATTATAATAAAAATGTTTATAATATCCGTTAGCATTCAACAATCTCTTAAATCACATGTAAATGTGTAACATAATACAAATATTTATATATGTATTAAAAATTATGGGTAAATTAGGTCTCTAAAATTAGTCACATTGACAAACTTATTGCCCATCCCAACATATTTCAATGGCTTGCTGTGATATATCCTGCTCGTCCAAGATATAAATCGGATCACAGCCTCGTAAATTTCAAGCTGCAGGTAATAGTCAAGACTGGGACTGGATATATGTTTTCAGCTACTTTCATTTCTCATATCCCAAGAGGAACCAACCGATATGATCGCTTAATAACTATGCAGCTCAGCTTCTTCTTCTTCAAGTGAAACAAAAGTTTCAGTGCGCAGCTGCGCCTCTGAAACCCCCTTTTTTATATGCAAGGAAACCAATCAAGGTATTAGATCACAGAGTTTTCAGTGCTTCTTGTAGTTTATTATAATCCACAAGTAGGTGTTACGTGATTAAGGGCAACTTTCCATGATGAGCTTGAACGTGAATGACAAAATGATGCAGAATTGCTACGTTTGTGCAATCCTGCTTTTGATGACTCCATAGCCCCTTCTGTGAAATTCAAAACATATCGATCATCAGTGGAAATGTAGAATGCACAAGGGTGTTCAGGATTTCCTCCAACCCTAACACACGAATGACCTATTGAATGTGATCGCCTAAATTTTTGGTTTTCCTTGTCTAGAGGCCTTAGGCCACTCATACTTCCAAGAATTGGAGAATCTGTACCAGATAGCGTGTGCCCATTGTATATTCTGGCTTGGCCCGGACTTGTTAGATCCAGCCCTGCATCAAATGGATTCATTTCGTTTCTTCCTCTGCTTTGATGGCCAACTCTCTCCTGCGTTGTGTTCTCTGTTTCAACTATAATTACTTTTCTTCCTCTGCTTTGATGAGCAACTCTCTCCTGCATTGTGTTCTCTGTTTCAACTATAATTACTTTTCTTCCTCTGCTTTGATGGGCAACTCTCTCCTGCATTGTGTTCTCTGTTTCAACAACAATTACTGCTGCTTGCTCTACTGCCTGCAATGGTCCCTGTTGAGATGATCTTCTACATTCCCCCACCCCCCTGCTCTTCAATATCGGAAATTAGAACAAGACTATATCAACCGAGAGGACAAGTAGTGTGGGAAAACAGCCTCATATCTATGCAATCAGAATGAAACGCATGATCTCATTTGGTACAGGGATATCCAGTGATGGCAGATCGCAAAATTTACATATGCCTTATTGTCATGTTTTTTTTATATATTGAGGGGGTTTTAAGCTGTCGCGATATTGCGACATGTTGCGTCGTCGCGGCTGCTGGAGAAAAGTTGTCGCGATATCGCGACATGTTGCGCTGTCGCGGCCGATGCGGGAAAGTTGTCGCGATATCGCGACATGTTGCGCCGTCGCGGCCGCCGAGGAAAAGTTGTCGCGATATCGCGACATGTTGCGCCGTCGCGGCCAAAGGAGGAAAGTTGTCGCGATATCGCGACATGTTGCGCCGTCGCGGCCAAAGGAGGAAAAGTTGTCGCGATATCGCGACATGTTGCGCTGTTGCGGCCGATGTGGGAAAGTTGTCGCGATATCGCGACATGTTGCGCCGTCGCGGCCGTCGAGGAAAAGTTGTCGCGATTTCGTGACATGTTGCGCCGTCGCGGCCAAGGGAGGAAAGTTGTCGCGATATCGCGACATGTTGTGCCGTCGCGGCCAAGGGAGGAAAGTTGTCGCGATATCGCGACATGTTGCGCCGTCGCTGCCGTCGAGGGAAAGTTGTCGCGATATCGCGACATGTTGCGCCGTCGCTGCCGTCGAGGGAAAGTTGTCGCGATATCGCGACATGTTGCGCCGTCGTTGCCGCCGAGGGAAAGTTGTCGCGATATCACGACATGTTGCGCCGGCACGGCCAAGGGAGGAAAATTGTCGCGATATCGCGACATGTTGCGCCGTCGCGGCCAAGGGAGGAAAGTTGTCGCGATATCGCGACATGTTGCGTCGTTGTGGCCGCTGGTGGATTTTTGTCGCGATATCGCGACATGTTGCTCCGTCGCGGCCAAGGATGGATTTTTGTCGCGATTTCGCGACAGGTTGACTTTTTTGCGGTCAGAGGAGTCTTGTGTCGCGATTTCGCAACTTGTGGCTTTTTCGCGGATAGAGGTGAAGTTGGTGTTTGCTGCGTGTTTCCGCGATAAGTTGTTGTAACAGACCTATCAGCTCTCTCAGCTAGCTTGGTATTGGTTCAAGAGATTTGGATCCAGTGCAAATCTTCCTCTTCTCTTGTAATCATGTGCTTTCATTGTTTTCAGCTGGGATGTGTCTTATCCCAATTGTAACTGATCAATGTTTTAATACAAGTTTTTTTCAATTTTTTCAAAAAAAAAAACTGTCCTTTAGGGATTTTTATATTTTTTAAAGTCATCTTAAGATACGGTTTTCTTAGAGTTTTATATATATATTTTAAAGTTATCTTTAGACGAGGGTTGTAAACCACCCTTTTAAACGGGTGGGTTTTTTGAGGTGGTTTTTAGTCATCATCGTACGGGTGCGAAGCTCGAACTTTTAACGATGTCCTTATAGATGGTGGTTGAATAACCCCCGAACTTTTAACGATGTCCTTATAGATGGTGGTTGAATAACCCCCGAACTTTTAACGATGTCCTTATAAATGGTGGTTGAATAACCCCCGAACTTTTAACGATGTCCTTATAGATGGTGGTTGAATAACCCCTGTTAAATGCTTTAATATAGATGGTGGTTGAATAACCCCCGTTAATGGTCTTAATGGTGGTTAAAGATCGTCGTTAAAGTCCTTTTTTGGTGTAGTGTATTAACAAATTTATGCTAATATCAATCAACTAAGGAAGTGATTATGTTTAAACATACAATGAATAGACCATTCATTGGTAAGGTCATGAAGAGGTCTATTAATTTGTTGATAATAGCCTTTGAATATGCCCAATGAGGAATATGATAAAATATAAAGGAGATCCAACATTCCCTATGAGAGACTTTATGACGTTATTAGAAGTTGTACTCATTTTTTAAGAAAACCATTTTAACACATAAATGATACCCTTAAAACTTGAATTTTCCAACTTTTCTCTATGTGTCCTCTATATTGAGTTTACCAAAATAATTGTTTGGAGGGTTCCAACATTAGATGTCTTGTGTTTTTTGTTTATAGGCCTAGCCCCTCATTAAGGATTGTTTCCAACTTTCTTTATTGTGGACACAAAACAAGGTCACATTTTCACTAAGATTAATTTGATATTTAGTTGTTGTTCCTTTAAATTAGATTTTATTAGTAACATGAGTCATTTTGAAAATGAAAAGGGTAACTATATTCATAAATATGTGTTTCAGATGTGTTGTATGCTCCTCATATTTTTTCAGGATCAAAATTCATCAAATATTTGGGTGGCCTTTCACAGCATTAACATGCATGCAACAACTTGTTAAGGAGTTGATAAATAACAAGTTGCTTTAAATGGCCTCTTGTGGCCAATGAAATTGCAAAACTAATTAATAAGTTCTCAATGAAATTTCAAAGATGATAGAAAGTTATTTTTCTACTGCTCACTTTGAGAACTCGACTTTGTTTCTTGATGGGAATGAAATATCATCATGCAATGTGTATTAGAAATAATACATTCTCAACATATATTTTGTTGTTTCATAATAGAGTTATGTAAATTGCTACATTGAACTTTAGCTGCCAAGATAATGAAACAAATTGCTATAAGTTATGGTTCTTTCAACTAAAAAATATTGCATAGTTGTTTATTCTTATGTTTGGGCTTGTACTGAAGGATAAAAAATAACTAATATTTTAACTGGTATTACCATTTATTATGGCCAATAACAAAAGAGGTTACTGAAAATTATCTATGTGTAGTTTGCATTGTCAAAAATCAATACTCATCACGTTGCAATTTCACTTTTATCAACATCTTTTGATGGCTCTACAATAACATTTGGTGAATGAATGTATACTAACCTTGACTAGGTTTATAATGAATATTTGTTTGTCCATTATAATTTGATATTTTAGAGGTCTTATTTTGTATAAAGGTTTTTGTTGTTTTGACTTGTCTCCCTCTTCGGTAGAGCATGAGGCTTCTTTTGTTGTAAATATGTTCCTTGATGGATATTCTATTGGAACGCTCACAAAGGTCTGTAAGCAAAATATTGAATGTGTTTTTGCATTTCTTGTAGTGCATATACATGGATGATATGCACCTGAGTGATTTAGTAGTGGATTTCATGCCCTCTCCTAGTATTATACTCATGCTTGTTCACATTTTATTTTTTAGCAAGGAAAACCACATTTGAATCAGGAGTTAAAAAATTTGTTGCATCCTTCTAATCAAACAAGCCAAACATTTTTTTCTACGTAAGTTTTTTGTTTTCTTTTTGCCAATGTCAAAGTGATAGTTTCATGTTGAAAATTTGATTTTTTGTTGTTGAAAGAAAGCTTTGTATATAGCTACAACATATTTGACAAATAAGATAATTTTATTACTGTCCATGGATGGCTAAAGTAGGCCAATGAGACTTTTCAAAAAGAGTTGTTACAATGCATTGTTGTAACCAAAAGGTACTACAAAAATAAGTTAAACTAGAGTAAAGAATCTAGTGTAAATGACTCTGAAGTGAAATAGTTGTATGATATAAAATTATAGCCTTGAGGGTTACCCAAAATGGATAAATCCTAACATACTGAAAGTAAGGAGAAGAGATAGCCAACAATTAAATTAAAATATGGATAGAAAGGAGCTCTAGTGGATCCAAGCGCCAACACTAATCTACAGTGGGATGTAAAGTAGAAGCATAATATCCCAAAAGGGCCAACATAGGATCTAATGATGCTCCTAAGAGAATGGCCAAGATTAAGGGGTTTAGTTGGATAATCCTAGGAGGACGTGGAGTTTGACCCCTCAAGACTCTTCTAGCATCCATAGTTGTGGAACCAATAGAAGAAGATAGAAAACTGGTAAGTTGTGTTTGTTTGCAACTCATCGGTATTTTAGGAGTGGCAAATACCTGGCACTAGAGAAGTATTGTTGTATCCTTCCACATGAAAGGAAAATATAGAACCAAGCCTTAGTAGCCACTCGTGTATGTAGAGGACACTCAAATCTGTCATTAACATCCTGGAGAGCTATAGCTTCAAATGAATGCTTATTACTTTCAAATGCATAGATAGAGTGAAAGTATGAGGTAAATAGTGGTTGATCTTCCCTATAATAATTGACTTTGAAGAGTGATAGCTTCCCTAAGATACAAAGCCAATCATATTTTGTGAGGATAGCTGAAAAAGTGATAAATGATCCACCTGAGTCTTTATCCAAGCAGTATTACCTCCCTTGAATCTCATAATAAGCAAGACATCTACAAATGAAATGTTCCTCAGTATCCAACTTCCAAAGAGAGCGAAGATGACATGCTCTTTCCTCTTGATAAACATGGTGGTTTGTCTACACTTGCAATGAATGTCACCACACATCGAGGTGACCAGGAGGAATCCCAAGACTTTGTGTCCAATTTCACTGGACACAATCAAGATGAGTGATAATGCCATTCTCAATCCTAATGAAATGTTTAGTGTAGAAGGAAAACTTAGGACTAAGATGTTGAGATAGAGCAACCAAAGTGATTTGATTATATTATCGAAAAACATCATCCTCGACTATATAGAGCCAATTGTTGGAGTTCTATAAATCTAACCCATATGCTAAGGACCTTAATTAAATCATAGTCACAAATATCTACCGAATATTCTCAGAATTTTTAGTCCTTATATATTTGGTCATTTAAGTACTCTAGCCATAGTGTCGACCATAAAATGGAAAGCTAATATTTTATGCTTAAAAATCCTAATTATATTTAGATTCTTATGATTGTTTGAATTTATACCTCAAATTTTTATTTTCTTTATTGATTTCTTACAACATTATTCCACAAATATGACATGGTCTTTTGTACGTATATGATAACATTTGTTTGTAATTTTCCTGTAGTTGGGAGTCGATTTTTTTTTTGGTCTATAATTAAAATCAAATACAAGGATTTTGTTCCTAATAATAAAAAAATAGGAGGACATTAGCACAACCACTTGAAGAATTAAAAAAAGGGTGTAAGCAATGTTTGTCCATCATGTTATGAACTAAAGGTAAGTGGGGGAAAGGGATATTAAGAAGTTGGCCTAGGTTCAAATGTTCGTTGGGCAAGTCCCAATAATGAACAAGTTAAATACCAAAAGAGTTGGCATTGATGAATATGTATCCATGGATTAATGGACAAGGCTATCTGGCTTGTCAGACATAGTAAACATGATTATGAATTATTTGTAACTAGAGGAAGGCTTGCTATGGAATAATAAACAAACTTTTTTTCGATATCAAAAAAATTAGCATAGGAGTTATCATTCATATTGTTGAATCTTCATCTAAACCATCCAACTAGCAACAAAAACTAGTTGATATGATCTTTGAACATCTCTTGCTTATATTTTGTACCCTTTCGACAAGCAATCATAATGTCTTCTTAGATTTGAATTCCAAGAGCTATAAATATTCATAGGCATTCCTCTCATTCCTCTTTTTAGGACATGATTGTCATGACTTACTTTCATTTGTTTGTTATCACTGAACCCTCTTTGATTTCTTTCTTCTAGGTTTATTTCAATTTAAAAAACAATCAGAAGGTTCCATTCCATGACAACTATTTGCATATTACCATTGGGTTTAAAGGATGTCAAAAGACATCATTCATCATTCATTCATATAATGTATGGTGACATGTATGGTGACATAAGATTACCACCTGGATGTTGGAAAACTCATTATCATATGAATGTTATTAAATTTAGAATATTTTTGTATGTATTTGAAGTCATTTTTTTATATTTCTTAATGAAGTAAAATAAATTGATAAATTTCAAGCATTAGAGCAATTGAACAATTTTATAAAAATATTCCAATTTATATCTATGTAATTTTATTTTTCATAATTATTATAATTAAAACTTGCTCTTGTATATTACCGATTAAATAAAATGTGTGAAGGCCCAAAATATATATATTTTCATTTCAAGTTAGAGCTCAAACCACTAATTTTTGTTATGCTTATAAAGACTTGATAGTTTGATGGAGTCAAACATGCTCAATGGATATATATTGATAAAATGGTAAAACTACTAAGGGATATTAAAAATTGATTCAAATTATTTTTGGCAAAATGGTAAGTTTTGAAAAGGGATTATTATTTATTATATAGGGGTTTACCACTAACTTTTAATAAATTAAAAGAGGAGGTGGCAAATTTAAAAAATAGGGGTTTTTTTAAGAAGCTTATGAATGCACATGTTTTAAGGCTTTCAACTAAGTGACCCTTGTGGATGTAGTCAACTAAGAATTCTATAAATATAGTATCAAACAAGTCATTTTTCAAAAGAATCCAACAATGGTTCTTTTAGTTTCAAGTCAAGTAGACACGATACATAGTTGCCACCTTGAGTAGCCTAACGGTGGAGACTTTGGAACTTTGAATACAGGTGCAAGGTTCGAATCCTACAAAAGGTGGTATTGTACACCATGCTTCAATAATTAAAGTATTGTTGGAGATAACCATATATTAGATAAACATTATCCGCCTCATATGGTTTATGGCTTCGTAGACGTTAAAAACTATATTATCCTTTTTACCCTATATGCATTTAGCTCCTTTGTGTTATGCTAGTCCACCAAAAACATCCACATCCTATACTTCTTACTAGTCCTTTTAAAAAAAAACATTCCATCATCATA
Source organism: Wollemia nobilis (assembly GCA_028583015.1). NCBI lineage: Eukaryota > Viridiplantae > Streptophyta > Pinopsida > Araucariales > Araucariaceae > Wollemia > Wollemia nobilis. The sequence continues at coordinate 4,158,151 of JAQPPZ010000030.1, forward strand.
CAAAAATGAAATTGCTCTTCTTTTCCCTCTAAACTATTACTCTCTTTCTATAAATAATCCTTACCTCAAGGTCAAGGTAGAGTTCTTATCAACCAAGAAAGAAGTCTTTAATAAAGCCTCACCAAGTTAGCCTTCCAAGGAAGCAATCAAAGAAAACATCAAGGATATTCAAGCACCTAAGGACAAATGATATTGATAAGGGCAAACATCTTCATCAAATATCATTCACCTTAACAGTTAGTATCCTCCAAGGTTAGTATAGTCCCTCTCACTTTTATGTTATTACATTTTATTTTATCTTCATTATTTTTGTTATATTGCTTCCAAGTATTTGGTTTATATGACTTCCCAATAGTTAGATTGTGTGTCAACATAGTCATCATCTATATATATCTCTTAAATCACTCTTCTAGGGGTATCCAATACCACATATTCAATGTCAACCCAACCTTCCCTAGATTTATATTTATCTTTTTGAGTTTTAGTTGATTTAGATTAATGTTAACGCTAAGTTACAAAATACAATGTCCTACAAGTTAAAGTAAAATATATTTGATTAAAATATTATTTTTAAGAATTTTAAATTTGTGTTAAATAATTATTTTATAACTTTAAATTTACTTTTTACTAAATCTATAACATATATATTCAAGATAAAATTCATAGCACATGATCTTAGTAGAAGATGTTTTTTTCCCGGTTACATAGAAGAGTTGGATACAATCACACTATTTTTAGTAATAGTAATTAACAAGCATAGGGTTCAAAAACCACAAGGATTGCTTCCACCAAACCTATTCCACTTTGATGAAATTCATAGCAGATAACCCTAGTAGAAGATGTTTTTTTTTCTCGGTTACATAGGAGAGTTGGTTACAATCACACTATTTTTAGTAATAGTAACTAACAAGCATAGGGTTCAAAAACCACATGTGCTGCTTCCACCAAACCTATTCCACTTTATTATTATTAATCCGACGTAAAGGGGACCATCGGTCACTCGAGATTCGTATCGTCGTCGATCTAGCGTGCACTCAAAGAATTCAGATCAGACTACTACTTTTGCAAACAAGCTATCCTTTAGGTTTGAACATGGGTGTCTTCTTGGTAAGTGCCTCTCAAGACGAGCACTTACCAATCCACCTAACCCTGTTGTTACTTACATAAAATATATGTTTATCTAACCCAACATATATGTTATTTACATGAAATATGTTTATGTAACACAACATATGGTGTACAACTATACTCCTCATATTCTAATCAAGCAAACCTTAAACTTTTTATTTAGGGTTTCAAAGTCTTAAACCCACTCAAGTTATTTAAATTCTTTTAAAATTAAATTTAAAAAATAAATATTTATTATAATTATTAATTTAAAATAAAATTATTTTATATTTATAAAAAAATATATTTAAATATTGCTAGATAGTATAAACCATTTCATTTCATATTTTTACATAATATAATAATCTTTTATTTAATCAAACAAATCTTCAATAACAAATTAAAATATTCAAAATATATAAATTTTTTACTGTTAAAAATACAATAATTAAAATGCACATATATTTTTCCCATTGAATATATATATTTATTTATTTATTTGTACCCTATTGCATCACATTCTTATTCCCAAGAGAAAAAGAACACGTAGCACAGGAAGAATTCATAAATATATTAACTTTCTTCTCAACAAGAATATATGATCCACTGAACCCAGCCCCAAAGTGAAGAAAACATACATATATATAGGAAGCTTCCACAGATAGCCGACTGATCTATCGTTTCAATCGATCAAGTACAGAAAGAAAGTCTAGATTGATCAAGAGTTAAGCCAGTCCAAACTAAATGGTTCTTCCACAACTTCAACAGTAAGTTCACTCTTAGAGCTGGCTTTACGAATTGACTTCAACTGCCTCTCGTTGTTTTTGCAACAAACAACATGGCATGCTAGTTTGGTTAGTGTTTGAGGAATGCGCTCTAGTTTGGGGAACTCCCTCATGTCCAGTTTTTTCAAGCTGGATAGCTCACCAAATTCCGAAGGAAGCTCCTTCAAATCCCCACAGTATGAAATGTCCAGGAATTGTAGCTTTTTAAGTTTGCATATGGAGGTAGGCAGGGTTGTCAATCTGAGGCATGCACACAATCTGAGAACCTGAAGTAGGGAAAACTCTCCCAAGTCGTCAGGTAACTTTTGGAGGAGATGACAGTTTGTAACTGACAACTTTTCTAGGGAATTCAAATTACAGATTCCCATTGGCAACACTTCCAGATCACTGCAGTGGTCAAGATTAATTTCTAAAATCTTAGGAAATTTAAAGCATTCGTCCCTATCTAATCCATCTGTCTTACCAAGGCCTTCACATAGACTTAGAGATAGCTTCTCCAAGCTGATCAAGGTTCTGCAGTACTTAAACAGAGAATGAACCATCAACTTCTCAAGTTGCAGAGTCTTGAGCTGAGAAAGCGGAAGAAAAGCATCCAATCCATTAAGCTTGGCTCGTTGGGAGCTGTAATTATGGATTATAAGAACCTTCAGTTTTTGCATTGTGTGCAAAAATGGTGGAATACAATATTCACTTGCAGTGAAGGATAAAACCAAAGCTTCCGCCTCAGGGAACTCCATTGCTAACGATTGCTTGTCATCCATTGTACCTATATATTGCCAGTGAGCATTAAGTCAATCCTATGAATAAATCTTTAGAAAATCTCTTTGGTCAAATTGAATCAAATGAAATTGAGATCATAATTATGAAACCTTGTAGAGCTTGATGGAAAACAAAGTCCAACAGTCCAAATACTAGCCGTAGCACTGACCTGTGTGAAAGGAGACAATCTGGGCATCTCTGTTCGATTGCTTTTGAGGCATGTAGAGCCTCATCTTGTCCTCCTTTGCCATATACAGGGCTAAATCTCTCATTACATCATGTTGAGAAAAGGATAATTCATATGTGCAGCCATAAGAGTTCGTCAGGCTCCTGGAATCATAAGTTCGGAACTTAGGCCCATGAGTCATTATGAAAGATGGCATATTTGAGGAATTAAGGATCCCTATATAGTACATTCTTTTCCAATTGAATTGCCGTTTTGCAACTTAGGTTGGAATTGTTTATAACATAAATTCCCACCTCCTAACTATTATAAATCACAGATAAAGTCCCAAATTTCTATATATTCAGTCCGATTGTTTCTTTTGAAAGTTCTACTCAATGCCCTTTCCATTTCCGTCCGGAAAACGGAATAGACATAGTCTGAAATGAAAAAACAAAATAGTTGGCAGAAGTAGGAACAAGCCTTACCGAGGATCGCTTTTCAACTCTAACAGGTTGCGAGCTGTAAATTTCAATAAGACAACAAAGGCATCCGCCCTGTCCATTCCTCGAACGTACATCCAAATGTCTAACAATGCATTTGCAGAAATCTTTCGTCCCTCCGGAAATGCACCGAGATCCATGAAGCACTGCTTTTCATGGTCATCCAGCACATCTACGCTTGTTTTCAGGCGTTCAAGAAGGTCTTCTTTGTGATAGTCGGATATCGTTTCTCCTCTTGCAAGCTTTTTCTTAGCACTTTCCCAGACAGGGGAGGGCTTTTCTCTCAAAGAACTTCCAATAACTTTAAGAGCAAGCGGCAAACCTTTACACTCTGCTTGTACCTGCACAGGAAAACTCAATATTCAGAAACGAATACGATTCAATAAACGGGTTTGGTGAGAAGCAGGGTACCTGTTTGACCAGTTCTTCATCATGTGTGCTCGGAATGGTAGGTTGGCCAAAGGCCCAACGGCAGAAAAGAGAAAGGGCATGTTCCTCTTGCAAACAAGGTACGCGAAGTAGTTGTGTCCCGTTCTCTCTTGGTATGATGTCCTCGTCTCTGGTGGTTACAATAGTCTTGTACCCTTCCCCTTCAAATAACAATTTTTCCAGCTTTGACCTGGACCAAATATCATCCAAAACCACCAGGGTTTGTTGATTGTTCCTCGCCTTTATTTTTTCTTGCAATTTCTCACATGCATCTTCAACATTTCCAAAATGAGGTTTTGGTCCAAGAAGAAGTTTTTCCCACATGGTTCCAAAGATTTCGTGGAGACTTGGGTCTTTTGAAACTCTGATGTAAATTACTCTGTTCCCAAAGTACTCTGCAAATCGCCAGAAATTTTAGAACCAGTGAATCCTTCGGAATCCCAACATATCCTACTAAAAGAAACACAACTAAAATGTAACAGCATTGCACAGTTGCAGATTGACCTGGTAAGCCAACCTCACAAAAACAGGTCATGAAGTCAGAAACAGAGACAAGATAAAACATTTCATGATGAAAGAGGAAGAGTATATCCAGTGGTCATTATCTCCGGAGACAGAAGCACATACGGGTTCAACCTTACAACTAAAATCCATGACGTGAAAAGTTGAAAAAAAAAAAAAAAAAACGAAGCTGTTACCTTTGACATCGTGATCGTGGCAGAGGGCTAATGCCAGCGTGGTCTTCCCCCCTCCAGCCATGCCTGTTATCCCAATCACATTCACGTGGGCGTCCAGCGCAAGGTTCTTCAATTCCGCAAGGAGTTCGTCAAACCCTATAACGTAACAAGGCATAGTTGGAACCGAGAAGCTGCAGTTTTGCTGCTCTGCATCGTCGCGTATTCGTCTGCAGAGCAAACTAATCTCTTCGACTTTTGAGACAAGATGCCTCAGATCCTCAGCGAATCTTGCCAACTGGGAGGAATAATCGGGTTGCCTCATATCATCACAGCGTCTTGCCAACTGGGAACAATAATCGGGTAATTTGTTCAAAGTTAATTGAATATTGGGCAACATCTGAAACTGAATAAAGCTGCGGATTTGATTTTCCAGCTTTTGAATGCGCTTTGCATTACGAAATTTTTTCCAGAGATTGAGATTGTTGGTTGTCAGACATTCCTCTACGAGTTGAAGGCCGTCGCCGAGTTTCCCCTGAAACTCTTGGATACTTTGCAGCCATGACTGGGACGAGCTCTCCGAACTCTTACAGATTTCATCGACCGTGAGCTTTAAATTTTCGAGAGTTGCCTTCAATTCCTTACAAACAGAATCGCAGGAAAATATAGTCTTGACAAATTTCAAGGCCTCCCCACAGGCAAACTCGAAAAAAAATCCAGCAACTGCCTCCGCCATGCTGAAATTGCAACTTCCTAAGCAAGTAATTACAACCTCAAGAATTCGTAAGATGATAGGCACTTCTTATATATAGGTCGAATGAGAAATTGTCGGGAACAACCTTGTCGGTTGAAAACGTCAAACTGAACGCCATGGATCTGCCGTTGTAGGTAATGTAACCAACGACGTTTAGGATTTTGACTAATCTAAAACATATTTTTTTGATAAAATCTTTGCTTCGTGGGATTCTCCTCCTCCTCCCTGTTTATCATACAAAAGATGCCTGACGCGCTTAAAACAGAGCAAATACTCCAAATAGAGAGGGTGAGGGCAACGCATTATTAGTGTTTTTATTTGTCTGTCTCCTCATACCACGGTATTATTACTTTGTATGGCTGTCAACGCTTTGAGTAGGCCTTCCGCGTTGAAAACGTCAAACTGAATGCCATGGATCTGCCGTTGTAGGTAATGGAAACTTACAACAAATATAAAATATAAATTAATAATTTATCAATTTTGAATGGGGTGCATCGAAGTTGCATATTTATATTTGTATAGGCATACCATATATTGTATATTAATAATAATTAGGAGCATGAAGGAGACATGAGTGCATTTTAACAATGCAAAGATACTTTTAACATGTGATCTTGGAAGGTGCTTTATACCCATACTCTAGATCCATACTTTGAAGGTTCATATTAGGTATTTATACCAATATTAGGTCTATATTCTAGATTTTAGATTTGAGTTTTAGTTTTGATTTTGAATCTCATCTCTTATTTTTTTTGAGGTTTGGCCCGTCTATTGAAATTTGCATTTTAGTGTGATTATTGATCTTAATCCTTGGTGCCAATTTTTAGTCAAAATAATAAACAAGTCTCAATTTTATAATATACTAATGGATATAAACTTCAAAGCCATAAATAATATCGTCATTCAAATATTTTCTAATTCTACCATTATTCTCATTTACTCTATTTCACCTCATTTTCATCTAACCTTCTTGTCCTTTTTTCCTTTGCTTTGTGGTTGAGATTAATATTTTAGTATCTCCTTCGTGGTAATCCATGCATGGTGAATCATTATAAGGATATTAATATTTTAGTATCTCCTTCGTGGCAATCCATGCATGATGAATCATTATAAGGATGTGCATCTTAGGATGCTTCATAATAATATAACTTTATGCTTAGATCCAAAATAATATAGAGAATGTAAATAGATTGTTTTGAATATATTTTTAAGTTATCTTAGCTAATTTTATCCATTGTTTCATCTTTTTTTCTTAGATATATTTGAGATTTAATGATTTTGCATTTAGATCTAAAGATGTATTTTAATTAGTTGACCAAATTTTAATTAACATCAACATTGTTTTGGCTTTTTATAGTTATTTGACTTTCAATCTAAGAAAGATATGCATTGACATGTTTTTTTTGTCATAACAAGTCTAGTATCTATTTATCTAATTATATACATATATTTGAATATTTATCTATCTATCTATTTATACAAATCCTCAACTTTTAAGGAGGAGACCTAAGTTCAAATCTTGTTAATTATACATGCATAATTGTCAATTTATTGTAATACCACTATACGGTCATGATGTAATAAAAGTGGGATCCATTTCAATCACATATAACCAATTTCAAAAATAGTACGATGCCTCAGTATTCCTAAAATGGATAATGGTGGACTAGTTAACAATGGTATCAGCTATTAGATTAGTGTTTTATCTTAACCAGCAAGGATATCACCTATCCCTCATTAGTTTAACCCTTTCTCTCATGTCTTTTTTATTCATTTTCCTTTTGTTTCATATGTGAATATTCATCCATTAGACCATTTCGTAAACCATTTTAGCCACACTTGTATTGGCATGTGTCAACAACATATTTTGCTTTATTTTCATTATGTATACCTTTGCACATTAATTCTAACAAGGTCCAAATTTACATAGTAAACTTAAAAGTTCAACATGCCATTTGTATAATTTAATTTTACTATTTTTCTCTATATGCACTCATTTACATTTGTCATTAATATTAATCGTTATCTATTTCATCATTTTTTACACTCTAATCAATGTTACTAATCCTATCATGTCACCATAGTTGCATGTTTTACTAAGTTATATTCTTGATTTTTAAATAAGCTTTATAGTTGACTTTAGATGCATGTCATTTTTTACATCAATGTTACTCATCCTATCATGTCACTAAAGTCGATTTTATTTTATAGGAAATCATCAATAAATTATTTCATTAACGTTGTCATCACCTTATTTTTTTTGAGTAAAAGGTAAAAATTTTATTAAAAAAAATGGATTAGCTTATACAAATCCATTTTGATATCCTGCATTTCTTGGCAAGGCTTAAAATGTAGTTTTTCTATTTTATTTTATCTGCCGAGGATCTCTAAATCTCCATGTTCTTTAAATTTTACCTCCTTCTTAATTGTATATGTCCTCTTCCAACAAATATTACTAAAGCCCTCTTTGTTCTTTTTTCTATTCCTGATAGCTTTCATGTTGCATTTGATTCCATAGTTGTGCCCAAATGTCTTGTTCTACATATGTCATTAGAGATTCTTCCTGTACTTTGATCTGCACTGTTTCTAATAACTTCCTTAACATAATTCCCTAGGTCCTCTCTTTTGAGCCAAATTCCTCTTTAAAAATTTTGTTGTTCCATTCTAACCATATTTGCCAATAGATGAAGCCAATCCCTAAATTCCAAGTTGTGCTTAGTATTTTGGATTTGAAGGTGTTATGTGACCAATAGTACCAAAAATTACTACCGTTAGGAAGATACCATTTTGTTTGGCTAAATATGGAGTACCACCAATTCCAGATTGTGTAAGCATAGGAGCAATAAAAAAAGGAGGTGGTTTATAGTTTCTACCTCTTGGAAGCACATTACACATCTACTGGGTCCAATGAACCCCTTTATCCTCATATTATCTTGAGTCATAATGCTTTTGTGAGCAACCTGCCATATAAAACAATTAACCTTTGGCCAACCTTTTGGTTGCCATATTTCTTTCCAAGGATGTTGTTGTTGGGGTTGGTTCTTGCTACTTTGGTGAGCCTTTCGGGTAGCCTGCTTTCACTATGTCAGTACCTTGTTTCCCATATCCCCATGCTAGTTGGTCAGGTCCATATTTCCATAGCCATGTTATTTTTTTTTAGAATTTCTTTCAGTTCACGTTTTCAGCTTCCCATTCTTCACCTAACCACTGGTCCAAATTTTACCATCTTCTTGAAGCTGCTAGTTGTTGGCTTGGTGGGATGAGATACTGATATATAAGAGTTTGGCCATGATTATGAAGAGTCTCTCTGATGCCACTAAGATGAGGGTATTGTTTGATAATGGGGGGGAGAATTCCCAAGAATCATCCCACAATATGACTTTTCTCCCATCACCTACTTTCCAATGTAAGTCTTCCTTAATCAGTGAGGCCCCTCTTTTGAGTGTTTTCCATATCTTTGATCCCACACCTGTAACTGGAAACCGTGGGATATCCTCCATTTTGTGTGTAGGGTAATATTTAGCTTTTAGAACTTGACTCCATAACTAATTTGGGTTTGTGATCCTTCGCTAGTATAACTTCCCTATTAGTGCCAGGTTGTTTGTTGATGCAGCTCTGATTCCAAGACCTCCCTCTTGCTTTGGTTGACAGAATTTCTCCTAGATTACCAAAGCATTTTTTTGATTTCTTGTGCTCCTGACCATAATAATTTTCTCATGAGTTTATCTAATTCTTTGAGTATGCTCTTTGGGGCTACTAAAATGGAAAATTTGTAAACTAGCATTGCTTGTAACACTGACTTTAAAAGTGTGACTCTGCCTCCAAAGCTTAACCATCTATGAGACCAGTGTGACAACTTTGAGAAAATTTTATCTTTTATGGATTTCCAATATTTCTTTTTTAGGCTTTTTTATGTTAAGGGAATTCCCAAGTAATCTAATGGACACGAGGCCATGGAGAACCTAAGGATGTTTGCTATCCGATCTCTGATTCTCTTATGAACATTAAAGAAGACAACTTTGGATTTTTCTTCATTTAGAAGTTGGCTAGTGGTTGTAGTGTACCAGTCTAATATTTCTATGATACTGGTTACTTCTTTTATTATTGCTTCCCCCCATAATCATGTATCATCTATGAATTGTAGATGAGTGATAGTTATATCTTTGTTTATTTGAATTCCTGTAATGTTGTTCTCTATTTTTTTTCTTCTGTATGAGTCTTCCAAGTCCTTCTACAAAAATAATGAATAAATATGGAGAGAGAGAATCTCCTTGTCTAATTCATTTTCTAGACTTGAACAGTGGGGAGGGGGTTCCATTTATGAGCACTGAAAAAGAGATTTTGGAGATGCATTCAAGCATTCGGTTGATCCAATATTTCTAGAATCCAAATCTTTGCAACATTTGATCCAAAAATTCTCAACTTACTCTGTCATAGGCCTTGGATAGATCTAACTTTAGGAACATTCCTTTGTTCTTTATTTGACCCATATGATGTATAGTTTCTTGTGCTATTATAATCCCATATAATATTTGTCTTCCCTGCATAAATCCCTCTTGTTCAAGAGATATGATAATTGGTAATATAGATTTTAGTCTGTTGGCTATTACCTTGGTGATGATCTTGTATATCACATTGCAGAGGGCTATTGGTCTGTAATTGGTTAGATTATCCATCTCTCCTCCCTTTGGAATCAAAGCTAGAAAAGTATGGTTGAGGGATTTGAGAATCCTACCACTGGATCTGGCTTCTTCTACTGCTCTAGTTATATCTTATCCTATAATATCCCAAAAAGATTTATAGAATTCTATTGGTAATCCATCAGGACCTGGGACCTTTCCTGATTGTATTGAGAATATTGTTTCTTTCACCTCTTTTTCTTTGATCTCTTTCATAAGCTCCTCATTCTACTCTTGAGATACTAATGTGGGGATAATTCTCAAGATTTCCTCCTATGATTGTTTTGATAGATGTGAATCTACAGTAAAAAAGTGGAAAAATACTCATTAGCTGCTTTTTGAATACCTAAAGTGGTGGTTTCAAGAAGTCCTTTTGCATTTGTTAAAGTATCAATCCGATTATAGTGTTTCCTAGTTGTGGTTGATTGGTGAAATAACTTTGTATTCCTATCTCCTTCTTGAAGCCAAGTAATTCTACATCTCTGCTTCCAATAGGTTTCTTAATTCTTATCTAGCTCCTCTTCCTCCTGCATTAAGATCTTTTTGTGGGAGAGTAATTCCTATGAAAGGGGTTCCAAATGAATTCTTTCTGCAACTCCTTACATTCTCCCAACTATATTTGCTCTTTGTTGCTAAAAATATGATATTTAGAATTTACTCCAGTTTTTCAATTTATATTTGATATATTTTAATCTGGAGTGTAGCTAAAATTGTGTCTTTCCAAATGCTGGTTTTCCTTGTTGTCACCATTGTTGAACTAACTCTGGTAATTCCTGGTTTAGAAGCCAAAAGTTCTCAAAGCTGAAAGGGCAGTTTTTGTACTAGGGTATTCTATTTGTGATATTTAGATGTATCGAGAAATGATCGAAAGATAACAGGTTTATGATTTCTGAATGACAGCTCCATAAATGGTGAATTTCTTCCTTTATCAATATCCTATCTAATCTTGATTTTATTGCTTGGTCTCCTTTCCTTTTATTGGTCCAAGTAGTACCACATCTTGGAGGTGGAATGCCAATCAGATTTAGATTATTAGCTTGGAAAATCAAGAGTTTGTCCTTCTCACTGAGATGATTTAGGCCTCCCTCTTGGTCATTCACTGACATCTTGGCATTGAAGTCTCCATCCACCAGGAACCTATCTTCTGGGTAAGCTTCTCTAATAGCTTGGATTGACTTCTCTATTAGTTAGACTGAGTCTGATTCTCTATCTCTCAATCTGGTAATCAATATCCCTCTAGCTGATGCTGCTCCTACCTGATGAAAAGTGTCTTTATTCTATAAAGTGGCCATTCCCTCGAAGAAACCATGGGAAGATTGGGCCTCATAATCTTCATTTCTCTAGCATATTTTAGATATTGTTTGCATTGCTTCCAATGATGCTCTAGTTTCTTGTAATAAAACCACATCTGGGTGGTTATCTTCTATCATACATTTAACAACCAATTGTCTGGGGCGATTGTTTAATCCCCTTACATTCCATGTGTGTATAATCATTGGGAATCCATGTTGTAGAAGTTGGCTATGGGTTTAACCACACCTGCCTCTCTCAATTGTTCTCCTTGTATTTTTTCTTTGTTTGTCTTTCTACATACTCCTTGAGAGTTTGCATTTTTAGCCTTTTATCCATTTGGTTTATCCCAAGGGCTGGTTTTTCTCTGCTATTCCCATAATTACCTCCTTAGATGTATGTGGCTCTTTATTAAAAAATACTAGAGCTTCTTCTGTATCTGGTTGTGGATGCTCTTTATATTCTATATGTTGTTATTTGTTTGATGTAAATTGTACCTGTATGGATTGTCCTTCTTCTGACCCTCTCATTACTTTTAGGTATTGTTGTTTTTCTGTATCTATATGTTGTGGATGATGAACCTCTTCTGCTACCGATTTCTCTAGATTTTCTGTTTGATTTGAGTGCGGTAGTTCCTCTCCTTCCATTGGATCATCTAGCCTGAGGATCTTATATTTTTTGGATGCCCTTCCTTCTTGGCCTTGATTTGTATTTCCTCCCTTCTGCTAATTTATTCCTCTTTTCTGGTTATTATTTTTTGTTCCTTTTCTCATAACCGTTTGAAATCCTTGTTCATTTTATTTTTGTTGAGGTTGGTTTCCTAGGTTTGGATTCGTTGGATTTGTCTCTCCTTTGGCTAGTTTGGGGTAACCTCTCACCAAATGTCCGTATTCATGACATGCTCTACATCTGAAAGGCATAGATTCATAGTCTATTTTTTGTCTCCATATATTCCTTTCGACTTTGAGGTCAATTTTTGTTGGCAATGGTTTTTCCAAGTCCATCTCCACATAAATTATGGCATACGTTGTTGATCCTCCTTTCGTTGATTCTCTTGATCTTCATATATATTTTCCAAAGAGATTACCTATCAACTCCAAAATTTCCTCTTTCCAGTATTCTAAAGGAAGTGCATATAATTTTAGCCAAATTGGAGCTATTGAGGGTTTAGTTCTAGGATCAAAAGTAGGTCACCATGGTTGCATGAATAGACTTGCATGGCCTATGTTATATGGACCTCACTCAAAAGCTTTGTCCTTGTCAGATATCATTGTGAATTCAACTATGAAGTATCCGTTCGATAATGTGAAGATATTCAATTCTCCTTGTGGTGCCCAATGCTTTTTGGCCCAAGAGTACAAGAACCTTGCAGAAGGTCAAAGTCCCACAAACTTGCATATTAAGGCATGCTTGGATTTATACACAATCTCATATGCTATGAGTTCTTCTGCAATTTCTAGCATTGGAATTGTTTCTGTCTGAGGTAAACATCCATTTCTTTTGGCTTGTTCAGCTTCAGTCTCCTTTCTTTTACCCACGACTTGTAGGATTTTTTGGGCTTGTTCTCCTGTATCATATCTCTTTCCATTACTGCCTTTGATCGCTTCCACAAAGGATTGTGTATTAGGTCCCTTGGGACTCTGAATCCTTCCCTCAGAAGTCCCCTGTGTGAACCCTCCTACCGAGGATTCTCCCATTGAATTCTTCCCCTTGTAAACCCTAATTTTTTAATTTCAAGCGTTCTCTATTTTTTCAAGCCTTCTATTAGGGTTTTCTATCGTAACCCTTAAATTACCCAAAATAAGGCAAAAAAAACTCTAAAGCCAGACTAAAACTTCAGAAACACGAGTTTCAACAAAATACAGTAATAGACCATACCAGAAAAAAATAAGCCAATTTTCTCCCTTCTACCGTAATACAGCTTAGATCTCTAGTAGAAAACCCCTGGTTTTTCGGTCTCCTCCCTTCTGTCGGCCATGGTTAGGACCAACTCTGTCAAATCCTTACTCGAGGTTCTCCCCTCCATCATTATGTCGTTGTCATCACCTTATTTAGCTAACTATTATAATGTTAAATTGTTAGGAACCTTCCAATTAAAATAAGCACATCCACATAAATATTACAATCAATACAAAAAATCATGAAATGAACATAAATATTACAATTCAAAATGGATTTGCTACAACTTTATCAATCATATAGAATCACAATATTCTTTGAGGAGGAAACCTCCTAAATAGAACATGCAATATGCAAAAAGAGATGCTGAAAGATTCTTCATAACCCTAACCTTAATGCTCAAAGGTCATCTTCACATGTAAGTGGAAACCTGATCTAGAATCTTCTATTAAATAAACAATTACATTATTTATAAAAATTATATTAAATAACCCCACTTGTCTAGGCACCTCACATGCCACATGCACATTCTAAAACATTACATAATATCATTAGGATAGGGTTCCCACGTTAGAAAAGGAGGCCATTACATAGTAATGTTAGGATGAGGTCCTAACATACCATTTCCTTTCAAAAATATTTGTTCTTAAAGTTGGAGATGAGAATATTATTTTTGTAGTTGCTGGAGTGACTGCCATGTGAGATTTTTAGGTTGTAATCCCTATCATTGCATAATAATATCAATTATGGTATGGTTGCAAAGGGTGCACAATCTTTGGTCCAAAATTAATTCAATCTCAAGAATGATGGATCCTTATTCATTTAGTTCTGGTAGTGTAGATTGAAATTGTATCTTATTTCCAACAACCTTCTTCTGGGAGGAGACATGAAATACTATATGGATATTGGAGGTGGGTGGAAGCTCTAATTTGTAGGTGGTTGAACCAATCCATTCTAACACTTGGTAGGGACCATAGTATTTTATTGTAAATTTTTGGAACCTATAGAGCTGGGTGATGATTGTTTGTAGGGTTGTAGATGGAGAAAGACCATATCCTCTACTTCAAATATATGATCATTATGGTGTTAATCAACTTACTAACACATGTTTTTGGCCAATTCAAAATTCATCTTAAGTTGTTGGGGGATGGTTTCATACTGATAGAAAGTGGTATCTACGGCTTGAACCTTGGATATTTCTAGAATGTATGAGGGTGCTAATGGAGGACAACCGTATATTGTTTCAAATGGTATAAACTTGGTAGTGGTGTGATATGAATAATTATACCACCATTGGGATAAAGTGAAGCATTTATCCCATTGTGTAAGATTTTTTGATGCAAAGCAACAAAGGTTTATTTCAATCACTTGTTGAAAATTTCTATTTTGCTGTCAATTTGAGGGTGATAGGCCAAATTCATTTTGAGGTGAGTTCCTTACAACATAAATAATTATATCTAAAAGTGACTGGTAAAAGTAGGGTCCTTATATAACAATAGATTTGGGCAGTCTATGAAGGCAAAAGATGGACTCTAAAAATATTTGAAAAACTACAGAGGCTGAGTAGGAATGGGTTAAGAAAGAAAAATGAGCATACTTTATGAGAAAATCCACTAGAACCATAATGATTAATTTTCCTCCAAATTTTGGTAACCCTTAAATAAAATCTATAGAAATTTCGATCCACACCTATTTTGGAATTGGTAGGGACTGAAGGTTTCTTAGAATACAAATATTTTTTTCTTTTATTCTTTAGCATCTATCACATTCTACTGTAAAAACTTGAATATCACTTTTCATTCCCTTCTAGAAGAAAGTGTGTTTACCCATTTTATAGATTTTAAGAAACTTAGAATGTCTTGCCATAGATGACACATTCATTTTTTGTAATATGAATTATTGTATTTGTGAATTTTGAGGGACAACAAGTTGATTACGATATCTCAAGTCTTGACCAAAAATGATGTCAAATATAAAACTCTAATTCTTGACCTCAAAAGTATAATTTCAATATGCATCAAGTGAATCAAAATCATTGGTGATTCCCTTCTCATTGTCAACCAAGTGAAGGGAATTTATCAATATAAATACCAAGTCTTGAAGGCTTACAAGCAAGTTGTAAAAGAGTTGTCACATTTTAAGTGATATGACATTGAATGTTATCCAAGGTCTGCAAATCGCTTTGTTGTCATGATGGCCTCTCTTAGCTCCCTTATTTTACAAAACTTGCATGACAAAGTCACCCATCTCCATGTAACCACTCTCCACAAATTGGCTATTTCTAAAAAGACCTCCTCAGATGAACTAGATGTCCATTTTGTCCAAGAAGAGCCTCATACTATTTGGTTTTCTCAAGTCAATGATTACCTTAAAATGGTGTTCTTTCCCCTAATTTACCTCATGCAGGGAAGTGAAATTTCAAGAAAAAAGTCACAAGGTACACCCTCTTGGGGGATATCCTCTATCATAAAAGCTATGATGGTATTTTTTATCGGTGTCTTGAACTGGTATTAGGATTGGGGCATATTTGTGGCTCATTATGACACTTGTGATGGAATTGTCATCGCAAAATATATTTTGCACATGGGTTATTACTGACCCACCATGGAATGTGATTGTTGTGCTTATGTCAAGAAATGTATCTAAAGATGCAAAAATACAACACTACAACTATTGCTTAAATAAATGGATACACAAAAACCAGAATTGCACAACAATGAAATATATATTATATTAATGGATGGGGGAGCTTATAAACTCCGTTGTTACAAATCAGGATGATGTATAATCCTTGTGATACAATAATACAATATTCAGGGTTCTCCGAAACCCTAATAGCAAAGTTGTAATATCTTCAATCACACTCTTGATCCCAACAGTGGTGAGTGGGCTTCGTGCTATCCAATACTAGGCCACTCTAGCTTAATCAGCTGCTCAACGCTAATGGATCTGTAGACCTGCACACATAACAACAATATCAAGAGTTAGTAATAACAATGAGGGCTCCACTATGTGAGACCCTCAGACATTAATAGAAACCCTAGCTATTGTTAACTTGCAATGCATACAAAATTTAAATATAATAAAATAAAATAACCAAAGTGATTTACCTTACTTGCTGATCTATCTATGGATGGCTTGATCTGATGCATATTGATGATGAAAGCATATTCTGGCATCGTGCGAATGTAGAAGGTCTTCAGGAATGTTTACATAAGGCACCCGTGGGTACTTGGAAGCTATAAGAGGCAGTCATGAGCACTTGGGAAGCGTAAGAGGGCACCTGGGAGGTGCCCGTGGGTACTTAGGAAGCTCATGGGTGCATGGGAGGCACCTGTGGGCACTTAGGACTAAGGTAGAAGTCTACAAAAGCAGATCGAGCAAGGATGAAAGATACGGTGGCTATGGCAATGAGTGAGGGTATGAAAAATGTAGCAGATGGATGGGGATTAGGGCACAAAATACTGAATAACAACCTCAGGGTACTTAGGTAGGTTAGGGTTTGAAATCAAGGATTCAGGGCTTGAAATCAGAAACTTAAGGAAATTAGGAACTCAGGGAACTCAAAAACTTTGGGGTTGAACCATCAAAATGGCTCCTACTTATAGTCCAACCTAGGGTATGCTAGGGTTTCAACGACACTAATCGTGTGGCTGAGATTAAAGCACATCCAAGGGTGGATAATAAGTTTAGGGTGTGGCATGGATTAAGGTGGATGGATGGATGAGATTAAATGAAATCTGATGGTTGTGGTTTATTTATTTATATAAATATATATTTATTAAATATATATAAAATATAATATTAAAATATTATTATAAATAATATATATATATATATATATATATATATATAATATAAATAAATAGGTGAAAATGGTGGGAAAGCTAAGATGAAGGGCAAATGGCTAGATTTTAGTGGTGGAAATGGTGGGAAGGCATGGATGGAGGACAAGTGGCTAGATTTTGGTGTCTACAAATGCCCCTTTTTGTACCATGTTGCGTGAAGCACAATATGATGCAAAAATATGAGACACCTACTCGGGCTTGGCACAGACGCAACTTCTCTTTCCTGTTGGAATGCGGAATGAACTTGAAGGCAAAAAGAATAAAGAATTTTGGAGTTGTTGCATAGCTTACCCCCTCAATTGGCGAATGAGTTGCGGATGAATCTCATGAGCCAATTGAAAAGAATTGATGGAAGAAATATTGTGCAAATAAGGGAATGGGAATGATGGAATGTGTGTCTGTTTTTACCCCAACAGATGAAGGGTTTTGGGAGAAATGGATGATGATGAAAGGTGTCTGTTTTTACCCCAACAGATGAAGGGTTTTGGGAGAAATGGATGATGATGAAAGGTGTCTATTTTTTCCCCAACATATGAAGGGTCATGATCATGTAAGATGTATCCCATCATGGGAAAATCATAATCAAATTTTGGTTGCCCCAAATTTTGGGTGATTCCATGATTTGGAATAAATTTCATCGTATGGCATCATTGATATGCAAATATGAAGATGCAAAGATAAATAAGTCATTCTCGGAGGGCTTGCTAGTGACTGTAGGATAATTCCTCTCAAATGGAACCAATCACCCTAGCTAGAGCCAAATCCCTTTTTGACTTGTCAAGAAAATTGGGAATGATGTGATTTGATTTTGTCCATGTGTTAAGCCCCATGAACTAGGCCATCAATGATAGTTGTTTAGCAAGATTCATATTTGTCAAAGGTTTCACTTGGAATGTGAGGAACCAAATTTGATTGTGCTTTTTGAACTAGGATATATGGAGATATGATGATGACCAAGTTTTCTTATGGTAATTCATTCATCTTACTAAATTGCATGGATGCAAATCACTGCAATCACCAAGTATATAGAACGAACCACTATATACAAGATTCACTTGAAATTCAACATATGTTGGGAGTAATGGATTATGGATGGTGATGTTGGTGAAATTTGAATTTGCTCGGATGAAATTTGATGATTTTGTGGAGAGCAAAATTGATTGGAGAAGATGGATTGGTATGTTGGTTAATCTGGCGCCTTTTTGGACATAAAATTTGATTTATTAGTCCAAATCAACTCAAATTTTCACAAAAATTGGTGGGATGATGGGAATTATGATGTAGATGATGAATATGGTCATTTTGTAAAAATTTGGATCAGTTTGATGTATTTTGTAAGTGGATTTATGCTTTTTACGATTTTGGGGAGCAAATGAAAATTATGCATCCAAACTGATTTTTGCTTTTACAAAACCTGATGTTATGATGGCATTGATGTGTGTGTGAAATTTGGTGTGATTTGGAGGAGGTAAGCTATCATTTTGATCAAATTTACCTTTTGTTAATGTTGACACGAGGCGCCCGTGGGTGCCTAGCGTACCCCGAAGCACCCGCGGGTGCCTCGGTACGTCAGGAGATACTCATGGGCACCTCAATACGTTGTGAGGCACCCATGGGCACCTAAATGCACATGAGTTAGCTATAAATAGCTTGTTAGGTGAATTTGGAGCTCATTTGTGTGCTTGGGAAGCTGAGAAGCTGCATCTGAGGAGTGAGGGGAGTGAGGAGTGAAGTGAGGTGAATAATTTGGAGCATGGAAGCTATGGCGGTGGAGGGAGTTGGTGCGGGGGCCAAGGATGCAGATGGAATACGAGCGGCTGAGGTAACATTGCTTTGGTTTGGTTGTGCAAAAGTGTTTTTTTTTATTATTATTATTAACAAATGTCTTGTGTTGTATTGTAGCTTGTTGCTTTGGAGGCTCGACACCGGTTTTTGCCTTATGTCCCTGATATGAGAAATATGATTATGGAGGAGTGGAAGTTGTTGGAGGTGGTGGGGCTAGTGGATGTAGCCTATTTAGATATGGTGAGGGCGGATGAGGGGTACCTCTCTGCCTTAGATGAGAGGTGGGATGTGGACATGGGGACGTTTCAGCTCCCCACGGGTGAGATGATGATTACCTTAGAGGATGTATATCGCATCCTCAAGATACCAATGGAGGGGATCCAAGTTGAGGTTGGTCACGACCTGGAGATGGATATGAAGAGTATGTTTGGGGATGCATGGCAAGGTGTGAGGGTGAAGGGTGGAGGCATATTGTACTTGTCCATGTATAAGGACAAGGAGTTGGACCCCCTCCCAACCTTGGTGATGTTTGTGTTGGCCAACATTGTGGCCTCGAACAATACTGGGGATAGGTTCCCTTGGAACCTGATAGGGATAGTGAGAAATATGCTCACTAGGAGATAGGTATATGCATGGGCTCCCACCTTATTGGTGCAGGTATACTGAGAGTTATACTATGTGATGAGGCATGGTCAGAAAGGATTGGGGTGCAACTTATTATTGTAATTCTAGGGATGGGAGCATTTTAGGGTTGCTCGATCGGAGTAACTACCTATGTAGGATGTTGGTAAGGATAAGCCCTATGGTAGGTGATGGGAATTTGTGGAGGCGGTACAGTCGAGTCATCCAATGAGGACAAGTTAGTGGTACAGGGATTTATGGGTTGGAGTGACATCCATCCAAGTGGTTTGGAGACTGTGGTTGGGTGCCCAATGGATCGAGGATGGAGAGCATATGTGGTGGGTGTGGTAGGGTAGATGGGTGGTTGGAAGGTATGCGAATGAGATGGAGTACTTCCAATTTTCATGAGTGCTCCATCAGTTTGGGTTGAGGTAGGATGTTCCCGATGAGTCAGTGTGGTATAGGAGACTTCGGGAGGATATCGAGCTACCTTATGCAGAGCCATGGAGGGTGGTCTTGGAGGATGATGAGGATATGGATCTCCCAAATGTGGAGGATGTAGGGACAACCATGGAGTATGATGCATGGTTCATGGCTCAGCCACCATGGGTTCCACCTCAGGGAGTAGCTAATGGGTATGGTGGTGGAGAGGCTAGGGATGAGGGTACTCAAGAGACCCCATATAAGGAGATCCAAGAGGTCACCAAATGGCAATGACACCTTCAATTTGATATTCGTAGGTATAAGGCAAAGGGTGCAGTGGGATAGGCTCCCGATAGTGGGGGAGATGAGGTAGATTGTGTGGATGGGGAGGAGGTATTGGATGTAACCTCGGGTTAGAGCAAGGAGATTCCAGATGTACCTCAAGGCCAAAGTGAGGATGATTGGGCACAGCTGGAGTAGAAAGTAGTAGAGTGGGATGTGAATATTATGAGGTTACAGACAAAGCGGGATGCAAGGTTTACGAGGCTCTAGGTAGAGCTAGCAGAGAGAGAGCATCGACATACTGTCGATATAGCATATTTTTAGTCTCAACTCAAATATATTATGGCATTGGAGGATAGGTTTATGTAACATCATATTCCACTTCCTGATCCTCCAACCTCATCTGTATTCGAGGGCACGAGGCGTAGCGAGTCTATGCGTAGCTCTAGGTCTAGGGATCCTTCGAGGTTTGAGGTTACTTCTAGGTCTAAGGCTCCTGCTAGGTCATAGGCATCTTCTTGGGGGATTTAGCTTGTGCTTAGATGCACTTTTGTATATGAGTCTTGGTGCTCCAGTATATGTATGTAGCCTTTGGGTAATATTTATACATGCAATATGTATACACATATATATACATGGCTTTTACATTTTGTGTTATATGTGTTTGTGGAATGCTTTTATGGAATGCATGTTTATGTTTATGACTAATGCATATGATATGTTATGGATGATTAATGCAAGACGGAATGTACTAATGATCATTTATGGTTTAGATATTTATTTTGGCCATGTTCAGCTTTGTTGTTTAATCAGGGGTACCAAACTTGGTGGCTGTTGGTGGATGATGGCTCATGAAATACCATGGATTTTGACATGTAAGAAGATATGGATGTTGATATGAAGAAGATATGGATGTTTATACGAAAGAATATATGGATGTTAATATGGAAGACTTCCTGTTTTGTAGAGACTCAAACATCCTAGTGGTATCAAACAAACTCACTAAAACTGCCTAATCCCTCTAGGACCAAATGTGTGTGTAGTGAATTCATTTACATAATCAAGAGCATGGTAATGACTTGAGACAATCAAGAACCAGTGTGTGTGCAAGTGAGTTCATTAACTCATTTTGAGTAAATTGGCTAAACTTGTTATGGTTGGAACCAAGAAGCTAGCTTGTCTGTATGAGCAGTAAGAGGTCTCTTTTTAGAAGAGACATGTCGCCATGCATGAGCGTACTCTACTACCAGTCAAGAATCTATAGCTCCGATGGAGGCTAACTCCATAGTCCATGACTTTTGTTTTTTATCTCTTGAGTTTTGGGGATGTCTACCTAATCGTCTAACTGGAAATGTAGTACGATCCTTCCAACCCAATTAATCAGTGGTGTGTGATGTAAAAGATTTAGAGTTTTTTTCAGGGATGTCTCTCCACTCTTTCTTTTATTTTTGGAATTGTGATAGTGGTGAGAACCATTGTCTTTATGGAATATGTTGCATTATGGGACTAGCGAGGATGACCCTTCTTACTTCGATATTCCTATCAAGTATGGTGTTATCCCTCTTTGACACAAGATATTTTTAATATTTGAAATTGTGTTTTGTTCGAGAATGTTTTTGGAATCAATTCCCAATACTCAAGATTTGCTTAGTGTATATATGTGCAATGGTCCTAAAAGAACTCGACATGTTTTTTGGAGGTTTCTTAAAATACTAAGAGTTGCTGAGTGACCGTAAACACCTAGGATTTGTGAATGTGGATTGTATTGATAGCAATTTGAGTAAATGGAATTGTGTGGATGACATTGTGAGGGTACCCTTGATTAAGGCAACATGACTTTTGTTGGACCAATTAAGACCTTGAACTAAATAAATGATCCCTATATGAAATGTGAAATGCGAATGCAATGTAGGAAATGCAATGTGTGAATATGTGAAATGTATGATTTCAGCGGCGTAAAAGGTTTAAAATGATTGTGGTATGGTGATTATAGGGACGGAATACGGCCAACACCCCCCGACGGCCATTCCACCATGTAAATTAAAAAAAATAATAATAAATAAAATATGTGAAATGTAGGATGCATTGTTTTTGAAATGTGAATGTAGGTGGAATGCAATGTTATGAATGAATTGTATGCAAATGTTTTTGTGTATTAGCCATGTATACATATACATATATATAAATCAAATCATGCATAGAATGCTCTCAAGTGTATAACATTAAGTGGTTTGAATTCTTCCTCTCCCTCTAGACTTGCAAGCCTATAAGTACCATTACCCACTCTTTGTGTAACAATGTATGGACCTAACCAATTAGCTATGAATTTATCATGAAGATGTGGCAATACATTGGTGTTTTGTTTGTTCTCTTTAAGGATAAGATATCTTAATTGGAATTTACGTAGATGAACTTTGGTGTTGTAAGCACATTTGAGGTGGTCTTGATAAACTCATAGATGCTCTAAAGTATTGACTCGCCTCTCATAAAGAAGTTTGAGTTGGTCAAGACGTGCCTGTCTAGTAGTATTGTCATTTATGAATTCATGCAAAGAAATTCTCAAGGAAGGAATATCAAGCTCAAGAGGCATGATTGCTTCGAATCCATAGACCAATGAAAATGGTGTTGCCCCGTAGGCGTGCAAATGCTTGTTCGATAAGCCCATAATGCCAAGGGAATTTATGTGTGCCAATCTCTATAATTTTCTTTGACAAGTTTCTTGAGAATAGCAACTAAGGTCTTGTTGGAAGCTTCAACTTGTCCATTTGCTTGTGGGTAATAAGGAGTCAAGAAACTATGTTGAATATTATATTTCTCGCAAAGTGCTCGAACATCCTTATTCTTGAAAGACTTGCCATTGTATAAAATGATCTTTCGAGGGGATACCAAAATGATAAATGATATGGTGAAGGATAAACTCCATAATTCTTGGACCTATCATGTTGGTTAGAGGAATTACCTCAACCCAATTTGTGAAGTATTCAATGGTTGTGATGATGAAAGTATGTTGTCCCGAAGGAGGTAAAATTTTACCAATTAGATATAGGCCCCATTATGAAAAGGGCCAAAGGTTTTGAATAAGATGTAAATATTGTGATGGTACATTAGTTAAATTAGCATGTTATTGGAACTTTTTGTAATTTTTAACATAGGTACAACAATCACGTTCCATGGTGGGCCAATAATAACCCATGTGTAAAATACACTTTGCAATGGACATTCCACTAAAATGACCACCACAAGTACCATCATGGGCTTCAGCTATGGCTCTTTGAGCCTCACTAGCCTTGAGATAATGAAGGAGGACTCCATCATAACCATGTTTATACAACACGTCCCCCAAAAGAATGAAACAAGCTATATTTTGTGTGAAAGTGCATTTGGTAATTTGAGACATATCAGATGGGAGTGTTCCAAACTTGAGAAAGGCTACTATTTGGCTTGACCAAGGCTCATATGGATTCAATTGGATGAAGCAAACATCCTTTTCATCTTTTGACTCAGCACAAAAAATTGCAGATTTAGAGACTATTGAAATTATGAGGGGTTGTACCTCTCCAAATGAATCTTTTGGAATCAATGATCCAAGGGAGACCATCATGTCTATAAATATGTTATTCGAACAAGGTAAGCTATTGATTTCATACCAATTAATATTAGAGAGAAATTTCATTGCTACATCATGATAAAGCTTAAGGGTAGGTTCTTTGCATTGGTATTCTCCATTGATTTTCTTGACAACAAATTGATAATCACCAAATATGTGAATACGTTTAATGCTTATAACTATATCTAATTGAAGACCTAAGATTAAGGCTTCATACTTTGCAATGTTTTTTATGCATTGGAATTCTAATTTAAATGACAAGGGGATAGGTACCCCTTGTGGTGTGTGGAATACGACACACACTTAGAGCCATCAAGGAATAGTGTGATATCGACATCTTCCTCCGGAATGACATCTTCATCTTGTTCAGTGACAACGAATACCGAATCATCTAGGAGCTCAATAATCAAGGGATGATCACTAGGTAGTGTGGAGCTTTTGCAAGTTGATCGACTATTACCTGACCTTTAATGGATTTTTGGCTAATGAAGTCCAAGTCAAATTCAGTAAGGAGCATTATCCATTTAGCGGTGTGGGAGTTGTTGTAAGTGCGGGAAATCATGTAATGTAGAGGCTTTTCTCTAGCTATGACAAATGTTGTGTGGCTAAGCATGTAATGTCGAAGTTTCTTAGTGGCAAAAACCACTTCTAAGCACAATTTTTTCTACATAAGCGTATTTTGTTTCATAACTTACCAATGTTCAACTAATGTAATAGATAGCTTGATCTCTATTTTGTTCATTATTTTGTACAAGCATTGTTCCTAATGCAAAATCCATTGTTGAGATATAAAGATGAAATGGGACCCCCGGACGAGGAGGAGCTAAGACTGGCAGAGAAGCTAGGTATTGCTTAATGTCATTGAAGGCTTTTTGACATTCATCTATCCAAGATAATGGCACCCCCTTTTGTAGTAGGTTATTGAATGACCTACATTTTTTAGAAAGTTGCGCAATGAAATGACTGATTGAGTTGATATTTTCTTGTAAACTACGTAATTCCTTTAAATTAGTTGGGGGAGGCATCTTTAGGATAGCCTTGATCTTGTTAGGTTCCACCTCAATGCATCTTTTGGATACAATGAATCCTAAAATTTTACCCGAGGTAACACCAAAGACACATTTCTTAGGATTCAACCTTACCCTATGCTCTAGGATTCAGTCAAAAACTTTCTCCAATACACCAATATGTTCTTGTCGAGTTTTAGATTTAGCCAAGAGATCATCCACATAGTCTTCGATAATATTATGCATGTAATCATGGAAAATGTATGTCATGGATCGTTGATAAGTGGCACCTACATTTTTTAGGCCAAAGGGCATCACCTTGTAATAGAAAGTTCCCCAAGGTGTAGTGAAAGCTGTTTTGTGTTGGTCATAAGGATTTATTTTAATTTGGGTGTATCCTAAAAAACCATCCATGAGTGAAAGCATTTCATGGCCAGCAAACCTATCGACAAGAGTATTTATGTTTGGAAGAGGGAAGTCATCCTTAGGACACACTTTGTTAATATCTCGAAAGTTGGTGCATATGCGTATCGCCCCATTAGGCTTACAAACGGGTACCATGTTTGAAATCCATTCAAGATATTTGATAGGAACTATAAAGTTCATGTGTAGAAGTTTTTGAAGCTCCGTTTTTACCACAAGGGCCACGGTAGGATCATTCTCCTCAGCTTTTGATTAATCGGCTTAGCATCAGGTTGTAAGGTGAGATTGTGGACAACCAAACTAGGATCTAGACCAAGCATGTCCTTGTAGGACCATGTAAATATATCCTTTTTCCTCTTGAGGAGAGTAATTAATTACTCTTGTTCATTGGGTGATAAGATTTTGCCAAGATTGACAATTTAGGGATTGTCTTTGTCAGAACTAAGGTCCACATCGATGGTATCTTCAATTAACATGTGGGAACCTTCCTCAAGCTGATGGGGTGTAGGAATCATATGAATATCATATAAGATGTCATCAAAATCTTATGGCTTATCCTCATCTATATATTCCTAAAAAACCTCAAGATTTGAAGGTGAAGGTGGAGGCGAAGGTGAAGGGGATGGATGAATGTAGTTGGTGGAAGACCTTAACAATTTCTCGATCAAGATGAATTCAGAAAAGTATGGAGGTAAGGAAATTTATTCTATATCAATGAGACTTATGTTAATTAGAATTGGCTTAGCCGGATTGTATGGATTACGGAGTGGGGTGAATAAATCAATAGGATTCATGTTGACTTATGGGTAAGGTGGACAAGTTGGATGGAATGGATGGGACCTAGGAATCGGTGCTATGAGCTTGGTTAACCTGAACAATAATAAGTAACACAAGACATGTGTTATTAAATAATGTATTTACATATGGAATGTGATGAGTGTCGTTGAGTCTCATCATTTAATCTCAATAATTTATTAATCTGGGGTGGTGTCCAAGGTTGTTTATGATAGAAGGTTAGGGCAGAGTGTAATTCAGGTATTCATATTTCAAGCATTTATTGGTGAAGCAGTTTTTGGTTTAGCCTTTTGGTGTCACACTAAACCTAGTCTACAGAATGGAAACTGAAATAAATTACAGGAATTGAAAACTAAATCTAAATTGCAGAATTTAACAATTAACTACAATTGCAAGAATTGGAAATGGCTAAATTAAAATATAATATACTTTTGTAGAATTGAAATAACAAAAGTGAAATTGCTAAATTAAAATGATCCTGAAATAAAACCTATGCTAAAAGCACCTATCAATATCCTGCCACAAAAGGTCGTCAATCTTCTGCTATAGGAATTGACAACAAAATGAAATCTGCTAAAATTAAAAGTAGTTGAAACATAAAAGCAAAGAACATGAAAAGAAAAGGGAACATGGAAACACATATTTAATTTAATTTTTCAGCTGACACACACACATTAGCTGTACAAAAAAAGAATGAAGAAAACATAAATAATATAATACAAAATTAAAACAAGAAAATGAAATATGGCAAGCAATCTGTTAATTCTACTGCAGTAAAATTATAGATTAAAACCTACCATAAAAATCCTCCTTATAGATCTAAAAGTGGGCCCATACTTCCTAATTTAGAAGGAAGTGTAAAAAAACTCCTTAACTAATTAACACTCTGAACAGAATTTGACAAAAAGACTGCACTTTTATTGTTGTCAAAACATGCTGAAATCTGTTATAGATAATTGATGTACAGTCCTATTTGCTGTTGCTACTACTCTCCTCTATTCTAATTCCTACCTAGCTCAACCAAGAAGGGATCTATCCTTTTATAGATGCATAAGATCTATTTACAAATATAAATAATATGATTCCTATCCTGCAGATCAAATCCTATTATGCTACAGTATTTCCTGGTTTTATCCTAGAAGAGGATAAATTGATCTTTTCCCATGAATGATGGCTTTTGGATGGCAAGGATGACAAATACAGCTGGGAGATATTTTACCTTAACCTTCTCAACCTTCTTGCCCTTTTTGCATCGTTCAAAAATAGGCAAAAAGTTAAAAAGTACTTTTTGTTGTCAATTCGAAGATAACTAGCTCAATCCGAAGAAATTGCATTCTATCAATCCGAAGATGTCTGCTCAATATGAAGCTCTTTGGATTGACTAACTATGTTGTCTTAAGGTGATCTCAACTGCTTTTCTCAGGTGGATTATCTCTCAGGAACTGATTGCAATAGCTTTTATCCTTCTCCATATGTGAATTCCATGTCTTGTTATTCATTGGTAGCTGGTTGGAATTTACATGGTAAACTACTGCATTTTCTAGATTTGCTGCACAGTTGTAAAATATTGACATTTCTTGCAAGTTCAAAAAATTAGAACATGGAAAAATAATTCAAATATCAACATGAATAAGTACATCAAGTTGCTACCAAATTTATACACTTTATTCACCAAGTAACCATGTTGAAATAGTGCAATAGTGTTGCACAATTATCCCTACTCTATTATACCCTATTGTTGCCTATTTAGACAATGTGGGAATGCTTATAAATAGGTCAGATGTCTTATGTAGTCCTTCTGAACTTATTCCATCCATTTAATCATGCTTTTCTTGACAAATTCAAGGTGATCCTATAAAGTGACAACTTGTTGATTTTTATATGACTGTTTTCTACAGATTTTCAAATTTAGAACAATCCTAATAATTTGGCTTCAATATGGATTTCAAACAAGTTGAAGGGCAAGAAAAAATTCATAAACCATTATGAAGTTAATGGATATCAACATACCACATTTGGCTGTTTGAAATGCATATTTTTATTTGCTACTTAATCAAGCAAAAGCAATCACAAAATGCTGAAAATAGTCAAAAATAGAGATATAATGCTCATAACATAAAATCATGCAAACACTTAACAAATATATATTCTAATAAACTATTTGGAATTTAAATCAATAATAGGGAAGTTTGTATATGTCAAACATAGTGTAAAAATGAGGCATTTTCAAGCCTCATCAGAATGCAAAAAAAATATGTTTTTGACTTTTTTTGATGATATTTTATTTTTATTTTTATTTTTTTGATTTTTTGGTAGTGGTGATAACCACTATTTTTTTTTGTTTTATGTACATATGTTATAGGTTGGCTTATGGAATGGCATAATGGAATGGAGGTGGTGGTTCACCGATAGAGGCAACTTGCTCTTGTGGAAGAAGCAAGCAAAATATGGGCTCATGGATGGGGAACATGTTGAGATAAAACTCATTGTGTTCGGAATGGAGAATGATGGGCTCTAATTCTTCTACAGATTCATCTGAAATTATTGATATGAGCTTGAATTATTCATAATTGTAATTGTCAAAATTATGAGGGTGGAGGGTATCTTCTCCTAAATTTAGATTAAGCCTTTGGAAGGCTTGTTCAAGAGAAGAGGTGGTAGGAAGTGGGTGGAAACCTAGACCTGAAAGGTCATGCACCTCTTGATATGGAACATCGATAGGTTGATGCACTCCCTGCTCATGCAAACCTAGGCCATGGCCTTTCCAGTTGACAATGTGGAAATATCGAGATGGAAATCCCGACATGTTTGAAATGTTGGCAAGTTGTGGTTCTTTGGGTTCTTCTATGGGAGCTGAACTTGATGAAGATTCAATTCCCCCATATACAAAATTTATGCTATTGGGAGCCGAACCCATGTTGTAAAATGCTCTTATTGCTAAAGGTGGGTCATGTGGGTGACCGAAATCCTTAGCACTAGGGATGGTGAGGGATGTGACGGTGATGTCTTGGACCACATATTCACCAATACCAGGATTAGTGAGATGGACCTCAACTTGGGATGATATGGAAGGATTATGGTCAGGTGATGGCTCAGGTGATGGTGGAGATGGGGATATCTCACAATTCATCAATTCAACTTGTGAAATATTGGGTGATGGTGATGGATTGGATTGGGAATATTGATGAGTGGATGATGATGATGTGGATGGCAATGATGTGGATGAATTGGACTAACGATGGCCACATGTGCATGTAGTCGAGGATGACGATGATGAGGGTATGGAAGTTTGATGAGGGTTGGTGATGGGGAGCTCTTCAGGAATGGGATCCTTTGATGAAGAGGTTGGTGGAGTGGTGGATGGTTTAGATGATGGTGAAAGAAAAATATGAGTGGAAGGAAGCATGGACTCATAAGGATTTGAGATGAAATTGCAATACTTAAATGGTTCGACGTCCATTGGTATGCAATGTACTTATCCCTCATGAACATATTTCAAGCATTGATGTAGTATCAAAGGGACACATCTCATTTCCCTCATCCAAGGTCTTCCAAGGAGTAAATTGTATACCATGGATCCTTCCAAGATGTGGAACATCATATGCAATATTTTAACCCCTACTTCAATGGGTAAAACAATAGTGCCAACTGTGGAACACAAAGCATCATTGAATGCTTTGAGGGTGAAGGATGACTTAGTGATGTGAGATGGAGGAAGGTTTAGATGATGAAGAGCAAAAGTGGTGATGATGTTGATTGAGGAACCGGTATCAATTAGGACTCTTTTGAAAGGCTTCTTGTCAATGAGAGCCATGATGTGCAATGGAGGATCTACTGATTCCAATGAGATTGGTTTAATCTCAAAGTCATAAAATGTGATGGAAGGCTCCATGCATGTTTGAATGCTCCCCACAAAGTTTTTGAAGGCATTAGGATCTTACGATTGTAATTCTATGGACTTCAAAATATCCATTAATGCCTCCCTATGTGGGGGAGATTGTTGGATTAGCTCATATATCGACAATTTGGCAGAAGCTATTTTTAAGCTTGTGGTTAACCGACTACTCAAGGAGATGATTGGTTGGGGTGGCCAATTGATGGGTTGATTTGATGGATTTGATTGGCTAGGTACATGAATGGGTGATGATGGAATGGGGGAAACTTGGATGGGTGGTGATGTAGAAGGTTGTGAGACACTTGCTTGAGGAGGTTGTCATTGTTGGTTATTCCTCTGACCTCTAGTGACCACATGAATGGCCCCTACAAATCCTTGGTATTGTTGAACATGATTTACTTGATTAGGGGGATTTTTAGTGTTAGCTCCCTCTATATTTGGTTGCACCTCCTCATGATGAGGAAGTGGTGTCTGAAAAATACCAAGGTTTTGGTTTTGTTGAGCTAAGGGGTTGTCAAGCTTGATTGCCCCCAAGTCAATGAGGTCTTGGACTACATTTTTAAACACATTGCAGTGGTTGATATCATGCCCATTTTGCCTATGGTAGGGGCAAAATAAATGTTCCCGATAATGTTTCCCATGCTTGGTGGGATCATCTGATCTAATGTTGGGTAAAGCAAGTTTATTTGTCTCATACAACCTCTTAAAAAGTGAGGTGTATGATTCGGCTAATGGGGTATATTGGCAATTTTATCGAAAAGACTATCGCCTGGGATGGTTTTCCATAGTTGGCATTATGTTTTGTACAGTTAGGGATTGTGTTGTTGGGGGGACCGCATGATAAGAAATTTGTTGTGGTACTTATTGCATAGGTTGTTGTTGTTGAGCCATTATCGATTGGCTCATGACCACTTGATTTACTTGATTGGATTGGGAGGTTGGGGTAGCCTGTGTTGATTTTTGCTGGCCAGAATAATTACTTTTGTATTGGCCCTTGCTTTGCCATTATTTCTTCTTAGGCTTTAATATGCCCTCTTGGATTTTAATATCCTCAATGACACTAGCCTGAGCTAAAGCTTCTTCAAAGGATTGATAAGTTCTTAATTGGAGCATCCAAGAGATGGGTTTTAGGCAACTCTTGGTGAATAACTTTATTAGCTCATCCATTGGTAGGGTGAATGGCAGTTTAGTGATGATAACCCTCCAACGATTTCCAAAATCATAGATAGATTCATCATCATGTTGCCTTAAAGCATAGACATTAGATAATGAGATCTTCTTTTTGACATTTAGGATAAAGCGGTCAAAGAATTGATCAATCAATTGTTCAAAGGTATAAATACTATGGGTTGGCAATTGATTGTACCATTCTATGGCATCTCCTCCTAATGTTTGAGGAAAATTCCGAAGCATGAGAGCATTATCATCTTGAATTCTAAAGCATGCATGAACAAAAGTGCTCACATGTTCTTTGGGATCCTCAGTTCCCTTAAAATTTTCAAACTTGGGCATCGTAAAATCTGTCGGATATGGTGGTGATGGTACCGAAGGATGAATTGGTTGGTTGATCAATTGGCGTAAGGTAGGTTTTTAATTTGAAAAACCCGGTGTATGTTGCATCAATTGATCAATTTGTTTTTGCATTACCTCGATTCGAGGGTCTTCCTTAGGAACATGAAAGCCCTGAATCACCTGATGGGTTTGGGGTGGTGTGGAGAAATGTTGTGGAGTGACTAGGTGATGAGGAGATTGATATTGGTGGCTTGGTGAATGATATGGAATGTGATGAATGGGAGATTGATGATGAAATTATGGGGAATTATGAAATGATGTTGATGGATGAGGGTTATGGCTAGGCTAGCCAATTGGAATAGGATGAGTACTAGTATGGCTATATGGGGAAACAAGGATAGAGACCACAGAAGACTACGGTGCCCATGATGGACCTTGGTTGATAAGGGGAGTCTGAGTAGAGGTATGTAAAGGCTTAGGGTTAACCTGTACTTGCTGTTGAGCATCTTGATGATGTCTAAGCAATTTTTTCAGGTGCTCCCATGCCTCACTAATTTCTCTATCAGAGGCTAAGGGTATGGAGGTAGAGGGTATGGAAGATGTGGTTTGGGAGCAAGTCACACTAGGCATGGTGACTTGGGAGGTTGGGATTTGTGAAGCAACATTCACATGTGCTTCAAACAAAGGATTGGTGTAGGTGGAGGTATATGATGTGCTAGGAGCACATGAGGGTTGGGGAATGGATGCATGGGATGAAGGTGCAACTAATGCCTCAAAGAGAGGGTTAGTATACACCTAGGTAAAGGTAGGTGGTGGTTGGGAATAGATAGGCTCTTGTTGTAGAGTAGATTCATGTCTAGGTGAGTTGGGAATGGACTCTAAGACATAACTAGAGGACTTCATGAGAGCTTGTACTCTATCCATATCTATATGAGTGATGTGATGGTCTATTGTGGGGGAGGTTGACTCCTCCTAGGGCATGGTCATGTGGTAGGCTATGGATGGCAAGGAATGTGAGGGACCTACAGACAAATCTGCCTATGTCACATTCAGGGTATCTACCACAGAAGTGGTGGGGAATGTGGATGATGGTTCCATTAAATTATCTTGAATTATTGCTTTTATCTTGAATTATTGCTTTCTTTTGATTACGAGTTAATACCATAAGCAAAATAAATCAAGATGTAGATTAAAATAACAAATGTAACAAAACTGGAATGCTTTAAGGAAATAAACAAACAAAGCTAAGTCTCAATCAATGTGGCTTACCTCATTCATTAATTATCTCCTTTTAATGTGTGTTCATTTTTATGTGCCAGTTTTGTGTGTTTTGATTTTCTAATCTTTCTTAATGAAACAAAGGTGAAAAACTATGGCTAGGGTAGGACAACGAGATTCTTGTTGGTGATGAAATCCAACAAGTTTCCTCGGGGGTATTCCTAAGGTGTCTAAGGGTAGATATTGGTGGATGGAGATGAATGCCACCATCACCAAATCTCAAGCAATGGTTGGTGATGAAATCCAACCACTACTATTTTGTGTGAATCGTGAAGTGTGTGAATTCTTTTTAAGGTTTATGTTTTCTATTGTATACAAAAAATGTTAAAAATAATTAATTTCATAAACCTAAATCAGAATCCAACAAAATATTTCCAAGTTCTCCAAAGGGCATGAAGTACACCGCTTAAGACCCCTTATCTAAATAACAACCGAAGGGTTCATCCACCCCTCTGCCTAGAATCACCCAATGGTAGGGATACTTTTGGCAATAAAATATTGTTCCAACTTAGATAGATGAAATAAAATTGTTTCTAACCCTAAGATGCAACACTAAGTTATGCAATTTATAGTTCAAATGCACACAAAGTGCAACAGTTTGCATTAAAAAACAAAAACCCTAATCTGAATATGAGGATGAAATGCAGATCTAAAAATGTAGACTATATGATTTCATTTCTAGATTTCTTAATGATGATTCATTTTAATATTTAAAATCTGAAAAATAAAATAAACAACACAGAATGCATAAAACAGAGATTTAGGTTTAATATGGCAGACTTACAAGCAACCTACGTTTTTGCTCCAAATCATTGTAAAAACCCTAGATCTACAAAATTTGAGCTTCTAAAGATTCTGCAAGATAACAAAAAATAACAAACAAGTTAGTAAGATAAATCATAAATGGAAACCCTTAGGGGGTCCCACCATGATCGCCATTTGAAGATGCAAAAATGCAACACTACAACTATTGCTTAAATAAATGGATACACAAAAACCAGAATTGCACAACAATGAAATATATATTATATTAATGGGGGGGAGCTTAGAAACTCCATTGTTACAAATCAAGATAATGTGTAATCCTTTTGATACAATATTACAATATTTAGGGTTCTTTGAAACCCTAATAGCAAAGTTGTAATGTCTTCAATCGTGCTCTTGATCCCAATAGTGGTGAGTGGGCTTCGTGCTATCCAATATTGGGCCACTCCAGCTTAATCAACTGCTCAATGCTAATGGATCTGCAGACCTGCACACATAACAACAATATCAAGAGTTAGTAATAACAATGAGGGCTCCACTATGTGAGACCCTCAGACATTAATAGAAACCCTAGCTATTGTTAACTTGCAATGCATACAAAATCTAAAGATAATAAAATAAAATAACCAAAGTGATTTACCTTACTTGTTGATCTATCTGTGGATGACTTGATTTGATGAATATTGATGAATATTGATGATGAAAGTGTATCCTAGCATTGCATGAATGCAGGAGGTCTTCAAGAATGTTTACGTAAGGCATCCGTGGGCACCTGACGACTACAAGAGGCACCCATGGGCACTTGGGAAGCACAGGCATGCACTTGGGAAGCTTGTGGGCACTTGTGAGGCACTTGGGAGGCACCCATGGGCACCTTGGGCTAAGGTAGAAGTCTACAAAAGCAGATCGAGCAAGGACAAAAGATGCAACAACTATGGCGACGAGCGAGGGTATGCGAAATGTAGTATATGGATGGGGATTAGGGCACAAAAGGATGGATAACAACCTTAGGGCACTTAGGGAGGTTAGAGTTTGAAATCAAGGATTCAGGGCTTGAAATAAAAAACTTAAGGAAATTAGGAACTCAAGGAACTCAAAAACTTAGGGGTTGAGCCATCAAAATGGCTCCTACTTATAGTCCAACCTAGGGTATGCTAGGGTTTCAATGACACTAATCGTGTGGCTGAGATTAAAACACATCCAAGGGTGGATAATAAGTTTAGGGTGTGGAATGGATTAAGGTGGATGGACGAATGAGATTAAATGAAATATATGGCTATGGTTTATTTATTTATATAAATATATATTTATTAAATATATATCAAATATAATATTAAAATATTATTATTTATATATATTATAAATATATATAAAATATATAAATAAATAGGCAAAAATGGTAGGAAGGCATGAATGGAGGACAAGTGACTAGATTTTGGTGTCTACAATATCAAATGCCAACATCATGCCAATCTAATCCACATGCCCTTGCAAGTATTACAATCTATCTAATCATTATGGCCCTTTTCAAAATGAGGCCTTGACCTCATGGGAAAGATCTCCTTAACTTTATCTAGATAGCATACCTTCATCATCACAACTACTGAATGGTTCACCAAGTAGGTCGAAGCCGTTCCTCTTGTCAAAATAATTGGTCCTATATTTGTTGAATTCATATTGCATCATATCATTTGTCACTTTGGCATATCATCTAAGGTTATTTCAAGCAATGGTACACCCTTAAAAATAATAAGGTTTGAGCATTGTGTGACAAATATCACATCCAACATAACTTCTCGACTTCTTACTATCCTCAAGGTAATGTCCAAGTAAAAGCCACCAATAAAACCATTTGAGTGACCTTGCGTAAGACTATCAAGGAATACCATAGATATTGGCATACCTCTTCTTAAGACCTTTAATCCTTAACCTCACCTTGATCTTTATCCATTTAGGGATTATAGATCATTAGCAAAACAAACCATGTGTCTTTTGATGGACACAAATATATCATCATTATTATTGAATACTTCACCAAATGGGTCAAATCTATACCTTTTACCTCAACCATTGGTGTACAAGTTTATTATTAACTAGATCCTTGACTATTGTGGCATCCATTTTTCTTTTATCTCAAACAATGAAACACCTCCTAGGAATAAAACTATTCAGAAAATGTGTTAAGATACAACACAAATGGACCACATCTTATTATCCTCAAGGCAATGTCCAAGTCAAATCCTTAGTCAAAACGCTTATCAAACTCCTCAATAATATCATCCATAAAATAGGTACATAATGGCATCTCCAATTGTATCCAACATTATGGGCATATCGTACCATTATTAGAACACCTATTAGTGCAGTACCCTATCCTTTGGTCTATAGCACTAAAGTAATTTTTCTCTTAAAGACTAAGGTACATTCCTTGTGCATTTTATTATAGGATACATCTTTGGGAGATGAGTATCATCTCGCTTATCTTAGACAATTAGAAATACTAAATGAAAAGTGAATTTTTTCCTTAGAACGCTTGAGAATATACTAGCAAAGGCTTAAGTGACCCTATGGAAAGAAAGTACGATCCAAATTCTTTGAGGTTGGTGACCTAATTCTCATAAAGAATTATAAAAATTCTAACTCCCAAACTAATATCAAAGGTAATTTTAAGCCTAATTTTCTAGGTCCATACATCATAACTACCTAGTATGGTTTAGGAGAATATTTCCTCACCATATCTGATGGAAAAATTTAATGAACTAATGAATAAAATATATCTTAGAAAATATTATGTCAAAAAACTTAAAATATTCAATTTTTTGCTTTGTTTACATGTTGTTTACTGATTAGGTTTTAATGTTTACTTTATAACTACATGTCTACATGCATTTGTTATCTCTACTTGGATTGCTTGTACCATAGAGAATAAAATTTTTGTGTTGACATGCAAATGATGACCTTAGTTAGGATAATATTAATTTTCTTTTTAGTAGGTGATTGATGTGTGGATCTGTAGACACCTAAAACATGTTTAGGGAATTAACCTATAATATGGCTTTAGGTGATCTATTTTTTCTTAACGTCGTATTTTCCCACAATACATCCCAAAAGAGGCATCTCTAGACACCTAAAACATGTTATTTTTAGGAGAATACTCATATGGGCACCTTTGTAGACCATATGAATGAGCTTGGACCTTTCCAAGACCCAAAAGTGATTCTAATCACTTATTTTTGGTAGTTTAGGCCTATGCAGCCTTAATCGATGACATCATCAGCAACTAAGATTCTTAGCCGCTAACAACATTAACAATTGTGATCCTAGCTGCTAACAATCAGAGCATATAGCCTTGTAACCAACTCAAGATCCTCGAGCCAAGCGAAATTAGTTGCAACGATAATTTGCAATGGTTCTTGGGCGGTTTGAGTTGCAAAGCTTCTAGAGGATTATTCCTAACTTCTAAGGCCAACCGATTCTTGATCTTGGCTTCCTTGAGAAGCCAAGATTAGGATTTGGAAAGGTCTATTAAAGGCATCCCAAAGAGATATATGCATCATGAATTGACTATAGCAAATCCCTGTCAGATTGGAGAGCCATTTTGCAATCCTTGAGGAGTAGTGAAATGCTATCCAAGAGGATAATGAAAACTATACATACTTTCATGGAGCTTACACAAACTTGAGGAGTAAATCTGCTTTCCTCCACCAATTCATTGTAAATTCACAACAATCTTCCATAAAATCCATGTTTGAGACATAGGGCAACCATTGACGATAAATTTATAGAGGAAATTGAGCATCATCAAGATGAGATTCAAGGGGTAAAATACCTCCCTCATGATCATTGTTTTCAACAATGGCCCATAGGGTTAGTTGCTGACTATGTTAGCGGCTAACAAAGCCAGTTGTTATAAGCAATAGTGGCCAGGGTTTGACATGTTGTTTTCCTTTATTTAGCCATATATTTCCTATTTTTAGCATGTATTTAGCTTTATCTAGCATGTATTAGTCATATTTACTACATTTCCATGGTTCATTATCAATTTCATAGGCATCTTTGCTTTCCTTTACATGCTTTCATACATTAGGTTCTTTATGCTTAATTTGCAAGTTTACATGCATCTTTAGGTTCCTTTGTATATTTCAAGCATTATTTAATGCTTTATTATCAATCCTTTAGGCATATTTATACATATTTACACACATTTATGTTTTTCTTTACAATTTGCATTAACAAAGATACAAGCCTCATTTTGAGAGGCCTCATATGTTGCTAATATTTCTTGAAGTTCTTTGTCTGTAGATCTTAGGGCATCATAGATCAAAGGATCATCAAGATCTAGTTTCTTAATCTAGAGAGATGGAGGTGGCTAAGTAATTCCTCATATAAGAAAATTGGTGGAGACATAAAGACCTTGTGAAGTACATCTTCCCCCATTTTGGGATCATTTGTATTTGTAATATTGTATGAAGATTTGGCATCCCTAAGAGGGACAAATTGTAATCAAATATTCATTTGATTAATAAAAGAGAGCATTCCTTCTTGTTATTTACTTTTTTCAAATGATTACATAGATTATATGCTTTAAATTCTTTATCATGTTGCAATAGATTTAAATGTGTGGTTTTCATAGCTTTATAAGTGGTAATCACAGTCATACCGACCTATTTTGTTAGCTATTTACTCATAATTATCTATTTTTCTTATTGCAGGCACACTTTGAGTGATAGTAGCTAGCAGTATTAGCTGCTATTGATGTTAGTAGCTAGCATTGCAGCTGCCCTGATCGATAATAGCTACCAAAAAACACAGAAAAAAATAGTTAGCAACCTATTTTTTCATCAAATGTGGATCCATTGGTAATAGGTCCTATCTCATATTCTGTTTTATTGCTTATTATATTTTTCTAAAAGGTAGTAGCAGTAATTAAAACACATAAAAAGTATTTAAAGAAAAATAAATTATATTTTTCTATGCTCCTATTAGTTTTTGCTAGGAACAACTGGTTTTGCTAGCTGCTCCAAAATATAGCAGCTAAGAATTCTAGCTGCTACTATGTATAGCAGCAACGACTGTGTGCCATTTATTACAGTAGTGACTACTACTTATATTTTTTGGTAGGCGTACCTACTTGAGGCCTGATCAAAGGTTATTTTCATGATTAAATTTGCATTTGCATTCTCTAAAATTAAATAGAATTTAATTGTGCATTCTTTGAAAATAAAATGTACCTTCTAGGGATATAGAGAAAAATAATTTGAATGCTTCTTGATGCATATTTTTTCATGTAAATTAAAAGGAACACACACACACCGAATTCCAAAGTAAAATCGGTGGTGTTGGATCTTCACATCCAACCCACTAATCAAGACCAATGGTGGAAGTCATTACCGCTCGGTTGGCTTGTCTGGCATTGTATCATCAGGACCCATCCGTAGCCAAGGTCAATTCAAGAACTGTCATATCCATGGAAAATTGCATGCATTCCTCTTCGAAGGGGTGTATCATTGACCATGGTGTGCTAAGTGAGACTCGATAGTACCTATGCTCCTTGATCGGGTATGGATTTCATCTTCATATTTTGATGGATAGACAACCTGGATTTCATTACCGGGTTTGTCGCTGCAAGTGTATAGGTGAAAACCTTAAACAATATAAGAGCTACATAAACTATTTCAAAATATGATAAGAGTTAGATTGTAGTCACAAAAAATCAAAACGCACGAAACAAGTTTTAGGTAACACAAAGAAAACTTAAACAATATAATGACCTTGTATACTTTGTTTGTCTTAAAACTTACATACGAGATAATTCACAAGTTATGGTCAAAATATGGGTCTACCGCACTCATTCCACAAATAAGGTGGAAATTGATGCTCCACCAAACACAAAAAATAATGAAGTTGAGCCTCTCACACAGAATGCTCCTAAACAACGTTCAAATAGTTTTAGAGGTGACAACACAACTCATGAGGGTTCTCATCAAGAAACCCCAATTAGAGGATAAAATATAATATCCTCTTATGACAGAAATGAGGGTGGTTCAAGACCCCCATCATCACAAGATAGGAATGAACAAGATCTACCCAATGAGTGGCAAGATGAAAGGGGTGT
Organism: Wollemia nobilis; assembly: GCA_028583015.1. Taxonomy (NCBI): domain Eukaryota; kingdom Viridiplantae; phylum Streptophyta; class Pinopsida; order Araucariales; family Araucariaceae; genus Wollemia; species Wollemia nobilis. The sequence goes on from JAQPPZ010000030.1 coordinate 4,197,549, forward strand.
GTCAAATCATAGACCCGCAAGAGGTTCAAGCCACATTGAGCAGGGGAGGTATGTGCTAGATATTAATACTATTGGGATAAATGGTATACCTCCTGACCAACCTTGGAAAACTAGTCAACTCAACCAACTAGATCAAGCTATTGTGATATCAGAGCATAGGACCTCTACTACCCACTCTCATTTTGAGAGTATGCATAGTAAGGATAGAGAGAGACATACTTATGACTAGGGATAATGCTCAAAATTCCCCCATAGCACCAATGCCCCATCCACACATGCGAGCATGGAAAAAATGCCTCAAAAAAATATTAATGCAACCTATGCTAATAGAGGCAAGATTATAGCAAATCATTCCATTAGGAATCATACCACTAGAGCTCCACATATAGATATAATAAGCCAAAGACCCTACACAGTTGATCTTGTAGATTAAACATGTAGAATTTATTTAGGACAAAGACAACAAATACTCCAAGATAAATTGGAGGATTTATACGTAGAGCATAAGTAACTTAAACAAGAGGACACAATGAAAAATGTTGCTTTGGCAATGTTTGTATGAGCACCGCTTATGAGAGAAATGCATCCTTGATTAGAAGGCACGAGAAGAGAGAGAGGACAAGTTAGCTAGGGCTAACCTACCTCCAATTAGTGAATATAGAGAGCAGTGCAACACTAGACGTGTTGTATCACATCCATAATTGCACCCTAGGCAAGTTGAGCACCGTGCTTGTCATACTTGCATGCTTTAAGGTAACAACAATATCAAACGCTAAATCATCCTAGGCAAATTCAGTATGAGAAATTAGAGAGAGTTAGCCAGGATCAACGACATCCTCAATCCTCTTCTGTAGACATGACGATGAGCACAATCGTCCATCTCGATCTCAAAGAAATTTACCTCTACTTGCACCCCAGAGGTCACTTAGAGAAGAAGAAATCATATCTTCTCAAGCGTACAAAGTCCTTGATGAGAAAATTAAATCTCTTAAGAAACATGGGATGGATTATCAAAAGCCTACCCTAAGTAATATTCATAATTAGCCTATGTATCCCTTGATCCCAAGTATAGCATATCTTGATCATTTTGAGATACCAAAGCTAGACAAATTATGAGGTGACGACGATGCACAAGAACATGTGATCAATTTTATGAATCTATGCTTTCATATTCAGAACAGTGATGCCCTACTACTAAGGAATTTTGTGATCACCATTTCAAGCCCAGCCCTGGAATGGTACAACTAGCTTCCAAGGCACAACATTACCAGCTTTGAACAACTAGTGAATGCCTTTCTTGAACGCTTCTCATTTGGCATAAAAAAACCAATATGTTTGATCTGGCTACTTTACAATAATACGATGTGAGACAATTACAAATTATGGAAAAATATGGAGAAAATTAATGGTCAAACTTCCATTCTCCATTCCAACAACATAACTAACCCGAATGATTACAAAAAGCTGTGTAAAACACATTTCACTATTGCTTCAACTATAACAGTATAGAGCATTCGAAGAGGCTTTGGTGCAAGCCAAAGTTATTGAGGATATTAAGTTGCAAGAAGGAGACTTAAAACTTCAGACTAAGAAATACTAGAACAATAAGAACACAAAAAATCAACATCATCAGGCCAAACCTGCGCCTGTTAATCAAGTCGTGTTGAATCTTCCAAAGGGAGACAAAAGCCAACAACAACAAAATTATCAAGCACAATCACCACCTCAGTACAATTAGTGTAATAAGAACCAGGTCAAAGATAACCAACGTCACCCACCTCGCTATTTTACACCATTATCGAAGACTTTAGCATCAATTTTGAATCAATTATGCAAGGTTAAAGCACTTCGATTGCCCAAAGTGCAGCTGCTAGATCCTAACCATCCTAAGCCCAAGGGGTTTAAATAAGATCACTATTGCCCATATCATCAACAAAAGGACCACAACATTGAAGTGTGCCATGGTTTTAAACATGTTGTATAAAATATGATCGATAAGGATCAATTGCAGATAGACAACCCCTTGGCATTTGATAACCAAAATATGGTAATCTTCAAAGATCCCCTACCAAATCATGACCTGCCAAGGAATCATACTGGGCAAGTCAACCAAGTGCAGATAGAGCTGCCAATACAAGGATTTGTAGGTATGGTTAATGTGATCACTAGGAATAGGAGGTATAATAAACTAGAGCCTCATGCAGCCCACATTCGCATCCAAGATTCGCCTAAGCAAAGGCCAGCGCAAAAACCATTACTAGGCCCACCAACAAGACCAGTGGTAAAAATTAGAAATAGATTCACCCAGAGTCTACAGATAGCCTCAACAAAGCTATCAATATATGAGCTCATATAAAAATCTCCTAGGCACAGGGAGACATTAATGGAAATCTTGAGCCATAGAACTTCAACTCCAAAATCCTAAAGTTTTTACTAACTTTGTGGGACATGTGCAGGAGTGTTAGAAACCCGTGATTAGATTTTACGATCATGAAATCAAAATGGTATCCAATGATATAGCGAACCTACCATTATATATCATTGTGTGTGTTAACCACACTCTCTTCAAGTGAGTATTTATTGACACATGATCGTCAATAAATATAATAACTACAAAAGCCTTAGGACACCTGAACCAACCTAAGTTACATATTGTAGCCTCAACTTTTATGCTGTGAGCATTCAATGATGCATTGTGCTTGATATTAGGTACAATAGTTCTTTCTATTCAGGTTTGGCTAAAAACCATCTCAATTATGTGCCATGTTCTAGAAGGTTCTATGCAGTATAATATCATTCTAGGTCATCCTTGGATTAGGGACATGCGTTGTGTCCCCTTGATTTTGCACCAATGCATCAAGTATGTACACGAGGGATAAGTCCATGTGGTCCCATCATATGAAGAGCTATTTAAATTTATGAATCAGGTTAACTTACCAGGAGATTTCATCCTCTCATATACTCACTTGGATATTAGAACTATGTCTCCCATTAGACATCCAATGAGTAAATCAAAGTCAGTGCACGCCAATCCTTCTACGTCGGTACTACAACCAACTCCTAGGAAAATAATTGCTTCTGAAAAGCCTACAACATCATCAAAACTAGAGGACAATCAGAAGCTAAAGGTAATTTTAGGTGAGAAGGAACTTAGAGTGGTCCCAAATATAGCAACTGTAGAAATTTCAAATCTTATGGAAGAGGAAAATTTGCACAATATAGTTGAGGAGGTACCTCACCTTGCCTTGCTTGTGTCATAAAATACATCATCTGCACTACAGGTGACAATTCACTTAGTAAATCCTAGGTTAGCTGAATATATTTTGTAGAATGTGACTTTCATGCCCATTATAGATTCTGCACAAGACTTGGAAAGACCTCAAGCTCATCGCTTTCCTTTTGGGATGGTGGTACCACTGGGGGTGCCACCCAACTAGATAAATTTCATCTACGAGGACTTGGATTAGGTCATAGAATGCTCACCCATAGAAGATGATGATGATGAGCCTTTTACAATAAATGTTCATTATCTATCCAACCTAAAGTTTGTACTTTGGTATTTTAATCGTTACCATTGGCATGGTTATAGATTAGGTTTATTTTAGCAAGGGTACAGGACTCTGTATCAGCTGTAGTACCAACTACCGACTGATAGGTTCGTTCTAGGTTATCATATTAGAGGTCAAGATGAGTTATTAGCTATATCTCTAGATCGTCTGAACCTAGGCTTTGGGAAGGACATTGATTGGAATCCCTATCACCCAAACCCTTCACACTATCAAAGAGGTAATTTGCCTGTAACCATGATAACAGTAGAGCCTCTTCTAACTTATCATCCAGGTCTCTCCCTAGAAATATCTGGATCATAATCTATTACTAAGAAGGGTAATTTAGAATACAATTCTAAATCATGCGACAACGAGTATGTCAGTGATGATGATGAGATCGAGTTGGCTTACCTAGGGCCTCAACATATATGACATCTTAGGCCACATGTAGATTTAGAGAAAGTATATCGTATAGTTTTCCTAGATCCTCGAGTCTATAGGTGACTAATGAACTTGGATTAAATATATCACATGATCTTCCCTAATCATTTGAATGTAAGGCAAGTGTTCCCCTAAATGATCCAATTGTCTTGTCTATTCCCAGAGTAGACCCGATCATCCCCATACTGCCTAAGCCACATCTAGATCATGTGGGACAACCCATATATAGTGAGTTTCAACCATGTGGTCTTGGAGATTTAGTTTCGTCCATCAACATGATCTCCATCGATATGACCACTCCACTTCATAACCCATTAGACTCTTCAAAATATTTGCACCTCAATCACAAGGCCATTGATTTTGACCATATCAATTCACCCCTAGAGCCTAAAGATTTCTTCCCTAATGAAAAATGTTACAACAATTCCATTTTGCGCCAGGTTGTGCACATGATGTCTATCATGCTAAGGTTGATATTGATTTTGTGGAACCTTTAAACCCAGTAGATGACATCCATTTGATCCCTACACCTCATTAGCTTAAGGAGGGATCACATATGTCAATAGAGGAAATTTTTGAAGTGGATATCAGTAATGATCCCACCAATCCAAAGAAAGTTAAATTTAAAGAAAACTTATCTCATGAGGAGCACACTAGTCTCATTCCTCTATTGAAAGAGAGACTTGAACTCTTTTCTTGGAACTATAAGGAAATTCCAGGTCTAGATCTGAAACTGGTTGTTCACAACCTTTCATTAGACCCTACCAAGAAATCGATCAAGAAAAAACTTAGGAAAATACATCCAACCATCACCTTGATGGTTAAAGATGAACTGCAAAAGTTGTTGGATGTAGAGTTCATACCCATAAACTATCCAGAATGGGTATCAAACATGGCACCCATAGGAAAACCTGATGGAATAATCTACATATGCACAAATTTCAGGGACCTCGATAAGGCAACGCCCAAGGATTCATTTTCGTTGCCTAATATTTATGCTCTTGTAGATGCAACTGTAGATCATGAAATGCTCTCTATTATGGATGATTTTTCTGGTTACAACCAGATTTGGATTAAACCTAATGATCAGTACAAAACAACTTTTACCACTCTATGGGGGACATTTTGCTAGAAAGGTATGCCATTTTGCCTCAAAAATACTGGTACCACATATTAGCAGGCTATGACATACATCTTTCATGACTATATGCACAAAATATTGGAAGATTATATTGATGATTTACTGGCCAATTCATTACTACATGAAGAGCACATCGAGGTTCTTAGGAAATTCTTTAATCAAAAGATTGAGCACAATGTCAAGTTGAATCCCAAGAAATTCATCTTTGGCATAACTTCAGGTAAACTCTTGTGATTCATCATTTATAAATGAGGGATCAAGGTAGACCCAGTGAAGGTCAAGGCTATATTGGAAATGTGTCCCCCCACAAACATCAAGGAATTAAGAAGCCTACAGGGCAAGGTAGAATCTATAAAGCACTTCATCACGTAGTTATCGGATAAATGTCAACCCATGAATCAAATGCTACACAAGGGGGTGCCATTTAATTGGGATGAAGACTATAAAAAAGCCTTTTCTAAAATCAAGAAATACTTGGCATCACCACCAGTATTAGCTCCACCTAGACTAGACATGCCATTTTTTTTGTATATATCCACCATAGAATTTGCAATGGGAACCATGCTAGCCCATAAGAACATGTAAGACAAAGAGTAGGCAATATACTACATTAGTAAAACCCTAGTTAGTTACAAGCTACGATATGCATACGTAGAAAAGTTGTGCTTAGCAGTGGTCTTTGCAACTAAGAAGTGCCACTACATGCTAAGTCATACAACTTATGTTATATCAAAACAAAATCCTTTGTAGTACATGATGAGCAGGACATATCATAACATACGTACTACAAAGTGGATCATGCTATTGATAGAATTTGACCTAGAATTAATCAGTAAAAAGTCAATCAAGGAATAGGTCATAGCTGATCAACTAGTAAATATTCCTCTTCAAGATCATAGGCCTCTTGTCATAGAACTTATCGATGATGCATTCTTTGCATTATCGGAGTCACCTGAACCCGAAGAACTAGAAAATAAAGTCGATATGTATTTGTTCTTTGATGGTTCAAAATGCAAGCAAGGGGTGGCACATGAATTATGTTTTTCATGACACAAGGTGCTCCAATGCCCTTGTCATTTAAACTCAAATTATCTTGCACCAATAACAAAACTGAATATGAGACCCTAATCTTGGGTCTTCAAACAACACTCACCATGAAGATCAGAAAGTTGAATATATTTTGTAACTCCCTTCTCATAGTAAATCAAGTTAAGAAAATTTATCAGTGCAGGTATCCCATCTTGAAAGCATATAAGGAACTTATGGATACTTAGTTATCCCAACTGGAGTGGTATGACATTGAGGTAATACCTGAAACGTCCAATAGATTTGTAGACACTATGGCATCTTTGGGATCCTTAATCCCTCAGAATTCATCTATTGACTTAAGTAGCATCCAGGAAAAAGCGCTATCAAAATCTGCAATATGATGTGAGGCTCAAGATAGTCATGAATTAGTCCACATGATTCATATAGAACCAAACCATGAATTATTCTATAGAGCTAAAGGTATTTTAAAGAAGGTGCCTGGGGGTCTTTGATCTCGTAGGGTCCTGCGAAGAATGGTACCACTATTATCTATAGGGTTGTCTCTCAATCTACAATTTTGTGCAAGTCGAGTTGCAAAAGGAACATGTCATCCAGTTAGTTGAAGTTGTTGCTTATCAAGATTGGTTATCATAATTACTTGATTTTCTTAAGCTTGGAGTAATCTCACAGGGATTGTTGCATGTCGCCAAAAGAGGATTTAAACCAAAAGTGACTAGATGTGTCTTGTTAGGAGATATCTTGTATCATCATAGCTATGATGGATTTCTTCTTCGTTGCCTTGAGCTCTAAGAATTAGCTTGGGTGATTTCACAAGCTCATGATGATACATGCAATGGCCATTTTAGCGATATGACCATCATCAAGTGCAACCTTCGAATGGGTTACTATTGGCCCACCATGGAGAAGGATTGCACAACATATGTTAGGAAATATGTTAAATGCCAACACCATGCTAATATTATGCACCTACCATCATAGGCCTTACAACCCATCCAAGCAACTTGGCCATTTTATCAGTGGGGTTTGGATCTCTAAGATCTCTCCCCCATCTTTGGGCTGGCATACATTTATCATAATGACCACTAAGTATTTCACCAAATGTGTGGAGGTAATCCTTTTAACTACAATAATAGGAGAATGTATTGCAGAGTTCATACTCCATAATATAATATGTTGTTTTGGGATAGCATCCAAAATAATCTTGGATATGGAACTTCATTTAAAAATAAAATTTTAAGGGTTTTAATGTCCAAGTATAATATTTAACACAGTTTTACAACTCCAAATTATCCATAAGCAAACGTGCAAGTAGAGGCCTCAAATAAAATAGTGGTAGCAATCTTAAAGAAGATTGTTCAAGAAAATCATAAATATTGGCACATTCAACTACCTCTTACATTATGGGCTTACAAGACTAGTATACGGATGCCCACTAGGGCAAAATCATTCTCACTAGTATATGGTATTGAGGCCATCATGCCCTTGGAATTGAAAATTCCAACTTTATGCATCGCATTGAAAGAGTTCATCAATGACGACACTGCACGATAAACTCACCTAGATGAATTGATGATTATTGATGAATGTTGCATGAATGCTCTTGAGCATATCTGCATTTACTAAATACGGTTAAAATGAGCTTACAATAATAAATTCCACCTGAGAGACTTTAAATTTGGCGATCTTGTGCTAAAATAAAATCAATAGAACTCAAACCTATCGCCGCATCTATGAGATAATTTTGCAGCCAACTGGTTTGGTCTATTTATCATCTCAGAGAAGATAGGACCAGGGACTTATCACCTAACATCGCTAGAAGGTGTTGAAGAGCCTTAACCTCTCAACATTCTTAACCTAAAGGTGTTTCACGCATAAAGTAATAAAATTAAAAACAATTCATAAAACATCAAAATCCAAACAAATCATAAAATTCAAAATACAAAATTTTCAAAACATCAAAAATACACAACATTTACATTTTGTATTGCATCACATGCATTCATTTAATTGCATTGCATTAGGTGTTGTCATCCATTGCACTTGCATTAGGATAGGTTGTGTTTACAATCTCACAAACGACACCACATTTGTGTGTTGATCATGCATCTATTCATCATCATCATCCATCACCCCTATGAGTAATTATGTTTTTCAACACAAACCTTTCAATTGCTATGAGGTATACACTAGGGTGTTTAGGTCATTCAACCATACCTAGTGATCTTATCAGATTTTGTAGAAATCTATCTTTGCTGTTGGAGATGAGGTCTAGTTCTGATAGCACCTAGCATATATCAAAATCCCATCACATTTTAAAACATTAAAAATTCTAGTTCGATCAAAGAAATATGAACACTACAAAATAACCTTAAGAGAAAGGTTTTTACTTGCTCATCTTGTGATGTGCATGGTCTAGAATGTTGATCATTGACAAAAGGAAAAGCTTCCCCCTACCCAAATAAATCCCTTGCTTTCATATAAACTAAGCAAAGTCCTAAATCAAATAAAAGCAAAATCCCTTGCTCAAAATAAAAATAATAATACAAAATAAATAGTGATTTTCACCACTAAGAATGAGCAAGTATCCCAAGAAATTAAAATAAAAGAAGGGGTGAAGAGCTTGAATCTCTGGAATGGTCAGTTTCCGAAGCCATTGAGTGATACCCATTACAACAATGGGCTGAATGAATCTCACATGGAAATGGGGTAGTTCTAAGCAATTTGCAAATGAGCTAGCTTTAGGTGACTTGTATTACCTAGTAATATAATCCAACTACGTCCAAATTTAGGATCATGATGAGCATATGGTGATCCTAATTACAAAAATGGGTTGAATGAATCCCACCTGGCAATGAGGTAGTATTATGTTTCATATAATATACTCATCTGAACACACAGGGATAATGAATATCTTGGTCTTCATAACAAAATATTTTATTTTTCAAAAGTCCTGTATAGTGATTATACAACTTTTGATTAGTCAACTAGGGTGTTTGAGTCTCATGGAAAACCTCAAAAATCCCTTATAGAAGTAAATCATCTCATAAATCATACACAATTTTCCTTTTGAACTCTTGTTTATTAAGGGGTGTTCATGAAATAGGATAGATACCAGATGGATATCAACAATGATATTTAGACGACCACTGACTATTTTGTGCATATATTTTAATTTACATAAGCTTATAAGGAAAAACCATACATCTCACATCATCTCATCTCACATATGGATTCTTAAATGATTAATTCTTATGATAAGAGTCACAATTTCCATTCATGATTTTTATATATTCTATGATGTCTTCCATTAGCTTGTAACACATTAGTTTCATTCCTTGTGTTTTAAGTGATTAAAGCATACATGTTCATTTACATTAGATCATCCTCATGTAATTAATGCATTACATTACATATCATGTCACATAGATTAAATGCATTAATCATTACAACAAATTAAACATGCATTTAACATTTATCATCGCATTCATATATGCATACATAGTAGTGCATCTACACATATAGATAATAGCATCTAATCATACATCTATCATCTAGATAGTGCATGTCATTAGTACATCACATCCATATAACATAATAAAAACATCATATAAGCATTGCATCCACACTTGCATCATATGAACATAAAGCAACAACATAATATGCATAATGAGAAATAGAGGAGTATCATATATATATATATATAGCTTTGTGTGTATAAAATTTCACAAGTATATGAGGTACAAATGCCCCCAAGCTATAATAGTGTAGGTTCTCAGACCTTACACTCAAAAATGATACAAGTCATCAAGATGTATCAAGCAGTGCCTACACCCCTTGAGTAACCTCCACCTTTAGTTCCCTCTCTACAAGGCTTCCTGGAGCTAGTTCTGCTGATCTCTCTGATCATACCCTTGACCTATGACTGGGATGCACTGATGACTACCCAGAATCGCTCTACCTACTTTGATGTAAGCCCCCTACTGTAGACCACTTTGTTAGAGTTTTTCCTAGTATCCTAATTCGACCCTCTAGAGAGACCATGTACACAACATCTGCTACCATATGAGTTGTGTTTTACTCTAGACAACCCTGTAGTCACCTAATATTTTCTTTTGCATCCATGTCTATAGGTATCTGAGTGACTAGAGTGGATGGTATGGCCTAAGAAGTAGCGGTAACCCCTAGTTGTATCCTAAGAACATCTCTCTCAGTAGTCTTGGCATCTAGTTATACCTGCAATAGGTTCCTCTATGTAGTGACCTGGTCTATAGTGGTATGTGCTGAATCTACCCGTGCTTGGAGAAGATTTCTCTCCTACTTAAACCCCTGCTATCACTCCTTCCTTACACTCAGCTGGCTCTATGTTGTAGTGAGAGATGTATCTCTCCATGATCTATCGTGTTGTTTGCAGCTCTATCTGTAAGCTATGTACCTATACCCATAGCTAGGATACCTCATCATCTGGGGTATAATCCTCCTCCTCATCATCATCATCATGAAGCTTCTCTACCTACTTTGCAACCTATCCACACTCATCCTATATTTTTTGATGCACTCATTGCTCATGCAAGTCATCAAGTGTAGCCTTAAAAACATCCCCATCCCTAGATCAGCCCAGAGAACTACCACCCTTCCATAGTCTAGAGATCCACCAAGTGTTATAGGTCTCTATCATCGTAGGATCTATCACACCTGTGTCATATATCAAAGCATCTGCCTCCTCTGTTAGAGATATCACCTATGGTGGTGGGAGCTATATCTCTGACTGTATGCAATGGTAAAGGATTAGCTCCTCAGGGATATATTGTATAATCCTAAATTTCCTAATCACTTGAGAGAAATGAAAGAACTACCTCACCCTTTATTTGCACCCAATAATCCATCGATCATACCTCATCCGGGCTAGGTACCCGTCTGCCTCCTCCCAATATGGATAATCCAAGTAGGGTCTCCATATTATCTGACTCACCTGTAGTCCTGTCAGTGACCCCGTATAATGCTCTAGATCCCTAGCATGAGATATGCTCCTACGTATCTCTACATCCTAGGGCCATAAAACACCATAGCATTGTGCCACCATTGCTACTATTATAATCCCTTTGGGAAATCCACCAGGCTTGTTTATGCTAATATGCTCCCACCCCTAGATTTGTAGGAGCAAGCTGCATCCTACTCCCACTCACCCCTACCTAGTGATCTGATACAACTCATCATAGAGCTAAGCCAATAGTGTGCTCCTCCATGCCATAATCAACCACATAGTGCTATCCAAAAATTCATGTACCATAGCTAAAAGGTTCCAAAGGAACCTCCCACCTGTAGTGTTCAATAAAAGCACATTATAGATAATGTGTGTAAGCACATTCTGGTGCCACGAGAAGGCATCCTTCATGTACTAGTGCTCAATAGGTTTCCCACCATACTCTATGTCATCTAGTGCCTCATTAGCTCTATTCCCAAATACTTGTTGGAAGACTACCACCCAAGATGTAGTCGGTAAAGAAGTGATGGCCCGATCGTCAATTAATATCTAAAAGATACGGTAGATGTCCTTCAACATCACCATCATCTCACTAGTTGGGAGATGGAAAGTGTTAGTTCTAGAATACCATAAATGAGCTAAGGCTATGAAATAATCCTGGTCTGACATCATCGTCGACAATCTAAGAACATAACCGAGGCCTAATACCTCAAACCAATCCCAGTCCACATAGTCTAACTGGGGCTGTAGCTTTTTCAACTAATCAGGCTCCCATGCTCGTGCTGTAAAGGTCTAAGGTGCAGAAATTTCAAGCGCATAATAAAAAAAAAAGAGAAGCAAAAATAAAAATTTTCAAAATTTTGGCTAAGGTTTTTTAGCCTCTCACATTGTCAGCAGCCTCCATGGCCATCTTCAACGTTTATAGCAACAAGCACCAATGGTTAATTTTCTGACCATTACGGTTTCAACCTAGCCGTTGACAATAATAATAGCCCCCCTTTGGAAGATTTGGAGCCGCCATCACCAATAGTGGCTATGAGAAAGACCCTTTATGAAGTCATTTCTCACCCCAATAGTACCAAAAATTAAAATCAAACCCCCCCACCTAAACTAACCTAATTGTAAACCTAACTAAGGGGTGAGGTTTTTTACGAACAGTTTAATGTGGTTCATTTAACTACATTACATAATGAGGTTCATTTTATGGTTAAAATCATGATTGAAGTTTTTCAAGTCTACCTTAGGAGCACTGGCTCCGCCACTCGTCGATGCCTCTGGTTGGTCTGCCATAGAATTTAAGGGTAAATCTGGTAGTGTTCCATGTCAAATACTTTTTACTTCTCCTCAGAGCTCACTGTTCACTCAAGCCAGCTAGAAATAATGAAGCATAAAAACCCTAAATTTGCTTTTATATTTTCTATTTTTCTTGTGTCTACTAATGTCGACAGTGACCGCAAATTAAGCAACATTGACAGTGACTGCAAAATTTACAAATTCTAGCCATGTTTTTCGATAATGGATAGCAACAAATATTTAATGCCCTTATTTTCTCACCATGAGGAGCTTAAAAATGGACAATTAAGCATATATACGGGTCCAAAACTCTCAAAAATAACAAAAAATCAAATAAAATTAAAAATTTAAGTGCACTTCATACCTAGTTATTTAACGTATACACTTGGTGGTTGTAGTGACTTGCACTTCATGCAATTTGATAGGATAAGTAATTTACCATAAGGCAATTTGAACCAAATCATTCATTTTTGAATTGAAATATCTTCTCTTCACTCTCGAATAAGGCCATTACGATCAGAATGCCCCACAAGAATGAGGTTTTCATTTCATTTATTCTATGACATTTTCATCAAATCATTGAACATAGTGATTCACCACAAGCTTAACTGTAATTGTTATCATCTTGATTCCCTAAGAAGGCCATTATGGTCGAACTACTCCATGGGATAAATATGTATAATTACTATTAACGGTTAAAATCATAGTTGTAATAGAACCTGCCATACAACAACATGCAATCATATTGAATTGTCCAAATCAATCATCTTGGTCAGATGACTCATCACTTTCATTACTTGTCCTTTCCTCATCGACTCATCGCTTGAGGGGTAATCATAATAATAATATTCATAATCAAAATAAAAAATTGAACATTCAATCATGTAAATTGCATTCGTCTTACGAATCATTGTTAAGAGATCTCATAAAATTACCCTTTTGTTGGGGAAAAAGTAAACATAATGAATTAAATATTTGGCAATATATTTTTTGATCATTGTCATTCAAACAATCCGTATCGATTTCATGCAAATCACGTCCAAAGCTTTACTCAAGCTAAGCCTTTCATGCCATTGGAAGCAATAATTTTGAGATGCACGTCCTTTCTAGGATTGGGGCATCTAATGTTGACCAGATCAATGAACACAAATTAACCTATAATACGGCTTTAGGTGATTTATTTTTTCTCAATGTCATGTTTCCCACAATGCATCCCAAAAGGGGCATCTCTAGACACCTAAAACACATCATGTTTAGAAGACTACTCATATGGGTACCTTTGCACACCATATGAATGAGCTTGGACCTTTCCAAGACCCAACAATGATTCTAATAACTCATTTTAGGTAGTTTAGGCCTATGCAGCCTTAGCCGTTGATAACATCAACAACTAAGATTCTTAGCCACTAACAACATTAGCAACTGGGATCCTAGCTACTGATAATTAAAGTGGCTAGTCCTATAACCAACTCAAGCTCCCCGATCTGATAAAAATCAGTTGCAATAACAAATTTGCAATGGTTATTGGGTGGTTTGAGTTGCAAGGCTTCTGGAGGATTCTTTCTAACTTCTTAGGCCAACCGATTCTTTATCTTGGCTTCCTTGAGAAGCCAAGATTAGGATTTAGAAAGGTCTATTTAAAGGCCTCCCAAGGAGACATATGCATCACAAATTGACTACAATGAAGTGCTACCAGATTAAAGAGCCATTTTAAAATGCTTGAGGAGTAGTGAAACGTTGTCCAAGTAGAGAATGACAACTGTGCATACTTTCATGGAGCTTCCACAGACTTGAGGAGCAAATCTGCTTTCCTCCACCAATTCATCACAAATTCACAACAATCCACCACCAAATATGTGTTTGAGACACAGGCAATCCTTGACCATAAATTTATTGAGGAAATTGAGCATCATCAAGCTGATATTCAAGGGGAAAAATACCTCCTCCACAACCACTATTTTTGATAGCGGACCATAGGCTTAGCTGCTAACTGCATCAGTGACTAACAGAGCCAATTGCTATAACGAATACCAACCAGGGTTTGACATGTTGTTTTCCTTGATTTAGCCATAGATTTCCTATTTTTAGCATGTATTTAGCTATATCTAGCATGTATTAGTCATATTTACTGCATTTCCATAGTTCATGATCAGTTTCATAGGCATATTTGCTTTCCTCTACATGTTTTCATACATTAGGTTATTTATGCTTCATTTGCAAGTTTACATGCATCTTTAGGTTCCTTTGTATGTTTCAAGCATTATTTCATGCTTTATTATCAATCCTTCAGGTATCTTTATGCATATTTACACACATTTATGCTTGGCTTTACAATTTGCATTAACAAAGATACAAGCCTCATTTTGAGAGGCCTCATATGTTGCTAATATTTCTTGAAGTTCTTTGTGTGTAGATCTTAGGGCATCATAGAGCAAAGGATCATCAATATTTGGTTTCTTAATATAGAGAGATGGAGGTGGCTAAGTAATCCCTCATATAAGCAAATTGGTGGAGACATGAAGACCTTGTGAAGCACATATTCCCCAATTTTGGGGTCATTTGCATTTGTAACATTGTATCAAGATTTGGTATCCCTAAGAGGGACAAATTGTAATCAAATATTCATTTGATTAATAAAAGAGAGCATTCCTTCTTGTTATTTTATTTTATCAAATGATTACATAAATTATATGCTTTCAATTCCTTATCATGTTGCAATAGCTTTAGATGTGTGGTTTTCATATCTTTATAGGATCCTTTATTATCCCATATTGCAAACTATTCTCCATGACATATATATCTTATGATATGCAAGTGAAAACCTAGGATAGTTTTAAAACTTGTATACTTTTTCCCACTATGACATCTATCTTAAAGGCATGAGTGGGTCTTACCATAATTATTCCATTAAAGCCTATATTTTTCTCTTATCAAATACTATTATAGTTTCTCCCATTTGCAACTCTTGTAGGATTTGTACCTAAAAAACAAGACATTTACCCTTTCCATTAAATACAAAGCGTTAGAAGTCACAAGTGGGAATATTATCTCAATCCTATTCTATCACCTAATCACATTGATCTATACCTTCTATACATAGGTTTAGGAATGATTCATTTTACTCATCCCACTATTCATGAATAAAAGTAGCCGCATGTCAAGTTGATCATACATCTTGATACATCAACTATAACTTATCTAGACATCTTACATATTATCACTTCAACATGTGATGATTTTAGTCAATTTAGATATTCTTAGTGTACTATTATCTAGGAATATGATGCTAATGGGACTATATCATCATAAATTCTATATCCTTGCCAACTCATAAATTTATACTTAAAACAAAGGGACTAACTTTATGCCTCTTTTGTTAAATCCAAATATTTGAGACCAATAGGTCATGAAAGTCTCTCGATATTATTAAACTATTTTACCATTTAATTATCTCCAACCTATTTATCTATATCAAATCATTTACATCTTGTCGCATGATTAATACTATGATATTTATAGGACTTAATGGAAAACTTAATCAATTCATCATTTGTCCTAAATGTGCCACATGATGAAAACTATGAGATTCATAGGTGTTAATGGAAACATCACCTGTTTATCTAATTTTTTCAATCAAAATCATATTGCTGTTGAAACCATGTAAGATGTTGAATGACCTCAATAGAGAATTTCAATCCTTTGTACAAGACCATCAAAACTACCTTGCAAACATATAAGCATGGGAAAACATATGACAACCCATAACAAATTTTTCCCCTAAAAAATTACTTGGGGTAATTTTTTATCACAACAAAAATCATATAATATCTAAAACGTCCATGATAACATTTGTTTAGAGGTAAATCCATCATTTTTAATCACATCTAAAAATTCCTCTACAACATTTGTTCATGAGGTAACTTTATAAATTAGAAGTCCTTTACAACATTTGTCTAAAGGTAAATAAAAATTCCTTTATGACATTTTTCTAAAGGAAAATAAAAAGTCCTTTATGACCTTCATCTAAAGTCAAAATAGAAGTCCTTTACAATATTTGTCTAAAGGTAAATTAGAAGTGGTTTACAACATTTGCCTAAAGGTAAAGCAAATTTTCTTTATGAAATTTATCTATAGGCAAGGTAGAAGTCCTTTTTGACATTTCTCTAGAGTTAAGGTAAAAGTCCATAAAGACATTTGTCTAGAGATAAGGTAGAAGTCATTTATAACATTTGTCTAGAGGTAAGGTAGGAGTCCTTTATGATATTTGTCTAGAGGTAAATCCACTATCCAAATTTCTCTATGACATTTATCTAGAGAATAATATACAATTTTAGTACATCTATAAAGTCCTTAAAAATATTTGTTTGAAGACAAATCCATTTACTAGTTCCAATAAAAATAACAATGCTCCTGTGACATTTTTCTAGGAGCTCAAGAATAAAATATTTATCATGTACCATGTTAATGTGTTATGGCATTATCTAAACTCCCCCTAGGCACATTTATTTATTTTATTATATCTTGTCTTATAGCAATTCCTTATGGAATTATCTAAAGCCCCCCTACGAACATATTTTTATGTATCATATCTTGTATTATAGTAATATCTTATGGTAGTATCTAAAGTCCCCCTGAGCATGGATATTTTTTTACTACATCTTATACTATAACAATGCCTTATGGAATTATCTAAAGTCCCCTTGGGCACATCTTTTTTCTATATACTTATATTATATTATACTTTTTTTTTTAAAGCAAAAAATCTCTTGTGAAGCCGCCTTGGTCTGAGAGACCATGAACAGGGGGTTCTACACCATCAAAGTCACCCGGGGCTCGCACCGACCCTGCCCGCACCAACAATATCAATTGGATTTTAGATACCCAATTCAGCTTTTTGGTAGGGTGGAGATTTGAACATGGGACCTCCCTTGGAGGATTGCCCTCTCCTCTCCAACTCACCTACAACACCTGGGTAAACTAATTTATAGTGGAAAGCACCCCTTTCGAGGTGCCACTTTCAACAGGTTGGGCATAGGAGGAATGGAGCCTTGTCGGCCTCTACTAGCACATAGGACATTCCTAACTATACCATATATCTGCAGGATGGAAACAAGGGGAATGGAACCTGGGTCGGCCTCTACCAGCACCCAAGGCATTTACCACTGCACCATAACAAGCAGATGCTATATTATATTATAATTATATCATAGAATCCAAATCAAATACCTATCTAAATATCATAATCCATACATCTTAAAACCAAAGGTATTACATTCATCAAGTTAAATCATTAAATCACATTAATCAATTCACCTATTTATATCATGTTCAAGTCAATTTTCCTCAATCAAACTTGATTTTCCATATGAAACTCAAGGGGGTACATAAATGCACAAAAACATTTAATGTTGATGCAAATACAAATTTTCATCATCAATAATTAATAAATTATAAACATCAATCATATGGAACCATAAATCTTAATCAAACATAACATCTACTTGTCTCAAAATTCGAGCATGCAAGCCACTTTTTGACACATTCATCATCTAATAAATGCATCAAAAAGGGGTAAATATAGAAACCTAATTTTAAACATATCACAAATTCTAAAAAGTCACTAGTTTCTACTTCATCTAGCCAATCAAGCATCTTAATTAAATTATCCAGCTAAAGACCAATGTAAGGGATATTTACTATCCTAATGAAAAAGCATCGTACATGAGGTAGTAGTGTCAACAATGCTACTAACTGACTAGAAATAATATCATAAAATTTTAAAATTTCATATTTCTTTCTTAGTCAGACCAACAACTATCATTTTGATATTAGTGTTAGTATCCTTAATATTGATAGTTCTCATAATGCCAATGCTATTGACTATAACAATACAAACAAGGTTAGCCAAGTGGCTAATAGGGAATATTTGTCTACCAAATTTGGGACCTAACATCCCAATCACGCCTACCATCTCTCAACGTCCATCACCAAAAATGATTAGAAATCAAGATCCTTCGTATTTCACTTTTGTATCCTATCAAATCATCCACCCTCCTTGTATGCCAACATTTTATCCCTATTTCCCCAACCTTGTCGCCCCTCTTCATGTAGCCTACCACCCTTACAACTTGCCATTCCTAGAAGATCCTCTAAGGAAGCCATGGATTTTATAAAGTCATCCCTTGGAACATCCTAAATCATCACTCTTTAAGCTAAAAAAACTCGATCAAAATCAATAATAAATTCTCATAGCAAAGTTTTATCAAATTATCATCTTAGTTAATCAATATTTTTTTATATAGTGAAACTTTACCAAATTGTTGGTCCATTGGCATCTAAGATTGTATATTCCAAAATTTTGTTACATCCAAAGCTTGAATTGATAAAGATAAGTGATTTTCTTTTGACTATTGGATTGTTTGAAGGCTAATTGAAGCTTGTGTGCAAGGTGGAGCTTTTGAGTTCATCCAACAATTGCATTCATACAAGCATTGGGGCAAATTCTTCATTAAATCAATAAGGCTTTGGATCTTAAATAATTTTTATCTTTTAGCATTGCACTTCATAATTTTTATACTTGGCATGATACTATAGCTTGTATCTTTGATTGAACATTAGAAATTTATCTTATTTTAGCTATTTTTGCATGTAACTAGTAAAATCTCATTATAGTTGGGATCTCTATACCTTGTCAAGATCTCGTAGTCCCTAGTGGGTTTGTCAATTTGGAAACCCATATTTTTTGCATTTTTAGGTAGAGGAAATATAGTACCAATAGCACTATTATGCTCTCATTCTATTATAGTACCAATAGGAAGCTAGCATGCCCATCCCCATCTATTAGTTGGAGGCCATCCATAATTTTCCTTCCTCACAAATTGTATCTTTCCTAAAAATGAGTTACAAAATTTTTTCTTTTATCCAAGTGACTACATCACTTGCATAGAAGCTATGGGACTAATCCTAGGGGTTGTAGTGCAACTTTGCAAGAGCATTCCCTTCATAAAGCTAAAACAAAATTCTAAAGCAACTTCCCTATTTTATAGTGACTATGAAACTTGTATCAAGGGTTGGAAGTATAGCTTCATTAAGGCCTTAAACCTTTGAATAAACAATTGATATTCTTTAAGGATAAAAATACATCATGGAAACAAAAATAAGATTCATAAAAATATGTGAAAAGGAAAATCACATGAAGAAAAATAAAAGAAAACATACAATACACATATCAAAAGAAAAGAGGAAAAACCATTGATTGCCAACACATAAAAACTCCTATCATTTTCAAGAATATTATTCCATTTATAGAGCTATTATATTCCTAACATTATTATTATACTCATATTGATTTATCTTTACCCTTATATGAGCATTTTGGATGTAGCAATTTATGAGTCTTTTTATTTTTCTTATAACTAGTTTTATAAAGTCTCATCTTATTCAATTTGTGTGCATGCTTAATTTTAAATAATTTTTATTGATTGCATTATCTTATCATGACCCTGTACAATGCATTTACAAGAATATTATACCATTTATAGAGCTCTTATATTCCTAAAATTATTATAAGTATTGAGGTAAAAGGAAAATGATGGTATCAATGCACTAAAATAATAAGGTGCATAAGAAAAAAGATATACATGCATTGAAAAAATGAGATGCATAAGACGAAAGACATTACATCCACTAAAAAAAAGGATATTATTTATAAAAATAATAGACAAATTGCATGAAAAATATAAACCACATGACACCCAAAATAAAGATCAACATATTTCAAAAATAATATAAAGATATAATAAGTCGATGGGGTATTGCCAAAGTCATAAAACCTTATATACTTATTATTCAAAAACACATCTATATCATGAGCCTATATCTCTCTTATAAGACTATTTTATGCTCCTTGCCATCACCTAAGAAGTTGTCCTTAGTATCTTTATATGTTGTATTTCCAATATTGACCTCAATCCTAAGGCCTCCCACTATGTGGCCAAGGTCCTCTCTCAAATTGGATGCTTCTATCATGTTACTCTTTATTTCATTTTTTTATTCTCTACTAGCATGTATCTCTTAGTTGTGTCTACCAACTCAGCCTCTAATAAGGTTAATTTTAGCCTCATAACATCTCCCACTCCATGAAGCTTGAAAATTATTTCTAGCATGACAAGTAGAAGTGAATTACATCCACATGTATCCCAATGATATTGATAAACTCAAAAAATTATAGATAACAATAATAAGATATTATATGTCAATATAAAGACATAAAAGACTATGAGCAATGAGGTTTCACCATTCATGAAAGGTACCTACACATATTTTTTCATTTTTCATTTTGTTAGTCTATATGATATAGTAATATATCATTTCATGTATATACATGTAAGTCATAGTCAAAGGACATGAGTCAAAAGTGAAATATCTTAATATTTAAGATTCCAAGTCATTTTTTAGATCACCATCCATATAAAAATAGTTTGTAGATTCCTTGGTCTATGTAGTTTCATCCACAAGTCTAAAGTTTTCTCTACCTTTTATGGAAAATAGATCTCTTACTTATACTTATTCCTCCACTAAGGTAGCCCCCTAAATGATCCCCTTAAATAGGGAATCTCCTTTTATCCCAATGTGATGACTCTCCCACATTTCCTCCTCCTACTAGGTCATCCCTAACTCTTCTTCATTAGTGTCATCAAAGGTATACCATCCCTATTGCTACACTTTAACTCACCCCTAACTAGATCACATCCTATGCTAGAGGTACAACCTATGCCATGTTACTTTCATCTATTTGCCATCGATATGATCTACAACAAAATAAATCAAGCATAAAAAATCTATATTAATCAAATTCATACAAAATAGATTGAATCTACCAGTTTTGATAAGAGCACTACTATCAAGCAATAAAACCCAATAAAAATAGTTATTTATAGATATATTTATTGGGAGCACCTAAATTAGTGACCATACCAGCCTAAAATACCTAAAAAAATAATAACATCGATTGGTAGTACCTAATTTCGTGACTACATCAAGTGATAACATCAATTTATCATATAGAACACATGATTTCATAAGAACATCACCTATAAAAAGGTAATGTTCTCTCCTAAGATGACCTAAAATTCATGATTATCCTAATAAAAATTTAAAATAATAATAGTAATTCGCTATAAAAATATTTGACAAGGATTAAAATTAATTTATACCTAATTTAGATAAATTCAATCAAATCTAGTCAAAATTCTAAAATTTTAGGGTTTGTGTGTGTAGTTAGGGTATCAAAAACAAAGTCGAAAGATATTATTTTCAAAATTAAAATCCATAGAAGGATCCTAAACAACCTAATCTACCTTCATGGAAATTTAATTTCCAAAATTAGGGTCCTAATAGCCTACCTCAAATCCAACAAAAAATTTGATATGTAGATTCAAAAAGGACAATGAAATCTTTTGGGTTCCTAACAACCATTGTAGAACACATCTAGACAATCCAAATCAATGTGCAATCAATGAAATCAAATTTGATTTTTGACTCATATTTTATTATAGAGGCCAATCTTAATTTTTTGGCTTATAAACTAGTCATTCCTAACCATATAGGCCTTACCATGTATGTATTGACCAATAATGAGTATCCTATAGCTACTAGTGTTTAGCCTCTATTATTTTATTCTTCCACTATTTTGATTCCATATGAATGCACCCACCCTTTCATAATCAATTTTCATGATTTGATATTGCTGGCCATCATGACCCTATGTTTACATTTGAATGTATTTTGTTGTTTGATATTTTTGTAGTTTTCATATGTGTTCTTCCTAAGGTTCTTTATCTTTGATTCACTTCATGATGAAACATCCACATATTAGGAGGAAAATGTAAGGAACAATGTCAATTCTAATTTCAAATGCCAAATAAAAGGTATATATTCTTTCTTTATTTTCTTGGTTGATGGATCTTAAAAAATGGAAGGTAATCCTTGAGATCCATAATCCATAAACCAAACCATCTCTAGAATAGGATCACAACCATTCATCACCCAAAAAATCTCTAGGTACGTTACGAGACATAGGAGTGGTCCAATTTGGTCAATTCCATATTTTTGAACATTCCTCTTTCAGCAAGATCATTGCTTTGTCATGATACCAATTCCACCTAAAATATTGTCATCTTATCAAGAGCACCTAGCTAGGCACTCTCATTTATAGTACATAAAAAAGTCATTATTTTTAAAATTCAACTTTTTTTGTCCTAGTTATGCCTATGTTGCATTATTAGCTTGTAATTTTTCATGATTAATCAAAGCACCTATGTGGGCTGAAATTGCTACACATATAACACCAAATATGTCATTTTCAATAGAATCCAACAATAGAACTTGTAAAATTTGGATGTAATGGGTGCAAGACATCGACCTTATCTTCTCCTAGATCCACATGGTACTTATGTGCTAGGTGATTCCTCCAAGTACCTACATTATATATCTTTTTAGAAGTCTTATTATGAGTTAATATCTCATCATCATAAAAAGAATAAATCACTCTTTTTGTCCCATAGATTGGTTATTCTTCTTCTATAAGGATCCCCTACCACAAGGTCAAGGTAGGGTCCTTATTAGCCAAGAAAGGTATCTTTAATCAATCCTCCTTAGGGGAGCCTCTCAAGGGAGCAATAGGAAACACTAAGGACATTTAAGCATCCGAGGATAAAAGACAACATACAAAGCAAGCATCTTTACCAAAATGACATAATATTAAAGGTTAGTACTCTCTCTCTCACGTTGGAATATATTGCATTATTTGGTACATGCTAATGTACCACCTTTGGTACATCTTCAAATTAGGAAAGAGTACCCTAGATTAGAAGTTGAAGTTGAGTATTTACTTTATGCAATGCAATAAATGCACAAATATTATTAAAGTGTGCAAAGTATTTTGGTATTGTAAATCTGCATAGTTGTCCATGTGCACATGATTCCATGGAATAGGAAGTTGAAGAGTCTCTAGAAGAGTGAAGGCCAAGAGTGCTCTATATGAAGAGTCACATTACATTATATATGTAGTGTAATGTTGGTATTAGACAAGAACATGACATGACATGATTTGTAGTATGCAAGTATGGGTACTTGAGTTATTGATTCAATGGAGATATAATTTTTGTGAGTATTTGTTAATGGTAATTTTATGAGTTATAGTTGAAGTTATGTTTGAGTTTTATACTTTTAGAACATTACCATGATCATATATTTCATATTGCAACTTTATTTTAGATCTTTTGGTTAATTTTATCTTAAGTATTTAGCTTCAAAAGACAACAATGGTATCAGAGTTGCAGCAAGGTCTTGACTTGCATATGTTTTAAATTTGCAAAGGAGACTTCCAATGGTTAAGGAGATACTAGTGAAGTTGAATAAATTAGCTCTAGAAAAATAAACCAAAGAAGTTTGGAGATTTACCTTTTCCAAGAGAAAATTCGAAATAGAAGGAAATTACAGATCTTGAAGATAGACCTTGACATTGAGGAGATTAAGAAACCCTAGAAGGAGATCCTATTGAAAAGTCTGATAGATTTAAGGGGATTCTAGATTGCAAGTTGGTTAGATTATTTTCACAGGGTCAAAGGAGAACTCGTGAAGACTAGGACTCAGCATAGATTTATTTCCAGTAGTTTTAAGAATAACTAGTAAAGTTTATTTATTTTAGAATTTTGGAAACTTTAATGTATTTGGTTGCTACTGTATAAGGTTTTGTTGCATAAAATTAGTTCTCAAAATTTGAGAAGCTTCCTACAAAAAATAGAGAAGAATATCATCTTTGGTTGCCTAAAAGTCTATGTGCTATCCTCATGTAGGGATTAGTTTTGAGCTACAACAAAAAATTAGACATTGAATATTGAGGGCCAAGAAGGAGATCTCATAGAAGATTGTTTTAGATTTTGATGATATATATTAAATGAAATGCAACCACAAGATCTAAAATGAGCAAGAAATGTTAAATTATATGATAATAGTAATATAATATGCAAGAAAATTATATGATAAACTTTTGCAATAACTCAAAAAATAGCCATTAATGAAAGCTCATGAAAATAGTACAATGTAATATAATGGAGATCTTAAACACTCCAAAAATTCTTGCATGATCTACATTGTATTTACCTTCTCACTATGCTCTACTATTATATATGCTTCTCCCTCCCCTTATTAAATCAAAGGCCTATATATAGAGAGATATAAACCTTGACCTTTGTTAGGATCCTCAATCCTAACATTATTAGTTAGTATTAGTTATTATTATTAATCATTTAATTATTATATTATTAACTTATAAAGTGAACCATCACAACCCTTCATAACGTGAACCATCACATCTCTTCATATGTGAACCATCATGTCTCTTCACCAACGTAGCTTTAGGGTAGATATATATATTAGGTTGGCCATCCATATCAAATCATCCAAGAAGAAGAATAATAAGCATATATTCTAAGGAGGGAGCCCCCTATAGTGGCAAAGCGATTACAAGGGAGCCCCCTTTGAGTGGCATGCGATTACATTTACATTAATTTGTTAATAATTTTATAGTAAGACCTTGGGGTCTTACCATTTGGTATCAGAGCCATGTGGGACCCAGTCATGTGGGAATTGCTCAAATATATTCATCAAATCACTTCTGTATGTGAGTATCAAACTCGGTTTGAGGATATCACCAAACACAACACAATATTGGATGAATAAATTCTCATAAGTGGCATCATTAGGGGATTAAAAGAGGAAATTAGAATGGAGGTGACAAGGTTCAATCCCTATACAATGATGCAGACCTATGGATTGGCAAAATTAGCTGAAGATAAAATCAATGCACACCAAATATTAGGGAAACTACTTATGGAAAAATTGTCGACCACTTACATCTCTCCCAAACCTATGCATAATGGAAGGGCACAAAGCACTTACACAACCCCCAAATCTAACCGAACTTTACAAATTAAACATCTTAGCTTTGATGAGATGAAAGAACGACAAGCAAAAGGACTCTATGATAATTATGATGAACAATTTGAACCCCACCATAAATGTGCTACACTAACATTGTATTTATTGAAGGAAGTTGATCCCTGTCTTTCCATAGAGCAAGCAGATGAGGTAGTTGTGTCCGAAGCAACCAGTGCACCTACTCACTGCAATGAAGACAATGATGTCGATGTGCAAGAAGTGACTGATGTACCAAGAAAGGATGAGGTACATACCCAAAGTGATCAATGCTAGCCAAACATGCACTCTACAAGACCTACACATACCTTCCTCACCAATAGTGAGTTCTTGCCATATGACCAAACCTATTCGGAACCAACGTAGAGTGACTACACACTCCTTATCCGTTGGCTCTACCAAAGAACCAAAAAAGGATATGAAATCATTACCATCACTTTTGATGCATCATTATGAAGTATTTGAGTAACCCCAAGGGTTGCCCTCCCATCGTCGTCATGATTTTCCTAAGGGAGATTCTATTATTGTTCTTGGCAACCCCCCGCTAATGCTTCATCCTTCTCGATATCCCTGCCTACGAAAGGATGCCATTAAAAGAGTCCAAGAACTTACACAAATCCTTCTTGGAAAACAAAGGACAAAGCTTCTCAATTTGATCTTTGAGGACAAAGCTCTTTTTAAGGAGGGTGGCATGTTAGGATCCTCAATCCTAACATTATTAGTTAGTATTAGTTATTATTATTAATCATTTAATTATTATATTATTAACTTATAAAGTGAACCATCACAACCCTTCATAACGTGAACCATCACATCTCTTCATACGTGAACCATCATGTCTCTTCACCAATGTAGATTTAGGGTAGATATATATATTAGGTTGGCCATCCATATCAAATCATCCAAGAAGAAGAATAATAAGCATAGATTCTAAGGAGGGAGCCCTCTATAGTGGCAAAGCGATTACAAGGGAGCCCCCTTTGAGTGGCCTGCGATTACATTTACATTAATTTGTTAATAATTTTATAGTAAGACCTTGGGGTCTTACCAGCCTTTCACCTACCTATGACTCTTCATATTCCTATTCTATGACTCATGTACATGTGGACTACATGCACATTTACATAATTGTATATTCTAACACTTGTGCATTTATTACATTGTATAAAGTAAATATTTAAACCTTAATCTAAGACACTCTCATAATCTAATGATGTACCCAAGGTGGTAAATTGGCATGTACCAAATAATGTAATATATTTCAACACCCCCTGTATTACATTATTTGGGTATTGAAGACTTTAGTCTTCAATATGGTCTTCATCTTGGTTCTGGAATTGGAACTCTTCTTTTCTATTTTCTTTATTTTGCTCCTTGTCTATATCCTGATCAAGTAAATAATTAGTATCTTCATGAAATACTATTTTAAGCGAAAAGATATTTGAATTTATGTTCATCAGTAGGTTCTTCTAGTTCTTGAATTTTTTGAATCTCTTGAACTAGGTGTCCTTTTTGTTTTCCTTCTCTATATTGTAGTTGAGGAAGATTGCAATCATTCTGAGAGGTACATGGACATTGAAACTATTGTTGGTGTGGCTTATATTGGTTTTGATATTATCTTGGTTGGAATGGCCTACCTGATTGGCTTCAAATATTTGTTTGATTTCCTTGAAACTGATTTCTTGGATTGAATCTACAATAATTTGTACTTTGTCCTTTATTTTTGCATACTTGAAAATATCTATTATTCCATTTAGATCTTCCTTTTGAGAATGAGGTAATATTTACTTGTGGGTTATCTTTTGAGACTAAGTCATTGTTAGACATTTCATATTTTAATGAATTTTACACCTCATATTCTTGTAGGATATTGACTAACTCATAAAATGTATCTTTACCTAGAATTTGTAAAGATCTGACTAGATGCTTGTAGCTATATGGAAGTGCTCTTAGGATTACTTGAACAAGAAACTTATCTTCAAATGTTTCTCCTAAGGTTAATAATTTTCCTTTATATCTGCTACTTTTCTTAGGAATAGTTTTATGCTTTCACCACTATTAACTTTTAGAGAATGTAATTGAGTTTGAAGATTCAGGATAATGGCTTTGTTCCTTCCTTCGAATATCTTGGCTAAAGTTTTCCAAGCTTTTGTAGAAGTTGTTGCAGAACTAATGTATGGTTGTATTTCATATGTAATTATAAAAGTTATTATCATGAGTGCTTTTGCCTTATTTTCTTCAAACTTCTGAATCTCACTATCTCCTATAGTAGGTTTCGTTTTTGGTCCTTTAACAATATTCTAAAGCTTTTCAACTATCAATATTGAATTCACTTTGTTTTTCCATGAAGTGTAATTAGGTCCTTTAAGTAGTTGGGATTCTGAAAGTATGAATTTTTTTGTAGCCATAATAATACTTGTAGACTACCTTATATCTCCCTAGTTTTGAGTATGTGATCAAACTTGATAAAATATTTTCTAATCTCAAGTTTTGTAGAACCCCTTATATCTCCCTAGTGTTTTGAGTGTACTATAGTTTTGATAAAGTGCTTAGATTTATTTTGAATTGAATCCCTAATGTTCAACTTTTTTTTATACTTTATTTCTCCCTATTTGTAAAAGCTAGAAATAATTTTAATGCACTTTCAAGTTTTGATAAGATTCTATAGTTGGATTCCTTTTGTCTCTTCAATTTGTATAAGAGACTAGTATCAACAATAATTTTCCAACTTTCAAGCAATTCTATGTTTTGCTTCCTATATCCTTGAATTAATCATATTATTTCTAAATTTCAGGATTTTAATTTGGTTTTGAACTCTTTATATCTCCCTAATTTAGAAATTTAGAAAATGATAATATTTTAAAAAAAAAATCTTCTATTTTTAAGGTAGAAAACTTTATATCAACAATAATTTTTAGCTCTTGAATTTATGATCTTCTTACTTTAATTGCTTTCTAAACCATCAATGATTTATCTAAGGTTGTAATTTGCATTATATCTCAATGCAATACTTAATCTTAGAAATAATAGACCTTATCTCTCCTTGTGCTTGATGGAAAGCAAATATTAATTCAATGTAAATATATCTTTCTTGTAATGTGATGTGCTACGTGTTGATTGGCTTCTTTCTTGATTACACTTTCAAAGCTTTTGAATGTTGTATTCTCCTCAGTATTCAAGGTATGACAATGTGCCTTAAATACTCTACATTATATGGCACACTCTAGACTATCCTCTTTTCCCTTCAATGTTCTTTGACTTGTGGAAGCTTGATATGTGTGCACTCTTCAGGATGGGCTATTAATACTTACTATCTCCCTTTGGAATGCATACCACATGGTATTTACGTTACCCTTGGACGTAGATCTCCTTGTTAGACGATGTAGGAATGTTATACCCTTTCGAAGGTGTTGATTTAGGTGGTGTAGAAATGTTATAACCTTTAGAAAGTGTTGATTTAGGTGGCACAAATGTTATCTCAGCCTTTGGACGTTGAAATAATAATGTTGTTCCTCATTTCTTGTATGGAGTATTACGAATGACTATTGAATGTAGGTGGTGTAGGTGCAAGTTTTGAATGATATATTCCTGAGATGTTACTTAAGATATTATTAGTGCTCTTCTTCTATATGCTAAATGGTATAAGATTCCTTTCTTTTCTATGACAAGTGGAGGTATATTCCCATGCATGTAACCTAGCAATAAATGTTTCCTTATCTCTTGTTCTTGCCAAATCCTTACAAGTTTTTTGGCTTCTCTTGTAATATCAATGTGTTTTCTTAATATCCAACGTATGGTGGCTCCTCCTATGGTGTTTCACTACTCTCTTTTAGGTGACTGTTTGGCCAAGCTTCTCTCCTCTTTTGCTTGGGTGCAATGTGTTATTCTCCGTGCTACTTGCACCTTGTTGTATTAATATCTTGTAAATTTGTTCTATTATTATCCTTATTTCTTGTGTTATTCTCCTTGCATTATGTTGTCCTTACTTAGTCTTCTTTTGCTACAGGTTTCTTTCGCACTTTTAGTGTTACCTTCTTGGGACTATGGCATTGTATTTGGTGTCTTTAAACACTTTGAATAAGATGATTTTGAGCCCTTATTTGGATCTTTTTCCTTCATTATGAAGCTTCTAATTTAACCTTAATAATACTATAGCTTGATGACTAAAAATGTCATGCTAATTTGGTGTCTTAAGACACTTCAATTTTTTCGTCCTTTTGCTGCTTTGGAAAAGACAAATATTGTGCTAATATGAACTGTAAATAAATCAATTGTAAACTAAGAATACCTTAGCTGCACCAGAGTTTTTGAGACTTATTAGTCTCTTTTTTTAAGATTTCTTCCTTATCTTTAG
This sequence comes from Wollemia nobilis, assembly GCA_028583015.1. Taxonomy (NCBI): domain Eukaryota; kingdom Viridiplantae; phylum Streptophyta; class Pinopsida; order Araucariales; family Araucariaceae; genus Wollemia; species Wollemia nobilis. The sequence continues at coordinate 4,227,356 of JAQPPZ010000030.1, forward strand.
TATCATGGTACCTTCTCTATTTCTTGGTGGCGGTAATGCTCCTTTGTTGACTTTTCTTCACCAATAATTGCTACAATTTTTCCTGTGTTTAATCGTGTATTTTGACACTCTAATTCAACCTATTTATTATGCACTAATATTCCTCCTTTTTCTTAATATTAATTCAATTTAATAGATATTTAGAAGTAACTTATATTAACCACTATCAATTCCTCCTTATTACTCCTTTTAATCAACTTTTTAACACTAACTAGTGTTGATGTATTTTGCAGGTTTAAAGATGATAATGATACCTCCTTATTTAACTTGAAAACATTTAAACTTAAACTCCTTATTGCTACATTTGATAAATTTAATATGATTTTTTCAAGAAACTTAAATAATATTGGATAAAAATTTCATAACACCAATTATCAAACCTGGTTTTGACCTCCTTGTAGCAATATTGCTTGGTGATTTGATTCACCTCATTTGTTGCCCTGGTTTTGTAATTTTTGTAGGTTCAACTCCTTTATATTTTCTACCTTAAATGTGTTGTACATACCAGAATATTTAATCCTTTATTTGTTATCCTAAACTCCTCTATCTTGTAGCTTCCAATGCTGCCTATTTTACTTCAACTTGTTGTTCTAAGAATATAGTTATGTGCCTTCTACTCTCCTCCAAGTTGCTCTCTTGAACTTTAAAAATTAGCAGCTATTAATATTATCCAATATGTTGCTTTATCTTTGTCTTTAACCCTAATTTTTTTAGATTTTAACATAGCTAGTTCTCCTTCTATATGTTAAATAATCTCTTGGACTTATGTTGTAAAAACAACAATATCTTCTTCTGTAGATCAACCTTCAAATCCTTTGTGGTTGTCATCAAATTTCTCTAATATAGTGGCCTCTTCTAACTCCTTTATCCTCTAGTCTCCTTTATTGAATTTTGACTTCAATATTGACCTATTTGTTGGCCTTCTTCTCAAGAATCTAATTGTCTTTAGGTCTTCATAATATCTCCCCCAAAAGTTGGCAAACTTCTTGCCAAATCCTTATTTCTTCTGGGATTGTTGTTGGATGGTGATAATTTTTCCAATCCTTCTTTCTCAAGTGGTTATATTTGCTAGCACTCTTCTCACTTGAGTTCTCCTCAAATATCCTCCAATGGTCTTCTTCAAATTCTACAATGAGGCTTTCCTAGCCTTCTCCTTCTTTCTCATTTTAGCCTTTCTTGATACCTCTTCTCTTGAGTCTTTTAATTTTTATAGCTTCTCTAGTCTTCTTAAAAATTCAATGAGACCTTCCTTGATATCTCCAATATTCAACTATGGAAGTTTTGCAATGATATCTCTTTCTTGGATCTCTAAAATCTATTTCTTCTGAAATCTTCAATAGAACTTTCTTAGTCCTCTATATTCAAGTTTCATTCTTCCAAATCTAGAACTTATTCAATGAGACCTTTCTCTTGGGTCTCCTCCTTCTAGAGTTGCTTTCTTCTTTCTTCACTCTAAAGTCTTCTATCTTCATATTTCTATGAGGACCTCCTTCTTGGTTCTCCTCAATATTTAATGTGAAGTCTTCAATATTCAATGGATATCTATTTCTTGAGTCTCCTTAATATTCTCTCTTGAAATATGCAACTCTTGCAATGGGACATTTTCCTTAAGGCCTCCAAAATATTCAATATTCAACTCATTGCTTCAAGTGTTAGATTGGTTCTATAGAAGATATTCTTCCTAGCTCTTGTAGGAAGCTTCTCAACTTTCTTTGAATATCATCTTTTTCTACAACAAAGTATTAGAAAATGATAATAGTAATTTCTTTAAATCTAAAGAAAATAAACTTCACTAGTTGATTTTTCAATCTAGTGGAATCAATGTTGAGTCCTAGTCTTCACAAGTTTTTTGCAACTCTGTGGAAATATTCTAGCCAAATGCAATTTTAAAATTTCTAAAAATGAGATTTCCTATCTCCTCTCAATCTCTCTTGTGGCTCTCTTTATTTCCTATCAATCTACCTTGTGCTCTAATACCAATGTTAGCTTTTGATGATATATATTAAAGGAAACACAACCACAAGATCTAAAATGAGCAAGCAATATTAACTATATATTAATGACAATATAATATGCAAGAAAATTATATGAGAAACTTTTGTAATATCTCATAAAATAGCCATTAATGAAAGATCGTGAAAATAGTACAATGTAATATAATGGAGGTATTAAACACTCCAAAAAGTCTTGCATGATCTACATTGTATCTACCTTATCACTATGCTCTACTATTCTATATGCTTCTCTCTCCACTTCTATCAAAAGCCTATATATAGAGAGTTATGAACTTTGGTATTTCACCTACATATGATTCTTCATATTCCTATTTTATGACTCATGTACATGAGGACTACATGCACATTCTAACACTTGTGCATTTATTACATTGTATAAAGTAAATACTTAAACTTTAATCTAAGATACTCCTAATATAATGATGTATCCAAGGTGGTATATTGGCATGTACTAAATAATGTAATATATTCCAACAGATTGAAGATTTAAGATTGGAGATTGAAGGTTGCAGATTGAAGAAGTTGAAGAGACCCAAAAGAGGTTAGATTGAAGAACTTCTAGATTTGGAAGATAGAATATTGGAGATTGAAGATAGATAAGTACTAATAAAAGGTCTTATTGCAGAATTTAGTAGCAACAAATATTGTAAATCTAGGAAATAGATCTCATTGTAAAAGTTGGAATATTGAAGAGACCAAGGATAGGTCTCATTGAATATTTGAGGAGAATAATTGAGGAGCTACAAAATTAGAAGACCCAAGAGAAGAGGCCTTAAGAGAATTTGGATAAGGAGAAGAAGTCTAGATAAAACCTTATTGTAGAACTGGAGAAGCGACCATTAGAGGAGTTGAGAAGAAATCTAGAGGAAGAAGAAAGCTAAGCAAGGAGAAGTTTTTGATAAGAAGGATTTGGGACAATTGTTTCCATCTGACAACAAGCGCAAGAGGAAGAAAATTTTGGCAAGAATTTTGCCAAGTTTTGGAGAAGGATTTTGATGATCTCAAGATATTCATATTCTTGAGGAATAATATGGTAAAGGAGATTTGATTTGAAGTCAAAAATTTACAAGAATATTGAAGGAGAAGGGAATATTGAAGAGGCCACAATTTTGAGAAGTTGAAGGGCAACCACAATGTTTTTGAAGGTTGATTTGAAAAGGAGAAGATTGTTGATTTTCAAGGTAGGAATTGAAGGGTTGCAGGAGAATAGATTGAAGGAGATATAGAGTTGTGGTTTGGAAAATATTTGGATATATTTTGAAGTGCCCTTGAATAGGATATTGAAGGAGGTCGTAATAAGACAATATTTTGGATATTTTGGTTATAGTTTTGGATAGCGAAACCATGGAGGAATTGACTACAAAATTGTAAATTTTTTTGATAAAATTTGTGCAACACTAATATTTGCAAGTTTTAGAGTTTGAGAGAACATTTTGGAGGATATTTGAAGCCACAAAATCATATTTATGGACAACATTAGAAGGAGAGAAAGAGCTACGATTTTGGAGAACTTTAGGATAGATTTGAAAGAGTTTTTGGGTAGCAAGCAAGTTGGTATTTGAGCTGCAATTAGAGCTATAAAATTGATAAGTTTTGAAAAATTAAAGAGAAGGGAAGTGAAGGTGCAAAATTTTCAAGATCGAGATAGCAAAAGGGTGAATCAATCACCAAAGAAATCAGCTACAAAAGAAGATAAAAAAGGTATGTGATATTGAAGCAAAATAAGTTTATTATTGGAGTATTAAAACCAGTCTACATTAAGTATTTGTGAGCTCCATATTAGCTTTATTAAAATCTGAAAAAGAAGTTTAAAAAAAAGTGTCTTCAAGCAAAAGGAATTGGTAGTATTTGCATCCTAAAATCTACAAAATAGAACAACAAAAGTCTAAGTTAAAGATTAATTGAAAAGAAGAAATAAGAAGGGAATAATGTTAATATTGAATTCTATTTTTTAGGTCATAAAAAGTGTATATTTATTAGAGTAAAATAAATAGAGCAAGAGTATTTTTCTAAGCAAATTGAAGACCAAATAAGGGTTCAAAGGTAGAGCCGATTTTTAAGTGTGTAAAGATACTAAAAAGCCACCGTGCAAAGGAGAAGTGAATGCATCAATTTGGAGTAGTGAAGTGCCAGCATAGATCAAGAAAAATCCACCACCATTCAAGGGAAAATCCACCACAGTCCAAGGAAGTGCCACTATTGCTCAAGGAAGAGCCATCACCATAAACATAAAGCAAACCTATCAAAGTTGAAGGTTCAATACCATAATTTCATCCAAGGAGTTCAAACAAATGTATCTAAGATGTTTTTGCAAAATAATTTGAAAGAGCATATGTATAGGTGATAGAACGTTTGAAAATTAGGGTAAATTCCAAGTGTTAAGGATTAGAGAAGACATTACATGCAGTGGACATGTGTTAAGAAGGCAAAACATTTTGGGTGTCAAAATTGCACTAGGGCTGAAAGGAGATATTAAATCTTCATTGGAAGTGAGACACTTGCAAATAGTAACGCTCACAGTATCATAATATCATCAAACCAGGGAATTTACGTTATAAAATATTGAGGAGAGTAAGGGAAGCGAATTTGAAGCATTGGAAACGTTTGAGTGCCATGTGGCACATGTACAGTGGAATGCCAACAGGTTAGGAGTATTTCAAGCACCCATAGCAAGGAAGATAACATATTTCAAGGAACCAAAAATAGCAGAGTGAAAGAGTATTTCGCAGAGAAGCGTTGGAAATAGGAGAACATGCAAGAAGGTTCATTAATTGAAGACTAAGTGCAAGTAAGAAGGAGATACACCACTTGGCATTGGAAGAGAGATATTTAAGTTACAAGGGATTCAAAGGGTCAAATATTGTAAATACATTGCAACAACAAGGATAAGGTGTGAATTAGAGCATCTTTATAAAGGTTGAAGTCGACTAACCAATCAAAGAGGATAGAGAGTAATCTTTCCAAGGCAGGCCAAAGTATAACCAAGATTCTACACATACAACATAGAAGGAAGAGCACCAAGTAGAAGACGATCAAGCATTATTGACTAATAATTACCACATTCAAGGTTGAAGGTAATTCATTTTATTTAAATTTATTCATATGCTCAAGATAGGAGGTATAAGGTTGCTTATAATTATTATTTTCTAAGGTTAAAAGTGAAACTATTTATTTTGGAGGGATAAGAATTAATATTTGAAACCTTAGAAATCTGATTATTGCTATTAGAGAAGTTTATGAATGTTTAAAATTTGGTTTGAAGGAATTGAAGTAATAATTTAAAGTTTTGTAATTTGATTAGATTGGATTAATAAGGTCTTCTACATCAAATTAAATTTATAAAATTTGCAAATATCTTTTTATGGAATTTCTATTTCTAAGTTTGGAGTTATAAGGAATTCAACATCAACATAGGATTGAGAAATTTAGAATTAAAAGAAATTATATTTTTTGAGACTAGGGAGATAAAAAGTTGTTAACTTTAAGATTAGCAATTTGAAAATTTTTCTTACCCTATCAACCAAAATAAGGTGGAATAAAAGTAGAAACTTTGAAATTACATTCAAAGATTTTTTTTTAACTTACTAGGGAGTCATAAGGTAGTCAACCCCAAAGTTTTTCTCAAGAATCATTTTCTATACTCAATACTAAGGAGCTAAAAGGATGTCTACTCCAAAGGGTTCATTGAATAATGAAATGGAGAATGAAGTTAGAAAAGGAAGAGTAAAAGTTATAAAATATGGAATTAAAAATTTGGTTGAAAAGTCTAAAGGAAAATTAGACTTAGTTTCAAGTTTCATTTATAAGGAAGCAATAGAAGAAAATTTTGAAACATTAGAATACTATATGCATGCGAGAATGTTTGAAGCAATTGATAATGACAAAGATAGTGTTATGATTCCTCTAAACATTGCTAGTATAATATACATGGTATTGCTTACACTTAAATATCACAAAGAGAATAACTTGAAACAAAAGGAGTTGATTGAATCCCTTAAGAAGAAAGCAAAAGTGAATGAATCATTTTTAGAGAAAGTATTTCATTCTTCATGTAATATGAGTACTTCAAGTTCATCCAATTTAGGATCTTATCATGATGCTATAAGTGAATGCTCAGAAGGTTGTATACAAAAGAAGATTTATGATATGAAGGACAAAGGAAAAGAGAAAGTGTTTTTTGTAGGAATCAAATGACAATGCGACATCATCTAAAAGCTTAAATATTGATATTAATGATGAAGACAAGCAAGAAGAAAAATATATTGATCAGTAAGGCATATAGTGTAAAATTATTTAAGAGATGAAGATCCATATTGAAAACTAAAGTATTTAGTAACCAAATAATGTAATACAGGGGTGTGTTGGAATATATTATATTATTTGGTACATGCTAATGTACCACCTTTGGTACATCTTTAGATTAGGAAAGAGTGTTCTAGATTAGAAGTTGAGTATTTACTTTATGCAATGTAATAAATGCACAAGTATTATTAAAGTGTGCAAAGTATATTGGTATTGTAAATGTGTATAGTTATTCATGTGCACATGAGTCCATACAGTAGGAAGTTGAAGAGTCTCTAGAAGAGTGAAGGCCAAGAGTGCTCCATATAAAGAGTCACATTACATTATATATGTAGTGTAATGTGTGTATTAGACAAGGACATGACATGACATGATTTGTAGTATGCAAGTATGGGTACTTGAGTTCTTGATTTAATGGAGATACAATTTTTGTGAGTATTTTTTAATGACAATATTATGAGTTATAGTTGAAGTTATTTTTGAGTTTTATATTTTTAGAATATTGTCATTATCATATATTTCATATTGCAACTTAATTTTAGATCTTTTGGTTAATTTTATATTAAGTATTTAGCTTCAAAAGCTAACATCTCTCTCTCTCTCTCTCTCTCTCACACACACACACACACACACACACACACACACTATTACATTTTGCTATATCATTAGACTTTTTGTATTTGATTTTCTTTCAAGTACTTTTGCCTTACATTATTCCCACTAGTTAGATTAAGTGTGATCGACCATGATTATTACCTTACATATCTATCTTAGACCATTTCCTTGGGGGTACCCACACATTCGAATTTAGTTTAATCTTCCCTATATTTATAGATACCTTTTGGATTTTTTATTTGAACTAGATTAGTGCTATCGTTTTCTTCGCCAACAATGTGTATTGTTCTAGACTTGTCCAAACTTAGGTAAAATGACATCAATTTTTCAATAAGAGTCTCTCTATCATTACAATATTGTTTCCCTAAAGTGTCATCATCTCATGAAGAACACCTAGCTAGTCTCTCTCACTCATAATACATGGAAAAACTAAATTGACTTCAAACTCTAGGTTTTTGGTCGTAATTAGGCCTTTGATGCATTATTAGCTTGTAATTGGTCCTAGCCAACAAGAGCACTTATTTTAACCAATGCTCTTGTCAAGACGTACTCAACTAAAAAATTAATATAAATATAGTATAAGTAAGTCATTTTTAAAAGAATCAACTAATGGTTCTTATACTTTCATGTCAAGTAGACACAATACATAGTTATCAGCCTGAGTATGCTAACAAAGGAGACCTTGGAACTCTGAATACAAGTCCAAGGTTCAAATAGTGTGGGGGGTAGGGTTGTACACCATGCTTTTGTAACTAGAGTATGGTTGGGAATAACCATATATTGAATAAATAATTTTTATTTCATATAGCCTATGGCCTCGCAGATGTTAAAAACTACTTTACCCTTTTTACCCTACATGCATTTAGCACCTTTGTGCTATGTTAGTCCACCAAAAATATCTACATCCTATAGTTATACTAGTCCTCTTAAAAATTGGTATTCCATCATCATACATAAATAAAATTATTCTTTTTCCCCCTAAACGACTACTCCATTTTCATAAAGAGTCCTCACCTTAAACTCAAGGTAGAGTTCTTATCAACCAAGAAAGGCATCTTTAATAAAGCCTCAACAAGGAAGCCTCCCAAGGGAGCAATCAAAGGAAACATCAAGGACATTCAAGCACCTAAGGACAAATGATATCGTTCAAGGCAAACATCTTCATCAAAGGTTATTCACCTTAAAGGCTAGTACCCTCCAAGGTTAGTATAGTCCCTCTCACCTTTATGTTATTGCATTTTGTTTTATTTTCATTAAATTTGTTACATTGCTTCCAAGTATTTGGTTTATATGGCTTCCCTCTAATTAGATTGTGTCAACATAATTACCATCTATATATCTCTCTTAAATCATTCTTATAAAAGTATCGAATATCACATATTGGACATCAACCTAACCCTTCCCATATTTATATCTATCTTTTTTAGTTGTACTTTGATTTAGATTAATGTTAAGGCTACCTCCACTTACACACAATGTCCTCTAGTTATCTAAGTTTAAGTAAAATATTATTTTAAAGAATCTTATCTAAGTTCAAGTAAAATATTATTTTTAAGAATTTTAAATTTATATTAAATAATTATTTTGTAACGACTTTATATTAAATATATATAAAATATATAATTATATTCATAAGACTGCCTTGGTAAAATATATAATTATATTCATAAGAAGATAACCTTGGCAGAGAATGTTATTTACATTAAATATGTTTATCTAGCTCAACTTTGGTTATTGAAGTAGGGTGTACAACTTCATCCTTTTGGATTAAAATTAAATTTTAAACCTTTTATTGAGAGTTTCAAAGTTAAATTGGTAAACTACGAAAGTTGTTTAAATTATTTTAAAAGTAAGATTAAAAGTAAATGTTTAAATAATTTTTATAATTATTAATTTAATATAATACTAGCAACGGTTCGGGCTTTGATTCTTCTTCGGGAGGTCCAAGTTCATACCACAGGTGGACGAGTCTGTGAGGGGGTGGGTGTGTGTGGTGACTATGTGTTAAATTTCCTATTGACAAGAATAACCTTGGACTTCTTTACGAGGGGTCATGGTTGGCAGGAGACTCTTCAGCCCTATGGGTTGGTCATAGAGGTTTCTAATCTCACTAAATACTACAATACTACTATATAATCATAATAATGAAAAACTATTTTTAATCCACTCATGTAGAGGAGTTGGAGAGCAAGTGGGTAGTTAAAACTCTCCAGTTATCGAGAGGCCCAGGTTCAAATCTCTCCCCTCACATGTTGCGGATATATTGTATATAAAAGGCTCCTTAAAGAAAAAACTATTTTTACACATACATCATGTTGTTAATACTACTGGTTATAATATATATGATATATTAATAATAAAACTATTTTTTTATATATACATCATGCCAAATAGTTTCAATAAAAATATCCAAATTAAGGTTAGATTAAAATCTCACTTAAAATATATAAAATAATTTTAACCTGATAATCCATTTCTTTCGTAATTTATACGATATAATAATTTTTTATTTAATCTAGCAAATCTCCAAAAACAAATTACACTTTTTCCGAAAAAAATTATACACAACAATTGTGCATTTATTCACATTCTTATTCCCACGAGAAGAAAAATATCAACTTTCTTCTCAACGGGAATATATGATAACACTCACACTGAACCCAGCCCCAAAGTGGTGAATATATATATATGAAGCTTCCACAGATAGCCGACTAATCTATTGTTTCAATCAATCAAGTACAGAAAGAAAGTCTACTTGGTTCATTAGTAAAGCCAGTCCAAACTATATGGTTCTTCCACAACTTCGACACTAATCGAGTTGGCTTTACAGAATGACATCAACTCATGCTCGTTGTTTTTGTCACAAACAACATGTTTTAGAGCACTCCCTCATGTCCAGCTTTTTCAAGCTGGATAGCCCACCAGATTCAAAAGGAAGCCCCTTCAAACACCCACACTGCGAAATGTCCAGCAATTGTAGCTGTTTAAGATTGCACATGGAGGTCGGCAGGGTTGTCAAGCTGGGGCATGCACACAATCTGAGCACTTGAAGTAGCGAAAGCTCTCCCAAGTCATCAGGTAACTTTTGGAGGAGATGACAGTTTGAAACTGACAACTTTTGTAGGGAATTCAAACTACAGATTCCTATTGGCAACTCTTCCAGATCACTGCAGTGGTCAAGATTGATTTCTAAAATCTTAGGAAATTGAAAGCATTTGTCCCTATCTAATTCACACATGTTACCAAGGCCTTCACATAGACTTAGAGATAGCTTCTCCAAGCTGATCAAGTTTCTGCAGTACTTAAACAGAGGATGAACTATCAACCTTTCAAGTTGCAGAGTCTTGAGCTGAGAAAGCGGAAGAAAGGCATCCAATCCATTAAGTTTGGCTCGTTGGGAGCTGTAATTATGGATTATAAGAACCTTCAGCTTTTGCATTGTGTGCAAAAATGGTGGAATACAATATTCATTTGCAGTAAAGAATAAGACCAAAGCTTCCGTCTCAGGGAACTTCATTTCTAACCATTGCCTGTCATCCATTGCACCTATATATTGCCAGAGAGCATTAAGTCAATCCTATGAAAAAATCTTTAAAAAAATCTCTTTGGTCAAATTGAATCAAATGAAATTGAGATCATAATTATGAAACCTTGTCAAATTTGAATGGAAAATAAAGCCCAACAATCAAAATACTAGCTGTAGCACTGACCTGTGTGAATTGAGACAATCTGAGCTTTAGATGGCTGATCTCCGCTCAATTGCTTTTGAGGCATGTAGAGCCTCATCTTGTCCTGCTTTGCGATATACAGGGCTAAATCTCTCATTACATCATGTTGAGAAAAGGATAACTCGTATGTGCAGCCATAAGAGTTCCTAAGGCTCCTGGAATCAGAAGTTAGGAAGTTAGGACCATGTGAGGAATTAAGGATCCCTACATAGTACTATATATTATATATTCAGTCCGATTATTTCTTTTGAAAGTTCTACTCAATGCCCTTTCCATTTCCCCAGAAAACGGAATACACTTAGTCAGAAATGAAAAAAGAAAAAAGAAAAAAGCTGTCAGAAGTAGGAACAAGCCTTACCAAGCATCGGCTTTCAACTCTAACAGGTTGCGACCTGCAAATTCCCATAAGACAACAAAGGCATCCTCCCAGTCCATTCCTCGAACGTACACCCACATGTCTAACAATGCATTTGCACAAATCTTTCGTCCCTCCGGAAATGCACCGAGATCCTAGAAGCACTGTTTTTGATCGTCATCCAATGCATCTATGCTTGTTTTCAGGCGTTCAAGGAGGTCGTCTTTGTGACGGTCGGATATCGCTTCTCCTCTTGCAAGCTTTTTCTTCGCACTTTCCCAAACAAGGGAGGGCTGTTCTTTCAAAGACCTTCCAATGACTTTAAGAGCAAGCGGCAAACCTTTACACTCTGCTTGTACCTGCACATGAACATAACTCAATATTCTGAAACGAATACGATTCAATAAACAGGTTTGGTGAGAAGCAGAGTACCTGTTTGACCAGTTCCTCATCATGTGTGCTCGGGATGGTAGGTTGGCCAAAGGCCGAGAGGCAGAAAAGAGAAAGGGCATGTTCCTCTTGCAAACAGGGTAGGCGAAGCAGTGATGTCCCGTTCTCTGGTTGTATGATGTTCTCATGTCTGGTGGTTACAATAGTCTTGTACCCTTCCCCTTCAAATAACAAATTTTCCAGCTCTGAACTGGACCAAATATCATCCAAAACCACCAGGGTTCGTTGATTGTTTCTCGCGTTTATTTTATCTTGCAGTTTGTCACGTGCATCTTTAACATTTCGAAAATTAGGTTTTGGTCCAACAACAAGTTTTTCCCACATGGTTTCAAAGATTTCCTGGAGACTAGGGTTTTTTGAAACGGGGATGTAAATTACTCTGTTCCCAAAGTACTCTGCAAATCGCGAGAAATTTTAAAACAAGTGAATCCTTCGGAATCCCAACATATCCTGCTAAAAGAAACACAACTAAAATGTAAAAGCATTGCACAGTTGCAGATTGACCTGGTAAGCCAACCTCACAAAAACAGGTCATGCCGAAACAATAGAGAAGTCAGAAACAGAGACAAGATAAAACATTTCATGCTTAAAGAGGAAGAGTATATCTAGTATGAAATTCATAATCTCCGAAGACAGAAGCACATACCAGTTTAACCTTATAACTAAAATCCATGACGTGAAAAGGAAAAAAAAAAGAAAAAAAAAAGACGAAGCTGTTACCTTTGACATCGTGATCGTGGCAGAGGGCTAATGCCAGCGTGGACTTCCCCCTTCCACCCATGCCTGTAATCCCAATCACATTCACGCGGGCGTCCAGCGCAAGCTCCTTCAAATTCGCAAGGAGTTTATCAAACCCTATAACGTAAGGAGGCATACTTGGGACCGAGAAGCTGCAATTTTGCTGCTCTGGATCGTCGCGTGGATTCTCAAATATTTGCCTGCGCAGCAAACGATTCTCGTCTGCGTCTTCTGCAACTTTTGAGGCAAGATGCCTCATATCCTCACTGAGTCTTGCCAACTGGGAGGAATAATCGGGTTGCCTCATATCCTCACCGATTCTTGCCAACTGGGAAGAATAATCGGGAAATTTTTGCAATTCTAACAGAATATTGGGCACTATCTGAATACGAATAAAGCTGTCGATTTCTTTTTCCAGCTTTTGAATGCGCTTTGCATAACGAAATTTCTTGTAGAGATTGAGATTGTTGGTTCTCAGACATTTGTCTACGAGTTGAAGGCCGTCGCCGAGTTTCCCCTGAAAGTCTTCGATACTTCGCAGCCATGACTGGGACGACCTCTCCGAACTCAACTTACACATGTCATCGACCGTGGGCTTTAACTTGTCGAGAGTTGCCTTAAATTTCTTACAAACAGAATCGCAGAAAAATATAATGATAAAGCTTTTCTTGACGAATTGCAAGGCCTCCCCACCAGCAAACTCGAGAAAAATTCCAGCAACTGCAGCCTCCGCCATGCTGAAATTGCAACTCCGTAAGCAAGTATATCACAACCCCAAGAATTGATAAGATGATGGCACTCCTTATATATAGGACATAACGTCGAATGAGAAATTGCGGTGAAGCCCCTTATAGTTTTTTTTTTTTTTTTTAAGTTAGATTTGAATAAGCCTTTCTTATTGTCAAGTTATTGACGGTGAAAACGTCAAACTGAATGCCATGGATCTGCCGTCCTTTTTTTTCCACGATATATTTGCACATTTTGTCGATTTGAATAGGCCTTTCTTATTGTCAAGTTATTGACGTAGAAAACGTCAAACTGAATGCATAAACTTATCAATTATAATTGTTAAGCTGAAAAAATAATAAGAGACTTATTCAGTAATAACTTAATTACTAAGCTTTATTGTGATATAAAATTTATAAGCCTTTTTCCTTCCAAATTTAAAAACGCATGTATCCAATATTGTGATGGAGATTCAGAGGAGCTGTCTTCAGTAATTCCGTGTAGGCCCCACATTTCTTTGTACTTTCCCCTGGAAACCACTTTACAGGTCAAAGTAGTTCCGTGTAGGCCCCACATTTCTTTGTTCTTTCGGTGTTTTTCTGTGTGTTTCCCTGGAAACCACTTTACACGTCATAATTGTGGCTTTATTTTTACCATAGATTTTCGAGCTTCGTTTCCAAGAAGCATGGCTAACGAATTGGGAAGCCTTTAGGATATCCCCGCTTTTATCTAAAACGTTTTAAAATAAAAGTCAAAGACAAGAGGAGAAGAAAATCTAAGCTTCTTGCCCTTTTCTATTTGTATTTGGAAGTATGAACGGCACAAAGAGACTCGTCCATTAAGCCAATGCCAATGACAAAGCCAATGCACATAGCTAACAACTTTTATGTGTAGTATTTATTGGGCCATTCTTATTTCAAAAACAAAATATTATATTATTTTTATTACATTTTTAATAAGTTAATTAAAGTATATTTATTTTTGCTTTTTTATCAAAGATATTTTTCATCTTTTTCAAATTGCTAAGTTTTCATAATCAACTTTTTTTTTTAATTTACAACAAGAACATTCTTTACATAACAAGTAACTCCAATAGATAGAAGGAAATAAATACAATAGTCATCAATCAAAGAGGAAATTAGTTCGATTATTTTTCTTTTGTAGTAGAGGTTCTTCCTCCTTTAGAGTGGCAAGATCTAAGAATGCATTTTTGCACTTCAAGCTCTTGAGGTAATATCTAGTTGTAACACATTTTGTAGGATCTTCATTTTTAGAAAATTGATCGTCATTAATTGTTTCATAATTAGCTTCAAGAATACCATCTAAGGTGCTAATCTTTTTCATGGAACCATTCTGATGGTCTTCAGTAACCATTTGGCTTCTATCAATGATCTGATTCAAATTCTCCTTTTGGGGTTGAGTCTTTCGTTGCTCACATGATTCCTGTTGGACAATTGGTGCATCTAGAGGATGAGCTTCTTTCTTTTGAACTGGGACATTTGAAGGTTTCAAATCATTTACATGTAGGGCCTTCTCCTCCACCAAGGAGGAATCAAAGCATGATTGAATGATCGAACATCTCTTCTTCAAGTGGCCATATTGCTAACAACCATAACATCTTAGGGAGAAGTTTTCATATTCAATATTTTGGATCCATTCCCCTTTGCTTGAGGAGATAGTAATGGATTGAGGCCCAAGAACTGAAACATCCATCCAAACAACCAATCTTGCTTTACTCATATTAATTTTATTGGATAAATTTTTCTCTTGTTTAGGCATCCATATACTCGAATGCACCAATGACATTACCGATTTTTATGAATATATTTTCTCCCCAAAACTCCATAGGGAGAGCATAAAGATTCACCCATACTAGGAAGCCATTAACTTCTTCTGTAAGGGGATTGAAACTTGGATTCAGGTGCAGCCTAAAGTGGTGGAAAATGAGGTAATTTTCTTACAATCCAAGACCCTCATTTGCAAATTCATTGGAATTAGGGTAGACCTAAGAAAGATTGAGTGATGGACAACGTGATACTAGAAAACTGAAGGCAAGTATGACATTGTTATTTTTGCAAATAGATATTTTTTAGTTATTTTTGATGATGAGGATTGAAATTAAATTTTTGAGGGTGACCCTTATTTCATGGGGCAAGCGGAGCTATACATGAAATTGTGGCATGCAAGATTCAATCTGATGGAGGAACTGCCTTCAGTTGTTCCGATGTGGACCAGATTTTATTGTTTACCTTTGGAGCTTTGGAATGAGGAGATTTTTAGAGATATTGGTGAGGCCATTGAGACCTTGTTTTAGTCTCTAATATTATAAAGAGAAAGAAGTTTACTACTTATATTAGGATTTGTGTGGAGCTGGATATATCCAGTCCTCTCTCAAATTCTATTGACATCCAAATTGGGGAGGTGGTACAAGTTCAGGATCTTGACTATGAGGTGATCTCCTTCAGGTGTAGACATAATCTTTATGATCACTTGGCAAGGGATTGCCCCAAGAATACTGAGATGAAGTAGAAAGAGAAGGAGCCACGAAAGGTGTGGAAGTGGGGGAGGATGGTGGTTTTCATGCGGTTATAAACAAAAAAAGATCGAAGGTTGGTGGTCGAAAGGGTAAGGAACATTTGAAACTTCCTTTCAAAAATTAGTTTGATGTCTTTGAGTCTGGGTCTAGTGAGGTGGATGTGGATGTTGTGGGGAGTGGGGATTACCCCTCTTATGAGTAAGTTGTTCAAGATGATTTGGTATCATTCCCTTGTAGCGGGGGTGAGGCCCCAATAGATATATGCACTTTGAAAGATTTTGGAACTCAAAAGGAGTAGGTTGGGCCCTTGGAGGAGTTGTTTCTAGGAAGGCCAGATATGTAGTTGAGGATGATACAAAGAGAGAGGAAATAGTTATCAAGGTTGAGGGAGATGGGAGGAGAGGAATAAGAAGTAATCCCTTTAGGATTACAACCCCGAGGAAGCATCAAGGAGGAAAATAATATGTGGTTGGAAGAAAATCATAAAAGGACAAGCAAGATAAGGAAGAAGAGCATTTGGTGGAAGCAAGGATTATGCGAACTATTAATTTGTATTTCAACTCTTTATCCAAATGAAGATTACTTCATGGAATGTAAGGGGATTGGGGGTAAAACCCAAGTAGAATGTTGTGAAGCATTTGATTAGAAATTATCATCCTCATTTGATGTTGATTCAAGAATCCAAATTGAGTTTAGAAGGAAGCTTAGGAATTTGCAAGAGAATTTAAAAGGAAGATTTGAGTGTAGAGGTTGTTGCCAAAGGGTAGTTCTAGAGGATTGCTTTGTATGTGGGATCCTAGGAAGATAGAGGTTGTGGATGCAGTGGAAGCTACAAGAATTTTGGAGATAAAAGGGTATCTGCTTTCAAATGTGGCTCCCTTTTAGGTAGTTAACTTTTATGCTCTAACTAATATAAAAGAAAAGGTGGAGCAATGGAGGGCAATGGAGGTAATTTTAGAAAAAGGGAAGGAGATGTTTCAAATAGTTGGAGGGGATTTTAATGCTATTGCTTCATTGGAGGAAAAGTAGGGAGGCTCTAGAGCCCTGGATGCGAGGAGTCGTTTGTTCTAGGGTTATGCATAAGGGGTAATACTGAAAATGTATTTATAAAAATTTGGTGAATCTTAATGCAAATCAAGGCGAATTGTGTCTAAACTAGGTGGTGAATGTTTCAAAATTTTGCAAAAAATTATCAAATTTGTGACTGGCATAGCATGACTAGTAGTGCACGATTGATAGAGCGCGACTGATAGAGAGTGACTGACAGAGCGTGACTGATAGAGCATGATTGATAGAGTGCAACTGACATAGTGTGACTAACAGACAACAACTGGTAGAAAGCGACTGGTAGAGGGCTACTAACAGTAGGCAATTGATAACAAGTGTCTGAAAATAATTTCATAGTTTTAGGTATCAATATATATTTAAACATAGGTAAATTTGTACTTGAAAAACTCTTTTCGAGTTTGATCTAATGGTGGTGTTTTTATGAAGTTTTGAGATGATTTAACAGGTCAAAATTTGTCCCAAAGATGACATTACTTCCTCACCAACATATTTGGGACCAATTTTGACCTATTAAATCATCTCAAAACTTCATAAAACACTACCATTATATTAGACTCGAAAAGAGCTTTCCAACGAGTACACATATGTCTATGTTTGGATTATATTGATGCCTAAAACTATGAAATTATTGTTAGTTGCCTACTGTCAGTCGTCCTCTACCAGTAGATCAGACTCGAAAAGAGGGCGACTGACAGAGGGTGACTGACAACAAACAACTGAGAACATGTGACTGATAATAATTTCATAGTTTTAAGTATCAATATCTATCCAAACATAGGCATATTTGTACTCATTAGAAAACTCTTTTTAAGCTTGATCTAATGGTGGTGTTTTATGACATTTTGAGATGATTTAAGAAGTCAAAATTAGCCCCAAATATGGTGGTGAGGAAGTAATGCAATCTTTGGGGCATATTTTGACCTAATAAATCATCTCAAAACTTTCTAAAAACACCACCATCAGATCAGGTTTAAAAAGAGCTTTCCAAAGAGTACATATATGTCTATGTTTGGATATATATTGATGCCTAAAACTATGTAATTATTGTCAATCACCTATTGTCAGTCACCCTCTATCAGTTGCCCTCTACCAGTCGCCCTCTGCCAGTTGCTAGAGGATGACTAGTGGAGGGCGACTAACAGTAGGTGACTGATAGCAGGTGACTAACAATAAGGTAACTGGTAGAGAGCGATTGGTAGAGGGCAATTGACATAGGACTACTGATAGTAGGTGACTGATAATTATTTCATAGGTTAAAGCATCATTATATATCTAAACATAGGTATATTTGTACTCATTGGAAAGCTCTTTTCAAGTCTAATCTAATGGTGGTGTTTTTATGACATTTTGAGATGATTTAATTAGTTAAAATTAGCCCCAAATATGATGGTGAGGAAGTAATATCATCTTTGGGGCATATTTTGACCTATTAAATCATCTCAAAACTTCATAAAAAAACCACCATTAGATCAGGATCAAAAAGATATTTCCAATGAGTAGAAATATACCTATATTTGGATATATTAATACCTAAAACTATGAAATTATTATCAGTCACCCTTTACTAGTCGCCCTCTGCCAGTCGCTAGAGGGTGACTGGCAGAGGGCGACTGGAAAAGGGGGACTGGTAGAGAGCAATTGGCAAAGGGCAACTAGTAGAGGGCGACTGATAGTAGGTGACTAACAACAAGCAACTGATAATAATTTCATATTTTTAAGCATCAATATATGTCCAAACATAGGTATATTTGTACTTGTTGAAAAAATCTTTTCGATCTTGATCTAATGGTGGTGTTTTTACGATGTTTTGAGATGATTTAATAGGTCAAAATCTACCCCAAATATGATATTACTTTTTAGGGCTTCAAATAGTATGACCTTACTTATTAGTCGTTAACAATGATCACCATATGTCAATCACCAGCAATGGTCGTCATATGTCAGTCGCTAGTAGTGGTTGCCATATGTCAATCGCCAGTAGGGGTCACCTGTTGTTAATACCATGCAAGGTCACCGGTTGTTTATCACAGGCAGGGTCATTAGTTGTCTGTTGCAGGTAGGATCACTAGTTGTCTCTCATTTTAGCTATATATAATGGGGGTATAAGAGGCAGATTTGGTGGGATAAATGTTTTTTTTATTTGAAGGTGAAAGTTATCGATTTTTTTTTTTTATGCTTCGTGAAATAATTATCATAGTGGGGTGAACTGAACCTAAAAAAAATTGGTCCCACAAATTTTGGGTGAATGGGCCAACATCTAGGGTCCCTATTTTCACCAATTTCAAAAATTCAAATATTCACCCTATTTACGAATATTCACCACTGTGCATAACCCTGGTTTGTTCATTGACCAAATGGATAGGTTAGGTCTTAGAGATGTGGTTTCAAAAGGCTACTTGTTCACCTAGAGTAATAGGAGACTAAACTCGGACCATATCTAGAAAATATTGGATCATTTTTTAGTTAACTCTTGGGTGGTGAGAGGAATAGTGTTGTGCTTAGATATTCTCTTTTGTGGGATCTGATCATTGGCCAATCTCTCTTGACATATTGAGTTGGATTAAACCAAGGAATGACCCTTTTTAGTTTCAACTTGCTTGGCTCGACCATGAGGGTTTCAAGGATTTGATCCTTAGACAGTGGATGGAGGGACGCTCGAGATTTGGAACTGTAATGTTTATATTTTTAAAAGACTACAATATGTGAAAGAGAGGCTAAAAGAATAAAACTATCTAGTTTTAGGGAATATTGAGCAAGAGTCCCAAGAGGCAACACGAGCTCTTAAGTAGGTGACCAAGAGGATTCATTTGGAAGATCCATCTCAGGAGCTCTTAACACAGGAGATGGAGGCACTAATGAAGGTGGAGGAATGGGAGCAAAAGGAGATGTTCTATAAACAAAAGTCTAGAACCACTTGGTTGGAGGAGGGGATAGAAATACAAAAAATTTCCTCTGGTCAACCATGGCTAGAAGGGAATTTAATTTTACTAAGTCTCTAACCTGTGAAAGGGGTAGGTTGTAAGCACATGGAGTGAGATGCAGGGGGAAGCAAGGAGGTCCTTATCTTATATTTTTTAAAGGTTCCTCTGGATGATGAGGCATAATGGGAGATATTGGAGTCAATTCCTCCCTGTATATTGATTGAGCAAAATTTATTCTTGGCCAGAAAGGTGTCTTTAGAGGAAGTGAAAAGGGTAGTGTTTGGGATGAAAAAAGGTAAAACTCTAGGACCAAATGGTTTTCCAATTAAATTCTTTCAATTTATGTGAGAGGAGTTAGGGGATGAAATCCTCCAAGTAGTTGAAGAGGTCAGAAGGTCTAAATCTATCTTAAGAGCTATGAACCATACTTTTATTTCTCTTATTGCAAAAAAATATGGGGCTTTCTTGTTGAATAAGTTTCGACCCATTTCCATCTATAATTGTATATATAATATTATTTCTAAGGTGTTAGCAGAGTGTTTGAAGGTGGTTTTACCAACCATTATATCTGAGGAATAGGGTGGATTTGTGCAAGGGAGACAAATCATGGACCAGATTATATTAGCATAGGAAGTTACTCACTCCATGAGACTTAATAAAGAAGGTAATATGTTTATTAAACTAGATATGTCCAAAGCCTATGATAGAGTTGATTGGAGTTTTTTGACGAAGATTATGCAAAAGTTTGGATTTGAGGATAGGTGGATTGGTTGGGTGGCGGCTTGATTTTCCAATCCTACTTACTTGATATTGATAAATGGTGTCCTGTTGGAGCAATTTGGGGCAAGTAGAGGCCTGAGATAGGGAGACCCTTTGTCTTCTTACTTGTTTATTATTCAGGTGGAAGCCTTGGGTAGGACTATCCACAAAGCTAGGGAATCCTAGGAAATAAAAGGTTTTGCAGTATCTAGGGGGGTTGTGCCTCTGATGCATCTATAGTTTGTGGATGATTTTGCTTGTATGGGGATATAAAATATCAAGGAGACCAAGGGGTTCAAAAGATATTTGGACCTATACGAGAGAACTTTGGGTCAAGTTATCAATAAAGATAAGTTTAAGGTTTTTTTTCAATGTTGATAATAGGGTACACACCTGTATCCTTAATATATTAAATTTCAAGGAAGGCTCAGTCCCCTTTAAATACCTCAAGATTTCAATGGAAGGAAAACATCTTGGAAATGAATATTGAAGGACTCTTATAGATAAAATTTGATGTAAGTTAAATAATTGGACCCATCGATGGCTCTCATTGGGGGAAAGATTGACTCTAATAAAATCAGTGTTATAGGCTATTCCAGTATTTCAATTTATAACTATGATTGGTCCTAGGCATTGTGTTAAGAAGATTGACATAATTTTCAGGACCTTTCTTTAGGGAGATTCAAAATTGAAAAATAAATAAATTTTGGTAAAGTGGTATTTGGTTTACCTCCCGCTAAATAAAAGGGGATTGGGTATCCGTAGATTGGATAATCAAAACTTGGCTTTATTGACTAAATTGTTGTGGAATTGGATGCTAGACCAATCCAACCTTATGTCAAAGGTTCTATCTATGAAATATGGGGATGGGATGGAATCAATTTATAGTGTCCACTTTAATGAGGGGGGTCCATTATTTGGACTGCAATTAAAAATGCTAGTACTATTATTATTGTAGGGCTATTTTGGAAAGTCAAAATGGGAGAAAGGTAAAATTTTGGGATGATGTGTGGGATCAATACCAACCAATTATTGCATAGTTCTCGAACCTAAGTAATGCTATAGATATTTTTAAGAATGCAAATTGGGTCTATATTAAGTACTTTTGGAAGGAAGATGAAGGGGGAGTGGGTTTGATGAGGTGGAAATACCTCTTAGTCTCGAGATAGATAGTTTAAGAAGATAAGGATAGTGTGAGGGCCATTTTGGATCAAAGGTAGTGCTCGTGGTCAAAAGAGGACTCTTTGAGATGAGAAGACAAAGGAAATGGAAATTATTCCATTAAGAAGGGATATGATTAACTCACAGAGGGATTGGATATAGAGGGGGTGATTTGGAAGTTGTGGAATTCAAGTACTTGGCCAAAAAGTTAATATTTTTATTTGGTTAGTCATTCAAAATAGGATTTTGACTCAGGATAATCTTTGTAAGAGAGGCTTGGCGGGCCCAAAATAGTGTGTGGTTTGTTATGGGGTGGGAGAATCTATGGACCACCTTCTAGTTTGATGTCCCTTTGCTAGTTGGATTTGGGAGCAAGGTGAAAGGTTGTTTAATTTGCTTTGACTTGGTGATGTCTTGTTGAAGCAATTTTTTTGATCTATGGGGCTCTAGGGGGTAGGTGGAAAATCTACTCTTCTAGTTCATTGTTTCAAGGCCTTCACTTTATGGTAGGTGTGGCTGGAGCGTAACAAGCATATTTTCCATGATGAGTGCTCATCTAGAGAGTCCATTATCTTGAAAATTTTTCTCAATATTAAAGAGGTAAGAGGAATCAAAAGTTCCCAACTTATGCCTAGAGCCAAGGAGTTATTGGATATTCTTAGAATTATGATTCTTGGATGGGTTCAGTCTCAATATTTGTGGAATTGGAGCTTAGAAGTAAGTAATATTACTCCTTCTAAAAATGTAGATAGGGAAGGGAAGTGGAAGCCACAATCGATGGATTGGGTTAAGGTTAACATCGATGGTGTTGCTCTTAGCAATTTGAGGAAGGTAGGTATTGGAGGGGTGGTTCGTATGCACAAAGAGACAATGCTTTTTGGCTTCCATCGAGTCATTAGGAGAAACAAAAACATGGTGGCAAAGACCATGACCATCTATGAAGGCTTAGCCATGGCTGTTAAGCATGGATACTTGATAATTGAGGTGGATTTTGACTCTCAAGTACTAATCAAAAGGTTGGAGGAAGGGGAAAAATATAATGGAGGGTCCAGTGGGTCTTTGATAATATTACAGGTTTAAAAATAGAGCACAGATAAAATTTATCCATGTGATGAGGGAAAAGAATAGATTTGCAAATAAGTTGGATAATTGGGGAATAGGAAGAGGTCATCATTAGTGGGATTATGATAAGGAGAAAAACTTGGGGGAATATTATATGGACTTACTGAAGAACACAATCTTATACTGAGGGGGGGTGAACAGTATAACGCCCACTTTTTACTTTCTTTCCAAACCAATATCAATTAGTGTCCTCAATTATAATAACCAAATATAGCAGTGTGCATTGATAACATAGATAGCAATAGTAATCAAGTGCACAAATCACCACACACAATTGAGACACAAGATTTAATGTGGTTCCCTTAATGTGGGGTAGTCCACAAGATAATCTCCTTATAATATTTCATAAAGAAATATGGATCCTTATCCCAATACAAATGAATACTTTGATCTGCTCAAAGCTAGGATGTATTGATCTTCTCAGGTGGGCTCCACTGATCTGCTTAGCTAGGCTATCCACTGATCTGCTCAGCTATGCTCTCCACTGATTTGCTCAGCTAGGCAACTGGTGTTGATGTGTTTTCTATTTCTATCCTGTCTTTGTTACTGCTCACAAATTTGCCTCAATGCCTTCTCACAAGTCTCACACAGTCCCGCTCATATGTTGTCCTAAATATGTCCTCAAAGCCTTCACAAAAGGCTCAAAAAATCTTGCTCAAATGTTGTTCCAAATCTATCCTCAAAGCCTTCACAAAAGGCTCAAACAATCCTACTCAAATGTTGTCCCAAATCTATCCTCAAAGCCTTCACAAAAGGCTCAAACAATCCTACTCAAATGCTATCCCAAATCTGTCCTCAAAGCCTTCACAAAAGGCTCAAACAATCCTGCTCAAATTCTGTCCCAAATTTGTCCCAAAAGCCTTCTCAAAGTCTCAACCAATCATGCACAAAACTTGTCTCAACTCCGTCCAAAAAATTTTGTCCCAAAATCCTTCTCAAAGGCTCAACCAATGACTCTCAAGTAGCACTCAAATCTCAACCACAAATCAATGAAGGTAAGGCTTAATGATGAACTCAACAATGGATAACAAATGAATGATGATAATACTCAACAATGTGCTCAATAATGAATGGCAATGTACTCTTCAATGGATGACAACAATGATCAACAATGTACTCTCAAATATATGACAAATGAACTCTCTAATTAAAACCTCTCCAAGCAATAACAATGAGGAGGACTTCAACCAACCAAGGACAATCTCCACAAGTGATAGTAATAGGTTATCAATAATATCTTCCTCATGCAATGTCAATAAGATCTCAAGAAACAAGCACAACTCCCTCAAGCAAAGAGCTCTTAAATAGCCAACAATGATCTCCTCAAATGAAAGGCAAATGTATCCACAAGTGACTAGAAAATGATCTCCTCAATGGTCTCAAATAGTGGCAATGTACTCAACAAGTAACCAACAATAATCTCCTCAAAGCAATAGCAAAAATCCTCAATAATGGCAATACTCTCAATGAACTCCATTAAAGCAATCATGGAACTCAAGCATCAATTTTATCCATAAACTTGATTTTCTAATCCATCCACTTTATCTTAATAGCCAAGGCACATTAATCAAGCAATTTGTCTTCAACCTCAAACCCTAACTCCTGTGCATGTATTCTAACTCAAGGTAGCAATTAACTAGGTCTCAAGTTCCTAGTTTAATTTCATAATTAAATCATGCACTAGGACATATACATGTTCAACACTTTACAACCTTATGACTCCCTAATATCATTAACACATACAACAAGCACCTATGCTTTTATTTTTAATTCCACACCTTTTAACTCCACATACAACAATCACAAATATTTATTTCCACACCTTATATCTCCCTAATCACACACAACAATAACAAATATTTAATTCTACACCTTATAACTCCACATACATCAATCGCAAATATTTATTTCCACACCTTATATCTCCCTAATCACACATAGCAATAACAAATATTTAATTCTACACCTTATAACTCCTTGAGCACATTAACACATACAACAAGCATTTATTTCCCTAAACTCCTTATGACTCCCTAGTTATCACAGAAATAATTTTAATGCACCAAAAATTTGGTTATAACAAATATTATCATGCGCTGGAGATAAATACCTTTATATGAAATTCACTGCCTTCGTAACCTTCAAAATCATCTTTGCCAAAATGCCTTGCCAAAATTAATGCACCTTCACACCTTCATGGAAGTCGAACTCCGTTCCTCTCGCTTAGTGCTGTGAAGTGCTTACCATGTGGGCGCTAGCCCACGTTGGGATTTTAATCCCAAACACCTAACTTTAACCTGCGCTCAAATCTAAAACTTGATTTTACTTTCTTAGCAAAACACTTTGCCCTTGGTGGGATTCGAACAACGAACCTGCCTTGTGCAAAGTTCGTGCACTACCAACTGTGCTAAGGAGTCCTCCATGATGTCACTTTCTCGTGTTGTTTACTTGACCTTGCTCTCAAATCGAAAGTTATTTATCCTTCTTTCTTCTTTGATCCCCTTTCGACGACTCTCTCTCATGCGCTATGTCAAGTCTCAAATAATCAAAGGTTTTTACCTTTTATTTATATGCACCTCCATGCCTTCGAATGACGTTGGCTAACTCTTTTAATCTACCCAAATTTTGCATGTCGACGGATAATGTAATTCAACTTTAGACCTTATAATTATTAAATAAAAATTTAATAATTCACCTCTTAACTTTGAATTGGGATATCTCCTTCATTATTTTGAATTTTGCCATGAAACGTTTTGCACCTAGGTTTTATTGGAAAACCTTTTCATCCATCATAATTTGGAGAAGTCTTAGCATAGTGGTTTTAATGAAAAACCCTTTCCAATGGTTTTAATGAAAACCCTTTTCATTGGTTTTATTAAAAAACCTTTCCATCGGTTTTAATAAAAACCCTTGCCGTTAGTTTTAATAAAAACCTTTACTATTGGTTTTAATAAAAATCATTAATATAATATTTAAAAAAATAAATATTATATGCCTCTTGTGCCACAAAACCTTGTATATATCTTTGCTCTCCAAAATATCATAAATTATTATTTATAAAGTGCTTTTGCCACCAAAAATTAATGTGATCCATGTGACATCAATGACAACACAAAATAACTCAAATTGCCAACAATCTTCCCCTTTGTCATTGATGGCAACACCTCTAATGCAAATCACCACAATCACTGCATAAGCCATTTCTAAAAATCAAAGATGCTCCCCTTGACTCAATACTCTCTATGGAGGCTGCTCCCCCTGTCTCAATGTTCTCTTTGGAGGCTGCTCCCCCTATCTCAATGCCCTCTTTAGAGGCTGCTCCCCTAACTCAATGCTCCCTCCTTACTCAAATCTCTCCCCCTTTGACATCAATGGCAAAAGGGACACCTATGGGGCTAAAATATATGACTATTAAGCTTAGCCCCTCCACCACATTCTCTCTTGAGGTGATTAATTTTGGGGTGGGAGTACATTTACTCCCATATTACATTGTTCCTTTCCTTTGTCAACTTCCTTCCACATCTTTCTGGTCTCCTTTTCTTGATAAGTTACTTGATCTTCTTGTCTTGAACCTGTTTGACCTTCTTGCCTTGAACCTATTTGGAATTGAGTCCTACACCATCTTGCAATATTTCTAAAGTTATTACAATTAGAGCACTTGATATTGTAGCCTTTGGATGGTGCCCATGTCCTAAATTCTCTCTTGAAACCATTTCCATATCCATTCCTTTCCTGAACCCTGTATTATGAACTTCTGTTTTCATAATCATTTTGACCATGACCTCTGAATTGTGCAACTCTATAATAAAAACCATATTACTCATTTAATTTGCACTGAGAAGCTCTATGACCAATCCTGTTGCATAAGAAGCAATGTCCCTAAAAACCATACCTTCTTCCTTTGAAGTTCCTTCTAGCAAAATCAATCTTCTTTGATCCATAGACCATGCAGTGTATAGCCCTGTGTCCAAATCCATTACAAGAAAAACAATGTCCTTGAAAAGCCCTTTGTTCATGCTTTGGTTCCTCATACCTTTCTTGACCATTATCCTTGTGATCATCTTTGACTTGTGCATTTTATCCTTGATCCTTCTTTGTGGTATCCAAATATCCTTTCGTAACTTCTTCCTTGCTTTCTTATTAAATAATTTCTTTGCCTCTTGAACTTGCTTCACCTATCTCAAAACAAGATCCAAACTAGATATTTGGAGCCATAGGAGCTTTGGAACTTTTGTCATGAATCTTAGGTGCTTCCTTGCTTTCATCTTTTAGAACTTCCTTTCCTTTTGAGTGTGACTTTTCTTGGAAATGAGATACAACCTTAAAATATGTTTTCACTCCTTTTTGAACCTTTTCATCTAATGTGTCATGTCTCGTAATCATTACCCTTAGTTCTTCATTCATCCTTTCCTCTATTATTTTTGCATATTGAAGCTCATCTCTTAGATCACTGATTGTCTGAAGTAGTTCTTCTCTGATTTTGACATCTGTTCGAATCTTGTTTTCAAGATTCCTGATTTCTTATTTTAACCTTTTGACTTCTCATTTTTGTTTTCTTGGCTCATCCTCTTCTTTTTATATTACCAAAAGTGAGACTTATTCATATTTACTATCATTGATATCATTATCATATTCTATAGCAAACAAACTCTCATGAATTATTTGACCATGCCTGTTTCCTTGATGTGTCATTTCATCTTCACTATCACTGAAGCCATTGCAATATCCCGATCTGTGATCTCTTTGACCACACACAAAGCATTGTTCTCTTTCACCTTCTATTCCTAAGAATAGATGTTCTTCCTTTTCATCATCTGAGTGATCTCTATCACTGTGATCTGAGCCATCATTTGCTTCCTCAATGTAGAAAGTTTTCTTAGTCTTACAAAAACTTTTCTTCTTCTCATGATTGCTTTGCTTGTACCTATCATATTTGTCATGCTTATGCTTTCATTCTTCTTTTATTTTGTGACCTTGTTTTTCATCATCACTATTTTTTTCACGTGGAAACTTGTTTGCATAGTGACCATAATCACCACACTTGTAGCATTTGAATTTCTTCATATCCTTGTAATTCCTTGAGTCCTTTTTCCTTTTGATGAAGTTAACTTCCTCATCATTATCTAAATCTCTATCTGTCTCTAGATCTTTCCCTTTCTTTTTCTCTGAAGCCTTGAATGTAATTTCTTTCACTAGAACCTGATGCTTATTTATCCTCATCTCATAAGCTGTGAGAGTTCCTTGTAGTTCTTCCATCGTCAGCTTGTCGATATCTATTGTTTCTTCTATCGCTAAAACCTTTGCATCATACTTCATGGGAAGTGATCTCAAAACCTTTTAACATCTGATTCTTTCATCTCAAATCCTAGACCTCTCATGGTGTTAGCAATCCCATCAACTCGAAGTAAGAACTTTGTAATATCTTCAAAATATTCCATTTTCAATTCTTTGAATATTTTTCTATGAGTTTGTAATTTTGCCAACTTTAACTTGGAATCTCCTTCATAGGTATTCCACAACTTGGTCCAAATTTCATTAGCTGAATTACATACCATGACATTTGCAAAATCTATCTCACGAAGCCCACTTAGAATACAATTCATTACCTTTGCATTGATCTCAACCAATTTCTTGATAGTATTATCTGTCTCGAG
Organism: Wollemia nobilis; assembly: GCA_028583015.1. Classification (NCBI taxonomy): domain Eukaryota; kingdom Viridiplantae; phylum Streptophyta; class Pinopsida; order Araucariales; family Araucariaceae; genus Wollemia; species Wollemia nobilis. The sequence goes on from JAQPPZ010000030.1 coordinate 4,255,545, forward strand.
ATCACCTTCAACCTTATAATATTTTGCAACCATATGCCATATCTCATATCCCTGTGATATGAAGTAGTTCTTCATTATCATGCTCCAAAAAGCATAATTGTTACCGTCAAACAATGGAGCCTTACTTGTAGATGATCCATTATGTGAAGCCATCTGTGTTCTTGTAGAATCTGACCTCAAGATATTAGCCTTTTCGAAGGAACCCACTCTGATACCAATTGAAGAACACACGATTATACTAAGAGGGGGGTGAACAGTATAGCACCCACTTTTTACTTTCTTTCCAAACCAATATCAATTCGTGTCCTCAATTGCAATAACTAAATATAGCAGTGTGCATTAATAACATAGATAGCAATAGTAAACACCTATCACCACACATAATTGAGACATACAAATTTTATGTGGTTCCCACAATGTGGGGTAGTCCATAAGATAATCGCCTTATAATATTTCACAAAGAAATAGGGATCCTTATCCTAATACAAATGAATACTTTGATCTAATCAAAGCTAGGCTGTCTTGATCTGCTCAGGTGGGGTCCACTGAGCTGCTCAACTAGGTAATTGGTGTTGATGTGTTTTTTGTTTCTATCCTATCTCTATCATTGCTCACAAATTTGCCTCAATGCCTTCTCACAAGGCTCACACAATCCTACTCATATGTTGTCCCAAATTTGTCCTCAAAGCCTTCAAAAAAGGCTCAAACAATCCTGCTCAAATGCTATCCCAAATATGTCCTCAAAGCCTTCACAAAAGGCTCAAACAATCCTACTCAAATGTTGTCCCAAATCTATCCTCAAAGCATTCACAAAAGGCTCAAACAATCCTGCTCAAATGCTATCCCAAATCTGTCCTCAAAGCCTTCACAAAAGGCTCAAACAATCCTGCTCAAATGCTGTCCCAAATCTGTCCACAAATCTATCCCAAAATACTTCTCAAAGGCTCAACCAATCATGCACAAAAGCTGTCTCAACTCTGTCCCAAAAGCCTTCTCAAAGGCTCAACCAATGACTCTCAAGTAGCACTCAAATCTCAACCACAAATCAACAAAGGCAAGGCTCAATGATGAACTCAAAAATGGATAACAAATGAATGATTATAATACTCAACAATATGCTCAACAATGAATGGCAATGTACTCTTCAATGGATGACAACAATGATCAACAATGTACTCTCAAATATATGGCAAATGATCTCTCTAATAAAAAACTCTCTAAGAAATAACAATGAGGACTTCAACCAACCAAGGACAATCTCCACAAGTGATAGCAATAGGTTCTCAATAATATCTTCCTCATGCAATGTCAATAAGCTCTCAAGAAACAAGCACAACTCCCTCAAGCAAAGAGCTCTCAAATAGCCAACAATGATCTCCTCAAATGAAAAGCAAATGTATCCACAAGTGACTAGCAAATGATCTCCTCAATGGTCTCAAATAGTGGCAATGTACTCAACAAGTAACCAACAATAATCTCCTCAAAGCAATAGCAAAAACCTCCTCAAAAATGGTAATACTCTCAATGAACTCCACTAAAGCAATCATGGAACTCAAGCATCAATTTATCCATAAAATTGATTTTCTAATCCATCCACTTTATCTCAATAGCCAAGGCACATTAATCAAGCAATTTGGCATAATGAGTTGGTGGAGCTGCAAGAATTTGCAATTTCAATTGGAAATGAAGACCTCTCAGATACAATTTCAAGAGGATACGTTGTATACAAGGAAAATACATTGATGGTTTATCTTATTGTAATTTTGAGGAGTCTTCCTCGTAGTGCTCTTTTATGCAATTTTTTTTTATTCTCTAATTGGGTATTTAGCCTCCATGGGATTATAGACATGTATATCTGGAGTTACTTCAGGTTGTGACCAATGTATTGAAGGTCTTACAACTATGTAATTTGGTTTTTGTTTAATAAATTTGTCTTTTCACCAAAAAAATAATAATTATTTTTTTAGTCTATTTTTCCTTCAAATAATTTAGATATAGAATCAATTAGTAATGTATCAAAGTAACTATATCAAATATTATTATAAGTTTTGCATTCCAAGATAAAGTGTTTTATCTATTTTCATTGCTTTTGAATTCTAATAGGTGCATTTTTTGTCTTCCAATTTCCCTTTAGTTACCTTCCATCTATCTATCTCACATTTGAGTTGATGTGAGCTAGTCCTCAAATTGAGCTATAAGTCTTTGCTCTCCATTTGATCTTTGCATATATATATATATATATATATATATATATATATTCTTTAGATGCTCATATATGAATTTAAGCTCAATAAAGTAGTCTACCTTATTTCTTCTTTATCTATTAGATCAATTACCCAACTTATTTATCCATTTGACATTATGTTTCATCAATGTTTTTTTCTATTCAACTCATCTTCTACTATCACCTTAAGTCATCTATGTACATCCATTTATTCAAATATTTTTCAAATATCCTAGAATATGAATCATTATGATTGTCTCTATAGGAAAAGTACCTATTTTTTGTTGATTATTTCATATTAAATGAAAGCTTTCATTTTGAATTTGCTTCTAATCAAACACTTCTGGATCCTCTCCATTTGCCTTCATTTCAGACTCAATGTATTGTTGGCCCGTACTTCTCACCTATAAATCATGATCAACACTACCAAAAATATAAATAAAACCTAAATTATGTTTGATTTCCATATTTTTCCTCCCTACATTTGTTCTACAATGCAAAGAGTGCTCTCTAACCTCTCATTCTTCTTTTCAATCTACACATTGTCCAACTAAGTCTTTTTTTGAAATCTACACCAACATATATTAAGAACGATAATATTAAATATATAAAATATAAAATTATAAGTATACAAAATATAAAATAATAATTTATCAATGTTGTAGGGAGTTCATGTATCCAAAATTTTGGGATTTCGTCAAAGTTGCATATTGATATTGAATGTTTGTGTACACATGCCATATATTAATGATAATTAGGAGAGTGAAGGAGCCATGAGTATCTTTTGACAATGCAAGGATAATTTTAACATGCACTTTAATACACCCATATTCTTGGACCCTCACACCCCATGTACCACCACACCCCTATAACTACATTCTACAACTTTGAAGGCCCATATTAGGTACTTTATACCCATAATCTATGTACTTGTACATCCATACAACATTGTAATTTATAAAGTGATGCACATTTAATTCATATAAGTCACAACATATTATAACATCTTAAGTTAGTAAACACATATACATTATATTTATATTTAGTTAAAACTCAAATGTGAGGTTAATCATGCTTATACTTTGAATCATTTGATTGATTTTAACCCCTCATCTAGAACCATCTAGTATTTTATGTTTTAAGATAAAATTATCAATGCCAAAAATATATCTAAGGGAAATAATTTAATGGTCAATGTTTTCAATAATAGAAATGACTTCATTTTTGATGTGAAAAACAAGAAGGTTTTTTAAGTTATAATTTGACATATTTTTGCACCATTTAAAAGGTCCTTCATCACAATTATCATTGTGTAAAGCTTATTTAAGTATATGAGTCATCATAAGTATCTTTAAAGAATGAGAAAGAGACATAAAATTTAGGTTTGAGTTTCAATTTCAATTTTGAGATCTAATCTCTTGTTTTTTGCCTTAATTTTTCTTTGAGGTTTGAATTGAGTCTTTAAAACTAAAATTTGGATCTTAATAGTTTGAGGTCTAAGATTTTCTTGTGATTATTGGTATTAATCCTTGGTCCCAATTTTTAGTCATAATAGTAAACAAGTCTCAATTTATTTTGTACCAATGAATCTTTCATGATTCTACCATTATTTTTAGCTTATTTTATTTTAACTCACTGTCTTTAGTATTGTCCTCATCTAACCCTATTCTCCTTTTTTACTTTACTCTGTGCTTGAGGTCCATATTTTAGTATCTCCTTGATGGAAATCCATGTATGATGGATCAATATAAGGATGTATATCTGGGAATGCTTCAAAACAATATAACTTCATGCTTAGATCCAATGTAAATAGATTGTTTTAGACATATATTTAAGTTATCTTAGCTATTTTTATCCATTGTTTTATCTTTTTTCTTGGATATGTTTAAGATTTAATGTTTTGCATTTGGATCTAAAGTTGTATTTTAATTAGTTGACTATATTTCAATTAACATCAATATTATTTTGGATCTAGGGTTGGCTTTGGAGATGCAACATGAAAAACCCTAGCTACAAGACCATTGATCTTGCTTTGGAAGAATGAAAGATTACTTTGGGGGGCTCCCCTCATAAGGGACCTCAACAGGAATAAAATAAAATCTAAAAAATCTCAACATGCTTTCTTCCATGAAGGTAATGAAGGAAAACAATAGCAATAAATAAAACTAGGAGTCAAAATCCACGTGGTCAACGATTAATTGGAAGCTGAAAGTCATGTGGTCAACAAAGCATGGGCTATGCTGGCACAAATCAAGTAGTCAAAGACATGCAATAGAAAGTTTTCATCCAGTGCTCACTATTGCCAGTGGATGTTGGATATTTTAATATGGCAAGGTTACTATTTTAAAAGGAACAAATTATACTCTATTGGGACAATGTGGGATAAAGCCTCCACACATTTTCAATTTTCAAATCTTGCCAAAGGTACCTTGCTACATGTTGCCTCTTGATTTTTCATCTAAGAAAGTGCATGATTGGTCAAGATCCTCCAATCAAGATTTGAGATCTGGTATCTATGTTGGCCAATCAGGTTCTATCTTTCATGGCATCGACTAAATTTCTCGAGCAACATGCCGGTTTTGTACATGAGTTTTGCTTAATATTGGATTCTATGCCATAGTCTAGTTCAGAATTATGGCTCCTCCATAGTTTTTAAGACCAATTTAGGCCTACTTTTGTCTAAGGCTGGGCTGATTAGCTCAGGCTATGTGGGTTGGTCCCATTGTCAGGCACATAAGCTTGAAACTATAGGCATTGAGCCTATGTGGAGGCCTAAAGTCATCAAAAGGCGATGAGACATTGTCTTGGGCGACCATACTTGGTCACCTACTATAGGCAACAATTTATTTATTTTTTTTTTTAATTAAATTGCTTTCAATTTTTTTTAAATATTAAGAAAGTTATTTTTTGCTTTTTTATATATAAATAAATCTTTCACAAGGCTTGGAAGCCCCCTTTTTTTATAAAACACTAACAAAACAACAAATTTTGTTAGCAAAAGAAGCAAGGAGGTGCAAAAATTTATTAGCAAGGTCAGCTAGAGCTTATCATAATATTCTATGTGGAGAAGATCGTCCTCTTCTTCTTTTTCCTTGAAGCAATATTTTTGCCACCAGAGAGAAAAAGGTAGCAACAAATTGTTGGTAGAGGGCAACAATTTCTTCAATAAATAGAAACATGACCAATAGGTTGGCAGTAAGGGGTAGAAAGACCACTAGTAGGTTGTTCTAGATCCACAAAAGAACACACAAATTCTTTTTGGATCTCCTCTTCTAACTCTAGCAAGTTTTAAATCTAATCCAAGGGAACTGAATTTCACCAAAGTAGTATTTAAACTAGCCGTAATAGAGCTTCAAAATAGAATCTTCTTGGATGAAAATTACCCAAATCCAAGGAATATGAGAGCTATAATAACCCTAAACCTATGCAATTCCCTAAAGATCTGATACCACTGATGTGGAATCAAATGAAGCTAATAATTGTATTACTAAGGGGTGTTTAAATATACACCAAATTACAATCCATTACCCTTAGATTGAGCAACCAACCCCTTGGAAGGAGAAACCAATTCCCAAATTAGGAATATAAGTTCTTATCCATAGGCTTATTTTAGGGATTGACTATTATCAATCCAACTAGCACATCTCTAGAATATTTTTACCTAGTCCAATGTGAGCTCATAAAACCCACATTTTACAATTATTCATCAAATTTAAAATTAAGACTAAGTCCTATTCCAAAGACTAAGCCTAACCTAAGGTTTTATTAAACCTTAACCTATCACTTGATGTCCTCATCATACCTCCCCACAAAAGAAGCACTTCACTCCAATGCTTTTACAATATAAGTGGGCTTATTTAGAAGAACTCGAGCTACATGAAGTGAAAGTTGCAAATCAGGTGCCAGATAGGCAGGAGTGTTGATGATCTCAATAATACCAAGAGGTTCCTTATCTAAAAGAAAATACTTGGTCACAACTTTATTGCCAACCTAAGAAAAATTTAGAGGAAGTTGTTGAGGACCAATGGCTTGCTACTTATTCTACAAAGTGTGCTTTAAATTAGGAACTTGTTGAACTGAAGAAGGTTTTGATTTTTTAATATATAAAGGAGTAGTAGAAGGAGTAGTTGGTGTAGTAGGAGGAGATACCGAAAAAGAAGGAATGACCTCCTTTTATGGAATTGGTGCTAGTGTGTCCTTTGGTTTGTTGAAGATCAATGTAATATTTTATGGCCTGGTGGAATGGAGTGTGGTATTCTTTTAAGAATGAATTATAACTGTATTCTTCTCATGAGGCAATGTGTATGTGTTTTTATAAGAATCATATTGATCCATTTTTCATATTGGTAGGGATTTCCAAGGATTAGACCACAACAATATATTAGAGTCACATCGCAGGTGACTTGGTCCACATAGTGTGGGCCAAATACAAAGGACACTATGCAAGTTTTTGTAATCATGGAGGAGGAACCCATATCCTTCCATCCAAGTGAGTATGGATGAGGATGGGGTTTTACAAGAAGCTGCAATCTATTGACTATGACTCTTGAAATCAAATTCTTTTGAGAGCCATTGTCAATGATACAATCCATAAAGTAATTGTGAGTTAGGTGGGTTTGTGTGACAAACAGATCTTCACGACCACCTTAATACAAGTTATGTATCAACAAGGTAGTATTTGGAGCTTATCCTTGAGCTCACTATAATTTTTAGCTTCTCCAAAAACCTCCATAGGGCCAACTTGTGCTTGAAGATCGAGATCCACCTTTTTGAGCATCAAAATTCTCCTTCGCAAGTTGTGCTTGATTGTACACCGCATTCAAAGTTGTGAATGGTGTATATTTAAACTCCCTAAAAAGTGGTTTCTGTAATCCACTCTTGAATTTATTGATTAGTTTTGGAGTTGAGTCTTGAATTCCATTTAGAATCCTCAATTTGTTAAACTTGCCAATGTATTCTTGGACACTCATGTTGTATCCTTGCTTCAAATGAAGCCATTGGAAGTAAAGATATTCAACATAATTTAAAGGATATAAGGTTTCCTTCATTACTTTCACTAAATCATCTCAAGTGTTGATGGGATCCTAATTGCTTTGATGATCTATTATCAAGACTTTGTCTATTCCCGAAAGCTTTAGTTTAGCAAAGGATACTTGCTCATATTTTGGAATTTTGCTATACTCAAACCATGTTTCCATATCAATAATATAACTATTTAGGACCTTGGGATCACGAGATCCATCGTAGGTTTTGACCTCACATTTGGTCTTGAATTCACTATTGGTGAATTTATCTATCAAAAGGCTAACTACTACGACTATTGCAACCATTTGCTTTGTCAAATTGGAAGTCATTTGAGACCTTGTATAAGCCAATAGTAAGTTTTACAAAAGGACTAAGGGGTTACAAATAATGTGTGCTAGTTGCCCAAATTATTGCAAAGACCAAATTATTTATGCAATTTTACAAAGCTTTGGAAAGAGAAAAATTAGAATCATAAATTTAAAAAATAAAAAATTCCCCTTATTGCAAATTGAAAAAGTTTGCAAAACAAAAAAATTTCTCCTTTTTTCAAAAAAATTAATTTTAACCCCCATTTAATTTTTTTTGCATATTTTTTGCACTAGTCAACCGCTTCAAATATGGTAGAAGTCACGGTCAATGGTCAACTAGGAGATGAAAATTGCATGGTCAATGAAGCACGGGGCTATGCTGGTGCTAGTCAAGCAGTAAAAGACATGCAATAGGAGGTGTTCAAACGATGCTCGCTATACCCAGTGAATGCTGGCTATTTATATATGGTAGGGTTACCCTTTCTAAAGGGCCAAATTTTCCTTCGTCAAGACAATGTGGGATAAAGTCCATAGAAATTTTCAAATCAATACACAACAAAACCTTCGTCAATTATCGCATGTGGTGCATGTTCAACCATTGAATCTTTACAAAGGTACCTTGCCATAGGAGTCATAAAAAGGTAACTAGACGTCACCTTGGGTGTCTGTATTTGGTCGCCTATTATAGGTAATAATTTGTTTTTTTAGTTTTTAATTAAATTGCTGTCAATTTTTTTTTAAAAGCTGAAGAAAGTTTATATATATATATATAGATATATACAGCTTTCACAAGTCTTGAAAGACTTTTTTATATAAAATCACTAGATCAAAATTAAAATGAATGAAAACACAAACAAAACAACAATTTTGTTAGCAAAAGAAGCAAGGAGGTGCAAAACTTTATCAACAAGGGCAACGGGAGCTAAACCTAATCTTCTAGATGGAGAAGATCATCCTCTTCTTCTTTTTCCTTGAAGTAGGAATATTACCAACAAAAATTAAAAGGTAACAACAAATTGTTGGCAAAGGGCAACAATTCCTTCAATCAGTCGACACACGACCAACAGGTTGGTAGCAAGGGGCAGAAAGACCACCAGTAGGTTTTTTTGGATCTGTAGAAGAACACATAAAATATTTTTAGATCTACTTTTCTAACTCCAAGTTCTAAATCCAATCTAAGGGAAATGAATTTCACCAAAGCAATCTTCAAAATAATTGCAATAGAGCTTCAAAACAAGATCTTATTGGATGACAATTACCCAAATCCAAGGAGCATGAGGTCTACAATAATCCTAAACCTATGAAATTCCCTGAAGCTTTGATACCATTGATGTGGAATAAAATGAAGCTAATAATTACATTACTAAGGGGTACTTAAATAAGCACCAAATTACAATCAATTTTCCTTAAATTGAGCAACCAACCCCTTGGAAGGAGCAACCAATTTCCAAATTGGGAATATAAGCTCTTATCCATAGGCTTATTTCAAGGATTGACTATTATCAATCCAACTAGCACATCTCTAGAATATTTTTTCCTAGTCCAATTTGAGCTCATAAAACCCATATTTTACAATTATTCATCAAATTTAAAATTAAGACTAAGTCCTATTGCAAATACTAAGTCTAACCTAAGGTTTTATTAAACCTAAGAACTTAAATATTAACCTATGACTTGATGCCCTCAGCATTTGTTTCTCTTGAAGCTAAGCAATGTTGGTAGTGCATTCAAGTTTTGTGCTAATTGACATGAAATATTATAAGTAATATAAGGAGGTTCAGTCATATACTATAGAAAGGGAAATCGATTTATTTATAGTTTTGTTTAAAGAGTTGCTTATAGAAAAAAGAGAAGATGTTTCAATAATCCTTATATCACCAAAGAGAACAACCAAGCTTATAAATCTTGTTAGCCCATCATTTTATACTCACCAAGAGAGATAATCCTCAAGTTTTGTATGATGGTTTACTTAAGGGATCATTATCCTTCATCCAATACAACTAACACTTGTTATCTTTGATTAAAGTGTTTTACTCTATGCAAATAAATTAAATGGACTTGATTAAAGTGTAATAAATTTTAAGTTGATTAAGGTTAAGACTTAGATCAAAGGGTTTTTAGACCCATATTATGTTTTCATATAGAGTTCACTAAATATGTAGGCACAAATTTAGGGATCTAACGACATTGGCCTCCAAAAATCCAAGATTGGCTTCTACACTCAAACAAGGGTTCTCAGTTGAACTTGTCATTTTGTTAGATTTATTTGATGGGGAAGTTTTAGATTCACCAAAGGTTTTTATAGATTACCCTAAATCTAGTTTTATTTTTTTGTTTGCATACACCTAAGGGTTTTTTCTAAATAACTATGATGCAAAAGGACAATTGTATAATGCTTATGAAAACAAGATTCCTAACCTATATGCTTTTTTATGTACTTGCAATGCTACAAAAATAAGGTAAATACTATAAGCTAAAAGGAAAATATATTTTTCTCTTTTGAGCAAGGGTGCAAGGAGGAATGCATAAGCAAATTTTAACCTAAAGATTTAAGTGCTACATGCAATTCAATTTTGAGTGCCTAGATGCAAAATATCATATTTCTTTGATGTTTAATTTAATGGAAAATCCTAATTCATTAATTCCCAACTTTTTAATGTTTCAATTTTACAAAGAGAATCCAATTTGAGTATAGCAATATTAAAATTAGAGATCAAGGAATAAAAATATCCAAACACTTTATGGGAAGTATGCTTATGTCCTAGACTCCGATCTACCTTTTTTGCTATCGATTGAATGCTTCTTGTCCTACAAATATAATGAAACAAAGACTACAAAGGAACACAAAAGCTATATCCTTTAATTGTGGTAATGCAAATCTAAGATGAAAACCTATTTGTTAAATGAATAGAATAAGTAGTTATACCCTTCCTTTTTTTTTACTTTTTAAAGAATTAAAATAATTAAGCCTTCATGCATTGCAACTCTATCCTAAAATGCTACTTCTTGCTAGTACACTTTTAATACTTGATTAAACAAAATAAATATGATGCTTATAAAAATATTAAAAACTACAAAAAAAATAGAGTATAACTATTTTTGTATTGGAAATGGGATAGAGATGAAAACCCAGACCTATCTTCCAAAACTATGTGAAAAACTTGTTATGAAAGCAAATTCACCATGGGCTTGAGCCTACGACTTCACCACGAGACTACAAATTTTCCACGAAACTATAAATCTACTATGGGAGTATGAATTTGCCATGGGACTGCAATTTTGTTGTGGGACTACAAATTTGCCATGGGACTACAAATTTGATCCATAACATTTAAACAATTGGCAACAAACCTGCAACATAGAAACTTGTAAAAAATAGAAACAAAAACCTGCAACTACAAAGAAAACGATAGAGATTGAATTAGTATATTTGGGGCTTGTTCGTTCAATATGAAACAACACACTAATTTGATCCAAGGATCAATCCACAAATTTACCACTTAATATTTTTGAAAGAAACAAAATCAAAATTGCCTGGATACGAAATCATATAATCAAATTACAAGACTCTAAGAAAAAAGGGAGAGAAAAATCCAAATTACAACTTCCAAAGTTGTGTTAGGGGAAAATTTACCATGGGCTTGCAAATATACCATGGATTACAAATTCACCACGAGACTACAAATCCACGATGGGACTACAATTTTCCATAGGACCACAAATTTTCCATGGGAATACAAATTCTCCATGAGACTACAAATTCTTTGTGAGACTACAAATTTGATTAAGGACTACAAATTTGCTTTGGAATCTATAGGTGGATGACAAAAAAATTTCAACACAAAAACCCAAAGAAAATAAAAATAGAAACCTACAATTTCAGCTTGCAATTGTTGAATCTCCCAATGCGAAGTCTCAAATTCTTGATTTCGACTGCATTATCACCATGCAAGAATTTCTCCAGAGTCTCCCTAAATATCTCTACCAAAATTCTTTGGCTAAATCTCTTGCTAAAATTTATTAATATTCCAAAAAAAGGTCTTTGGTCTTTACCTTATCTTTAAAAAAAATCTAAGTTCTCTTCCTCCTTTTTTTGGTTCCCTAGAGGGGGCTTGTATAGAAAATGCCAAGCTTTGGAATGTTCATAAAAGGTTTGAGAGGAAAATTTGACATGCATAGTTCAAAATGGTGAAGTGTCTAGTTAAGCTAGTTACATGGCTTGATTGGGCTATTAACTTAGTCTTTCATGGAGTTAACAACCTTGATTTGTAGTTACAGGGGTTGATTGGAGGTAGATCCGTTAACTACTTTAATTGGCAGTTCATATAATTTATGCTAATTTTGGATCAGTCAGATGTGGAATCGATGGAAATGGCAGTGACAAAGAGTCACACTGCCAAGTTTTGTTGGTCATTTTACAAATTTACCATGATACCGCAAATTTGCCACGGGCCTGCAAATTTGTCCTAGTGGTCAAACATGGTCATGTTTATACTTTTTGGAAAGATATTTTTGAGATATTTCCAAACAATACTAAATTTATGATATTTGGAGGTGATTTGGCCAAATTTTATAAATAGCAAAGTTGATGGTATCGTTTGCCTCAAATTCAGGTATAAGAGGGTGATTTGGTCAAATTGGTAAAAGAGGCGATGGATGATATATTGGGTGACTTATTTAGGGGTAAAATTGAGTATTTACAAAGTGAGACATACCACTTGCAAGTCTTGCTTTTGAATTAAGCCACTAGTATTCTTAGAGCCATATTTTACTCTATTATATTATAAAGTGCACATAGGCTCATCATATTCTACATGTGCTCTATTGGAGTTGTCATATCTTCCCTAGTGAACTATGGGATATTTTTAGCACAAACATTGGCATCTCATCCCATATTGTAGGTAGAACAAGGGGTCATAATGGACCTCTATCATTCCAAGATAGAAATGATCTAGGTGGTGTTACATGGTGAAAGCAATGCTTGAAGATTGATAGCAAAAAAGGATCTAGTTGTATGTCTTTTGTTCATAAACTTTTGGATTATTTATTTTGAATGAAGTTTACAGGTGAATACTTCATTTTATCTCTAAGTAGATAGTCTGAGATCTTCACAAGAGCCTCAATATAGTATCTTTCTAAGCAACTACTTTTGGACATTTTTCTTTGAATATAGTCGTTATGTGATATTTTTGGATGCTTCAAGCAAGTAGATATGTAAGGACCTTCACCAAGTTCTCTGTTAGATTTTGAATATTTAGACTTCAAGGTAAATGCAACCAAAGTTATAAATAAGATAATGGCTAACTAAGAAAGATATAAAAAACATAAAAGACTTCTGAAATAACTCATAAAATAGCCATTAATGGAACCTTACAAAAATAGTACAATGCTTGGAATGTATCAAGTATGCATCACAATACTCAAGGCTATAGCATGTGTAAATAGCCTTTCTACAATGAATCTTGGATGACTATGACTCTTCCATATCCTATGACTCTTGGCTATCCTTTGGAAACTTTTAATATAAATCTTCACTAGCCTATTCTATGGACTTATGTACACATAGACAAATGTGCACATTTACATTATTAAATATTATGCACACTTGCATAAAGTAAATACTAAACCTAATGTACCAAATAATGTAATATACTCTAACACCCCCCATATTACATTATTTGGTTATTGAAGACTTATATTCAATATGGATCTTCATATTGATCTTCATTCTTCAAGTGTCCTTGTATCTGATCTTCTGCTTGAGCTTTTCTCTTTTACCTAACTCTGTATTTTGACTTTGGCACTGTTACTGGTTTTTATCTAAATTTATTATCGAAGAAGTTCATGCCTTTATTGTTCCCATATCTATACCTTGATAAATATATCTGATAAAATTTACTAATGAAGTCTCTTGTCATTGTATATATCCAATCAAAGAAATGATTTTATTTGTACCAAAAATGTCTTTGTGAATGATTGGTTCCTCCACAAATTTTACAACTATGGAGATTCCAACATCTCTCTACCTTATGCCCATATCTGCTATAATTATTGCACCTATTTTTGCTATTGAATCCCTTTGACCATTATGTCCTTCATAATAACTGTTCTTATCAATCTATATTATTGATTCAATTCCCTACTCATTATTTCCGATTTGACCTGTGTATTCAATCCTTCCATACTTTAAGCTACTTTTTGGTTCACTTGGTTCTTTTATTTCTTGCTCATGCTTTTCTGAACTTGTATCTTCATGATTCATCAACTCTGAATCAAATATATTAGTTTTCATCTCAAAAAAACTATTAGAATTACCCTGAGCATCACGATCAATCCTAGTAGTATACATTTTTTTGAGCAATCATAAACTGAATTCAAATCACTTGTATCACATATAGCATCAGTTTTAGTAACAAATTCTTCTAAATCATTAGTGTAAAAGCATGCATCAATCATCAATGATATTGACTCTATAGTATTGCAACATGAATATACCATCAAAGATCTTAGTTCATTTGTATCAGTAGAAACATCTTTCATCTTTATTTTGTTATTTACATTTTCAACCTTTTCATGTTCTCTCATCTTGGAAATATTAAGAGTGACAATTCCTTTGTAGATTATTCTCCATAGATTGGTAGGTACAGTAAAAAAGTCTTCATAGCAATCATTAGCATTGTTAAGAACACTTTGTATGCATTTTTGAAGTGTAGAATAATCTCTTTTTTTTGCTTCACTAGTAACATAAAAGTAATTGCTTCATTAATATACCTGTTCTTCAGCTCTTTAATTGTGTCCATTTTTGCTTCACCAATTTATGAGTTTAAATAATATTCTAGTGTTGAAAACTTTTTATTTTTGACCTCTCATAATTGTTTGCAAAACCTTTTTTTCTCTTCATAGATGTATTTTCTTGGTTTTCAACTTTTTATATCAACCTGTGTGTGCACTCTTTTAGTATCAGTAACCGTTTTGTAGTTTCTCTCAGAGGGTCATTTTGAATATAAATTTCTTCTTCTTGAAAACCTAAGTCTGCTCCAAGGTCAATTAGTTCTTCTTGAGGATATAGGTTTTCTTCTTCAACTAATTCTGGCAACTCATAAAGTTCTAGTTTCTGAACCTCTATTTTTGGAACACCTGTTTTCTTGTTCATTTGCTTTTTCTTTGCCATGTTCTTATGATATAGACTACCTTATGAATCCCTAGTGTTTAACTTTAATTCCAAAGTATAGTTTTCTAAATTTTAATGGTCTCTCTAACTTGAAATTTAGAATTATAAAAATATTTACAAAATTAATTTTCCTAATTTGATGTAGAATACCTTATTTCTCCAATCTTAAATTATTTGCAAATATTCAAATTTAGAATTGAATAAAACTTCCAAAAATATTTCAAATACTTTAATAAACTATCTAAAGTTTCAATTATGCAATTGAATACCTTATCCCTCCATTAATTTAATTAATCTATACTATATGAAATTAATTAAACCTTAAAATAAATAAATAATTAACCCTTATATCTCCTTGATTAAACTATTTACATAATCATTTAATAAGGTTAAAATTTCTTAAATATTGCAATATGATTAAATAAAAAATTTCAAACCTTATAACTCCTCAACTTAAAAATTAAATCAAATAACTTTATAAACACTGAACCTTAATACTTTCAAACCCTAATTACAATTACAATGTTTTGAAATGTTTATACCTCCTTAGGTTGGTAAGTGAATGGAGACGCTCCGTTTTCTCCTTCAATGCTTGACCGTGTGCTTTTCTCTACCATCGATCCGCATGTAGTGGAGGCATTACTCTCTCATGTACAACAATTGTGACCATTGTATTCCTTCCTTTTTCTCCGTCGGTGACGTGGAATGGAGATTGGCGATGAAATGGTGAAGTTGTGGCATAATTCTTTGTTCAGGAACCGCGTCGATTACTCTTGAACGTCTCAAACTGTGCGCTCTTTGAAATACAGGCTGGAAAATGATGCAAAATTTGTTAGGGTAACGATTATCTTTGGAATGCTTCGTTTCTGCTCGTAATGCCCTTGCATCTTGTCTTTGCAAAAACCCTCATGCATGTTCTACGAGATGGCATCCCTCTGTTAACTGCACGGTCATCTAAACTATGGCAAGAAATGTCTGCTTCATGGCTGTGCCAAGTGAATGAAACCCGGATGGTGTTCCACAGTATAAAAGGAGAAACTCCAAAACAGGAAACTCGAGGCGGCGGTTCTTTCTTCCTTCTTGCGTAGCTCTTCACTATCTGTAACTTTTGTTATCTGCTGGCTTGAGATACTTTGAAACTTGCAACTAACCAAATGATGCTTTTCTACGTCTAGATCTGCATTGATTCTTCTTTCGTTTTTTTTTCTCTGAACTTTATACTAATCTCCTTTGACTCCTTGATGCAGATGCAAGTGGCACCTATATTGTGTGGTACAATTTTAGGTACCCTCTTGATACTTTATGGGCAGTCTTAATGCTTATCTATCTTGTTGTGCCTAATCCCTCTTTCTCTTTCTTTAAACTTGTAAAAACTATGTTCTACACTTTCTTGAAGAGTCAACATTTATACCTTCATTTTACAATTCTATATTTCAAATTTGATGCTTAATAAAACTTAGTAATGAACTAAATATGAATGTTCAAATAATGAACTTTTGCACCAAAGTTGCATACCTTTTGAACTTTGTTTGATGATGAATTTCTTGGTGACTTAAATCACTTAATTGCTGCTCTAAAGTTCTCAAAAATTGCAGCTCCTTCTCTTTTCCAAATTAGTTCTTACGAATGCTGGAATCTACAACTATTAATGCTGCCCAAAGCTATCTGAAAATTTTACAACTTCACAATTAATTCGTCCTTTGTTTGGCGGTGGCGGCCACGGACTATCCTTCAGTAGTTAGCTTGATCGATGCCTCTATCTCCACCGCATAGATTGCTACTCGTATCAAAAGGGTGGTTGCTATCCAAATCCAACAACGTAACACTTCAAATTGTTGTCTTCTTTCGTTGGCTCTATCTCCTTCATTATCTTGTTCTAGGGCACTCCAGAACCTACCCAAAATTTCTCTAGGACACAACTCTATACTCTCTACAATTTCCTATCTTCCAACCCTTCAATTTACTCCTCAAAATTATCCAATATTCTCCTTTCAACTTTGATGTCTTGAAACTCTTCAACTTCTATCCAAAAATCTATAGTTATCTTCTTCTACTTCCAAAGTTGCCCAATATGTTATCCACTTTCTCCTTTAAATAATTTCTCAATCCTTATGGGCTTGTCATCGGATGACAATTATTTTTAAAAATATCTTCTTAGTAGGAGCTTCTTCTACTTGCAATCTCCTATCACTAACCTTCTTCAAGTCTCTTCCAATGACCACTCCTTCAACTCTACAACAAGGCTTTCTCTAGCCTTCTTCCTATTCTCCGAGTTCTCTTGATACCACTCCTTGGTCTTCTTAAATCTCCTAGCTTTGGAAATTCTACAACGAGATCTCTTTCTTGGATCTCTTGGTTTTACTACTTAAATATTTAAAAGGACCTTTTTAGTCCTTCAATATTCCAAATCTAGAAGTTCTTCAATGGGACCTCCTTTGGGTCTCTTCAACTTCTTCAATATTCAACTTGTTGTTGCAAGTACTAGATCAATTCCAAAGAAGATATTCTTCCTATCTATTGTAGGAAGCTTCTCAATTTTTTTTGAATAAACTCTTCTCTACAATAAAGTATTAGAATATGATAATCTAAATTTGAAAATCTAAAAATAATAATCTTCACTAGTTAATCTTCTAAACTAGTGGAATCTATGCTGAGTCCTAGTCTTCACGAGTTTTCCTCCAACTCTATGGAAATACTCTAGCCAAATCAATTTTCAAAATTCCTATAAATGCAATCTCCCTATCTCCTATCAAAATCAATCTTCCTATCTCCTATAAAACTCCCTTGTGGTGGTATTTGCATGTAGTGACGCGCAACAACACCCAATGGTAGGTCCAGTTTACAAAGATGCAGTATAGTGGTAGTAATGGTGGTCCCTTGTGGATCTGATACCACTGTTAGCTTTTGAAGCTTTAGACTTCAAGGGAGATGCAACCAAAGTTATAAATAAGATAATGTCTAACTAAGAAAGATATAAACAACATAAAAGACTTCTAAAATAACTCATAGAATAACCATTTATAGAACCTTATGAAAATAGTACAATAATTGGTGAATATCAAGTATGCATCACAATACTAAAGGCTATAGCATGTGTAAATAACCTTTCTACAATGTCTCTTGGATGACTAAGACTCTTCCATATCCTATGACTCTTGGCAATCCTTTAGATATTTGTAATATAACTCTTCACTATCCTATTCTATGGACTCATGTACACATGGACAAATATGCACATTTACATTATTAAATATTATGCACACTTGTGCATTTATTATATTGCATAAAGTAAAGACTAAACCTAATGTACCAAATAATGTAATATACTCTAACATTCTCCTCCCATGATAATTCTCTTGATTGTGGGACCAATATAAATGAATCAATTAGGTCACATTGAGTGTGCCATTAAACGATTTTCCTCTTTGATTGTCATGGCCACCATATGTAGAGAACCAGGTGATCGAACTATCATGCCTCATGTGGAGTGACACAACAAGGTAGCTTCGAGAGCATGAAAAATGGCTCGATTAGACTACCTTTGGGGTTTTTTACAAGGTTGAATCCTTTTAAGATATTATATTAAACACTCTCTTTACTAACTAACCTAGTTATTAGGTGCATAGAGGAAAAGAAAAAAAAACACGAAAAACAAAGATAGCAAAAAGAAAAAAAATTAAATTTACCTAACCTAATAGGGAGGTTGTGCCAAGATTATTGTAAGATTCTTATGCATAGAAATAGGATAAATGAACACGATTCCAATGCACTAACAACTCAAAGTGAACACTTTTTCATCTCAGTATACTAGTTAAGCATAAATTGCATATACAAGTAATGAGACAAAAATCAAATAGTCATAACCTCTTATATACATGCATAAACATACATACACATAATAAATGAGATAAAAAACCTAGTAATCATGAACTCTAGTATATATATCTATGTATATTAGAGATTATGCTAGAAGTGGACTTGAAATATTACTTGCAAGACCACTTAGGGTTTGGGTCCAAACTGTTATACAAAAGAAAATGAAATACAAGTTACATACAAAGCTTGAGGTTTGAATAAACAACTAATTGATCATTTACAATGCCTTAAAAACTATTATTTATAGATAAAATAGGAAAAATTTCCCTTCAAATATTGAATAGGAACCTATGACAAAGACTCTTTATTGCTCCCTTGAATTGATCCTCCTTATATCAACTTTAACTCTTCAAGGTCTCTAGATCTGGAGTCATCAATTTTGAGTTGCTAGATATTCATTTACCACCCTAATGATCCTAAAACTAATTAGAAACTGTAGACACAAAAATCCAACCACTTGCAAGTCATCTATACCTTCCTGTCAGCCACGTGTTGGTCATCCACCTTCCCGCCATTATTTGGCCCAAATCCACACTTTCCCACCATTATTTGGCCCAATTTCACCTTTCCTGCCATTTTTCATCCCCAAATTTATTTAAATTAATATTTATATATATATATATATTTTAATATTTTAATATATATATTTAAATAATAGTTTAAGTGATTTAATCTGAGCCGTCCGTCCTTCATTTAATCTCATCCGTTCATCCATCTTAATCCATTTCACAATCTAGATTTATTCTCTACCCTTTGATCCACTTTAATCTTAGCCACACGTTCAAAGTGTCGTTAAAACCCTAAAGTGTGCCCTAAGAGTAGATTATAAATTGAGTCACTTTGATGGCTCAAAACCCTATCTCCTACTTCGATCTTGGCTATCTTTGCTATCTTTTGGACCGATCTCTTCTATTTCATCTATCTCTTCAGCCATCCATCGCCGCCCCTTTTTGCCGCATCCATCATCGCATCCGTCGCCAACTTCGCCACCATCCCTTTTGCAACATTCTGCAGAATCCCCCATTCTTGTCGCAAGTGCCCGCGGGCGTTTACCAAGTGCCCACGGGCGTTTACCTGCAGCCACAGACTCAGACCGGCGTCTGAAACCTTGATCCAGAAGCACGCGGGCGTTCAGCGAGTGCACCAGGGCGCCTTCTATAGCCGATTTGACAGCCACATTACTTCCAGATGTCGCCTGGTCTAGCCGCATTAACAGAGAACAGGTTCCAAAAATCATGAAATTCGTTGTTCCAGCGAACTAGGGTTTCTGAGGAGTTTGCAAAAAATGCAGCAGACGCAGAGCGGCGTCTGGAAGTCCAATCCGAAACGCAGAGGTGCGTTTCAGCCTGTGCAGACTCCCTTGGGCGTTTGAAGGCAGTTTTACAGAAAAAGCGTAGGCTTCCAAGTAAGTGCTGTACTTTTTACGTTTTTGGTTTTTCTGTCGTATTTTGTTTCTTTTTCAGATCATTGCTTTAAAATGAACAAAAACTAAGTAATCTGGAAAAGAACAGTTATTTTTAGTTACATTTTTCTGCATTGCATTATTGGTTGTTGCTTGCATAAAAAAAAAATAAAATTGCATACCTAGCTGCATATTAGAATAGCTACGAATTATCTGTTTTAGTTATCTAAGTAGGACTATTGATTGGATGTCAATAGTACTCCTGCCATTGGGTGATTCCGGGCAGAGAAGTGGACGAACCTTCCGGTTGCTCCTTTGATATCTGATATCATTGGTAGGCAGGGGGTTTTAAACGGTGTACTCCACTTCTTCAGAGGAAATGGCATATTTTCAGTGGCCTCTTGCTTAGATCATTAGAACTTTTGATTTATAGCTTTGTATGTATACATTAGACAACTAAAACACTTAAAATAAAATTCATTGCATTTCATATTGCATTTAAAACAGTGAATATCTGGATTTCATCACCGGGTATTGCTTGAAGTTTAGTGACGGTGGAATTCATCTCCATCCATTAAACTTCTGCCTTAGACACCATAGGTCACCCCCGAGCAAACTTGCTTGGATTTCATCACCGATAAGAATCTCATTGTCCTTTCCTAGCCATAGTTTTTACCTTTTTTTTGTGAATAATTCAAGATTAGATCACATGCAAAACTCATAAACCGGACACTTAAAATTTACTACAGATTAAGATCGGAAAATAATTAATTAACCGCAGGTAAGACACATTGGTTGAAACCTAGGTTGTGACTGTTTTCTGATAATTTCTTTAGTGTAAATTTATCATTCTAGTTTTGCATTCTTCTTTTCTGAATTTGTTTAGATTTATTGCTCTATGGTCTTAACAAGGAATCAATCTAAAATGTTAAATCTAAATAATCAAATGGGTAATTCACGAAACATCCCCACCACCAACATGGCCACTTATCCTAGTGAATTTCAGGTCAGGTTCGCTGCGCAGGTCTTTCACGTCCTTCTACCGTCTATCGCATGGCCATGCCCATGGAGGAAGACAATTCCTGTCATATTACCCACATTGATATGGCCCAAGTGCAAACTCACTTAAGAGATGGCACTCGTTATGTCCTTGAGCCAATCCAAGATTCCCCTATGCAAGATTCTATTTTTCAAGCAGGATATTGCATCAACCATACCCGCTGGTTTCACTCAGGTCTACACTAACCCTTTTTTTGAGGCTAATGTTGTATCTGCTCAGCTGGCTTCATCTCCAACATCTTCCCAGATGCTCAATTGTCCTCCTTTGGAGACAAATGTAGTGTCTTCCCGACCACTTTCTCCTCCATTTACCCGGGTGTACACCAATTCTCTCTATGAGGCTGGTGGAACCTCCTCTAGCCATGACCAATTTCAACCCTCTTCTTCCCAAACCATTTATGGTTTCACCCTACCTGGGGCACAGTCTACTGTTTCTTCCCAGGTACCGCCTACTTCAGCCACCTTCATTGCCCCTGCTATGCAGTCTTCGTGACTACCATGGCAGCCGCCCTCCACCTTCATCCAATCATCCCACCTCCCTTGGGTTAGAGATTAATAAGGTTAGGGAGTACCTCGACAAGTTGCTTCAGCAACAACAGCAACAAAATGCTCAACCACCTGTCATAGTAAATCCTACACCCCAACCAATTTCTACCCAACCAGCTTTTCTTAGCTCGAGCCCCACCTGGTACCCCAATCTTCGGTGGTGTCCATTCCTACCCCACCTTTCTCCCAACCTAGTCCAAGTTCATCATCCACCCCAATCACCTTCTTTTCGGTATCATCCATACCAACAACCTCTCCATTCCACACCGCCTAATCCAGGCAATTTCATCCCATCTCATCATTTTTCCACTCCTCCATTGCATCATCATAATCATCAAACGAATCAAAATTTTCATGAAGATTCTCGACTCCATGCTATGCAACAACAGATTGACAACCTTATGCTCAACATGCCTGGCTCATCTAGTCAGAAACCTACGCTAAGGTCATTGATCAATCAACCAATTCATCCTTCGGTACCTTCACCGCCATATCCGACTGATTTCACATTACCGAAGTTTGACAAATTTTGAGGAACTGAGGATCCTCATGAACATGTGAGCTCATTCATGCATGCTTGCTTTAGAATCCAAAATAATGATGCTCTTATGCTCAGAACTTTTCCTCAGACATTAGGAGGAGATGTTGTACAATGGTACAATCATTTAGCTCACCATAGCATTTATGCTTACGAGCAATTGATTAATCTATTTTTAGAACGATTCTCCCTAAATGTACAAAGGAAAGTTTCATTGTCCGACTTATACAAGCTCAAGCAACATGACGATGAGACTGTTTATGACTTTGGAAACCGTTGGAGGGCTATCATTAATAAACCGCCATTCTCCCTACCAATGGAGGAGTTAACCAAAATGTTCACCCGGAGTTGTCTAAAACCTATCTCTTGGTTACTCCAATTACAACAATACAGGACTTTTGAAGAGGCTTTGGCCCAAGCAAGTATCATAGAAGACATTAAAGTCCAAGAGGGTGTTTTAAAACCCCGTAGAAAAGAATGGCAACAAAAGGGCCAACAACGAAATAATAATTATGGCCAAAACAAACAAGCACAAGCTAGTACAACCTCAAATGTTAACCAAGTTAATCAAGTGGTGGCGAGCCAGCCCGTAATGGCTCAACAACAACAAGTAATGCAAAGTCAACCGCAACCAATTGCTTATCATGCGGTACCCGCCCCTACTCAACCAACTCCCAATACTGGGCCAACCATGGAAACTCGACCTTGGCAAAACAATCGTCCCAAGCGACAATTCACACCTTTAGATGAACCATATGCGGTCATATTCAACAAGTTATATAGCACAAATCAGTTAACTTTACCTGAGTTTAAACCTTTAGACCCATCTAGAAGGGGGAAGTATTACAAGGAGTACCTATTTTGTCCTTATCATAGGCAAAATGGGCACGATATCAATAATTGTACAGATTTCAAACATGTGATCCAAGATCTTATTGAGATTGGAGCCATTAAATTGGATAGCCCCTTAGCCCAACAAAATCAAAATCTTGGTGTATTTCAAACACCCCTTCCACATCGGGAGGAAGCTCCAACAACTTCAGGGGGAGTAACTCAGGTAACTCCTCCTAATCAAGTCAACCATGTACAACAATACCAAGGTTTTGTGGGTACTATTAACGTAGTAACCCGGGGTCAAAGGGCGAACCAACCAAATCGGGCTGAACCACGACCACCTGTACAAACTCCCAGTCCACCTCAGGTAACAGTGACCCAACGACGTGCTAGTACTTCTCAACAACCGCTAAATCATTCTACTCAACGCCAACGACCCATCATGTCATTGAGTAGCAGGTTAACTACCAGTTTAAAAATGGCTTCTGCCAAGTTATCGATCTATGACCTCATTCAACAATCTCCCCGCATAGAGAGGCATTAATGGAAATATTAAAGTCAATCGAGCTTCAAACTCAAGATACTAATGCCTTCAACAACTTTGTGGGGAGTATTCAAACATGCATGGAGCCCTCCATCACTTTCTATGATTTTGAAATCAAACCTATGTCAACAGAAAGTATAGATCCTCCACTGCATATCATGGCCAAGATCGATCACAAGCCATTCAAGAGAGTCTTAATTGACACCGGTTCCTCAATCAATATCATTACAACATCGGCGTTGAGTCATCTAAAGTCGTCGCCATCCCTTATCACAAAGTCGACTTTTACTCTTAAAGCATTCAATGATGCTTTATCTTCCACGGTTGGCACGGTTATCTTGCCCATTGAGGTAGGGGCCCGAACTTTGCATACCTTGTTTCACATCTTGGAAGGGTCCATGGCATACAATGTATTGCTTGGACGGCCTTGGCTTAGGGAGATGAGATGTGTCCCTTCTATACTGCATCAATGTCTAGAAGTATGTATATGAGGGACAGAGTTCATTGTGTACTCGCTGACATTGAACCCTTCAAACATTGCAACTATGTCTCAAATCCTTATGATATTGTGTTGCCATCCACTCATCTTTTCTTGACCCCATCTACTTCTTCTATACCATCTTCTTCTAAAGCTCCCATTCCCGAGGAGCTACCCATCATATCGCAACCATCTTCCTCTTCCGCTATTCCATCTCATTCACCACTTTCTTCATCTCCTAATCTTCCTTCTTCTTCATCAGTGACCACATGCACATGTGGCCATGACCAATCATCTCTTTCCACGTCATTACCCCATTCTTCTACACCTTCTTCAACATCACCTATTATTCCTCCATCTTCCCAACCATCACCAGCTGATGTTTCACAAGTTAGTGAAGCATCAACCCAACCAAATCCTTCCAATTCTTCTATCCCACATTCTTCTATTCCATCATCTAGTCCATCTCCCTCCCAAGTCAAGGTCCATCTCACCGATGCAGGTATTGGTGAGTATGCCATCCAAGATGTCCACATCACACCGTTCAATGTGCAAACAAGTTAAAGATTTTGGTCGTCCACATGACCAACATTTATCCATTGGATCGGTTTATAACATGGGTTCTATGCCAAATTCCATTAATTTTGTATATGGGGGAATAGAGTCATCTTCTAGTCCTACCACCATACTAGAACCTAAGCATCCAGTCCCTGCCAATATCGAAAGGATGGAGGGTTTTCCCTCTCGCTATTTCCACAGACATAATTGGCAGCAATTTGGCCTAGGTCGATACGAGCAAGGAGTAACTGAACGCATCGATATGCCATATCAGAGACCCACTGAGCGTTTTGGTCTGGGCTACCAACCACTTCCATCCCTTTCTTCTTTTGAACGAGCTTTTCAAAGCATTAATCTTAATTCAGAAGAAGAAATCCTCCACCCCGACGAATCCGAAGATGAAGCCTATGAAGAATTTGACGTCATGTCAAATGGTGATGAATCTGAAGAGTCGGCGCCCATTGTTCCCCTCATTGAACAAGACGAGTTTTATCTCCAATTGTTCCCTCTCCAAGAGGCCATCTTTCGCTTGCTTCTTCCACAAGAACGAGGTGAACCACCCCCTCCGCCACATCCATAAGCCATAATCCAAACCTCTATTATATGTATATACTAAAATAGTGGTTTTCACCACTACCAAAAAAAATCCCAAAAAAAAAAAAAAAACTCAAAAAAAAAAAAAAAACTGAAAAACTATGTTGTTTTGCATCTCAAGTCTTCCGAGGTCTTCACCGGTTTTCCCTTCCATTCCGCCCATCCTTTCTTCCATAAGTCGACAATGAATTTCGAAGACTTATTCACCCCGCTCCATAATCCATATGATCCGGATAAGCCTAAGAAATGTGTCTTTGGTGTTACCTCAGGCAAACTCCTAGGTTTTATTATCTCTAAACGAGGTATTGAGGTGGACCCAAACAAGGTCAAAGCCATTATGGAAATGTGTCCCCCAACTAATTTGAAGGAGTTGCGTAGTTTACAAGGAAAGATTAATTCAATCCGTCGCTTTATTGCACAACTTTCTGATAAATGTAGGCCATTTTGCCACCTACTACAAAAGGGGGTACAATTTTCATGGACAGATGAGTGTCAGAAAGCCTTTGATGACATCAAGCAGTACTTAGCATCTCCGCCAGTCTTAGCTCCGCCTCGTCCAGGGGTCCCTTTCAATCTTTATATCTCAAGCAACGGACTTTGCCTTAGGGACAATGCTTGCACAAAAGAATGAACAAAATCGTGAGCAAGCTGTCTATTATATTAGTCGAACATTGGTAAGCTATGAAACCCGATATGCTTATGTGGAAAAGTTGTGCTTAGAAGTGGTTTTTGCCACTAAGAAACTTCGTCATTATATGCTTAGCCATACAACATATGTCATAGCTAGAGAAAACCCTCTGCGTTATATGATGTCTCGCACTTATAATAACACTCGTACCGCTAAATGGATAATGTTGCTTACCGAATTCGATCTTGAATTCATTAGCCAAAAATCTGTTAAAGGTCAAGTTATAGCCGATCAACTTGCGGAAGCTCCACTACCTAGTGATCATCCTTTGATTATTGAGCTCCCGGATGATTCGGTATTTGCTATCACCGAACAAGAAGAGGACATCATTCCGGAGGAAGATGTTGACATCACGCTATTCTTTGATGGCTCTAAGTGCGCGAAAGGTCAAGGTGCTGGAGTTGTGTTTCATACACCTCAAGGGATTCCCATCCCTTTATCATTCAAACTAGACTTCCAATGCACCAATAATACAGCAGAGTATGAAGCCTTAATTTTAGGTCTTCAATCAGCCATAGCTATGAGCATTAAGCGTATTCGGATATTTGGGGATTCTCAACTCGTGGTTAAACAAATTACAGGAGAATACCAAGCCAAAGAACCTACCATTAAGCTTTATCATGATGTAGCAATGAAGTTGCTCTCTAAGTTTGATTGGTATGAGATCACTAGTTTGCCTCGTTCGACTAATAGATTTGCGGATGCCATGGCCTCTCTTGGATCATTGATTCCAAAGGACTCCCTTGGAGAGGTACAACCCCTAATCATTTCCACAATCTCTAAGTCCGCAATTGTCCGTGCTGAGTCTAAGGATGAAAAAGATGTTTGCTTTATCCATTCGGATCCATATGAGCCTTGGTCTAGTGAGATAGTAGCCTTCCTCAAGTTTGGAACACTCCCATCTGATTTGTCTCGAATTGCCCGCCGTTGTTTTAAGCAAAAGGCAGCTCGTTTTGTTCTTTTGGGGGATGTGTTGTATAAACGTGGATATGATGGAGTACTCCTCCGTTGTCTAGAAGCAGGTGAAACACATAGAGCTATTGCTGAAGCCCATGATGGTACTTGTGGTGGTCATTTTAGTGGAATGGCCATTGCGAAGCGTATTTTACGTATGGGGTATTATTGGCCCACTATGGAACAAGATTGTTGCAAATATGTTAAACAATGTAAAAAGTGTCAAGAACACGCTAATTTAACCCATATACCATCACAAGCTTTACAGCCCATCCAAAGCCTTTGGCCCTTCTCACAATGGGGTCTCGATTTAATTGGCAAGATTTCACCGCCTCTTCAGGACAACATACTTTCATCATTACAACCACTCGAATACTTCACAAAGTGGGTTGAAGCTATTCCTCTAACCAAGCAATGACAGGTCCTAGAATTGTGGAGTTTATACTTCACCATATCATTTGTCGTTTTGGTATTCCCTCTAAAATCATTTCTGATAACGGCAAGTCTTTTAAGAATAAGGATGTTCGAGCTCTTTGCGAAAAGTATAATATCCAACATAGTTTCTCAACTCCTTACTACCCACAAGCCAATGGACAAGTCGAAGCTTCCAATAAGACCATAATTGCTATTCTTAAGAAACTTGTTAAAGAAAATCATAAAGATTGGCATACACAAATCCCCTTGGCATTATGGGCTTACGGAACAAGCATCGGAACTCCCATTGGGGCAACGCCATTTTCTTTGGTCTATGGAGCTGAAGCAATCATGCCTCTTGAGCTCGAGATCCCTTCCTTGCGAATTTCTTTGCAGGAATTTATCGATGATGATACTCGCTAGACAAGCACGTCTTGATCAACTCACACTCATAGATGAAAAACGAATCAATGCTTTAGAGCATTTGCGAGTTTATCAAGACCGATTGAAACGTGCTTACAATGCCAAAGTTCATCTAAGAGAATTTCAAGTAGGGGATCTTGTCCTTAAAGAGAATCAACAAAACACCAATGCATTGCCGCATCTTCGAGATAAATTCGCGGCTAATTGGTTAGGTCCATATATGGTCACCGAAAGAGTGGGCAATGGAACTTATAGACTTGCCAGCTTTAGAGGGAGAGGAATAACCCGAACCACTTAATATTATACACTTGAGGGCATTCTACGCATAGTTTGAATTTTATATGTACATATATACATGGCTTGTAAACAAAAAAAAAAAAAAAACAAATAAAATAAAAAGAATTTGCATTTCATTGTTAGTTGCATACATCTCATTCAAAAACATTGCATTTCATGTGCATACATCTCATTGAAAACCATAACATTTCATTTTCAGCCATAGTTGCATATCATGTTAGAGACCATTCTATCTTTTGGATATAAAATTTGGTCAAGCAAAAGTCATGTTGCCTTAATCAGGGGCACCTTCATAAAATCCATCAAACCGAATTGTCATTCGTACACCCATTTTCCATTTGCACATATTTACATTGCCAAAATGTTTTCAGTCACTCAGCCATTCCTAGTGTTTTAAGCAAACTTTGAAATGCATGTCAAAGTTCTCTAGGGCCATATCACAAATTACACTAAATAAAATCTTGAGTATTGGGAAATGATTTCAAAAGCGGTCTTGAACCTATCACATTTTCACATCTTAAAAACATCTTGTGTCAAAGAGAGATAACACCATCCTTGGGTTGTGCCTTGAAGTGAAAAGGGTAATCCTCGTTTGTCCTATCATGCAAACATAGTCCATAAAACAGTGGTTCTTACCACTATCACAAGCAATCACAAAATATAAATATAAACAGAGTAGTAAGGATAGGGTAAAATTCTCATCATACTTCGGTTGAGAATCCGATTCCCCAAAGCTCTAAGGAAATGAACATTTTTCACACACCACCGATCCCAAATAAGTTGTAAGGATCGTACTACTTGTCCAGATCGGACGGATAGGTAGTCATCCCCAAGGCTTACAAAGGTCAAAAACAACATGGACTATGGAGTTAACCTTCACCGGGGCTATAGACGCTTGACTCGGCAAGTGGAGTATACTCATTGCGTGGCGACATGTCTCTCCTCAAAAAGAGACCTCTCAATGCTCATACGGACAAACTAGCTTCGGGGTCTTCTCCATAACAGGGTTACCTAATTTATGCAAGATGAGGTTAATGAACACACTTGCACACACACAGGTTTTTGATTGCCTAGAGTCACTACCATGCTTCGGATTTGGTTAATGAACTCGCATGCACACACATTTGGTCCTAGTTGAATTAGGCGGTGTTAGTAAGTTTGTTTGATACCACTAGCATGTTTGAGTCTTTGTAAAACAGTCTTCCTCCATATCATCCTCCATATCACCCTCCATATCTTCTTCCATATTCATGTCATTCCATACGTCATCCATTCACAAGCCACCAAGTTCGGTGCCCCTGATTAAACAATTATGATAACAGATGGCTAAATCTAACTATCTAAAAGTATGAGTGCTTCTTAGTGCATATTTCATTTACTTAGTCTTGCATATCTCTAATAATTTTACTTAGTCTCGCATTAATCATCTATAAGTTTGCATTCCATTCCATCACATATGCATCAAAAACATTAAAACATATAAAAACATGCATCACAAAAACATAGGCATTCACACAAAAGAGAGTAAAACACCAAATAAATAAAAGCCATGTATATATATATGTATAAAGGTCAAACTCTACAATGAATGCCAAAAGGCTACAATATACAATAGAGCACCAAGGCTCATAAAGAGTGCATCTAAGCACTAAGCTAACCATCAAAAGAGGACCCCTGAGACCTAGTAGGAGCCCTAGACCTAGTGGTGTGCCTAGAACTACCTCCAATATCTCCCAGTCTGCTCGAGACAACGACCTCCTCATCCCCGGAATGATAGGGGAGAATCGGTGTCGTGCCTCTAACACCCTAAGTTGCAAAACAACAAAACAAAAATTTGTTACAAATTTTTCCAAAAAAAAAAAAAACACATAATAAGTACTTGCTTAAATGAACAAATACCTCACTGGCTGCACTGGCGCGTCCGCTCCCATCTCCGCCATAGCTCCCCGTGCTTCACTCTCCCACACAACCTTTCACTCCACTTCACTCCACTCCCTCAGACGCACTTCTCTCAAGCTCGAACGCACAAATGAGCGAAATTCTCACTGAAACTGTTTAAATAGCTGGTTTTGGTGCCCTGAAACGTAGTGGGGCATTTCATGGCGCATTCAGACGTAGTCCTACATTTGCAGAGTGCCTAAACACCGACGGGCATCTCTGCCAACCACAAATGCAGACCGACGTTTGGTGTCAATATTGAATAAAGGAACAAAACTTGCAAAATTGAAGCTTACCTCCTCCAAATTTCATCAAATTGCATTCATCCATTCTTCTTATCATAATAAAACATTTTGTGAAGGTTACAACAGCTTTAGACACAAATTTTGTCATTTCGCTCAAAAAGCGCATCATTCATCATTGTTTTACAAATTGGGTTAAAAATATTCAAAACCTTCACAAAATTAACCACATTCATCAATTCTTCTGATCTATCGTCAATTTCATTCATTCTTCTTTCATCATGCATATTTTTGCCAAATCAAATTAAAGTAAACCTCGTATCTAGTGGTATATTCTATCACCTTGGCGATTGCAACGATTTGAATCCATGCAATTCGGTAAGAGGATTAAACCACCATAAGGACACTTACCATTTATCATCATCAATTATTTCACTTTTTGAAAATTGGAAATCAATTTTGGGTATTCTACTTTTCAAGTGACCTCATACCAAGATTAATTTGCTCAACAGCTTGTCATTGATGGCCTAGTTCATGGGGCCTTAAACATGGACAATCTTTAATATCATCATTATTTTGAGTCTTGCTAGAGATTGAGGCTACCTAGGTTGATTGGTTCCGACCCGAGGAATTATCCATACAAGTCACTAGGAGCATCTCCGAAGTTCTGGACTCTTTCATGCATCTTTCATCTCTCCATATCAATGGTGCCAACAAGGCAATTTCATCAACAAGTATGGATTCACACACGGGAGTTGGGGCATCCGTTATCAATTTCTAACTTTCCTATAGTGGAATTCATCTTACATGATCATGGAATTTAAAATTTGGCAAAAATCCCTTTATAACCGTTGGGGCAGAAAACGGTCCATCTTTCACATCACTCATATCGTCTTCAATCATATTCTTTTCTGGTTTGTACACCAACCCCTTTTCTGTTGGGACATAAACAGATGGTTCATACACCAACCCCTTTTTCACCGTTGGGGCAAAAACGGTTCATTTTCTTTCGAATTTCTTCCAATTGGCTTGTGAGAACCATTCTCGCTCGCCAATTGAGGGGGTAAGCTGATAAATTTTAAATATTCTTTTATTCTTTGGTCTTCAAAGTTGTGCTTTAGTCTTGAGAGAGAGTTGCGTCTGATCCAGCTTTTCAGGTGTCTTAAGTTTTTGTGCTGCATTGTGTCTTCACACAAAGCAGCTCAAAAAGGGGCATCTGTAGACACCAAAATCTAGCCACTTGTAAGTCATCTATACCTTCCTGTCAGCCACGTGTCAGTCATCCATCCTTCCCGCCATTATTTGGCCCAAATCCACACCTTCCCGCCATTATTTGGCCCAATTTCACCTTTCCCGCCATTTTTCATCCCCAAATTTATTTAAATTAATATTTATATATATATATTTTAATATTTTAATATTTTAATATATATATAAATAATAGTTTAAGTGATTTAATCTGAGCCGTCCATCCTTCATTTAATCTCATCCGTCCATCCATCTTAATCCATTTCACAACCTAGATTTATTCTCTACCCTTGGATCCACTTTAATCTTAGCCACACGTTCAAAGTGTCGTTAAAACCCTAAAGTGTGCCCTAAGAGTGGATTATAAATTGAGTCACCTTGATGGCTCAAACCCTATGTCTTTTGCTACTTCTATCTTGGCTATCTTTGCTATCTTTTTAACTTCTTCTATCTCCTTTCTATCCCCTCTATCTCTCTTCTCGCTACCTTTTCGTCGCATCCATCGCCGCATCCATCGCCGCTTCCTCTTGCTTCGCCGCCATCTCTTCTGCAACGATTCGCGGAATCCCCCATTCTTGTCGCAAGTGCCCGCGGGCGTTTACCCCTTCCACCCCCCCCCCCCACCCCGGGCGTTTACCCACAGCCACAGACTCAGACCGGCGTCTGAAACCTTGATCCAGAAGCACGCGGGCGTTCAGCGAGTGCACCAGGGCGCCTTCCGTAGCCGATTTGACAGCCACATTACTTCCAGGTGTCGCCTGGTCTAGCCGCGTTAACAGAGAACAGGTATAAATCAGTTTAAAGCAAGTAACTTCTTTTCTTTTATTAATCTATTGTTGAATTCCTGCATTCTATTTTTCTAGGGTTTTAGATTGTTTCGAGGGCTCACACAAGTGGAGCCCTCTTATTAATTTCTAACTCCTTGATAGTGTTAATGTGTGCAGGATTTTGAAGGCAGATCCGGTTTGTTGATGGCAATGATTAAGTCGGAGTGGTCCGAGCAAGGGATACAACAAAGCCCACTCACTCTGTTGGGATTGAAGATACATTCTTCGAAAGCGCCACCACTTTATGCCAGCTAGGGTTTCGGAGAACCCTAGCACAAATTGTAATTTGTGTATCACAAAAAGGGTTACAGGCTCTGTTGTACTCAAAAGGAGTTTTTAAACTCCACTGATTAATAATAATCGTTTGTTTTGTGCAACTTTCCCGTATTCCATTATTGTGGTTTTATCTTTTGTTTGGCGTTGTATTTTTAATCTACAGAAACATCCTTTATAATCAATGTTATTAGTTTAGGAATTACTACTATTGCAATTGCCATGCTCTTGCCTTTAATAGGCCACCCACTTTACTTGGATTACTAAGCCCAATTGATACCAACAAATTATCTTTAAGTTTTATCAGTAATGGTTTATCCATTTAGCTCATCTACCATTTTGGGAGTTTATGCACCAATGTTGAGGCCTTGCAATTTGATTTGACTCTTCTTCCTTCTTGGTTGCTTTTGTATTATACTTTGCTTCCTAGAGTGCTTCTATTACCCTTTGAGATTCCTTTTTTCTTTCAAGGTGATGTGAGCTATTAGATGGTTGTAAAAACAATTTATTGTCTTCTTGTGTCATAATTCTATAAACTTTTGAGGTCGGGTGAGATTCTTGTCAGAGGTGTTTTTTGGAAGTTTTTCTTTCATCCTTTTATCAAACATTTTGAATGTTCCAAATTTTAGAATTTTCTTGAGACTCGTAGTTAAAATTTTCATCCTTTCTCTCATTTGGAAATTTTAAAACTTATGATCTTTAGACATTTTCTTTTCTTCAACCCTTCAAAATAATTTCAATTTTAGGAGCCTTTGGACAACGCAATTGTCAAAACTTTTGTCTTTCTTTCTTGGTTGGGACTTTTGTAGAATGGTGCCTACATTAGTCTAATGTCTCTTAATTTTTCTCCCATAAGATTTACCTCTACTTCATTCCTCTATCAAAATTCTAAGGTAAAAATATTTGAGTGTAGTGAAAACTCACCACAGTACAAGTTAATCCATATTTATGGATAACCTTGCTTAGAGGATTTATTATTATTATTTTATTATAAATTTAACCTTAAGATTAAGTTAATATTAGCCTAAGGTTAACAATATCACTATATATACTCCTCGATGAGGATCCATTTGCATCATAAGTGTGAATAAAATATGATATATTGGGGTGCCAATGGGTACCCACGTTCCACTTTATTTTATCTTCTTTCTTTGTCTCTTTATTTTGTTTACTATTGTTATCTTTTAATCATTTATTTCTACATATGATTGTGGTGAACACATGATTCCTAATGTTTATAAAAAATATTGTGAATTTGAACACTTGTGCCCATCATTGCATTAGGTCGACATGATTGACTAAGGTATCACTTATCTTTAAAAATAGCTTGGATTGGCCAACATCTTCTACAATGCTCTATGCCAAATATTCATGAGAAAAATATAGTGTAAAAATAACTTCAAGTACAAGAAAAAGAATTTAAAGCATCTTACAAACATAATGCTAACCAACATAGTAGTGTCCACTATTAAGAGGATGGAGAACATACATAATTTTTTATCCTTCATGCCTTCTCTCATGTCAAAGAAATATGTTGTGACTCAAATCCATGACCTATTAGGTAAAAGAAGGAAGCCTTGGCCAACACACCAAAGGTAGAGACAACTACACTTTTAAATTTTTTACCTGTGCTTAGCTTCCCATAGTGTCATTTACTAACAAACAAATACAACCATTTTTCCTTCAAAAAATAAAAATTTCCATCCAATATGTGATTTTTCATTTTTGAAATTAAAAAAAGAGTGGAAAAATGATCTCATGGATGGTGAAATATGCCAAAGTTTTGAATAGTGACCAACCATAATATTTCACAAAATATCAAAAAAAGTTGATGGTTCTTTCATATTTTTTATAGTTTGCCCTATTCGAAACAAACATGTCAAGCAATCCTCCTTTACCAAAGCACCATAAAAGTCACTAGGTGTAACTAATGATCATTTTTTGGTCTTAGAACTCTAAGGTCCTTTACATGTACTAAATACCACCCAAAATTTTATTAGCAAAACATGTCAATTAATCCTCCATCATATATTCTATAGTTGGCCTTATACAACTATTTTTATAATAAAACATATCAAGTAATCCTCCTCCAAAAAACAATGAAAGATGATAAACCCAATTAATGACCTTCTTTTGGTCTTGGAACTCAGATGTCTTTGTCATGCACTAAAGTTCATCCAAGATTTTATTAGAAAAACATGTCAAGTAATCCTCCATATCTTCTACAATGGCCATATACAACCATTCCTATATTAAAACATGTCAAGTACCTCCTTTGTCAAAGTACCATGAAATTCATTAAACCCAGCTAATAACCTTCTTTTGGTCTTGGAAATCAGCTCTTTATCATGCACTAATATCCACCCAAGATTTTATTAGTGACTAGGAAATACCAAAAAAGTTCAACCTCTTCTTCTTTGTTTTGAAAGTTATGTGAATTGTCCTTTCATATATACACCAACACCAAAAAATATGAATTAAAAAATAAAACAATTTTCTTACAAAAAATTATACATGTCAAATGAGGTTTGTAAAAAAACTCACAATCCTCATCTTGCAACATAACTACTTCTCCACAAATCAAGACTTAACTGGTATAATCCATCAATTTTGTTTAACTAAATAGACAAAATGTCAAACAGAGGTATATGAAGAACCTATTGGTAATTTTTTTTCCTAAACTTAACTTATGGAGGCGGCACAACAACATCATCATGATCTAGGATACAACTAGATTTTTATCCTAAAACGTCTAAAAATATTTTTAGTCAAACCAAATCTTCCATAATTGCTTTCTAAAAAATACATTGCTTCTAGAATCATCATAGAAGATCACAAACTAAAATTGGGATCGACTATCGAAGATACACACCCACTCTAATACCATATCACATTTTTTCTATATATTAAAAAATTATCAAAATTATATAAAATAAGAAAAAGTGAATGACATATAAGCACAACATAGATATGAAATACCTTTGGACACAAATAAATCTTCATATCATATAAAATATTATTTCCAACCAATGAGAAAATAGTTGGACATAAAAAGGTATAAATACTAAATTACAAGTTATCCTAGGTTAAGGTTAAAGAACCGACCTTAAGGATAATAATATAGTATTAAAAGAAAGGTGCCTACAAAAGGTGCTTATAGGTCCAGAGGTAAATATATGAATGATTATAGCAAAATATCAATCATGGCCTCAAATGATGACTAAAACCTTGTATTTCAACATACAAGCGTAGTACTATCATTCTTATTTTTATTCCTATTGGTTATACTTCTATAGCCTTAGAATTATTGAAAGACTTGAGATACATTACTATGTTTTTGATATTATTTATTATTACAATAATGTTTATAATAATGTTTTTTGTATATTTACATTTCTATTATGTGCATTATTTATATTATTATTATCTTGTTTAAATTCTAAAAATCCTAGAAATCCAAGGTTTTTGAAACTTTTTTATTTTTACTTCCTTAATACCTAGGCACCATGGGCTTCTTAGGTTATTTTACCTCTCTTAGATATTATCTTTTTGTAGGTTGCATTAATAGATCTTATTATTTCCTTAGGATTTGAGTAAGATCTTTTTTTACTTATATTATGGGGAATCCAATATGAAGCTTCTATATGGTTGGTTCGATTTCTTAAATTTCTCTCTTGCTTTTGGTGGTAGCTTTTAATAATAATTTTATTTGTATCCATTGCATGCTTAAATACTATTGCTAATCCAAATAAGCAAACCACTAACACTTAAATTTCATTGAAGGATGGGAAAGGTAGTTCAAAATAAGAGGAAATTAATTCAAGGAAATAAATTTTCTTCATACAAATTCCAAGTGAAACCTTATGTGGTATAAGCTCCATTTATAATAATATATTATTCAACATGAAATACTTAGGAGATATATTATTAATAAATCCTCCTAGTTATAGGAAGAAAAATAATCATCTTTAACAAAACCAAGAAGATGACCATTTAAAAATGTGGTTGGCAAATGGATGATTATGATAAACCTTTACTCAATGATATGATACATCTATTAGGATATTACCTTGAGCTTTATGATGAATTCAAGGGTTATATTATTATCTTGGAAGAGTGCATATGCTTCCATTATACCACGTATACCATCTATTATTATAAAACTTTGTTAAAAAAAACTAAATCTTCCTAGTATTGATGGCATTTCTCTAAACTAGAGAACATGAAGGTCATCACTTAAAAAATATGACCATAGTTTAATCCAATATTTCAAATTTAAATACATCATTATTATTGACTATATTTCATGAACTCCAATAATAGCAAGAGGCTATATAGAACCATGATTATATATACATAAAAATTGTGTTGATTAAAAATATTGTGATACCTTAGATTCTAATGCATATTTTCCTAATACTAATGCACCTCCTTCCTTTAATTTAGTTAAATCAAGTGGACATTCTCCATTGTTTGATGATCATACTACTAGAAACTTTCAATATAAAGACCTAGTTGTAGAATAAAATATGTTGGTTTTGAGGATTTTGTTCCTAACTATTTTTTTGATGGAATCAATGAACCTCAATGCCTTTTTAAAAAATAATTTTTTACTAATTTTTTATTAAGTAATGATTTTTTCCCCTAAAGTTCTCTACTAAGCCTCTCATTATGAGTGTACTTGATTGGTTTGATTCATTATCTAAGCATTATATTTTTACTTTTAATTATTTTTTAATATTTAAGTAATAACTTAATGGTGATCTCACTTCTATTTAGTCTTCAAATGTATTTTTTTGTTTGCTATCAAGCGTATATCATACTAGGATTCATAGATGGAAAACTCACAACTTGGAAACAACTTGATATTTTAATTTTGGAGAGTTTCTAAACAACTCAGGAAATATCAACAAAAATGTGGCCCAAAAAAGTAGGATAAAATAATTAATAAATAAAATACATTTAAAAAAAATTGAAGATCCAAAAAGCTAATTTTCTATTATATTTTCATAAAAAATAGTTCAATTATGATTCTTAATCATCAAAACCAACAAAATACAACATACAAAATATCTTAAATGAATTTTGTGTTTTGCATGTTCTACGTTTTTTGCCACATAACAAAGTTTTGGTCATTTTTCAATGAGTCAAATTTCTTAGTGTGAAATTGAAGAGTTTTCTATTATTGTGTAGAAATTAAGTATCTCAAATCAGGGCAGTTTCTTTTAAAACCACCTA
Organism: Wollemia nobilis; assembly: GCA_028583015.1. Taxonomy (NCBI): domain Eukaryota; kingdom Viridiplantae; phylum Streptophyta; class Pinopsida; order Araucariales; family Araucariaceae; genus Wollemia; species Wollemia nobilis. Next base: position 4,293,244 of record JAQPPZ010000030.1, read on the forward strand.
TAATCTAGTCTTTAAGACATGTTTCAAATTTAAAAACATACAAATAATCTAAATACAAAGTATATTGTGCATACATTTACTAAAACAACTAATATACATACTTCTCTTTGTTATTCCAAAGAGGTTACAATGCCATGTGTACTTGTACGATATAAAATCCATGAATAAAATGTATTCTCAATACAAATGAAGATCAATGATACATTTAATTCTATAGTTCAAGATAAAAAATGCAGTAATGTTGGATAAAGAGTTACAACAAAAAATCACTTCATCCTATCTTAGTACTTACAAAACAAACAATCACAACATAAAATCATCCATCATCTACAACTAACACCTAGCCATACTACAACGACTCTTTAGTATCATTTTATATACATCTATACCATATGAGTTGACACATCTCTTTACCATTTATAGAGGTTAGGTTATAATAATATATTAATTTTAATCATCAATAGGCTTTATCTCAATTTTCTTTAAATTATCTACCAAGATGCGACACCATCAAAACTTCTTGACAAGTGTGACTAAACCATCTAGTCAGTCGATTTCTTCCATTTGACATAGCATTCTATAAGATAAATGATTAGATGTCCCACCATGGTTCCATCTCCTAAAGGAAAAATTATGAATTATTGCACTCAGAAGATATATTTATTACATTCATAGAATAGATAATGTACACTAAATCCCAAGTACAACTTCAATGGTGTAATGGTAAGACTTTGGAACTTCAAATAGAAGGCTCGAATTTTGAATCCAGGTTGGATAGAGTTGTATATTATACTTTGTTAATTGAATTTAATTGGAATAAGTACACTACATCCCATTTAAAAGTCAATAAAGAAGATTGAATAAGTTATGTTTTCATTCTAGAACATAATATTTTTCTAAAACTTCCTTTATTCATTTTCATTAATACATTTATTTTACACAATATTTTAATTTTAAATGATCATTTTATAAAATTTAAAAAATAAATCTAATTTAAAAAATACCAACAAATATTTACATTTCCTAAAAAATAATATATATATCAGTAATAATTGTACTAGTCACAGATGTAGAAGCCTTTAAGTTCATCCCATTCGTACAGTAATTTTCATAGTTATGTTTTTAAACTAATGGCATTCCATGCACTTAAAAATTCAATGGACCATTAACTACTACTATAAATGATCATATAATCCACTTTAATAAGTATTCAACAATAATATTTTTATATTATTTTTATTGAGATTTTGTAATGGTTTGTTTTTGAATTTTCATTTAAAAGATTTAAGTTCATACCATTGCACAAGGAATTGAAACTCTTTTCAAAATATATGCTTTATTTTAAAATTTTCGTCTTTGTTAACACACTATAATGACTATAATGATATATATTTAAATTTTTATAAAATAAACTAAATTCAAACCACTAAATAAAAATAAAAACCCTTTTTAAAGTATGCTTTACTAATACTCTAATAATTTTTTGCTAAATTCAAACCACTACATAAAAAAACCGAAACCTTTCGAAAACCCATACTTTACTCTAATAATTTTTTGCTAAATACTTGAAGATAGACTACGGTTTCCTTAAACAACCGGTTTATAGTGGCATGTTCCCCATTACCCTATTTACAATCAGTTGTTATACTTTTGCTAGTACAATACTTAATATCTTTTTTTATGGATGCAGACTTGTTAGAAGTAGAAATGATATCCCTTGTATTATTGATGCAACTTCTTAGAAGTAGAAACATAAAAAAACATATTTGTCACATTCTAGAATGTGATTGACATAGCCTAAGCAATTTATCATAGCCCCCTATATATATATATATATATATATATATATATATATATATATATATATATAAATTAATTATCAATGCAACTAATCACTACTACTATGAACAATAGTGATGATAGTGTCTTCCAAAAATAGGGGCTTAGAGCTGTCATACCCTAAGCTCCAAGATTCTAGTCCTCCATATAGATGTGGCTTAAAATCTTGTTGTCTTTATGAGAATAATGAGTATTTTCAAGGATTATTCTATTTCAAATTTTATTTTCACCATCTCTATAATCAGGCTTATGAAGAATGTCAACTTTTAAGTGGAAGGTGGAGATACAACATTAAGATTCACTGCAGCAGGAGCATCAGATAAAATTTGACAAGGTAGAACATGAATATGCTACCATAGCTCTGTTTATTCATGCTTTTATGGGGCTCCAAGCTCACCATACCATCAAGGTAGAAGGAATTATTAAATTTCAATGCATCAAGTGCTAATTGATTCAGGTAGCATGTATAACTTTATAGATAGTAAGACAACTAAATCTTTGAGCTTATATATCAATACTTTAAACAAAAAAAATCAAGTCTTAATTTCTAATGGTAATATTGTTCAATGTGTGGATCGAATGACTAAAGTTAACATCCAAATGGGGATTTATATTTGGTTGAATAATCTATTTTCTATGAATCTAGGTAGTTTAGATGTGATCTTGGGAGCACAATGACTATCTTAGCTTGGGGATGTTACTACTAATCTATAATTATTGTATATCAAGTGGACAAAGAACAAAAAAGTCATTTGTCTCCAAGGAATCCAGCCCCCTCCTTCCAAGGTGGTTAGTTTACATAACATGGAAAAATTATTGAATAAAGATGGTTGTGGATTTTTAGCTCAAGTCAATTGCATGGAGGCTCAATATTGAGAGCCACTTCTTCTAGCTATTCCTTCATATTTACATAACATTGTGGATCAATATGAGGAGGTTTTTAATAATCCCACAAGTCTTCCTCCTAAGTGATATTTTTCCATGTAGTGATACCACTAACCATTTTAGAAGCCTTCTAAGGCATTTAGCAATGTATTTAAAGGTGTGTGGAGGTGCATCATTTTTCTAAAGATGCCCCCAAATATTTACTTTTACTAGAAGTAGAAATTTCTCATACAAGGTACTTACGGGTGAATTCTTTCTATAAATAAAACCATGGGCTTCATTGGAATCATATTTTGACCTCAAGAGAACCAAAGCTACACTTTGTGAGTCCCAAATTATAATTGATTTTAATTATTTTAGAATAATAAAACTATACAAGATGTTTTCTCTCCATTAGTGGCATTGTCGTCCTACACTATGGAATGCATGACAATTGTGGCATTGCTTGTTTGCCATATTGTCATTCCTTATTAATTTTATTTCATATGCATGGAGGCATTATTATTATTTGATTCTCTTATGTTGATTGATCACACACTCTCCAAGCTATAGTTATGACATATTCTACTTTCCATCTCTCACACTCTAAACCTCTAAATTTTACTTTCATGTATTTTAATTTTCACATTTTCCTTTTTTATTTAGATTAGGTTAGATTAGATTTAACAAGGATAGTGGGGAGTTTTCCTAAATATCAAGGTCAAAGGGGCACAATCCTCTTTCTTCCAATTTTTTAAAATACAATTGTGAGAAGATAAGGAGTTAGACTTTTATGCAATTCAACAAATATAAGAGGAATATATAACTCCTCAAAGAGAGGATTGTTGTAGCAACCAAATATTAACATGAGCATAGACATCCTTTCACTTTAAGAGACCAAAGACTCAAAGAAGACAATAAAAATTAAGAAAAACTAAGACCACAACAAAATTAAGAATAAAATAATTATTAGGCATAGCCTAAGCATGCGATTATATATAGAAAAAACATTCATTATCAAAGATAAATAAAAATTAAATGTTATCTTTTTAATATATAGTGTTGAGTTAGGTAAATAGGCTTAAGCAACAAATAGGTAATAAAAAAATTGAGTGACATAGATTCAAAAAAAAAGGATTAATTTCTAAACTTGACCAATTACAAAAAAACCTTACTCATGGTGGTATAATGTTCATAAACTTAATAATATGAGACTATCACAAATATATAAAACCACATTCTATGTACTAAAACTCACCTTATAGAATATAAGGGGAATATATAACTCCTTCAATAGAATATTGCTATAGCAACCAATTACTAAGATAAGCATAGATATTATTTTGCGTAAAGAGATCGAAGTCTCAAGGGAGTCAATAATAAAAATCCTCTCGTTTACATGAAGAGGTTAAAATATGATTGGCACTTAATTAAAAAGATCAACTAGAGGGCTAGAGACTTGATAGGATCTATATAGGTAAATTATGAATGTCTAAAATCAATCAAAATTGGCTATCATATCATGTAAGGTGTAATCTAATAAAGATCTCTTTTATCCATACTAAAAACTATTAGGGGTAAGTAGAAATACTTTTGGATACAATTTGATTGTTTCTTAGGATTTTATGGAGAGAAAAGATGGATTCTAGTGGATTTCAAATTTGTATTGGTATCAAATGATAAAAATGAAGGATATGTGGGATATTTATTTGATAAAAATAAATAATTCCCCTTAAAATGCATAGATCTGACAAAATTCTATCTTCAAAATGAATATGTGGGATATTTATTTGATGATAGATTTATTCGCATGAACCAATAGAAGGAAGGTTAAGGAGTATATTTAAAAATCCTAGCTTAGTTTGTGGAAATCTATCTTTGATAGAGCAACATGTTATCCTTATAGAAACATGCCATCCCTAAGATAAAAGTCCTGACACAATAACGGTTAGACCAGCATCTCATCCCACTTATTGTGGATGTGGAATTTTTACCTATATCATATACTTTTTATCTAGAAAATAAGTGTTATGAGTATAGATACTTTGAAGAGAATGTTAGAAATGAATGGGGTCATCCCCCTCAATAAAATGATACCTAATTGTTTAAATTTGTGGGAAAAGTAAAATTCCTCAAAGAGACTCAAACTATGAAATAGGAACATTTTCGAGAAAATATTTTTGGAGAATAACTGGTTGGAAGAATACATGCACTTGATTAAGAAGTAAATCCAAATTCATCATTAAAAATATTTCAATAGGAAAAATATATATGAGCACCTTCAAGATATATTTAGGAGTAAGAGACCTATTGGAAAAAAAAATATCAACTTAAATGGTTAAAAAGAGATAGGAATACAAGTTTTTTCCACAAGGCAATGATAAATAGAGGGTCCTACAACAAGGTTATATTCCTGGTATAAGGGATAAGATATTCATAGAGGGTCAGGATACCGCCAATAAGGAGTATTTCAAGTACTTTGAGGAGTTACTATCTAATGAGAGAGTTATTCAAGAGGAAAGGCAATAAGAGATGATTTCATTATAAGCCTCATCATTATTAACCTAATAACTGAATCTATCAATATAAATTATTCTTCTAAGGGTGGAATATCACCACCATGTTACAAGGAAGTCATAGGAGTGGTCCAATTTGGTCAATTTCATATTTCACACATTACTAGCAAGAGCATGCATCTTTCAACAAAAGCATTGCTTTGTCATGATATTAGTTCCACCTAAAATATTGCCATCTTATCAAGAGCACCTAGCTAGGCACTTTTGTTCATAATACGTGAAAAAGTCAAATTGTTTTTAAAATTATTTTTTTATCCTAGACCTTGCCTTATTAGATTATAATTTTCCATGACCAATGAAAGCACCTATGGGCTAAAATTACTACATGTATATCATCAACCATACCATTTTCAGTAGAATCCAATAATAGAGCTTGTAAACTTTGGATGTAATAGGTGCAAGACATCGACCTTGTCTTCTCCTTGATCCCCTCGAGACTTAAGTGCTAGGTTATTCCTCCAAGTACCTGTATCATATCCCTTTTTAGGGTTCTTCTTATGAATCATCATATAAAGAAGAAATCACTCTTTTTATCCTATAGATTGGTTATTCTTCTTCTATAAGGATCCCCTGCCACAAGGTCAATGTAGGGTCCTTATTAGCCAAGAAAGGTGTCTTCAAATAAACCTCCTATGGGGAGCCTCCTAAGGAAGAAATCAAAGGAAGCACCAAGGATATTTAAGTATCTAAGGACAAAAGACAACATCCAAAACAAACATATTTACCAAAATAACATAATCGTAAAGGTTAGTACTCTCTCTCTCTCTCATATATAAACATTATTACATTTTTCTATATCATTACACTTTTTGTATTTGCTTTCATTTCCAAGTACTTGTGCTTTACACTATTCCCACTAGTTAGATTAAGTGTGATCCACCTTAACTATTAGTTTACATATTTGCCTTAGATCATTCCCTTGGGGGAACCCACACATTCAAATTCATCCTAATACTCCCCAAATTTATAGATACCTTTTGAATTTTTAGTTCAATTAGATTAGTGCTAGTGTTTTCTTTGCCAACAACATGCAATGCTCTAGACTTGTCTAAACTTAGGTAAATCAACATCACTTGTTCAATAAGAGTCTATCTATTATTAAATAGTGTTGCCCTAATGCATTGTCATCTCATGAAGAACACCTAGCTAATATCTCTCACTTATAAAAAATTCAAATTGAGTTCAAAATTTGATTTTTTGTCATAATTAGGCCTTTGATTAGCTCATAGTTGGCCCTAGCCAGTAAAAGCACTTATTTTGACCAATGCTCTTGTCAAGATGTGGTCAAACAAGTCATTTTCGTAAAGAATCCAATAATGGTTCTTATACTTTCATGTCAAGTAGACACAATACATAGTTGCTACTCTGAATAGCCTAATGGTTGAGATTTTAAAACTTTGAATAGAGGTCCAAAGTTTGAATACTATGGGGGTAGGGTTGTACACCATGCTTTGATAACCAAAATATGATTGGGGATAACTATATATTGGATAAAATATCTGTCTCATATGGTCTATGATCTCGAAGACATTGAAAACTACTTTATCCTTTATACCCTATACATATTTAGCACCTTTGTGTTATGTTAGTCCTCTAAAAAAACATCTACATCCTATACTTCTTACTAGTCCTATTGAAAATTGACATTCCATCATCATATAAAAATGAAATCACTCTTCTTTGCCCCCTAAACTACTACTCTCTTTCTATAAAACGTCTCTTACCTCAAGGTCAAGGTAGAGTTCTTATCAACCAAGAGAGATGTCTTTAATAAAGCCTTGATAGAAAAGCCTCCCACGAGAGCAATCAAAGAAAACATCAAGGACATTCATACACCTAAGGACAAATGACATCATTCAATGCAAGCATATTCATAAAAGGTCATTCACCTTAAAGGTTAATACCCCACAAGGTTAGTATAGTTCATCTCTCTTTTATGTTATTGCATTTTGTTTTGTCTTTGTTATATTGCTTCCACATATTTGGTTTATATGACTTCTCACTAGTTAGATTGTGTGTCAACATAATTATCACCTATATATTTCTCTTAGATCACTATAGGAGTATCCAATATCACATTTGACTCCAACCTAACCTTCCCCATATTTACATCTATATTTATGAGTTTTATTAATCTAGATTAATGTTAATTCTACCTCCACTTATAAAATACACTTTATATTTTATTAAAATATCATTTTATAACCTTCTTGATCCATAAGATATATAATTAACTCGTGATGTGGTAAAATTCATAGTTATATTTATAAGAAGAACCTCATAGAAAATGTTATATACATAAAAATATTTATCTAGCCCAACGTATGGATATTACTCTACCGCATTGGATTCAAACAAAACCTTAAACCATATATTCAAAGTTTAAAAGTCTTACCATTAAACCCACTTAATTTGTTTAAAATATTTTTAAAATAAAAATTTTAAAAAATAAAAATAATTAATTATTTTATAAATAAAAATATATATTTAAAATATTATTAAATAATATTAATTTAATTAATTAAAATTTTAAATTTAAAAAAAATACAAATTTAATATATAATTCTTAAACTGTCTTAATACTAATATACTAATATGTATAATAATACTACTATGTATAATCATGTTCATGATAGAATCAGTTTTTTTGTATGTCAATAGGATAGAAATATAAACTTTCAATAAAAAAAGATTCATTAAAAATTAAAATAAATTAAAATTTCAATCTGCATAACCCTTTCATTCATACTTTTATATAATAATTTATCTAATCAAATAAATTTCCGAAAACAAATGACAGTATTCAAAATATATAATTTTTTTTTGTTTTACTAACTTTTTTAATCCATTAAAACAAATAAAAAAATTATATAGAGTAACTGTGCATTTATTCATATTCTTATTCTTAAGAGAAGAAATAACACGTAGCGCAGTAAAAATTCATGAACTTTCTTCTCAACGAGATTATATGATCCACTAAACCCAGATCCCAAAGTGGGGAAAATATATATATATATATATATATATATATATATATATATAGAAGATTATATGATCCACTAAACCCAGATCCCAAAGTGGGGAAAAAATATATATATATATATATATATATATATATATATATATATATATAGAAGCTTCCACAGATAACCAACTGATCTATTGTTTCAATCAATCAAGTACAGAAAGAAAGTCCAGCTTGATCATTAGTCAAGCCAGTCCAAACTGTATGGTTTTTCCACAACTTCAACAGTAAGTTCCCTCATCGACCTGGCTTTACAAAATGACATCAACTGCTGATCGTTGTTTTTGTCACAAATAACATGTTCTAGGCATGCCAGTTTGGTTAGAGTTTGAGGGATGAGCTTCAGTGTAGAGCACTCCCTCATGTCCAGTTTTTTCAAGCTGGATAGCTCATCAAATTCCAAAGGAAGTCCCTTCAAACATTCACACTGCGAAATGTCCAGGAATTGTAGCTGTTTAAGTTTGCATATGGAGGGAGGCAGAGTTGTCAAGCTGCGGCATGCACACAATCTGAGCACCTGAAGTAGCGAAAGCTCTCCCAAGTCATCAGGTAACTTTTGGAGGAGACGACAGTTTGTAACTGACAACTTTTCTAGGGAATTCGAATTACAGATTCCCATTGGCAACCCTTCCAGATCACTGCAGTGGTCAAGATTAATTTCTAAAATCTTAGGAAAATTTAAACATTTGTCCCTATCTAATCCACCTAATTTACCAAGGCCTTCACATAGACTTAGAGATAGCTTCTCCAAGCTGATCAAGGTTCTGCAGTACTTATACAGAGGATGAACTATCAACCTTTCTAAGTTGAAGAGTCTTGAGCTGAGAAAGCGGAAGAAAAGCATCCAATCCATTAAGCTTGGCTCGTTGGGAGCTGTAATTATGGATTATAAGAACCTTCAGTTTCTGCATTGTATGCAAAAATGGTGGAATACAATATTCACTTGCAGTGAAGAATAAAACCAAAGCTTCCGCCTCAGGAAACTCCATTTCTAACCATTGCTTGTCATCCATTGCACCTATATATTGCCAGTGGGCATTAAGTCAATCCTATGAATCAATCTCTTTGGTTAAATGGAATCAAATGAATTTGAGATCATAATTATAAAACCTTGTAGAGCTTGAATGGAAAACAAAGTCCAACAGTCAAAATACTAGCTGTAGCACTGACCTGTGTGAATTGAGACAATCTGAGCTTTAGATGGCTGATCTCTGTTCGATTGCTTTTGAGGCATGTAGAGCCTCATCTTGTCCTCCTTTGCCATATACAGGGCTAAATCTCTCATTACGTCATGTTGAGAAAAGGATAATTCATATGTGCAGCCATAAGAGATCCCAAGGCTCCTGGAATCAGAAGTCAGGAAGTTAGGACAATGTGTCATTATGAAAGATGGCATATTTCAGGAATTAAGGATCCCTACATAGGACGTTCTTTTCCAATTGAATTGCCGCCTTGCAATTTAGGTTGGAATTATTTATAACTTAAATTCCCACTCCTAAATATTATAAATCATAGATAAAGTCATAAACTTCTATATATTCAGTTCGATTATTTCTTTTGAAAGTTCTACTCAATGCCCATACCATTTCCGTCCACAAAAGGAATAGACATAGTCAAAAATGAAAAACCTGTCGGAAGGACGAACAAGCCTTACCAAGGATCGCCTTTCAACTCTAACAGGTTGCGACCTGCAAATTCCCATAAGACAAAAAAAGCATCCTCCCAGTCCATTCCTCGAACGTACACCCAAATGTCTAACAATGCATTTGCACAAATCTTTCGTCCCTCCGGAAATGCACCGAGATCCAAGAAGCACTTCTTTGCATCGTCATCCAGCTTGTCTATGCTTGTTTTCAGGCGTTCAAGAAGTTCGTCTCTGTGATAGGGGGATATCGCTTCTCCTTTTCCTTGGCACTTTTCCAGACAGGGGAGGGCTTTTCTCTCAAAGAACTTTCAATAACTTTAAGAGCAAGCGGAAAACCTTTACACTTTGCTTGTATTGCACATGAACATAACTCAATATCCAGAAACGAATACAATTCAACAAACAGGTTTGGTGAGAAGCAGAGTACCTGTTTGACCAGTTCTTTATTATGTGTGCTCGGAATGGTAGGTTGGCCAAAGGCAGAGAGGCAGAAAAGAGAAAGGGAATGTTCCTCTTGCAAACATGATAGGCGAAATAGTCGTGTCCCGTTCTCTGTTGGTATGATGTTCGCGTCTCTGGTGGTTACAATAGTCTAGTACCCTTCCCCTTCAAATAACAATTTTTGCAGCTCTGACCTGGACCAAATATCATCCAAAACCACCAGCGTTCGTTTATTGTTTCTCGCACTTGTTTCTGCTTGCAATCTAGGTCGTTTATTGTTTCTCGCCCCAGTTTCTGCTTGCAATTTGTGACGTGCATTTTCAACATTTTGAAAATCAGGTTTTTGTCCACCAACAATTTTTAAGATTTCCTGAAGATTTGGGTCTTTTGAAACGGTGATGTAAATGACTCTGTTGCCAAAGTAATCTGCAAATCGCTAGAAATTTTAGAACCAGTGAATCCTTTGGAATCCCAACATATCCTACTAAATGTAAAAGCAATGCACGGTTGCAGATTGACCTGGTAAGCCAACCTCACAGAAATAGGTCATGCCGAAACAATAAAAAAGTCAAAAACAGAGACAAGATAAAGTATTTCATGCTTTAAGAGGAAGAGCCGAAACAATAAAAAAGTCAAAAACAGAGACAAGATAAAGTATTTCATGCTTTAAGAGGAAGAGTATATCTAGTATGAAAGTCATATCCTCCGGAGACAGAAGCACATACTGGTTCAACCTTATATCTAAAATCTTCCTCATTCTGAAAATGAGGTCTTGGCCCATCAATAATTTTATCCTACATGATCTCCAATATATCGTGAAGAATTGTCGTTTCTAAAATGGTGATGGAAATTGCTCTGTTGTTAAAGTAATCTGCAAGTCGTTTCAGAACTATTCAACTTTCACTCCTTTAATAATAATTCGAAGACCATAATTGAAAAAAAAAAAAAACAAAACTATATCAAGTACGAAAACCATGATCTTGCAGTGCAAGAAGGCCAGCTCCATTCCACCATGATCAGCTTTTGAAATACAAATAATAATATGAAAATTTAAATGAGCAAGCAGCTGCTGTTACCTTTGATTTCACGATCTTGGCAAAAATAATTGATTAATGAAAGATATATTGATTAATGATTTAAGCTTTCGATATCACATTTAATTACTTTTTCCTCCAAATTTTAGAAACGCCTGCATCCAATAATATTGATGAAGATCCGAGAACAGAGCTGACTTCAGTAATTAATTACGTGGAGCCCATTAGATTGAGATATGCAGCCCTTTCCTTTTTCGTATGTTCCCTGTAAACCACTTTACACGGCATAGTTGTGGCTTTATTTATAGATATTCAACCTACGTCTCCAAGAAGGATGGCTAACCAATTGGGAAGCCTTGGCATAAGCCCTTTCAATTTAGGATATCTAACTTTTACATTTATTTTATTTCCAAAAGTTTTACAGGAGAAGAAAATTGTGGTTTTTTTTCAGGAACTTGTCCATAATGCCAATGCACATAGCTGCCAACATATAATATTATTTAGCCTCTTCTAATGTTTGGATTCTAATGTTTGGAGGAAGAGACATTTTGTAAAGAGGATGGAATGTTAGTATCTATTTAATAATTTAAAACAAGTATATAATAATTTAATATTGTAGTATATAACGATATGAGTTATAAATTAATTATTTATTTGTAAAGAAGATAGAATGTTAGGTACCCTACTTAATAATTTAATATTATATTGTATAATGGTATAAGTCATAAATTAACTATTGAGTAAGGAATGTTATATGTCGAATTAGAAATAGGTATGTCATAGAATCATATATATAAACGTTGGGGAATATTGTCAAATGTAATTGCAAGTAATATTGTCATATTATTATGCACTTTATAACTCATGGAAGGTGAACCACCACATGGATGATCTTGTAATTCATAGAAGGTAAACCATCACACTCATGTATAAAGAGAGATGTACCCCCATTGTAAAATGTATGTATGAAGTATTCTTGTAAAAGTTTGGTTTGTGGAGCTAGAGATCTTGTGGAGTGGCTTCCTTCCAATAAGGAGCATTGTATGGTGTTGCCTTACCTCAATGGTATAATCAATCTCTATTTTGTTGTATGGAATTTATTATGCAATTTATTTGTAGATGCATGTTGACTTTTCTGCAAATGGTTGAATGATTTATGGTAATGAGAAGAGAGGTTCACAATATTTGGTATGAGAGCAACAATTTTGACAAAGTGGGGTTGTTTTGCAGAGCTAGGGCCCACTTTTGCATAAAAACATCACATTTTGCAGAAGCCATATATTTTTTAAAGTCATTTTTATAAGGTTTTTGCATCATTGTGTAGATCATTTTGAGGACTACAAAAACGACTATTCATTTGTTAAATTCTGATAAATATCAAGAAAGTTATGGCGCTTTGAAGTTGGGTTATTTGTGTTGTTTTTTGGTCGTGCAATTTTGTTTTCAAAATAAAAAATTCGTATTAAATTTTTCAATAGTCATTTTCAAAATATTTTGACATCATCATGCAAATTATTTTGAGTACTATAAAAATACCTACTCACTTAGGAAATTATGATAAGAATTAAGAGAGTTGCAGTTATTTGAAATTGGCCTGTTGAGGTTGTTTTTTTGGCTGCATGAATTATTTTTCAAAAAGAAAAAAATTGTATTAAATTTTTTTGCACTCATTTTCAAAATATTTTTGCACCAACATATAAATTATTTTGAATACTATAAAATCGATTGCTCATTTATGAAATTATGATAAGTATTGAGAGAGTTACAGTTGTTTGAAGTTGGGTTGCTAAGGTTGTTTTTTGGCTATCAATTTTTTTTGTATTAAACTTTTTATCAGCCATTTTCAGAATATTGTTGCACTCGAATATAGGTTATTTTGAGTACTATAATAATGACTACTCATTTGTTAAATTTTGTTAAGTATTGAGGGAGTTACAACTATTGCAAGTTGGGCTTTTGGTGTTGTTTTTGGGGTTGCATGAAAAATTTATACAAAGGGAAAAAATTCATAACTCTCAATCCAGGTAAGTAGATCAGTTGTCATTTGTTTTGTTTTGAACACCTACAAATTTAATTGTTTGAAGAAAGAAATAAATGAGATCTCAATTTTCATTTTTGAGAATTTTTGGTTATTTCAAACCCTAGCTATTTTGAAACCCAAATAAAAAACATGGGGTTGTAAATATTCAATGGAGAGGATGATAGTGATGCTTGGGAATGGTGGAAACTCTATCAGTCTTCAAAATCTTCTTCTTATTTTTGGAGATGCGATTTTTTTTTTAGAAGGGGTAAATTTTTCTTGGATTAGGGAGTTTTTTAGTGCCCATGAACCTGTGCATACATTGGAAGAATTTGAAGTTGTATTTTTAAGCCAAATGGGGATCAAAATAAAAAGATAATAAGGTGGAGGCTAAGGAAACTACACCTTGTGTGTGAGGGCCACACAATGGTCAACAATATTTGTTTGAATGTAAAAATTATATTTTACAAGTTCATAGTTGCATTCAAAATAAAAAATTATTGTTTCTATTAACCCTAACAACAAATATAACTTTATCAATATGTCTTTTACTAAGAGGTTGCAAGTTCAAGCAAATAAAATCAAAGACACAACTTGAGGGTTAGAATGTTCAAATTTTTTAAGATTTGAAAATCACCATAGATAAATATGTTTTACATTCTGATTTTCATGCTATTGAGATGAATGATGTAGATATTTTTCTTGGTTGTCCTTGGTTGCATTCTTTGGGTTCTATTAACATTAATGCGTAAAATAAATTTATGACGTTATGCTACCGTAAAAAGAAGATAACATTGCAAGATATCTCTCAATCTAAGGTGTAAGAATTAAGGGCAAACCATGAAGTTATGGTTGGAAAGCAAATTGCAGAAGATCACGAAATAAAGTCTAAGGAGGAGATAGTAATAGAGTTCAAGGATGAAGCAAAATCTGAATCCAAGGACAAATTCCAAGATGGAAGCTTGAAAAAAGAACAAGATGTTGAAGAGTCTGAAAAGGTTGCACATCGAGCTAAGGTTGGAGTATATCACCATCCACACCACCATGAGAGGCAACAATCATTGATACAAGGCTTGAGGTAGCAAAAGAACAATGAGGGCCATACAAGGAACCAAAAGAGCCAAAACTTTGGATCTACTACAAGTTGTAAATGCAAGTAGGTATGGATGAAAAAAAGTGACATTTATGCTTTGAACACATGGTATTGGCATAAAAAAATACCACCACTAATCATAGTTTCACTAGGATGGATGAATGATCGAGATTGGTACCAGTATTCAGCATGGCTCAGAAGATCATATTATTTAGCCTCTTCTAATGTTTCGAGGATGAAACATTTTGTAAGGAGGATGGAATGTTAGGTACCCAAGATAGTTAATAATCTAATATTGTATTGTATAATGGTATGAGCCATAAATTAATTATTAAGGAAGACCACATGTCAAATTAGAAATAGGTATGTCATAAAATCATATATGTAACCATTGGGGAATATTTTTATATGTAACCGTAAGGAATATTATCATATTATTATGCACTTTGTAACTCATGGAAGGTAAACCACCACATGGGTGATCTTGTAACTCATGGAAGGTGAACCATCACACTCTTGTATAAAGAGAGATGTACCCCCATTGTAAAAGGTATGTATGAAGTATTTGTGTAGAAGTCTTGGCTCGTGGAGTTGGAGATCTTATGGAGTGACTTCCTTCCAATAAGGAGCATTGTACGGTGTTGCCCTACCTCAAGGGTATAATCAATCTCTATTTTGTTGTGTGGAATTTATTATGCAATTTATTTGTGGATGCATGTTGATATTTATGCAAATTGTTGAATGATTTATGGTAATGAGAAGAGAGGTTCACAACATCCTCTCTATTTATCTCAATTTCAAGTTCAATGTATTGTTAGCCCACACTTCTCACCCATAAAACATGATCAACACTCCCAACAATCTAAATAAGACCTAAATTATCTTTGAATTCCATAATTTTGCCTCTCTACATATGTTCAATGCAAAGAGTGCTCTCTAGCCTCTATTTATTCTTTTCAATCTACACATTGTCCAAATAAGTCTATTATTGAAATCTACACCAAGATATTTTAAGAACAATAATATTAAACATATAAAATATATAACTATAGGTATATAAAATATAAATTAATAATTTATCAATGTTGTATATGGGGTGCACGTATCCATAATTTTGGGATTGCATCAACGTTGCATATTTATATTGAATATTTGTATAGATATACCATATATTAATGATAATTAGGAGCATGAAGGAGACATGAATACATTTTAAAAAAGCAAAGATACTTTTAACATGCACTATAATATACTCATGTTCTTAGAACCTTGCACCCCATGTACCACCATACCCCTAGAACTCGACTCTACAACTTTGAAGGTCCATATTAGGTACTTTTATACCCATACTCTATGTGCTTGTACACCCATACAACCTTAGAATTTATAAATTTATGCATATTTATTTCAAATATATCACAATATATTATAACATCTTAAATTAGTGTACATTATAAATATATTTAGTTAAAACTAAATTGTGTTAGATTAATCATGCTTATATTTTGACTCATTTGATCAGCTAGATGTATTTATTATTTTATGCTTTAAGATAAAATTGTCAATGTCAAAAAAATATCTAAGGGTAATAACTTAATGATCATTGTTTCCAATAATAGAAATGACTTCATTTTTTTGGTGTAAAAAATAAGTTTTTTTTAAGTTATTAATTGACACATTAATGCACCTTTAGAATTTCCTTCTTCACAATTATCATTGTGTAAAATTTATTTAAGTATATGAGTAATTTTAAGTATCTTTAAAGAATGAGAAAATACCTAAAATTTAGATTTGAGTTTTAATTTTGATTTTCTCATCTCTTGTTTTTTGTCTTGATTTTTCTTGGAGGTTTGGCTTGAATTTTTAAAATTGAAATTTGCATCTTAATAGTTTGAGGTCTAAGACCTTATTGTGATTATTGGTTCTAATCCTTGGTTCCAATTTTTAATCAAAATAATAAACAAGTGTCAATTTTATATTGTACCAATTAATCTATCAAAGACAAATAAGATTATCATTCAAATCTTTCCTAATTCTACCATTATTCTTACTTACTTTATTTTACCTCATTGTCTTTAGTATTGTCTTCATCTAACCTTTTTGTCCTTCTTACTTTAGGGTTGAGTTCAATATTTTAGTATCTCTTTCAAGGCAATCCATGCATGATGAATCAATATAAGGATGTATATCTTATGTATAGTTATTTGGCTTTTTTTTATAGTTATTTGCCTTTCAATCTAAGAAAGACATGCTTGAACCTAGTGCATTGTCATGCTTCGCTTTCTATAACAAGTCTAATATCTATCTATCTAACTATATACATATATCTAAATGTATATCTATCTATTTATTTATACAATTCCTCAAATTTCAAGGATAAGATCTAAGTTCAAATCTTGTTAATTGATACATGCATAATTGCCGATTTATTGTAATACCACTATATGATCATGATGTAATACAAGTGGGGTCCATTTCAAACTCATATAACTGATTAAAAATGGTATGATACCTTAGTATTACTAAATGGACACTAGTGGACTAGCTAACAATGGTATTAGCTATTAGATTGGTGCTTTATCTTAACCAACAAGGATACCACCCATCCCTTATTTAGTTTAACCCTTTCCATCACGTCTTTTTAATTCATTGTCCATTTGTTTCATATGTGAATATTCATCTATTAGACCATTTCACAAACCATTTTAGCCACACTTGTATTGGCATGTGTCAAAAACATATTTTGCTTTATTTTTCATTATTTATACCTTTGCACATTAATTCTAACAAGGTCCAAATTTACATAGTAAACTTAAAAATTCAACATGCCATTTATATATATTTTTTATTATTTTGCTATATATGCATTCATTTGAATTGGTTATTAATATCAATTGTTACCTATTTCATAATTTTTTTACACTCTAATCAATATTACTCATCCTATCATATCATTAACATCACCATAGTTACATGTTTTACTAAGTTATATTCTTGATTTTATAATAAGCTTTATAGTTGATGATAAATATTGAGGTGTTGTGTCAATTTTTTTATAAGGAAACATTAACACATTATTTCATTAACGTTATCATGACCTTATTTAGCTAACTATTATAATGTCAAATTGTTAGGAACCTTCCAATTAAAACAAGCACACCCACAAAAATATTGCAATAAATACATAAACTCATGAAATGAACTTAAATATTGCAATTCGAAATGGAAATGCAGTAACTCTATCAATCACATAGAATCACAATATAGAATCACAGGTTTCTTAGAGGGGGTAACCTATGAGATATAACTTAGATGCAATATACAAAAAGAGATGCATCCATCTATCCTCCCTTGCCTTTTTAAAGACTCTTCACAACCCTAACCCTGATGCTCAAGGGTCAACATCACATGTAAATGGAGACCCGAGCTAGAATCTTCTATTGAACAAACATTTTTACATTCTTTATATCAATCACATTAAATGACCCCACTTGTCTAGGCACCTCAAGTACCACATGCACGTTATAAAATATTACATAAGATCATTAAGATGGGGTCCTCATGTTAGAAAAGGAGATCATTACATAGTAATGTTAGGATGGAGTACTAACATGCCATTCCCTTTCAAAAAGTTTGTCCTTAAAGTTGTGTTGGGAAAAAATTTAGTGTCCCTTGGTAATTGTCATGCCACTAATTTTTCTAATCCAATCAGTACTGTGGACTCTGGTAAATCCACCACTTCAACGTAGGAATACAAACATAAACTTCTAACAGACTAACTTAGGTCAGGAAGCCCTAAAAATGAGCTATATTTTATCACTAATGCTCAACCAGATGTTAAAATAAAGATCATTCATTATATCTAACCAATATTTACATATACCCATCAACTTAACAATAGACCACTACCTTATTCTTTATCATTCATAACAAGTATTTGAACACTTTAATGAAAAAGAAAGAACAAGAAAGAAGCAACTAGGTCAATTATATCCATTCAAATGATGTAACAAACATAATTGAAATTAACTAGTGACATAATATGTCATTTACACATTCAAATAATGTAACATGCAAATGTGAAACACACACAAATGAACAAGAAATTGCTCAAAGGAGGAAGTAGGATTTATATTTATATAAAAAGATCATTACAATTTGAGTCTGGTTCAAATGTTCCAAATCTCATAAGATGAATACAAAGGGAATTCACGTTAAAATTATGTAATATAATTCCTCAACTCTTCATTCTAAGGTAGTAACAAAGATCCTGCTAGCTTCCAATCCAGTTACTGGAAATGATCTCAGCAGACTAAACGCTTCCTGAGCAAGTTTTAACTTTCACAATTATGGAGAAGAATAAAAGATGGCAATGGAAACAAGACATAAAATAAATATGAATGACAAGCACAAGGGGACTCAAGAATACCTTAGCAAGACTTAGGCTATGCAAATGCTTTATGGATCCTCCAATTGATGTGACTCTTATTTATAGCTTGAAGATGGCCAATTTGGTTATGACTGCTTACATCAGGTCCCTACATGTAGTTGCATCTCCACCATTGGTTCTATTATGATTTACAGTTGGATTATAATTGTCTTCGATTGTCTCACCCTTAGCCTTACACCTGGTTGCACATTCAACTGTAGGATTTTATTTCCTTTTTGTATCTTTTCTCTTTGATGTTCTAGAGCCTTCCCCTTTATGCTTTGGCATTCTTTTACCTTTAGTTAATTTATTTGCTGACATATTTCCTGTTATCATGTTTATTTTGTTCGAATTAGTTCATTCCCAACAAGCTGATAATTTTATTCTAGGTCCCATCACAAAAAGAGGTTGCAAATCTTATTTCATTAGTAACTTGCAACACTTTATTCTTATGTCTTTCTAATAAATAATTATTCTCCTGAGAGAATCTGAATAGAAAATCAGTAATTTTGGTTAAACTATCAATTTAATGAGCTAGATTATGCTCATCATCCTCATCATAATCAAAAATTTGAATTCTATGAAAATCCAATTATCAAAATTGGCTACACCAATGCATTGTTCTAATGAAATTCTAACTTCTTCTAGTTTGATATTGATTTCTTCCTTCCAATATTTCAATATGTTTGATAAAACTATCCCAATTTGGCCTTTCTTGGAGAAACATTTCCACCTTAAAAAACTCTTGATTACAATCATACATTGTACCTTCTTGAATGGCTACTTGCTTTGCACGTATCTATTCATCATGTTCAACTCTTTGAAAAATGTGTTGGACTAAGGTTACCTTGTTGTTTTTTTCTTCTAGTAGAATCTTCATGACTTCCACTAATATAATGATTGTGTTAATATTATGAAATATTTGGGTTGGTGTGTTCATTTCACCGTTCAGTCCTGAATACACTTTTGCCTTGTATTTTTGAATAAATATTGAACAATAAAATTCTTTGACTATGGTCTTGGGCTCTGCCTTCTGAGCTGCTATTGTTTTTGTTGCATTTTTTTCTTCAAGCCCTTTGATATTTACCCGCAACTCTTGTATTTTTGCCAACAATTTTTTATTGTATTTGTACAAAGATTCTTCTGCCTGTACTATTGTTTGCATTGATATTTTGATTAGGGCCAATGGATCCTCTTTAATTTGTATGTATAGCCACTATTTGTTGTTCCACTTGAGATGACCCCATATTCCCTATTGGTATGGTGACTGTCACTATACCAGGTTGAATAGTTAGATTTTGAGTGTCTGGATCTATTACTATGTATGGGATATCCTCTCCCATAACAGCTGCTTCAAGTTATTTTTCATCAAGTGGATCATAAGATCTCACTTCATCCATCTTCACCAAAGTACAATTGATTAGGCTTTCTAAAAAGGACTCTCAAATCTTGGCCTTTTATGTTTGGAAGACTCGGTGAGACTTGGTAGTTTTATTTGATGATCCCTCGATAAATTAGCAAGGCCCCAATAGTCTGAATTCTCTTTTGCACATATGATGACAACTTGATTTCCTTATTGTTTATGACTAAGGACTTGGGAATGAATATAGGTTGGTGCAAAGCCAATTGCATATTGCTTTCATAAGATAATTATATCGAAGAAGAGGCTAGGACAATTTGTTGAGTTTGTGTAGAAGGAATCGAGACAATTTTCTTACCTACACCAGAACCAAAAGTATCACCAAGAGCATGCTCAACTGACTTGGGAATCGCTAATACTGCTTTATCCAAACTAATAGGTTTTACTCTAATTTTCACTTGGACAGGTTCTTCATCAATCATTGCCAAATAAATATCTTAAAATCTTGAGGTAACATTTCTAGAACATTTGGGATAAGTTCTACGATTGAATCATTTATCAGCAGCATTAGATTTGTTGGGTAGTCCCTAACATGTTTGATTTGTGAGTGTGCCCTAACTATGATCGGGTACTTATTCTATACTGGCTAGATTGACAATCCAATTTTTAGAGCTTCTCTAACTTCATCTTCAAAATAATTTGGCCTACATATGACCGTGATGTGCAACTTCACCTTACTCATCAAAAACTGATAATGAACTTTAGGGTCATATGGCCTCCACGTGATTTTTGAGAAATTGTACTCATCCATTTTCCACATTGCCTACAACATCCTTTAATAGCCCTTGTAGATATAGTGTCCTATTTTACATGGAATATCCAACCAAGAAATTTTCCCCAGTCTTTTGAGTATTATTATTTTTATCTTCTTTGCTATTTTCCTAATCATTTCTGGGGCCCCTATAATTACTGGATAAAATTTTGGCAGAGCCTTGGGAGGTAATTTTGAACCATACATTCTAATTTAATTAAAATCTTATGTGAGAAAGTAATCACCTATATGGTGGTCTAGCAAAAACCCAAGCCCTAGCCTAACAAGAGTGAATACACAGAGAAGTTGATGAGTAATTACCAGAAACTGACCAAAAAATTGTGCATAACTCGATTCCCCCTCATGAGTCCAAGGCAATCTATCTTGTACACCAAAGACTTGTATGCCTCCTCAAGCTTCAATTCTCTATGGAGTAAGGTGTTCTAACATGAGGTGGACGAATATAAAGTAATAAATAAAGGCAGGCATTTCATCTATATCTTTTTTAATTGTTGTTTTTAGTGCTATGAATTCTTCATGCATCTTATTGGTAATGAATTATTTCCATTTGCACATTGGCATAGGGCTCCTATTGCTTTGTAACAATATGTATGACTTCCCTACTGCACATAGATAAGTCCTCAAATCCTAGTGCAATATGTATAATGTCAACAAAGTCCATTGCCCATGCCTTCAACATATACTTATTCAAGATAAAACTATAAGAGATTGTTTGGTCATACCTAAAACACTTTGTGTAGGATGACATTTGAGTTATGTGATGTAGCTGCTTAGCGATTACTTGCAAGTCAAGATTCAATGTTACAAGGTAAATATGAAAGACTTTTCTAAAAAATTGGTCATGATTTTGAAATTTGCTCTTCCATCCTTGTCTTTGAATGCTCTACTTTTGGGGTCATAGGCCATATTGAACCAGGCAATTAAATATGAAAGATTTTTCCATAAACTTTGGTCATGATTTTGAAAGTTGCTCTTCCATCCTTGTCTTTGAATGCTCTACTTTTGGGGTCATAGGCCATATTGAACCATGCAATTAAATAAGAAGAATAGTATATTCTAGGGCAAATTATTTTCCCTAAATTTTATCTCCATCGAGGGCTAAATGAAAAGTCTTCATATTGACTATCCTGGGTTTTTTTTTAATAATATTTTGAGCAATGCTAGGTGCCATTGGTAGTTCTCTTCGATCTTCACAAATCTAAAGATGGTTGTTTGTTCAAGCTCCTATTTTTGCTCCTTAGTAAGCTTCTTATCTGCATCTAAATTTTTGGTAATTTGAACGACATCTCTAGTAAGCGATCTTCCAAACACTATTCTATAGGGCTTAGTCTCTATCATTTTTTTTATATCAACTACAATATTTGATGAGGCCATGGTAACCTTTAAACTCTACAACTCAAACAGAAACAATAACACTTTGCAACTTGTGTAGTAGCTTTGACACTAATTTATCTAGAAATTCTTTTGAGAATTATCGATGTAGGTGGTAATTCACATACTGTGTAGATTTATAGTAGTTGGGTTGTTAATTTGGTATGCTTTGTTATTAATGTTGCCAACTACGTCATTGTCTTTCACCACCCTTCAAATGTCACCTTGCTATCCTAAAAATTTAAACTGTCATGCCATAATAGTTGCTTTATTCGTTATTAGCTCTAAATCATCAATGTTGACTGACATTTTGATCTAAACCTTTGGTTCACCTTTGCTTTAAAATTTTGTTGGATTTAGTTGATTGATTCTTATCCGTTAAAGATAATCTAAAGGTCAAATATTGGTCAATTTTTGTTTGGGAATATTGCATCGTGTGCCAATTTATTGGTTCAATCCTAACCATTGATATCAGACTGAGGATATATCTTGCAGGTCGAAATGGCTTTGTGATTGTTGACCTATGTGTTAGATTTTTGAATTATTCTTGATTGTTGAAGATTTAGGGGACCAAATTTGGGCCATTGATGCATTTTGGGAAGCCTTGTTTCATGTGTTAGCCCTATGGATTGATCATAGCCATTGGAGAATCATCATAGATAAATCATAATCATTGGGTGTTTTGAGGTATTTATCATTTTTTGTTTAACCTTATTGATCAATCTATACCGTCTGAGCTTATTTGTATTTAAATCCTAACTGATAAATTATCTGTGGGAATAGACCTCATGTACTAGCTCTTAGAATAAATCCTAACCATTGATGATATGTGATGGATAAATCTTGATCCTAGATTGGTCATTGTTGCTCAATCAAAATGGAAATTTTACCTTTTTTGCCACTTGATTTGGTGCGTCAAAACTACTTTGAGATTAAATCTCAACCATAAAAAGTACATTGTTTTATTTTTAAATATAGTCGCGACAAGGTCGTCAAATCTCAATCATTGATGTCAAATCAAGATGAGATCCTAACCCTTCATATGCCTTGTTAATTTTATGGTTAAGCAGATTGTTTATCATTTTCTACTCATTCAATCTAGATTGTCCATGTGAATCTAGGATTTGATCTTAGCGATTAAAGTATCCATGGAATTATTGAACTTTATGTTGTTTGATCTTGACCATTTATGTCACTTTGAAATTTATATTCAGTCATTGTTATGTATTAGGATTAATCACATTACTGTAGTTTTGATAACATTCATGACATGATCATTTAATCTTGACCGTTGAAGCCAATTTAAGATGTAATCCTGAACTTCGATTCATCTTGGAAAGTCATTGTCAATCAAAATTTTTGTTGTTCTTCCAACTTGATTTGGACCATCCATAGTGATTGAAGTCTAAATATGTATTGTTAAATCACCTATGAAATCAATAAACCATTGGGGTGATTTAAGGATACGATCTAGGTCGTCGATGGTCTGGCTTATGATGACAAGCATAAATTCCTTGTTGTGGTTTACCTATTCCTTTTTCTAAATTGGATCTCTATCGTCCATTACTTTTTAGGACTAGATCCAGGCCATCAAAGTATGTTGGCTAGAATGTGTACATAGTTTGACTTCTTGTGCAATGTGGCTCTCATTCAATCAATCTTAGCCATTGATGACCTTTTTAGGCCAAATTTGAATTGTTAACATACTTCGAGGTTGATTGCATTGTCATTTTATAAAAAAATTTATTGGGGTGCTATTTAAAATCATGGTCATTGATATAATTTGATGAGAAGATCCTAGCCATTGAATATTTCTTCTGATGAAAGGGGCCAATTAGTAGTGACACTTGGAGTTTCACTATAGCTGGACTCTTTGAATTTTAGAGCTAATATTAATCGTCCATATTATTTGGAGATTGAATGTAGACCGTTGGATTCCTTATGATACCTTTAGATACAAATCAATCTTGGTCAATTCATCAAGTAGATCTTAGTCATCTACATTATTTTATGGATTAACTTGAGCCATTTGATGTTTCCAAGTAATTTTGATCTCGATCGTTGGTGCTTTTTGTGTGCTTGAATTGTGCATATTGATTTTGGTAATATCATGATCATTGATGTGCATCTCTCGGTTAATGTGTTCTATTGATGTAAGGCAAAGATATTTTGGTTGATTGGTAACATGACAGTGGATTATATTGGGACTGTTTATGTATGATTAATCTTTTTCCATTTGGATTTCGAGGATGGTTAAATATTGATGGTCCTCCACATCAATCTTAGTTTTCTGTGTCATTTTATATTGACTTGTATTGACCTTTTGAATTGATTTGTGTTATCCATGTTATTTCAAGGCTTAATCCTAATCAGTGAGATAATCACAAGATCCTAGGCTCATGTTATCTTCTCATACTTTGAATCCTAGTTGTCTATTGTATTTTGGGATCAAATTCGTGCCACTAAAGCATGTTGATGGGAAGATGTATTGTGTTTAACTTTTGTTACATGGATTTATTCCATTTATTGTATCTTATCAAGATGAATTCTACATCTTGAGAACTAACTTCTGTCTATCGAATTGAATTTGAGTTATCAATAATTTTCAACCTGGTCATCTAGGGTTGTTGGTCTTGTCACATTAGTTGCTTTATTCCTGATTGAATAGGGTTATCTATGTGCTTTTGAACGATCATTATAGACTATAGAAATGAAGTCATGCTTGTAAAAAAGCAATGTGATTGATGCATGGCTAGTTTTTGCTTTGAAGGAAGATCAACATCATTGATGTATCTCCTTGGATGATTCTAAACCATTGATTATGTCAACCCATGTCCTAATCAATGAAAATGTCTTGATAGTCTAATTATTTAGCGGTATGAGGATAATTATAGACCATTGATGTTACAATAACCTGATCAAACAATATGACTTGGTGGCAGGCATGTGGAAAATTTGATGAATGTGAAGAATCTAAGGATTCTACCACTTTTCCATTAGGCATAAGCTTTCTAAGGGGAATCAATGTTGGAAAATGGGCTTCTAAGGAGAATTTTTGGTGGGAATATCACTAGGATAGATAGAATCAAACTAAGAGACCCTATCAAAATTGTAAACTGACAAGACATTTTAAAATAGAGGTGTATTTTTTAAATCCAACATTGGATCTGACCAAGGACAGATGCTAAAGATGCCATCTAAGGCATTTGAGAATGCTAGAATCTCTAGTTGTCACTTGATTATAGTTGAATTTTTTTTACTTGGACCCTTGTGTAGGATGATAAGTCTTCAAATGCTAGCCATTGACAGGAATGGAGAACTCTCTACCATCCATGGTTTGCAACTTATAGGTATGTTGACCAACAATATGAGCAATTTGGTAGGGCCCTAGCCAATTAGGCTCCATTTTTTCTTTCTTTCCAAGCTTGTTATTCTTTAGATCCCAATAAAGTACTTTGTCACCCTCCTAGAAATGTTTCCTTTTAGCATTTTTTTTGAAATTTTGTGTAGTATTTTGAGTCTGTTATGTTATTTTCAGTAAAGCATTCTTCCTATCTTCTTTAAGTTGAACAATTTGATCTAATATTCTCTGTAGAGCATTAAGATTTTCATGTTCTAATAAAAGTAAATATATAGAATGGCCTTCTAATTAAGGAGGGAGCAGGGTACTTTCTCCATAAAAAAGCTCATAGGGAGATTTGCATGTACTCTTCTTAACAAAAATTTTGTTAACCCAAAAAGCGAATTTTAGTTCATAATCTCAGCTTCTTTTATTTATCTCTAATGCTATTTTGATCCTAGTGATCAAATTTTTGTTTGAGGACTCTACCAAACCATTTCCTTGTAGATAATAATTGGAGGAATGAGAAAGCTCTATGCCATATCTTGTACAAAATTGAATCATTTCAAAAGAAGTAAAATAAGTTTCATTTTCAATAACCAACTTATTTGGAACTCCAAATCTTTTTAAAATGTTATCCTCAATAAATTTGACAACTACCTCTGTTATTGAACATTTAATTGAGATTGCTTCTACCCATTTAGTAAACTAATTTGTGGTTGTAATCACCCATTTATGACCTCCTAATGAATTTGGATTAATTTACCCAATGAGATCCAATCCCCACTAAGTAAATGGAGCATCAACCATTACTAAATTTCATGGTGCAGCAGATAGAATTTTCCTGCCTATGAAGATATGATAGCTGTGATAGCCTCTTACAAACTAATAAACATCCTTGAACATAGTTGGCTAGTACAAACCAACTCTCATTATTTTACGGGTTGTGGCTTTGGGTGCAAAATGGCCTCCACAAAAATAAAAATGATGTTCTTGTATTATTTGGGAGACTTCTCTTTCAAAGACACAGAACAACAATATTCCATATGGATGTTTCCAGTACAATTTTTCATACTAAAAGTGGTATCTTTGGGCTAATTACTTAATTGATCTTCTCTTAATTTTGGGTATATCTATGGGGAAGGATAGATTTTAGAGCTAGAAGACAATATCAGCATACCATTTGCAGTCAGAGCTATTGGACATCCTTGCTTCATGTTGTTCATTGAATATCACAATGGTATTCATAATATCTCCTTCTTTGTTTACCATATATTTTTCCAACTCTTGTCCTCTCATAATCTGAATTGCATTAAATTCAACATCATAGTACAATAGTTTTAATAATCAATCTTGCATAATTGTCTGATGATTTAGATTGAGTGAAGACATCTTTGATGGTAATATAAGGGATATAGGCCATGATCTTATTTGATCCAAAAATGATTTTGAAATGATCTAGTGCTTTACCATTGTGTATTTTAGCTTAGCATCTTTCACACTAGTACTCATGAAAGCAATAGGTCTCTCATTCTTTTCTTGATCCTTCTGAGATAATACTATAGTAATAGTATGTTCTGAAGCAAAAGAAAAGATGTTGAAAGATTTGAAATAATTAGGATGAGTTATTAATGGGGCTTGAGTAGTAGCTTTCTTAATTTTTAGGAAAGTTCTAGTGTTTTCTTCAATCCACCTTATCTCACCATTCTTCTTTATCATATCATTGATTGGCTTGAAAATATTAGAAAAATCTGGGATAAACCGCCTTACAAAGTTAATCTTACCAAAGAAAGATCGTACTCCTTTCAAGTTCCTGGGAGGTGAGATTTTGGATATTTCTTCTACCCTTTTAGGATCAATCCTTATACCTTCCTTACAGACCACATGTCCAAGAAACTTCCCTTGGGTTTCCCCAAATGTACACTTTTTTGGATTTAAATATATGTCAAATTATTTACATCTATTAAATACCCTTGTCAAATACAAGAAATTATCTTCAAGAGACTCAAAAATCACTGTTATGTCATTGAGATACACAACAACTATTTCAAACATCAATCCTTTGAAAGAAAAATCCATTGCTATTTGAAAAAATGCTCCTGCATTCATTAGTCCAAAGGGCATTCTCAAATATTCAAAGGTTCCCCAAGGTGTAGTAAAAGTTATCTTATACCTATCTTCTGGATTAACCAATATTTGATTATACCCTAAAAATCCATCCAACAAAGACATTTTGGATGCTTCAACTATAGCTTGAAGCAATTGATCCATATTGGAGAGTGGGTAGTTATCCTTCAATGAATTTTCTTTAAATTTTTGAAATCAAAATAAAGCCTAATATCACTATTCTTCTTCCTAATTGGGACTAAATTGTCAATCCATGAAGAGAATCCTACTTTCTTCATTATCTTTGCATCCTAAGTTTTTCAACTTCTTTTTGCATAATAGGATGCAAAGTAGGGTTAATTTTTTTTTGCTTTTGCCTAAAAGGCTTCACATATTCCTTAAGGGGAATAATATGAGTCATGACATCAATATTTAATGTCCTTAAATCATCATAGCACCAAGAATAAATATCTCAGTTCTTCTTTATAAACCTAACATAGTATTGTTTTTTATCATCCAATAAGGCTTTATCAATATTTACAATCTTAGGCCCCTACTCTATTCCTATATTAACATATTATGCTCAAATTCTTGAAAGAGCAGTTTGTAAGCCCAATAAAAATAATTAAATACATTTTCTAATGATACAAAATCCCTAGGGATTATATTTTTCTTTAGTTGTGTTACTTTTTTAGGTTCTCCAATGATGTCTCTTAATTTTTCCTCATGTTGCTCATCACATATTACATCAAAAAACTCATTTTGGAGAGTTATGAAGTCATTAATATGCACATCATCCTGAAAAACTTGTAGATAAACAACATTGTCTAGAATTTATGGCTTGTAAACAAATAAGGTGGGGAACCTATCCATATCCATAATATCTATTTTTGTACTATTTGCACTAGAAATATTTATGACTAATAGGTTGGAAACATGGTTTTGTTCTCTAGGGATATATTGTAATTTGAATGCCAAGAATTTATCAATCTCATCAAGTATAATATTTTTATACTACTTTAGTTTGGGATTTTTAGTCTAATACCTTTGTTTGATTTGTTGTATTAAAATTTTTGCATCTCCATTGACTATCAAGTAATTTATGCCTAGCTCTTTTGCTTTCCTAAGACCTAATGATAAGGTCTCATATTCAACAATATTATTAGTAAAAAAGAACTCAAATCTATATGGTATTCCAAGATAATTACCATTAATGTTAGTCAAATTCATTCCAACCCCTACCCCGGTTTGTGATTTTGCATCATCAAAAGTCATAGTCCATAATTCAATGGTCAAAATTTTGTCAGCTTCTGCATCTAATTTGGCTTTTAGTTCTAGATCTATATCTTTAGCATCAAGGATATTTATTACGAAAGGTGAATGCCAGACATAATAGAGTCCTAAATCTTTCTCTTAAATATAATTGACAAGGTTGACCATGCTATCATAATTTTATTTTTAATTCAATAGAGTTGTAGATTAAAGATACAATGCCAAACAAAAGATAAAGAAATCACGATAAAAAGTAATGCAGAACATAGTTGTACAAAACAAACGATTTTTATTAATCAATGGAGTTTAAAAACTCCTTTTGAGTACAACAGGGCCTGTAACCCTTTTCGTGATACAAGATTACAATTTGTGCTAGGGTTCTCCGAAACCCTAGCCGGCACAATGTGGTGGCGTCTCCGAAGAATGTATCCTTAACCTCAACGGAATGAGTGGGCTTCGTTGTATCCTTTGGCTCGGACCACTCCAGCTTAAGCAATTGCTATCATCCAATCAAATCCGCCATTAAAATCCTCGCACACATTAAAACTACAAAAAGGTTAGAAACTAGTAAGAGGGCTCCACTGTGTGAGCCCTCAAAAACAGTCTAAAACCCTAGAAATGAAATAAATAGAATGCAGAATCTAACGGCGAATTAATACATAAAAATATTACTTACTTTAGAATCTATACCTCTTTTTCTGTTAACGTGGCGAGACCAGGCGAAACCTGGAAGTGATGTAACTGTCAAATCGGCTGCGAAAGGCGCCCTGGTGCGATCGCTGAACGCCCGCATGCTTCTGGATTGGGGTTGCAGATGTCGGTCTGCGTCTGTGGTTGCGGGTAAACGCCCGCGGGCACTTGCGACAAGAATGGGGGATTCTGTAGAATGCTGTAGAAGGGATGGCGGCGAAGTTGGCGACGGATGCGACAAAAAGGGACAGCGATGGATGGGTAGGTTTAGCTGAAGAAGATAGATAGATAGCGATAGATAACAAAAGAGAGATGGTAAAAGAGATAGGGTTTGAGCCATCAAGGTGACTCAATTTATAATCTACTCTTAGGGCACACTTTAGGGTTTTAACGACACTTTGAACGTGTGGCTAAGATTAAAGTGGATCCAAGGGTAGAGAATAAATCTAGGTTGTGAAACGGATTAAGATGGATGGATAGATGAGATTAAATGAAGGATGGACGACTCAGATTAACACTTGAAGTATCTTTATATATATATTAAAATATATTAAAATATTAAAAAATATATATAAATATTAATTTAAATAAATTTGGGAATGAAAAATGGCGGGAAAGGTGAAATTGGGCCAAATAATGGCGGGAAGGTGAAATTGGGCCAAATAATGGCGGGAAGGTGTGGATTTGGGCCAAATAATGGCGGGAAGGTGGATGAATGACACGTGGCTAACAGGAAGGTATAGATGACTTACAAGTGGCTGGATTTTGGTGTCTACAGATGCCCCTTTTTGAGCTGCTTTGTGTGAAGACACAATGCAGCACAAAAACTTAGACACTTGAAAAGTTGGATCAGACGCAACTCTCTCTCAAGACTAAAGCACAACTTTGAAGACCAAAGAATAAAAGAATATTTAAAATTTTATCAGCTTACCCCCTCAATTGGCGAGTGAGAATGGTTCTCACAAGCCAATTGGAAGAAATTTGGAAGAAAATGAACCGTTTTTGCCCCAACGGTGAAAAAAGGGGTTGGTGTATGAACCATCTGTTTATGTCCCAACAGAAAGGGGTTGGTGTACAAACCAAAAAAAATATGATTGAAGACGATATGAGTGATGTGAAAGATGGACCGTTTTCTGCCCCAACGGTTATAAAGGGATTTTTGCCAAATTGTAAGTTCCATGATCATGTAAGATGAATTCCACTATAGGAAAATTAGAAATTGATAACGGATGCCCCAACTCCTGTGTGTGAGTCCATACTGTTAATGAAATTGCCTTGTTGGCACCATTGATATGCAGAGATGAAAGATGCATGAAAAGAGTCCGAACTCAGAGATGCTCCTAGTGACTGTATGGATAATTCCTCGGGTCGAAACCAATCAACCTAGGTAGCCTCAATCTCTAGCAAGACTCAAAATAATGATGATATTAAAGATTGTCCATGTTTAAGGCCCCATGAACTAGGCCATCAATGACAACTGTTGAGCAAATTAATCTTGGTATGAGGTCACTTGAAAAGTAGAATATCCAAAATTGATTTCCAATTCAAACAGTGAAATAGTTGATTATGATAAATGGTAGGTGTCCTTATGGTGGTTTAATCCTCTTATCGAATTGCATGGATTCAAATCGCTGCAATCGCCAAGGTGATAGAATATACCACTAGATACGAGGTTTAATTTAATTTGATTTGGCAAAAATATGCATGATGAAAGAAGAATGAATGAAATTGATGATAGATCAAAAAAATTGATGAATGTGGTTAATTTTGTGAAGGTTTTGAATATTTTTAACCCAATTTGTAAAACAATGATGAATGATGCGCTTTTTGAGTGAAATGACAAAATTTGTGTCCAAAACTGTTGTAACCTTCACAAAATGTTTTATTATGATAAGAAGAATTGATGAATTGAATTTGATGAAATTTGAAGGAGGTAAGCTTCAATTTTGCAAGTTTTGTTCCTTTATTCAATATTGACACCAAACGTCGGTCTGCATTTGTGGTTGGCAGAGATGCCCACCGGTGTTTAGGTCCTCTACAAATGCAGGACTGCATCTAAATGCGCCATGAAACGCCCCACTGCGTTTCAGGGCACCAAAACCAGCTATTTAAACAGTTTCAACGAGAATTTCGCTCATTTATGCGTTCGAGCTTGAGAGAAGTGCGTCTGAGGGAGTGGAGTGAAAGGTTTGTGTGGGAGCTATGGCGGAGATAGGAGCGGACGCGCCAGTGCATCCAGCTGAGGTATTTGTTCATTTAAGCAAGTACTTATTATGTGTTTTTTTTTTTGGGGGGGAAAAATTTGTAACAAATTTTTGTTTTGTTGTTTTGCAGCTTAGGGTGTTAGAGGCATGACACCGGTTCTCCCCTATCATTCCGGGGATGAGGAGGTCATTGTCCCAGGAAGACTGGGAGATATTGGAGGCAGTGGGGCTAGCGGAGGCAGCCCGATTGGAGGTAGTTCGGGCGGATGAGGGGTACCTCTTAGCTTTGGCCGAGAGGTGGGATCCAGATCGGGGGACGTTCCAGCTCCCGACTGGAGAGATGACGGTGACACTTGAGGATGTATACCGTATCCTCAAGGTGCCCGTGGAGGGGGCGCGGGTGGAGGTTGGACGAGATAGAGTCACGAAGATGGCCAAGTTGTTTGGGGATGACTGGAGGGAGATCCGGACGGAGAGCAGGGGGATCCCATACTTGGCCATGTATACGGCCAAGGAGTTGGTAGCGGTGGAGGCTCTGATGATGTTCGTGTTGGCCAACATTGTGGCCTCGAACAGCATCGGGTGCAGGTTCCCATGGAACCTGATGGGTGTAGTGAGCGAGATGCTCACTAATAGGGTAGTGTATGCCTGGGTGCCCGCTTTATTGGCGTAGGTGTACCGGGAGTTGTATGAGGTTCGGAGACGGGGCCGAAAGGGCCTAGGTTGTAGTGTGGTTCTCCAGTGCTGGGGCTGGGAGCACTTCAAAGTGGCTCGATCGGAGGGGTTGCCATGGGCTCACTAGGACATGAGCCAGGCTTATGGTAGGAGATGGCCAGTGGCAGAGGAGAGACAACCTAGCCGCCCCGTGAGATCGGGGTAATGGTATAGGAGATTATGGGCAGATTTGACAAATGCCCAAGTCATTTGGAGGCCCTGGTGGGAGGCGAGGTGGATCGGGGATGGAGAGCACCTGAGACGGGTGCGACAAGCCAGATGGGTAGTGGGGTGGGGCCATAGCAAGGAAAAGTACATACATATGTCTCGAGTACTCCGCCAGGTCGGATTGAGGCAGGATGTCCCCGGTGAGCCAGTGCGCTATCGGAGGCACATATCAGAGGGTGATTTGTCGTGTGTCGAGCCGTGGAGGGAGGTGGCAGAGGACGATGAGGACATGGAGATCCCCGACGTGGACGACGTCGGGGTGACAGCTGAGTATGCAGCATGGATGGCCGTAGAGCCGAGGTGGGAGCCACCATTGGTGGCTGGTAGAGCCGGAGAGCCCGAGGCTGGGGCTGGAGAGGGCGAGGGAACCACGAAGGTTCCCAAGCGTAGGGAGGGTCCCCACCTTCGATCTGACAGTCGAAGGCGAAAGGGGAAGATGGCACGGCAGGCTCCGGGGAGCGGAGATGACGGGGAGGATGGCGGAGAGGGCCTAGGAGAGGCCACAGGAGAGGCTAGGGAGGTACCCCCTAGCGGGCACGAGAATGAGCTAGCACAGCTGCAGCAGTAGATAGCAGAGCGCGATGCTATGTTAGCTACCCGAGATGAGAGGATAGCTCGGTTGGAGCAGCAGGCGGCAGAGCGGGATGCTCGGTTAGCTGCTTAGGAGGAGAGGATGGCCCAGCTGCAGGCGAACTTGGATAGAGCAACCAGGGTGCCCCAGGATGACAGGGTGATGAGACTCCAGGCAGAGCTAGTGGAGCGGGAGCGACGGCACGGGATAGACATAGCTAGGTTTAGGTCGAGGACTCGTTACATTGAGGCTTTGGAGGACACATTGTTTAGGCATCACATTGTGTTGCCTGATCCTCCATCCTCTTCTGTCTCTAGGCGTAGTGAGTCTAGACACACCACTAGGTCTAGGGCTCTTACTAGGTCTCAGGGGTCCTCTTTTGATGGTTAGCTGAGTGCTTAGATGCACTCTTTATGAGCCTTGGTGCTCTATTGTATATTGTAGCCTTTTGGCATTCCTCGTACAGTTTGTCCTTTATACATATATATATATACATGGCTTTTATTTATTTGGTGTTTTACTCTCTTTTGTGTGAATGCCTATGTTTTTGTGATGCATGTTTTTTATATGTTTTAATGTTTTTGATGCATATGTGATGGCATGGTATGCAAACTTATAGATGATTAATGCGAGACTAAGTATATAACATACAAATTTATGGATGATTAATGCAAGACTAAGTAAATGATATGTAAATCGAAGCATTCATACTTTTAGATAGTTAGATTTAGCCAACTGTTATCATAATTGTTTAATCAGGGGCACCGAACTTGGTGGCTTGTGAATGGATGACGTATGGAATGACATGAATATGGAAGAAGATATGGAGGACGATATGGAAGAAGATATGGAGGAAGACTATTTTACAAAGACTCAAACATGCTAGTGGTATCAAACAAACTTACTAATACTGCCTAATTCAACTAGGACCAAATGTGTGTGCATGCGAGTTCATTAACCAAATCAGAAGCATGGTAGTGACTCTAGGCAATCAAAAACCTGTGTGTGTGCAAGTGTGTTCATTAACCTCATCTTGCATAAATTAGGTAACCCTATTATGGAGAAGACCCCGAAGCTAGTTTGTCCGTATGAGCATTCAGAGGTCTCTTTTTAAGGAGAGACATGTCGCCACGCAATGAGTATACTCCACTGCCAGTCAAGCGTCTATAGCCCCGGTGAAGGTTAACTCCATAGTCCATGTTGTTTTTTACCTTTGTAAGCCTTGGGGATGACTACCTATCCGTCTGACTAGACAAGTAGTACGATCCTTACAACTTATTTGGGATCAGTGGTGTGTGAAAAATGTTCATTTCCTTAGAGCTTTGGGGAATCGGATTCTCAACCGAAGTATGATGAGAATTTTACCCTATCCTTACTACTCGGTTTATATTTATATTTTGTGA
Source organism: Wollemia nobilis (assembly GCA_028583015.1). Classification (NCBI taxonomy): domain Eukaryota; kingdom Viridiplantae; phylum Streptophyta; class Pinopsida; order Araucariales; family Araucariaceae; genus Wollemia; species Wollemia nobilis. The sequence continues at coordinate 4,328,301 of JAQPPZ010000030.1, forward strand.
TTGCTTGTGATAGTGGTAAGAACCACTGTTTTATGGACTATGTTTGCATGATAGGACAAACGAGGATTACCCTTTTCACTTCAAGGCACAACCCAAGGATGGTGTTATCTCTCTTTGACACAAGATGTTTTTAAGATGTGAAAATATGATAGGTTCAAGACCGCTTTTGAAATCATTTCCCAATACTCAAGATTTTATTTAGTGTAATTTGTGATATGGCCCTAGAGAACTTTGACATGCATTTCAAAGTTTGCTTAAAACACTAGGAATGGTTGAGTGACTAAATTTTTTGGCAATGTAAATATGTGCAAATGGAAAATGGGTGTACGAATGACAATTCGGTTTGATGGATTTTATGAGGGTGCCCCTGATTAAGGCAACATGACTTTTGCTTGACCAAATTTTATATCCAAAAGATAGAATGGTCTCTAACATGATATGCAACTATGGCTGGAAATGAAATATTATGGTTTTCAATGAGATGTATGCACATGAAATGCAATGTTTTTGAATGAGATGTATGCAACTAACAATAAAATGCAAATTCTTTTTATTTTATTTGTTTTTTTTTTTGTTTTTGTTTTTTTGTTGTACAAGCCATGTATATATGTACATATAAAATTCAAACTATGCGTAGAATGCCCTCAAGTGTATAACATTAAGTGGTTCGGGTTCTTCCTCTCCCTCTAAATTGGCAAGTCTATAAGTTCCATTACCCACTCTTTCAGGTGACCATATATGGACCTAACCAATTAGCCGCGAATTTATCTCGAAGATGCGGCAATGCATTGGTGTTTTGTTGATTCTCTTTAAGGACAAGATCTCCTACTTGAAATTCTCTTAGATGAACTTTGGCATTGTAAGCACGTTTCAATCGGTCTTGATAAACTCGCAAATGCTCTAAAGCATTGATTCGTTTTTCATCTGAGTGTGAGTTGATCAAGACGTGCTTGTCTAGCAGTATCATCATCGATAAATTCCTGCAAAGAAATTCGCAAGGAAGGGATCTCAACGAGGCAGAGCTAATACTGGCGGAGACGCTAAGTACTGCTTGATGTCATCAAAGGCTTTCTGACACTCATCTGTCCATGAAAATTGTACCCCCTTTTATAGTAGGTGGCAAAATGGCCTACATTTATCAAAAAGTTGTGCAATAAAGCGACGAATTGAATTAATCTTTCCTTGTAAACTATGCAACTCCTTCAAATTAGTTGGGGGACACATTTCCATAATGGCTTTGACCTTGTTTGGGTCCACCTCAATACCTCGTTTAGAGATAATAAAACCTAGGAGTTTGCCTGAGGTAACACCAAAGACACATTTCTTAGGCTTATCCGGATCATATGGATTATGGAGCGGGGTGAATAAGTCTTCGAAATTCATTGTCAACTTATGGAAGAAAGGATGGGCGAAATGGAAGGAAAAACCGGTGAAGACCTCGGAAGACCTGAAATGCAAAACAACATAGTTTTTGAGTTTTTTTTTTTTTTTTTTTGTAGTGGTGAAAACCACTATTTTAGTTTATACATATAATACAGGTTTGGATTATGGCTTATGGATGTGGCGGAGGGGGTGGTTCACCTCGTTCTTGTGGAAGAAACAAGCGAAATATGGCTTCTTGGAGAGGGAACAATTGGAGATAAAACTCGTCTTGTTCAATGAGGGTAACAATTGGCGTCGACTCTTCTTCAGATTCATCACCATTTGACATGACGTCAAATTATTCATAGGCTTCATCTTTGGATTCGTCGGGGTGGAGGATTTCTTCTTCTGAATTAAGATTAATGCTTCGTTCAAAAGAAGAAAGGGATGGAAGTGGTTGGTAGCCCAGACCAAAACGCTCAGTGGGTCTCTGATATGGCATATCGATGCGTTCAGTTACCCCTTGCTCGTATCGACCTAGGCCAAATTGCTGCCAATTATGTCTTGTGGAAATAGCGAGAGGGAAAACCCTCCATCCTTTTGATATTGGCAGGGACTGGATGCTTAGGTTCTAGTATGGTGGTAGGACTAGAAGATGACTCTATTCCCCCATATACAAAATTAATGGATTTTGGCATAGAACCCATGTTATAAACCGATCCAATGGATAAATGTTGGTCATGTGGACGACCAAAATCTTTAACTGTTTGCACATTGAACGGTGTGATGTGGACATCTTGGATGGCATACTCACCAATACCTGCATCAGTTAGATGGACCTTGACTTGGGAGGGAGAAAGACTAGAAGATGGAATAGAAGAATGTGGGATAGAAGAATTGGAAGGATTTGGTTGGGTTGATGCTTCACTAACTTGTGAAACATCAGCTGGTGATGGTTGGGAAGATGGAGGAATAATAGGTGATGTTGAAGAAGGTGTAGAAGAATGGGGTAATGACGTGGAAAGAGATGATTGGTCATGGCCACATGTGCATGTGGTCACTGATGAAGAAGGAAGATTAGGAGATGAAGAAAGTGGTGAATGAGATGGAATAGCGAAAGAGGAAGATGGTTGCGATATGATGGGTAGCTCCTCAAGAATGGGAGCTTTAGAAGAAGATGGTATAGAAGAAGTAGATGGGGTCAAGAAAAGATGAGTGGATGGCAACACAATCTCATAAGGATTTGAGACATAGTTGCAATGTTTGAAGGGTTCAATGTCAGCAGGTACACAATGAACCTCGTCCCTCATATACATACTTTAGACATTGATGCAGTATAGAAGGGACACATCTCATCTCCCTAAGCCAAGGCCGTCCAAGCAATACATTGTATGCCATGGACCCTTCCAAGATGTGAAACAAGGTATGCAAAGTTCGGGCCCCTACCTCAATGGGCAAGATAATCGTGCCAACCATGGAAGATAAAGCATCATTGAATGTTTTAAGAGTAAAAGTCGACTTTGTGATAAGGGATGGCGAAAGCTTTAGATGACTCAACGCCGATGTTGTAATGATATTGATTGAGGAACCGGTGTCAATTAAGACTCTCTTGAATGGCTTGTGATCGATCTTGGCCATGATATGCAGTGGAGGATCTATACTTTCTGTTGACATAGGTTTGATTTCAAAATCATAGAAAGTGATGGAGGGCTCCATGCATGTTTGAATACTCCCCACAAAGTTGTTGAAGGCATTAGTATCTTGAGTTTGAAGCTCGATTGACTTTAATATTTCCATTAATGCCTCTCTATGCGGGGGAGATTGTTGAATGAGGTCATAGATCGATAACTTTGCAGAAGCCATTTTTAAAATGGTAGTTAATCGGCTACTCAATGACATGATGGGTCGTTGGCATTGAGTAGAATGATTTAGCGGTTGTTGAGAAGTACTAGCATGTCGTTGGGTCACTGTTACCTGAGGTGGACTGGGAGTTTGTACAGGTGGCTGTGGTTCAGCCTGATTTGGTTGGTTCACCCTTTGACCCCGGGTTACTACGTTAATAGTACCCACAAAACCTTGGTATTGTTGTACATGGTTGACTTGATTAGGAGGAGTTACCTAAGTTACTCCCCCTGAAGTTGTTGGAGCTTCCTCCCGATGTGGAAGGGGTGTTTGAAATACACCAAGATTTTGATTTTGTTGGGCTAAGGGGCTATCCAATTTAATGGCTCCAATCTCAATAAGATCTTGGATCACATGTTTGAAAGTTGTACAATTATTGATATCGTGTCCATTTTGCCTATGATAAGGACAAAATAGGTACTCCTTGTAATACTTCCCCCTTATAGATGGTTCTAAAGGTTTAAACTCAGGTAAAGTTAACTGATTTGTGCTATATAACTTGTTGAATATGACCGCATATGGTTCATCTAAAGGTGTGAACTGTCGCTTGGGACGATTTGTTTGCCAAGGTCGAGTTTCCATGGTTGGCCCAGTATTGTGATCTGGTTGAGGAGGGGCGGGTACCGCATGATAAGCAATTGGTTGCGGTTGACTTTGCATTACTTGTTGTTGAGCCATTACGAGCTGGCTCGCCACCACTTGATTAACTTGGTTAACATTTGAGGCTGTACTAGCCTGTGCTTGTTTGTTTTGGCCATAATTATTATTTTGTTGTTGGCCCTTTTGTTGCCATTCTTTTCTACGAGGTTTTAAAACACCCTCTTTGACTTTAATGTCTTCTATGATACTTGCTTGGGCCAAAGCCTCTTCAAAAGTCCTGTATTGTTGTAATTGGAGTAACCAAGAGATAGGTTTTAGACAACTCTGGGTGAACATTTTGGTTAACTCCTCCATTGGTAGGGAGAATGGCAGTTTATTAATGATAGCCCTCCAACGGTTTCCAAAGTCATAAACAGTCTCATCGTCATGTTGCTTGAGCTTGTATAAGTCGAACAATGAAACTTTCCTTTGTACATTTAGGGAGAATCGTTCTAAAAACAGATTAATCAATTGCTCGTAAGCATAAATGCTATGGTGAGGTAAATGATTGTACCATTGTACAACATCTCCTCCTAATGTCTGAGGAAAAGTTTTGAGCATAAGAGCGTCATTATTTTGGATTCTAAAGCAGGCATGCATGAATGATCTCACATGTTCATGAGGATCCTCAGATCCTCAAAATTTGTCAAACTTCGGTAATGTGAAATCAGTCGGATATGGCGGTGAAGGTACCGAAGGATGAATTGGTTGATTGATCAACGACCTTAGCATAGGTTTCTGACTAGATGAGCCAGGCATGTTGAGCATAAGGTTGTCAATCTATTGTTGCATAGCATGGAGTCGATAATCTTCATGAAAATTTTGATTCGTTTGATGATTATGATGATGCAATGGAGGAATGGAAAAATGATGAGATGGGATGAAATTGCCTGGATTAGGCGGTGTGGAATGGACAGGTTGTTGGTATGGATGATACCAAAAAGAAGGTGATTGGTTTGAATGATGAACTGGACTGGGTTGGGAGAAAGGTGGGGTAGGAATGGACACCACCGAATATTGGGGTACCCAGGTGGGGCCTGAGCTAAGAAAAGCTGGCTGGGTAGAAATTGGTTGGGGTGTAGGATTTACTACGACAGGTGGTTGGGCATTTTGTTGCTGTTGTTACTGAAGCAACTTTTCGAGGTACTCCCTAACCTTATTAATTTCTAACCCAAGGGATGTGGGATGATTGGATGAAGGTGGAGGGCAGGCTACCATGGTAGTCACAGAAGACTGCATAGCAAGGGCAATGAAGGTGGCTGAAGTAGGCTGTACCTGGGAAGAAACAGTAGATTGTGCCCTAGGTAGGGTGAAACCATAAATGGTTTGGGAAGAAGAGTGTTGAAATTGGTCATGGCTAGAGGAGGTTCCACCAGCCTCATAGAGAGAATTGGTGTACACCCGGGTAAATGGAGGAGAAAGTGGTCGGGAAGACACTACATTTGTCTCCAAAGGAGGACAATTGAGCATCTAGGAAGATGTTGGAGATGAAGCCGACTGAGCAGATACAACATTAGCCTCAAAAAAATGGTTAGTGTAGACCTGAGTGAAACCAACGGGTATGGTTGATGCAATATCCTGCTGAAAAATAGAATCTTGCATAGGGGAATCTTGGATTGGCTCAAGGATATAACCAGTGCCATATCTTAAGTGAGTTTGCACTTGGGCCATATCAATGTGGGTAATATGACAGGAATTGTCTTCCTACTTGGCTGTACTTGCTCCCCACCCTCCACCCATGGGCATGGCCATGCGATAGACGGTAGAAGGACGTGAAAGACCTGTAGGCGAACCTGCCTGAAATTCACTAGGATAAGTGGTCATGTTGGTGGTGGGGATGTTCTGTGAATTTTTCATTTGATTATTTAGATTTAACACTTTAGATTGATTCCTTGTTAAGACCATAACACAATAAATCTAAACAAATTCAGAAAAGAAGAATGCAAAACTTAAATGATAAATTTACACTAAAGAAATTATCAGAAAACAGTCACAACCTAGGTTTCAACCAATATGTCTTACCTGTGGTTAATTAATTATTTTCTGATCTTAATTTGCAGTAAATTTTAAGTTTCCGGTTTATGAGTTTTGCATGTGATCTAATCTTGAATTATTCACAAAAAAAAGGTAAAAAACTATGGCTAGGAAAGGACAACGAGATTCTTACTGGTGATGAAATCCAACAAGTTTGCTCGGGGGTGACCTATGGTGTCTGAGGCAGAAGTTTAATGGATGGAGATGAATTCCACCGTCACTAAACTTCAAGCAATACCCCGGTGATGAAATCCAAATATTACTTGTTTTAAATGCAATATGAAATGCGGTGAATTTTATTTTAAGTGTTTTAGTTGTCTAATGTATACATACAAAGCTATAAATCAAAAGTTCTAATGATCTAAGCAAGAGGCCACTGAAAATATGCCATTTCCTCTGAAGAAGTGGAGTACACCGTTTAAAACCCCCTACCTACCAATGAAATCAGATATCAAAGGAGCAACCGGAAGGTTCGTCCACTTCTCTGCCTGGAATCACCCAATGGCAGGAGTACTATTGACATCCAATCAATAGTCCTACTTAGATAACTAAAATATATAATTCGTAGCTATTCTAATATGCAGCTAGGTATGCAAATTTTTTTTTTTATGCAAGCAACAACCAATAATGCAATGCAAAAAAATGTAACTAAAAATGTAACAAAAAAAATGTATATACAGCTTAACTGTTCTTTTCCAGATTACTTAGTTTTTGTTCATTTTAAAGCAATGATCTGAAAAAGAAACAGAATACAGCAGAAAAACCAAAAACGTAAAAAGTACAGTTTAACAAAGAAAAAAAAAAAACGCACTTACTCGGAAGCCTACGCTTTTTCTATAAAACTGCCTTCAAACGCCCAAGGGAGTCTGCGCAGGCTGAAACGCACCTCTGCGTTTCGGATCGGACTTCCAGACGTCGCTCTACGTCTGCTGCGTTTTCTGCAAACTCCTCAGAAACCCTAGTTCGCTGGAACAATGAATTTCACGATTTTTGAAACTCCGCAAAATAAAACAAAAACAGGAATAGATCAGTAAAGCAAGTATTAAAAACATGAAACCCTAGGGTGTCCCACCGTGATCGCCATTTGTAGATTAGAGATACAACGCCAAACAAAAGATAAAGAAATCACGATAAAAAGTAATGCAGAACACAATTGTACAAAACAAACGATTTTTATTAATCAATGGAGTTTAGAAACTCCTTTTGAGTACAACATGGCCTGTAACCCTTTTCGTGATACAAGATTACAATTTGTGCTAGGGTTCTCCGAAACCCTAGCTGGCACAATATGGTGGCGTCTTCGAAGAATGTATCCTTAACTTCAACAGAATGAGTGGGCTTCGTTGTATCCTTTGGCTCGGACCACTCCAGCTTAAGCAACTGCTATCATCCAATCAAATCGCCATTAAAATCCCGCACGCATTAAAACTACAAAAAGGTTAGAAACTAGTAAGAGGGCTCCACCGTGTGAGCCCTCAAAAACGATCTAAAACCCTAGAAATGAAATAAATAGAATGCGAAATCTAACGGCGGATTAATACATAAAAATATTACTTGCTTTAGAATCTATACCTCTTTTTTCTGTTAACGCGGTGAGACCAGGCGGCACTTGGAAGTGATGTAACTGTCAAATCGGCTGCGGAAGGCGCCCTGGTGTGATCGTTGAACGCCCGCATGCTTCTGGATCGGGGTTGCAGACGTCGGTATGCGTCTGTGGCTGCGGGTAAACGCCCGTGGGCACTTGCGACAAGAATGGGGGATTCTGTAGAATGCTGTAGAAGGGATGACGGCAAAGTTGGCGACGGATGCGACGAAAAGGGACGGCGATGGATGGGTAGGTTTAGCTGAAGAAGATAGATAGATAGTGATAGATAACAAAAGAGAGATGGTAAAAGAGATAGGGTTTGAGCCATCAAGGTGACTCAATTTATAATCTACTCTTAGGGCACACTTTAGGGTTTTAACGACACTTTGAACGTGTGGCTAAGATTAAAGTGGATCCAAGGGTAGAGAATAAATCTAGGTTGTGAAACGGATTAAGATGGATGGACGGATGAGATTAAATTAAGGATGGATGGCTCAGATTAAATCACTTAAAGTATCTTTATATATATATATTAAAATATATTAAAATATTAAAATATATATATAAATATTAATTTAAATAAATTTGGGAATGAAAAATTGCGGGAAAGGTGAAATTGGGCCAAATAATGGCGGGAAGGTGTGGATTTGGGCCAAATAATGGCGGGAAGGTGGATGACTGACATGTGGCTAACAGGAAGGTATAGATGACTTACAAGTGGCTAGATTTTGGTGTCTACAAGAGTATTTGTTAAATGGCTCCCTTCTTAGGATGGTCTTTTCTTTTCCTTCCATGGGGATGGTTGCATATGACCAATCCAACTGGATTGAGCCTCCTAATTGTTCTATCCAATGTCTACATAGTAAAATAGAAAACAAATATCTATATCCACTACTGCAATGTCCATGACTACACCTTTTTGGGATATTGGTCCAGATAAACAAGTAGCCCAGTTATGGTAACAACATATGGTATCTATTTGATGTCCATTACAGATATTAGAGGAAATTCCTTTGTACAAGTCAAGCCTAATTGATCAGCTACTTGTTTTGGCATTATATTATGAGAAGCTCCACTAACAAGCATACAATTGGATAATATATTGATCACCAAAATCTGACGTATACCTTAGGGAAATATAAAATGGCATTATTGAGTATGGGGATATGATTTCATGACTCTTTAGGCCTAAGGGGATGTATGATTGATTTTTCGACTGATCCACTAATCTGTAAGCCTTACAAGCTTGATTTCTATATTTATGGATTATCATTAGTTTTCCAAAAGTAATGTTGACTTTCTATTTAGCAATTTCTAGGCCAACATCAAATTGATATTTCTTATCAATTATTTTCCCAAAACTCTTGATTTACCATTTTATTTTGTTGTTTTTATATACAATCTTCCATATCAAGGTCTTCAGGGATGTCTTGATACTTCTTATCATTTGAATTTTTTGCATTTTTTCTTTTGGGATAAACTTATTTTGGCTTGTTTGTCCTCTATTTTCATTGGAAGACTTTTTGTTAACTCTATCCCCTACCATCTTGTTTCTAAGATTTATAACATGCATTTTTTCTAGTGCCTCTATCTCTTTTGCTGTCACGACAAGTTTATCTTGTTTCATTCTTTCAAACCTTGTGTCAGATGTTTTATTCAAAATTTATGCATTCTCAAGGACTGAAGCCTTCTACTGATGATGTGTAGTATATAGGTTAACATCTCTTTCAAATTGCACTTCCCTAACTTTATCCTCTTCATTCCAACATAAGTTGATCCTAATTTCTTCATCATATTGATCATCAAGGTCTGTTGTAATGTAGACCCAAATAAATACCATAATCAACAGAATTATGAGGATCTTCATAGGTGAAACAATAAAAAGGAAATTTTGAAGCTATGTTACTTGATGGAATGGGTTTGGGGATAACATCTAAATATTTTTGGATTTCTTTCTTTTTCTAATTGTTATTACCATTTGGATTCTTATTTCCTTCATCAAAATCATTGTAATTCCAATTTCTATTAAAATTTCTTTTGAATGGAGGTCTAGTATCACCTCTATTGTCACCTTGAAATTGTGAAGACTCGGGGTTGTGATCTTTTTCCATTTATATTATAACCAATATATTTTTCATTGTAGTAAACATTTCAAACATTGAACTTAATTGGTTGTTTGTTTTATACATTGGGTCTTGCTTTGTTTTCTTCAGCATAGTGAACCTCACTTTCTTGGGTTTTCTCTTAGGCAAGTTAGGCTCCAAGGAGTATGGATTTATTTTACCACTATCTATCATAATCATTTTTATTTGTATAGCCAATTCCATGCATTGGTCAATGGTATTAGTCTGTCTCTACCTTAATTCATAATTAAAATCCCAAGAAATACATTCTTGTAAAAACAAATGGATTGGCTATCATTAGGTCCTAATCCTACTAGAATCCTATTTTTGATCTTAATGAACCTTCTATTAAGATCTTTTATAGACTCATTTTTCTTTTTTTCATAGTAGCTAGCTCTGTTAATAAATTTTGCTCATTATTTTCTCCATATTTTTTAAGAAAGAGATCTTCCATAGTTTGGAAATCATGGATAGAGTTATCTACAAGGCTATTAAACCATTGGTGACATATTTCTCTAAGGTTTTAAAGAATAAAATAAGGAGTACATCTTCCTCATCTATTTCAAGTTTATTAATAGCATTCAAAAAATATTTGATGTGATCTTCACTAGTGATAACAATATTTTCCTCAAATTTACAAAAGAACTTGTTGTCTTTACCAAGAAGAGGGTTCAAATTTTGAGCTAAAGCAAAAGGTTTATACCTATTATTTTTTCATCTACTGAGGTTTTTATTAGAGTTGACATTATGGTTCTGATTAGGATTAGCCATGTTTGCTACTAAGGAATTAAGAATAGGAGATACTGAAGCTAAATTTGGATTAACACTTGAAGCAAAATTAAATGTAACTATAGGATTACTACAAGACTTGAAAAGTACCTTTGGATTTGGTAAGTAAGGCTGCAAATCTTTATCACTTCTTGTAGATGCCAGATCAAGCTCCTCTTTCTCTCTTCAAGATTTGGATTTTGGGTATGATCAAGATGGATTCATCAACATAGATGTGCAAGAAAGAACATAACCAATACTTGGTCATGATTGCTCAACTCATCCACTCTTAATCTTGTAGAACAATCATTTCACTAAAGGAATTTTGTGAATTTGGTCAAAGACTCAAAATAGCGAGAAATGTTTAAAAACCTTGAAAATCAACAAAACCCTTGACTGTTACTGTTGAATTTGGAATTTGAAAATTTTAACTAGGGATAAAACCTATGAAGAAAAAATATATAAAGAAACTCATTTCCTCAATAATAGTGCCAAAAACTATTGGCATATGCTACTGTTAAAATATTTTTATATTCTGGTCAATATCCTAAGAAAGTACTTCGGTCCTCAGTAACAATGCCAAAAAATGTTGGGAAAAATTTTAGTGTCTTTTGGTAATTGTCACACCATTGAATTTTTTTGATTCAATCAGTACTGTAGAATTTGGTAAATCCACCACTTCAACTCAAGGATACAAACATCAAAATCTAACAAATTGAGTTAAATCAAAAAACCCTAAAATTGAGTTATATTTTATCACTTATGCTCAACCAGATGTTAAAAAGAAAGATCATTTATTACATCTGACCAATATTTACAAATACCCATCAACTTAACAGTAGATCAATATCTTATTCTTTATCATTCATAGCAAGGATTTGAACACTTAAATGAAAAAGAAATAACAAGAAAGAAACAACTAGGTCAATTATATCAATTCAAATAATGTAACAGACATAATTAAAATTAACCAGTGATATAATACACCATTTACACATTCAAATAATGTAACATGCAAATGTGAAATACACACACAATTGAATGAGGTATTTCTGAAAGGAGGAAGTAGGATTTGTATTTATATAAAAAGGTCATTGCAATTTTATTTTGGTTCAAATGTTCTAGTTCTCATTAGATCAATGCAAAGAGAATTTTTTTTCAAATGATGTAATAGAATTCCTTAACTCTTTGTTCTAAGGTAGTACCAAAGAGCCTCCTAGCTTCCAATCCAGCTACTAAAAATTATTTTAGTAGACTGAATGCTTCTTGAGCAAGTTTTTAGCCTACACAATTATGGAGAAAAATAAGAGATGGAAAGAGAAAAAAGACACAAAGAGAATATGAATGACAAGCACAAATGCACTCAAGAATACCTTAGCAAGACTTAGGCTATGCAAATGCTTGATGGATCCTCCAGTTGATGTGGCTCTTATTTATAGATTGAATATGGCTAATTTGGTTACAACTGCTTACATCAAGTCCCTACATCTGGTTGCATCTCTATAGCACCCCTCCTTGGTAGAACTTTTATGGACAATGAACTATGTATTGATATATTGATGTAATGACATAGTTTTAATCAATATGATTTAGTAATAGAATGATTGCTTTCTTTAAGCATGAAACATGGTAATACTGATGTATTTGTGGGTGCAGGATCAGATACTTTCTCCTTGGTGGGCCTATGGGTAAACCACCTACCATAAGATATACCTAGGAAAATGATGATGATATCTCGTTAATCAACAACTCAGGGTAAACATGGAAATTTTACCTTCATATAGATGCATATCATATTGTTGTTGTTTCTACATTTGCACCATTGGGCCAGGATATTGCTTGCAATTATCCCCCTCAACGAAGTTGGCGATAGCTTAGAGTATCATAAAAAGGGCCACCTACTTAGGGAATAAAATATTGGTTTATAATATTGTGGATGTGATGCTTTGTTTAACCAAGTTGCTTTATGGACAAAAAATATTGTTATGTTTTGTTTATGAAATTTAATACTCTTGTTTTGCTTGGATTGACAATTTAATTTAAGTTCTATAACTTTATATGGTTTCTTTTATTATATATATATATACTTTGGGTTTAATATTATTGTCGAGCAACAAGATCTTTGTTACCATTGTTCATGTTTTGTTGGTGCGTTATACTTCTAGCCACCTCTGAAAGAGGAAGGGGCATATTTGTCTTACTCTCATACGTAGTAAGAAACACTCATGGAATGTAACGCTCTTTGAGCACTTGAGGAAACACCCTTACACGTAAATCATGATCATCTTTAAACAAGAGAGGGGAGGCGCATGGAAGGTAATGGGCACCTAAGGAAGCAGTGGAAGCAAAGGCTAAGGAAAGAAGAAAATAACGAAGTTGGAATAAGATTGGTGGAGGCAAACAAAATCAGTATTTTAGGTGCTTCTTTGTGTTTGCTCTTTAATATTTTAATGCATGTGTTATGGTGAAACTTTTCCTTTTGTTTCTTGTCTTGTTCTCCTTTCGTTGGTTGCATTGTAATTGTTGGTTTTTACCTGCAATTTGTTGCTTTGGTTGTTGTTTCTTGTGGATTGTGTTGCTTGTTGGTTGAGGAGCTCTCTTTCGCTTTGCATTGGTTAGCGTGATGGATGTCTTACTTATTTTGTAGGGTGGTGATGATGTTATTTGTAATCCTAAGTTTCATTAGGGTGGTTTTTGCACATCACTTCTTGAGCCAACCTTTCACCTATATCGTCCTCTCAACCGCTTGTGTGATGTACTTTTTATCCCTTACTTATGTTGGTCTTAATGGCCAAGTGTAATTAAGATTTTGTTTGTTGGGTTGGTTGTTTGTGGTTGACCACATGTGTTTTATTTTAAGCTTCTCATTGCTTTGTGTTGTTTAACTTTTAAGTCTCATGATGTAGCGAGTGATCCCTGTAGCATGCGTAGAGTTACACTAGTTTTGGTAGCTGGGTGGCTTGGTTGGGTAGCAATCTAGCTATCTTTGTTGGGTCTCTATGACCCTATTCACTTTCGTGTGGAGGGCACTTTAATTTAATTGAGCTAGCTTAAGTTTGTGGCTTGTTATGCTTTGATTTAATTGAGTTATGGACTTGCTTTGGTAAGAGCCTTCTCTTTGTTTAAATCTATTATGTTTGGATTTGAATGTAATGAAAGACTAAGTGGTAGATCTTTAGTTTTATATATATATATATATATATATATATATATATATAATTTATTTATATGGTTATGGTTGAATATTATGTGCAACCTTTTTGAGACTTTTTAGAGTAAAAAGCAATTAAAGTACTTTGTAAGTGTTTGGTTAATGCACTTTGGTTATTATTAGAGATGCTTTGAAGATCTTGTTTTATTAAATCTTTTTATGTGTACCAATATTAAAGGAGTACTTGTTTTGTAAGCTTTAATATAGATGTATTAGAATACTTCAATTATTGTGGTTGGAAAGAGAAAGTATTTATAATGATTCCTGAGATCTATGTGGATTAAGGGATCATTATAAAGAGAAGTATGTGCTTCTCTTGGTTTATTTTGATTTTTGTGTTTGTATCGGATGTAAAAATGTTTATAATGATTCCTAAGATCTATGCAGGTTAAGGGATCATTAGAAAGAGAAGTATGGGCTTCTCTTGGTTTATTTTGGTTGATGTATTTTGACTTGGAAGAGAAAGTATTTATAAGGGTTCCTAAGATCTATGTGGGTTAAGGGATCCTTATAAAGAGAAGTTGGGCTTCTCTTGGATTACTATGGGTTGATGTAGCTTTGTTGGTTAAAATAATGCTTGTTCCTTTATAAAGAGAGGGAGGTTTCTCCTCTTATGGTTTGCTTATGTGCATGGTTGTTGCATATTAGAGTAAGGCATGAGCTAAGTTGCATTGCATTTAGAGTTGTTCTGATCCCTAAGTAAACTTCATATATGGTGGGTGGTTTGCCATCAAGGAAGCTTGTAGACTTAGTTGGCAGAAGATCCTGGAGGATGTTTATAAGCTCTTTTAAAACAATATTATTGTAAATAAGCAAAGACTTATTTTTCTTGAAATAAATGTAATCTTGAGTCTTCATGCTTCTTTATGCAATTAAGAGATATTGTTTAATCTTATTGAATGGTGTAGTTATAGGTATGAATATTTGAAAAATTGTAGTGATTAGGATAAACTTTAAATGTTGTTCATGTTGTCTAATGCTAACTTGGAGCTAAACTCCTAAGTAATATTTGGAGATGATTGTTAATGTATTGAAATTTATGCTTATGTTGGAATTATGAGTTATCTTGCTAATGCATTAATGTGGAAAGAAATATTTTATGATCCAAGTTTTGATAAGAGCATAGTGTGGTATATGGTTAAGAGGAATTATTTTTATGCTTTCAATTGAGATGAATAATGCAATGTATTTTTTACGTAATGCTTTGTTTTAGCTTTATGATGTGGTTATGGTGTTATCTATCCTTGGGGGTGAGTACATTGTCCTCTTATAAACCATAAAACCCAAACCTTGAAAGGAGTTGCATGAATACAATAGCCAGGTATTCGAGATCCTAAAAGGAGTTGCGTGAATGCAATAGCTAGGAACTCATGAATGTGGAAGGAGTTTTTTGTATACAATAGCTAGGTTACTTGTGAATAGTCACACCTTGATCAAGTAGGACCAAGTGTGAAGATATATATTCATAGGGTAGCATTGGTGACCCTTGATTGCGTAGGATCAGGAGATCATGTTAGCTGTCGTCAAAGTGATAATAAACTTAGCTAGCCCACGAAGGTGTGGTAACTAAGCACAAAGGCTCTACGTTGAATAACCTATCTAGGAGGAGCTAGAGTCAGGTTAGGGGACTAGTGTTCCTCTTTAAGTTTTATGGGTATTAAAGGGTAATACCTACATCATGGTCACATGGTCCTATACTAATAAGGGTATAGAAGATATAGGGGGCCACTTAAGACATCCTTCTAAATATGTAGGGTAAGTAAGGTTTAGTTTTGGGTGGGTAGTTTTGGATTGTTACAATCTCCACCATTGGTTTTCTTATGGTTTATAGTTCGATTACAACTGTCTAAGATCGTCTCACCCTGAGCCTTACACCTGGTTGCATATTCAACCATAGGATTTTATTTCCTTTCTATATGTTTTCTCTTTGACTTTTTTGAGCCTTCCCTTTATGCCTAGATATTCTTCTACCTTTAGTTGATTTCTTTTTGGCCTCTATTATCTCAGTATTGCCTTTGTTGATATATTTTTCTTTATCCTATTTATTTTGTTTGGGTTGGTTCATTCCCAACAAGTTATCAATTTTATCCTAAACCTCATCATAAAAAGAGGCTACAAATCTTATTGTGTCAGTAACTTACAACACTTTACTCAATTATATTTTTGACAAAGAATTGTTCTCCTGAGAGAATCTGAATAGAAAATCAATCATTTTGGTTAAATTGTCTATTTGTTGAGCTAGATTATGCTCATCATCCTCATCACATTCAAAAATTTAAATTCTATGAGAAATACAATTATTAAAATTAGCTACACCAATGCATTCTTCTAATGAAATTCTAGTTTCTTCCAGTTTGACATTGATTTCTTCCTCTTAGGCTTCTACCTTTTTGATAAAACTATCCCAATTTGACCTTTCTCGGAGAAACATTTTCACCTTAACAAACTCTTGATTACAATCATACATTGTACATTCTTGAATGGTTACTTGCTTTGCATATATCTCTTCATACTATTCTTCAAAATTTTGAAAAATATGATGGACTAAGTTCACCAGGTTGTTTGTTTCTTCTAGCAAAATCTTCATGCCTCCCACTGATACAATAATTGTGTTAATATTTTGGAATATTTGAGTCAGTGTTCATTTCTCCTTTCAGTCGTGAATACACTTTTACCTTGTATTTCTGAATAAATGTTGAATAGATAAATTATTTGACTATGGTCTTGGGCTCCGCCTTCTGAGTTGCTATTGTTTTTGTTGTATTATGTTCTTCAAGCCCTTTGATATTCGCCTACAACTCTTATCTTTCTACCAAAAAAAAATTATTGTCTTTGAAAAAGGATTATACTACTTGTAGTGTTGTTTGTGCTGATATTTTGATTAGGGCAAATGAATATTTTTTAATTTATATGTGTGTCCCCTATTTGTTGGTCCACTTGATTTGACCCTATCTTCCCTGTTGGTATAGTGACTATCACTGTTGTAGGTTGGATAATTGGATTTTAAGTGTTTAGATTTGTTACTATGTATGAGATATACTCTCCCATAGAAACTGCTTCAAGTTATTTGTTGTCAAATGGATCATAAGATCTCACTTCATCCATATTCACTAAAGTACAGTTGATTAGGCTTTCTAAAGAGGACTCTCCAAGCTTGGCATTTTATGCTTGGAGGATTTGTTGAGACTTGGTATTTTTATTTAATGATCCTTCAATAAATTATCAAGGCCCCAATAGCTTGAATTATCTTTTACACATATGATGACAACTTGATTTTCTTATTGTTGATAACTAAGGACTTGGGAATGAATGTAGATTGGTGCAAAGCCAATTGCAACTTGCTTTCATAAGACAATTATGTATAAGAAGAGGCTAGGATAATTTTCTAAGTTTGTGTAGAAGGAACCAAGACAATTTTCTTACTTACACAAAAACCAAAAGTATCACCAAGAGCATGCTCAACCAACTCGGTAATCTCTAATACTGCTTTATCCAAACTAATAGGTTCTGCTCTAATTTCCACTTGGACATGTTCCTGATCAATCATTGTCAAAAAGGGATCTTCAAAATCTTGAGGTGACATCAATAGAACATTTGGGACAAGTTCTGTTACTAAAGAATTTCTCAATAGTATTAGATCTACTAGGTAGTCCCCAACATGTTCAATTTGTGAGTGTACCCTAACTATGACTGGGTACTTATTCCATACTGGTTAGATTGGCAATCCATTTTTATGAGTTCATCTTCAAAAGGATATGGCCTATGTCTGACCATGATGTGTGACTTCATCTTACTCATTAGAGATTAATAATGACTTTCAGGGTCATATGACACCCACATGATTTCTGAGAAATCGTACTCATCTATTTTCTACATTGTCTAAAACATACTTTGATAGCCCTTGTAGATATAGTATCACTATCCTATTTTACATAGGACATCTAGCTAAGCAATTTTTTCCTATGTATTGAGTAACCTTATTTTTACCTCCTTTGCTACTTGCTTGATCATTTCTAGGGTCCCTATAGTTACTGGGAAATTTTTTGGTAAAGCCTTGGGAGGTAATTTTGAATCGTACACTAATGTAAGTAACTCTTATGTGAGAAAGTAATCACCTATATGGTGGTCTAGCAAAAATTTAATAAACCTAGGCCTTAGCCTAGTAGGAGTGACTCCACAAAGGAGCTAATGAAAAATACCAGAAACTAACCACAAAATTGAGCATAACTTGATTCCCTCTCATGAATCCAAGATAATCTATCTTGTACACCTAGGGCTTGTACCAGTGGTTAAACGAAAAGTTTTCATTTTGAGTGTCCTGGGATTTTTTGAAAAATATTTTGAGCAATGCTAGGTGGCGCTAGTAGTTCTCTTCGATCCTCACAAATTTGAAGATGGTTGTTTGTTCAAGCTCCCATTTTTGCTCCTCAGTACACTTCTTATCTACACCTAACTTTTTGGCAATTTGAATGACATCACCAATAAGTAGTCTCTTGGGCACTATTCTATAGGGCTTAGCCTCTATTAGTTTCTTGATATCAGCTACAATGTTTGATGAGGCCATGGTAACCTTTACACTCTATATCTTAAACAACAACACTCTACAACTCGCATAGTAGCTTCGACACTAATTTCTCTGTAAATTCTTCTACGATTTATCGATGTAAGCAATAATTCACATATTGTGTAGATTTATAGTAGTTGGATTGGTAATTTTGCATGCTCTATTATAAATATTTTCAGTTGTGTCATTGTTTTATACCACCCTTCGATTGCCACATTTTTATCCTAACAATTTAAATTATTGATGAGGCCAAATATTGCCTCATTTTTGATTATTTTGGACATCCTTAGTAGACCTTTTTGATATGTTTTAATGTTAATTTTGCTGATGAAATGCAATATTTACTACTATTTACATATTTGACTGTTTAGAAGCATAATATTCTGTTTTTACTAATTTTCTATATTTTCTGCATAAGTTTTGTTGATAAATAATGATTTATTGTGAAATGTTTTAAGTGCAATCACGTGTGGAATATATATCATTCATATCATGCACTCTGAAGTTGTCAAATGCAAAAAATAGCACTAAAAACAGGTCAAAACTGCAAGTTGTGCAAAACTATTTTTGACTGTTTTGACTTGGACAAATTCCAGCCAGATTTGCAAGACTTGGGATTTGGTCAAATTCAACTTAGGAAAGCGTGTGACCAGGTTATTGAAAGACTTATAAGTCTGGTCCACCCAATGCTCGGCCAAAGAACCGCAAACAGTGTTGAAAACAGTCATTGGAAAAAAATAGGGATTCTGCTCCGGAATAACAGGACTGCTCCGGAATAACAGGAAATGCACAGTTTTGACCAAAAAAAGCTCAGGAAAGACAGCAAATTGCAGGCGAATGATAGGGATAGCTATGTAAATCTATTATGCATCTTTTTCAACGCAGAAGACCTCTAGCAAGTGTGCAATGAATAGATTTCATATGTAACCATATTCTGCATTTTAGGAATGCAGTTTTAACAGCATTCCTAAAATGCCTCAATTTGAATCATTCCACATCTGATTTAGCTATTTTTAATATAAATAACTGGCTCCCATCTGGGTTGAGCTATGTAGGAAGAATTTGGATTGCAATTAGTGTAATTTTGAATATTGTGAAATCATATTTCTGTAGTAATAATATGCAGAATTTTTCTGCATGTTTTTAAATCAATAAAAAGTGCAGTTTTTATCAATTTTATTTTATGATTGAAGGAGTGATTAGGTAGAACACCAGAGCTACTTCTTCACCTTCTTCTGAACCAGGGAGCAAGGGCCACTCCCAGGAGCAGAAGAAGGTTCATATCAGGTTTTCTTGTTTAATTCTGTCTGCAGCAGAATAGCAGGAAACCTGTCATTTTTTCTGCATTTTCTTATTTTGCTGAATTTATTTCCAGTTTTAGAATTTGTAGTTACATTTTCATTTCTGAGTTTATTTCTAGATCTGTTATTTTATTTTGCAAGATAGTTAAGTTTATTTTTTGCAATTCTAAGTTCAGCAACTTTCATTTCAGCAATTTTACTTCAGTTTTTGAGTGCATTTTCAGATTCAGCAAGAGTAAATAGGTTTCTTTCACTGTCATTTCATTTCTGCAGTTTTATTTCAGCAAGCATAATTTAGTTTCCTTTCAAGTTATAGGGTTTAGAGTGACAGAAGAACCCCCAGAAAACACTAACTGTTCTACCAATAAAGCCATTTTCTGAATGGAGTGTCTTACACCTGCCTGAATTGACTATCGTAAACAACCTTAGGACACCTGCCTCGGATTGATAAATAATGATCAAATGATGAATTAAATGACACTCATCATTTTTGGCGCCGTTGTCGGGGACCATGGTGTTGTTAGTCAAATCTAAGTAGGTCAAGAACTGTAGGCTGGATACAGAAAATAGTTCTTGTAAATTCTACAGTCTGTTTAGTAAATGTGTATGAATGCATAGGCTGAGAGACGAAAGAGGGAGGTTTATCCGAAGTGGCTCTGAGCCACCAAAGAGACCTACTCGGTCTGATGAAGAATTTCCTTCATTTGACATCACTGAGGAAAATCCAGACATACCTTCTTCATCAGAAGAATTGTTTGCAAAATTAGAAAAGGAGCTTTTTGAAGCACTAGCTGCTAAACACTCCCCTCTGACTAAACTATTTCCAGCATCCTTTAGAAAGAAGACAATTATGGCTGCAGCAGCAGCAGCAGGAGGATATGTTGATCCTGATGATGCTCCTAAAACTTTTGAATATCCTATTCGGGTGGATCCACTTCTAGATGCCCCCATGAAAACAATTTCCCCATCTATATTGCCAATCTTTAGGGGAACTGCAGTGGAAGATCCTGATCAATTTCTGTTTGAATTCAAAGTGTTATGTCAGACTTATGACTACATAAATGATAATTAGAAATTGAAGTTGTTTCCTTCTACACTTAAGGACGTTGCTCTCCGATGGTTCATGAGCAACCTTGAACCTAACTCAATTACTACCTGGGATGAGATGGAGACTGCATTCTTAAATAAATATCAGGATTATTGTAGAGTAAGAAACAAGGAAAGATGAGTTGTTTAGGATCAAGCAAGAAGAGGATGAGAGTTTAGAAGATTATCTTGATCGCTTTGCCTTTGTCCAAAAGAGGTGTGGTGCTGTAGAGCCCGATTTCTTAAAGCCTATTCTCTTAAGAGGATTACAGGATGAATCTAGGGAAGTGTTAGATTTAATGGGAAAAGGAGACATAGATCAACTTGACCTTGATGAGATTGTGGAGTTATGCAAAAATTATTCCCGTACACATCACCGAAGAAAGAAAAAGAATCTTGGCAATAATGGTATGAAAGAGTTGATGGAGGAAATGGCCAATTTAAAAACTGATATCCTTGTTCAACTTAATACTGCATTAGGTGAGAAAAACACAAGAAATAATTCTACACCACCTTTAGCAATTTATTGCCCAAGGTGTAGGAGTAAGCATGCCTTGCAGGATTGCCCCCTAAACAAAACTTCTATTTGTGGAATTTGTTCCAAGGAACATTCAACAGATAAATGCCCTTTGTTGCCTCATCTAAAATCTATTTTGGGCACCCAAGCAGAAGAACTCAATGCTATTGGGCAAAGACCTGGTGGTGGTTATGCACAATATCCCAATGCTCCTAGATTTCCAAACCGGGGACAATCTCCTTGGAATATGAATATGCCATGGGGACAGGCAGAAGCTTCTGCACAACCTTGGAACCAACCTTGGACAGCTCCTCCAGATTGGTCACAATCTGGATGGATGAACCCACCTTGGCATACCATGCCTCCACAATGGACACAACAAGGACAAAGATGGGGACAACAATATCAAGGACAACCATTTCCACCACAACAATATCACCCTTATCAAAGCCAACAATATCATTCCCATCAAGGACAGCAAAGGTATCAAGGCCAAACTCAAAATTTGCTACCAGCTCCTAATCCAAATTTTTAGGGAAGAACACAACATCAACAAGCACAACCAGTAAGACAACCTCCACTCCCAATCTCACTCGTGACTAACCCCAATAATGTCGGACAAGCAGCCCATGTTTATGAGGTCGAGTCCGAAGATACTCGCTACAGCTTCATGTACTTGACTGTGGTAACATCCAATTACGCTCGGGGAAGGTCTTACCCGACCCTGCTCCACCTACAGTTGAAGAAATTCCAGAAATTTCAAGTCCAAAAAAAATACAATCAGAGCAAAAGAATGCAGAAAACTTACAAAGAAAATCTGAACGTGTCACATCAGATTTACCATTTCCTGAAAGGTTTGATCATCCCATCACTACCCCTGAATCAGAGTTAATCACAGAATTAAAGAAAATGTCAATATCACTTCCTCTATTACAGGCAATCAAGGATGTACCATTGATTAAGAAAACCATTCAGGATTTATGCATAAGGAAACCCGGCAAGAAGAAGAAAGCCTTTCCACAAACCGTACAAGTGGATGGAAAGTTGGTTGATCTTCTCTCTGGGAAATTAGTACCTCCCAAATATGGTGATCCAGGAAGTCTAGTAATCAACATTACTGTAGGATTGGTTCAAATTCCCAATGTACTTATTGATTTAGGAGCTGCAATTAATGTCATGACCAAAGATATTATGCAAAAATTGCAGCTCACTGATTTGAGTCCTATAGCTACAGTTTTGGAAATGGCAGATAGGTCAGTTGCCAAACCAGAAGGACTTTTGGAGGATGTTCCCATTGAAGTATCTTCTTGGGAATACCTTGTATATTTCCTAGTATTACAACCTAGGAGTACAGCTAATGGCTATCCTATCATCCTGGGACGACCCTCGGCTTGCTACTGCAGCCGCTTTCATAGATTGTAGATCAGGAGAAATGACTATTTCAAATGGAGTAGATCTTAAGAAAATTTCTTTGTATCCACCTGCTAAACCATCATCTAAATTTTCTCGGACAGTTATGGTATCCTGAGTCCGATGAAGAACAAGAGCCTCTTGTTACCCTTGCCACCATTGTAGTACAAGAACACATTGAAGAATTGAATTCACCACAGAGAGAAATTTTTGAACATGAAACAATTTTGGTGAATACATTGCATGAAGAAGGCCTCAGGGATGATCAAGTTCTGGTCAATCGCCTATTATGGAAAGATGATGAACAAGTTGCTTAACATTTACCATCTATTCCACTTCATGAAATTTCCTTTACATTGCCACATGGGTGGCATCATCATCTTTTGACTTCTTTCACCTATCCTATGCCAATGCTTCCATCAAGTATTGCATTTAACTCAGAATCAAGAGTATTTCATGATCTGCAACCACATCATTGTCCTTTAAATGCTTTGATCAGCAAATATGAACATGTTAACTCTGTTTATCCCGGAGTCAAGCAAATTGAAATTCAACCAGGAAAACCCGTAAATGTTAACAGGTTGGTTGACTGACGATCAAGAAGCCAAACTATTTGCTGTTTTGCAGAAACATGTTCAAGATTTTGCTTGGAATTATACGGATATGGTTGGAATCCACCCTGATGTATGCACACATAGGATATACACTGAGGATGTCAAACCAGTTAGACAACCTTAGAGACATCTGAATCCTGCTTTAAAAGACATTGTTAAAGAAGAAATTGAAAAATTGTTGGAAGTAGGATTCATTTATCCAATTTCAGACAGTCAATGGGTTTCTCCATTAGTTATTGTGCCTAAGAAGAATGGAAAGATGCGAGTGTGTGTGGATTACAGGGAATTAAACAAAGTCATGCACAAGGACCACTTTCCATTACCCTTTATAGACCAAGTGCTGGACACTCTTGTTGGTAAGAAATATTTATGTTTTCTCGATGGTTTTAGTGGGTATAACCGGATCCAAGTGGCACCAGAAGACCAGAAAAAACAACTTTCACATGTCCTTGGGGGACATTTGCTTATAGAGTATTACCCTTTGGATTATGTAATGCACCAGCAACATTTCAAAGAGCTGTCTTGGCCATTTTTTCTTATTTAACCAATGAGAGTGTAGAGATTTACATGGATGATTTCACAGGTGTTTGGTGACACATTTGAGTATACATTAGAGCAACTTGAAAAGGTTCTAATACGTTGTGAAGCATATCATTTATCTCTTAATCTTGAAAATTTTTTCTTGATGATGGAGGAAGGAATTGTTTTAGGACATCGTATCTCTGCTCACGGTATTAAGGTTGATCCTAAGAAAGTAGAGGTCATCAAGAGTCTTCCTCCTCCGAAATCTCAAACTGATGTCCGTAGTTTCTTAGGACATATTGGCTTTTATCGCAGATTCATTACTGATTTCAGTACCATTGCTAATCCAATGTTTGCATTATTAATGAAAGATTCTAAATTTGTATGGTCTGATGATTGCCACAAGTCCTTTGAAGCTTTGAAAGAAAAGCTAACCAGTCCGCCAGTACTAAGAGGACCTAACTGGGGGCTGCCCTTTCATATTCAGGCTGATGCCTCCAATACTGCTATTGGAGCCGCACTAGGGCAGATTGAAAATGGACAACACTATGCCATTTATTATATTAGCAAAAACTTGACAGAGCTGAAAAGAATTACACTACAACTGAAAAGGAATTCTTAGCTATAGTATATGCCATTAACAAGTTTCGACACTATATCACAGGATACCCTGTATTCATCTATACAGATCATGTTGCTATCAAATATTTGATGAATAAGCCTTTGGTTAGTGCACGAATTATTCGCTGGTTGATTTTACTGCAGGAATTTGATATTACTATAGTAAATAGACCGAGGAAAGGCTAATGTAGTGGCAAATTTCTTGTCAAGATTGCCAAATGCAGAAACTGAAGAACTAGTTGAAGACGCATTCCCTGATGAAAAATTGTTTGCTGTATCTGTTCAAACTCCATGGTTTGCGGATATAGCTAATTATTTAGCTACAGGGAAGATTCCACTTCATTTTACCTCAAAACAAAAAAAATAGTTAATCAAGCAAAGCTCTTCTTTTGAATGGATAAAAGGAATATTGTTTAAATGCAGTCCTGATCATGTTTTACGTAGGTGTGTTCGTAAGGATGAGATATATGACATTTTGAGAGCCTCGTCATGATGAACCTTCGGGAGGGCATTATTCAAGAAAACATACCATTCGAAAGATTTTGGGTACTGGTTACTACTGGCCATCATTGCATAAAGATGTAAAAAGGTATATTAGAAATTGTGATGCATGTCAAAGAATGGGTAAGCCTACTTTCAAAAATGAAATGCCTTTACAGCCTCAATTAGGTGTAGAACCGTTTGAGAGGTGGGGGTTAGATTTTGTAGGACCTATTGATCCACCCTCCCAAGGGAAGGTGCACATCCTAGTATGTGTTGATTATGTAACCAAATGGGCAGAAGCCCGTGCCTTTAAGCATGCCCGAGAAGACAAAGTAGCTGATTTTCTGTATTCACAGATTTTTTTGCGATTTGGAGCCCCACAGTCTATTACTTCTGATCAAGGACCTCAGTTTATTTCAAAGGTTGTTGAAGCCTTTGTAAAATTATATGAAATCAAGCACAGGAAGTCCTCTCCTTATCATCCACAGGCCAATGGTCAAGTTGAAGTGACAAATAGGGAATTAGAGAAAATATTGACCAAAACGCGTAGCAGTTCATAGAAGGAATTGGGTAGAAAGGTTACTTGAAGCAATTTGGGCTTATAACACTACTTGGAAATCCACTACGGGATTTACCCCTTTTGAATTGGTTTATGGTAAAAAACCCCTTTTGCCCATTGAATTTGAATTACTAACTCTTCGAACTGCTTTGGAAGTTGGTATTGATTTGTCACAGGCACAAAAGGACCGGATCCTGCAACTCAATGCATTGGATGAAATACGAAGAGACGCTTTGCATCAGAACGAGATAATTCAAGCACAACGTAAAATCTGGCATGATAAGCATATCCAAGAACGAAAATTCCAGCAAGGGGATTGGGCATTACTGTTTGACTCCCGTTATGAAGATTTTCCTGGGAAGTTGCAAACAAGGTGGCTTGGACCATACCAGATTGAAGAGGTTTTCTCGAATGGAGCAGTTCGTCTCTCACCAATTGATGATTCGCGAAGAAAGTTAGTGGTTAATGGACATCGTCTCCGGATTTACCATAAGCCACTAACTAAAAATGAATTTTTAAAACAAATAGAGCACTTGGATGTGCATTTAATGGAAGAATTCCCTTCTTCCACTAAAGCAGCAGTAGTATAGTTTTTGTCGAAAAAAATAAAAATAAATAAAAAAAAATAAAAATAAAAAACATTTAGTTTACATGAAAACCAGTTATCTGGCATGTTTACTAAGTCCCATTCCATCACCATCCATTTCATCACTATCCATTCCATCGCCATTCATTCCATCACCATACATTTTCCGCCATTGTCATTCACCACTGTTGTCATTGCCATCACCCATTTTGTTTGTGTTTTTCAGGATTACATTACTGCACTTGTCAGCAGACAAACAACAAAGCTAATCAATTGTATGAAATGTAGAAAGGTAGTCAAGACAGGTATGTGTTTCTTTACATTTTAAATATTGTAAATAGTTAAAGTACATAATGTATAGATTCACTTGATTAGCATTTAAAGCATTCATAAGGTTTAAATTGGGGATGTCTAAATTAGTCAATGAAAAGGGGGGAATGACATATGCTCCGGAATGACATATGCTTCGGAATGAAGTTTGCTTCCGAATAACCACTCGCTCGAACGAGAAAAAGCTCTGTAATAGTTGTGCTCTGGAATGGGTAATGACAGTTGTGCTCCGGAATGAGAATTGATAGATATGCTCCGGAACGACAAAATAACGACATGTGCGCAGTGCATCGGAATAAGTTGACGTTTCTTAAAAAAATTCATGCAGGGGCACGTGGCAAACGATTGTGGAACACGTGATTTTTGAAATTTATGATATTTAGATATCATAATTTCGCGATACGCGTAATCATGGCACACGCCTCAAAGCACACCGAAAATAGATTTTGTTTGCCTTGAAAAATTCACATCAAATGCATGAATGCCAACTCAGCAAACCGTAATCGTGAAATCTGCATTGGCATTAATTTTTTTTCGCGTTGTCAGCATATTCCACCGGTTTTTAAAATAATGAATTAACAAGTCGGTTTTACATGCTCTGTTCCGGCGCACAAACTATTATTCCAATGCATGTACGATAGAACTGTCATTCCAGTGCATGCATGCTAAGACTGTCATTCCAGCGCTTTCGAAACATAGTTGCGAATAGAACAAGGAAAAATGGGCGGCAGGAAGAACAGGAGTGAACCAGAAAATGCCACCTTCATACTGGAAAATCCTACGCTGCTGCAAATTTTCACCGATGCTGGTTTAATGCCGTTTCTGCAGAAATTTGATGGGAACTCCGAAGGGTTGGCTGCAGAATTTGCACGAACCTTCAGAAACAACAGGATCAACATCAATGGCATGACAATCCAGGTAACTCCAGACATCTTGAGCCAAATTACTGAATTTCCTTTGCAAGGAATTAATCTTGGGAAAATAGCTAGAAATACCTTAAGTGAATTGGCCAACCAGTTTAGGGCAGAAAACAATAAACCGATTGAATATGTCATGAGCAAAAATGTTTGTAAAGGAGTTAAAAGGGAAAGTCCGGAATCTCCTTGGGATGAAGTAGCCGAATGGATGATTAGATTTATCACTTGTGAAGGTCAGTATGTTGTTTTATCAGGGCATCATATGAAAATTTTAATTTATTTGAGATATGGCCTCACAAACCCTAAATTCCAAGTTAATTTTCCCCTGTATTTTTATGAAGATTTAAAAACTATGGCCAAGAAATATCAGGAAGGAAAAGGAACCCCTAGGCATCATGGTTTGATCAAAATAATTTGTAAACATCACTTTAGGGGTAATTTACAGAGCTTTGACAGATTCTTTGCTCCATGGGACGAAACTAGAAGCCCTGCATTTGCAGATGAAGCAGAAGAAGTTGAAAGCCCTAAGTCTGCAGAACAAGTTGAAAGCCCTAGGTCTGAGCCAGTGGTTGAAACAGAGTCTGTCCAAGAAGCAGGTTCATCCTCTCCACAGGGACCTCCCTCTTCTAGAACTAGAAGGCAAAGAGAAAAGCATGCTAAAATAGACTCTGCTAAAAAATGCAGAAAAGTGTCATTTTTAGCAGACGTAACTGTGTTGCAGTCCAATAGCTCTGATGATGCAGAACCAGAAGAAGCTGTTCAGAAAATGCCCAAAATAGGAAAAATAAAATCTCCTGTTCAAACCTTACGAAGGTCTGCAAGACTTCAAAAGGATACAACATCATTTGACCAAGGAGGTCAAGAGGCAGTAGTAGCAGAGCCAGAACCTGCAGAATCACCAGAACCTGTAGAATCAACAGAACCTAAATCCAACCCTGCAGTGATCTTGGTGGATTATTCAGATTTTGATTCTCAGGAAGAGGCAGAAGAAGAGTCAGAGACAGGAGAAAAATCAGAAACAGAAGAAGAAGCAGAGGAAGAAGAAGATATCCAACTGCAGCTATTGACAGTAAGAAGTGTGGTAAAAACATAAACAGGATGGATAGAGAAGTGTGAAGCTTCTATTTCAGAAAAAGATCAAATGATTGCAATGTTGCAGAAAGAAGTGGCAGGTTTAAAAGCAAAAATTGCATCTTTAGAGCCACAACTTGATGAAAGTATACATGACACTCAAATGGCTGACATCTTGTTGGAATTAGCAACAGCTGCACAGCGAGTAGAATCACCAATCAGGGAAGAACTTATAATGGATATTGAAGGAGAACAGGGACAGGAACAACTTCTGATCTCCTCAATTCCTGCTGTAGATATAGAACTATATGAACCTCTCATAGTCACACAGGACATGGGAATTCAAACTGAATTACCTATGGCAGAAATAGAAGAAAAGGAAACACAAACAGATTCTGTCAGGATTGACATGACTGATAAAGAAGTACAGGTTCATATTGTTCCTCAAATGTAGCAGCCTGTTCGCAATCCCCTTATGGTTCCACTTGAGGAATATAATGCAGATTTATCAAAGTGGATGATGAAATGCCAAAGGTTGAAAGAAAAGGTTTTAGCTTTGAAACCTTTGGAGGAAAAATGTGAGGTTAAAGAGGCAGAAATAACCAAATTGAAAAACCAAGTGCAGGATCTCTGTCAGAATGCAGAGTGTTTAGTCCAGTGCAGAAGACCTGCAAGATTTTACACCTTAATCCTTAGGGAAAGATTTATCCGTTGGCAAATTATGAGAATCCACTCTAATTTGCCATACAAAATGGAAAATCTTGAAGAATTTGTGGATACCTACCCGCATGACCTCAACGTAACAGAAAAATCTATCGTGTGAGTTATTCCTACATAATTTCTTTATGCTTGAGGATGACACATTCCTACCTCACATTTTTACGGGGGATATTCGGTTAAGAGCTTTCTGTCCACTCTGCAAAATCAGGAATATTGGGAATAGCAGAAGTAGATGATTAAGGATAATGAGGCAAATGCAGCACTGTATTTGAGGCCAATGCATGGTGATTACAGGGGTGCAGCCAATCAACATTTCACTATGATGAGAGAAGAAAAGGTGAGAAAAATTTATGAAATAAATCTTCAGAGATGTTTAGTTGATGTTCAGAATTTTATTCACCAGCATTTTAATAGTGCCTTAGCAGCCTGTAGAAATCGTTGGGGTGAGTTACCTCTTTCCTTGCAGAAGAAAGAACCTATCTCCCCCAATAACTTGCAGTGGTCAAAAAGAAGAGTTGAAGGTATCATGCAAGTTATTCAGAGAATCACAACATCAGTGGATAGGATTAAGATACAGATTGCCTATTGTAATCGCCCCTGTTCCATGGTTTTTTTATGAAGACCCCCAGCCAGACGATCAGTTTCAGGCATGGCTCAAGCAGATAAAATAAATCAGAGGGTTTTACAAGATTCCTGGTCCAAAGTTCAGCTACCAAGAAAGAGTTATGGACAAGGATCTCTGTTCTATTGTAGCCTCACAGAATGCATGAGGACATGCATCAGAATAAGTTGGGGGGGATGATGAGGCCAAATATTGCCTCATTTTTGATTATTTTGGACATCCTTAGTAGACCTTTTTGATATGTTTTAATGTTAATTTTGCTGATGAAATGCAATATTTACTACTATTTACATATTTGACTGTTTAGAAGCATAATATTTTGTTTTTACTAATTTTCTATATTTTCTGCATAAGTTTTGTTGATAAATAATGATTTATTGTGAAATGTTTTAAGTGCAATCACGTGTGGAATATATATCATTCATATCATGCACTATGAAGTTGTCAAATGCAAAAAATAGCACTAAAAACAGGTCAAAACTACAAGTCATGCAAAAGCTGTTTTTGATTGTTTTGACTTGGACAAATTCCATCCAGATTTGCAAGACTTGGGATTTGGTCAAATTCAACTTAGGAAAGCGTGTGACCAGGTTATTGAAAGACTTATAAGTCTGGTCCACCCAATGCTCGGCCAAAGAACCGCAAACAGTGTTGAAAATAGTCATTGGAAAAAAACAGGGATTCTGCTCCGGAATAACAGGACTGCTCCGGAATAACAGGAAATGCACAGTTTTGACCAAAAAAAGCTCAGGAAAGACAGCAAATTACAGGCGAATGATAGGGATAGCTATGTAAATCTGTTATGCATCTTTTTCAACGCAGAAGACCTCTAGCAAGTGTGCAATGAATAGATTTCATATGTAACCATATTCGCATTTTAGGAATGCGGTTTTAACAGCATTCCTAAAATGCCTGAATTTGAATCATTCCACATCTGATTTAGTCTGTTTTTAATATAAATAACTGGCTCCCATCTGGGTTGAGCTATGTAGGAAGAATTTGGATTGCAATTAGTGTAATTCTGAATATTATGAAATCAGATTTTTGTAGTAATAATATGCAGAATTTTTCTGCATGTTTTTAAATCAATAAAAAGTGCAGTTTTTATCAATTTTATTTTATGATTGAAGGAGTGATTAGGTAGAACACCAGAGCTACTTCTTCACCTTCTTCTGAACCAGGGAGCAAGGGCCACTCCCGGGAGCGGAAGAAGGTTCATATCGAGTTTTCTTGTTTGATTACGTCCGCAGCGAGAATAGCAGGAAACTTGTCATTTTTTCTCGCATTTTCTTATTTTGCTGAATTTATTTCCAGTTTTAGAATTTGTAGTTACATTTTCATTTCCGAGTTTATTTCTAGATCTTTTCTTTTATTTTGCAAGATAGTTAAGTTTATTTTACTGCAATTCTAATTTCAAGCAACTTTCATTTCAGCAATTTTACTTCAATTTTTGAGTGCATTTTCAGATTCAGCAAGAGTAAATAGGTTTCTTTCACTGTCATTTCATTTCTGCAGTTTTATTTCAGCAAGCATAATTTAGTTTCCTTTCAAGTTATAGGGTTTATAGTGACAGAAGAACCCCCAACAAACACTAACTGTTCTACCAATAAAGCCATTTTCTGAATGGAGTGTCTTACACCTGCTTGAATTGACTATCGTAAACAGCCTTAGGACACCTGCCCGGATTGATAAATAATGATCAAATGATGAATTAAACGACACTCATCAATTATCATACCATAATAGTTGCTTTATTCATTATTAGCTTCAAACCATCGATGTTGATGGGTATTTTGATCTCAACTATTGGTTTACCTTTGCTTTGAATTTTTGTTGGATTTAACTGATTGATTCTCGTCTGTTAAATATAATCCGAAGGTCAAATATTAGTCGTTGATTTTTGTTTGGAAATATTGCATCATGTGCCAATTTTTTGGTTTAATCCTAACCATTGATATCATACAAAGGATAGATCTTGTACGTTGAAATACCTTTGTGATTGTTGACATGTGTGTTGGCTTCTAAATTAATCCTGATCGTTGAAGATTTAAGGGGACAAAATCTAGGCCATTGATGCATTCTAGGAAGTCTTGTTTCATGTGTCAACCCTCTAGATTGATCACAATTTTTGGAGAATCATCATAGATAAATCATAGTTGTTGGATATTTTGAGGTATTTATCATTCGTTGTTTAGCCTTATTGATCAATTTGTACCATCTGAGTTGATTCATATTTCAATCATGATCATTAGATTATCTATGGGAATATGCCTCATGTGTTATCTCTTCAGATAAATCCTAACCACTGATGATATGTTATGGACAAATCTTAGCCCTAGATTGGTCATTGCTACTTGGTCAAAATGGAAAATTTATCTTTTTCGTCACTTGATCTAGTGCGTCAAAACTACTTTGAAATTAAATCCTAGCCATCGAAAGTAAATTATTTTATTTTTAATGTCATCAAATCTTGATCATTGATGTCAACTAGAGATGAGATTCTAGCCCTTCCTGCACCTTGTTAATTTTATGGCCGATCAGACTATTTACCATTTTCTACTGGTTCTATCCAGATCATCCATGTGAATCCAAGGTTTGATCTCAGCCATTGAAGTATCCATGGAATTATTGAACTTTGTGTTGTTTAATCCTAATCACTGATGTCACTCCAAAAATTTATCCTCAACTATTGATACATGTTAGGATTAATCACCTTACTTTATTTCTGATATAATTTGTGACATGATCATTTAATCTTGACTGTTGAATCCAATTTAAGATGTAATCCTAACCTTCGATTCATCTTGAAAAGTCATCATCAATCAAAAAATTTGTTGTTCTTCCAACTTGATTTGGATCATCCACAACAATTGAAGTCTAAATATTGGTCATTATATCACCTACAAAATCAATAAATCATATATCATTTAATCTTGACCATAGGGGGTGATTCGAGGATGCGATCTGGGTTGTCGATGATCTGGCTTATGATGACACGTGGAAAATACTTGTGTTTCACCCCTTGCTTTTTCTAAATTGGTTCTCTAAGTCCATTATGTTTTAGTATTATATCCTAGTCATCGAAGTATGTTGACAAGAATGTGTGCACGATTTAACTTCTTGTGCAACATGGCTCTCATTCAATCAATTTTAGTCGATGATTTTTTCAAGCCAAATCTAAATCATTAAAATACTTTGGAGCTGATTGCATTATTGTTTCTCAATAAATTCACTATGGCGCTACTAAAAATCATGGTCATTGATATACTTTGATGAGAAGATCCTAGCCATTGAATATTTTTCTTACAAAAGGGACCAATCGATAGTGACACGTTGAATTTTGCCATAGCTGGACTCTTTGACCTTCAGAGCTAATCTTAATCATCCATATTGTTTTGAGATTAAATGCATAATGTTAAAATCCTTACGTTACCTCCAGATACAAATTAATCTCGATCAATTCATCGAGTAGATCTGAACGATCTGCGCCATTTTATGGATAAAATTTAGTTGTTTGATGTTTCCAAGTAATTTTGATCTTGGTCATTGTAACACCCACCTTGGTAGGGCCTTTTTAAAATGATAATGTGTGTGTGTGATTTATTATTTTCAAGTGACTAACATAGTTTATGTCATGGATATGCAAAGTTGTTGTAACAATGCTTATACCGTATAGATATGGTATTGTAATTCATTTTTTGTTAATGTGGTTTGGTGAGGATAAATCATGGCATTAAGTTTTATTCATGGTTATGATGCTACTAATTTGGTGTGGTTTCACAAGGCTAATCATGATTGCAGGTGGATAATGTCAAGCTATCACATTGACAACAACATTGATGATACCTTTAAATTGATTAGTGAAAGAGATGAATAATAGTATTGCTTATAATGATTTTGAAATGAATTGACTAACCTTTATAATAGCAAATTAATGATTTAATATTGATATTGCCTTTTTATGGTTGGTAAAAAGGAAAGATTTATATTTGCCTTATGGAAATATTGGTTTAATCAGAATGGTAAGCCATTACATGACTAAGCTAGTAATTTAATATTAATTTGGTCATTGCTTATTAAATTGATTAGAAAAGGAGAAGTTTAATATTATCAATGCACATTGTGGGTTTGAAGGATGGGCCAACACAATATTAAGATAATTAAATTTGTGCTTCAAACATTGTTATTGATTTGTTTACGTAAAAGGGTATGATTAGTATATGATGGCTTTTAATTAATGTGGCAAGCTCACGAGTATTTTGATATGTGTGTGAGCCTCTTTTGATTTTCCAAATGAAGTAAATATTTAGTAAGCTTTTTAAGGATGGTTATTTTTAGATTGTGAAATCAATGATCTCTTATTAGTGGACTGAGCAAAAGAGTGGCTAGCCTTAATGGCAAGTACGCTTCCTTCATGTCGACTTGGAGAAGAAAGGGATGTATGTTTATCTCCTAGATTTGAGCACTCATTTGAGGGATGGGTTATCTTGGGATAAGAATGGTGAATTCTTGGGAAGTGCATATTATCTTATTCGCAAGAAAGAGATGGAGGAGATAGACATGCAAAAAGGGAGAAGGGGAGCTTCAAAGGGAGAATTGGTCAACCAACACTAAAATAGGTTGGAAAACTTGACTCCTGAGTCGTAGGGTTTTAAAGATAAGTTTTTCATGTTTGATCACCTCTTAGAAATTGGTTATCCATGAGTGGCTATGGGTATTTTATTTTTTTTGTGATGTTGTCCATGTCGATCTTCCTTCTGGTAGTCATGGGCAACCGTCGTATGAGCTCCCTATCTTTTCCTTGTTCAAAGTATTTAATTTTTTCCTATACGGGCGCGATGCTTAACCGTTAGTAGATTGCTAGGAATTTTTGTTATAGTTTGAGTGTGAGGATGTCCTTTTATAAGCGTTATAAATTATGTTATAATATTTTAAATTTTTACAGGCTTGGTTCGTTGTTGTTGTAAAGCTTGCTATAGCGATATGTAAAACGTATTTTATGCTTGTTTAAAAGCTTATTGTAGCACTCATGTAAAATATAGTTTATGCTTATTTAAAAGCTTGTTGTAGTGCTCATGTAAAACATAGTTTATGCTTGTTTAAAATTTTGTTGCAGTGTTCATGTAAAACATAGCTTGTTATTATCTAAAGGGTTGTTGTAACGCCCATGTTAAAACATATTTTGTGTTTACTTAAGGCTGCTTGTTGATATTTTTATCAAAGCCCTTTGCTATTGTTAAACGTGTTTCATTGCTGCACTAAAGCTTCAATCAATGCTGGTTAAACGTTGTTGATGCTATATTAATCTAGTCTTGTTGTCAGTCTAAAACGTCAGAGCATCGTGGGGACGTCGAATCCTTGCTGAATGGCAACAGATATCGTATTTTCAGACTTTAGAAAATTGTTGAGATAGCGTCCACCTGTGCAAATGTAGGTTATACTCGGACGTCACATTGGACATTGTGTGTGGGATAAAATCTTACCATAGTAGGTTGTAGATGCTCTGGGATTCCCTTGTTTGGCTTAGATGGTGGCTAAGCTTTAAATGTCACTATCCCCAACATATACTACCTAGGTGGAGGACGATGTATCCTCATTGAATGGTTGCGGATCTTCATATGTCATATAGGGTTAGTTTGACCATCTTGGAGAATTTTGGACATCGTCGCACGTCCTCCTAAGCGCAATAGTTCTTGGAATGAAAGATCGCTTTTAGTGGTCCACTCCCTTATAGGGGGAAGAAGCGTTCGACGTCGTGTATCTTCATTAATGTATTAAGATATCTTTCCATACCTTAGAAAACATAACTTTTATGCTATCAATATTTACTATTGAAACATACATGAACTTAGATAATGGACTTTCTAATGTATTATGAAAAAATATATTAAACTTGGGTAATGGTATTTTTAATGTAATATGGAAATACCAGTATTATGGAGATATTTAGATAATGGTCTTTCTAATGTATTGTGGAAATACTTAGATAATGGTATTTCTAATGTATTGTGGAAATACTTAGATAATGGTCTTTCTAATGTATTATGAAAACATATATTGAACTTTAGATAATGGACTTTCTAATGTTTAAAAGAAATGTATTTCATGTGAATTAAATAAACTTGAAAAATATGTTAGAAAATATATTTCATTATAGTTGAAATGGACTCAAAATATATGATAGACAACATGATTCATTTTAGATGGAATGGAGATAGAAACATGTTGATGGATAATGTATTTCATTTAGATTAAATAAAATAGAAATATGTTAGTGGATAATGTATTTCATCTGGGAAAAATGTGATAGAAAAATATAAGTGGATAGTATTTTTTTATTTTGGATTAATTGTGATAGAAATATATTAGTAGAATGTATTTTTGTGGATTAATTGTGATAGGAAAATATTAGTAGATATTATGTTTCATTTTGATGGAATAGACTTGAAATGTAGTAGTGGATTTTATGTTTCATGTTAAAGGAATAGATTGAAATGTAGTAGTGGATATTATGTTTCATAGATTTGAGATGTAGTAATGAATTTTATGCTTCATTTTAAGGGAATAGATTGAAATATAGCAATGGATATTATGTTTCATAGACTTGAAATATAGTAGTGGTTACTATGTTTCACTTTAATGGAGTAGACTTGAAATATGGTAGTGGATACTAGGTTTCATTGTAAGGGAATGGACTTGAGATGCAATAGTGGATATCATATCTCAATTCTTGGAGAAATAGGAGAAGGTTCCTCATCTCCTTGGTATGTTTGCATGAGGTTTATTAGAGGGGATTATGAGGTCCTCTCTAATGAGTGGTTGTATGTGTAGTTCTATGGTTGATGCTTGATTACATTAAACTCTTGAAGGAAGATGTTCCTTGAGTTTTGGGACATAGGGATTATGGGGTCCTTATGTGCCCTTAAATTGTAATAATGAGATGGAAAAAGGAACCAAGGGGTTCCTCTAATGATTGTATTGTGAAATTTATCTTCAATAAATAAATCAGGGATATTTAAGGTTGGGTTTTTCCCCACAGGGGTTTCCTAAGATACATGATGTGTTATGTGATTGCATGGTATATCTCTATCCTTGCATTATGCTCTTACTAGAAGTTGTCATTGATAAACGTGTTACTATTTATAATGAATGGGAATTCCACTATACTCTCATGGATTTTGCATTAGTTAATTGGTAAGGGTTTAATGAACAATTAGGGTGCTACTCATTTAAATTGTGGATGGTGTACTAAAAGAAAGAAAAGGACTCACTAGTTGTGAGTAAGAAAGAGTGTGGGCAATTCATGGTTGGAATAACCTTAATGATAAATCTTAATTATGTAAATAATGACACCTACTAACTTATGTTTGCATTTAGAAGCATAAATATGGTGATACAGATAGCTTAAGCTAGCTCACCGTTGAGATGAGACTAATAGCTTAAGTTAGCTCATCATTGAGATGAGGTAGATAGATTAAGCTAGCTCACTATTGAGATGATACTGATAGCCTAAGCTAGCTCATCATTGAGATTAAACAGATAGCCTAATCTAGCTCATCGTTGAGATGAGACTAATATCCTAAGCTAGCTCATTATTGAGATGATATTGATAGCTTAATCTAGCTCATTGTTGCGATGAGATTGATAGCTTAAGCTAGCTCATCATGGAGAAGAGAGGTATAGCTTGATCACTAGGATATTGGTCAATTATCTAGGGTTAGGGAGGGGATTCATAAATCCCTAATGGATATATATATCTCTCTCGATATGGATGGAATTATGGGTTGTTACAGTAATCAACACTTTTTGTGTGCTTGAATTGTGCACGTTGATTTTGGTAACATCGTGATAGTTGATGTGCATCTCTTAGTTAATGCGCACCATTGATACAAGGCAAAGATCTTTTGGCAGATTGGAAACATGGTAGTGGATTAAATTAGGACCGTTGATGTATGATTAATCTTTTACCACTTGGGTTTTGGGGGTGGTTAAATCTTGATGGTCCATCACTTCAATCTTATTTGTTTGTGTCATTTCCTATTAACTTGTATTGACCTTTTGAATTGATGTATCTCATCCATATTGTTTCAAGGCTTAATCTTAACCGTTGAGATAATCACAAGATCCTGAGCTCATGCTATCTTCTCAAACTTTAAATTCTAGTCCTCTATTGTATTTAGGACTCAAATCCAGGCAATTTAAGTGTGTTGATGGGAAGATGCACTCTGTTTGACTTTTATTACGTGGATTTCTTCTATTCAAAGAATCTTATTGAGATGAATCTTGCATGTTGAGAACTAATTTTGACCTATCGAATTGAATCTTAGTCGTCGATAATTTTCAAC
Organism: Wollemia nobilis; assembly: GCA_028583015.1. Classification (NCBI taxonomy): domain Eukaryota; kingdom Viridiplantae; phylum Streptophyta; class Pinopsida; order Araucariales; family Araucariaceae; genus Wollemia; species Wollemia nobilis. The sequence continues at coordinate 4,366,193 of JAQPPZ010000030.1, forward strand.
CTAATCATCCAAAGCCATTGGTCTTGTCGCATTAATTGTTTTATTCCTGATAGAATCTGGGTTATCGATGTGATTTTGACTAATCATTATAGACCGTAGATTTGAAGTCGTGTTTCTAAAAAGCAATGTGATTGATGTGTGTCTAGTTTATGTTTTGAAGAAAGATCAACATCATTGATGTATCTCCCTCGGTGATTCTAAACCATTTATTATGTCAGCTTGTGTTCTAATCAATGAAAAATATCTTCATGGCTTCGATTATTTAGTAGCATGAGGATGCTTACAAACCATAGATGTTATAATAACCTAATCAAACAATATGACTTGGTGGAAGACACATGGATAATCTTATGAATTGGAAGAATTTGAGGATTCTATCACTTTTCCATTAGGTGTGAGCTTTCTAAGGGGAATCAATGTTGGAAAATGGGATTCTAAGGAGATAATATCATTGGGATAGATAGAATCAAATTAATATACCCTATGAAATTTGTAAGCTAGCAAGAAGTTTTAAAATAGGGGTGTTGTATTTTTTAAATCCAACAAGCTAGAGATGAGGAAATTGTTCTTGTAGCTACGGGAGTGACTCCCATGTGGCATCTTTAGGTTGTAATCCTTTTCATTGCACAAGAACATTAGTGATGATATGGTTGTGAAGGGTGCATGATCTTCAGTCTAAAATTCATTCAAGCTCAAGAATGATGGACCCTTCTTCATCCAATTGTAGTAGTGTGGATTGAACCTGTATCTTATTTTCAACAACCTTATTTAGGGAGAAGGCATGAAAGACTAGATGGATCTTGGAGGTGGGCAGAAGGTCCAATTTGTAGATGGTTGAACCAATCCATTATAACACTTGGTAGGGACCATAGAATTTTGTTTTAAATTTTTGGAACTCGCAGAGTTGGAATGATGATTGTTTGTAGGGCTGTAGATGGAGAAAGACCATATCCCTTACTTCAAAGCTATTATTAGAATGATGTTGATAAGCTTACTAATGCATATGATTTTGGGCCAATTCAATATTTACCTTAAGTTGTTGGAGGATGGTTGCATACTGACAGAGAGTGGTATTTATGACTTAAACCTTGGAGCTTCCTAGAATGTATGAGGGTTTTTGTGGAGGACAACCGTATACCGCTTCAAATGGTAAAACCTTGGTAGTGGTGTGATATGAAGTATTATACCACCATTCATCCAAAGGGAGCCATTTAGCCCATTGTGTAGGATTTTTGATGCAAAGCAACAAAGGTATGTTTCCAAGCACTTATTGACAATATCTATTTGGCCATTAGTATGAGGGTGATATGCCAAACTCATTTTGAGGTGAGTGCCTTACAACGTAAACAATTCTTGCCAAAAGGACTGGTAAAAGTAGGGTCCCTATCTAACACAATATATTTGGGTAGTCTATGAAGGCAAAAGATGAAGTCTAAAAATATTTGAGAAACTACAAATACTGTATAGGGACGGGTTAAGGAACAAAAATAAGCATACTTTATGAGACAATCCACTAGCACCATAATGACAGCTATTTCAAAATTAGTAGCGGTTGAAGGGTTCTTGAAATATAAACAATTTTACCTTTCATCCTTCCGCACCTATCACATTCGACCACAAAAGCTTAATTATCCTTTTTCATTCCCTTCTAGAAGAAAGCGTGTTTGTCCCTTTCATAGGTTTAAAGAAACCTAGAATGACTTGCTATAGATGATATTTCTTGTAAGATGAATTCTTGTATTTGTGAATTTTGAGGGACAACAAATTGATTATGATACCTCAATTCTTTATCATACCAGACATATCCAAGGCATGAGTTAGGTTTTTTTTGGAGTTTGTAGATCAAGGTCTGTAAATTAGAATCCTTAGTGATTTCCTCTCTAAGTTGATTGGTCCATTGAGGCAGTGGTGTGGATATAACATTTAACATACCTTGATCTTCATACTATCAGGATGATGCATTTGCCACCATATTCTCCTTTCATATTTTATATGTGATTTCATAATCATAGCCCAACAATTTAGATACCTATTTTTGTTGTTCATGTGTGACTACACAATGTTCCAAGAAAGACTTTGATTATGATGGTTTGTTTTGATTAAAAAGTGACAACCAATGAGATATGGTCGCCAATGATTAATATGTAATATGGCTAGCATCTCCCTTTCATAAGTGGATTTGCTCAAATTCCTGCTCAACAATGCTCTACTAGTGAAAGTCAATGGTATTCCTATTGGCATCAAAACTGCCCTAATTCCATTGCCAAAAGCATCACTTTCAATTACAAAAGGTTTATAAAAATCAAGCATTGCTAACATTGGTGTGGTTCTCATAGCTTGTTCTAATGGTTCTAACTAAATAAATGAATTCTTTCTCAACATAGTTGTTAAAGGGGCCACTATCTTTCCATAATTCTACAAAAGCTTTTGGTAATACCTAGTGAGTATAAAAATCCTTGAATTTTGTTGAGGGTTTGAGGCTTTGGCCATTCTTGAATAGCCTAAATCCTTTTAGGATCAACTTTAACACTATCTTTGGAGATAATGTGACCCAAGTACTCTACTTCTTGCATGTTGAAAGAACACTTTGATCACTTGGCATAAAGTCAATTCTCAGACAAAAGTTGTAAGGCTTGATCTAAATGTTAGAGATGCTCCTCCCAAGTGCGACTATAAATCAGAATATCACCAAAGAAGACTAGAATAAATTTTATGGAGGAAGGGTCAAAAAATGACATTCATCAAACTCTAAAAAATGGAAGGTGCATTGGCCAAACCAAATGGCATAACCAAAATTTGTAATGCCCTTTGTGAGTCCTAAAGGGAGTTTTAGGAATGTCATCTTCCTTGATTCGAATATGATGGTATCGAGATCATATATCCAATCTTAAGAAAAATTGGGCACCATGCAACTCATTCAACAACTCATCAATTATTGAAATAGGAAATTTATCCTTAACAATTATTTTATTGAGTTCTCTAAAATCCACACACAAATGCCAAGACCCATATTTTTTTGTACCAACAACATTGGGGAAGAATAGGGACTAATGTTAGGGTGAATAACCCCTTCGGTGAGTAGTTCTTGCACCACCTTCTTTATTTTTTATTTTTGGACATATTGATACTTGTAAGGGCAGACATTTGGAGGAAGACTACTTGGAATAACCTGGATGACATGATCATGAGTATGATGAGGGGGTAGCCCTTTGGGTCCCTCAAAAATTGTGGCATTTCTTTGTAATAAAAGTTGTAATCCCTCCTGGAGGTCCTTGTCCTCATTAAATGGAGCTTGTATAGCAAATAGTTGGGCCACAACTCTGTAGGATGACTTATTTAATAGTTTCTTTATCCTACGAGAAGAAACAAGTTGAGTAGCCCTAATCTTCATTCTGCATAGAGTGTACTTAGTTCCCTGCTGGTTGAATTTCATCCATAGCTCAGAACATCCTACAATATTGGGTCCAATGTTCTAAGCCATTATGCTCCCAATGCCACATCACACCCATCAAGGGGTAGGGCAAACATATCAACCTAAAGATTATATTCCCCTATTTGTGCCTTGACAATTTGACTTTTCCCTTACAAGAAAAAGTTCCTACATTGAAAATCATAACTTCAAAGGAATTACAAGTATTTATATAACAATTTCCCTATTTTACCACTCTAAGGTCAATAAAGTTATGTGTGCTTATGGAGTCAATAAGAATTATTACTCATTGTCCTTTGAAATTCCCCAACACCTTCATGATTTAGGGAGTTGACATTCTTACCAAAATATTCATCAAAAGTTTTGGTTAGGGTTCTTTTGGGGCTTTTAGCTATTCTATCTATTCCTCTTCGTGATGATCCTCTTCTACCTTTTGAGATTTTATGGTTATCATCTCATCCACATCAAACAAATACATTTTTTTTTGTTACATACATTAATTTCCTAGAAAATACTTCTCATCACATTATAACATAGCCCTTGGGCTCTTCGGAATGGTAGTTTGGCCAAAGGCCGAGAGGCAGAAAAGAGAAAGGGCATGTTCCTCTTGCAAACCAGAATCTACATTGCGAGAAGGCCGGCTCCGTTCTACCATGATCAACATTTGAAATACAAATAATAATATGAAAATTTAAATGAGCAAGCTGCTGTTACCTTTGATTTCACGATCTTGGCAAAGGGCTGATGCCAGCGTGGACTTTCCCAGGCCGCACATACCTGTAACGCCAACCACGTTAACATCGGTATTTAGCAAAAAACCCCTTTAAAGCGACGACAGACTCATCAATACCAACTACGTTGCTCGCCATCTGTGGGCCCCTGAAACCCGAATTCTGTTTATCCGCTCTTACCTTCTTTGTATTTTCCCGGAAACCACTTTACACGGCATAATTATGGCTTTATTTTCAGCATAGATATTGAAGGTTTCCAAGAAGGATGCCTAACCAACTGAGAAGCCTTGGCATAAGACCCTTTCAATATAGGATATCTAACTTTTAGATTTCTTTTATTTCCAAAAGTTTTACGGGAGAAGAAAATTGAAGCTTTTTCCCTTTTCTATTTCTATTGCACGAAGGAACTCGTCCATAATGCCTATGCACATAGGTGACAACTTATAATATTAGCGGGATGACATCATTTTAAACCTGATTTTCATTGATAATTTTGGATATATAAAATAATAATGTTTATAATGTTCCTGTCACTAAAATAATTTAGAAGATATTAAAGTTTTGTTGTCAAATGTAATAAGTTGTTTTATTTATTTATTTGTTTAAAAGTTAACATGTTTATTTTAAAAAAACAAAGTTGAAGCATTATTCTTTTCTTGATGTTTTAATATTTATTTTATTAATAATTTTTTTAGTTTTTTTTTCTTTCAAATAATTTAGATGTAGAATTAATTAATGAATTAGAATAATTATATCAAATATTATTGAAAGTTTTGCATTCTAAGATAAAGTGTTTTCTTTATTTTCATTGTCTTTGAAATGTAATAGGTGCATTTTTTTCTTTCAATGTCTTTTAGGTATATTTCATCTATCTATCTCACATTTGAGTTAATGGGAGTTAGTCCTCAATTGAGCTATAAGTTTTTCCTCTCCATTTGATTTTTTTTTATATTGGGTGAAAAAATAGGGTTTTGAAAGGGGCCCTAACCCTTTTACAAGAGAGGCTTGATCATATTGAAAAATAAAAACCACATGTCAACAAAAGAGATCCTAGAAAAAATTACACACTTTTCCTCCTAGGAATGAATGATGCTAAAGATACACAAATAAAAAAATGAATTACAAAGATACTGCCTAGATAGACTAGACTCAGATTAAGCATTGTCTTTCAACTCAATGACCTTGATCGAAATTGACAACCCACTCCATTCAATTTTCACACATAACCCACTTCATTCAATTTTTGATACACACACACCAACTTCCCTAGCTTGCTGTGTAAAGACAAACTCCATAGGAAGCCAGCTTACTAGTAAGCACTCTACCACTATCAACCGACCTATCCCTTTCAGATACCTTATGTTTTTGTGCACATTGTTCTCTTGATTTTTTTTTATATAGACTTTTATATCCTTGTTATTATTTGGAGATTCTATTAAATTAATTACCCCTGGTATTTATCTATTTGACATTATGTTTCATCATTTTTCTATTCAACTCAACTTCTACTATCACCTTAGCCCATCTATGTACATCCATTTACTTAAATATTTTTTCAAAGATCCAAGAAGACATTTTGATTACCTCTATAGAAAAGTACCTATTTTTTTAGTATTTCATACCAAATGAAAGCTTTTATTTTGAATTTGCTTCTAAAAAATAATTTTGAATCCTTTCTATTTGTCTCCATTTCAAGCTTAATGTATTGTTGGCCCATACTTATCACCATAAATCATGATCATCACTACCAACAATTTAAATAAGACCTAAATGATCTTTGAATCCCATAATTTTGTCTCCCTCCATTTGTTCTACAAAGCAAAGAGTGCTCTCTAGATTCTAACTCTTCTTTTCAATCTACATATTGTCCAACTAAGTCTATTATTGAAATCTACATCAAGATATGTTTAGAACAATTATATTAAATATATAAAATAATAATTTATCAATGTTGTATAGGGTGCATGTATCCATAATTTTGAGATTGCATAGAAGTTGCATATTTATATCAAATATTTGTATAGATATACCATATATTAATGATAACTAGGAGCATGAAGGGGACATGAGTATAGTTTGATAATGCAAATTTTCTTTTAACATGCACTTTAATATACCCATATTCTTGGACCCATACACCCCATGTACCACCACACCCCTATAATTGCATTCTATGACTTTGAAGGTCTATATTAAGTACTTTATGCCCATTCAACCTTGCAATTCATAAATTGATGCACATTTAATTCACATAAGTCACAACATTTTATAACATTTTAAATTAGTGAATCACATATACATTATATTTATATTTAGTTAAAACAATAATGTGTTAGGTTGATCATGCTTATACTTTGACTCATTTGATTGATTTTAACCTCTCACCTAGACCCATCTATCATTTTATGCTTTAGGTTAAAATTGTCAATGTCAAAAATATGTCTAAGGACAATAATTTAGCGGTCAATGTTTCCAATAGTAGAAATGACTTCATTTTTTGTGTGAAAATCAATAAGATTTTCTAAGTTATAATTTGACATATTATTGCACCATTTAGAAGGTCCTTCATCACAATTATCATTGTGTAAAGTCTCTTTAAGTATATGAATCATTATAAGTACCTTTAAAGAATGAGAAAGAGGCCCAAAATTTTGGTTTGAGTTTGAGTTTTGATTTTGAAATGTAATCTCTTATTTTTTTTTCCTTGAATTTTCTTTTAGGTTTGGCCTGAGTCTTCAAAATTGAAATTTGGATCTTATTAATTTGAGGCCGAAGATCTTAATTTGATTATTGGTTCGTCCTAGTTTTTAATCAAAATAGTAAGCAAGTCTCAATTTTATATTGTACCAATGAATCTAAGACTCAAAGTCATAGATAATATTGTTAACTAAATTTTCCCTAATTCTACCATTATTCTCAACTTACTTTATTTAACTTTATTGTCTTTAGTATTATCTTCATCTAACCCTACTGTCCTTTTTTCCTTTACTTTGTGATTGAGGTCAATATTTTAGTATCTTCTTGATGACAATCCATGTATGATGAATAAATATAAGGATGATTTAGAATAACATAACTTTATGCTTAAATCTAAAATATTCCAGATATTGTAAATAGATTATTTTGGATATATTTTTAAGTTATCTTAGCTAATTTTAACCATTGTTTCATGTTTTTCTTAGATATATTTATAATTGATGTTTTTGTATTTGGATCTAAAGTTGTATATTTTAATTTATTTGACCATATTTCAATTAATATCAATATTATTTTGGGTTAATTTTAGTTATTTAAATTTTAATCTAAGAAAGAATTGCTTGAACCTAGTGCACTGGCATGCTTTTTTTGTCATAACAGATCTAGTATCTATCTATACAATTCCTCAACTTTCAAGGAGAAGACCTAGGTTCAAATATTACTAATGGATAAATGTATAATTGTATTGTAATACCACTATATGGTCATGATGTAATACAAGTGGGGCCCATTTCAATCCCATATAACCAATTAAAAAAAATAGTATGGTGCCTTAGTATCTCTAAAATGGACAATGATAGACTAGTTAACAATGGTCCTAGGTATTATATTGATGCTTTATTTTAACCATCAAGTATATCACCCATCCGTAATTACTTTAACCCTCTCTCTCATGTCTTTTTTATTCATTTTCCATTTGTTTCATATTTGAATACTCATCCATTAGACCATTCCACAAACCATTTTAGCCACACTTGTATTGGTATGATTCAAAAACATATTTTACTTTATTTTTTATTATATATACCTTTGCACATTAATTTTAAACGAGATGCAAATTTACATAATAAACTTAAATGTTTAACATGTCCTTTGTAAAATTTATTTCTATTATTTTTCTCTATATGCACTCATTTGCACAAGTCATTAATATCAATTTTTGCCTATTTCATCATTTTTTACACTCTAATCAATGTTACTCATCCTATTGCGTCATTAGATTCATCATAGTTGCATGATTTATTAAATTATATTATTGATTTTGTAATAAGCTTCATATTTGATGATAAATATTGAAGTGTTGTGTCAAATATTTTTTATAGGGAAACATCAACAAATAATTTCATTAACTTTACCATCACTTTATTTAGCTAACTATTATAATGTCAAATTTTCCAATATATTCAAGAATACATGAAATCAATAAATATTTTTTTCCCCTTGGATACTAAGTAGATATCAATAACAAATGAAGAATCATCTCCAACCAACAAGCAAAATGTTAAACATAAAGGAGTATAAATACCCAAATTGTAAGTTATCGAAGGTCAAGGTTAAATAATTAATCTTAAGAACAAGAATATAATATTACAATAAATTCACCTACAAAATATGCTTATGGACCTATAGGTCAATATACAAATACGATGTATCAACATTTTTAGGAGCACCTCTTAGAATAATCATTTTCAAGGCATCCTCATTCCCAGCTCCATCAAAATTAACCATGACCCGAGTCCTCTCCCTTGGTACTTTTCCCATGCTATGATCTTCTTGCATGATAGGGCACACGTTTCAAAGATCTTCAGTTATGATGCTTATCAACAACTCTTGAAGTGAATTACCTCCAGGCATGCATATTTCACAAGCTTTTGTAGGAGCATCCCTCATGAAGTGCTTTAAATTCACCTATAGGGATAATCTAAACCATCACCATTGTTTGGGTTCCCTACCCTGCCTAAGCTTAAAGCATGTTTAGTCCTAGAAGAGTCCTATCATCATTTGAGAATGACCTTGTTAGAACCTGAAACTCTACAACTTGACCGAATTGTTGAAGATATCCTTGTAAATCACGGGTTCATATCCTTTTTGAAGAAGTTTAGTGAGAATGATTTGAAACTCTCCAATGAGTTTGTCAAGTTTTGGATCAAGGGCCGCATCAATATTCTCAACCTCCTATTCAAATTTAGTGTTTAAATGCTGGTTGAGATTATTGAACTCTCGAATGAGGGTTTGGTTATTCATCGTGATAAACACTCTCTAGTGGAGGAAACTAACCTCTTTGTTGACAAAGGTAAGAAGCTTATCAGAGAAAAAGTAGGAATCATAAGGGAGTCCCCTTCAATCCCTTGGGACATAGTCATGGTCCTGATGATGCGAATTTCACCATCGATAAAATTGACCTCCCCCTTCAAAGCTTTCACCTTGCCTTTTTAAACCACCTTAGAGACAACAAGGCTATTAATGTGCCTAATTACCTTTATAGGTCCTTGGAGCTCTCCATCGATAGCGTAAGGAAAGAGAATTCCCTCCATCCTATCCACCAATACTTACATTTGATCCTTTATAGGTATACCCTCCAAAAGCAGACCCAAAAGTCAATTAAATCTTGCACCATCAACCCTTCTGACTCATCCCTTGTTCAGATCTTGATTTAGGAGTCCCTTGTCAAAGAGGTGGTTAGTGAAGAAGGTGGTTTGGAGATCAAGTTCCTTGGCATGTCAAAATCGGGTAGAAAATCAAGTTTTTGTCTAAATATGGAAGACATGCCTTTGTTAGGAAATTTCGAGCTTCGATGTCACTCCTTGAGGAGCAAATATTGGAATATATTCCATTATTTGGCTATCATGCCAAGTATCATGTAAGAGGTACCAAGTGTCACAGAAAGAGTAAGGACCAAGAAACCTCTCTTCCTATATAATGGACTCATAGTTCCATCTTGATTATATATTTTTATTTTACATACAATAGAATACGTTGAGGCTCTCCTCTCTATATTCTCAAGAAATGGTTTAGTGCCAAAACTATAATTGGTATCAGAGCCACGGTAGGTCTTATTGCAGAAGCTAAAGTAGTGATCATTGTAGGATAACTCATTGGAGAAATTCACTATGAAATATAGTGAAAGAATTGGGACAATTGTCGTCATTTGACAACAAGCCCAAAGGAGAAATATTTGGCAAATATTTTATCAAACTTCAGAGAGAAGATTCATGAAAACCTTAAGACTTTCAAATTCTTGAGAAGAAATTCCTGTTTGAAGTTACAACTCATACATAAAAAACCTACCAAATCCAAGAATATTTGGATATTGTCCTTTATATCTAAGAAGGCATATTTTAGTGAATAGATTGACTGCTAAAGGGTAGCAATCAAGATAGCATTACTAGCTATAAAACTTTGAATTTCCATGCCAGATCCTAAAGGAGAAGTTGAAATCATCTGCTACAATTTTAGAGCAACGGACTAGAAGCATTCACAACTACGAGCAACCATCATTCCAAACAAAAAATTTTGTGAATGAACTCATCAAGATATTCATCATCAAAGGTGAGCAACTTAGGTGCAAAATATTCATTACTTGAACACTTAATTTAGATTACTAATTAACTTCATTAAGCACCTTATTAGAATTTGGAAGTTGCAAAATAGAAGGTTGTATTTTAAGTCCTCAAAGAAAATGTAGAAGATAGTTTCTATTAAGGTTCATTACCTGTGCATTAATAGGAGTTAGATGCATTCTTCCTATTATCTAATTATTGAGAAGATGACTACATTAAGAATTTTACAGTGATAATTAGTGCATTTGAAACTACTTTGAGAGGTTATTTACAGGAGCAATAAGGTGATATTATTACTACCTTTAAAGTGCATTAAGTTGAAAGTATTATTGACTCATTGCACTATACTAGTTGTTCATTAACTAGTTACTCTTAGAGAGATATTTTATGTTTTTGATTGTTAAGATCAAGGGCAAAAAACCAACACATTATCAAAGTGTCTAGAGACACTATTTGATGCACAAAACTTGCAGTATTTCATGGTCAAAACAAGCCACCATTAAAATCCTTGAAGGAAGCTACAAATCGAGACTTGGTGAGTCTCATATTCAAGGTACCCTAAGGGTTTCATTAAAAAATTAGTAAAGGCAAGGAGCTACCTCATCAAAAAACCAAAGAGCATTTCATAAAGGGAGGCATTCGGTCCATCATATTGGTGCAAAAATTTAACTATTACAGGCACCACTTTTATCCCTTCAAGAAGGACAAAAGACCTCATATTATAGGAAGAAGTAAAACTGATGGGGAGCCACAAATCGCTCACACCAAATTCTTAATTCTCATTCATTACACTTGGAAAAATTTATAGTAATGGTAGCAGTCTGCCAAATAAACTCCTTTATCCTGAAAGATAGTTTATTTCTTTTTTTCTATTACAGCATCTTCCACCCAGGAAGAAAAATAGCCTAAACAGGTTCAGAATGGCCCTCTTGCCTTCATGTCTGCAACTATGTCTCAGTAGTTTTCTGACACCTCGTGCATGCCTTCGCTTCCCCTTTTAAAATCTTTGGCGTGACTCTCTATTTCCCTTTTCTGACCCTTCGTTTCATTTTTCGTGCCTCTTCATTGTCTTGGCTTTTGAAACGTCTTTCTTTTCGACTCTTGATCTCCGTTTGCTTTCATTGCATTTTGGTGCCACGTGCTTGTCCAGTGCTGCCACTGTAGACTCTGTCCGCTTGTCAACCAATGATGACGCTCGGTATACCCATCGCTCAACAATTTCCTTTGTAATGGCCCCTGTAACCGCCTGCCCTTTCTTTTCTTTTGTTTGGTCACGAAAATGCGACATGTCGCGATATCGTGACATTTTTGCTTCTCTGCCTTCCTGCCCCTTTTCGAGTTGCGAAAATGCGACATGTCGCGATATCATGACACTTTTGTTTTTCGGCCTTCCTGCCCTTTGCGAGTCACGAAAATGCGACATGTCACGATATCACGACACTTTTTATCTCTTGCGCCTCCTCTCGTCTTTTGGTTGCGATAATGCAACATGTCACGATATCGAGACACTTTTTCTTCCTTGTGCCTTCTCTCGTCCTTTAGTCGTGAAAATGCAACATGTCACGATATCGTGACACTTTTTCTCTCCTGCACCTTCGCTCGCCTTTTGGTCGTGAAAATGCGACATGTCGCTATATTGTGACACTTTTTCTCTCCTGTGCCTTCTCTCGTATTTTGGTCACAAAAATGCGACATGTCGCGATATCGCTACACTTTTCTCCTTTGCGCCTTCTCTCATCCTTTGGTCACGAAAATGCGACATGTCGCGATATCGCGACACTTTTTCTCCTTTGCGCTTTCTCTCGTCCTTTGGTCGTGATAATGCGACATGTCATGATATCACGACATCTTTCCTTTTTGGCTCTTCTTTCTCCTTTTCGATCATGAAATTGCGACATGTCGCGATATTGCGACATCTTTCCTTTCTGCCTCCTCCTTGCCTCTCGGGTCGTGAAATCGTGACATGTCACGATATCGTGACAGCTTTGCTCTCTGCTTTCTCTCTCTGTTTCGGGTCGCAAAATCATGACATGTCACGATATCGTGACAGTTTCCTTCCTTTCTTTCTTTCTGCTCCTTCGGTCGCGATTTCGTGACATGTCGCGAAATCGTGACATTTTCTTCTCTGGCCTTTCCTGTCTTCTTTCGGTCGTGATTTCGTGACATGTCATGAAATCGTGACATTTTTGCTCCGCGCCTTCTCTCTCCTTCCTGAGTCGTGAAAACGCAACATGTCGCGATATCGTGACACTTTTTCTTCTTTGCCGACATGTCACGATATCGCGACACTTTTTCTACTTTGTGATATTTTGCCTTTCATTGGATGCTCCTGCATCAGACAACCGGGGTGGATTGAGAAGTGACCTTTACTTCTATACTGTTCTATCACCTTATTTTTAACTGGGGCTGTACAAGCTCTCCAAGCTTCAAAAAAATTTGGGTCTGCAGGGTACAAACCCTTAAGTTCTTCAAACCCCACAACTTCCACTCTCATTGTTGTCAGCAACCTCTTTTCATCCATCCCCTTCAGTGGCTTTAGTTTATGGCACACTCCTTCGTTTGTTAGGGAGTAAGTGTTGGTACATCCATCATGGACTACATGGCGATCAAACTGCCATGGTCTTCCTAACAGCATATGGCAAGCATCCATAGGCAGGATATCACACAGGACCTCATCCTGGTATCTCCCAATATTGAACTTGACTAAGGACTATTCACTGACCAATGCCCTATGGTCCTTCCGCAACCACACAATCCGGTATGGGTGCGGGTGTCTCCTCCTCTCTAACTGTAACTTAGTAACCATTTCTTCAGAGACCAAGTTATTAGTACTACCATTATCTATAACAACATTACAAACCTTACCTGAACATTTGCACCTTCTACGAAATAGGCTCCTCCTCTGGTCTAGTTCTTCCTTCTCATTCAACAAGATTCTCCTTGTGACCATAACTTCTCCTCTCTCTGCCTCCTTAGAATATTTTGATTCAAAACCTTCATATGCTACAATAGCTCTAGCATGACCCTCAGGTCTCCTATTCACCCTCTCTTGGTGTTGGGGACACTCATATGTCCGATGTCCCTCTTCTCCATAATGGAAACAGGTTCCACGAAATCCTCCTCTTCCATATCTACCTCTTCCTCTTTGGTAACCATTGTTCTGATTACGGGTTTTGTAATCATTATCCCCCTTCTGATCCTGACTGCAGCTAGCTTCTTATTTCTTCTCATCTCGTCCTCCATCTATTCTTCCACCAGTTCTTTCTCCATGACCTCTTCCTTTCTGCTTACCCTCAAACCTTCATTCCGACTTCTCTTCAACTTTTAGAGTAAACTGGTAAGCATCCTCAATGGTGCTAATCCTAACCAGACTCAACTCTTCTTGAATACTGGTTCTCAATCCATTGATGTAACGGGCTACCTTCTCCTTGTCAGCCTCTGAATGGCCAGTTCTGATTGATATCTGGTAAAACTCCTCTGTATATTCTTTGATAGATTTGTTTGACTGTCTCAAACTCTGCATTTTTCTCAATAGATCCAATTCGTAATCTGTAGGAATAAACTGTCTCTTCAACTTATCTACCATTCGATCCCATCTGGTTATCTTTTTCTTTTTGCTTCTATTTCTTTCTAGCTGCACTTCTTTCCACCATATGCAAGCATGGCCTTTCAACTTCATTTTTGCAAACTTGATCCGATCTGGATCTACAACCTCCTCGTACTCAAAATATTCCTCCATATCATTGATCCAATCAATCAACTCCTCTAAATTGAGATTCCCAGAATACGTGGAGACATCAAACTTTACCTTCTTCCTGATCTGAGATATGGACTTAACTAATATAGCTTCTACAGGATCCATTGCTTCTTCTTCATCCGATGGATCATCAACCTCTCAAGCTTCATCTTCATTATGATCTTCTCTCCTTGGTTCAACCCCTCTTCGCAAATCCTCTTGCAAGGCTTGCACTTGCCTCTGCAAAGCTCTAAAATCTTCTTCAGGTACCATATTTCTTCCACCACCACGATTTCTTCGTGGAGGCATTCTTCCTCACTCTCTTCTCACAACCCTTAACCACAGATTCTGGTGTAAACTGCCTCACGTTCGGCGATCTGTTTACACACTCAGGAACCCTATGCTCTTCCACAGATCCTGGTGCAAACTGCCTCACTTTCGGTGATCTGCTCACACACTCAGGAACTTCCACTCTGATACCACTTTATGGGGAGCCATAAATCGCTCACACCAAATTCTCAATTCTCATTCATTACACTTGGAAAATTTTACAATATTGGCAGCAGTCTGCCAAATAAACTCCTTTATCCCGAAATATAGTTTATTTCTTTTTTTTCTATTACAGCATCTTCCACCCAGGAAGAAAAACAGCCTAAACAGGTCCAGAATGGCCCTCTTTCCTTCATGTCTGCAACTATGTCTCAGTATTTTTTTGACACCTCGTGCATGCCTTCGCTTCCCCTTTTAAAATATCTGGCGTGACTCTTCATTTCCCTTTTCTGACCCTTTGTTTCATTTCTCGTGCCTCTTCGTTGTCTTGGCTTTCGAAACGTCTTTCTTTCCGACTCTTGAACTTCATCTACTTTCATTGCATCTTGGTGCCACGTGCTTGTCAAGTGCTGCCACTGTAGACTCTGTCCACCTGTCAACCAATGATGACGCTCGGTATATCCATTGCTTGAAAATTTCCTCTGTAATGGCCCTTGTAACCGCTTGCCCTTTCTTTTCTGTTGTTTGGTCACGAAAATGCGACATGTCGCAATATCGCGACATTTTTTCTTATCTGCCTTCCTGCCCCTTTTTGAGTCGTGAAAATGTGACATGTCACGATATCACGACACTTTTGTTTTTCGGCCTTCCTGCCCTTTGTGAGTCACGAAAATGCGACATGTCATGATATCGCGACATTTTTTCTCTCCTATGCCTCCTCTCGTCTTTTGGTCGCGATAATACGACATGTCGCGATATCGTGACACTTTTTCTTCCTTGTGCCTTCTCTCGTCCTTTGGTCACGAAAATGCGACATGTCGCGATAGCGCGACACTTTTCTCTCTCCTGTGCCTTTTGGTCATGAAAATGCGACATGTCGCGATATCGTGACACTTTTTCTCTCCTGCACCTTCTCTCGTCTTTTGGTCACGAAAATGCGACATGTCGTGATATCGCGACACTTTTCTCCTTTGCACCTTCTCTTGTCCTTTGGTCATGAAAATGCGACATATCACGATATCGCGACACTTTTTCTCCTTTACGCTTTCTCTCGTCCTTTGGTCGCAATAATGCGACATGTCATGATATCGCGACATCTTTCCTTTTTGGCTCTTCTTTCTCCTTTTCGGTTGCGAAATCGTGACATGTCACGATATCGCAACATCTTTCCTTTCTGCCTCCTCCTTGCCTCTCGGGTCATGAAATCGTGACATGTCGCGATATCATGACAGCTTTGCTCTTTGCTTTCTCTCTCTATTTTGGGTCGCGAAATCATGACATGTCACGATATCGCGACAGTTTCCTTCCTTGCTTTCTTTCTGCTCCTTCGGTCGCGACATGACATTTTCTTCTCTGGCCTTTCTTGTCTTCTTTCGGTCACGATTTCACGACATGTCGTGAAATCGTGACATTTTTGCTCTACGCCTTCTCTCTCCTTCCTAAGTCACAAAAATGCGACATGTCGCAATATCGCGACACTTTTTCTTCTTTGCCTACATGTCGTGATATCGTGATACTTTTTCTACTTTGCGGTATTTTTCCTTTCATTGGATTCTCCTGCATCAAAAATCGTCATCTCAATAGGTATAAGGTCAGATTTTGAACAAGAGAAGAGAGCCATCGAAGAGCTCATATTTCTCAAGATTCAATGTGCCTAAAGATACCATTGATTCACATCAAATCAAGCACCCGGAAGCAAGCATTCATTTGCAATATTAAATTCAATACAATTAGGTTATTATCGACCAATATCTACATGGAGAAAGGATAACGTTAAGGTCTACATTAGAAGGTGCTTATCTACATAAACAACATCAAAATATACATCTACCAACATGGATAAGGCAACATTATTAAACCAAGTACAAGGAGCTCTTACAAAGGCATTATATACATTATAAAAGCAACACTCAATCAACACATTGAAATCATAAGAGAACAAGGGAAAAGGTGTTATACCCAAAGCCATAGCTTGGAGAGAACATCCACCTAAAATAAGCACTTAAATCAACCATAATACCATCATTCAGAGCTCCATAGAACCTCGTGTATCACAACTAGAGACATCCATAAAAATAGTGTGCAAGAAGAAGGTAGCTTGATATCAAAGAAATGAAGCAAGCTAGCAAATAGTGGGAAGGAACAAGCAAGAAAAAGGTTATAATGTTCAAGAAAATATTTACATGCAAATACCCTGAGTGCCACTTGGCACAAACACTCTAAGTGCCATCTCATTCCTCAATGCTCAAGGGATAATCTAGCACCTACCTTGAGGAGTTATGAAAATCATTAGGGAGGTTACTTAAGTCATCATTGCACACAAGAACGAACATTGAAATAATATCAACACCTATCTTCATTGTAACTCCCATGTGATACTTGCCCAAAGTTGGAAGGAATTTGTTCTATTTAAAGTGCCCAACTTAGAGGAAGAAATGTGGAAAAATTAAAATCAAGGTCAATCATTAAAATGTGTGGAAGCACATTTGTAGAAAGGAGCTAAATCAAGCCTGTGCACCATTCAAGAGGAGTGTAAGCCTACATTAAAGGCCTATCATAAACCAACAACTCCAATGCTCTTCAATTGGAGAATACTTACATTGACCAAGTACCATTCAAGGAGGAAACAAGTACCATTCAATAAGGAAACAAGCGCCATACAAAGAGGAAACCAACGTCGATCAAAGAGAGCATTGAATACTCATTAGCACCACATTTCAGAAGCCTTCACTACCACCAAATTCGTCGACTCAACGTATCAAGGGAAGATAATCCACAAGGATTACTAAGGTATATCATGCACCCATATTACTAAGGTTATTTACTTGCTTTTATTAAAATCTAAAAGGAGCTATAAGGTGATTTTTATAAGGTTTACTATTGCATTGGATAATACAAATTCAGCCAAGCATTTGTAGATAATAAAGAAAGTTTACATAATATAATATTTGCAATATTCAAAGTAGAAGATATAAGGTTGTCAACCTTGATTAAATCATTATTAAATTGCAAATACCATTATTTTCTAATATTCCAAAAAGTAGGGAGATATAAGGCATACTACTTCAAACCATATATAAAATTGGAATTTTCTTATACAAAAAATAAGAATACAACTTTAGAACTAATATTCATTAGGGAGATACAAGGTGTTCTACAAGACTCAAATTTAAAATATTTTATCAAGATAGGTCTCAAGTCATGGATTATTGGTATATAGACTCAGGAGCAAGCAAGCATATGACAGGAAACATACACTTGTTTGAATCTCTTCATAAGGTAAATGAGAAGCCAGTTGTTGTAGCAGATAGCAAAACATATGAAGTGAAGGGAATAGGAAACATTCCAGTGGATCTAGTAGATGGAAAAGGGATGATCAAAAATGTATTATATGTCCCAGGTTTGACTACTAATCTTCTTTTAGTTTCTCAACTCATGGATCAAAACATGACTATAGAATTCAAAGTGTCTTCTGAAAGAAAACTATGTCACATTCTTAAACAAGGGGAAAATATAGCATTAGGGTCCTACAAAAGTGGTTTATTTGTTTTAGATATTACCACTCACTCAACTCTTTCAGCTAAAGCTTCAGATCTTTGGCATAAACACCTAGGACATACTAGTGAATCTACTATGAAAGAATTACTTAAATATCAAATGGTTGAAGGAATACCTAATCTATCTCTAGAATCTACCATATGTCCAGAATGCTTAGCAAGCAAGCAACATAGAATTCCTTTTGAGCTTCAACATAGGACTCAACAACCACTAGAAATAATATACACAGATCTATGCAGACCAATGAAGACCAATAGTATTGGAGGACATAAGTACTTTCAATTATTTGTTGATGATCACACTAGGAAAATGTGGGTATATTTCATGAAATACAAATCAGAGGTATTTGGTTGTTTTAAACAATTCAAACTACAAGTAGAAAAATAATCAAGGAAGACTATAAAAGCACTTCGTTCAGATAGGGGAGGTGAATTTGTATCTAAATAATTTGACTCTTTTTTAGAAGAAAATGGAATTAAAAGACAACTCACTACAACTTATTCCCCACAACAAAATGAAATTGTAGAAAGAAGAAATAGATCAATAATGGAAATGGTAAGATGTATGTTAAAGGAAGCTAATATTGGTCATCAATACTGGGTAGAAGCAGTACAAATAATAGTTTTCATATAAAATAGATTACCAACAAGAGTACTTAGACATACTACACCAGAAGAAGCATGGTTAGGACAAAAACCAAATATAGGAAAACTCAAGGTTTTTGGATGTAAAGCTTACATGCATATTCCAAAATAAAAAAGGACAAAGTTAGATGATAAAACTATGGTAGGTATATTTGTTGGTTATGACACTGAATCTACTGGATACAGAATACTCGATCCACATACAAAGAAAGTTTACATTAGTAGGGATGTAATCTTTGATGAAAAGTAAAAAGTGACACAAAAGAACCTAGTAAGGATACATATATTATTCTAAATTACTTTGAAGAAGACACAACAATTGAAGAATCAGAATCAGAATCAGAATCACAAGAAGAAGAATACACAAAAACATCTACAATTCCTAGAAAGGAACCAATATGGCTCATAGATACTCTCAAGGAATCTAATCTAGAAAGAATGCCAGACCTCACTTCTACTAGACCTCAAACTCATAGTCAAACCAGAATAAATAGAGGACTAATAAGAAATACAATAGAACCAACATCAACACTTCAGGCATTGAATGACTCACATTGGAGGGAAGCTATGGAATTTGAATATGCATCACTTCAAAAGAATAAAACATGGAATCTAGTGAAACTACCTCCAGGAAAGAAAATAGTGGGTTGTAAATGGGTTTACAAAATCAAATATAAAGCAGATGGAACTCTAGATAAGTACAAAGCTCGATTAGTAGCGAAAGGATACACACAAACTGAAGGAATTGACTATGAAGAAACATTTGCTCCAATGGCTAGAATGACTACTATCAGGACAATTTGTGCACTAGCAACTCATCAAGGTTGGAAGCTTCATCAAATGGATGTAAAAAGTGTCTTCCTTAATGGTGATTTAGAAGAGGAAGTCTATATGTCACAACCAGAAGGATTCATTATTAAAGGATAAGAAAATAAAGTGTGTAGATTGAACAAATCTCTATATGGTCTAAAGCAAGCTCCTAGAGCATGGAATATAAAGATCAACAATCACTTATTACAACAAGACTTCAAAAGAAGTACATTTGATCCTAGTTTGTATACAAAGAAAATCAGAGATCACATAATAATTCTCATTGTTTATGTTGATGACATAGTAATCACTAGAAGTTCTAAAAAACTAATAAGTGATATTAAAAGAGATCTAGAAAAAACATTTGAAATGACTGATCTAGGATTGATGAACTATTATCTTGGCTTAGAGATTCATCAAAGTGAAGATAAGATTACTATTACTCAATCCAAATATGCAAAAAATCTACTTGAAAAATATAGAATGAAGGATTGTAAACCAAAAGATACACCAATGGAACAAGGGATTCAGTTATCTAAGAATGATGAAACACCACTAGTTTCAGCAACCATGTATCATCAATTAATTGGAAGTCTATTGTACTTAACAAACAACCGACCACATTTAGCTTTTGCAGTAAACTATCTTTCATGATTCATGCAAGAACCAAGAGAGAGTCATTGGAAAGCTACAAAAAGAATATTGCAATATATCAAGAAAACTACTGATTATGGACTAACTTATATGAAGAATGTCAAATATTTTTACCTATAGGGTTACTCAAATTCAGATTATGCCAGCTCCATTGATGATAGAAAATCTACTTTAGGATACATTTTCTACCTTGGATCAGGACCTATATCTTGGCATAGCAAGAAACAACATGCAGTGGCACAATCATCAACTGAAGAAGAATATCAGGCAACAAGAGACACAACCTATGAAGCATTGTGGCTACAATACATATTATCAGACATGGGCATCAGATGAACTCCAACCTTGATATTTTATGACAATCAAGGAGTACTCAATCTGATCAAAAATCCAATTGTACATGAAAGAACTAAACATATTGAAGCACAATGTCACTTCATCAGAGACCACTTCCAAAACCATCATATCATTCTCAAGCATGTCCCTACAGAATATCAGCTAGCATATATCTTTACAAAAGCACTTGGAAAAACCAAGTTTCAAACATTCAAAGATCATCTATGCGACTCAAGAGAACTTCATACCAAATAATGTAATACAGGGGGGTGTTGGAATATATTCCATTATTTGGCTATCATGCCAAGTGTCATGTAAGAGGTACCAAGTGTCATAGGAAGAGTAAGGACCAAGAAACCTCTCTTCCTATATAATGGACTCATAGTTCCATCCTAATTGTATCTTTCTATTTTACATATAATAGAATACGTTGAGGCTCTCCTCTCTATGTTCTCAATAGATGGTTTAGTGCCAAAACTATCAACAAAAATATTGGGAATGAGTTCAAATATAGTCTTGATGCTATCTAGGATTTCCCTCGATAGAATCTCTAAAAAGTTAATGTTGAAGGCTCACCCCTGAAGGTATGATGGAAGATAATCCCACTTGTGTGAGATTATCTAAGCCCCTGAGCGAAATCATCACTAGCATGTATTATTAATTTATTCTTGACCTCCTAGCTAGCATCGTGGTGATGCTATCTACTGTAACCAATACCTCCAAGACTGCCTAAACCATGTTCCAGTAAGGTGATGGAATACCTCCATTGATAGCTTAAATATCTCAATAAGACTTTTGTTATGACTCCTAAAAATAGCAACGAGTCTGATTAAGTTTGTGTCCCCTTTAATTGCTTTTCTTTAGTTGATTTTTTGTTGGTTTCTCTATTCTAGATCCTCTCAAGCACTCCCTTTTGGTGTGTTGGGGTTACCTTTGTGGCCTCTCTAGTTGCTCTATACTATTGTAGGTCTATTGTGGACCTGTTTCTTTTTGTACACTTTTTGTAAATACAGTTTTTGGGTCCCTTTCAAAACCCACTCCTCCAATCTATCAAAAACAAATATACAAATAATTATAATACAAGGTCAAACATGGCCTTAAGTGAAGATTAATACCACATATTTTTATCTCTTCTTATGGTTAAATAAGGACATGAATAGAGAACCTTATCAATTATCCCTCCTTAAGGGGCACTCTCTTACACCAAGATGCTCTCACACTATACAAAGGTCACCTTTGAGATAACCTTTGTTAAGACATATCTCATTTGTTCCATTGAAGGTACATAAACTAGATCAAGCATCTTGGGAGGATGGAGTAGATGAACATAGTGCATCCACACCTCAATATGCTTGGTCAAATGATGGAAAATAGGGTTGTGAACAAGCTTGATGAAACTCTTATTGTCATAATAGAGGTACATAGGAAGTTTCTAAGGAAGGCTAAACTTCTCAAGAATAATTAGTATCCATCAAAGCTCATTGTTGGCTTCATTAGCAACATAATACGTATCTTTTATATAAGACTAAGATATTGTGGACTACAAAATATGACACTATGATATTGCCCCAAAACCAAGATAAAATCCAAAGGTATCCATAGAGTGTTGATAGTCAAGATCATCTACCTAGTCTACATTAGAGTAGTCCATAAAAATAAGAGACCCCCAACAAATATAATGGATTCCATTTAGTGAGTACCTTTGATATACCATATAATTTTCTTAGTTGCTATCCAATAAATATCACAAGATGTATGGATATATATAGAGCAATAACTAATGGAAAATACAATGTCTAACTTAGCATGTGTCACATTTTATATTAGTTTCTAATGACAAATAGAAGCATAATATTCACCATAAACCTTATGCAAGAGAATATAGAAGTGAAATTAAAAGAGCAGCAGGTAAAATATACAAGAGAAGAGTGGGATGCTCTTGGGAATCAAAACAATAGATCATATGGATACACACTAATGCAATATATTGAGTGGTTTAAGGTATTTATAACAAATATCTAAAATACAACAATAATTATATATCATAATAACCTAGGATAATATAACATAAAGGCTTAAGGTTAATTATAATTTATAAATTTAACGATACGAGTGCTTTAACCAACATTAGCAGAGATAAATTTATCAAATCATTATATAATAATTGTCTATAGGCTCATAAATAATACATCATACATTCCTATAAGCTTAGATGAAGGTTATATAATGCATTATTATCATTGGACAATAAGGTTAGGTTACTACTATTCCAATAACATGTGTGAGATAGAGAAGACCTCCAACAAGATACGCATACAAATTGATATCCACCAAAGGAGTAGTATAGTCTATTCAAATATTTAATTATGAAGCAAATGGATTCTAGGTCGATCTACCCTTCTCCATTCTAAATAGTTGTAGAAGATCCAAGGTATATTTAGGTTGTAACATATTTATCTCTTAAGGTGATACATAATAAAAATCCCAAAAACAATAAAGAATGTCCAAATATATCATATCAAATGTGTCATAAATTCATTACTTCATCTCTTGGATCAAGGATTTTGTGTTTCCCATTATGATAAGGTCATCAACATACAACATAGTAACAAGAATCTATCTATCATTATACTTGGTGTAAACATCATGCTCTACCTCACATAGTTAAAAACCATAACTAAGGAATAAGGGACCAATTCTCTCATCCAAACATAAGGCACCTACTTAATTCCATACAAGGATTTATTACATTGATAAATAAGAGTACCTACATTTAGGACAAATATGAATGATTGCTACATATAGATCTCCTCCTTTAGCTCCCTATGAGAAAAAAAACACTATTCACATTCATTTGATGAATATTTCATTCATAAGTAGTAAAAGAGAGGATCATATACACATAATTCATCCTATAGCAAGGGAAAAGTTCTTTGACTAGTCAATTATCTCCTTTTGATAGGAGCACTTAGCAATGAGGTATGCTTTGACCATCTGAAGTGTACATGGTTTTATAGACCTACTTACAACCAACCATGTTCTTTCCCTTAGGCATAAGAGTAATCTTCCAAGTCTAATTCTTCATTAGAGACTTGTATTCTATCCACATAACTTATTTTCACTTCGAACATCTCTTTACTTGGCATAGGGAAATTTCCATAATCATCAACCTTCAGGATAAAAGCTCAAGAAGAAGGTAAATTTACATGGTGTTCCTATGCAAGAATAGGTTTTGCATCTTGAAGGAGGATCCTAGCCCACTTAGGAATCAATTGATTTAAATAAGAATTGGGTACATATTGTATAGAGTAATCAAGAAAAAAAGTAAGCAAAGAATCCATCACATGTTCACCATCTACCACATCATCCAGTATTATTGCATAGTTCATTGGGTAGTCAAGATTATTTGAAGCAAGTTCTAGAGAAGGAACATATGCCAATGAAAAAATTGTAATATTGACATCTATAGCACTAGTATCATTTGGAGAAATCAACCTGATAAGTTAAGAATCTAGAATCCCTAGAGAAGATTCAAATAAAATAAAAATATATAAAAGAAAAGGAGAGGAAACTAGAGAGGAATGATCATCTTCCAAGAGGATCAAAAGTGGATTAAAAACAAATCGAGCATTCAAATCGACATAATTTTTTGTCAAGGAGACCGATTGATAGTGGGAAATCAGGAGATGGAGGAGAGGAGCAGTGAAAGTGGTCAAAGCGGCAGAGGAAATTTGAAATCTTTGGGTGGGAACCTCAGTCAAGGTAGCAAAGAAGGTATGCAGGATGTGGATGGGAACCTCAAGCAGGAATCAAGTGAGGAACCAGAGGAAGGCAAGCCTTCTGTGATAGGAGAGGTTGTCCAAATAAGGCCCTATCCTCCTAAAAAATATCTCGATAAAAGGTCACAGAAGGACGATGCGCATCCCAAAAGAGGCCCAACCTTCGTAGAAACCCTAAAGGATAGAAAGAGTGACTTTCTTTCACTTCTACCTCTCATATCGATAAATAATAGGATAATGGAACCTGTAAACTCTAAGGGTCCTTTCCTATCCATGGAAGAGTTTTCATTAGTGTGCAAGTTCCTCGATGGAAGGCAAAATATAGAGATAATACGGTCCTAGGCACTATCTAAGTGGAGAACAGTGGTGATTATGGAGGTTGTTGCCCTATCCAAGGGTTTATTAATTATAAGATTCAATAACAAGGAGGATGTGAATCACGTTCTAACTGGAGGACCCTAGTTTTTAGGAAAATTTAGCCTTTTCCTTAGACAGTGGGGGGAGGATTTTGACCCTGAAAAACAAAATATCAATATATCCCCTATTTGGGTTTGCCTTCCTAACTTACCAGCTCAGTTTTTCAATGAGTATTGGCTACATGGTATATCCAAAGCTATTGGGGAGCTGGTAACCATAGATCATGCAACCTTGGCTAGGACAAGGACGATGCATGCAAGAATATGTGTCAACACTAATTTAGAATCTGAGTTGCCAAATTTTGTCAAACTAGGGTACAATGATTACCTGAAAAAATAGGTAGTGGAGTATGAAAACAGACCAACATTTTGCTCAAAATGTAAAACCCAATGCCATATGCGAAGTCAATGCCCTAATATAGCAGCTAGTAGAGAAAACCATAGGACAGAAGGTAAACGACCAAATGATAAAGGTTACCCTAGGAATTTCCCTCTGAGAGGGGGCCCAGATAGAAAAGGAGGTTTCAGACCAGGTAAAAATAACTACGCCTATCAGGAGAAATCAAAGGAGGGTGAAGAGCAACCTTAGAATAAAGTCAAGCAATAAATCACCGATGGATAAGAAAATCAGGTAAGCCCTAAAATTCCAAACTCAAATCAGTTTAAAATTTTAGCTAATCTAGAGGTAGAAGGGGAGATTGATATTTTAGAAGAAGGAAACCTTCAAGTCGAACTACCTAAAACCCTAGAATCCCCATTGAATTTGGGTCCTTCTAATCCCATAATCAAGAGTTCCTCAAACTGCCAGGTAGGCATAAATTAAAACCCCGAAGAATACAAAAAACATGTGGAGGGGTTAGAATCAAATGAAATAGTACTTCCCAACATCAAAACCAGAAGCCCATCAAATCATCCAGAAGACTCAGTGCAAAAACCAAGAGAGTACAGGAAAAATATGGAAGATTTAGAATCAAGGATTGATGTGGTAGAAACGAATGATATTGAGGAATGTTTTAGTTTGGTTCTTCAGCAAATCGTTCCTCCACATTTTAGCCCCAAGTAGACCAGGAGCACTATCGAGTCACCTGACTACGACGATGAGAAAAATAGGGGGAGGATGTCAAATTCTGAACACAACAAAATGAGGATTGACAATGAAATTGCTAGCGGCAAACAAAAAACACTGATACAAGTTATCCCAGGACAGGAAGATAACAAATCAAGGAAACCTCCTAAAGGGAGGGGAAAGTAAAAAACTTTAAATAATCTAAATGAAGGTTCTCTCATGGAATGTGAGAGGCCTCAATGGCCTACCCAAACAGAGGGTGGTTAGTTCAAATAAAAATGCAATATAACCCAACAATTTTAATGTTACAAGAAACAAAAATAGACGAAGCTCAATAAAAAATAATAGAAAAAAAATGTGGAGTCAAGGGGATATGGTATGCAAACCAGAAAGAGAAGATTCACGGGGGCTTATGGTTATTTGGGGTCCCCAAGTTGTGGAAGGGAACATTATACAGGATGATGATAGGGTGTTGAGTGTTTTTTCCATGACATTGACAATAATAGATCATGGATTTTATCAAATGTTTATGCCCCCAATTCAGTTCAATGGAGAGTGTCTTTGTGGGAGTACCTGGGAAAATTGGGTGATGCTTTCAATGACATTCCATGGGTTGTGGCAGGTGACTTCAACACTCCCTTATACCCCTCAGACAAAAAGGGTGGAGCAGGGCTCCCAACCAAAAGTATGGAAGAGTTTAATCAATTTGTAAACTCAAATCAATTAATGTATGTGAGGCTAAGAGGAGCAAAGTAAACTTGAAGTAATAGTTGAATAGGAAATCAACTTATCCAGGAAATACTTGATAGGTTTTTCTTATCAAAGGAGGCTATTGTGGAATTTGGAGATTTTATTCTGCAAACTCTTCCTAAAATTACATCAGATCATAATCCCATTCTTCTAGAGGTCCCAAAATAAAAATCCTTCAAAAAACCTTTTCGCTTCCAGTCAATGTGGATTAGGCACCCGAAATTAAAGGAAAACATCTCCAGATGGTGGCAGCAATATTTTCAAGGAATTTTAGCTTTCAAACTTGCTCAAAAATTGAAATTAGTCAAGGAAAACCTTAGAATCTGGAACAAGGAAGTTTTTGGGAACCTGTTTGAGAACAAGAAATAAGTGGGGGATAGGCTGAAGGCCATTGATAACATGATTCAAAATGGTACCTGCGACGAAGCTACTAGGAAGGAGGAGCAAATCAAGATCTCAGAATATCATAATATTCTAGCTTGTGAAGAGACTTACTGGAGATAAAAATCTAGGGATTTATGGTTAAAGGATGGTGAATTGAATTCAAAGTTCTTCCATGTCACAAAATTGAGGAACAAAAGCAATAACAAGATTAAAGAGTTAACCAAAGCTAACGGGTCCAAAACCCATGATCTGATTGATATCATAGAAGAAGTGGGTGCTTATTTTAGCTTCCTCCTTGGGGAAGAATCACAGTGTAAAGAGGAAGCTAAGGACTCTCTCCTTCAGTTCATTCCTAATATGGTTGATGAGGCCATTAATGCTAGGCTTCTTGCTCCTTTTACTGATGAGGAAATCATAAATACTTTATTTAGCATGGAACCCGATAAGGCTCCTAGCCCTAACGGGTTCCCTCCTCGATTCTATCAAAATTTCTTAGACAGTGGGAGGGGATGCCATTTCAGCCATCAAGGAGTTTCAGGCTTCAAAACATATCTCGAGAGGGTTTAAATCCACCTTTATTGCCCTGATTCCTAAGGGCCCAACCCCTGAGACATGGCAAATTTCAAACCTATCAGTTTATGTAACGTGTCCTACAAGATATTGATAAAATCCATTGCTAATAGTATGAAAGAAATATTACGCCTCATTATTGACCAGTGTTAGGGGAGCTCGGTTCAAGGGAGATCAATCCTGTATGGGGTGATCACGGTCCATGAAGGTCTGCACTTCGCTAGGTAAACCAAAAAGGCAATCTTCACCCTAAAGCTTGACATGAACAAAGTATTCAAATGCATTAATCGAGACTTTTTGTTAGTTGTCCTTCTAAAATTTTGCTTTCATCCTTAATGGACCAGACTGATAAAAGAGTTCATATCCAATCCTTTGTTCTTAATCCTATTCAACGACACGATAGCTGGGTATTTCCAAAGTAATAGAGGACTCACACAAGAAGATCTAATCAACCCAATTTTGTTCATTATAGTGGTAGAGGCTTTAGGCAGAACTATAAAAGAAACATGTAATGCAAGATTAATCTCAGGGATCAAAGCCACCACCCTCACCAACCTAGTAAGTCATCAAAAATTTGTTGATGACACTCTATCAGTGGTTGAAGCCAGAAGGATCAAACATATTCTCCAACTCTACGAGGACGCGACAGGTCAGGAAGTGAATTTTAACAAGAGTAAGCTTTACTTTCTTAACACCCCAATCCAGAGATAAGTCAAAATAGCAAGGATTTTGGGATGTTCTGTAGCATCTCTTACTACCTCCTATTTAGGCCTTCCCCTTTTCTCTGGCTCTTCGGGTGATTCTATGTGGGATAGAGTGGTAGAAAGAATCCAAAAAAAATTGGTTGGTTGGAAAGGACACTTTTTGTCTTAGGCAGGGAAACTTACTCTTACTATGGCATCTTTATAGAGTATTCCGATGTATTTCTTATCCATTTTTAAGGCCCCAGCCAAGGTATACAAAAAAAATTGAAAAGCTCCAAAAGAATTTTCTATGGTCTGGGTCAGAGGAAAAATAGAGGATCCACCTGGTGGGGTGGAGCAAGGTGTTCTGGCGAAAATAAAATGGGGGGCTAGGATTGTGAAGAATTTCTCACTTGAATACAATCTTAATAGCCAAACAAGCTTAGCGTCTCAAAAAATGAGAATTAATGGACCGCCATCATTAAAAGAAAATATCTCCAAGGTATTGATTTCCTAAATGATAGTATTCACAACAGAGGATCGGCTTTCTAGAAAGCAATGTTGACCATCATGGAGGTGATAAAGAAATGGATGAGATGGGTTATTGGGAACAGGCAAAAGATTAGGTTTTTGGATGATAGGTGGGTTAAGGAGGAGGCTCTATCTCAAGTGCCTAACTTAGTTAGGATCAAAATAACCACAGATGAACTCATCGAAAGGAGAGCAGCTGATTTTATGAGACAGGACAGAGGAAGACTTAAATGGAAACATATAATGATTTAAGGATTTGAAGTCGAATCAGAAGAGATCCAAAGCATTCTTCATCAACAATTCATATCTATGAGACCAGGACAAGATCAAGTAATATGGGCAGCCACTAAAAAATAGCCAATTCTCAATCAAATCTGCATACAAACTAATGTAAGATACTGAGGAGCCTATACTTCAGACTCATTTGGTGTGGGTCAAAAAACTAATTCCTAAAGTGGCAATGTTCTCGTGGTTGGTAATCCAAGGAAGGATACTTATGATGGACAACATGATAAGGAAATGTATGATAGTTGCTAACCACTATTTTTTATGCAGGGCAAATTGGGAGTCTACCCGTCATATTTTCCTTGAATGCCCTTTTTCCTTGAATATTCTCAATGGGGTTTTCCAAGAATTTAGCATCTCTTGGGTCAGTACAGCCACCATCATTGACATGTTCCACCAATGGCCAAATCCCTTTGTCAGCCTTAGGCTTAGGTTTATGTGTAAAATATGTCTTCATTATTTTTAGTGGCAGGTCTGGCTAGAAATAAATCACAGATCGTTCCATGAGTCAAGCCATGATGTCACCTCCATTACCACTAATATTATTTCCTTTGCCTATGAAAACGTCAACCTTATCCCTCATGATAGCCAGAATCCTTCCCCTGTGGAAACTCAGATCGCTCGTTCCTTAAACATTACCTTTGTAGAGGATCTTGGGTCTATTAAGGCCAATCCCATAATAGGTTTCAGGTGGATCCCGCCCCCGGTTGGATGGCTTAAACTCAACTTTGACGGGGCAACTAAAGATAATATTGGAAGAGCAGGGGCTGGAGGAATAGTGAGAGACCATGAAGGAAACCTGGTGATAGCATTTTCTGAGTATTTGGGAATAAGGACAAATAATGAGTCAGAAGCAAGAGCATTATGGAGAGGTCTTCATATGGCTTAGGAGATTGAAGGTAAATTAATAATTGAAGGAGATTCATTGCATATCATAAATCTCCTCGATAATGGAAAAAATCCTCCATGGTGGGTTAAGGAAGTCATTGAAGAGGCAAGGATCCTATTCCAGGATAGGAATGATAGACTAGCCCAGAAGCCAATAAAATAGCCGACAAATTGACCAATATAGGGGTGGAAGCAGATGGGATTGTCACTTGGTAAAATGGGGTCCCAAGTGACGTGCACGAAATTATTCGAAATGAAATTGAGGACGAAGATAAAGAAGAATAGGGTCCTCATTGGAGGCTCCCAATACAGAAGAATGTTGGTTTGTCAACTCTGCTCTTCTCCATCTGGTGACAGTTTTTGTTTTTCTATGTACTAGGGAAGGGATTTCCTTTTAGGCATAGGTCTTGAATAGCTATGTTTTTGTTATGAATATGGTTTGGGAGATATGCAATATAGCTTATTTTTATTGTCAATGGCTTTTTGTGTATGTAAATATTGGTAAGGGTTGGTGTGCTCCCTCAAATGTATGTTCTAAGAAGGCTACTAGTAGCAGTGGATTGACTGTACCTACTAAGGATTTGATCTATAACAACCTAATGCTGATTTTTGTAATAGGTTTTAGGTTAACCTATAAAACCCGGTATTAATGATAATATATCTTAACTATCTCAACTAACAAGTTCATAGAGGTGTAATCCTTACAAATATCATAATAAACCACATGAATGCATTCATGACTCTTAGCCTCAATCTTGTTTCACTAAATTTCATGACCCTCCTAGGAAAGATTCCTTTTAATCAAGGATTATGTATTGTTTGTTATATGTTCAATGCTTAAATTATCTAATGATTGGTTGCATTTGATGTTTTGAATATGGTACTATTGATGCATGTTTAATTACAGGTTCAGGTACTCTCATGGGTGGATGGACATGGGACAACCACCAATGGTGAGGGTAAAAATGGAAATGATGTTTTAAATGGCTCAAGGGTAAGATTTACCTATGGTAGAGTTTACCCACATGTAGGTGCATTGCATTTTTCTTATACTCATGTTCGCACCATTGGGTCATGAAGTTGCTTGCAATGAGTCTCCCTAAAGTAGGTCGGTGATAGTTGGATCTATCTTAAAAGAGGTTGCCCACTTAAGGATAAAACTGGTGTGAAACATTGAGGGAATGTTTTGTAATTGATTGTGGTTGTCTATGGTTTCTTTTGTGTATGCTATGGTTCATTTTGGTAAATGACTTATAAAGGGTCTAGCAAAAGACTCATCGGATTAGGTTTTGATAAAGATAGAGGCTTTATCAAACACCTAATAAATTAATATTCAACTAATAATCAATATTAGTTATGAATATTAATTAGAGTAGAATAATTTATTTAACTTTCTTGTTTTGAAAAATATTGAAAAAAAGAAAATAAATGGTCTGTGAATCTTATTGGATCAAAGAATATTTAATGAATATATTTTTATGAATAAGATTTGGTAATATTTTATTAGGAATTATTTTGCCATTTTTCCTTCGTATTTGATCAATTATGGTTGTGTACTTATTATAAAATAAAGAAAATTTTCTCTTTTATCTTCTCTGAAAAAATATTTAAAAATATTAGAACCTTACCTTGAAGGGTGCTTGAAGGGTCCAAATAAGGGAGGGTGCTTATTTTAATTTAAATGAATATTTTAAAAATATCCTTACCTTTATCTCCTTAGGGAAAATTTATTATTTTATAGGAAAGAAGGATTTCCCTCTTACTTTCATGGACGACAAATAGTATAAATTTTATATTATTATTTCCTAGATTTTTCTATTATTTAAGAAGGCCTTCCGATAAGAAAAGTAGGCATTAATTGGGAGGAGAATTTTGGAAGACTTGGAGAAGCTATGAGGAAGAGGCTTCAAAGGAAGAAATCTAGCTTGGAGGATTTCAGGTTAGATTCAACCATTCTTATCTCCCTTGTGCAAGCTTGAATATTGTTTTCTTGTTGCCAACTTCATTTTGAAATCTTGTTGCTATTTTAGAAAATTAATGATTGATGTTTAAATGAACGAAGAAATGTCTACATTTTCCTCCTTTTGAATTGCTTAGTTTAGTATATTTTTTGAAGCAAATTTACTTTAGGCCTCTTGGGCCTTTGATGTTATCCTTTGAATCTATGCTCAACAACTACCACCTTCTAAATTTTAGAAAGGGATTTTGATTTTTCCTGTTAAGTCATGTCTGTGATCCATGATTAGTCATAGGGAGACACTCCTTTTTTTAAAGGATCTCTTTTAAAAATATTTAGGTTTAATTTCCTTTTCCCTCCTTAATTTTTAGGAAGGGGGTTGTTTTTTCTCCCCCACGATCGACGTTGTCAAGCATGACATCATAGCTGCGATGTTAGCACTCAATTGAGTGTAGACGAGGGAAGGCCGTTACGACCTTCCCTAACATTAATCCCACATTGGGTATGTGGAGGCAGTGTCATACCTTAAATTGGTGAGCACCCCCTTAGAATTTCGACCACCACTCAATGGTCATGAAAATCATTGAGTGGGGGTTGCTCTAGCTAGCGCTATGTGGAGGTGCTACCTCCTTATCCACATGGCTTGTTGTGCCTCGATTTGATTGATGCATGTTTGACCCATTGATTTTATTGATTGGTTGGTTGACCTATAATTTTATCTATCGTGTTGTGCTCACTAAGGAGGGAGTTATAAAACCTTTTTTAATAATTAGGTATGCACATATTTTTCCCACATTGCTTGTGGGAGTGGTTGAAATTAGTTTAGAGGGGGAGCGCTTCTCCTTTAAAGTGACCACCACTTGGTGGTCATGACGAGCTTGCTTGAGCTACCTTAGTTGTGGCATCGGTGGTTGGTGTAAACTTTGAATGCTTGTTGTTTGACCGCCCCGTGTGTTGTTTGACTGTTAGGTGTGTTGTTTGACCAAATTGTTTATGTTGACTTTGTTTGACTGAGGTGAATGTTGACTCTAGCTTAACCAATTGAGTTAGTGGTCATTAATTATGAAACCCCCTTTTTATTTAATTAATGTTTTTAATTATTTTTTTAAAAAGTGTTTTTTATCCCTTTTAAAATCATGTTTTTAAAAGGATGGTTTTTATCCTTTTAGTAAAATGAGTTTTGGTAAAGAATTGAATTTTTCCTTTAAACCAATTGATCTTTATGGGATAAATGAATGATGAAAACATAGGGTATTTAGTATTTTGAAACCTTGGTTATAGCTATGTTTTTTGTGGAAAAATGAATGCTCTATACTATGGTTTGTTCATAATTTATTTGATACAAGTTTTAGAGAAATCTAGGGAATGAACTTAAAGGCAAAGACTTGTTATGAAATTATGAATGGTGGGAATTATGGGGTTCCTTTGTTTGTGATTGCTATAAGAATTTTTGTGATATTATTGTTGCTTATAAAAATTGTTATGGCCTTTGCCTAGATGTGATTTCTAGGAGGTGATTGCTGATAAAAATACGCTTTCTTTTGTGGAAAAATAACTTGATAAAGAATGGGTGGGGAAATTCATTCTTAGGGAAATTATGGGGTTTCCCTTTATTGTTGTTATGAAATATTGAATAATGCATGGATGCTTTGTGGATCTCTTTCATGGATTATGCATATGTTGCAAAAGTATGTTTTAATTAGCATTGGCATATTAAATGTATTTCATAATATAAAAGAGTTGTTATGATCCCTTAAACCATCACCATCATATGAAAGAGACCAGGACAAAAGACCTAAGAGACTTTTTACTTCATGCAATGTTTTATTAAATTTTTATGAAAGATATTTTAGATCTTTGTAATGAAGATCTGATTTAATGGGAAGCTTATTGTAAATATTAGATGTGATCTATAGGAAATATCCTTTGATATGATATAATTTTATTACTCTTTAAAATTGGATGATGGTTATCCTTTATATAAGGATTTGGAATTATGAAATGTTAACTTTGAGATATTATTAAATGTGTAGTCATGTAATGGAATTGGAATATTCTTTTATATTGGTTTAGATAGAAAATTTTTGGGCTTGTGTTTATCTATATGATGCAATGATTAGTATTACAAGCGTTTTTAATATTATAATAAGTGGATAAACCTCTTAAAGATTATGTAATTTCCTTATTCATAAGTAGAAATGATTCTTGTAGTTTCTTATTTAAGAATAGAGATTGAGAGTCAATATCTTAGAGGTTAGTAATGAGAGTAGAAACTTTTAATCCATTATTATAACCTAAAGCATGATGATCCCAATACTTGAGAGGAGTTGCAGTAGGCAACACTCAAGTCTTCTTACGATTGATTTACTTTGGGTGGTGTAGCCTAAAGGGTTTCCAAAAGTGAATTAGATTTGGAAAAATCCTAAGTAGGGAAGCTTGGATTAGATATCCTATCGTGGAGGTATGGAGTATCATCATAAGTTTCATGTTGGCACCTTGAACCTATTCAATTGGGTGGCCAAGCTAATTATCACATGGAGTGATAAATACCTTAATTAGCCTAGCTGGTAATTAACCATTAAGCTCTAGATAACTCATCACAAAGGTGCAAGTAGCTAGGTTTCAAGGCATTATGCTTAGATCCTACATAGATGAACTTATGTATGGATAGGAAAAGATGTTTTCTTTTGAAAAACTAATTGGGAGAACCATACGCTATGGTCAAATGGTCTTACATTCATGAAGAATGATAAGAAATATGGGGGTACCATTAAGGCACCCTTTATACCATGGAGATATAAAGGTGAACCCCTAGTTATTATAGTATGTGGCTAATCCTGACCACTTGAGTGTCATCTATAGTGACTAGTTCTCAATTGTGGTATACCTTGTGATGAAAAATAAATAAGGGATACATTTATGTGAACTCTATCTATGAACTTAACATGTGTTAGATGTTAAAAAAATTGTTAGCCTATCATTAAGGTTTGGTAACAATGGGATTGTTATAGTTGATATCAGAGCTCTAGGTTTTAGGACTAGAAGCTTCCTTGGAATGTGCTAAGGATTTGGGTATCTTTCTATTTGTACCTTTGCTTAGTATTTAAGCTAAAACCAAGAAGACCTAGAATTTTCGATTGCTTGATTTCCAAAGAACTATCCTTAAGAAATGCAATCTTTGTTTTTGTATGGCACCTTGTTTGGAGCAAGCATGAACATCTCAATTATCAAATGATTTATAGATACAAGCACTTTTGGAATGGCACCTTACATAGAGTAAGTGTGGCTATTGATATTATCAATGGATGATAATACTTTTGGAATGACACCTTATGTGGAGTAGGTTTGGCTATTATTATTGGATAATAATCTAGGAATAACATGTTGTGTGGAGCAAGTGATGGTAGAATTATCAAATGAATGATAATGAATTAAGTTAGTGACTTAAAATTTATTTTATGGCTAGGAATAATGGCACCAAAACTAAGGAGAGGAAGGAGTAGAACCTCTCAGGATCTAGGGCAATATAGGCAAGATAGTGCTGAAGTTAGACCTTTAGGATAAAGTTTAGGAAACTCAAAAAAAGAGGTAGAGAACCTTACTGTTGTGATCTCTTTGTTACAAGAGCAGTTAAACCGATATAATGATAAGATGAATCAATGGAATGATCAAATAGATCAACAAATGGACCAACAAAGGGAGTTGTTGGAAACCATAGTAGGTCAAAGCTCTTAGGGTAAAATCCTAGAAGTTATATAGAAAGGGAATTCTACTATAGTAGAGCAAGAAGTCAGGGCCCTCATTAAGGCAAAACTAGCTAAGGACCTAAAGAATGTGAAAACATCCAAATTCAATGGAAGAGGTGGAGGTGATTCAACTAAGGCATGGTTGAATGAATTAGAGATATATTGTTCTATGAAAAAATTATCTTCAGTTACTCAAACTGTATGAGCCACTCTTCATCTACAAGAAATAACTTTAAAATGGTGGGATACCTTCAAAGCGAGAAAGAATATTCAAGCAAAAAAATTTCAATGGAAGGAATTTGTTAAGGTTTTCAAGGAGATATTATTAATAGAACAGTTCTATGTTTAAAGTTTAAGAATTTTTCTACACTTCAACAAGGAAACATAACCATGGATAGGTATTACCATATGTTTGTGAAACTTTTGAGGTATGTGCCAAAATTTGATAACAATGAGTATTTGAAGATACAAAATTTCTTCCTAGGAGTGGATCTTAATATAATAAGCCAATCAAAAAAAGCATATTATATGGCTCATTAGGAGGAAGCCAATCAACAAAACATAAATTCCTTATTCAATCAAGGGTAGACCGAAACAAGGAAATAAGAATAGTGTTGGGTTTATAAATCAAGGGCATGATCAAGGTAAAAGGAATAAATTGAACCCAAGAGTCCAAAATAGGGGTGCTAGAAATCAAAGGAAATTTAAGAGAAATTTCCAAAGGAGAAATAATATTCCTAACCCTCAACCCCTATAACAGGATGATCCAGTACAAAAATAGGTGACAAGAGATCAAACACCAAAAAGATCTCAAGGACATAAAGTAGGTTGCTATGATTGTGGGGTCCACACTTTGCAAACAAGTGTCCCTGATGACAATAATCTGAAAAATCAACTGGAGAGTAGAATTTCCGAATCTATGCCTCAACCAGTAATCAATCTCTAGAAGGGAAAGCCACTCCAATGATGATAGTTAGTAAGCTATTTAATATGGAAGTTGAGATTTTAATCAATAGTGGAACTACAAATAGTTTTATTTCCTCTAATATAATTTAGGACATGCCAAAAAAGCCTATATTTTTGGTACAAGGGTGGAAAGTTGAGTATGGGGCTGGACAAACCTACTCCATGGATCAATGTTTACCCATAGTTGAGGTGACTTTACCCAATGGATATACTATTTGGCATATGTATGTAGCACTGTTGCATGCCTTTGATGTCATCCTAGGAATTGATTAGTTAAGGGCTCATGGAGCCATAATCAATTTCCAAGAAATATGGATGTATTATACTAACAAGGATAAAAGGAGGCTAAGGATTTATAGTGAGAAAGGATCCTTTCAACCTCGGTTATTGTTAGCAAATCAACTAAGGAAAGCTTCATGGGTCTTTTTGAGTATTACAAGTATTTTGTGAAGGATTATTCCAAAAATGCCTATTTTGTCACTAACCTTAGGAAGAAGCACTACACCAAAAAAGGGCTTTAACGAAACTAAAATAAGGCGGTTTTTTACGATGGTAAAAAACCGCCCTAATAGATCCTAAGAGGGTGGTTTAAAACCACCCTCTTAGGATAACCACCCTCTTAGGGTCACTCTAAGAGGGAGGTTTATAAACCGCCCTTTTAGGGTGACCCTAAGAGGGTGGTTTATAGCCATTATTTTAGGGTGATCCGAAGAGGACGATTATAAACCGTCCTCTTAGGGTGACAATCATCCTCTTAGGGTGACCTAAGAGGGTGGTTTTAAACCACCCTTTTAGCCCTAAGAGGGCGGTTTAACAACCCTAAGAGGGTGGTTTCAAACCACCCTCTTAGGGTCTCAATAAAAAAAATATGAAGACCACAGGAAAAGAAAAATGAGCATTTTATTTCAATTTTCCTACTGGATAGAGAGCTCGAGCTAGGGCGTTCACTCAAATGGAGGTTGAATAGAGAGCTTGAGCTAGCTAGGGTGTTTGCTCAGATAGAGGTTGGATAGAGAGCTTGAGCTAGGGTATTCACTCAGACGAAGGCTAGATAGAGAGCTTAAGCTAGGGCATTTGCTCAAATGGAGGTTGGAAAGAGAGCTCGAGCTAGGGTATTCGCTTAGATGGAGGTTGGATAGAGAGCTCGAGCTAGGGTTAGATAGAGAGATCGAGGTAGGGCTTGATAGAGAGCTCGATATTTTAAGTGGTATACACTACTCAAGGTTTGGGGATGTAAGGGGAAATTATGTTCAAAATTTAGGGAAATTTTCTTCTTTGTAGTGATGGTTAAGATTTTTTTTAAATGATGGGTATTTTGGGAAATGGAAATTAGAGTTGTTCTTACATACTTGGAGAACATATTTGGTTTCTTTGTTCTTGGTTATGCTCATTGTCAAGGTCTATGGACCTTCCAAGCCCATAAAGAGAACGTGGATGTCCCAAACTTGACACTTAGCAAATATTGGTAAGAAGGAAATGGCAAAGTTGTTGAAGCCATGAATTATGAATAAAATTTTCAATGTGATAGCAACAATGAACATATAATGGCACATACTGAGAATAGTCCTTTATGGATTTGGGGATGCAAAGGGTTTAGGGTTTTGGGATGCTACTGTAACCAGTTAATTAACGATGTGTTATGTCAAATTAAGGGAGGATGCAATGTATTTCCTTATTTGGCTTATGAGATTTATTTTTAAATGATGGTTATTTTGGGAAATAGAATTTAGAGTTGTTCTTACATACTTGGAGAACATTTATAGTAGTTTTGTTCTTATTTTATTTGAGTATGTGCACTGTATCTATGTTATTGTTTTATTTGAGTAGTTACAATGTGTCTAAATTATTATTTTAATTGTTTCCCACATGTTTTTAATGGATTGAATAGATGAAGCAACAACTATAATAATTGGTGACTTGAATTGCTTAGTGGCAATGTTATCATTTTCATATCAAACCATATCCTATGGCAACATAAAAGCTTTGTTTTACTTACAAATGTCTATTCTTTTTATTTTATCTGCAACTTTTCCATGGCCAATGGGTTATGGTTTATTGTTAAGGGGAGCAATTGCCATGATGATGGGTTGAAGTGTTGTTGGGCATGTTAAAGCCAAGTGAATTTGGAGGGATAGAGCCCAACCCGACCTTAAGGTATTCTAAGGTGGATGGTGTATTCCCTATTGTGTAATTCAACCATAGTAGGTGAGTGTTACAATTTACCTTGTTGGCAACCATGGAAAAAGAGATTGATTCTCTTCACAATATCAATCCTCAAGAGTCAATACAATGGGTGCATGTTGTATATAAGACCCTACCAATAGGATTGATATAACAACAATTTTTTTAATGTTATTTACCTTCCATTAGAATATGACAAGAAAAATATATGGAAACAAAAATTTAACTCAGATGTGAAACTTTTATCTAGTTGAGGTTGGCATCCTGAAAAGTAGAACTTGTTGTGCATGCTTAGTGCTTGACTCCTTGTTGGCCCTTCGCTTCTTATTTGTTCCAATGTGTTTCTTTGGATCCTATTTAAAATGGTTCATATCCATCCCTGATATTAAAGAAGTTGCTTGCATGTTTTCCTTCTCATTGCTCTATTTAAAATGGTTCATATCCATCCCTAAAATTAGAGTAGCTGCATTGTATCTATGTTATTGTTTTATTTTTTTTCCACATGTTTTTAATGGATTGAATAGATGAAGCAACAACTATAATAATTGGTGACTTGAATTGCTCAATGGCAATGTTATCATTTTCATATCGAACCATATCCTATGGCAACATAAAAGCTTTGTTTTGCTTCCAAAGGTCTATTCTTTTTATTTTATCTACAACTTTTCCATGGCCAGTGGGTTATGGTTTATTGTTAAGGGGAGAAATTGCCATGATGATGGGTTGAAGTGTTGTTGGGCATGTTAAAGCCAAGTGAATTTGGAGGGATAGAGCCCGACCCAACCTTAAGGTATTCTAAGGTGGATGGTGTATTCCCTGTTGTGTAATTCAACCATAGTAGGTGAATGTTACAATTTACCTTGTTGGCAACCATGGAAAAAGAGATTGATTCTCTTCACAATATCAATCCTCAAGAGTCAATACAATGGGTGCATGTTGTATATAAGACCCTGCCAATAGGACTGATATAACAATAATTTTTTAATGCTATTTACCTTCCATTAGAATATGACAAGAAAAATATATGGAAACAAAAATTTAACTCAGATGTGAAACTTTTATCTAGCTGAGGTTGGCATCCTAAAAAGTAGAACTTGTTGTGCATGCTTAG
Source organism: Wollemia nobilis (assembly GCA_028583015.1). NCBI lineage: Eukaryota > Viridiplantae > Streptophyta > Pinopsida > Araucariales > Araucariaceae > Wollemia > Wollemia nobilis. The sequence goes on from JAQPPZ010000030.1 coordinate 4,406,211, forward strand.
TGCTTGACTCCTTGTTGGCCCTTCACTTCTTATTTGTTCCAGTGTGTTTCTTTGGATCCTATTTAAAATGGTTCATATCCATCCCTGATATTAAAGAAGTTGCTTGCATGTTTTCCTTCTCATTACTCTATTTAAAATGGTTCATATCCATCCCTAAAATTAGAGTAGTTGCACTATATCTATGTTATTATTTTATTTGTTTCCCATGTGTTTTTAATGGATTGAATAGATGAAGCAATAGCTATAATAATTGGTGACTTGAATTGCTCAGTGGCAATGTTGTCATTTTCATATCGAACCATATCCTATGGCAACATAAAAGCTCTGTTTTGCTTCCAAAGGTCTATTCTTTTTATTTTATCTACAACTTTTCCATGGCTAATGGGTTATGGTTTATTGTTAAGGGGAGAAATTGCCATGATGATGGGTTGAAGTGTTGTTGGGCATGTTAAAGCCAAGTGAATTTGGAGGGATAGAGCCTGACCCGACCTTAAGGTATTCTAAGGTGGATGGTGTATTCCCTGTTGTGTAATTCAACCATAGTAGGTGAATGTTACAATTTACCTTGTTGGCAACCATGGAAAAAGAGATTGATTCTCTTCACAATATCAATCCTCAAGAGTCAATACAATGGGTGCATGTTGTATATAAGACCCTACCAACAGGACTGATATAACAATAATTTTTTTAATGTTATTTACCTTCCATTAGAATATGACAAGAAAAATATATGGAAACAAAAATTTAACTCAGATGTGAAACTTTTATCTAGTTGAGGTTGGCATCCTGAAAAGTAGAACTTGTTGTGCATGCTTAGTGCTTGACTCCTTGTTGGCCCTTCGCTTCTTATTTGTTCCAGTGTGTTTCTTTGGATCCTATTTAAAATGGTTCATATCCATCCTTGATATTAAAGAAGTTGCTTGCATGTTTTCCTTCTCATTGCTCTATTTGACCATATCTTCTTTATTGGGTCATTGAATTATCAAGTTCTAATGGTCATATAAGTGTACAATTTATTTTTTGTAAGGTTTCAGCTCCTTTTTGCTCTTACTGGCTCTTAATTTTTTGGCTCCATCTCTTGTATTTTTTCTTTTCCTTTAGTTGCTCCGTTGTTTGGAAGTTGCCTTGCTTTTTTATAGATAACACACTTTCTTTGGTGATTTTAAAGGAGTTGCTTTATTTTAGCTGGCTTTGGGTAGTGTGATACCTCTACCAGATCTCAAAGGCTTCAGTTCCACAATATCCCCTTGATGGCTATTTAGGATAGGCCTGCTCTTTGAGGTGTGTGATAAGCTTGAACAAAGATATAAGGTCCTTCACTAGAGTAGGCTACCAAACAAATATCACACTCTTCTTATGCTTGGGAAGCATTTTTTCATCCATTTAACACTTAAGAAAACTCCTTACATCTTCCAGAGGGTTTAGGGTTTGGGGATGCTATTGTAACCAATTAATTAACGATGTGCTATGTCAAATTATATCTATGAGTTAGAATCTACTCCATCTTGCTATGTATTGCTAAAAAGCTTCAAAACTCCTGATGTACTAAGGAGTTTCACTATTGTTGTAATTATTTCAGATATGTTGATTTGAAATTAAGGGAGGATGCAATGTATTTCCTTATTTGGCTTGTGAGATTTTTTTTTTTTAAATGATGGTTATTTTGGGAAATGGAAATTAGAGTTGTTCTTACATACTTGGAGAACATATTTGGTTGCTTTGTTCTTGGTTATGCTCGTTGTCAAGGTCTATGGACCTGCCAAGCCCATAAAGAGAACGTGGATGTCCCAAACTTGACACTTAGCATGTCAATCTATCTCTCCACTATAGATGATTTGGTTGTTTGTTGAAACTCTCTTTATAGGGCATGTTGGTTTCTAGTATAAAATATTGGTAAGAAGGATATGGCAAAGTTGTTGAAGCCATGAATTATGAACAAAATTTTCAATGTGACAACAACAATGAACATATAATGGCACATACTGAGAATAGTCCTTTATGGGCTTGGGGATGCAGAGGGATTGGGGATGCAGAGGGTTTAGGGTTTGGGGATGCTACTGTAACCAGTTAATTAATGATGTGCTATGTCAAATTATCTCTATGAGTTAGAATCTTCTCCATCTTGCTATGTATTGTTGAAAAGCTTCAAAACTCTTGATGTACTAAGGAGTTTCACTACTACTGTAATTATTTTAGATATGTTGATTTGAAATTAAGGGAGGATGCAATGTATTTCCTTATTTGGCTTGTGATATTTTTTTTAAATGATGGTTATTTTGGGAAATGGAAATTAGAGTTGTTCTTACATACTTGGAGAACATATTTGGTTGCTTTGTTCTTGGTTATGCTCATTGTCAAGGTCTTAGTAATAAGTTGCATAAGAAACTCCACTTACCTTGTGCAGGTTGTGCTTGGGAAGCAAGATTATTGTCTTTACTTTCAATAGCTGGATCATCCTCAAGACTCAGAGCACCAACTCTAGCTAGGTCAATTGGATCAATATTTTATGTCCATCAAGTATCATGGACAAAGCTTGGCTAGGAGCAGCTAGGTATTTCAACTATGTTATCTCCATTAACGAAGAAAAGTTGTGCTTTCGATCAGATCTACCCATATAACTATACTTTCTTATTTTTTGGGGGGTCTGTTTGTAGAAATAGCGAGGACTATTATTGTGGGGTTCACCAATTCCTAGATTTTGCAAGAAAGAATTCAACGAACCTTGAAATAACTAGATGTCCATGTCGAAAGTGCTCAAATATGGAAACTCTTGGTTTTTTGGAGGTTTGTGACCACCTGATTTGGCACAAGATTGACAAGACATATACCGAGTTTGTTTTGCATGGAGAAAAACCCTCTAGTTTTGATAAATATGCATCGAGCACATGCTCTACCACTGATGAGGGTCCACTTACCAAAGATGTACAAGATGACATCATTGGAATGGTCAATGATGCATACGAATTATTCAATGTCAATTTCCCAAAGAGTGGACAAGAACTACGAGATGATGAGTCCATCATCTTAGGTTCTTGTTGATGAATATTGTAGCTTGCTCAAAGATGCCAAACGACCATTATACCTAGGTTGTACAAAGTACACAAAGCTATCAGTGATCACTAAATTGTATAATCTCAAAGCAAAACATGGTTGGTCAGACAAAAGCTTTGGCGACTTACTGGAGTTGTTGAAAGATATGCTCCCAATCGACAATACAATTCCAGAGTCCACATATGCGGTGAAGAAAATGATGAGGCCATTGGGATTAGATTATGTAATGATACATGCATGCATCAATGACTATATTTTATATTGGAAAGATCATGAAAAGAAGTAAGCTTGCCCAACATGTGGTGCATCTCGATGGAAAGTTGACCCTCGTTCACAAAAGGTATGCATTAATATTCCTACGAAGGTGTTGAGGTATTTCCCCATTATACCAAGGTTGAAGAGAATGTATAGGTAAGGGATTTTATTATATCATTAGCTTTGTTGTGTTTGTTTCTTTCAACATTGTTAGATGTGATTGAAGTGAGTTGCTTTCTTCTTGTAGCTCTGCAAAGGTTATGGAGAATATGAGGTGGCATTCCCAACATAGGAGTTTAGATGGCAATATGTGACATCCAGTCGACTCCTCAACATGGAAAACTATAGATGTTAAGTGGAAATATTTCATCGATGATCCACATAGTGTATGACTTGCAATGGCAACCGATGGGTTCAACCCTTTTGTTGACTTTAGTACTGCTTATAGTTGTTGGCCCATTGTGTTGGTCACTTACAACCTCCCACCATGGATGTGGATGAAGAGGAAATATTCAATGCTCACCTTGTTAATACCTAGCCCCAAGCAACCAGGCAATGATATTGATGTTTATCTACAATCGTTGGTTGATGACTTGCATGAACTATGGACTAAAGGAGCAGAAACATGTATGATGCATTTTCCAATACTACGTTCAATATGAGAGCAATAATGATGTGGGCCATACATGACTTTCCTGCTTATGGAAACCTATCAGGATGTATGACAAAGGGAAAGGTAACATGTCCAATATGCGGGGAGAACACCTATGCAGAATATCTTAAATGTAGTAGAAATATCACTTACATGGGCCACAGGAGATTCCTTCCTCTAGATCATCTATTTCATCATCAAAGGACATATTTCAATGGTAAACAAGAGCTCGATAAACCACCCAAACCTTTAAATGGGATGGAAATACTAAAAATAGTACAAGGAATTCCACCAAATTGGGGAAAGAGCAACTCAAATAAAAGGAAACACAACACGAATGAGGATAGCGTGATTGTTCCTGTAGCAGGATGGAAGAAGAAATCTATATTCTTCAATCTACCATATTGGGAGGTACGACATGCAACTTTATTTTTGTATCTATTGTTATGTCTCTCAATGTCGAGTAATTTTTGTTTGATGTTGCTATCTATGAACAACATCTTCTAGTTCGTCACAACTTGGATGTGATGCATGTGGAGAAAAATATCTACGAAAGCCTATTCAAAACACTGCTAGGTATCGATGAAAAGTCAAAGGATGGCAAAAACTCCCATGAGGATTTAAAAAATATGGGTATCAGGAACACATTATGGCCAGTAATGGATGGAAACAAGACATATCTTCCACCAGCACCCTACAATCTATCGAAGGTTGAGAAAGAAATGTTCTATCGTACACTATACAATATGAAAGTACCAGATGGATATAGTTTGAATATTAGAAAACGTGTCTCTATGAAAGAACTTAAGATCCAGGGCCTAAAATCACATGACTGCCATGTTCTCATGCAACAAATTCTTTTGGTAGTGCTACGACATTTTCTTGATAAGCCAGTGTGACAAACCATTTATCGGTTGTGCATGTTCTATAGGGATATATGCGCTAAAGTGGTGGATCCTATAAAAATAGAGAAATTATCAATAGAGGTCATGGAGACGTTATGTTTTCTCGAAAAGTACTTCCCCCTTTATTTTTTGATATCATGGTGCACCTAATTGTTCACTTGGTGTGGGAGGTACGTCTATGTGGACATGTACAATATCGATGGATGTACCCTTTCGAGAGGTTTGTATGCATTCATCAGTTTCATAAACCACCATTTTTCTAATTTTTGTAGTGGATCTCATCTAATCAAAATTGTTTGTTTCCTTTCTTAGAATTATGAATATTTTTAAGGGCTATGTAAAGAACCAGGCTAGGCCCAAAGGTTGTATTGTTGAACATTATCTTGTCGAGGAATATATTTCATTCTGTGCGGACTACATGAGAGGTACGAAAGTAATTGGTGATCACCTTGGTCGCAATGAGGTATGGAGTGATGAGGATGAAGAAACTATAATCGATGGGAGGCCTTTTTCTAGTGGTGAAGACTTTGATTTGGATGAAACTTCTTATGAGCAAGCCCATCGATGCATTCTCTTTAACATGGATGAAGTTCAGCCTTGGGTAGAGTAAGTAGATGTTTATTTGTTGTTGTTATATATATGGTAGAATATTAATTAGATCCAACTAAGCTTGACAAACTTTGGGTCAAATCAGGAAGCACCTGAAGAGTATCAAGGAAACCAACCCTCGTGTAGCGAGAGATGAAGTGTTGCAAAAAATCCATAATCAAACATTCATCACTTGGCTATGAGATTAGGTTATTGTTTGCTCTCTTGAATATGATCTTCAACATTTATACTGATTGTCATGTATTGAACGTCATGTAATGTTCTGCAATCATATTTAAACTATTCTTCTTTGTTTTAGTTTCATGGATATGGAATGCAACATAATGACAATGACTCCAACACAATAAAATGGTTGGCACATGGTTCGAGGAAATTTGCAACCAAATATTTGGGCTATTTGATCAATGGTTATAGATTTCATATCAAATACAAAGAGGACCAAAGAACAACTCAAAACAGTGGTGTGTGTGTCGATGCTACTACTTGGTGCAGAGCAAGTACAAAAGACACAAACCGATGCTTCAAACAATCACATATTATGGTGTTATTAGGGAAATAATCTTGTTGGATTACTATCAATTTTGATACCCCCTATTCAAATGTGACTAGGTGAATGTTCTTGATACGAGGAATGGATGTAGAAAGGACGAAATGGGCTTCACATTGGTCAACATGAACAGATTACTTGGTCGAGATAGACTAAAATATGATCCATTTATCCTAGCATCGCAAGCCAAGCAAGTCTTTTATGTAAATGATCCACTTGATACCAGTTGGTATGTGGTTCTCACATCACCTCCAAGAGGGATCAAAGACATTGAAGCATATGAGGCAGAATATGTCAGTGTCTCTGGAGCAACAAATTTTGTTGGACCTAAAACTGCACAAGATGAAAATGCAAATGATGGCAACATTCAATATATCCATGAATAATGTGAGGGTACATGGTTGGAAGCCTAATTATTGTACTTCAAAAGTAGTTATAATTAATGAGTGTTGTTAGACATTTTTTGTTCTATTTTTAGAAAATGCTAGTAGATAATTAATGGGCAACCAAGCTAGGAGTGAGGCGAGTAGGTATCCTGAGCATGAAGTTGGCCAATCATATACAAGAAGGTAATTTGGTAAAAAAATAAAGAGAGAGAGAATGCAAGTGTTGCTAGGGCATTAGGATTAAGAGTCTAATCATGCATGCATGTTGTAATGTGTTGAAATGAAGTTTTATTATGTTGAGTGAGTGTTAGTTATGAAATTGATGTTTCATGTTTGACTCTTAGTCCTAGTCCTTAGCAACAATACTTGATTTGCATAGATGGATATTTATGTATCTGACGGAAGTCTCAGGATACCCTCTCACCTCATCTCTGATGGTTGGGGTGGGTAGGGATGTTTAGACATCTACCCATTATATGGAGGGCTCAGGTTGTCCATTCACCTATATCTGTAAATAAGAATTGCACTTGAAATAAGAATTTTTCATTTACATATATAATCATAACTAATTTCTTTCTTGCTTGCTTTTGTACATGTAAGAGGTGCAATAGATCATTGTTGTTCATAAATAATAACTTGGTTTTCATCTAGCAATCTAAGAGAAAATAATAACTTGGTTTGCAACTTCTTTTCAGCCATACTTCTAACTCACTTTGTCCAATGTGTGCAAGGTATTGAGCCAACTTCTTGATTTTTGTCTTTGTTTTTGTTTATGATTATATCATATTTCTATTTATTTCTTGCACAATTTCAACCAACTTAAGATGGTGATTTGATAATTTGGTTAACACAATGTTTGAGTGAAAAACTGGTAGTTCAGAGGCAAGGTGTATTGTAACTATATTATTGAGTATTAAGAGAAGTCACCATCCAATAATACTTTGCTTTTATGCATTGCTTTAGCAATTTCAATAAAGTTTTTCAATATGTTTATTATTCATTGTTGGAATTTGATATATTTGCATGTATTAAATTGATTTATGATCGGAGATTATTATCATGTGAATATTACAGTATTTTGCAAATATGTTTTTAGAGTAAAACTGTAACTATATGTATTTGGAAAGTAAATTGTTCATTGTTGAAGTTTGATATATTTACATGTATTGAATTGATTTATGATCCGAAGATTATTATCTTTTGAATATTACAAGATTTTGTTAATATTTGTACCTTGTTTACAAATGAAGATAAAGAGAATCAAGGAGGTAATCTCCGCAGGGAGATAGTCTCCACCACAAGATGATCTGCTCAGGAAGATGGTCACAAAAGGACCATCTCCTAATCCTTAAAAATTGAAACACGGGAACATACCATACGTTACTAGAAAAAGTGGGAAACCCTGACTAGTGGGAGCCCGAGACTCCTGAAACAAAAGCGTAAACCCACCCATAACAGGAACGGTAAGAAAAGACAAACAAAAAAATATTACAAGCAGAATCCCGCCCAAAGGGAGCCAAGGATAGTAGAAATAGGTGATAACAATTAAAATGAGGAATCCCACCCAAGATTGGCTCGGGAAACCCAAGAAATCGTTAAAATTTGAAACATGGGTTCCTACCTAGGAGGGGCCTAGGAAACCCATACAACCATTAAAATTTGAAATGTAGGATCCCGCCTAGGAGGGGCTAAGGAAACCTATACAATCAAAAAATTTGAAACATGGGATCCCACCCCGAAGAGGCCTGGGAAACCCATACTATCAGAAATTTTGAAAAACAAGAACCCACCCAAAAACCAAAAACAAAGTACTAAGTCCCACCCAGTAGGAAGAACATGAACACAAATTTTTTGCAAAGATCCTTCAAGACCATAGACTAGAATATGGAATAGCAGTAAAGGGAGATATCAACAGGCCATGAGATCTCACTACAAAGAAGATGAAGATCACAACTGGAAAGCGAAAAAACCCAAAAGAACAATCCATAGTGGTACCTCACGGCTAAAAGGTATTGTCACCCAAAGGGACTATCATGAAGAGATCATTATCTACAGTAAACACACACGAATAGGGTCCCCCCTTAAAGGCCAAAAAAAATTGCAGAAGAAGAAATTTGCTAAAAATTCACTCATGCTAGATTGTCATCTAGCCCCACCTATTGTCCATCCAAGGGGAAGTCCACAAACATCTTCACCTGCTACTGCGCGAGAAACACAGGGCCCATACTGGAGGCTAGAAATAAGCAATAGAGAAAGGTACCAAAGGAAACCAAGGCTAGGTGAAAATGGATCTTCTGAAGTCTAACTCCGAAACAATCATGAGCTACTCAACTACGGATGATAAAATCAAGGTCTCCTCAAGACTAAGAAAGCATAGTGAGCAAACCCTGAACCCATTCCAGAAGGCCAGAAGATCCCAAACCCGCTTTAGAAGGCCCATCCCAACAACAACCACAAGATTCCCTCTACTGTGGATGATAAACCCATGGTCCCCATCTAATACCAAGAAAAATACAGAGAGAAACCCTAGGCTGTAACAACATGGGCAAGAAGCAGGACCCCCTTTCATAGCCAAACCCTAGAGAGGAGCAGAGGAAACCTTCCAGTAAATAACAAAAATGTATGGGACCCTCCTAGAAGACCAGAAAGGTTTTTTGAGACAGTCTCTACAACTCCAAATCCTAAATCAAGCCACTAGAAATCCAACCAACATCGAGGGCCTCCAGAAATTAACTCTGGGTCGATCCTACTAAAAACCTACAAACTCGTCAAGATGAGAAAGCACATCCTAGACTACCCTAGGAGGATCCCATAGAGGTCTCGAAAGAGCAGCAGAGAGATCTCAAAAAAATCAACCCAGTTGGGAATACCTAGGACAGGAAGGGGGAAGCAGGGAATTCAAAGCGGGGTCCTCCCGTCCATAGAGGGAGACCACCCATTACCCTCCTAAAATTGTATCTTTTGAATATTAGAGTATTTTGTTAATATTTTATTAGAGTAAAATTGTAACTATATGTATTTGGAAAGTAACAAGTTATACGGTTCTATCATCACGAATCGTTTCTAGCTAGTAGATATAACAATATTTTTGTATTCTTTCATCCTCAACATTGGAGGAATGAGAACAAATTAAATTTTTACATATATTTTTTGAAATTAGTGGTTTACTATGGGACATCCCCTATTGGTTTTCAGTTGTTCTTTGCTCTTATACACTATATATATAGGCATAGTTATAGCACATGAAAAGGAAACAATGGGAGTTGGAATTGTTTTTTTGCTCTTTGGAGTGGGCATTATTTCCAAAGCTGCCAAAGCTCTGAGTTGAATATTATTATTTTTTCATGAGTTCAATGTAACCTCCATTGCCTTTATTTAATGAATTTGATCTTTTTTTACGATCAATAAGAGGGGTTGCAAGCCATTCAAAGCCTCTTACAAACTTCCTATTGAAACTACATGGACACATGAATACCCTCAAATGGTATAATCATATTCAAGTGCAAGTTTCGTGTAGATGGTAGTTAATTGTTTGTTTCATTATGAGTAGTATCTGGCATGCATTTGTGAAGACATGGCCACTCTTGTATAATCACTGACAAGTGGAACTCAAATGGACACAAGAGTAAAAAATGATAATGAACGCTCCAAGAAGATCTTAATTCAATCCATCAACACCAAATTTGTACTACCTTCTTATATTTGATGCTTAGGTGGAATTGTTGTAGGTATATTGACCTCTTTTTATGACATTCATTTTAGACTTTACATTCTATCTACATTAATTTGAAGGGTCTATAATTAATATGTATGATTCTCTTATTGCTCAAAACATAATATTTTCACTAGCAACATGTTTGGGACATGGCATGGAGTTCTTTGTCCTATGCAGGATACCTTTAGAATATATCATTGAATATCTTAGTTTTTCTACTGCAAAAACGCTTATTCTTCCTTGGGTATTAAATAAATTGTTGAAAAAAATCTTGTAAGCAATATTGGAGATGTTATTGGAGAAAATATTACTAGGCTGATTTCCACTTTGATGTTTGTGTTTATTTCCCCTATGCAGATCTATAAAACATTGCTTTTGGAAACCTGCATCTTTGATATCTTCTTCTCCCTTGTGCACTTCTATTAAAAATATTTTTTCATTATTAGGGTTTTGATTAATTTCTTCCAAAAGTGCAATAGGTATTTCCGAAAGTTCTATGGTTATGGGCTCATCCAAAGAAACAATTAATTTAGGGTTTGGAGCAATATGTTCAGTTGCATTTTTTTCTTTCTTGGAAAGAGCAATGGTTACCACCTGGGATTCGTCGGATATGGGTTCTTCCTCCACCTGGGATTCCATGGCTAGGGTCTCCTCTTGCATTTCCATTAAATATTGTATAATACGATCAGAACGTTCCATTTATTTTTTTTTGTTTTTGTTCAATCATTCTTCTAATTTCTGCAATGTCATTTTTCATTTCCTTGACCAATATGGTTGGATCCATATGGCTCTGATACTAGATGGTAGGAACCTAGGGTTCCTAGCACATAAAATGATAAATAAATAATAAATAACCTAAATCTAAAAGAATCGCCTTTTGATATTGTCAGGAAGTCCCTTCAATATATTATATTCTATATTCATGGATGATTTGAATGATAAGTTCTTACAAGGTTTTATATCCACTCTAGGGTTATAGGTGAAAGGTTGCAATGCTTCCTAACCCTAATCTTATAATAATATAATAATTAATTATATTAATTATTATATTATTATTATAACCATAGGAGAAAATATATTATTATTAATTAATAATGTTAGGATATGATCCTAACACATTGGGTAGGCAACACGATGCTTAAGCTGAGCAAGGAATGTACCAAGTGCATATGTTGATAGTTTCTATCTCAAATCATTGTCGCAGATCCAAAAAGGTAAGTATTAGTGCCAAACTAAGTCAATGAATCAAGTCTGAGAATGCTCTTTGTGGTACCTCGGTCCACATGAACTTTGGTTTAGCTCTTCCTTTTCTCACTTAATTTAAGTGCCATGATGGTTGTTGCAGATCCAAAAAGGCAAGTATTAGTGCCAAGCTAAGTCAATGAATCAAGTCTCATAATGCTCTTTGTGGTACCTTAGTCCACATGAACTTTGGTTTGGCTCTTCCTTTTCTCACTTAATTTAAGTGTCATGATGGTTGTTGCAGATCCAAAAAGGCAAGTATTAGTGCCAAGTTAAGTCAATGAGTCAAGTATCAGAATGCTCTTTGTGGTACCTCAGTCCATATGAACTTTGGTTTGGCTCTTCTTTTTCTCACTTAATTTAAGTGACATGCGATGTGGGAGAAGCCTATCACAAACCAATCATAAAAATCAGTTAGACCTAAGAATCTACAAAGGTATATGAAGGTCATTTGTGCAGGCTAGTCTCAAATTGTCTCAATTTTTTAACATGAACTCCTTCCTTACTGATAATGCAACCTGCACATTTGATTTTTGCTTACCAAACAAACACTTTTCCATGTTGGTATCCAGTTAGTGTTTACATAAGGTGTCAAGAACTTGCCCAACATGCTCCATTTGTTCCTCTCATGTTTTTCTGAAGAGTAAAGACACGTGTTGAGCAAGTAGACAAGCTACAAATGATTCAGTCAATAGTAGCAAAACTTTTATCATTCAAAATGCATTTGGTTAGGCCCAACAACTCAAAAAACTTGGATGTAAATCGTGTCTTCCACCAGCCTAAATTGAGGTTGATCTTAATGAAATAGTTGGCATCTCTAAGTTGATTCAACAAGTAACTGGGTACCTATTTTTCACAACGATTTTATTTAAAAATTTGTATTCAATCAAACTCTTGCAAGGTGATGCACTCAACCGTATGTATCCATTTTGTCTCACTGCTTCAATACGGTGCTTGATCTCACCATTCCAAAGATAAAATTGGTACAAAGGGCCATCTGACAAGGAGGCCCAAGCAACTACATCTATCAAGTGCTTCACCTGACAATGCAACAATACCAACTTAGATGTTGCAAATATGTCATTGTCTTCCACTACCAGTTGATCAACCCACCTTTGTTGCATCACTCAAGAACATAGAGTTGCAGTAGTCTTTCCATATTTATGTGATTTGATCATCAAAAGCATCAACCTTCTTGGTAGCATGAGCCACCTCTATTATCCCTATAAAATTGATCTCGCAAAGTGAGGACTTTGCCTTGACACCTTGACTAGTAGACACCATAGCACTACCACATATTGGGCTGCTCAAGGAGGATCTCTATCTTTGAATTATTTTATTACATATGAAAGTCTAGGATGCTAGTCGACCCATATGTCTTTACCTTGATTCAACCAACCAAATAGATAAGGTATAAAATGGGATATCATTGGTAAGTTTTAGCCTATTGAAATTAAGATTCTTTTGACTAACAAACTATAGAGAATTTCTAGCACCCAAGGATTTGTATGACTGCTTATCATGGTCTTTTATACATGCATACATTGTTTATTGCCATGTCTTATAGGATAGTATGCATGTGGTCATCTATCAAGTGTAAAAGTATTTGTAACATGGTATGCCTAGGACCACATTGGTTATATACACTCCAACAAGAGCAAAATGGTGCATTGTGACTTCATACATACTCTGATGCTTCCATGGAAAATTTTCTCCCTTGGAGGCAGTTTAAAATTCTCTCTTTGTTCCAATGGAATATTACCTTGTCCATGAAATTACCATGAGAAATAAAGGACGCCTCCATATAAAGGATGCCTTAGCTGAAACAACAAACCACTACTGAGTGCTATGCTGTTTCAGCTAAGGCATCCTTTATATTTTTTTTTAGGTGAGATCCTGAGAACAGTTTTAAACCGCCCTCTTAGACCTAAGATGATGGTTAACCCGCGACATTGTTCCGTCCGCAGCACTGTTCAACCCGCAACATTTAGCAGGAATAAAAAAAGCTTTAGTTGGAATAAAAGTAAACTTAACAATCAAGACAATCTAATATTAGTCATAACACAAAACTCTACTGCCGCTGTAAGGTTACAAAACTCTACTGCCGCTGTAAGGTTACAAGTTCTAATGATTTGTAGTGCTTTCTCATGAAATATATAGTAACAATAGAAACTCCTAATCTCTCAATAAGACGGAAAAACTTGGAACATGAACACAAAAAATGAAAGGCATTCAATTCCCATTTTCAGCAATTTCAAGTTTGAACTTTTTTTTTCAATTGGCGGACAAGTTTAAACTTTTGAAGTTCAAAGTACATTACCATACGGGGAAAATACATAACAGCCTATGAGTGAATTTTAGAGAATGTTTTATACAACAAAAGTTTCAATCATCAAGCCAGTCCAAATTAAAGCATTCTTCAACAACGTCAAGTTTCAGCTGAGGCATGACATTTGCCTTGATGAACTGCCATTGTCTTTCAGTTTTTTCATCACAGATGACATGTCTTAAAGATCTTAACTTGCCTAGTGATTTAGGAAGTTGCGTCAATCCCGAGCACTCTCTCATATCGAGTGTCTTTAAGTTAGATAGCCGATTGAACTCTAGAGGAAGGTCCTTCAGAAAACTGTACAGTGAAATGTCAAGAAATTCTAGCTTCCCAAGTTTGCAAATGGAAGCTGGCAGCATTGCCAAGCTCGGACAAGCAGACAATCTTAGGACTTTAAGCAACCTTAGGCTTCCCAAGTCATCAGGTAACTTATGAACAAGATGGCAATTAGTGACAGATAACCTCTGGAGGGAAGCTAAATTACAAATCTTCAAAGGCAAATCCTCCAGATCACTACAGTGGTCAAGATTCATTTCCACAAGCATAGGAAAATTTAGGCCTTGGTCGTTAACCAATCCAGACATGTCTCCTAGGCCCTCACACAAGCATATAGACAGTTTTTCCAAGCTGCCCCAGGATCTGCAGTAATCATAAAGAGGAGGGACAATCACCCTCTCCAGATGCACAGATTTGATTTGAGTGAGTGAATTAAGACTTGCCAGCCCATTAAGCATAGTACGCTTTGAACTGTAATTGCTAGTTAGAAGAACTTTCAGTTTTGGCATCCTCTGCAGAAATGGTGGAAGACAGTACTCACTTGCTGCAAAGAACAAAACCAAAGCCTCTGCCTCAGGAAAATTTACTTGGTCCCATTGTTTCTCATCCATTGCACCTACAAGTCCCAAAATTCAGTCACTACCCTGATTAAATACAAACAAGAGTACTGAACCAACAGCTATCTTAGTTTTAAGAAAATTAAATTCAAATAGTCCTTAACATATAAACAGGAAATCAAAGCAAGTTTCAGAAGCCACCTGTATAAATAGAAATGATCTGAGCCTTAGATGACTGATCGAGTGTCAGCCATTTCCTAGGAATTCCATCCTCCATTTTAGGCATAAAAAAGCCTCTTACAATGGGTAATACCATCCTGACTTTCCAAGCGCAAAGCTAAATCCCCCATCACATCATGTTGTGAAAAAAGATAGGCACATCCATCTGAGACAGGTCGACCCCTGACACAGCCAAATTTTAAAAAACATCACAATAGATTATTATCATTACATATTGATTTTTCTTTCTGTTTTTGCTTCCAAGTTCTTCTAGTTCATCTAATCAAACATCAATCCTTAAATTGATTGCAGATCTCTCTTTATATATCTAGTTACAAGTTCTCTGCAAAACTTCCTTAAAAAAATGAGGTTACTGCCCTATAAACTAAGTGAAAAACAATGTCGGCAAAACAATATGCAAATATATATGAAGATGCAAAGTTAATGTATTCAATAGACACATACCCTGGATTGCTTGTGAGGTTTAGAAGATTCCGACTTGCAAGTTCTAACAAGACCACAAAAGCATCCTCCCATTCCATCC
Source organism: Wollemia nobilis (assembly GCA_028583015.1). Taxonomy (NCBI): domain Eukaryota; kingdom Viridiplantae; phylum Streptophyta; class Pinopsida; order Araucariales; family Araucariaceae; genus Wollemia; species Wollemia nobilis. Next base: position 4,421,498 of record JAQPPZ010000030.1, read on the forward strand.
CACGGACATACACCCACATGTTCAATAGTTCATCCACACTGAATTTTTTTCCTTTGGGGAATGCTCCCAAATCCAAGAAGCACTGCCTTAAATCTTCATCAAGGACATCTATACTCGTCTCTAGGCAATTGAGTAGCCCCTCTATGTGATATTCAGATATAGGCTCTCCTCTGGAAAGCTTCTTTTTAGCACTTTCCCAAATCATAGAGGGTTCACCACACAAAGAGCTCCCAATGACCTTGAGAGCCAGAGGTAAGCCTTTACATTCCGTTTCAATCTGAAAACATTGTAGTTCTAGTTAATACCTAGCATGATTTTTATAGACACATTAATTGCATTGCAACATCTTTTGGATTCTCTTCCATGCAGTTGTTGACCATATTGCATTTTCTTATAACTAAAATTATTATTTTTAGAAATATGAGAAAACCTAATTAAACAAAACTTACTTTCTGGCACATAGTTCCATTATGTCAGGAGTAAAGTACATCATTGTAATAAAGCATCAGAATTAGTATGCAGAAACAGGCAAGACAATGAGATTATGTTTAGTTTTAGTCTATTCATACCTGCTTAACAAGAACTTCATCTTCTGTTCCCGGAATCGAAGGCTGGCCAAAGGCCCAGAAGCAGAATAGTGACAGGGCATCAGTCCTCTGCAACATGGCCAACTCATAAAAACGGGTAGACTGCTTGATTGGAACAGTAAAGTCCTGTCTTGTTGTTATAATTGTATTGTAACCCTCTGCTTCGAACAAGAAGTCTTCCAGATTTGACCTCGACCAAACATCATATGTCCTTACTTTAAGATTTATCTGCAATTGTTGACGTGCATCCTCTATACTCTGAAAAGCAGGCCTCTGCCTTCCAATTATCTTATCCCACATAGTCTCCAAAAGGCCCTTCACATTTGGGAAACGTGAGACTGTAATGAAGATTATGTTGTTGTGGAAGAAGTCTGAAAATTTCAAAAAGAAACAATGTTACAAAGAAATCTGATAGACAGAACAAATATAACAATCACGGTTAGAAATATCGATTCAATTGCAGTGTTGAATTGATGAGCAGCATGTACTGAATATGGTCCTTGCCATTAGTGGGTACAACAGCAGTGTAGAGTCAAGGAGCACCATGTACTGAAAGTGGTCCTTCCTATCAGTGGATAGTAGGGATGGGGGAACTACCTCATCACGTGTGATGCCCTCATTCTTTGTATTAGTTCATACTTGAAATCAAAGTCACATGACTTCTTGGCAATGACTCGGCAAAGCCTAAGAGTGTCACTGGCACTTAGCAAAAACTTGAGACAAAAAACCTAAAAATAAAAAACCTAAAAATGTTCCACATTTCGCAAGAAAAATGAAAGACGTTCATATTTTCCATACAATGTAAATCCATTCAATTGAAATCAAAATAAACATATATGATAAAAAGGTTTCACATTATTCAAAATTTCATAGGATATTTCTTATTCCATGGCAAACATATTCCACGGAAATTAAAAACAAACATTGAAAACATTCAGTTAAACACATCTAGAAATATCCATAGGTTGGAGTAGGCTTTCTTAAAGACATATGAATGGCCTAAATGCATATTTTTCTGGGCAGGGATGAAAAAGAATATCAAGATATTTGTTGCAGAATATGATACTTGTTAACTTGTTAAGGATGAAATTATTCATACATCGGACACACTTCAACCTCTTTCTATTTTGGAGACCGTTTGGACGAACATTTCTATGAATTTTATTGAAGGGATCCCAAAGTCTGGAGGCAAAATAGTCATTCTTGTGGTGGTAGTGGATTGTCTCTCTAATTATACTCATTTTTGTCCTCTAGCCCACTCTTACAAGGTGACAACTGTTGCCCAAATATTCCTTGATTCCATTTTTTGCCTTCATGGCATGTTCATTCCATTGTATCCAATCGTGTCCCCACATTCACTTGTCATTTCTAGCAGGAACAATTCAAGTTGCATGGCAAACAACTCAAGATAAGCTTAGCATACCATTCCTAGACCAATGGGTAAACTAAAAGTGTTAACGAGTGCTTGGAAACTTATCTTTGTTGCTTTGCATCTCAGCAACTGACTCATTGGGTCAAGTGGCTTTGTTTGGCTAAGTGGTGGTATAATACTCCCTATCACTCCTCAACCAAGATGATACCATATAAAGCAGTTTATAGACACCCTCCACTGTCACTTTTGTCATGCATTTTGGGTAGTTCCAAGGTTCAAGCAGTGGATTCCACTTTCTTGAAGTATGCACAACTACTCCAACATCTCAAAGATAACATGACCATGGCATAAAACCATATGCAACAAGCAGATCAACACCATTCTAAGCATAATTTTAACATCAAGGACATAGTTTTCCTATGCTTGTAACCCTACAAGCAATCATCACTAAAACTTTGTGGCAGTCAAAAGTCACCAAAATTCTATGGACCGTATAAAATGCTCTAGTAAATTGGCCCTATGGACTACAAACTAGAATTGTTGCCTTCTTCCATGATACATCTAATTTTCCATGTCTCATCTTTAAAAAAGGTCTTTGGAAACCGTATACAGGTCCCATCCACACTACCCCATTTGGATGAAGAAGGCTTGGTCATCTTAGAACTCGCAAGTTTTCCTGGACCGACATACATGCACACTTTGTAACTACACTCTCATTGATGTTCTAGTAGAGTGACGTGGACTACAGCTAGAAGATGCCACCTGAGAGTTGCTCCATCAAGTACATTAGCAATTTCCTCACCTCAAGCTTTTGAGAACAAAGCTTCTTGAAGGGGAAGGGCATGTTAGGACCCTATCCTAACACAATTATTGTTATGTACTTGTCTAGTGTTGGTGTATGTTGCACCTTAGGCACCTAGTGTGTATGGACCCTTTATAATGTAACCTTTACTTTTACTATAAGTAGGAATTAGTAGCTCGACTCCCCTTTTTCATGTGGTCCGACCATTATGGTTAGGGTAAATAAAAGTCTATATAAGGATGTTTGAAGCAGAATGTATTTCATATTTTTCTCAAATTGTATTGGAGCTTTGCTTCCAAGGAGGTTGCCCTCTCAAAGGGTCTGAGATATCTGTTTCGCTTGATTAATATAAGTTTGTTGTATTTCCAATCAATTATTTTCTTAAGCACTTCCATTATTTCATTTTTATGATCATTTAGTTTACAAGCATTTCCATTAATTCCTGCATTGCTATTGTAGTTATGTTTATTTTTATCTGAAGGTTTTTAACAACACCTATTCACATCCATGATGTTGTCAATCTTAATCAGCTTGAGCCTTCCAGACTGAAAGAAGAGGTTTTAGTCATCCATCCTCAACATACAGTTTTAAATTTGTGAAGAATTTTAACACCACCTATTAACATCCATGATGTTGTCAATCTTAATCAGCTTGAGCCTTCTAGACTGAAAGAAGAGGTTTTAGTCATCCATCCTCAACATACAGTTTTAGATTTGTGAAGGTTTTTAACAACACCTATTAACATCCATGATGTTGTCAATCTTAATCAGCCTCAGTCTTCTAGACTGAAAGAAGAGGTTTTAGTCATCCATCCTCAACATACAGTTTTAGATTTGTAACTGTTTTTGTTTATGGTTCTGAATTTCTGATGACGCATCCTAAAGACTCAGTTCCAAATTTTCAGCACAAACCGGCAAAAGCAAATTGGTTTTTTAAGGAACAGTCTCCACATTTAGAGCAGAAACTGGAAACAATTTCTTTTTTCTTTTTGTACAAGGAGGAAATGATAAGATTACAAGTAGAATACATATTTCTATAGTTTATCTAAAAAAAATCAACTTTTAAGGAGAAGACTAAGTGTCCAATATATACACAATTGCTAAACTGTTATAATACCACTATCTAATCATGATAATATAATTCAAGTGATGCCTGTTTCAATCCACCCATTATCTAAGGCTACATACACAGTTTTCGCTGTAAAGAATGTGCATTTCTGCCTTTACCTGTCTGTGTGTTTATATATCTACATTGGTCTTGTTAATGCATGTTCTTTATGTTTATGTTGATGTTTATGAAGCATAGTATCCTGAAGAGCAACAGTAGAAATGGCACTTTGGTAAAACCAACTCACGCAATAACTTGCATAGAGTTAAGCCTGTTCCTCTTGTCAAATTCAGGAGCACTAGCCTTCGGCTGAAGTGTTGTGACTATGCTTGGTATGAAGTAAATATCCATCTACATGCTTGGTCTGATTTGTCTACTAGTACTATTGCAAGTTATCTTTGTAAGTCCATAATTAGGCAAATCTGTCGATGAATGATAAATAGAGCTTAAATTTTTCGTAGCAAATGAATAGAAAAAGATTTACCTCTGACTTGAGCGTCTTTGCAGAGGGCTAAAGCAAGAATGGTCTTGCCGCTACCACCCATACCCTTGATCCCAACTATATCAACATCAACCTGGAACAGAATTCGTTTAACATCATTGATCAGATTACTGAGACCCACTGCAAAATCCACTGCAAAATGGGGTAAATCCGGGACTTGGGCACTGCAGCCAGAAGAATCCTGACGATTTGTATCACCCTCAAAGAAGATCTGATCTGTGCTCATCTGTTGAAGCATAACAGAATTAGAATCTGGATCGCTGGTCATTCTAGCATTGACCATTTCAATTATATGGCGACCCATTTCTTCTAGACCCTCAAATCTTCGGCTATAGCCTTTGAAATCCGCGTCCAGTTTCTGCACGTCCAGCATGATGTTGGCCATGCCTTGAGTGAGCATGAACTCGTTCACATTCTTCTCCAGCTTCAGAATCTTCTTTCCATACCTATACTTTCTGTACAGATTAAAGCTTCCCAATTTCTCCATCTTCTTGACAAGGTGAAGGCCCTCATGAAGCTGGGATTGGAATTCTCGGAAGTGTTTGTCTCTGTGTGGCGAGGGGTCTTTGCTGACCTTGGAGATTCCATCCTGTGGTGGGCTTTAGGCGGTGGATTTTTTCCTTGAGGTCCTTACAGGTAGACTTGCTGTAGATGAGGATGTTCATGATGGTTCTTGTCACTACGCACAGTTCGTTCAGTCCGGCTCCAAAGAACATGCCACTAATGGGATCCATACCCTTTTCCAAGCCTACACTGAAAGCCCATCTTCGGATTGGAAATCATATTATATGTAATACCATGGTGCGTGGAAAGGCACAGAAAGAATGATGTAATGAACCGAGAAGGAAACGACTAAGGAAGGTGAAGCGAAGGTAATGCAAAAGTTAAACCAATAAAGTGGATCCAAAGTTGTGGAAGATGCAGAGGCTATTGTGCGCGAGGGGCGAGACGATGCTTCTTTATGAAAGTTTGCTTTTTTTTCGTCCGTTAATGTTGGGCCGCCTAGACGGGTTTGAATGGAAAGAGTTGTAATCTCTTTAACAGAATGGATGTTACGTGCATTGTAGGTGATCCATCTGAAGATTTCTTAAGGTTTTTTTTGTTTAAGGTTCTAATCAAGTTTATGTTTGAAATTTGGTTTTTATTGAAAGTTCAGATTTAAATCAGAGCATTTGGATATGTGTTAATTTCTTATTAATAAATGTAAACTCTAAACTTTAGGACAGATTATGGTTGAGAGAAAACTTCCAACCCTCTACAACAATTATAAGAATTTATCATACTATTCATTTAATTTTACCCTAAAAAAATACAAATTCTAGTATCATCGCGCAACTGCTTGGTAGTTTTAATTTAAAAACTCAACTTTTCTAGTGGGACAAATCACCTAGGAAAATAAACGACCACAAGGTGAGATATCTTGAAAAGTGAAAAACGAGGATCCAAAAAGATTAAAAATAAAGTTTTAAAAACATTATTTAATTAAACTTTGATTAGAAAATTATTGATTAACTAAACGATAGCGTAAGCGTATCACTAAAAAAAACATTCATATGTTTTTTTAAGCGAAAAATTGGTTTGAAAGATCACGATCACGGTTTCTACACCATCAAAGTTACCTATTAGTCGTGCCCGACCTTGTCCGCACCAACATTATCATTGGATTTTGGGTACTCAATTCAACTTTTTTTTGGTAGGGTGGAGATTCGAACCTAGGACCTCCCTTGGAGGATTGCCCTCTCCTCTCCAACTCGCCTATAAAACCTAGGTATTCATAAATATATGTTACTAAAAATTTTGGTAAACAAGTCTTCAAAGGTTAGGTGGATTGGTAAGACTTTGGGCACTTACCAAGAGGAGACCTAAGTTCAAACTTTGGGAGCATGCCTAAGAAATGGCAAAGGTAGTAGTCTGACTTGAGTCTGCTGAGTGCGCCTCAGCTTGACGACGGTGGTACCCACCTTGAACTACCGAAGGTCTCCCTCACTCCAGGTCATGTTTACCGAGGATAGGCAGGGGTTATAAAGACAACTTCAATGATTTGACTTGTGTTCAGAGGTAGAAACCTCGAGGAGAATGTGTGATCCCGTGCCCAGTTGGGAGAATGTGTGATCCCATGCCCAATTGTTAAAGATGAAAGGATGTTACAATTCCCCTTATATCAAAAATAAATTCTGGTAAACATCAAATTTATGAAATAAGGTGCCTTATATAAGGTTGGTTTTAGAGATAGTTTGTCAATTTTGCCTTAAAATTTAAAATTAAGTGAAATAATTTACATTGTTTATAATTTTTTTAAGTAATTATATGTATTGAAATAAAATTTGTATTTATCATTTTGTAATTATATGTTGTATTATAATAGCTTGGTTATTATGTATATATATTTTGACAATATTCAAATTTGGTCCCTCTTTTTAAATGTTCACAAGTTTAATCACTTGAGCTAATGTTATTGATTGCATATTATTAATAATTTACTTGTTTAGTATATTTGATTACGTGTTATTAATAATAATTAATACTTAATAATAATTAATACTTGTATGTGACTTTCAAAAAGGAGATGTAGGTTCTGATTTTTCTAAGTAATAATGTATATTTTTTTTTTTGGTAGGTAAAAGTAATTGTTGGACGGGTTAAAGGGTCTCGTCCTTATTACATCAGTAGCAAAAAGTGATACAACTGTGGCTACCAATAGCAACCAACACAAAAAATCTGGGGATCTACCTCATACACCCCGATCCAATCAAGGTCGGAGCCCTCCAAGATAGAAAAAACAAAACTGATACAAAAATAGGCAGTTCTACTACCTAAACAACAACTTCCCAGGCTACTGGGTTCTTTGCTCCTTTTCTGTTGGGCATTGTTATCAGGACAAAACAAACAAAAACCATCTTGGGATTTGACCCTCTACTACCTTGGTCCTCCAAAACCAGGACCAACAAAACCATAACTAGGAAAATTCTGTTACAATCATAGGCAGTCCAACTGCCTAAAGATAAATTCCCGAGGCTACTAGGAATCCTTGTTCCCTTCCTACTGCGCTTTATCATTTGGAACTTTTGGAGGGTTTTTTGCCCCCTTTGCCTTGTTGTGTGGGTGGCTTAGGTTTTTTGCTTTCTTCTTTGATGAGATTTTTGATTTCCTGAAATAGTATTTTTTGAGTGTCATTGGCTATATCCTCGGTAGTATCCCGGTTTCTTCGATCCGCGTCGGATGGCCTACCCTTCTTTCTATCTACTCCTAGATCCATTTGGGACTTTCTAAAACTTTGAGTTTGCTTGGGGCTCCATGGTTCCGAGGATTTTTGGATGGGCTCGTCGCTATCATAATTGGTGGTGTTAGTGTTGGTCGGGGAGGCAGGGGAGTCAGACCCAACAAGGGGGGCAACGAGGTTGGGGAGGAGGGCGTTCGAAGGGGCTTTGGGGTAGGGCTTTGAGGGTCGTCACTGGTGGTGGGAGGGTGGGGCTGGCGTGGGGGTTGAGGGGGGCAGGGACTCTCCTAGGTGGGACTGGGAGCAGGACACAGTAGGGAAGTAAGATTAAGGGCAGGGGAGGATCTAACATGGATTTCTCCTTCCTCAATTTCCTCATTGGTCCTAGAATAATTAATCAAATCAAATTTATTAGCAATGGAAACCGAGGTGCTTGCCTTTTGAGGATCTGAGGCTGGTGGTGGCCAAGTCTGCTGTTTGTTCCTTTGATTCAATTTATGTCCTTGGTTAGTGGTTGTCCTCTGACTAGCGCTTGGCTTTGGGTGTCCCGCTAGCTGGTGACCGACTTTAGGGTTTCTACGATTAGGATACTGAGATAGGAGGTGCCCTTGGGATTGGCACTTCGAGCAGAAAGCAAGTTTGTTCTTGAAGACCAGCGACTACCTCCATCTGAAATCCTCGTAAATCAGGTTGAGGTGGTCCAGGAGTTGCGACTCCAGATTCACATTGACGCAGATGCGCACCTGGGTTAGGTGAGTTCTAGCATGAGTGGCTAGATCAATGGCCACTAGTTCCCCAAAGGCCCTAGCCAGGCCTCCAAGAGCATCCTCATAGAAAAAGTGAGTAGGGAGATTAGGGAGTTGGACCCAAATGTGGGTAAAGTTAATGCTCTGTGAGTCAGGGTCAAAATTTGGCTCCCATTTCCTTAAAAATAGACTGTCTCCCGAAGAACCACGAACCTTTGGACAGAATGCGCTATGCATCCTCCCGAGTGTGTAGTTGGATCATGAAAAATCCTTTGGTCATCGCGAACAGCCCCATGTTTCCTAGGATTTTCCACTTCGAAGTCGCCCAACGACGGATCACATCCATGTCTAGGCATCCTCCTAAAAATTTACCCACAAGGGAAAAGGAATCGTGAGATGCGTAACCTTCCATAAGTTTTTTAGGGCACAACACATCACACTCATACGAGACAAAGTTGCTCAAAACATCTGTGGATGATGTGGGTTTGTTTTGCAGTAGGTTTGCATAAGACAAGTGGCCTCGATAGCTCCCTGGATCGTCAGCTTTGTCGAGGGGTTCTTTTCCTCGATCGATGTCGCTATGGATGATCCCATGTTTAGCGATAAACGAGATCTCGACTAGGCCTTCCATAGCACGAGCGGTGAGAATGTCCTTTGAATTCACACCAATGTCTGTTTGCTCTTTTGATCGTGCATTCTCCTTACCTGTGGCTAGGTTTTTGACAAAATTTTTGTTCACCATCGCTCCCAAAAACCCTCGCCTCATCACGCCTCCTCCGTAGGAGCATAAGTTAATCCAAAAGGTTAGTAATAATGCATAATTGCCAAGCTATTGTAATATAAATTATGTGGTCATAATGTAATATGGGTGGGGCCTATTTCAATTTCATATAAAACATAAGAAAATTAAGAACAAAATAATTATTAGGCATGTTAGATGATATTACATTATTTGATAAATTAGGATGTGTAGAATATGTACATGTGTCATGAAGAAGGCTAAGAGTCTTCTATGCAAGTGACAAATTAGGAATTTAAAGGTCATATGAAAGGCAACAATCAAGAATGTGAAGAGTTATTTGTAAAGCTATATTATGGAGATAAAGCTCCATAAAATGTATCTCTCTAATATGAAGTTATTGAAAAGAAAGAAAGATAAATTGTATTGTGAGTATTTGTATTGTTATTTGAGATTCATTTTATTCTACGCATATTATTATTTCATTGACCTTTATTATTGTGGCTATTTTATATTTGGGAACCTGTGTGATTTTGTGAGATAAGTTGTGTGATAATTTATGAGATATCTTGTGATATTTTATGGTAGTATAAAGGCTTATAAAGCCAACAGTGGTATCAGATCTACCACTAGACTCTGTCTTGTTTGATAGAGTTGATTGAAACCATCATTATTAATTAGCTTTATCCATGTTGATAAAGTTAATTTAGAGTTGATAAAGTTGATAAAATTAGAAGAGAAGTTGGACATTGATTGATAGGCAGAACCAAACCAGATGGAAGTTGGTCATTCAAAGAAGATCCACTCTGACATTGAAGAATTTGAAGATTAAATTTTTGAGAAATTGTAGATAAGAAGACTAAGGCAGATTGATGCAGAATCAACTCAAGAGATAGTTGATCATTCAAGGACATCTAAATCCACCCTGACTTTGATATTGGGTTCTCTAGTAAGGAGAATCATATTGAGTTCTTAGGTGTGACCTAAGACATTGAAGATTTCAAAAAATAAAGAGATAGAGTTGCAGTAGAGATTAAGCTACAAAATTTTGGTAAGATTCCTACATAAGATAGAGAAGAATTTCAACTTATGAAGAAACCCGAGAATAAAATAGAGAAGAAAGCAAGTAGCAAAACAAAGAAGCAAAAAAAGAAGAAAGAAGAATCAGATCAGGCATAATTTGACCTTGAAATATTTGAAACTATTCAAATAAATCTACATTGAAGAAGAGAAATGGTAAAGGCCAGAGAAGCCTATATTGTTGAAGAAATGGAAAATATCTAGAAGACCTATATTGAATAAAATAGAAGCCAAGAAGGCTTTCATAGTTAGAGAGACCCAAGAGGTCTATATTGTTGAAGAGGATCATATAAGTAAAAGAAAAAGGTCCAAGAGAGAGCTCTTAGTAGTAAAAGAAAATGTGTATAAGATCATATAGAAAATAGGTCCATATAGAAAAATAAAAAAGGCCTATATTGCTGAAGAACAAACCCATTTGGGCAACTCAAATAAAATTGCGAAAAAGAGGTCCATTCGATCAACTAAGATAGAAGACAATGGAATCAAGGCATTTGATCAAGCAAAGCATAAAGCAAACAAAGAAAAGGTAAAGCCAAAGCAAAGCTTAAATTGTTATCATAACAAAAAAGGTGCCATAACAATAGAAGAAGCAACACCATATTAAAAGCTACAAGCAAAGATATAAGTACAAATAAGGCAACATATAAATATAAGAGAAGGAGCTAAGAAAGTCTATCTAGAAACCAGTAAGGTTTCCAACATAATAGTGAAAGAAGCAAAGCTTCAGGTATATAAGGATAGTAGTGTAACACCGGCATAAAAGCTTCCAATAAGGAAGACAAAGCTCCCAGCATAGAATCTTACAATAAGGAAGACAAAGCTCCTTTCATAGAAGCTTCCAACAAGGAAGATGTAGCTTCCACCATCAAAGCAACCATCGAGGACGACGTAGCTTTCAACAATAGAGCAACCATTGAGTAAGACGTAGCTCCTAGAACTGAAGTAGTCACATTAGAAGATGAAGCTCACAATGTTGAAATAGTGAACCAGGAAGACGAAGCCTAAGCAACAAGTAAGGAAGGTGAAACAACAGGCAAGGAAGGCAAAGCACTCAATATTACAAGGAAGAGAATATGTTTAACATCAAAGCATGAAGGAAGCAAAACACATAAATACCAACCTAGAGTAATGGCATTTGTTGTTGGTCAAAATTTAACATTACAAAGCATTTTCTAATATTTTTTAAAAGAAGCATGCAAATGACCACATGGTTACTAGTTATCAATTGTTAAACCTAAGTGGAGATTCACTTAAATGATGAATACATAGAATGTTGAACGTGAGAAGTAGTGAACAAGTGTATGGATCAGTGAGCAAGTGGAGTGTGAAATAGTGAACAAGCCACATAAAGGAAAGAACATAAGATTATAATTATTAGTATTAGGGTTTGTAAAGTTATAAGGTATTGTTTTAGAAAAATTATAAGTTGGAAATATAAAAGTTAGTATACAATTTAATAAGTTTATTTAAGTTTTTAAAAAGGTATGGAGTAATAAGGATTTCTAATTTAATTAGTTAGGTTTTTTATTATTAAAGTTTTTATATTTAAAGTATTTTTAAAAGGTAGAAGATTTATTCAAGGAAAAATTAAAAAGTAGAAGTTTTTAAAATTTTACAAATTTAGAATTTTGGAGTTAAAAGGGTTTCAGCATCAAAGGACTAGGAAAACTAAAAATTTGTAAATTTCATATTATTTAAGTTATTTCCTAAACTAGAGAATCATAAATATTACTAGTACAAAAAAAAATATCATGGATTATTAGTACATTGACTCAGGAGCAAGTAGACATATGACGAGAAATAAACAATGGTTTAATCCTTGTCAAGAGAAATATGAAAAACTAGTTGTTATAGCAGATAGTATGACTTATGAGGTTAAAGGAGTAGGAAATGTTTTAATTGATCTATCAAATGGAAAAATAATAATTAGAGATGTATTATATGTACCTATATTAACTACTAATCTTCTTTTAGTATCTTAGTTTATGGATCAGAAACTAGTAGTTAAATTCAAAACTATTAAAGACAAAAATATTTGTCTTATTACCAAACAAGAAAAAATTATAGCCTCTGGTTCATATAAGAATAGTTTATTTATTCTAGATACATTGACCAACAAGGCTCTATCAGTGGGAACTTTAGAAACTAAAGACCTTTGGCACAAAATATAGGACATATAAGTGCATCTTCGTTAAATGAAATGACTAAACATCAAATGTTTAAATGATTACCCAAAATGTCATAGCAATCTAGAATGTCTAGTAAGAAAACATAGGATTCCTTTTGAGCTTAATTAGCATAGAACTTGAGAACCATTGGAACTAGTATATACTTATTTATGTGGTTTAATGAATGTCACTAGTATTGGAGGACAGATATTTTTAACAATTTATTGATGATTACTCCAGGAAAATGTGGGTATATTTTATAAAATTTAAATTTGAAGCATTTAGTTGCTTCAAACAATTCAAATTATCACTAGAAAAGGAAGATGAAAAAAAAATCAAGAATCTTTGGTCAAATAGAGGAGGTGAATTCTTGTCAAAAGAATTTAATATATTTCTAGAAACCAATGGTATAAAAATACAACTTACTACAACATATTCACCACAACAAAATGGTATTGCAAAAAGAAAAAATAGAATAATTATGGAAATTGTTTACAGTATGTTACAAGAAGCTCATCTTGATCATCAGTATTGAGTAGAATCAATAAAAACAACTATATATTTACAAAATAGATTACCTACAAGAATATTGAAAAATGTCACTCTTGAAGAAGTATGGATATGACAAAAAACAATAGTAGAACAATTAAGAATATTTGGTTGCAAAACGTATATACATATCCCAAAGCAAAGAAGAACTAAACTATATGACAACACTATCTGTGGAATATTTATTGGTTATAATGATGATTCAACATGTTACAGAATAATTGATCTAATAACAAAGAAAATCTACATGAGCATAGATGTAACATTCAATGAAGGAAACAAAATGTTATTAAAGAACAAAAATATAATACTAAAGAAATTCAAAGATTTTTAGAAGAAGACTCATTAAGTGAAGATTCAGAATAAGATATACATGATGAATAGATTGAGAATTGAAAGACTACTACAATCCCACAAAGGAAATAACCAGCATGACTTAGAAATACACTTAAGGATTCAAATATAGAGCAAATGCCAAATCTTACTACTACAAGACCTCAAAATTTTAGTTTAACGAGAATGAATAGGGGATTGATAAGTTCTATAACAAAACCTACATCAACAACAACTGCTTTAAATCATCCAAAATGGAAGGCAACTATGAAGTCATAATATGAAACAATGATGAAAAATAAAACATAGAATTTAGTTGATTTGCCTTAGGGAAAAAAAAGGTTGGATGTAAATGGATCTACAAGATCAAATATAAAGTAGATGGTTCACTTGACAAATACAAAGCTCGCCTAGTTATGAAAGGATACACTCAAACAAAAGGAATTGATTATGATGAAAATTTTGCACCAATAGCAAGAATGATTACTATTCAAACAATTTCTGCTTTGGCAACACATCATGGATGGAAACTACATCAGATGGATGTAAAAAATGTATTCGTAGATCTTGAAGAAGTATATATATCTCAACCAGAAAGGTTTTAAATTAAATGACAAGAACATAAAGTCTACAAACCGAACAAACCCTTGCATGGTCTAAAGCAAGCACCAAAAGCATGGTATATAAATATTAATAATCATTTATTACAACATAGTTTCAAAAGAAGTTTGCTACATCAAAATCTCTATACAAAAAAGGTTGGACAGGACATAATCATACTTGTAGTATATATTGATGATATAGTCATTACAAGAAGTTCAAAGAGAAGGATTTTTGAAATGATAGATTTGGGGCTACTTCATTATTATCTTAGTTTGGAAATTCATCAAAATGAAAGCAATATCACAATAACACAGATAAGATATGTAAAAACATTACTTGAAAAATACATAATGCAAACATGTAAACCCAAGGATACACCTATGGAACAAAGGTTACAATCATCTATATATGATTAACATTGTGTTCCCTCCTGAAACAACATGATTAACACTATGTTCCCTACAAATTTATTTTTCTCCTTGTGATCTGTGTAATGTCCTGCAAACATATTTGAAAGAGCGATCCTACGAGAGTTTTCGTCTAAAATCCCTGCTAACGTATTTGAACATGGAATCAATGATAAAAAATTATTTGAAATTTATTGGGTTATTCTTGTGTAAGTTTGTCTGTTATCCTCCCGAGAGTTGCGGATAATCCTAGAAGAACCTGAAGGTTACATGATGAACGCTTCAACACTTAATTTTCTTGTTCCACCAACGACACACCCACAATTACCAACTCTGGCAAGAGAAATTTGGATGCAAAACACCAAGCTGCTATTAAATTGAGAGTCGTCGAAGAATTACAAGCGAAAATACACAAAATCATCCAGAAATTCCAAAAACTACGCTACCATTTCCTTAGAAAAAATTATTAATTTAAAAAAGAAAATCCCATCTCTTATGATTGTTTATCTGTCTGTAAGACACATTTTTGTTTTTTGCGATCTGGAGTGTTGCAGGTGTTGCATTCGAGAGTTTGGAAGAAAAAAATTTCTTTCTTACGCACGATTCTCCAGGAGGCCTATTGAGTGATTTAATTGGTTGATGTCATGCAATTGATAAATTTACTTCACTGTATAGCGAATAAATTTAATCTAACCAAAAAAAATAGCTCGATTTGCTATCCATACAAAGTGCATAAAAATTATTATGTCTTATGCTTTGTTTTAAAAATATTTATCCACTTGACTTGCGACGTTTGGGATTATGTCTTCTACTTTTAAAAAAAATATCCAAGGAAATCATATGCTACCCATGTATGGTTAATAGTAAAATTTGATTACATGAAATCTAAAGGCACCAGAGATAGGACAAACGATTGATCTGTAAATATGGAAGCAAACCTTGGATCCAAATACTACCATTTTCCTATGAGAGACAACACGCGTGCATGCAGAAGTTGGTAACACAATTGATTGCGGACTATTAATTCCATCGAGATGTGAAAAATATCTTCAATAATATGGAAATCACCAAAAAAAAAACCGTTATAGAAATCTTGTTTGAACTAGCTGTGAAATCTGGCAGATCAAGGCTTTGATACCACTTGGAAGCAATCAACTTGATAATTAATTAAATATCAAACAAAATATGCACAAATGGATTTTTAAATAAATAATACACCATTTAAGGAGGGCAAAGTCCTGTAGCCACTTAGAGAGGGTGGAGTTTCTTGCGAATATGCAAATGATAAAATAATTGATGATGATAAATCAAATATATTATACTCTTATTAATATACGAATCGATGAATAAATAATAATATTGAAAATATAGTCGACTAAGCTATATTAGGGTTGTAACACCCCCCATGTGCTACATTTGGCACTGTTGCCTACGTGAAATTTGATAATTTTATCATAATTGGGTCAAAATCATCGTAGTTGAAAGGAACCTACAAGTGATAATTTGTGAGTAAAACCATTTGGAGGTGAATGACAGATACAAGTGTGTGAAAATGTAGGACACAAAATTAAGGAGAGGAGTAGATTCTAGTTAGAAGGAGCATGAGAATTGCTCAAAGGGAGAACATGAACAACTCTACAAAAAAAATCAATAATCGAATAGGTATGGACTTCATATGAAGGAGATATTGAGAGGTGGGATACATTGTTGATAGATACAAAAGAGAGGGTACAAGAATCACCAAGTATCAACGAGAACATTGATGCAAGGGAAGATGTTGATGAAAGAACTATGCAAAAAGATGAAGAGTGGATGGTAACACTTGAACAAGCGATAGGAAGGTTGCAAAGGGTTGTAGAGGATGGGAGTTAGGCATTAGAGCAACTAGGTGTGAGGTCTCAGGAAGGAGAACTAGGGCCACAATCAACATTCCCATGAAGGAGGTCATGGAGTGGGGACGCATAGGAGGTCAGGAGATGACTATTTGGTGAAAATAAGGTACCACAAATAGAAACATACGATGAAGAGCAATGTAGTGGATCACCCACCCAAAGAAGAAATTAATCAAGGATTTTGGAGGATACCTCATCAAGTTATGAGGAAGAAAATATAGCAATGAGTAGCATAGCTATGAGAGTAGGGAAATAGAGATTTCCACCCTTTATGAGAGAAGGGAAGGAGGACCCAACAAGACACATCGGGACATATATAACCATATGGAAAGAAAATGGTGTAAACCAACTAGATGAATGGTTCCAACTATTTCCTACCATATTATGAGGACTTGCAATAGACTGGTATCCAAAGTGAGAAGATACACCTTAGTTTAGAGTGTGTAATACGATGAAGGATGCTTCATCAAGGAATTTCAACCCTTGAGAGATAATGACAATATTGTGATGGATATTTACACTAAAAAACAAGGTGTTGATGAGGACATCAAAATGTACAACCATCGATTAAAGTAGTTAGTAGATAAGATGCAAATACCACCAGTAGATGCATTGGTGAAGCAATGGTTCCTTGATGGATTACTGCCTCGATACAAGAAGAAGATGAATGTAGTACCATCATCAACATATGAGAAAGCACTGGAAAAAGTAAAAAACTTTGTAAGTGAGGTGAAGCAGATGGTGGTAGGCATCACAACACATACTAAGCACGAGGACTCAAATAGTGGTGAAGACAAGATAATATATCAAACCATCCAATAATTCTGAAAAGAATTTGATAAAATAATAAAGGAAGCCAAAGGAGAGATAAGGCGAGATCATAAGGATATCTGGTGTACAAAATGTAAGTTTGAAGGCCACACAAATGTGAATTATCCTTGAAATAAATATTGCCATATATGTAATGTGTTAGGATATTAAGTGATACAATGTTCATTCAATGTGAAAGTTCACTAGAAAACCCTCATAATTGAAGACCAATAGGAGAAACCGAAGCCTCAATGGAGTGGATGGGATGTAACTAGGAGAGGTTACAAGAACAGTCAAAGAGGAGGAAGGCCAAATTAGGGCACTCGATAAGAAGGTCAGAGCCGATTATAGTATGATTCAAAAGGAAGACCAATCATACAATATTACAATTACCAAGAATGAGGGTATTTTGTGAACAATTATCCTTCTCCTCAAATGACGAAGTCGACATAGAATAACACATATGTGTAGATGGTGTGGTCCAAGGAACCACAAATAAGTCAACTGTCCTAAGAAAATGAGTACAAGTGGCTCATAGAATTTAAATTTCTTAAACATCAGCATACCCTCAGTGAAAGAGGAGAAAATTGAGGAAGAAGTACTAACTGTGACATGGATTAAGGCTAAGAAAAATACTTACCCATAACTTGCTAAAGAAAAGTAGAGATGGCAGGTGGTGAAGAAGTTACTTGAAGAAGAATCAAAGAAGGATAAGATAGTAAGAATTGCAAAATAAAAAGAGTTAAAAAATCCTTGCACATTGAAAGATAAAGCAATTTTACAAAATATTACGACACAGGTTTTGAATACAACCATCGAGATAAATATGGCTAGTTTTCTAAAATCCATACCATCGTAACATAAGGCAATGGAAGAATAGATACAACCATAGAAGGTGATGGAGGTCCAAATCCAATCGATACAGGGGAAAGAACAAAAGGATTATTTCATGGATTTGACCATACTAATGATTGATGTTGAAAAGAAATCAACATTAGTCCCTATGGAGATACTAGGGCACAAGTTAACACAAGTAATCATGGATGAAGGGTCCAGTATGAATGTGCTACCAAAAAGGACTTGGAGAGAGATTGATGCTCCATAATTGTGGGCACCAAGATTTAGGTTGTATGGTGCTGACCAGTACAACATTGAAATAAATGGAGTATTGACAACAGAACAAGTAATAATAGTTGATCAAGAATTTGTCTTGGATTTTGTTGTGATTACTATGTAGAATCTTGCATATGATGTACTTCTAGGAAGAGGTTGGTTGCGAGTAGCCAAATTTAATCACAACTAGGGAAAGGATCAGATCACGTTAAAAAAGGGACAATATAAATATATGATAACCTGAAGAATCAAATAATTAGTGAGGATGTTGCCATGATAGATGAGTCGAGTAGTTCTTTAGATGAGGAAGAATATGAACCTAATTAAGAGGGGATGTTGTACCTGTAATATTGTAGTGAGGATGAAGCTCAATCTGATAGAAAACTTCTTCATCAGTAGATGAAGGAGTACAGGATGTTTCAACATATGTTCATCATGTTGCACGAAATTGAAAGGAGGCAACAATAGACAGTTGAATCTAGCAAACCTTGATAATTGATACCAAACAATCAATATCCACCGTAGGAGGATGATGATATGGGATCACACATCTCCTTGTAGAAGGGGAGGAGGTGAGACCAATTATAAAAAAGTGAGAATTGGTACCTCACCCTAGTGAAAGAAGGTGAATAATAGTACAAGGTTTGCAAATGGAATAGAATGAATTGTAGAGGAGGATGAAGGATGAATCCCTCCAAGTGAAATAAGAAATCAAGAACCAGTACCATTAGCACTTGATTTAGAGTGGTCGGAAGAAGCCAACCAATCAGAAGAGGAAGTAGTGTATCCACAACTAGAACAAAGAGAGTTGTCTCAGATAGTAAAAGGTCGATGCAAGATATGAATGATAATACAGTATGAAGATATAATATACACCTTTGATATGGAAGTCCTTGATTTGAATGAAGGTGGAGCTGTAGAAGAGGAACAGAGAGGACTTACCCTTTTAGATAAAATAGGCATGTGGCAATAAAGGATGTGACACCAAGCACAATAGTTGCAAGAGTAGTATGAATAATTACAAGCTCATAATGTAAGACCTCAAGGATAGATTATTTAGAAGTTGGATGATACCATGCAATGACTTGATGAGCAATATGTTGTAAGGACAAGGTAAATGGGTGCAAGCAGTGACAATAGCAAGTACCTCAAGTAATTGGAAGCCAGTAGGAAGGTATGAGTTCTCGTGGGGAAGAAAGATCACAAGTGAAGAACACAAGCTTATACTGAGAGGGGGGTGAACAGTATAAGACCACTTTTTACTTTTCTTTTCCAAATCAATATTATGCAATGTATAGATAGCAATATCAACAACAGTAATCAAAGCAATGCACAAATCACCACACACAATAGAGACACCACAATTTACGTGGTTCACCCAATGTGGGCTACTCCACGGAGAAAATATTTCACTAAAATTTTCTCAATCAATCTCTTGGGAATCCTTTCCCTATTACAATGTTTATGGACCTCTATCCAAAGGAGACACCAATCCCCTAAATCAAGTTCATGGATCTCTATCCATAGGAGAACTCCTTCTCCTCTGCTCTGGTTGGTGATCCTCTAGAAGACTACTACCTCCACTGCATTGGCTTGTGGATCTCTCTCCACTGAAGACTCTTGTCCCCACTCAGAAGACCTATCCTCACTACCCTAGCTAATGGATCTCTATCCACTGGAGACTACTATCCTCTACTCTGTCACCTCCAAAGCTCTATCTCAAATCTACACTAAACATAGTCCTTCGATCTAGCACAAATCTACTCAATCTCTATCTCTGGTCTAGCACAAACCTGTCCTCAAATATACACCAAAATCTATCCTCAAATATGCACTAAACATAGTCCTTTGGTCTAGCACAAATATCTATTCAATCTCTATCCTCAAGCCTTAACTCAAGGCTTGACTCAACTCTACTGGATCTGCCCTAAACCTTAACTCAAGGTTTGAACAAATCAATCAACTCTGCTCTCAAGTCTTCTCAAATACTTGTCTCAAATCTACCTTGTAAGCTTCCACAAAAGCTCACACTAATCTATCCACAAGTCCTCTCTAGAACTTGTCCAAATATTCTCCACAAGTCCTCTCTAGAACTTGCTCAAATATGCTCTACAAGTCCTCTCTAGAACTTGCTCAAATATGCTCTACAAGTCCTCTCTAGAACTTGCTCAAATATGCTCTACAAGTCCTCTCTAGAACTTGCTCAAATATCTCTACAAGTCCTCTCTAGAACTTGCTCAAATCTGCTCAATAAGTCCTCTCAAGAACTTATCCAAATATGTATTGTAAGCTTCCACAAAAGCTCACACAAAATCAGTCCACAAGTCTCCTCAAAGACTTACCTCAAATCTGCTCAACAAGTCCACACAGAACTTGTCCAATCTCATAGAAACATAAAGAGAATTTTTAGAGACTCAATATGCTCTATACTCATCACAATGCTCAATTACTTTCAATCACTCTCTTAGAAACATAAGGAGAATTGTTAGAGACTCAATATGCTTCAAATTCAACTCAATGCTCAATTACTTTCTCAACTCAATTTAGAATATAGAATAGTTTGTTTTATGGAACTTGAACAATCACTTCACACATCCACTTGACTAGGCTCAACCAACTCTACTCAACCAATCACTCAATGAAACACCCCTTTCTCACAAACCCTAGTCCAAGCATATAAACACCAACTCAAAATATTTCCAACAATGCTCAACAATAAATCTCACATAACAATGATACTCATGATCTTTGCAAACCCTAGTTCAAGTTCTTTGCTCAACAACTCACTTCAACAACAATGCTTATAAAACAATCTTCACATAGCAATGATACTCATGTTCTTTTCAAACCCTAGTTCAAGTTCTTCACACAACCAATGGCTTCAACAACAATGCTTAACAAACAAGGTTTTAACAACAATTCTTTATTCCAGAAAACCTTGAAGCATTAACTCAACATACTCAATAGGAAACCCTAATCAAGTCCTTTTCACTCCAAACTTATTTTTAGAAACACCAATCACACAACTTAAATTTGGAATAATATGCCCATACCTTTTTCTTGATGATAAGGAACTTCAAGAAACTGCCACAACAATAAAACACTTCTTTGCCAAGCTCAAGAAGGTTAGTTAACAATACAAGGCATATAATAATTCATGAATACACCTTATTACTCCAATCTTAAAATAATATCCAACACCACAATAATTTGAATATTCACTTCTCAAAACCCTAGGACATCACAAATTGATCTCAATCAAACATATTTGTCATAAGCCACTTCAGAATTTTATTCTTCAAAAATCAATCTACTTTTCTACTTATGACTCCCTATTTTATTATTGCATTTTAAAGATAAAACCTTTAATAAATAATGCAATAACTAATATTTCCTTTTCTAAGGTAAAAGAGCTTTTATCCACCAATTAAACTTTCACCTAACACTTTTATAAAACCCACAAAACTCCTTTTTAACTTAGGCACTAATCAAACCATTTACCTCCTTATTTCTCCTAAGTCTAACCTTAGCCTAAGTCAAAAATCAAATATCAAATAAAAGAATGTTACCACTTTGGCTTTGCATGAAGTGCTTCTCTCCTTAAGCGCTTTCACCTTGGCTCCCAATGATGTGGAGCCACGTGCTCCCTTGGAGCCTCCACTCCCTTGCACCCTTTGATTTCCACAAGCCACATCTTGGCTTCTTCTCTCACGTTGCCCTAAGTCTTCGCACGAACTATTGTTTCACGAGGAGAAATTTTGCAAAGCTCGGAGATCAATTATTTTGGTGGATGAGAGGATGCATAACCTTTGAGAAGGCTATGGTATTTATATACCATGTGCCTTTGTTTCTTCACGTCGGTGGTGAGAACGCGGTGACGTCGATGAAAGAGGGGCAAACCTTGCCCGTGAATAACCCGATGCTCAAGATTTATAATATGCACCCAAACTTTATTAAAGCGCCCAAACTTTAGCTTATTTAATTTATTAAATATAATAAATTAAATTATTTTGAAGAATTTAATTATTATAATTTAATAATTAAATGGGCTTTGGTATTTTAAACCAAACTTTAGGGCATCCTCAGTTTTTAGAAAAACCTTGCAACTTGCCCACATGGTTTTAATGAAAACCATTAAAATTACCACCATTGGTTTTAATAAAAACCATTAAAATTACCACCATTGGTTTTAATAAAAACCATTAAAATTACCACCATTGGTTTTAATAAAAACCATTCAAATATGCCATTCATAATATTGTGAGGTGTGCTATGATGTCTTTTCACTTGCACCTTTCAACCATTCGGTGTCAGTGGTGATTCGCTTCTTGGCATCAATGACAACTTCATGTTTTGACATAAATCAACAATGCCATATTTCTATCTTGACATCAATGACAACTCTTATGGACTCAAAATGTCCAACAATCTCCCCCTTTGTCATTGATGGTAACCCAACTTCTTTTTACCGAAAACTTGACCTTTCCTTTGTTTTGCTCCCCCTGGGACATTGCTCCCCCTGGCTCAATGCTCTCTCCTCTTTTCTCAAATACCAAATCTCTCCCCCTTACTCAAATCTCTCCCCCTTTGACATCAATGGCAAAGGGTCACCTTTGGGGCTCAGGGCTAAGAATGAGCCTCTTAGCTTAGCCCCTCCCCCACCTCCTCTTGAGGTGGTTAATTCTGGGGTGGGAGTATTTCTACTCCCAGAAAGCACTGTTCTTTACCTTTATCCTCTTTCCTTCTTATCTGATCCTTCTGATTCCTCTGACTATTTCTTTCCATATCCATGTTCCTATCCATGTCTACATTCTGGTTCTTGTTCCTGTTCATATCCATGTTCTTGTTCCTATTTCTATTCCTGTTCATATCCATGTTCCTATTCTAGTTTCTTTTCCAGTTCGTACTTGTTTTTGGAATGTCTGCTCTACACCACTTTGTTGTGTGACCATCATTATTGCACTTATAACACTTAATGTTATTATTCCTTGGAGGTGCAAATGTCTTAGGATTTCTCCTAGTGAAGCCATATCCTCTTCTGTCATGAACCCTGCAATTCATTGCCTTGTGACCAAACTGATTACATGAGTAGCAATACCCATGGAAAAGTTGTTTGTTCCCATATTCCTATCTTTCATGTGTCCTGCACTGTGAAGCCATGTGCCCAAACCTGTGACATGAAAAACATCTTCCATTGAAGCCTCCTTGTCTTGACCTCATTGGTCTCTTAGTCTCTCTTGACCTATTCTGATTGTTGTTCCATCTGTATCTTCTTTGTGCATTGTTCCTATTCTTGTTGAAATCTCTATTGTCCAACTCATCCTCAGATGTCTCACTCTCTTTTACACTGTCTTCTTCTGAATTATCTTCATCTGAAGTTTCTTCTCCTCCAAAACTTGAGGTTGAATTTCCTTCCCATTTCTTTTGAACCTGTTCAAATCCAAGACCTAGTTTTGCTTGATGTAGGCTTTTGTATCTTGATGAACTTATCCAAGTTCTTTGAGCTATTTTTGAACCCTTTTAGCTTGAATTTGGAGTCTTCTAAATCTTCTCTTAGTAGTGCCACTTCTTGTGCTAACTTTTCACATTCTAAGATCTTTGCTTCTAACTTATCCTTGAACCTTTTTGCCTTAGCCTTTGATTTTTCTAAATCCTCTATAAGCAATCTTCTCTCTTCATCACATTCTTGAAACTGAATTTCAAGTTTAGAGTGTTGCTTTCTTACCTTCTTTACTATTTCAAGAGCATAAATAAGTTCTCCCTTGAGATCATATCCATATTTCTCTGAATATTCCTCTATTTGTTTACCTTTGTCCACATCTTTATTTTCTATTGGCTTGTCTTCTATAGGATCATATTTTCCTTCTTCTAATGCCATTAGAATATTCTCTTCTGGTCCTTCAAGTGTATCTTCATATTCATCATCACTGAAACTATAACCATCCCTTGTACAACTATCTTCAAGATGTCCAAAGTTACCACATCTAAAACACTTGAGAATTACTGGAGTCCTTTTCTTAACTTGTTCTTTTTCTTCAATCATAAATAGGACTTCATCTCTATCATTATCTGAAAAACTAGCATCACTATCACTTGAGTACTTACTTGCCTTATCCGCATAGTAGCTCCTCTTTTGTCTTTGAAAGAACTTCTTTCCTTGTCTGTTTTGTCCATCCTTGCTTTTCTTTTGGTGCTTGTATCTTTCTGATTCCCTGTTCTTGTGATCCTATTTTTCTTCATCATTGTTATTCTTAGCTTCTTGACAATCAGTTGCATAATGACCATACCTTCCACAATTGAAACATTTAATAGATCTTGTATCTCTAGATCTTCTTGAATCCTTATCTCTTTCTGCCATAATTTGCTTCTTCATCACTGGATGACTCATTGCTTGATTCTGACTTCTTACCCTTTGTCTTCTTGATTGCTTTGAATGTTGCTTCTTTCTGAGGATTTGGTTCCTCTTTTGTTCTTATCTCATGTGTTGTAAGAATACCAAGCAACATATCTCTTGTCAAAGTATCACCATCCATTGACACTTCTATAGCAGAAACCTTTTCACTGAATATTTTTGGAAGAGTTCTTAAGACTTTATCACAAACATCTGATTCATCAATCTTCATTCCAAGTCCTTGCATAGCATTAACAACCTCATCAATTCAAAGTAGATAAGTACTAATATTTTCCTCATCCTTCATTCTTAATTCTTCAAATTGTCCTTTGAGATTTTGCATCTTTGCTTTCTTGACACATTTATCTCCTTCATATATATTTTGTAGTTTATCCCACATTTCTTTTGTAGTTTGACAATGCATAACTTTCATAGACTCTGTTCTATGCAAACCTCTCAAAAGTGCATTCATTGATTTTGAATTGTAATGTTGTAGGAGCTTACCTTCCTTATATATAGGAGGATTAATTAAAGGATCATATCCAATTTCAACTGCTTCCCAAATTTCATTGCCAAGTGCCATCAGGTAGATCTTCATTCTCATACTCCAATATATATAGTCACTTCCATCAAATACTGGTGCTGAATTATCTGAGGACACATTCTTAGAATCCATTGTGTTCTTGTTAGCTTTTCCTTCAAGCTGTTAAACTCTTCTGAAGGAACCCGCTCTGATACCAATTGAAGAACACAAGCTTATACTGAGAGGGGGGTGAACAATATAAGACCACTTTTTACTTTTATTTCCAAATCAATATTATGCAATGTATAGATAGCAATATCAATAGCAGTAATCAAAGCAATGCACAAATCACCACACACAATAGAGACACCACAATTTACGTGGTTCACCCAATGTGGGCTACTCCATGAAGAAAATATTTCACTAAAATTTTCTCAATCAATCTCTTGGGAATCCTTTCCCTATTACAATGTTTATGGACCTCTATCCAAAGGAGACACCAATCCCCTAAATCAAGTTCATGGATCTCTATCCATAGGAGAACTCCTTCTCCTCTACTCTAGATGGTGATCCTCTAGAAGACTACTACCTCCACTACACTAGCTTGTGGATCTCTCTCCACTGAAGACTCTTATCCCCACTCAGAAGACCTATCCTCACTACCCTAGCTAATGGATCTCTATCCACTAGAGACTACTATCTCTCTACTCTATCACCTCCAAAGCTCTATCTCAAATCTACACTAAACATAGTCCTTCGGTCTAGCACAAATCTGCTCAATATCTATCTCTAGTCTAGCACAAACCTATCCTCAAATATGCACCAAACTCTATCCTCAAATCTACACTAAACATAGTCCTTCGATCTAGCACAAATATATCCTCAATATCTCTATCCTCAAGCCTTAACTCAAGGCTTGACTCAACTCTACTAGATCTGCCCTAAACCTTAACTCAAGGTTTGAACAAATCAATCAACTCTGCTCTCAAGTCTTCTCAAATACTTATCTCAAATATGCCTTGTAAGCTTCCACAAAATCTCACACTAATCTATCCACAAGTCCTCTCTAGAACTTGTCCAAATATACTCCACAAGTCCTCTCTAGAACTTGCTCAAATATGCTCTACAAGTCCTCTCTAGAACTTGCTCAAATCTCCTCTTCTCAAATATCTCTACAAGTCCTCTCTAGAACTTGCTCAAATATACTCTACAAGTCCTCTCTAGAACTTGCTCAAATATTCTCAATAAGTCCTCTCAAGAACTTATCCAAATCTGTATTGTAAGCTTCCACAAAAGCTCACACAAAATCAGTCCACAAGTCTCCTCAAAGACTTACCTCAAATCTGCTCAACAAGTCCACACGAACTTGTCCAATCTCATAGAAACATAAAGAGAATTGTTAGAGACTCAATATGCTCTATACTCATCACAATGCTCAATCACTCTCTTAGAAACATAAGGAGAATTGTTAGAGACTCAATATGCTTCAAATTCAACTCAATGCTCAATTACTTTCTCAACTCAATTCAGAATATAGAATAGTTTGTTTTATGGAACTTGAACAATCACTTCACACATCCACTTGACTAGGCTCAACCAACTCTACTCAACCAATCACTCAATGAAACACCCCTTTCTCACAAACCCTAGTCCAAGCATATAAACACCAACTCAAAATATTTCCAACAATGCTCAACAACAAATCTCACATAACAATGATACTCATGATCTTTGCAAACCCTAGTTCAAGTTCTTTGCTCAACAACTCACTTCAACAACAATGCTTATAAAACAATCTTCACATAGCAATGATACTCATGTTCTTTTCAAACCCTAGTTCAAGTTCTTCACACAACCAATGGCTTCAACAACAATGCTTAACAAACAAGGTTTTAACAACAATTCTTTATTCCAGAAAACCTTGAAGCATTAACTCAACATACTCAATAGGAAACCCTAATCAAGTCCTTTTCACTCCAAACTTATTTTTAGAAACACCAATCACACAACTTAAATTTGGAATAATATGCCCATACATTTTTCTTGATGATAAGGAACTTCAAGAAACTGCCACAACAATAAAACACTTCTTTGCCAAGCTCAAGAAGGTTAGTTAACAATACAAGGCATATAATAATTCATGAATACACCTTATTACTCCAATATTAAAATAATATCCAACACCACAATAATTTGAATATTCACTTCTCAAAACCCTAGGACATCACAAATTGATCTCAATCAAACATATTTGTCATAAGCCACTTCAGAATTTTATTCTTCAAAAATCAATCTACTTTTCTACTTATGACTCCCTATTTTATTATTGCATTTTAAAGATAAAACCTTTAATAAATAATGCAATAACTAATATTTCCTTTTCTAAGGTAAAAGAGCTTTTATCCACCAATTAAAATTTCACCTAACACTTTTATAAAACCCACAAAACCTCTTTTTAACTTAGGCACTAATCAAACCATTTACCTCCTTATTTCTCCTAAGTCTAACCTTAGCCTAAGTCAAAAATCAAATATTAAATAAAAGAATGTTACCACTTTGGCTTTGCACGAAGCGCTTCTCTCCTTAAGCACTTTCACCTTGGCTCCCAACGACGTGGAACCACGTGCTCCCTTGGAGCCTCCACTCCCTTGCACCCTTTGATTTCCACAAGCCATGTCTTGGCTTCTTCTCTCACGCTGCCCTAAGTCTTCGCACGAACTATTGTTTCACGAGGAGAAATTTTGCAAAGCTCGGAGATCAATTATTTTGGTGGATGAGAGGATGCTTAACCTTTGAGAAGGCTATGGTATTTATATACCATGTGCCTTTGTTTCTTCACGTCGACGGTGAGAACGTGGTGACATCGACGAAAGAGGGGCAAACCTTGCCCATGAATAACCCGACGCTCAAGCTTTATAGTATGCGCCCAAACTTTATTAAAGCGCCCAAAATTTAGCTTATTTAATTTATTAAATATAATAAATTAAATTCTTTTGAAGAATTTAATTATTATAATTTAATAATTAAATGGGCTTTGGTCTTTTAAACCAAACTTTAGGGCATCCTCGGTTTTTAGAAAAACCTTGCAACTTGCCCACATGGTTTTAATGAAAACCATTTAACGAAAGGAATAAAATTACCACCATTGGTTTTAATAAAAACCATTAAAATTGCCACCATTGGTTTTAATAAAAACCATTAAAATTGCCACCATTGGTTTTAATAAAAACCATTCAAATATGCCATTCATAATATTGTGAGGTGTGCTATGATGTCTTTTCACTTGCACCTTTCAACCATTCAGTGTCAGTGGTGATTCGCTTCTTGGCATCAATGACAACTTCATATTTTGACATAAATCAACAATGCCATATTTCTATCTTGACATCAATGACAACTCTTATGGACTCAAAATGTCCAACAATCTCCCCCTTTGTCATTGATGGCAACCCAACTTATTTTTACTGAAAACTTGACCTTTCCTTTGTTCTGCTCCCCTTGGGACATTGCTCCCCCTGGCTCAATGCTCTCTCCTCTTTTCTCAAATACCAAATCTCTCCCCCTTACTCAAATCTCTCCCCCTTTGACATCAATGGCAAAGGGTCACCTTTGGGGCTCGGGGCTAAGAATGAGCCTCTTAGCTTAGCCCCTCCCCCACCTCCTCTTGAGGTGGTTAATTCTGGGGTGGGAGTATTTCTACTCCTAGAAAGCACTGTTCTTTACCTTTATCCTCTTTCCTTCTTATCTGATCCTTCTGATTCCTCTGATTGTTTCTTTCCATATCCATGTTCCTGTCCATGTCTACATTCTAGTTCTTGTTCCTATTCCTGTTCATATCCATGTTCCTGTTCTTGTTCCTTTTCCTCTTGATACTTATTTTTGGAATGTCTGCTCTACACCACTTTGTTGTGTGACCATCATTATTGCACTTATAACACTTAATGTTATTATTCCTTGGAGGTGCAAATGTCTTAGGATTTCTCCTAGTGAAGCCATATCCTCTTCTATCATGAACCCTGCAATTCATTGCCTTGTGACCAAATTGATTACATGAGTAGCAATACCCATGGAAAAGTTGTCTGTTCCCATATTCCTATCTTTCATGTGTCCTGCACTGTGAAGCCATGTGCCCAAACCTGTGACATGAAAAACATCTTCCATTGAAGTTTCCTTGTCTTGACCTCATTGGTCTCTTAGTCTCTCTTGACCTATTCCAATTGTTGTTCCATCTCGTATATTCTTTGTGCATTGTTCTTGTCTTTATTGAACTCTCTATTGTCCAACTCATCCTCGGATGTCTCACTTTCTTTTATACTGTCTTCTTCTGAAGTATCTTCATCTGAAGTTTCTTCTCCTCCAAAACTTGAGGTTGACTTTCCTTCCCATTTATTTTAAGTCTCTTCAAATCCAAGACCTATTTTAAGTCTCTTCACACCTTCCACAATTGAAATATTTAAAAAATCTTGTATCTCTAGATCTTCTTGAACCTTTTT
The DNA here is from genome assembly GCA_028583015.1 of Wollemia nobilis. Taxonomy (NCBI): domain Eukaryota; kingdom Viridiplantae; phylum Streptophyta; class Pinopsida; order Araucariales; family Araucariaceae; genus Wollemia; species Wollemia nobilis. The sequence continues at coordinate 4,450,932 of JAQPPZ010000030.1, forward strand.
TTCTTCTACTATAATTTTCTTCTTCATCATTGGATGACTCATTGCTTGATTCTGACTTCTTACCCTTTGTCTTCTTGATTGCTTTGAATGCTACTTCTTTATGAGGATTTGGTTCCTCTTTTGTTCTTATCTCATGTGCTATAAGAATACCAAGCAACATATCTCTTGTCAAAGTATCACCATACATTGAAACTTCTATAGCAGAAACCTTTTCACTGAATATTTTTGGAAGAGTTTTTAAGACTTTATCACAAACATCCAATTCATCAATATTCATTCCAAGTCCTTGCATAACATTAAAAACCTCATCAATTCAAAGTAGATAAGTACTAATATTTTCCTCATCCTTCATTCTTAAATATTAAAATTTTCCTTTGAGATTTCGCATCTTTGATTTCTTGACTCATTTATCTCCTTCATATATATTTTGCAATTTATCCCACATTTCTTTGTAGTTTGACAATGCATAACTTTCATAGACTCTATTCTATGCAAGCCTCTCAAAAGTACATTCATTGTTTTTAAATTCTAATGTTGTAGGAGCTTACCTTCCTTATCTATAGGAGGATTAATTAAGGGATCTTATATAATTTCAACTGCTTCCCAAATTTCATTGCCAAGTGCCATCAGGTAGATATTCATTCTCATAATTCAATATATATAGTCACTTACATCAAATATTGGTGCTGAATTATCTGAGGACACATTCTTAGAATCCATTGTGTTTAGTTCCTTCAAGTTGTTAAACTCTTCTAAAGGAACCATCTCTAATACCAATTGAATAACACAATCTTATACTGAGAGGGGGATGAACAGTACAAGACCACTTTTACTTTTATTTTTCAAATAATATTATGCAATGTATAGATAGCAATATCAACAACAATAATCAAAGCAATGCACAAATCACCACACACAATAGAGACACCACAATTTATGTAGTTCACCCAATGTGGGCTACTCCACGAATAAAATATTTCACTAAAATTTTCTCAATCAATCTCTTGGGAATCCTTTCCCTATTACAATGTTTATGGACCTCTATCCAAAGGAGACATCAATACCCTAAATCAAGTTCTTGGATCTCTATCCATAGGAGAACTCTTTCTCCTCTACTCTAGTTGGTGATCCTCTAGAAGACTATTGCCTCCACTACACTAGCTTGTACATTTCTCTCCACTGAAGACTCTTGTCCTCACTCAGAAGACCTATCCTCACTGCCCTGGCTAATGGACCTCTATCTACTGGAGACTATTATTCTCTACTCTGTCACCTCTAAAGCTCTATCCCAAATTTGTACTAAACACAGTCCTTCAGTATAGCATAAATTTTCTCAATCTCTATCTCTGGTTAGGCATAAAATTGTCCTTAAATCTGCACCAAAATCTGTTCTCTAATATGCACTAAACATAGTCCTTCAGTCTAGCACAAATATGATCTCAATTTCTCTCCTCAAGCCTTAACTCAAAGCTTGATTCAATATCAAATCAACTTTGTTGGATTTTCCCTAAATATTAACTCAAGGTTTGAACAAATCAATCAACTCTGCTCTCAAGTCTTCTCAAAGACTTGTCTCAAATCTACCTTGTAATATTCCACAAAATCTCACACTAATCTGTCCACAAGTTCTCTCTAGAACTTGTCCAAATATTCTCCACAATTTCTCTCTAGAACTTGCTCAAATATTCTCTACAAGTCCTCTCTAGAACTTGCTCAAATCTGCTCCAAAAGTCCTCTCTAGAAATTTCTCAAATCTTCTCCACAAGTCCTCTCTAGAAATTGCTCAAATTTTCTCCACAAGTCCTCTCTAGAACTTCCTCTTGTTCAATCTGCTCAATAAGTCCTTTCAAGAACTTATCCATATATGTATTGTATTCCACAAAAGCTCACACAAAATCAGTCCGCAAGTATCCTCAAAGACACCTCAAATTTGCTCAACAAGTCCACACAGAACTTGTCCAATCTCATAGAAATATAAAGAGAATTGTTAGAGACTCAATATGTTCTACACTTATCACAATGCTCAATTACTTTCAATCACTCTCTTAGAAAAATAAGGAGAATTGTTATAGACTCAATATGCTTCAAATTCAACTCAATGCTCAACTACTTTCTCAACTCAATTCAGAATATAGAATAGTTTGTTATATAGAACTTGAACAATCACTTCACATCCACTTGACTAGGCTCAACCAACTCTACTCAACCAATCACTCGATGAAACAATCATTCCTTACAAACCCTAGTCCAAACATATAAATACCAACTCAAAAATTTTCCAACAATGCTCAACACCAAATATCACATAACAATGATACTCATGATCTTTGCAAACCCTAGTTCAAGTTCTTTGTTCAAAAACTCACTTCAACAACAATGCTTATAAAATAATCCTCACATAGCAATGATACTCAAACCCTAATTCAAGTTCTTCTCACAACCAATGGCTTCAACAACAATGCTTATCAAATAAGGTTTTAACAACAAATATTTATTCCAGAAAACCTTGAAGCATTAACTCAACACACTCAATAGGAAACCCTAATTAAGTCCTTTTCACTCCAAACTTATTTTCAGAAAACCAATCAATCAAATCAACTATGGAAGAATGTGCTCATACATTTTCTTGATGATGAAGGAACTTCAAGAAACTGCCACAACAATAAAACACTTCTTTGTCAAGCTCAAAAAGGTTAGTTAACAATACAAGACATAATAATTCATGAATACACCTTATTAATCCAATCTTAAAATAATATCCAACACCACAATAATTTTAATATTCACTTCTCAAAATCCTAGGACATCACAAATTGATCTCAATCAAACATATTTGTCATAAGCCACTTCAAAATTTTATTCTTCAAAAATCAATCTACTTTAATAATTAAATAATTAAATGAGCTTTGGTCTTTTAAACCAAACTTTAGGGCATCCTTGGTTTTTAGAAAAACCTTGAAACTTTCCCACATGGTTTTAATGAAAACCATTTAACTTGACATCATTGGTTTTAATAAAAACCATTTAACTTGCCACCTTTGGTTTTAATAAAAACCATTAAAATTACCACCATTGGTTTTAATAAAAACCATTAAAATTGCCACCATTGGTTTTAATAAAAACCATTCAAATTTGCCATTCATAATATTGTGAGGTGTGCTATGATGTATTTTCACTTGCACCTTTCAACCTTTCGGTGTCAATGGTGAATAGCTTCTTGGCATCAATGACAACTTCATTTTTTGACATAAATCAATAATGCCATATTTTTATCTTGAAATTAATGACAACTCTTATGGACTCAAAATGTACAAAAATATCCCCCTTTGTTATTGATGGTAACCCAACTTCTTTTTACCGAAAAATTGACCTTTCCTTTGTTTTTCTCCCCCTAGGACATTGCTCCCCCTGACTCAATGCTCTCTCCTCTTTTCTCAAATAATAAATCTCTCCCCCTTACTCAAATCTCTCCCCCTTTGATATCAATGGCAAAGGGTCACCTTTGGGGCTCGGGGATAAGAATGATCCTCTTAGATTAGCCCCTACCCCACCTCCTCTTGAGGTGGTTAATTCTCGGGTGGGAGTATTTCTACTCCCATAAAGCACTGCTATTTACCTTTATCCTCTTTCCTTCTTATCAGATCCTTCTGATTCCTCTAACTATTTCTTCCCATATCCATGTTCCTATCCATGCTACATTATGGTTCTTGTTCTTGTTCATATCCATGTTCCTATTACCGTTCCTATTCCTGTTCCTGTTCATATCCATGTTCCTGTTCCTGTTCTTGTTCCTATTCATACTTATTTCTAGAATGTCTGCTCTACACGACTTTGCTATGCGACCATCATTATTGAAATTATAACACTTAGTGTTATTATTATTTGGAGGTGGAAATGTCTTAGAATTCCTCTTAGTGAATCCATATCCTCTTCTGTCATGAACCTTGCAATTTATTACCTTGTGACCAAACTGATTACATGAGTAGCAATATCCATGGAAAAGCTGTCTTTTCCCATATTCCATATCTTTCATGTGTCCTGCACTATGAAGCCATGTATCCAAACTTATGACATGAAAAAAAACTTCCATTAAAGTTTTTTTTTCTTGAAATCATTGGTTTCTTAGTCTCTCTTGACCTATTCTGATTGTTGTTCCATTTGTATCTTCTTTGTGTATTGTTCCTATTCTTTTTGAACTTTCTATTGTCCAAATCATCCTCACATGTATCACTTTATTTTACACTATCTTCTTCTAAAGTATCTTCATCTGAAGTTTCTTCTCCTCCAAAACTTGAGGTTGACTTTCCTTTCCATTTCTTTTGAGTCTGTTCAAATCCAAGACCTATTTTGCTTTATGTAGGATTTTGTATCTTAATGAACTTATCCAAGTTCTTTGAACTATTTTTGAACCCTTTTAGCTTGACCTTGGAATCTTCTAAATATTATCTTAGTAGTGCTACTTCTTATGCTAACGTTTTACATTATAAGATATTTTCTTCTAACTTATCCTTGAACCTTTTTTCCTTAGCCTTTGATTTTTCTAAATCCTCTATAAGAAATCTTCTTTCTTCATCACATTCTTGAAATTGAATTTCAAGTTTAGAGTGTTGCTTTCTTACCTTATTTACCATGTCAAGGGCATAAATAAGTTCTCCCTTGAGATCATATCCATAATTTTTTGAATATTCCTCTATTTGTTTGCCTTTGTCCACATCTTTATTTTCTATTGGCTTGTCTTTTGTAGGATCATATTTTCCTTCTTATAGTGTTATTAGAATATTCTCTTATGGTTATTCAAGTGTATCTTTATATTAATCATCACTGAAACTATAACCATACCTTGTACAACTATCTTCAAGATGTCCAAAGTTACCACATCTAAAATACTTGAGAAAAACTGGAGTCATTTTCTTAACTTGTTCTTTTTCTTGAATCATGAAAAGGGCATCATATCTATAATTGTATGAAAAACTAGAATCACTATCACTTGAGTACTTACTTGCCTTTTCCACATAGTAGCTCCTCTTTTGTATTTGAAAGAACTTCTTTCCTTGTCTGATTTGTCCATCCTTGCTTTTCTTTTGGTGTCTGTATCTTTCTGATTCCCTGTTCTTGTGATCTTGTTTTTCTTCATCATTGTTATTATTAGCTTCTTGACAGTCAGTTGCATAATGATCATACCTTCCAAAATTGAAATATTTAATATATCTTGTATCTCTAGATCTTCTTGATTCCTTCAGCTAGAATTGCTTCTTCATCACTGGATGACTCATTGCTTGATTTTGACTTCTTATCCTTTGTCTTCTTTATTTCTTTGAATGTTGCTTATTTATAAGGATTTGGTCCCTCTTTTGTTCTTATCTCATGTGCTGTAAGAATACCAAGCAACATATCTCTTATCAAAGTATCATCATCCATTGACACTTCTATAGCAGAAACCTTTTCATTGAATATTTTTGGAAGAGTTCTTAAGACTTTATCATAAACATTAGATTCATCAATCTTCATTCCAAGTCCTTATATAGAATTAAAAACCTCATCAATTCAAATTAGATAAGTACTAATGTTTTCCTCATCCTTCAATTTTTAACTCTTCAAATTGTCCTTTGAGATTTTGCATCTTTGCTTTCTTGACACATTTATCTCCTTCATATATATTTTACAATTTATCCCATATTTCTTTTGTAGTTTGAAAATGCATAAATTTCATAGACTCTATTCTATGCAAGCATCTCAAAAGTGCATTCGTTGATTTTAAATTGTAATTTTGTAGGAGCTTACCTTCCTTATCTGTAGGAGGATTAATTAAGGGATCGTATCTAATTTCAACTGCTTCCCAAATTTCATTTCCAAGTGCCATCAGGTAGATCTTCATTATCTCCAGTATATATAGTCACTTCCATCAAATACTGGTGCTAAATTATCTGAGGATACATTCTTAGAATATATTGTGTTCTATTCCTTCAAGTTGTTAAAATATTCTGAAGGAACCCGCTCTGATACCAATTGAAGAACACAAGCTTATACTGAGAGGGAGGGTGAACAGTATAAGAACACTTTTACTTTTCTTTTCTAAATAATATTATGTAATGTATAGATAGCAATATCAACAACAATAATCAAAGCAATGCATAAATCACCACACACAATAGAGATACCATAATTTACGTGGTTCACCCAATGTGGGATACTCCACAAAGAAAATAGTTCACTAAAATTTTCTCAGTCAATCTCTTGGGAATCCTTTACCTATTACAATGTTTATGGATATCTTTCCAAAGGAGACACCAATCCTATAAATCAAGTTCATGGATCTCTATCCATAGGAGAACTCCTTCTCCTCTACTCTAGTTGGTGATCCTCTAGAATACTACTGCCTCCACTACACTGGCTTGTAGATATCTCTCCACTAAATACTCTTGTCCTCACTCAGAAGACCTATCCTCACTCCCTAGGCTAATGGACCTCTATCCACTGGAGACTAATATCCTCTACTCTACCACCTCTAAAGATCTATCTCAAATTTGTACTAAACATAGTCCTTTGGTCTAGCACAAATTTACTCAATCTCTATCTCTGGTCTAGCACAGTCTTGTCCTCAAATCTGCACCAAAATATGTTCTCTAATATACACTAAACACAGTCCTTTGGTCTAGCACAAATTTGATCTCAATATCTGTCCTCAAGACTTAACTCAAAGCTTGACTCAATATCAAATCAAATCTGTTGGATCTGCCTAAACCTTAACTCAAGGTCTGAATAAATCAATCAACTCTTTTCTCAAGTCTTCTCAAAGACTTATCACAAATCTGCCTTGTAAGCTTCCACAAAATCTCACACTAATCTGTCCACAAGTTCTCTCTAGAACTTGTCCAAATTTGCTCCACAAGTCCTCTCTTTAACTTGCTCAAATATGATCTACAAGTCCTCTCTATAACTTGCTCAAATCTACTCCACAAGTACTCTCTATAACTTTCTCAAATCTACTCCACAAGTCCTCTCTAGAACTTTCTCAAATTTGCTCCACAAGTCCTCTCTAGAACTTTCTCAAATCTACTCCACAAGTCCTCTCTATAACTTGTCCAATCTACTCAATAAGTCCTCTCAAGAACTTATCCAAATCTCTATTGTAAGCTTCCACAAAAGCTCACACAAAATCAGTCCACAAGTCTCCTCAAAGACTTACCTCAAATCTGCTCAACAAGTCCACACAAGACTTGTCCAATCTCATAGAAACATAAAGAGAATTGTTAAAGAATCAATATGTTCTACACTTATCACAATGCTCAATTAATTTCAATAACTCTCTTAGAAACATAAGGAGAATTATTAGAGACTCATTATGCTTCAAATTCAACTCAATGCTCAATTACTTTCTCAACTCAATTCATAATATAGAATAGTTTGTTATATGGAACTTGAACTATCACTTCACACATCCTCTTGACTAGGATCAACCAACTCTACTCAACCAATCACTCAATGAAACAATCCTTCCTTACAAAACCTAGTCCAAACATATAAACACAAAATCAAAATATTTCCAACAATGCTCAACACCAAACATCACATAACAATGATACTCATGATCTTTACAAACCCTAGTTCAAGTTCTTTTTTAAAAAACTCACTTCAATAACAATGCTTATAAAAAATACTCACATCATAATGATACTCAAACCCTAGTTCAATTTATTCTCACAACCAATGACTTCAACAACAATGCTTATCAAACAAGGTTTTAACAACAATTCTTTATTACAAAAACCCTTGAAGTATTAACTCAAAACACTCAATAGGAAATCCTAATCAAGTCCTTTTCACTTGAAACTTATTTTCAGAAAACTAATCAATCAACTCAACTATGGAAGAATGTGCTCATACCTTTTCTTGATGATTAAGGAACTTCAAGAAACTGCCACAACAATAAAACACTTCTTTGCCAAGCTCAAGAAGGTTAATTAACAATACAAGGCATATAATAATTCATGAATACACCTTATTAATCCAATATTAAAATAATATCCAACACAATAATTTGAATATTCACTTCTCAAAACCCTAGGACATCACAAATTGATCTCAATCAAACATATTTGTCATAAGCCACTTCAGAATTTTATTCTTCAAAATTCAATCTACTTTTCTACTTATGACTCCCTATTTTATTATTGCATTTTAAAGATAAAACCTTTAATAGATAATGCAATAACTAATCTTTCATTTTCTAAGGTAAAAGAGCTTTTATCCACCAATTAAACTTTCACCTAACACTTTTATAAAACCCATAAAACTCTTTTTTAACTTAGGCACTAATCAAACCATTTACCTCCTTATTTCTCCTAAGTCCAACCTTAGCATAAGTCAAAAATAAAATATGAAATAAAAGAATGTTACGGCTTTGGCTTTGCATAAAGCGCTTCTCTCCTTAAGCGCTTTCACCTTGGCTCCCAACTATGTGGAGCCACGTGCTCTCTTGGAGCCTCCACTCCCTTGCACCCTTTGTTTTCCACAAGTCATGTCTTGGCTTCTTCTCTCATGCTGCCCTAAGTCTTCACACAAACTACTGTTTCACGAGAAGAAATTTTGCAAAACTTGAAGATCAATTATTTCGGTGGATGAGAAGATGCATAACCTTTAAGAAGGCTATGGTATTTATATACCATGTGCATTTGTTTCTTCACGTCGACGGTGAGAACACAGTGACATCAGCGGAAGAGGGGCAAACCTTGCCCGCGAATAACCTGATGCTCAAGATTTATAATATGCATCCAAAATTTATTAAAGTGCCCAAACTTTAGCTTTTTTAATTTATTAAATATAATAGATTAAATTATTTTGAAGAATTTAATTATTATAATTTAATAATTAAATGGGCATTGGTCTTTTAAACCAAACTTTAGGGCATCCTTTGTTTTTAGAAAAACCTTGCAACTTGCCCACATGGTTTTAATGAAAACCATTTAACTTGACATCATTGGTTTTAATAAAAATCATTTAACTTGCCACCTTTGGTTTTTATAAAAACCATTCAAATATGCCATTCATAATATAGTGAGGTGTGCTATGATGTATTTTCAATTGCACCTTTCAACATTTTGGTGTCAATGGTGATTTACTTCTTGGCATCAATGACAACTTCATGTTTTGACATAAATCAACAATGCCATATTTCTATCTTGACATCAATGACAACTCTTATGGACTCAAAATGTCCAACAACAAGTTGAACTAAAAGATCCGACACATGAGCCACTAGTCATAGGAGAGGTAGTTGAGATACTCTAGTAAGACATCGAGGAAGACCTTACATCTCTTGAACCCCAAGGAAATTTACATGAGAAATTGAGTGATTCCAGGGATAGTTATTAGTAGAGTGGAGGTGATGATATATTAAAACAAACAAGAGAACCCTATGCTCGACCAAACCCAGATGCCTATGAGATAGCCAATTAGCAGTTGATAAGGCAAAGAAGGAAAGTAAAAATACTTTTATGAATAATGAATTTGCCAACGGAGTGGTCAACACAAAGAAATGATAGTCATAATGACTCAAGCATAGAGTTTAATTTTTTGGAAAATTATAGGGTTACTTTGATAAAATTATTCCCCACATCACCATTTTGAAGAAATACAATGGATAATATGATTGAGACGTGCAGATCATCATATAAGAGTGTTACAACAGTTGGTGCCATGACCCTAAAGAAATTAAGGACACTTGGCCAATATAGATTTTGTGGATGTAACTCCTACCACTCGAGAAAGGGGAGGATCGAGTTACATATTGTCCCTTTCGCTGGATTGAATGCTTGTACCTTTCCTGGTACTTTCAGTGGTGTAAAATTTTTAAAATGATTGTGGCATGGTGGTTATAGGGGCGGACTGCACAAATATCTGTGTGGCGGCTTCTAAGGCGGACAACACAGAATACTGTGGTGGCCATAAAAGTTGGATAGCCTACCCGGATTCATGGTGGCTACCGATTCCACCATGTAAATTTAAAAAAAAAACAAAGAGGTCATAGAGGAGGATTGAAACCACTAAATGAAAGAGAGAATCATTCATATACCTTACCTAGAGGAAGGGTAGGAAGGATTTGACCTACTATTTCGAGATGGCCTAGAAAACCTGAGGAGGCACCACAGGGATCCTTTAATTGGATCAAGAATGGGCAAGGACATAATAGACAAGGATGATTCTTTCCAAACCATACAAGATTATACTAACTAGGGTGACCACCAATGCATCAAAAAGGACCAACAATGATTGAATCTAGTAGAGGCTTCCATCATAGAGAGGTTGGCCCATTTTATTTACAAGGATATTTGATGGCACAAGGACAAGGTCATGAAAGACAAGTGCAAGGTAGATGGATTTCTGGTCTAGGAAGAGTACAAGTTATGAAAGAGGCTAGTCATGATCGACAAAGAACTCGATCACCAAGTTTGGAGGTTGATTTAGTTCACAGAGATAGAAGTAGAAGCTGCCCTAATAAAAATAGAATAGTAAGGGCTTCTTCACTAGATGATCAATCAAATGACCAAAGGAGAACCCCTATACAAATAAATTTAACCTTAGAAGGAGGGAATTATGTAATTGCAAATCATACAACCTATAATTTTATAATCTTAAATTGTACAAATGGTAATTGCACCATTGCAAATCGTACACATGATACTTGTATGATTACAAATTGTATAGATGACCAACAGGAGGGAGTAAATTACACAAATGATCGATTGGATCTTTGACTGTATGATTACGTGATACTTGATTGCACAAAATAAGGTGGTGGAACCTCCAAAAAACACATTAGTAGATGGGATCATACAAGTGAATGTCACTGTATGATTTCCTAAAAGGTAAGTTAGAAATTTGGCAATTTGGAAAAAAATCTAAAAATAGAAAAAAAATATTAATTGTGAAAATTCCTCGGGATGCAATTAAGATGGAAGGTATTTGAAAACCAGAAATTGTGGCCCCTTTCGAGGAAAAAAAAAAGATAAAGAAAAGAAAATAAAATGAAAAAGAAAAAGAAAAAGGAAAGAAAAGCAAAATTAATAAAATATTAAAAAAGCAAGAAAGGACAAAACTACATGCAAAAAGAGATAAGTTGACAACCATCCATGCAAAAAGTCAAAAGTACATGCAAAGGAGGTTGAGGTGGTGAATTTTCATACAAGGGATATTTTAAATATAAAAAGGGTTCCATGCATGTTTTTTTACCAGATTTGAAAATCGCATGAATGAAACAGTGAATTTTGAAGTATCCAAGAGCAAGAAGTGTGCAACCAAATAATTTTTTCCTCACATGGGTGTGTAAACATCACATGATAACTAAAATTTATGATCCCTCATGAATTTGCACCAAGGAATCTTCTTGTTTTCAAAAAAGCAAGCTAGATTGGGAGAAAAAACGGTTAAATTTACGGTTTACTTAAAAAAAGTTGAGTTTTTTCAGAAAACATACTCAAGGGAAAATTTTAGATTTGTGGAGTTAGATTTTTAAGCAAAGATACAAAAAAAAACCCAATGGTGAAAAACATGGAAAGGGTTTGAATTGGTTCCAGTAAAGCAAGCATAGTGGAAGATTGCAAACCCTAGTACGGGAAAATTAAATTGGTGAAAAAGCAAAGATGTCTCAGTTATTGCATGTGAAAAAAATAAAGGAGAGGGTCATATAACATATTGCACTCAAGAAGAATTAAACTGTATAGTTTAATAATTACACAAGTAGGAGAGAAAAATTGCAGAGGGAACCAAAAATGCACCAGAAAGAGCAAATTGCATAGACGAAGAAAAAGGGTACACAATTTATTGCAAAAATCATGTAAAATAAAAAAATTTACAGCCAATGATGGTCTAAAATGTAGCTTGTATGATTTGGGGATGAAATTGTATGATTTGGAGGGAGATTGTAACTTTTCAGAGAAATATTATGCAAATCAAAGCTCGAATTGAGCAATTTAAGTGCAAGTGTACACTTTTGAGTGCAATTGTATGACTTATAACACAATTGTATGAAGAAGAGGTGCACTTGTACAATTTGGGGTGCACTGTATAATTTTAAAGTAAAATTGTATGATTTGAAGCTCAGATTGTACGTTTTGGATTAATCTTACGAAATTGGACTATAGTACGATTTCTAACATAGTTATATGATTTTCACAAAGCACCTATATGATTGTGAGAAATAGTTGTATGGTTTCTGAAAGCAGTTGTATATTTTCAAAAGTAGTTATACATTTATGGAGCAAATTGTACAGTTGGTGATGCAACTGTCCTAAATTTCCAAATTAAAGAATATTGATAGCAAAGTGGTTCTACATTGAGGAATGATGAAGAGTGATCATTGAGAGAGAGTTTTGATATTATCTATGGTGTAATTTAGCAATGATAGTTGATTTTTCACTAGGACCATTACACTAGAGAGACTCGTAGCCCAAGCGAGGAGTGACCTACCTAGTGCAGGACCAAGGATGAGGGTTTCAACCACAAGGTAAATGAGACTACCAACCTTGGAAGGGAAGAGGCTATAGGTCATGGAGAGGACCTAGGAACTAACATGGTGGTAAAAGAAGGGCACGCTTGTAATTTCATGAGGAGGTAATGGAACCACCTAGGGCACACCATTAGGAGCTTCATAGTGAGGTGCATAAGGAAGCTACCCAAGACAAGCAAACAAGTGATGAAGGAGAATAGGTGGATACAAAGGATATCATATTTGTAAAACCAATAAGAGATTTTTGTTGAAAATGTTGCAACCCGAATGAGGACAAGCACTCATTGAAAGTTATGCTGACTCAAGTAGAAGTGAGCACAATTACACAAACTCCACCATAGGATAAGGTATTCTATAATGAGTACCTATTGTAAATGATACAATCATACAATCCCAATTAGAATTACACCTATGTGTGAGTGGGAAATCACCATATTAAGGTGGAACTCACAACTACTACTTTTTTACAGACATTCAGATTGCCAAAATAAGGACATCCCATTAAGAGAGATTATGGACCATATTGAGGCCCATAGGTTAATTACATCGCTCATAGAGCTTACATTGCCATTAGCTATGAAGGATTTTTGTCCTGGCAGAAGAGGGATAAAGTAGAGCATGCTGACAACTACCGATCTAACATGTGTGATGAATGTTTCTATGTCTCGACTATCAAGAGGAGCACGCTCTTTTGAGATGCCAATTTGGATGGCATAATGTGTAGAAGGTATTTCTAAGGGAGTACGATATGATTAGGGAACCTACTTGGAATAACATATTTAGAAGTTATTACTAAAGAGAAAGAAGACTTTTGCCATGATCCTTCAGGCCATAGCTATCATGCTCGATGAAGTTTCCCAGGTCAACCATTTCCTAGGCTAACATCATTCCACAAGATCAACCTTCTATACTGTGATGGGTGAAGTTGATACCTATCCAAAAGGTAACACCAAAGAAATAAAGATATAAGAAGAGTACAATAAAACCTGAGCCTCTCGTGATTGAGGGAAGAGAGAATTTATTAGATGAGGAAGTCCACCCTTGGAGGAAGAGATGCAGACAACTGGAATTGGACTATGATTTAGAGCAGGAAGCACCTGCACAATGGCCATAGGAGCAACCATCATCTCAGGAGGAGGAGGAGATAGTAGTACAAACATTTAGTCTAGTGCATATTAGGATGCACAAACAATGAGAGATAGATGAGTGAGAAAAATCTTGCATAAAAGGAGTAACTGAAACTTATACCCACTAATCTAGATGATGTGCACTTGGATTTAGAGGATTTAGATTTGGCAGATATCAGTGTGTTAGTTGGCATAGGACAGTGGGGGAGAAGTGATGGGATCTCTTACATTACTTCAAGCCAATGATTTCGAAGTGTTGGAGACATCTAAGTATTGGATAGATTGAGCGATGACACCACCAAAAATTAAAAGCCAAGTGATGGAAACCCCATTGGATGAAGCTAAGGAAAAGAAGAAGCCTCCAATAAGTATTGTGATGTGAGGAAGCAATAGTCAATCGAAGGAGGATAATACAAGGCCATAATAGGAATTATATAATCCATTTTTTATAGCCATAGTAGTGGTGGAAGTGTAGTTGAATCCATAGGATGAAAGGTTGGCAAATACGTAACAAGAATAATTATCAAATCCACAAGAGGAGATCCAGGTACCTATGGAGGAGCAACAACTACTTAAGGAGATAATCAATCTTAAGATCAGACCAATTGAAGAAGAGATAGATAAGACTGTAGCTCACTTTCACTACAGGAAGGGAATGCATCAAGTGCAATGAAAGAGATTAGAGGAAGTTCACTTACAGAGGAGGAAGATGAGGAACAAACTCAACCATAGGAAAGGGATGAGAGGATTCACATAGAAATTTTTCTTGAAGTACCTTAGTTTGGTGTCTCAAAGGAATATGGTGAATACATAGATGAACAGGTGGATAACTTCCTCAAAAAAGTTTATGATATGTTTGCTAGCATCTGATTTTAATTCTATAGAGGTGGCATTGGATAGCTAAAGTAGTTGAGGGAGAAGAACTTCACTGAATTCGAGAAGTTATGGATAGGGTGTGCAGTGAAGATCATACAAGACATATAGCCTAGATTCATGCACAACCTGGACCCTAACTTTGTGCCTCATCTACATGAGGTCTTTCTAGATATTTTATTGCAAACATTCACAATTAATCACATGCCAAATGATTACATCTCTAATGAATATTTCAAGGATTATATCTTTGATGAAGATTTTGGGGAATTCCAACAGATACAAGCCAACCTGTATTGGATCATTCACATATTTGATGGTCCCTGAGATGATGTGGCCCCTAATGAGCCCATCAAGAGAGATGAATGTTATACCAAGATGTTTCCATAGATCACACCATATTTTGCTTCAATAAGGAGCATGAGCACCCTGAGCCAGATCCACCACCACCACCTTGGCCGCTATTGCAGCACTGCCATTCAACTACCTTAGGTCAATTACAACCTAGAGAGAGTGAGTCATCACTCCTTGAATCTCAACCGCCTCATTTCCACCATGTCAATATGATCTTTTTTGACTTGTTTGCCCCACTATGTAACCCGTATAATTTGGCAAAGATGATTCAGGTCAATGCTAGCCTTATTTTCATGGATAGGATTTCATCCCCACCATCCATCACTAAGTTTATCCTATCTTAAGAGTTGCTACGAGTTTCAAATGCTTACATTCCATAGCAACCTTCATCCTCCTCTGCCTCAAATTTTCAAACCAAAGTAGAGGAGAAATTTGATTTGTTTGAGCATGTGGAGGATGATATCCATCTCATCCCAACTCTACATAAGCTAGAGGAAGGTTCCCATACGTTGATAGAATAATTTATCGATGTGAAGCTTAGCCAATATATGGACATGCAAAAAATCCATAACTCATCAAAATTACAAAATATTTGTTCGTAGAGGAGAAAGAGCATATGATTAATGTCTTGACAAGAAATAAGGACATTTTTATGTGGTCATACAAAGACATGCCTGTCCTTGACCCCAAATTGGTAGTCCACAACCTTACTTCATCCAATCATTTCATTAATTGTCAAAGAGCTACAAAAATTATTGGATGTGAATTTCATAGTCCTAATTGATCTTCCAGAGTGGCTCTCAAACATGGTACCTATTTGTAAGTTGAATGGGAGGTACATGTATGCACTGAATTTTGAGATCTAAATAAATCATACCCTGAGAATGATTTTCCTCTACCTAATATTGATCAATTAGTAGACTCCTACATAGGCCATGAAATGCTTTCGCTAATGGATGATTTATCAGGATACAATCATATTCAAATTAATCTTGAGGACCAACACAAGACGACATTTACCATATCTTGGGGCACATTTTGTTACAGGGTGATGCATTTTGGCCTTAAAAATGTAGGAGCTACTTATCAACGTGCCATGATGTACATATTCCATGACTATATGCACAAAATCATTGAATATTATGTGGATGATCTTATTTCCAAATGAAAAACACATCTTGAGCATATTGAAGTCCTAGAAAAACTATTTGATCAATTGCTTGAACATAAGGTAAGATTGAATCCTAAGAAGTACATATTTGGAGTCACATCAAGAAAACTTCTAGGATTCATTATCTCCAAGTAAGGCATTGAAGTGGACCCTAATAAGGTCAAAGCCATTATCAAGATACCACCTCCAACAAATCTAAGAGATTTGCATAGTTTACAAGAAAAAATTCAATCTATCTGATGATTCATTGCACAAATGTCAGAAAAATGCAAGCCTTTCAAACACTTGCTACATAAAGGGGTGACATTCAATTGAATGTCAAGAGGTATTTGATGACATAAATAAGTATCTGGCTTCACCACTAGTTCTTACATTGCCTCGTTTAGGAGTCCCTTTTCAACTTTATGTCTTTGCAATATATTTTGCACTAGGGACAATGCTTGCTCATAAAAATGAAAATCACAAGGAGTAAGCCATGTATTACATTAGTAAAGCATTGGTAAGTTATGAGACAAGATATGCTTATGTCAAAAAGTTGTGCTTAGCAATGGTTTTCACCACTAAGAAACTTAGACATTACATGCTAAGTAACACTACCTATGTCATAGCTAGAGATAACCCTCTACGATACATGATGAATCACACACAAAAATATCCAT
This sequence comes from Wollemia nobilis, assembly GCA_028583015.1. Taxonomy (NCBI): domain Eukaryota; kingdom Viridiplantae; phylum Streptophyta; class Pinopsida; order Araucariales; family Araucariaceae; genus Wollemia; species Wollemia nobilis. The sequence goes on from JAQPPZ010000030.1 coordinate 4,467,621, forward strand.
AATGCAAAATGGATAATGCTTTTAACAGAATTTTATCTTGAGTTTGTTAGTCAAAAATCCATCAAAGGTTAGGTGATAGCAAATCAACTTGTAGAAGCTCCATTACCAAGTGATAAACCACTTATCATTGAGCTTCCAAATGATTTGGTATTTTCCATCAATGAACAAGAAGAGTTAGTCCCTCTTGAGGATGATATTGACATGACACTATTCTTTGACAGATAAAAGTGCGAAAGAGGAGAAGATGCTAGAGTCGTATTTTACACACTCAAAGGAATTTTTATTCTTTTATAATTCAAAATCAACTTCCCATGCACAAACAACAATGCAAAGTATGAAGCCCTAATCTTGGGTCTTCAATCAACTATAGCTATGGGTATTAAACAACTAAGCATCTTTGGTGATTTTTGACTTATTTTTTATCAAGTGAAAGGAGAGTACCAATGCAAGGAAACTATATTAAAACAATATCACAAGATAGAAATGAAGTTGATAGAGATATTTGACTGGTATGAAACTAGTAACTTGCCTCATTTGACTAACATATTTGTGGATGCAGTGGATTATTTGGGATATTTGATTCCTAAAAATGATCATGGAGAAGTCCAACCGCTTATCATAACAGCAGTGTCCAAATCAACTATCAAATGAGCAGAGTCTTAAGGTGAGAAGAGTATTTTTTTGGTCTACATAGAACCCTACAAATCTTACCTTGATGTGATCAGATAATTTCTCAAGTTTGTGATCCTTCCAATAGAAATGACATGAACTGCAAAAAGAATATTCAAACAAAAAGCAACTCATTTTACTCTCTTGGGGACGTGTTGTATAAACATGGCTATGATGGAGTACTACTTCGATGTCTAGATCCTATTGAGGCATAATGAGCTATAATGGAAGTCCATGATGGTACTTGTGGTGGCCACTTTTGTGTAATATCCATTGAAAGCACATTTTGTGCATGGGTTATTATTGGTCCACAATGGAAAGTGATTGTTGTCAATACATCAAGAAATGTCAAAAATACCAACATCACGCCAATTTGACTCATGTACCATCATAATATTTGCAACCTATTCAAATCCTTTGGCATTTTTTATCGTGGGACCTAGATTTGATTGGAAAAATTTCACCTGCCTCTTCAGGACAACATAAATTCATCATAACAACAATGGAATACTTCACCAAATGGGTCAAAACAATTCCATTGACCATTACAACTGAACATCGAATAGCATAGTTTATACTTCAACATATTATCTATCATTTTGGGATTCCTTCTAATATCATTTCAGATAATGACAAGTATTTCAAGAACAAGGATGTTCAAGCCTTATGTAGCAAGTATAATATCCAACACAATTTCTTGACTCCTTACTACCCATAGGTGAATGGACAAGCTGAAGCAACCAACAAGACAGTGATAGTCATTCTCAATAAATTTGTCAAAGAAAATCATAAATATTTGCACACTCAACTCCCCTTGGCACTATAAGCTTATCGAACAAGCATTAGAACACCAACGAGGGCAACACCTTTATCACTGGTCTATGGTGTAGAAGTAATCATACCTCTTGAGCTCAAGATCCCTTCTTTGTGATTTACATTGTAGGAATTCATAGATCATAACACAACTATACAAGTACATATTGACCAATTAATACTCCTCGATGAAATTTAGATCAATGCCTTAGAACATCTACAAGTATATCAAGATCACATCAAACGTGCTTACAACACAAAAGTCTATCCTCATGAATTTCAAGTGGGATATCTAGTACTTAAAGAGAATAAAAAAAGTACCAATGCATTGCCATACTTGAGATATAAATTCATGGCTAATTGGTTAGGTCCATACATTGTCAAACATAAAGTGGAACTAGGAACATATAAACTTTCCAACTTGGAAGGAATATTGGAACTTGAGCCATTGAACATAATACATCTAAAGGAATTTTATGCATAATGCAGTTTATATATATGTACATATACATGGATAAACAAATAAAAGAAAAAATAGCAAAAATATTTCATTTTGCATCTCACAAATCCATCCACACATGTCATACATACACTTTAGGTATTTTATTTATACACTTCTTTACATTGCATTATTTGGTTAATTTGGACGATTTCTAATCCACCATGTCTTGTTGCCTTAATCAGGGGAATCCTAGACCATTTGATAATCCATTACTCCCCAATAATATGCAACTTTCCCTATAATATTTTTCTAATTAAGGGACTCACATGAAGTACGATAGATACCATATAATTGTTAGCAATAACAATTATGCAGCCACTAGCTATTTTTGTGTATCTTTTAATTTTCAAAAGATTGAATAGAAAGTATTGCAAACATCACAAAACCACATCAACCATTAAGCAATTTCAAATGTTTTCAATCACTCAGCCAACCCTAGTGTTTTGAACAAACTTGATTCAAATTTAAGCAATCTTTAGATGCAATAGGTCATTCCTGGTCAATCAGACTCCTCTTGGACCAAACACAATAAAACACATAATAAAACATTGTGTCTTGAAAAATGAAGTCAAAAGTTGCTATTGCCATAAGTGAAAGGTTTCCCTTGTTCATCCAATTATGCACATGGTCTAGAGTACTACAGAGTTGAAAAAAGGACAAGCTCCACCTTCATCTCCAAAAAAAGTAAAATCCCTTGCTCTTTCTCAAAGTGAGCAAGTATCTCAAAAATCATATAAAAGAAATAAGTTCCCCCATTCACCCTTCCTCCAAAAAAAATAGAGAAAGAAATGTCTCAAAGAAATAAAAATCCCCTTGCTCTTCCTCAAAATGAGCAAGTGTAAGCAATAAAATCCATTGCTCCATCACAAAATGAGCAATCTCCCAAAATTTATAAGCAATAAAATAAGGGAAGGAGCTTGAATCCCTGGAAATCTTAGTGTCTCAAAACCGTGGGGTGATCCTCATTACAACAATGGGTTGAATGAATATCGCCTGGAAATGAGATATCCTTACACATGGTGCCATATCTGTTACATTAGTGATCTTATTTTGTATAGACCTAAGGCCAATATCGGATGAGCTAGCTTATTGGTATAAGTTACAATACATCAGTTTGACCTAACTCATAATGGGAAATGAACAATCATTGTACACAAAGCTGGTCCTTGAGAAATTTGAAAAAACTAGGACAACCCTTGCATAAAGAAGATCTATGAAATATATAACTGGGTTTGTTTGAATCACTAGAATATTTGAGTCTTTGTAAAAATACCCTAGAAAAATATATTAAATCAACATTCGCATTATTACACATCGTAATATTTATACCACTACCATCTATCTATGCCCCTGATTAAACATCGAGTTAATGTTGATCAAGCTAATTCTAAAGCTACCAAATCATCATTAGGAACATAAGCATTAATCATAATTCCATATGCATCCATACTACAATAAACAAAATTGCACAACACAAATCAGAATAAAAGCCATGTATATATATATATATATATATATCAATCACATGAGTACAAAATACCAGTAGGTTGTATACATTAGAGCACTGAGGCTCATAGAAAAAAGAAACAAAAAACTATAAAAATAGGTAATAAAGCACTACTAGCTAGTGCCACCATGACCCCTGGGAGGTCCATGTATCGATTATCTAGAGGGATCATGTGAATCAAATGGTCGATGAAACCTGGAATTGCCTGGCCTGGACTTAGTCTGCCTGCTGGATCCTGATGCTAAAGAATATGGCTGCAAAGGAAGTAGAATCCCAATGTAAATTATCCTCAAGGGATGCCACGTATCGAGCTTGCCTTTGAGTAGAATCCAAATTCTAACCCTCACAAACTATCCATTGATATATCTCATCTCTAAGAGACACAATAATAATACCATAATCACCCCCAACTACCCCAACCTGAAGCTCATCCAACTCACTCTGTAGCCTTGCAATCTCTTCATCCCAAGCTACAATAGCATCAATCTTGCTTTAACTACCCTATAACTCATCCACCTCACCCTAAAGTTGAGTCACCTCACTCTAAAGTTGAGTCACCTCACCCTTCAACCTCGTGATATCTTCATCTAATCTACCCCACTCTACCTAAAACACCCCTCACTCCTCCTCCATGTGGTGAGGAGGGGTATCCTCAAACTAACCTCTATCATATCCATTGTCACCTAAGTCAATATCTTGACTTACATCCTGAGCTACATCATGCTATGCATCATGATCCTCATCATCACCATCTCTCCCAATCCTAGGGTCAATATTCATCTGTTGTGTGCCAATGGTAGAATCTCTCCTACAACCACTACCTTGATGGCGTTTCGACTGCCTAAGAGTATGCTAACCACCATTAGGCTCATCCCCATTGATAGCATAATCAACTACCTGGCATGACCTCCATGGATAATGCTTCACAAACCAAGCATCATAGTTAGTAGTAGTGATTGCATCATCAACATCAAAAAGCTCCACTATAGCATCATCATCCCCATCATCCATAGCATAAAAATATAGAATTAGGGGTAGGTCCAGCTCATCACCCCATCACTTTTATATCACAGGAGCATATAGAAATCCTTGGACTAAACCAAACTACCTCAAAACCCATGAGAACTATATGTATTCCATCTCTCGTGTATGATTGCCCATAAACCATCTCCCTCGTCTAACCCGATGAAGCTCAACATCATATCTAGTCCAAGCCATGCCTATCCATGATCACCAAAAAATATCATCCCTAGTCAGGCCACTAAGACTATCTCTATATGTAGTAGCATCGATGGAAGGGCATGTGGGAGAATCCTCCTTGCTAACCCATCATCGAAAGGCACAAGGAATTAGAGGATCGCAAATGCAAGGTAGCCCCTCAGGATGACCCACTCTAATATACTCCCAAGACCAAATATGAAGTAATAAGTTGTAGCTAAGTTCTTTTCACTCTCACCTCTTTACGTCATAAATCTCACTGTATAACTGGTACAAGAGAGCATGAGCCCATGCCAATCTCTGAGGATAAAAAATAAACTACAAAATAATAGAAACTTGGTTCCATAAGATCATCGATCCTATGCTATTAGGCAACACCATATTGCCCAAAATATACATCAAAAAAGTCAAAACCATGGCCACCTTCTTGTCCTTGAACAAGTCAAGGTAAGGGATGCCTCCCTTACTGCAGTCCACATCCTAAAGGTCATTGTAGATAGGCCTAAGAATCTCATTCTTATCGTGGTCCACCCTTACTAGTGGACCCTCGACAAGCACTCGAAAGATGTGGTATACATCCTCCAGGATAATAGTAAGCTTCCCTATTGGTAGCTAAAATGAATCCCTATCTAGGTCCCACCTCTCAACGTGTGCGAATAAAACTACCTCATCTGCTTGGACTATCTCAACCAATATGAACCCATCCAAGCCCACAACCTCAAGAAACTGCTAATCATCTACTATGAGAGTCTTCCACACTTTTAAAATAGTGCGAGGCCATCGATATCTAGTGGTAATAAGCTTAACCTGCAACACAAAAAATTAGTGCATCACATTTATACGATAAAATGAAAACTTTACATTTTAGGATGAATTACATTTAAAAAAAACACATTGCATTCTAGAATAAATTGCATATTAAAACAAGAAAAACACAAAAACATCACATGTTACAATATATTGCATTTAAAAAAAAAAAAAAATTTCCAGCCCCTCTTAGTGGTTGTGAAAATTAAAAAATAAAAAAACAAACAAAAAATTTCCATCCCCTCTTAGTGGTTGTAAAAATAAGAAAAAATTTTGAGCCCCTCTTGATGGTTGTGAAAACACAAAAAAATCAAACAAACAAAAACAAAATTTTCAGCCCCCTCAGTGGTTGTGAAAAAACAATAAACAAAGAAACAAGAAAAAAAAAACAAATAAAACCTAAACTAAAAATTTAGAACACCTACCTTGGCGTAGCGAACACCGGCTTCCACTCTAGTCGAGCCACCACCCTCTATGCCTACACCACCAACAGCTCCGCTACCCTCACCGACCTCCATATCACTCATCCTCAAAAGCACCAAAGCAAATTTTATGGTTGTAAATGAAAATGACCCGTGAGCCTAAAAATAGTTTTTTCCCATGACAAAAACCATGCACTTGTGTTTTGCAGAGTGCGCAAAATCATAGACCCACAATTTATGATGAAAAATGTGCATTCATATTTTTCAAAGCGTACGAAACAACATATCCATGGTTTGTAGCACACAACGTGGGCACACGATCCAAAAGAGAGAACTGCACATGCATAGTTTGGTAAAAAAAATCAACAACATCCATATCATTATCAACATCATCAACATAAATCATCTAGTGAACCTTGTATCTAGTCATTTACCCTAGAAACCTTGTGGTTGCAATGACTAGAAATCCATGCAACTCGATAGGATAGGTAACCCACAATACAGACACTAATTCATTATCATCACTATGCCATTAAATCAACTGAACCCTAAATCTTAGACCTTAATTGAGTCAATTAAAATTCCTAATAGGTTATCCTAAAACCTCACTCTATTGGATCAAAATCGGAAAACAAATCAAATCATGGTGTAATAAAAAATCACTGGACTATCAAATTCTTGAACAATTGATTCCTTGAACCAATCATTTGGAAAGAATTTTTAGAAGTCATAGTAGAAAAAGAACTCCAAAAGTGGTCGAATATTTTACCATAAATATTGTGCCTCATCGAAACCAAAGGTAAATTTACAAAACACAAACAATCCCGAACTTGGGGCATCAAGTTGAATCAATGTCATACATTTGCATCACATTCATATCAATCACCATTCACATCACCTAATCATCCAAATTCAGTCAATTGGCTCGTGGGTTTCATCCTTTACCCATTCACAAATTGAGGGGTAAGTAAACAACTCAAAATTTAAACAAAAAATGAGCCATTCTTATGCATTGATAAGAGTTGAGTCATCCATTCAATAAAGAAAGGTGTCATTGGTTTTTGCACTACATCGTGTTTCACACAATGCATTACAAAAAGGGGTATCTATAGACACAAAAATTTGATCATCCATAAATCCACATGTAGCACCCCACTTCGAATCTTGCATAATAAAGTTATATGCCTAAGTTTAGACTTAGGGATATAAAATCCTGCACATTATCCTATTTTCTAGATTTATTAAATATGGAAAATCAACCTAGGATACCTTGCCTACCCACTAGACATGTGTCCTAGCCACCTCACCAACATCTTTGCCACATCTCATCCACCCTTGTCCCCTTTGTCCCTTCACATGGGGTAAAATCCCACACATCACTCCACTTGCAACCACATCACCCTAGTTAAGTGAGGTACACTAGGTGACTCACTGTAACTACCCACTCCATTTTGTAGCCCAGGATTGGCACTTGGTATTCTAGGCTTACCACCTCTCATTTCCCTCCAAAACCCTAAGGGGCCTATAAAGGCACCTTCACCCCACAAAATTAAGAAAGCTGAACATTGACACCACAAGGCTACATAAATAGGGTTAAACTTTTGTGTGCATCTCGAGGAGAAACCAAATGTCGAGTTCAAAGGCCCTATTTTGAAGTACTTTGCCATTCATCCCAAATCGTTGATTTGCAGTTTCATAGTTAGAACCGTTTGAGCACGGTTTCCCCATCACGCGTGCATGGTTTCCCATCCGCCATCGTGCATCCATTGTTTCATAGAGCTAAGAACACAAATCAAATACGACTCGTAAGATTTTTTTTTGTAAGGTTGTTAGTTTACATAATTTCGTTGGCTGCGTTATATGATTACTCGTTTAGGGTTTTTCATTAGCATCAATTTTTATATCTTGATTTGTAGGTGCTATTGATTCCTTTGTTGGTTCTTATGTGTGCAGGTGACAGGTACTTTGGAAAAGCTACTGAAGCTGGAGTGGTCCCTACATCGGATACCTAAAGCCCACTCATCCCTTGAAGTTGTAGTTGAATATTGAAGAACATCGTACCTTGTTGAAGACTTGGAAGACCCCATTCCTTTATCAGAAGAAACTATACCATACAGAGAGAAAAGTATTGTAACATTGCTCCCAACACATTTGGGGCAATTCAAAAGTTGTAACATTATATCAAAAACATCAATATAAAAGCAATTTTTGGCAATTATATTTCTCTGTGTATGTTTTTGTGTTGTGTTCATATATTTTTTCTACATCTTCTTCCAATCTTCTATAAAATTTTACAATAAAACCACATTCTTTGTCTCTACCAAATCCATGTTTTCCTCTTGACGATTCACCCTTTTATTGGGTACTTTGGTTGAAATCACTTTGAGAAGTACTAGCTTCTCCTTCTTGTATATATTTTTATCTACTATTATTTGATTGTTCTCTTCCTCTAGAGAACATTCCTTATCATTTGGAATTGTTTTGTTGCTTGCCAACTTTAATTTAACCTTGAGAATATATTGATATGCTTCTCCGGTTTTCCTAATTAAAAGCATCCTAAATTCATCTTGTATGGACAACCTTAGTCCATTTATGTATCTCACAACTTTCTCCTTGTTATCTTCAATATGACTGACTCTTATGGTCAATTTTTAGAATTCTTTAGTATATTCTTTCACTTCCAACTCCTTTTGCTTGAAATTTTGGAGTCTTCTAAAACAATCCAATCTGATAATGACTAGGTAAAAATTTTGATTTTAACTTAGCTACAAAATTATACCCAGTTCAAATTTTGTCCTTTCCCTTTTGTTGTCTTTTAGTTTGGATATGATCCCACCAAATTGAAGCATCTCCCTTCATCCTTGTACACATAAATTTGACCTATTTTAGATATTCCATAGATTCATGATCCAAGAATCTCTCTATATCCATTATCTAATCAATCAACTCTTATGAGTTTAAATATCCATTATAATTGGAAGTATCCGTCTCTGGTTTGCATTCTATATTTGATATTGCTCGAATCAATCGCTACTCTGATTGTTCTCCTTGCTCTTCACCTCAAGCTTCCATGTGACTAGTTTCCTCCTCTTCACTATCACTAATCTATGGTTATGCACAAACGCAAAATATCGTAAATTAGCTCTATTTAGGTTTTTTAAAATTTTGAAAAGGCTAATTTTGAATCATTTCACTGGGGCACATTTTCCTAAAATTTATGGGGTGAAAGTTTTTTTGGGGTAAATTTGCTCATCATTGATAATCATGAACCTAATTTTATTTTAATTCACCAACCTCAAATTACATATGATTTTGATTTTACCTCCCAATTTGCCTTCAAATTATAAATGATTTTATATTTTATGCCCTAATCGCCTCCAAATTATAAATGATTTTATTTTTCATGCCCAAATCGCCTCATATACTATGCGTATATATACTATATTGCGTACCAATAAACATACATAAAAAACACTCTAACTTGAAAATAGCTCTAAAACAACGAAAAACTTAAGAAGGTTGTAGAGGAGTTCCGAACGATGCAAGACAATCGGTTGCAGAGCTGTGACTGTCGAAATAAATTGATTGGTTGTAGACGAGTGTCGATCAATGCAAGACGGTCGATTGTAGAGCCATGTTGGTCGATTGTAGAGCTGTGCTTGTCGACATAAGTCAATCGGTTGAAGATCTATGTCAGTCGGCATAAGCCAATTGATTATAGAGCCATGTCTATCGATAGAAGCCGATCGGTTATAGAGTTGTGTCTATCGATAGAAGCTAATCGATTACAGAGCTGTGTATGTCGGTATAAGCCAATTAGTTATAGAGCCGTGTCTATCGGTAGAAGCCGATCGATTGCAGAACCGTGTATGTCGGCATAATCCGATCATTTACACAGCCGTGTCTGTCGGTAGAAGTCGATCGATTGCAGATCGATTATAAAGTCGTGTTTTTTTGTCAACATAAGCCGATCGATTATAGAGTCATATCCATCGGTATAAGTTGATCGGTTGTAGAGTTATGTCTATTGACATAAGTCAATCAGTTGTAGAGCCATGTCTATTGGCATAAGTCGATCGATTATAGGGTATGTTGATTGGCATTTGCCTATCGGTTGTAGAGGTGCTGATCGGTATTGTCTTGTCGATTGCAGAACTGTGTCGATCATCTTTAGTCGATCGATTTTAGAGGTATCAATCGACATTCATCTATAGATTACAGAGGTACCGATCAACATTATTAGGTTGGTTACAGATGTGTTGATCAGCATTAGTCTATCGATTTTAGGTTCGTGTCGATCAACATTAGGTTGTTGGTTGCAGTTTTGTTGGCATAACTCTATCGGTTGTAGGGATGTGTGGTCGATATTCTATTGCTTGTAGTGATTTTCATTCGGTATAAGTCGTTCGGTTGTAGGGAAGTGTTTATTGATAAAAGTGTATCGGTTATAGAGGATTCACGACTAAAAATTGATAGAGTATTATTATTTCATTGTTATTTTGTCCAAATCTCTTTTTCTATAGTTTCATATGCACTATAGGTGAACTATACGCAACAGTGGTAGACAACTATCAATGTCATCTGGTTGTGTGTCAGGAGCATTTCTTTTATTAGAGACTGCTTCTTGTCTCTTAGAGTATGTTTCATACACAGTGTAGAAGCACTATCTACTACTGTGGTCGATAAGTATTCCCTATCATGTTGTGTGTTTGAACCATATATTCATCTTGAGGGATGTTTGCTATTTTCCTTCAAATTCATATACATTTCCTAACATCTGAAGGTTTTTCTTTACAGATACAATGTCACCTACTGAATATGGAAAGAAGGGAGGCCAATCTTCTTGTAAAAAGACAATTCTAAAATATTTTACACCAAAATGGAATGAGGCATCAAACTCTACAGATTCTACACAACTTGCAGGTACAAACACCTTTTACCTTTAGTTTTCTAAAATTACCTTTCTTAAATATAAAACCTTTCTCTATTAATAGATAAGTGGTTTTCTGGTTATATACCTCTTTTTAAATGCTTTGTAAAATTGTATTCTATTAATTCTTTAAAATAGTGCATTTTTTACAACAAAAAATGATAGAGAAGACCAAACATTGAATGCAATTAACATTGTCGACCCTGATGTACGTTCACTCAAAGATATTCTAGAAGATGAGATGGGACCACATGATAATTTTCCTAATAACGACATTCAAAAACCACTTCAGGAGATTTTAAATTCAGACACATCAACTGAAAAAGAAAAAGACAGTACAATTAAAATTTAGACCTTTGGGGAATCTTCTAGTAAAAAATCTAAACGTCAAAAGATAAGCGAATGGACTATTGGAAGGGATTTTAAAAATGAATGGGCATGATTATACCCCTTTACTGAGCGAGATGAGAAACTGAATGTGTGTAAATGTATTATTTATTCATGGAAGCTGGGAAAGGATAATTTATTACAAAATAAGAAATACACAATAGAAAAACACTATGGGAAATTTTACATCAAAGAAATATGAAGTGATGGAACAATTAAAAAAATTCATAGGTGGAAGGATGCAACAGAATGTGTGCATGTGAAATATGCTCTTGAATATGATAAAGCAATGAAACAAAAACAAACTCTCATTGAGAAGGGTGGAACAATCGAGGCACAATTTCAAAAAGTTAATAATATTGTATTAGCCTCAAAGAAATTATAGTTTGCTATTGTATACAATGTTCTAAAAAAAGGTCAATCCATGTCTGATTTTGTTGATTTTAAGGAAATACTTCAACTAGCCAATGTAAAAAACCTTACCAATTCACATTGGTCAGATCGAAGTGGTTGGGAAATGGTAAAATGTCTATCACTAAAGGAAGACCTGAGAGAGAATGTGAAACAAGACAAATTTATTTCAATTTCCATTGATGAGGTTACAGTTATTGACAACACATATTGGATTTGCATAAATGTTTACACATTCAAAAATCATTTGAGACAACCTCATTTACTAGCACTACATAAGATGATTGAAAATTGTAATGCGGAAAACATTTATAATGTTGTTGTAACCAATTTAAAGGATATTGCCGAAATGGATAAAAAAAAATTGCCACAAAGTTAATTTGTGTTGGAGCTGATGGTGCGGCTACAATGCAAAGACAAAGGAATGGTCTTTGTGTTAGGCTTCAGACTTCCATTGCCCCATATGAGATTCCTATTCATTGCATGACTCATCGAATGAATCTTGCATACAAAATTGTGAGCAATTTTGATAATGTATCCAGAGTGGAAGAAATCATCCGCGATATACACTCATACTTTTCATGTAGTCCAAAAAGGTTTGCAGAGTTTCAATAGTTTTCTCTAGGTGTAACAGAAGGCAGAAAAATGTTAAAAGATGTGGAAACTAGGTGGATTTCACTGTTTCTTCCTACAAAAAGGGTATTTTTAGAATATCAATCCTTGGTTGGGTTTATGTATGCACATCGTAGAGATGTTGACAAGGAAAAATATTTGCTTTTTCGTATGACTAACTTGGAAACTCTTCTCACATTATGTGGTATTCTACCAATGTTACAAGAAATGAATACTATGATTAAACTTGCACAGAAAGGATAATTTATATTGTCAATTTCATGAGGATAAGAAAACAAATATGTATGGTTATTGACATGATTTATTTATCCAAAAAACATTTTGAGGATCCCAAGTTTGATAGTTGGAATACGTTAATTAATGTCAATGAACCGAACAAATTTTTAAAGTTCAACATCAACAATAATCTTTGTATTGCTATCCATGGAAAGTTGATTCTTGTATATCATTTTGAAAAGCGATTAAATACTCTGACAGATTATGTTGAACAAGTGCCCGTTACCCATTTCAGATTCGATGAGGTTTTGGATAACACTAAGAATAAATTGAAAATAATTGCAAATGCATTAACAAGTGAAATAATTGATCGTTTTAAGAGAGATGAGACACTTGAGGCCATGGCTATTGTTAATACTAATTTTTGGAATCCTTGTGGTGACCATAGTAGTAGAAGTGAGTTGTTTGTAAAATATATAGGTAATCTTATGAAACATTTCTCTAAAAGTGTGGAAATAAATGGCATTGAAATCAATGGTATTCTAAACAAAGATATTTTGAGACATTAGTCAACCAATTTTGGAATAACAATGTGTATCGTTCCAAATTTTTCGCACCCTTACCTTCAGGCTAAAGGATCCACACCCGAAAGGGGGATGCAAGAAGGATGGGACAATACCTCGGACTGAGAGACCCTTTGAAGGTCCCGCCTCTCGGGGGAGGGGTATTAAGGTGATTTTTCGACGGATGGTGGGGTTCACCAGGAAACGTTTAGTGGCAGTCTCCACGCCTAGGTTGGGAATGTATTTGATGTATTCAGTTTTAGCTTTAATCATTCAAATCCTAGGTTTGGCCAAATGAATCTAAACTGTTCTATATGAAATGTAGATTTAAATGAAGACAGAAAATAGATTTAAGAAAAAAACACAGAGAATAAATTAAGTGAAGAAATCCATACCTGATCCGGATGTCTGATGGAGGTTCTAATTTTTGAAGCAGCCAAGATCGCCTCTGATCTGATAGGATCGTCTGAAATTAGACAGGATCGTCTGAGATCTGACGAATTTGTCAGAGACCTGCAACCAAAGAAATAGACATAGAACATAGAAAATGCAGCAATACTAATAAAGGAAAATGATGTGAAATGACAAAATGATGTTAATAAGATAATCCCAAATAGAAATGCAAGTAAGTTATCATGCTTTAATAGCTAATCATGATTTTGTTATGTACTTAAGCTACATGGGTGAACTCCAAGATGCAGGATAACATGAAATAATAATAAAACTAACTAGATGCAGAATAAAATAGCAGAAAGGTATAGGAAAAGCGCAAACTCTGGGCACTGATTGCCCCCAATGTAGACTACAGTTGAAATCGTCTAGACAAGATGAAATCGTCTCTAATTTTGACATGATCGTCTGAGATTGTACAAGATTGTTTGCGATGATCTGAGCTTGCTCCGGTTGAAGAATGACAAAGTTCCTGCAAGAAAATTTGAAAAGCACAAATGCAGATGATAATCCAGGGTATTATAATGCACGCAAAAATCAAATTACATGAAAATTCAGCCAGGGGAATGTTAAGGGGGGTCCTAAGGTTTAAATAGGCTTAGGAGGGAGGTTAGGAGGTTAGAGATCATTCTAATATGGAAGATCTCCAATGGGGGAGACTATAACGGTGCAGACGCGTCTTTGCCCAAGTTAGAGAAGTTGTTGGAACAAAAGCTAATTTTGAAAAATTAGTTTTGGGACGAGATCGTCTAGACGTTCTTCTCCAAACGAATTTGTTCGATCTGAGGTGATATCGTCTGATCAACGACGATATCGTCCAACGGTCAAAACAAACTCTAAAAATGGCATAAAAAATGGGGAAAGTGGTTTAAAAGGCGGTTAACGGGCGGTTTTGGGGTTAAAATTTGAATTTTGAATTATTACTAAGGTAATTTTAATTATTTGCTAAGGTTTACTGTGTCAATTTTAGGGTGCTACATTTTTCCCCCTCTTTAGCGAATTTTTCGAAGAAAATGCGTTAAAGATAAGTTCTTCTCGATCTACGAGAAAGCAAAAATTTATTCCCATTTTTAGGCGATGATTCTTGGTCGAATCGTATGACAGCTTACTATGGTGCCCCCTCCGTGTTTTTACCCAAATCGAATGTTTGAGGTAAAAACATGGAAAAACAAAATTTTTAAATGTTGTTTTTAATTTTTTTTGAATAAAATTAAGAAAAATAGGGAAAACCCTAATTCATTTTTACTGTTCATTATTTTTTTTTGGTTTTGAGAGCTCTGTAGACAAGATGTTCGAGACAGTGCACATATCGACAAAGGTCCGACGCGGGCTACGGGTAAGGGTCCAAACTTAATTTAGAATGCTTTAATTTTGAATTTCATGCTTTTTAGATTAATTTTGAATCATTGTTGAGCATCACGGCCGTTTTTGGGCCATCGACGTCATCGGGACGAAATCGTCTCAATTTCGCCGAAATCATCTCAATATCGTCGATTTTGTCCAAGGGCGAAATCGACGATATGGGGACGATTTCATCCAATAAGGGACGATTCCCTCTTGCGAAATCAGAGATGAATTTGCTCAAATTTTGGATGATATCGTCCAATAGTGGACGATATCATCATTTGTATGAGATTGAACTTGTTTTACTTGCATTTTTAATTACTGTTTTATTAATGATTTTTATTGTTTTGTTGTTTATGTTGCAGAGAGGATTACTAAAGAGCTGAGAATAGAAATATGGTGGGCTGAAGGATGATTTTGCCACTCTATCTCAGGCAGAGTGAGACCAGTTGGCTCAAGTTAGCTTGTAGCATGTGGCAGATATGCCATAGGTTTCTACAGATATGGGGCTACTGATAGCCCTAGCAGAGAGGTGGTATCCGGGTTCGTCTTATTTTCGGTTACCAACAGGGGAGATGACTCCCACATTGGAGGATGTATGGAGGATTTTGAGGATCCCCATATAAGGATAGCTAATAACTCCCATGACCAATCAGGGCCACACGATGATGTGACTATGCAGAGATCTGAGCTTCACCCTGGAGAAGGGCGGAGTGAATATCGAGTCGCTACGCCAGATGCCTGGGGCATCTAGACTGACACAAGTTTTGGCTGGGGTGGTAGGTGGTCTGCTACTATGCCATCAGAGTGGATGCGGAGTACCATGGCTACTGATAGATGTGGTCTGCAACATGAGAGACCACGAGTATAGGTTTGCTTGGGGGAGCTTTGTACTATGTCGATTGTATAGGATCCTGCATGGGGTCGTATATAAGGGCGATCGATGTCTGGTCATGACATCACTATTGTAGGTTTGGTGCTAGGAGCACATCATGGTGCGGAGGTCGATAGGTCTCCCACTGATAAGTATTGACGAGGAGAGGCCTTAAGCTTTCTAATGGTGGCTCCGAAGAGGGTCACAATGGCGGATAGATCTGCCAATGTCCCGAAGACTACTTGATGACCTTGTCTCTGACCAGATCACCTGGAGGCCTTGGAGAGATCATCCAGGGTGGGCTGAGGATGGATAGGAGCTGGCTCACTTTAGGAGAACCTGCTGGCTAAGGATGGAGAGGAGAGAGGTGGAGCTCCACCTCTATGACCAAGTTTTGAGGTAGTTCGGTCTACAGTAGGGGATTCCATCTCTCAGGGACTACGAGTTTTCTTGGACTGTCCGGGATAACACTATAGTCAACCTGGCTCTAGATATGCAGCACTTCTAGAGTGAGGATGCGGATGATGCCCCCATTCAGCCAGTGGATGGGGATGATGCAGGGGTTGTTGACGGCTACGATGCCTGGTATGCAGGCATCTACCCTCCTCGGATGACGAGGGCTCAGGGTTTGATTCACATAGTTGTGCATCGAATAGGGAGGCAGTGCCAGGCGGCCATTGAGGTGGCATAGGGTCATGACGGGAGAGAGCAGAGGATGCCATAGGCTCAACAGAGGCCGTAGCAGCGGGAGAGAAGGGAGGAGAGACCCCCTTATCCACGGAGAGAGAGGCCACCATCACCCGATAAGGGCAAGGGTGTCGAGGTAGGAGAGAGTAGCGAGATCGCTACTCTCCGGGTAGAGATTGTCCGTCTCCAGGCTCAGGTGCAGTCCTTGCAGGATGAGGCTACACGACATCGAAAGGAGGCCACACAGCTCAAATATGAGGTCACACGCCTCAAAGCACGAAGTGGAGGAGCGAGCACTCGATAGCTGGCACGGTCGGTTGCTCAGACCGCCTTATATCAAGGTATATACTTCCAGATGGTGCCAGAGGGTCAGAGGGTACAATTGCCAGCCAGTATTATGGATTCGATCAGGGTTGGGTCATCGAGGACTCCATCCTGATCAATGACTAGGACTCGTAGTACCACACATACTGTGATGGGGCCACCTCGTCCACCTCAGGGCGGGGGAGGAGATGAGGCTGGGAGCTCGAGGGGTTCTTTAGGCTAGGCTACTGCACTGCACAGACTGTATTTATGGTTTGAGAGGATTGAGTATGCCAATATGTAGATTGTGGCATACCAATCCAGTTTTGATATGATGTACATATATTTTGTTGATATATATATATAGATGAGATATTTTTGATCATATGACTTGTCTTATGTGTTTGTATGATGCTTTAATGTTTGAATTATTTGCTGATTGGATTGAGGATTCATGTAATTATGTCATTTTATAATTTTGATGTCATGCTGTAAGATTTTAAATGAAATAATTTGATGTAAACAAATTGGTTTTTGTGGTGTGATTTGATAAAAAATAAAAGGGACTTTTAACAATAATTTCAAAGGACATTGTCGCTATTATAGACCATTTCATGGAATCGCCGTTCACTCGGTCGTCAAGCTAATCCTAGTATAGAAATATTGTTAAAAGTAAAAGAGTGCTTAAGAGACTGTCTTAAGACTTGGTTGTGATGATGCAAATGATGATGATGATGGTGATTTGTTTTTATATTTCCAGGAAAATATTATGCATGAAATATTTTAAAATGATTTTTTCTAGGCATAAATTCCTAAGTGTGATAAAATGTTTGAATAATTCCCTAGGAATTATACCATCATTGCAAATTTGAAGTTTGACATAATGAAATAGTAACAATGTGCATTGTTTTAAAGCATAATTATGTAACATAATGATTTAAGTCATATATTTTTATGATTTTAAATAAATGGGAAATAAAATTAGTACAATGGTTTGCGCTAGGCATAGAATATTTAGGTATAGACTTATACCATCATCGCGAAATCCAAAGAAGAAAATAATAGTTTTATTGCATGGTTGATTTTTAATTTTTGAAAATAAACAGAAAATATAAAGATGAGGACTTGCGCTAGGCATAAAATTTCAATTTTGGTTTTGGAACTATACCATCGTCGTGAAAGTCAAAAAGTTATATATAAATGTAACTTTATTGCATGTTTTTGAAAATGATTTTTGATTTTTTTTTTTGATAATGCATGTAGTTGTCTTTATACTAAACAACTGTTCTCAAAGAAGAAAATGAAATTATTCCAAACAATTTGCAAAAATATTTCAAAGTATCTTAAAGACAAAAGTTAGATTTATAAGGAATCCCATGTGCGTATGTGAGTTCATTTCTGATCTTGATTTATCATAATGATACACAAAATCTCTCAAATACAAATGTGTGTGCAATTGCTATGTGCATTTATGAGTTTTGAGCAAGATAATTTGATGCAAGTGATTTAAATTAACCAAATAAGTGTTTATTAACCATGATTTAGATGCATATAACCGTACCAAACTACTATGTAAGTCGGGTTATCAAGAGCTAGCTAATCCATAAGCAGACATAGGTCTGTACAAAAGAAGGTCGCTAATGTGACGGACATATCACCATGCTAGGAGTTACCCAAGGCCAAGCGGGTTGGGCACAAACCACCTGTTATGGGGCTTACCTCACAGTTTTCGAATAATTGAGAATTCCAAGGATTCAAGCTCATCAACCCTTCTTTTCTTTTCAATGGGTAGGGAAAGGGATTTTATTGCTTTTGCTTTTGCTTGTTTTGTTTTTTTTTTTTTTTGTACTTTTGCTTTGATATTTGAGATAATGTTGAAATAAATTTTTTCTTTTTCTCTATTTCTTGAACTTTTCTTTTCTTCCTATGCTAGGGATACTTGCTCGGATTAGCTGTAGATCAAGGGATTTTTATTCTGGGTAGGGGTGAGCTTGTCCTTTTGTCAATTCTCAAAGATTCTAGACCATGTGCATGATAGGATAGCAGGGGAAACTTTTCGCTCAAGAAACCACTTCTACTATGTAGCATAGCATGGAAATTACAAATATAATCATTTTATTGTGAAAGGATATGCCTGGTTTAAGTAAATAACAAGATCAATTCTCTGTGCTCAAACTTTATTTAATTGAATTTTGTGGACTTTGATATAAGAGAGATTAGTAATCATGCCAGATAAAATCAAGATATTTATTTTTGTGTTTGCAAAAGTGAGGGATTCCAAATAAATGCTAATTTATCCAAAATAATTTGAAAATATAACTGCAATACTTCAAGAATAAATATATACAACAAATGCTTTTGAGGAGTTTGATAATTTTGACTCTCTCTTTCTTCTTTTTTTTTTTTTGGTTTCGAAAGAGTCAATAATATTGCTGTTTTTACTTTTATTTTATTTTTTTTGTTTGTTTTTGTTTAAACAATTATATATATATTTTTAAAATGAGA
Source organism: Wollemia nobilis (assembly GCA_028583015.1). NCBI lineage: Eukaryota > Viridiplantae > Streptophyta > Pinopsida > Araucariales > Araucariaceae > Wollemia > Wollemia nobilis. The sequence continues at coordinate 4,486,862 of JAQPPZ010000030.1, forward strand.
CAATATGCCAAATATATACAAATGATGAAATGACCAAATTTTATGCGTAATATCGCTTAAGATGCATAATATGCATAGGTTCTTTTAAATATTTACCATCTAAGGTAGCTAATTTGTATGCTCCCGATTCAAATTTAGAAGTGATAACATATGGTCCAAGCCAGTTGGGCTCAAATTTACCTTTAAGGTCTTTAGTTGAATTAGTATTTTTTTGATTTTCTTTTAAAACAAGGTCGTCGAACTCAAAGGATCGATGACGAACTTTCTTAGCATATGATCTTTTAAGCTTGTTTTGGTAGGCACGAAGATGCTCCAAAGCATTGATGCACTTTTCATCTAGGAGTTCTAGCTGACTGAGTCTGCCAGCTCGATATTCATCTCCTACATTGGTACCTTGAAGTAGTAGAGCCAAAGAAGGAACTTCTAATTCAAAGGGAAAAATAGCTTCAACGCCATAAACCAAGACAAAATGTGAAGTACCAGTGGGATTTCGAACACTATTTCGATAGGCCCACAAAGCTGGATATAATTGAATGTGCCAGTCATGGCCAGATTTATTGACCAATATTTTAAGGATTTTGATTAAGGTTTTATTAGATGCTTCTGCTTGGCCATTACCCTGATGATAATAGGGAGTGGACCAGCGATGTTGAATCTTATATTTTTGGCATAATTTCTTAACATCTTTATTTTTGAAACAAGTTCCATTGTCTGAGATGAGATTTGCAAGAATTCCAAACCTACAAATGATTTGATTAAAAATAAATTTAGAGACTTGTGTTCCAATTGCAGAAAGCTAAAGGCATAGCTTCAACCCACTTCGTGAAATACTCAGTGGCGGTTATGATGAATTTGTGTCCATCAGATGACACAGGATTAATTTTGCAAATAATGTCTAAGCCCCATTTTGAAAAGGGCCAAGGAGATGAAATAGCCTACAGTTATTGTGTAGGGGCATGGACAAGGTCAACATGTTTTTGGCACTTGTCGCAATGGCGCACATAATTATGTGCATCAGTTTCCATGGTAGGCCAAAAGTAGCCTATCCTAAGGAGCTTTTTAGCAATGACACTACCACCGAAGTGTCCTCCACAAGATCCATCGTGGGCTTCACTCAAAGCTGATTTGGATTCTTCTAGATTCAAACATCTCAATAGGATACCTTCAAAAGATCTCCTATATAAAGTATTGCCAATTATTACAAATCGACTTGCTCGTCTACGTAATAACCGACGTTGGTTTCTATTAGAACTGGCAGGGAAAGTCCCATTTTGAAGAAAATCAAATATATCTATATACCAAGGTTTAGGAGTAGTTTCATTGATTAGAAACACATCCAAAGGTTCTAAGCATGACTTATTTGAAGTGGGTTCCTAGAGTCGATGAATAATGATGGTGGCATATTCGTCATCTAACTCCAAGGGCAGAAGAGATGCAGCTGCGGCCAAAGTGTCAGCCGCACGGTTGCTAGTTCGAGGAATAGCTTCCAAAGTAACTTTATCAAACAAGGACAACAACTACAAAACATATGCTTTATATGGGCGTAATTTATCATCTCTGGTTTGATAAACATCATTGATTTGATTTATGACAAGTTGTGAGTCACCAAAAACCAATAAAATTTTTGATTTTCAATGCCAAAGTAGCTCGTAATCCAAGGATAAGAGCTTCATATTCAGCAGTATTATTAGTGCAAGAAAATGTTAATTTTAAGGACAGAGGAAGAAGATGTTTTTGCAAAGATATTAAAATAATACCCGCACCAACCCCACTCATGCATCGGGCTCCGTCAAAGTATAAGGACCATTGTTCAACATGGTCTGCCTCTAATTGAAGGCATTCATCAGGAAACTCAATGTTGAGGGGATGGGTAGACTCTAAGGGTGCAGCAGCTAATTGATCTGCTATGATTTGACCCTTAATAGACTTCTATCCTATGAACGTGAGTTCAAACTCGCTTAGAGCAAGAACCCACTTTGCTGTACGACCCGATAAATAAGGTCGACTCATGAGATACCGCAAGGGATCATATTTCACAATGACATATGTTTTTTGGCTGAGCATATAATGTCGTAGTTTTTGTGTAGAAAATACAACTGCTAGACATAATTTTTCCAATATGGTATAACGAGTTTCATAACTGATTTGGGTTCTGCTAATGTAAAAATTAGCACGTTCTTTCTTCTCATCATCAAGCTGAGCTAACATAGCTCCTAAGGCAAAATCTGAAGCTGAAATATACAGGATAAACGTGCGATCAGGTCTAGGCGATGAAAGCACAGGTGGGTTAAGGAGGTATTGTTTGAGAAGTTCAAAAGCTTCCTTACATTCATCGTCCCAATTAAAAGGGACATCCTTCTTAAGAAGCTTAAGAAAGGGACCGGTTTTGTTCGCTAGCTTATCGATGAAGTGACGAATAGCTTGAAGCTTACCTTGTAAAATTTGTAATTATGATATATTTGTAGGTGCAGGCATATCAGTGATAGCCGCAATCTTAAGAGGGTCGATTTTGATACCACATAAAGAAACTAAAACCCCTAATAGTTTATCGAACTTGACTTTGAATATACACTTAGCTGGATTTAATCAAATAAGATATTCTCGTAATCGATTAAATACTTTTCTCAAATCATCTAAATGATCATCTTCATTAATAGATTGAGCTATAATATCATCTACATAATCATGTAGGATATCATGCATCATATCATGAAAGATATAAGTCATGGCTCGTTGATATGTTGCACCTGCATTCTTTAAACCAAATGGCATCACTTTCCAACAAAAGGTACCCCAAGGGGTAATAAAGGCTATTTTAGCTTGATCTTCAGGAGCTATCCTAATCTGATTATAGCCAAAAAATCCATCTATTAGGGACATCATTCCACTTCCGACAGTAAACTCAATGATCTGATCCATGTTTGGAAGAGGAAAATCATCTTTACGGCATGCAACGTTAATATCTCTAAAGTCTGTGCAAACCCTTACTTTGGTAGCTTCTTTCTTGGTGACTGGAACTATATTCAAAATCCATTCAACATAATCAATAGCCTGTATAAAAACAACATTCAGGAGTTTTTATAACTCCCCTTTGACTAGCAAGGCTACTTTGGGATGTATTTTTCTAAGTTTCTGTTTAACAGGTTTAGAATCCGGATGGACTACTAGGTGATGCATGACTACAAAAGGATCTAAACCTAGCATATCTTCATATGTCCAAGCGAAGACATCTTCATATTCTTTAAGGAATGCAATGTATTGCTCTTGTTTTTCTTGACTTAATTCTGATCCAATACTGATTATGTGAGGATTATCCTCAGTTCCAATGTTAACTTTAATGACGTTTTCTACTTCCATGTGTAGATCTCTTTCAAAATTAGGTGGGGTGGATGAAACGCCCAATTCTTGTAATTATTTTAAGGTTAAGTTGGATAATTCATCTTGAGGAGTCGTGGCCTCAAGCTAGGCTATAGTAGGTATAGAACCATCAAAATAAAAACCATTGTGTAACAATTGTTCAACGGAGACATCATGGAAAATATCTCCTTCCAACTCATCATCGGATTCAGCAATCAATTCAGGGTAAGCTATGGATAGCATATTACATGTAAATGGCTAATTTTTTAGAGGTAAATCATCATGCCCATCTAAATAATCTTGATAACATATGAGTTGATCATCATCTTCAAAAGGGAAGGGTTGACCTTTACTAGGAAATAGGCCCACACCACAGCGGTCAGGCCATGGTTCTACCTCAATAGGTTATTTCATACCATTTTGGAAAGGTCCCAAGCCTTTCCCTTTATATCCCATTTTAAGCATTATGGGTTTAGCTTTAATATATTCATTAGCAAAATAGCATCGAGCATATCCATCACAATGCGTCTTGATGTTTTGGGGTATTCTTCCCCAGTCATATCCCTTATAAATGAAGGCACAACTCCCGACTTGGTAAGTACTTCCCATAGGTTGTGGGAGGCCCAAGGTACGAGGAGATGGCGGTAAATTACTTAAGATAATGGAATATTGCATAGAAGCATTTGTTTTTTTTGATATAAGAATTTTAGATAAATGAGGTAAGAGTTCATCAGAAAGAGCATAAGATGTAGAAGGATCATTCTCTATATCTTTAGATGTGGAAGGTATGATAGATGTAGATAATGTGGAAGTGGTAATAAATGGGTCTATAGGTTTTGAAATTATAGGGATGGAACATGAAGGATTGGTTGTGGATTTAAAATCTTTTTGAGGTTCTAGTGTGGTTTGTTTAGAAGATTGTTGAGTTAAATGTATAGGTGTAGTTGATGGGGTAGATGATGTTATGGGTGTGTGTTTCACACGTTTGGACAGATGCTAAGAACTTAGATGTGTGGATGACAGAGCAGGGCAAAGTTGCACTCCAACAAGTTCTGCCAAAGCACACATATCAAAGGGTCTAGGATCACCATGGATGTTAACCAACTAATTTTTAAATTCAAATTTAACACACTGATGTAGAGTAGAGGGAACCGCTCGCATCGCGTTGATCCAAGGGTGACCCAAAAGTATATTGTACGATGTGGGGCAATGTACAATAAACACGGTCGTATCTAGGGTTCTAGGACCAACTTGCAAGGGTATAGTAATGAATCCACATGTTTCTTGTGTCTCGTCATTGAAGGCTTTGATAATCATATCCATTCTTTTCATCTCGTCACTCCTAAAGCCAAATATTTGGTAAAATTCAAAAGTGCATATGTTTAAAGATGAACCATTATCAATCAAGACTCATTTAACGGCTACATCCCCAATTAGGGCAATGATATATAAGGGGTTATCCTTATGTAAACTATGTTGTGGGATATATTTATCTCGAAAGTCAATACAATCGACTTCTCGAGTGATGATAGTATTGGACATGGCTTCGGGTTGAATATTTTGAGGTACCATCATTTGGATTAATGTAAGCATTAACTCATCCCTATGGGTAGGAGAAGATCTTAACAAGTCCAAAAGAGAAATTCGGGCTGTAGTATTGGATAATTATTCATTAATATTGTAAGGAGGTTTTAGTTGAACATTAGACATATGATTCCCTTTATTGGGATTTTTCAAAACAAATGGAGCTGATCCATCATTCTGAGTTTGATCCTGTTGAGAGTTTTGAACCTGTTGTCTGGTAATGACTCCGATGGTACCTACAATGTTATATTGAAGATGTTGAACTAGTCTCGGTTGAGCGTTTATGGCTTGTTCATTAGGAAGGAACTGATTAGAAGAGGGTCGATTAGTAACTCTTCTAGGAAATGGTTCTTTCGGAACCATAGCATCTATGATAGGTTGAATAGGATCTGATTTGTTTTTAGAACTATTCGATTGGTTTGAGGTGATGTCTATTTCACTTTCAGTATCCAATTCTACATCAGTAGGATCCAGTGTTTGAGTATTATGTAGGGGCCTGGTCGTGACCATGGATAAAGTTGTGCCAAATATTTGAGGATCTTGAACAGATAATTGTCTGCTAATAGTCCCTACATATCGGGTAGGAGGGGGTACATTATGATGCTCAATTTGATTGGCCACCTCTTTACCATGTTTTGGTAAAGGATGTTGAAATATATCTAACGATTGATTAGCATTTTGATTCTGATTTTGGGGAATGGTCTTTTGAGCATTATTAGGAGGATTTTGTTTAGGTTGAAAGGCTTGCACCTCCATTTCATTATTATCAATCAAGTCTTGTATTTTATGTTTCAATCTTTTACAAGAGTTGGTAGAGTGTCCAGGTCCTCTATGGAAATCACAGTGTAAATCGGCTTTGTATCCGGGTATGGTTGGATCAGGTTCTCAAATAGCTGGTAATTGAATCAAACCTCTTTTGAGTAATTGGGGAAGAATAGTTGATAATGGTTGATTCAATCTAGTAAACTCTCAAGGAGGTTTATCAGGAGGTTTCAATATAAATTTTTTTGTTGTTTTCGTTGTATTGACATTAGCAATGTTTCTACTATCAGTGACTCGGTCACCTACAACTTGTTTGTTTTTATATTGATTTATGGATGTTTTCTCATCATATTTCTTCCTAAGCTGGCCTCTCCTAATGAGAGCATCTTCTACTCTTCGAGCTAAGTCTATAGCCTGATCGAAGGTAGTTAAGGTAGCAGTTTATAACTCATAGGATATTTGTTCTTGTAAATTATTAATAAAAATGTCCAAAATTTCCCTATAAGGTAGCACAAAGTGCAGTTTTCCTGTCAACTGCCTCCATCTAGCTAAGAAATCAGCAAAACATTCATCTTTGTATTGTTTTAAGTTGTACAAATCTTTAATGGTTACATGCCTTTCGATATAGGCACTAAATTGATGGACAAAAGAATCAGCTGTTTCTTCAAAATTCCTCAAAGAATGAGTGGGCAATTGATAGTACCACTCTAATGCCATTCCTCCTAAACTTTTTGGGAACATTTTTAGTAATAGCAAGTCATCATATGATATATCATGACATGCTATCCTAAACATGCGAAGATGCTCTATGGGATCTTCAGTTCCTTTATATATAGGCAGGACGGGCATGGGAAAGTGTTTAGGGTATGGTTGTGCTACAACTATGGGATCTAGGGGTTGACTACACATCTCTCGATAATTGTATGAGGGATGGTAGGGATCTATCTGGTCCATGCGGGAAGCTAACTATTTCACCATGGCTTCTAGATTACTGGTTTGCCCACCATATTGGTTCGCTAGGGTATTAATATGGGATTTGTGAACATATGATGGAGGGACATGAAGATTAGATGCTATATTGCTATTGTGTAAATTGTTGGTAGGAAGGGTGTTATGAAGAAGTTTTGAAGTTGTATTATGTTGTATCCCGGATTGTTGAAAATTGGTGTTTGGCTTCATTTTAGGTTTTTGTCGATTTGAAGCATATTGATCAATAGTTTGGCAAAATAAAGCAGTGAATGAAGGTCTCTTTTGTGTGGGAATGATTTTAGGCTCAATAACAGATTCCTTAGGGGGTTGGGTAACCTGTTGTTGTTGCATGTGCTAAATCATAGTGACCATATCTCTATTGGATGGTCCAGATTTATCACTTTATTGATCGACAAAAGATAAAGGATTGGTGTGCATGTTAAACATATCTTCCATGGTTGCTTGAGTGTCACTAATTTGTCCTCTATCAATACGAACTGCCATATTAAGAGCACCAATGTTATTACTGAAAAATTTCCAGAAATGATCTAAATTATCAAAAGCAACAGTTCTGTCTGGAGCCATTCTAGGGGATGAGGATCCTTCCTCTTTAACATTTTCTTCTTGTTCATCTACAACAAGCTCATATTCTGGCTGTTCTAGAGTTTCTCCTTTCGGAATTGAATCCTCAGGAAGGACATTTGGGTTTTTTGTTTTGTTTCCTAGCCAATCTTCTTCTTCTTCTTCAGTTTGTTTACCATTCCTAAGTCTAGGCATTGTGCTTAAATTTAGATTTCAGCAAATATATATATATATATGCAACAAGCTTAAGAGGTATATATTTTAATTATATACCTACTATAGTATTAAAAATAAAATGTTTTGGTTTTGTTATGTTTTTGGTTTTTCTTGTTTTTTTATAACAATATTATAAAGATAATAAACAACACACTAAATGCAAGAAATAATAATAATGAAAGCAATGATATAGTTTTCTATAAAAAATTTATACATATCATTAATGGGTTCAAGTTCTTCAGGAGTCATGAAATGTTCTTCTTCAAATTGAAAATTTTCTTTCAAGAATTTGACAAAAAGTGCTATAGTGATATTATCTCGCTCTCGCACTCGGTTGGTAGAAATAAAGTTCGTGGCAATACTCTCGATATAACACAGCTCTAGGAACTCTCCTCCACCTTTCCCTATTCGTAAGAACGACCTCTTGATCTTCTACACGACCTAGGAATTGGTGTATAATAGTTGCGTTCTCAAGGTATTCCTCGAAGGTGAACAATTCTGAAGACACAAGAGCTCTCCTATAAGCTAACCACCTATGGCAAGCTCTCTGAAGTTCATGATAAAAAATGAGTTGATGAGGATCCAAGATTCTATCTAGGTCAAACCTCTTGATTTGTCTAAGTTTGGTTGATCTAGATGAAATAATACCTAGTCTCCTATTAAGTTCGTCCCACAAAGGTTGGTTTCTATTTGTTTCAGGCACACTAAGCACAAAATTAATTTCTATGGCTGCTAATTGGTTTTCAACATTTATAGTGATAGCTAGTCTTTTCTTAGGTACTACCATCTAAACATGATATGCAACTTAGTAGTTTTCTAATGATTTTAAATGAATCTATGTTTTTTTGCTTTTTTGTTTTCAAAGGGTTTTAGTTTCACGTCGGGTTCACCAAAATGTATCGTTCCAAATTTTTTGCACCCTTACCTTCAGGCTAAAGTATCTGCACCCGAAAGGGGGATACGAAAAGGATGGGACAATACCTCAGACTGAGAGGCCCTTTGAATGTCCCGCCTCTCGGGGGAGGGGTATTAAGGTGATTTTTTGATGGATGGTGGGGTTCACAGGAAACGTTTGGTGGCAGTCTCCACACCTAGGTTGGGAATGTGTTTAGTTTTAGCTTTAATCATTCAAATCCTAGGTTTTGCCAAATGAATCTAAACTGTTCTATATAAAATGCAGATTTAAATGAAGATAGAAAATAGATTTAAGCAAAAAACATAGAGAATAAATTAAGTGAAGAAATCCATACCTGATCTCGGATGTCTAATGGAGGTTCTAATTTTTGAAGCAGCCAAGATCGCCTCTGATCTGACAAGATCGTCTAAAATCAGACAAGATCGTTTGAGATCTGACGAATTCATCAGACGAATTCGTCAGAGACCTGCAATCAGAGAAATAGACACAGAACATAGAAAATGCAGCAATACTAATAAAGGAAAATGATGTGAAATGACAAAATGATGTTAATAAGATAATCCCAAATATAAATGCAAGTAAATTATCATGCTTTAATATCTAATCATGATTTTGTTATGTACTTAAGCTACATGGGTGAACTCCAAGATGCAGGATAACAGGAAATAATAATAAAACTAACTAGATGCAGAATAAAATAGCAGAAAGGTATAGGAAAATCACAAACTTTGGGCACTGATTACCCCAATGTAGACTACAGTCGAAATCTTCTAGACAAGATGAAATCGTCTCTAATTTTGACGTGATCGTTCGAGATTGTAAAGGATCATTTGCGACGATCTGAGCTTTCTCCGGCTGAAGAATGACAAAGTTCATACAAGAAAATTTGTAAAGCACAAATGCAGATGATAATCCAAGGTATTATAATGCACGCAAAAATCAAATTACAGGAAAATTTGGCCAGGGGAATGTCAAGGGGGGTCCTAAGATTTAAATAGGCTTAGGAGGGAGGTTAGGAGATTGGAGATCATCCTAATCTGGAAGATCTCCAACGGGGGAGACTCTAACGATGCAGACGTGTCTCTGCCCGAGTTAGAGAAGTTGTTGGAATAGAAGCTAATTTTGAAAAATTAGTTTTGGGACGAGATCATGTAGACGTTCTTCTCCAGACGAATTCGTCCGATCTGAGGCGATATCGTCTGATCGACGACGATATCGTCCAACGGTCAAAACAAACTCTAAAAATGGCATGAAAAACAGGGAAAGCGGTTTAACAGGCGGTTAACGGGTGGTTTTGGGGTTAAAATTTGAATTTTGAATTATTACTAAGGTAATTTTAATTATTTGCTAAGGTTTACTGCGCCGATTTTAGGGTGCTACACAATGGATAATCAAATTGCACAGTTCAAAAATCCACATGAGACTGGTTCAATCATGCGTTTCTGGCAAAAATTGTATTGAAGTAGTGTCTTGCAAGATACTATGAGTGAATACTTTGTTTTATATGAATTATGTAAGATAATGATTTTGGGATCTGTTGAAGACGAAAGGGTTTTCAATGCATTAACTTTTGTTAAATCAAAATTTCATAATAGGTTGGATAGAAATTTGGAAAATTGTTTGAGAATGTATGTGTCATCGTATGAGGTGGGTAACTTTCCCTATGACAGAGCATTGACATATTGGAAGTCCCTAGCAGAAAGAAGAGGTCTCTCTAATATGGTTGATAATGACAAAAATGATTCAGCTAGGAGTGATGATGAGATTATGGAAACGTAGAATTCACAGATTCTTAGTTCTTGTGGAGAAGTTGATAAAGCTTTGTATTACCTTCCAGAAATGTAAAAATTGCAATGATTATATGATAAATTCATATAATATAATATTTTTTCGGATTTGAAATCATTTTGTCAAATTTTAGTGATTTGAAAAAATTCATATTATCAGTGATTTTTCGGATTTGAAATATTTCATATTATCAAAGATTTTTTTTATTTGATTTATTGTAAAATCATATAATAATTCAATTTAAATAATTATGCATGTTTGCTTTTTAATGTTATGGATTGTCTATGTTGTCAAAATTTATGATGTATGCTATAGCTTTGAGTAAGTTGAAAATTTGAAAACCATGTATACGTAATGATGCTATGTTATTGAACTAAATGTATATTTTGACAAAAAATAGTTATTTTTCCTTTGAATTTAAATGTATGTATGTATCATTAGTATCATTAGTTGTATGATATGACAAAATATAGTGATTTTTTATGATTTATGCTTTGTCATTGAGTAAATTGTGTATGCATATTAAAAATTTCTGTACATATGTATGAAAAATGCATGTAATATATTACTCTAGATATGGAAAACGAAAATTTAAACCCATTCATAGATATATCTAAATTACCATATTCATTTTTATACAACTTTAATGACTAATGCACTGAAAATTGAAACCCATTCATATATATATCCTTCGTAAAATCACTTGAAAAATAAAAACAATATAGCTTAATAGAAATGAAAATACTCACTTTTATACTACAACAAGAATGAATATGAATAAACTGAAATTTAAACACATGCATAGATATATCATTCATAAACTCATTTGAAAATTGAAATATAAAAACAACATAGCATAATATAGGGAAATTGAAATTTAACTCTTACATAAATATCTCCATCATAAACTAACAATGAATATGAAAACAATATAGCATATTAAAAAAGAAAAAATACTTTTCTATACAAGAACAAGAATGAATATAAATAAACTCAAATTTAAACACATGCATAGATATATCATTCATAAACTCATTTAAAAATTAAAATATAAAAACAACATAGCATATTTGAAACACCATAATACTTAAAAGATGAAAATAACACACAATTATAAAAGTGTATTTCTTTAAAGTAAAATAATAAAAGCAAGTATCTTGTTTTCATACGAAAACATATGAAATTTTATAAAATTGTGTTTCAAAATATCAAATTTTAAAATTCAATTTCTTGCTCCAGAATCTTTTCCCGTTGGCAATGGACATAATGCAGCCCCAGGTGGGGGTTGTCAAAGATTAGGAGAACTAGATGTTCTAGGTTTCCTTGTTGATCTTCTCCATGCAGGTAGTGTTGTTTCCTTCGAAGGTGTTTCAGAGTCTCTTGATTCCTCTTGATTATAACCTCTAATAGCAGCACCCCACTTTGAAGAGAAAGATGATGCCTTTTTCTGTGTATATATAAAATGTCAAAATTACAAAAAGATAAATAATGGAAAAATAATTAAATTATTTAAATATTGATTAAAAAATTACCTGAACCTACTGTTCTCTCATGGTTGCATTATCCAGGATTAAGTGCCATGATGTTGGTACTGGAGTGTTCTGCAAATTGTAAAAAGATTTGTAAAAAAAATAGTAATATAATTGCATGTGCTATTAATCGGCGAGGGTGAAGAGTGGGTTATCAGGTTCTCTATTTCCAATCTGATTCGATGTGAGACATAGGTGGACCAATCAAATTTTTGGTGTGAAAAACAACAAACCAAATATGCTAAGGCCCACATTGGAATTTCTATCGGCCTTCCTTGCAGAACGAGTTTGGCAAGGAAGAATTTGCAACATGCCCGAAGAAATTTATTTTCAATCACCAGTATGGTCAAACCCCTTCTAGACTTGGTGGACTTAACTACAAAAAAAACAAAATCAATAATACACCAGTGACTAGAATTTAAATTCAATTACATAAAAAAATAGTTATACCTTGAAAAGATTCCAACTGCACATTAAAGTTGGTCTCCAGGAAGAGTTTGTATTTATTAGTTAATTGGTATTTGGAAGTGATAGGCTTAACACCAGCATAGGGCAATGTTGTCAATTTGATGACATCTGTGACTGTGAAATAAAGAACAATGTTTTTGTTGTTGACGATAAGATTTACCTTGCCTGAATCCATATTATAAGCTGCAATGATCCACTCCACCAGTTTAACATTCGTATCGAAATGGGGCATTGAAACAAGACCCCAAAGACCAGAGTCCATGACCCAAGACATGTCGTAACCCAGTGTTGATAAAATTTCTGAAATCAAGGGGCAAACCAGGTTCTTATAAATGACTTTAAACATTCCAGGGGTTGCAGGGGATGCCATAGGGTGTACGAGTATGGATAAGAAGACACAGAGGATGGTACACGAAATTTGATAGAAAAGGATTCAAAATGGAGGAAAATGGTTAAAACTAGCTTAAAACTTATGCTAAAAGGTTAAAACTAAGATAAATATAGAGAAAAAGGGTTAAGAATGCATTAAAACGAGAGGAAAAGGGGTAAAAATGCGTTAAAAAGGGAAGAAAATGATTAATACTACGATATAATAGGAAAAAAAATAACTGTTAATCCCTTTATATAGAATTCATTACATACAATCAGTTTTTGGATGGGTGACATGTGGCCTCTACATGCAATTGTTTTCACAGATGGTTGACACGTGGTCTCTGAATGCAATCGTTTCACATATGGTTGACACATGGCACAAATACAATGCTATGCCTACAACCGATCGACATACTTGTAGCCGATTGACATGGCTGCAACTGATCGGCATGGCTGATAAAATATAGATATTTTTTATGGTTTATACTTTATCATAGAGTTAACCTTGTATATATACATAACTACTAAACATTTTTCTACAAATGTATGAAAAAAGCATATAGAATAGTACTCTAGATTTGGAAAATGAAAATTTAAACCCATTCATAGATATATCCATTATAAAATCACTCTGAAATATAAAAAAAATATAGCATAATATAAATTACCATATTCAATTTTATACAACTATGATGACTATGAATGCACTCAAAATTGAAACCCATTCATAGATATATCCATTGTAAACTCACTTTGAAATATAAAAACAATATAGCATAATACAAATTTTCATATTGATTTTTATACAACTATAATGATTATAAATGCACTGAACATTGAAACCCATGCATAGATATATACATCATAAACTCACTTTGAAATATAAAAACTATATAGCATAATACAAATGACCATATTCACTTGAAATATAAAAACAATATTGCAAAATAGAAATGAAATTACTTACTTTTATACTACAACAAGAATGAATATGAATAAACTGAAATTTAAACACATGCATAGATATATCATTCGTAAACTCATTTGAAAAATGAAATATAAAACAACATAGCATAATATATGGAAATTGAAATTTAACCCTTTCATTAATATCTCCATCGTAAACTAACATTGTGATGCACCTTGTCGGAGCCATAACTTGTGAATCGTATGCCCGTTTGCCTTGAAATTTAACAGGTGGTTCTATGTGCGTGTTTTGCATCAAAAAATCATGTTTTCGGGACCTAACTCCGACATCTAGTGCCCCAAAATTAGCTTTTAGAATAGGTTCCCAAGTTTTTTGGGTTTTTTTGGCTGTTAGAAGTTTATTATCTTTTGTTATACCATAATTTGAGACCTAATATTTTAAATTAAGGTTCATTATTGTAAGAGGGATGTGTGCACAAAATTTAGGTGCAATCCGAATCATTTCTATTTTTAGTAGTTTTTAGGAAAAAGATCTATTTTTAGCAGTTTTTAGAAAAAAGACATTTTTAGGGTTTCTTTGGTTTTCGATTGCTATATGATGGATTGTAATATTTTGTAGAAGGGGTGTGAATTTAGGAATGAGAAGAATATCGATTGGCAGTTTGATTCCATTATTACACTTGTGTTATGTGATTGGAGTCCATTTTGTTGGTCTCTTGTAACTGAGTTTACACCATTTGGTATCAGAGTGGGTGTGATATCGCTAGTGAAGGGAAGATGCCACCTAGAAGATATGCCCAGATGAATAGGCATATCGAGGATATAAATGCAAAAATAACATGATTGAATGGTGTGATTGATCGCATGGGAGAGAGACATCCCAGGGCATGTGCAGATCAAGGATCTGATGATGAAAATATACTTAAGGAACACGGATCTGAGGTCCACGTAGAAGTAGAACCAGAGGGCCTAAAGGAAGAAGGACAATTTTGAAAATCGATTGATACAAGCTCTAGAGGGGCTTAAGGGGAATCAATATGGGATTAAGATCGAGGTTCTCGAGTATACTGGTGGGTTGAAACCAGAGGATTTGATCGATTGGATCAATAGCCTAGAAAAATATTTTGAATGGAGTAATCTTGCTGAAGAGAAGAAGGTTAAGCTCACATGCACAAAGTTGAAGGGACATGCATTTATTTGGTGGGATCATTTACAAACTACATGAAAGAGAAATGAAAAGGAAAATATTAGGGATTGGACAAAGATGAAGAAGTTATAGGAAAAATTTATACCTGTAGACTACTCCCAAACCCTATTTTGTAGATTTCAAAATCTTTGACAGAAGGATCAAAGCATTGAGGACTATACTAATGAATTCTACAAGCTATCCATTTGAGTGGAGCACAATGATACGGAGGACCAAAAGGCTACTAGGTATGTAAATGGCCTAAGTTTTGCTATTCAAGATGAGATGAGCATGCATCACACTCTTATAGTGGAGGATGCGTATCAAATGGCCCTCAAGGCAAAGGAGAAATTGAAAAGGATTAATAGAAGAGGTAAGAAGGGATTCACACCCTCTTAAGGTTGGGGTCAAAGTGGATCTAATTTTCTCAAGGGAGAATCCTCAATACCTGCTAAATAAGAAGATGAAAAGAATCTGAGAGGAAGAGGATACCAACGAGGTAGAGGTTAGGGTGGTGGATGAAATGGGAATGATCCGAGGAGGTTGTATACCTGTTATGGATGTGGTGAGGAGGGACACAGATCATTTGAGTGTCCCCAATGTGATGTCCAAGAAAGGGGTCAAGGAGGACAAGGAAGGGTCAATTTGGTTGAGATGGAAGAGCAGGATGAGGATGAAGTTGTTGCTGACATGGGGGAAGCACTTATGATAAGGAGGACTTTGATGACTCCTAATAAAGAGATGGTGCAGAAAGCAAAGGGGCGGACCATAGATGGTGAAGATTCTTGGTTGTGAACGAACATATTTCGAACAAGGTGTACATCAGGAGGGAAGGTATGTAACATTGTCATTGATGGTGGTATCTGTGAGAATATGGTGTCAAATGCCATGGTTGATAAAATGCACCTGAAATGTGAAAAACATCCTTATCCATATCGCATATCATGTGTTAAGAAGGGGAATGAGGTAATAGTAGATCAGAGGTGTTTAATTAAATTTTAAATTGGAAGCACTAATAGGGATGAAGTGTGGTGTGATGTGATATCGATGGATGCATGTCACATTCTATTGGGAAGACCTTGGCAGTAAGACAGGGATGCTAACCATAATGGGAGAAAGAATACTTATACATTTTGGAAGGATGGTGTAAAGGTAGTTCTTGTACCTCTGAAGGAGGATGGGACGAGTGAGAGCTTGTTGATGATGAAGGAGTTTCGTGCAGAGATCAGGGATGCTAGCTTCTATTATGCCTTAACAGCTAGGAATCTAGAAATAGAGGAAGTGGTTATGCCTACAGCAGTAGCAAAGTTGCTAAGTGAATATAAATATATCACACCAGAGGAGTTACCAGATGGGCTACCACCAAAAAGAGATATCCAACATCACATGGATTTGATTCTAGGATCAACGCTCCCAAATCAGGCAGCTTATCGATTGAACCAGACACAAAATGCAGATTTGAGTAGGCAAGTGACAGAGTTGATAAAGAAGGGATTAGTTAGGGAGAGTATGAGTCCATGTGCAACTTCAGCATTACTGACCCTGAAGAAATATGGTGACTGGTGAATGTGTGTAGATAGTAGAGCCATAAAAAAAATCACAATAAAGTATCGGTATCCTATGCCGAGAGTGGATGACATGATGGATGGATTGGCTGGAGCTAAATACTTCAATAAATTGATCTGTGGAGTGGCTAATACCATATCAGAATTCGAGAAGGGTATGAATGGAAGACAACTTTTAAGATAAAAGATGGATTGTACGAGTGGATGGTGATGCCATTTGGGTTGTCTAATGCACCAAGTACATTTATGCGATTGATGAACATAGTACTACGGGAATATAATGGTAAGTTTGTGGTTGTGTATTTTGATGATATTTTGATTTATAGTAAAAGTGAAGAAGACCATTTGTTACACTTGAAATTAGTGTTAGACATGCTCAAGAAGGAGAAATTGTATGTCAACCTGAAGAAATGTAGATTTCTTCAATATAGTTTAGTATTTTTGGGATTTGTAATCTCGAGAGATGGCATGAGGATGGATGATGAGAAAGTGAAGGTAATTCTGGAATGGCCTCTTCCACGATCTATAATAGAAGTAAGGAGCTTTCATGGACTAGCTACCTTTTATAGGAAGTTCATCAGGAACTTCAATAGTATAGCTGCCCCTATAATTGAGTGTACAAAAGGGAAAGAGTTTGTATGGACTACGACAGCAATAGAGAGTTTTGAACTCTTGAAGAATAAGGTGTCAGAAGCCCCTGTTATAATGTTACCAGATTTCAATAAGGTGTTTGAGGTTGATTGTGATGCCTTATTTGTTGGAATTGGTGGTGTCTTAAGTCAAGAGGGCCAACCTATAACATTTTTTAGTGAGAAGCTGAATGATGCAAGGAAGAATTATTCTACATATGATGTGGAATTTTATGCAATTGTGCAAGCATTACAACATTGGAGTTACTACTTAATCTCAAAGGAGTTTGTGTTGTTTATTGATCATGAAGCATTGAGGTATGTCAATTCTCAGAAAAAGTTAAATAGCAGGCATGCCAAATGGGTTTCATTTTTACAATAGTATACATTTGCCCTAAAACACAAGTCAGGAAAATAGAATAAGGTTGTTGATGCATTGAGTTGGAGAGTCTTGTTGTTGACCACTATGCAGAATGAAGTGGTAGGATTTGAGGGGATTAAATATCTGTATGAATCTGATGCGAATTTTGGGAATATTGTACAACAGTGCAAAAGTGTGGTAGGGGGCGAGTCCCGTACCATTTTTTAAGAGTATTTTTTACAAAATGGTTACTTGTTTAAGGGTAATCGATTATGCATTCCCAATGGCTCTATGAGAGAGAACATCTTGAGGGAATTACATAGTGGGGCTTTGGCTGGTCATTTTGGAGTAGCCAAAACTACCACTCTTGTAGAGGATAAGTACTATTGGCCAAAAATGAAGAGAGATATAATCAAGTTTATATCTAGATGCAGAGTATGTCAAATGGCTAAGGGCCATGTGCAAAATACAGGGTTGTATATGCCACTGCCAGTTCCTACAAGGCCATGGACCGATCTGAGTATGGATTTCGTGTTGGGGTTGCCCAAGACACAAAGGGGTAAGGATTCAGTTTTTGTTGTGGTAGACAAATTTTCCAAAATGGTGCATTTTATTGCTTGTCAAAAGACTAATGATGCAACTAGGACTGCAATCTTATTCTTTGATGAGATTGTGCAGTTGCATGGTGTTCCAAATACTATTACTTCTGATCAAGATACAAAGTTCTTGAGTCACTTTTGGAGGACATTGTGGAAAAATTTGAATATCAGGTTGCAGTTCAGTAGTGCTTACTACCCACAGACCGATGGGCAAATAGAGGCAGTGAACAAAAGCTTGGGAAACCTCTTATGATGCATGGTTGGAGAAAAACCAAAACAATGGGATTTAGCCTTGTCACAAGCTGAATTTGCATACAATAGTTCAGTGAACAGGTCAACAGGTAACTCTCCTTTTCAAATTATTTATGGTCAAAATCCTAGAGGTGTACTATATTTTGTTGAGTTACCAATTGGGGAACAAGTTGGTGATGATGCAGAAGCATTTGCTGAGCATATCCAGAAAGTGCAAGAGTCAGTGATGGAAAAACTGTAGAGTAGTAATGCTCACTACAAAGAGTCTGCTGATGCATATAGAAGGGTGAAAGTGTTTGAAGAGGGTGATATGGTCATGGTTCATCTTAGGAAAAAAATATTTACTAAGGGGACATATAACAAACTAAAACTTAAGAAAATTGGGCCATGCAGGATTTGAAGAAGATCAATGATAATGCCTATAAAGTGGAGCTGCCTGATGAATTTGATATTTTGCCCATTTTAATGTTTTTGATTTATTTCAGTATCTTGGTATTGCCAAGGATGGTGAATTACAAGAGACAGTAAATTGGGCACGACATATGCCTAAGAAGAAAAAATATAGAGTTGCACAGGTGCTCGATAAGAAGGTGATCACCACCAAACATGGGAGCTACAAAAAATTCCTAGTTCAGTGGGAAGGATTACCACAGTCAGATAACAGTTGAGTTTTAGAGTTAGAGCTAAAGAAAATTGATAACCAGAAGCTACAGGATTTCAATTCAGTTGAACTCGCAGGAGCTGAGTTCTTTTTCACCAGAGGAGAATGATGCACCTTATCAGAGCCATAACTTGTGAATCGTACGCCCGTTTGCCTTGAAATTTAATATGTGGTTCCATGTGCGTGTTCTGCATCAGGATCACATTTGATGTGCCTTAACCTCCAAAAATCATGTTTTCGGGACCTAACTCCGACATCTAGTGCCCCAAAATTAGCTTTTAGAATAGGTTCCCATGTTTTTTGGGTTTTTTTGGCTATTAGAAGTTTATTATATTTTGTTATACCATAAGTTGAGACCTAATATTTTAAATTAAGGTTCATTATTGTAAGAGGGATGTGTGCACCAAATTTAGGCGCAATCCGACTCATTTATATATTTAGCAGTTTTTAGGAAAAAGATATATTTTTAGTAGTTTTTAGAAAAAAGACATTTTTAGGGGTTCTTTGGTTTTCGGTTGCTATATGATGGATTGTAATATTTTTTAGAAGGGGTGTGAATTCAGAAATGAGAAGAATATCAATTGGCAGTTTTCTTCCATTATTGCATTTGTGTTATGTGATTGGAGTCCATTTTGTTGGTATCTTGTAGCTGAGTTTACACCACATTGAATATGAAACAATATAGCATAATAAAAAAGATAAAACACATTTCTATACAAAAAAAAATTACTTTGAATAAACTAAAAATTCAAACTCTTTTGAATATTGAAATATAAAAACAACATAGCAAAATCCACAAGACAACTTATTTTTATATCACAACATGAATAACATTGAATAACATGTAAATCTATGCATATATTCTACGTAAACTCAAGCATATTTGAAAGTTGAAACACCATAATACTTAAGAGATGAAAATAACACACAATTATAAATGTAAATAGTGTAATAGTAAAATAATAAAAACAAGTATCTTATTTTCCAATGAAAACATATGAAATGTCTTAAAATTGTTTTTAAAATTTATTTTTCCCCTCAGAATCCTTTCCCCCTTCCTCCACTAATTTTGCCTTCTCGATGGCTTCCTTAGTCTCCATAGCAATGACCCTTCCCTCATATTTCCCTTGTTCAGCTCCTTTTTCCACATCCACTACTTCCATGATTACCACATTATGCATTTCTACGACTCTTTTCTCGGGCTGGGTAATAGATCTACCAATTGCTCCAGTATTGACAAGGATCATCTCAACATTTTGCATTCCATCGATAAGGGTCTTTTATTCTTTGCCAACATCTTCATATATTGGTCCTTGAACTTCTTTACCCTTCTCCTTAAGCAGAACATCAGGATCCATTCCATTGTAGATAATGATTTTTCGCAAAATGTTATTTTGTTGAATTGATTCCTATGCTCTTTTTTTTATTTCCATGGAAGCGTTTAAGAACTCTTTTGCCATTATGATATAGTCTTGTAGGTTTTGAACTTGCTTCTTGAGATTTTCATACTTTACCTGCAAAAGGGAAAAAATTAAATCAACATGAAAAGATAATTACATTTTAAAAAAGAGAACAACAAATTTTTGAATACAAAAGCGATTGAGTCAAACCTCTGCAACATTATTTACAGCTACAACAACAACAACCTTTTTTCTTATCATTTGCCCATTCATTGTAATAAGCTTGGGCCTCACCATTTATATTCTCCAATCTGTTCATTATAAACTTTAAAATTTCATCTATGTATGATGTATTCAACTTCAACATGCTAGATTTTACTTACTGTAGCAGAGCCTCCATATTTTCTGGTTCATTTTCAACATTAGAAAATTTTCTCTCTTTTTGAAAAATTATTGTATCGGGCATTAATTTCCTTTATCAACACCTTAGCCCGATACTCTCATTTTTTCATTTTTGTTATATCTGGAAGTAGCAAATTGTTAATTGTAGATTCAATTTTATCAAAAACCAAAATTTTCTGAAAAATTTATTATATCATCCTCTTGTCGAGGAGGAGCCTGACGGGTGTTTCTTTCATTTGGAGGAGATTTGCTTGAACATTTTGCACCTTCATTTACTTTTTCTTGAAGCAATTATGATAGTTGAAATTGAGTTTTATTATCTTACAAAAAATAATCTTTATCAAGTGGAACATTAGCCAACCCAATACCAGAAGCTTCCAGTATATCCTTAAAAGTAAAATTATTAACAGATATACATCCGAAACCAGAAAAAGACTTTGATGCTTATCTCTCTAAAATTTGTTGTGTTGCTTCTCTCTGTTGCCTAGTTGGAAGAAAGTGTTTTCCAACTGGGAAGCATTTACCTTGCATTTGAGTTGGGCGTTGTGGATGACGGGACGACATTTTTTAATTTTGTTGACGAAATTGTTGCACGGGACCTTAAAGCATAAAAATAAAAATTAGTTTAAAATTTTGTGAAGGTAGAAAATAAAAACTAGTTATAAAATTACATTATGAAAATTGGTTGCAAACATTGTTATAACACTTACCGGCAGAAGAAAAAACATCTTGCATAGATGTTTCTGGAAATGAAATGTGGTCATGCTGTACATCTGAAAAAAAAAAAAATTCATTAAAAACAATAAAAATATTGTAATTTTTTTCGATAGTAATTAAAAATTACTCCCAAAAGATGAAACCTCATGCATAACTACGGTCGTTTGTAATGGACATGTAGCCGCATGTGGAGATTGTCGACGAACTAGAGAAATAGATCTTCTACGTTTCCTTGATGATCTTTTCCTTATCAATGGTGTTGTTTCCTCTACAGGTGTTTTAGAGTCTCTTGATTCCTCTTGATTATAACCTCTGACAACAACATCCCACTTTGCAGAGGAAGATGATGCCCTTTTCTGTGTTTGGTATAAAATGTCAAAATTACAAAAAGACAAGCAATGGAAAAATAAAAAAAATTACTTAAATATTAAAAAGAATTACCTGAAACTGTTGTTATGTCATGGCTAAATTGACAAGGATTGAGTGCCAAGATGTTGGTACAGGAGTGTTCTACAAATTATGAAAAGATTCATAAAAAAAGCAATAATATAATTACATGTGCTAACTATCGACGAGGGTGAAGTGTGGGTTTTCACGTTCTCTATTTCCAATCTGATCCGATTTAAGACATAGGTGCACCAGTCAAATTTCTGGTGTCCTATACAACGGACCAAATATGCTAAGGCCCACATCGGAATTTTTGTTGGCCTTCCTTGCAGAACGAGTCTAGCAAGGAATAATTCACAACATGCCCGAAGAAATTTATTTTCAATAGCCGGTACGGTCAAACCCCTTCTGGACTTGGTGGAATTAATTGCAAAAAAACAAAAATTTGTAATTGTACATTCAATCATTGATAAGAATTTAAAATCAATTAAATAAAAAATAGTTATACCTTGAAAATATTTTGATTGCATTTTGAAGGTGGTCTCCAAGTAGATTTTATTGTCATCAGTTACTTGGTATTTGGAAGTGACAGACTCAACACCAGCGTGGGACAATGCTGTCAATATGGCGACATCAATGGCTGAGAAAGAAAGAATGATGTTTTTGTTATCGATGATCAGATTTACCTTGCATGAATCCATATCATAAGCTGCAATGATCCTCTCCATCAGTTTAACATCCGTATCAAAATAGGGCATTGAAACAAGACCCCGAATACTAGAGTCCGTGACCCAAGACATGTCGTAACCCGATGTTGATAAATTTTTTGAAATCAAGGGGCAAACTAGGTTCTTATAATTAACTTTAAACATTCCAAGGGTTGTAGGGGATGCCATAGGGTGTACGGGTATGGATAAGAAGATACAATGGAAAAGGTTTCAAAAAAGAGAAAAATGGTTCAGATTGCATTAAAATGAGAGGAAAATGCATAAGAAAGCATTAAAACAAGATAAAAAAGGGTAAGAAAGTTTTAAAACGAGAGGAAAAAGGTTAAAATCATGATAGAAAAGTGAAAAAATGATTGTTAATTCCCTTTATATAGACTTTTATGCATGCAATCATTTAACGGATGGATGACACATGTCCTCTACATGCAATCATTTAATGGATGGTTGACACGTGGCTTAGAGCACTACTGTTACAGATGGGAACTCGACTATTGTAGCACATTGGCATGGCTATAACTGATTATCATGGTTGTAATCGATCGTCATGGCTGCAACCGATTGTCATGGTTGCAGCCGATCAACATGACTGTAATCAATCAGTATGGCTGCAATATATCCTCATGGCTGCAACCGATCATCATGGCTGCAACCGATTCATCATGACTACAACCGATTCATCATGACTGCAACCGATTGGCATGGCTATAACCGATCATCATGGTTGCAATCGATGTTCATGGCTGCAACTGCTCATCATCGTTGCAACCACTCATCATAGCTACAACCGCTCATCATGGTTGTAATTGATCATCACAACTACAACCAATCATCATGACTACAACCGATCGTCATGGCTGCAACCACTCGATATAGTTGCAACCGATCAACATGGCTGCAACTGATTGACATGGCTATAATCGATCGACATTACTACAATCGATCAACATGGCTAATATCGATCAACATAGCTGCAATCGATCGACATGGCTATAGCCGATCATCATGGTTGCAACTGATCATCATGCCTACAATGGATCGACATGCTTGCAACCGATTGGCATCTGCAATCAATCGTCATGGTTGCAACCGATCGTCATGAATGCAATCGATCGTCATGACTGTAGCCGATCATCATGGCTGCAACTGATCATCATGGCTGCAATTGATTGACTTCGCTACAACTGATTGACATGGCTGCAACCGATCATCACGGCTACAACCGGTCGGCATGGCTGCAACTGATCGGTATGCTTGTAATCGATTGTCATGACTGCAATCGATCAACATGCCATTTGTCATTATGTCAGCCTGAAGTATTTCATATTGGTATAAATCCTTTAATTTTGTTGTACATTTTTAGATTTTGCAAAACCGATATTCATGGCCCCAAACACAAAAAATCGCCACGATTTGAAATTTTTTTCGAGAAAAATAATTGCAATTCGCCACAGTTTGAAAATTTTTGGAGAAAAATAATTGGAATTCGCCATGTATACTTCTCCATTTTTCGCTGGGATTCTAAGAAAATATTCCTTCAATTTATAAATAGATTTTGGGGTCAACCCCTTATGCATAACCCTGCACTAATCTCCTCAAGAAGAATTCTTCTCCTTTGGGCAGTCTTAATCGTATCTAACCTGGTTGTAATTCCTCTTGAAATTTTTTCTATATCCATGGGTTAGTATCCGAAACCACATGTCCTTCCTCTTCCTCATCGCACCATCTTCCTCTAGTACATATTGCAAACAAGTCTAATACCAAATGATGCAAACAAGAGAATTAAGTCAATTGAATGACTACCTTCTCAAGTAGCCAAATGCTTAATTACCCCCAACCACCTAAATGGCTAATATTTTTTAGTTGAATGATATAATACCATTCAATTATATGGTATGACCCTGGTTTTAATGATAATATCCTACCTATTACATGACCATTATCATTGTACGATCGCAATATTCATATAAAAATTTGATTGTATTATAGGTCACATGAAATGAATGACAATTTTGGCAGTTATACAACACAACTCTTCTCAAGATAATAAATTCCTATGATAGTCTTGAGATGGTAAGGTCTCCAGATGATGATCTCCCACAAGATAACAATGTTTAAGTCTACGATATGAGATAGATGATAAGATCTTGAGAAGATAATTCCTTACAATGGTCTCCTTCAAGATGACTAGTTATTCCTGTGTAATGAATGTGCCTTAATCTCTTGAATGCAAGGCAAAATTGTACAATAATATTCCTCCAATTTGAATGACATTCCACTCCTTTTAACTGACAATATTTAATTATCTCTAAATAGTTTATGTTTTCATTTATAAAGAATACTCTTTTAGAAGTTATGAATAATAATCACATGTCCATTTTACTAATAAATGATCACTTGGAAGCTCTACTAGGGTTTTATGAGGAAAAACTACTTTGCTAAGGTTTGATGAAGAAAAACTGCTCTGCGGGGATGACAACTACTTTTGAAGGAGGTCTGAAAAATTGGAGGAATGTTGTGATGGCATCGGGTCCGGCACAGAGAGTGCATGCTCGTGATATTTTTTCATCTGAAAATGACTGGAAGGATCAAGATTTTCCAGTGCATGTCGAGGACCGATTGTTAAAGAACAATGGATGTTTGGAATGATGTGAAGCCAGGCCAGTTCTAGTGGTTCAACCAGACTTGGTGGCAGAATATGTGGAGTATCTAACCAAACATGCCCTTATTGGCAAATTTTTGGGCATCCAAATTTCTCTCCCCTTTGTGGAGGCTTGGGTCGGAAGACTTGGAATCCTGAAGGTGATGTGGAGGTGATGCTGAGTGTGAACAACTATTTTATGGTGGTTTTCTCTTGTATTGCAGATCATAACAAAGCATTTGAAGGGGGTCATTATTTCTATAACCAAGTGGGACTCTTTCTTAAACCCTGGCATGTGGGTTTCAACCCATCAAAGGATCGGTCGTCGCAGGTTCCAATATGGGTGCGGATTCCATGGCTACCGTTGGAATTATGGAGAACTGATATCTTGCATAAGATTGCCCTTCTGCTTGGGAAGCCGGTTGGACCGTCACAACAGACAATGGATAAAAAGGTAATCTCTGTTGCTCGTATTTGTGTTGAAATTGACTTAAATAATCCTATTCCAGATTCTATTGAAATATAATTTGGATCAACTACATGGGTTCAAAAACTTGACTATGAAGCTCTTCCATTTTGTTGTCGGATTTTTCATGAATATGGCCACCTACAAAGAAAATGCCCTAAGTTTGTCTCACCTGTAGCTTCAAATCATGGGTCCTCTTGGTCTGGACAAAGTTTGGATAAAGGAAAAGCCCCGATAAAGGAAGGGGAACGAGATAAGGAAGTTTTTGTTGCAGTAAAAGCCCAAAATAGAGGACGAAGGGCATACAAAGACCTTAAGGATAGCCAGCCAGATGCTCTACTCAACCGTTTTGAAAATATTAGATGATCTTGATCAGTGCATGGAGATACCCAAAATGTTGCTACCTAATACAAATATAACAAGGCCGAATCAGATGTCTCTTATTGAGGGGGAACTTAAGGAATCAGATATAGGGGATTTAAATGAAGAACAAAGAGATTTGGATCTGAGTATAGGGGACATGGTTGGTTATAGAACTATAAGGGAACAATTTTGAAAAGTGGTACAGATTTAGTTATGCGCTCTCCTACTCAGGCACTGATGCAGTCATCCTTGGACTATAGCAAAAAATAATTAAAAAAAGTTTTTTCGAATAAGAATATGAAGGTGGGTTGAAAGAAGGACCAGGATAAAATTAAGTTAATGGGGGAGACTTTGGTGGAGTCAGGCTTGGTGAGAATATTGGAATCCCATTTTTATAACCCCCAAAAATGATTATCCTCTCATGGAATGTAAGGGGGTTGAATAGCATCCCCAGAGAAAAAGTTGTTCATGATTTGGTTCGTGTGCATTCTCCGGATGTGGTGTTTATTCAGGAGACTAAATTGGCTATTGATAGTATGTTCAATATTGCTCCCAATTTGTGGAGAAGGGGGCAATTACAGTGTATTGGTGCATGTGGATATGCTGGTGGCATCACTTGTTTATGGGATCCAGTTAAGATATCCCCTCTTACTTGGATTTCCAATAGATGGTCTATTTCAATGGTCGGGTATGATAATGAATCTGATGAAATCATCCTACTTATAAATGTGTATGCTCCTATTGATTACAATGGTAAAGGGAATTTGTGGAACCACATTTGCTTTGTGAGAAGTTTGGTTCCCTTGTACCCATTGGTTTTGGCTAGAGACTTCAACTCTATCACTTGTCTAGAGGAGAAACGTGGTGGGGTGGACCGTCTCGAGCCTTTTTCTTCTGTCTTCAGTGCTCATATCCAGGACCTAAACTTGGTTGACATCAAGCCATATAATGGGATATTTACTTGGCACAATAGAAGGTGTGGGGAAGCTTCCATATCGTAGAGACCGGATAGGTTTTTGATATCCAGTTATTGGATGGGTAATAACATAGGTGCTAGTTCTGTGATTCTGGAGGGTAGGGGATATGATCATTGGCCTATCAAACTCTCTGCTTTGGAGTTAAGGATAAAAAAGAATCCCTCCTTTAAGTTTCAACTTATGTGGCTTCGTGATTCTAAGCTTCATGATTTCATGTGAGGCTGGTGGACCACGGGCAAACCTCCTCATGGCATGGCTATGTATTCCTTTATGAAGCGACTACAATTTGTAAAACATAAATTGAAGAGATGGAATAGACTGAATTTTGGGAACCTTTCCTTGGCTAAGATGGCAGCTCTTAGGAGGATGGAAGAAGATTCAAGGAATATTAGAGATTAGGGATTCACGAAGGAGCTTCTTGTTGAGGAATCTGAGGCTGCGAAAGACCTTGTTGAATGGGAACTAAGGGAAGAATTTTTTTGGAAATAAAAAGCTCGAGTATATTAGCTTCAGGAAGGGGATAGGAACACAACCTTCTTTTATAACTCAGTTAAGGCTCACCGTAATGGTAACCTGATTGCCTCTCTTGTGAATACTCAGGGTGCCCTGCTCTCTTCTTTCAGGGATATTTCAGAAGAGATAGAGGTATTTTTTCTCTCTCTTCAAGGAGGACTCCCTATCAGATGATGAGAATGAAAAGCTTATTATAAATTGTATTCCAATGATTATTTCTAGAGATATGAATGAGCACTTGATGGGTCCAATTTCCCTTGAGGAGTTGGAAAATGTTGTATTCAAGATGAAAAAAGGAAAAGCCCCAAGCCCAGATGGATTCTTGATTGAGTTTTATCAGGAGTTTTGGGATTTAATAAAATTTGATCTTTTGGAGGTGGTCCATGAGTCCCAAAAGAACAAAAATATGCTAAGGGACCTAAATGCTACCTTTGTGGTGCTTATATCCAAAAAATAGGGAGCACATTCCTTAGATATGTTCAGGCCTATTGCTCTCTGCAATGTTGTGTATAAGATCATCAAAAAAATTATTGCTGAGAGGCTAAAGATATGGTTGAGCAAAATCATCTCTGAGGAGCAAGGAGGGTTTGTTGCTGGTTGATAAATCTTGGATGGGGTTGTTATTGCTATAGAAGCTATTCACTCGATGGAAAATTCTAAGGAGAAAACTATGTTCATTAAGTTGGACATGGCCAAAGCCTATTATCGGGTCAGATGGTCCATTCTTCAGAAAGTTCTTGCTGCTTTTGGATTTGAGGAGGAATGGATTAGATGGGTGATGAGCTGTGTTTCTTCTTCCTCATTCTCCGTTCTTCTTAATAATGAGCCATCAGAGCTGTTTGAGGCCTCAATGGGATTGAGGCAAGGAGATCCTTTATCTCCTTATTTGTTTATCATTATGGCAGAAGGGTTGGGAAGATTTCTAAAGTCTCAAGTCATGCAGGGTCTCATTCAGGGGTGGAAGTGGGATAGTAGTTTTCCACCTCTTTCCCACATTCAATTTGTTGATGATACTACTTTGTTGGGAGTTGCCACTATCAGGGAAGCTTGCAATATTAGACAGTCTCTTGACATATATATTGGTGCTTCTGGATAGTTGATTAATGAGGACAATTCTTCTATTTTCTTCTTCAATACCCCTCCTCTAATTCAAGCTAGGATTGCTCGCATTCTAAGATTCTAGGTTGGGACTCCCCCCTTAATTTATATTGGTATTCCAATTTCACCTCACCCTCTACCTAGATCTTCTTTGCAGTCTATGCTTGATAAGTTTAGAAGGAAGGTGAATCACTGGACTTTCAGATGGCTATCCACTGCAGGTAGAGTGTTTATTTTAAAATATGTTGTTCAAGCTTTACCAATTTATAGATGTTTTGTACAAATAACACCCTCTCACTTCATCAAGGACATGGATGCTTTGCAAAGATAGTTTTTGTGGTCTAGAAAACTTGATCAATCTAAAAGGAGTTTGGTTAGGTGGGATTCCATATGTAGGCCGATGCAAGAGGGAGGCCTTGGGTTGCGACAGACAAATGTTTTTGGGTAGGCTTTGGCTGCAAAAATTTATTGGAGATGGTGTACCTCTCAAGATCATATTTGGGCTAAAATATTATCTTGTAAATACTTGAGAGGTATTTCTAAGGCTTAAATCCCTAGATTTAGCTTGGTTGGGAAAGGTTAAGTTATCTGGGACACTCTGAAAAGAGGAGCTAATTTAATCAAGTAGGGTTTGTTTTGGATTTACAATCAGGGATCAAATGCACTTTTTTGGGATGATTCTTGGGATGGCCACCCTCCTATATTGAATCAATATTCTAGGTTACGTTCCCTAAGCATTTTTTTCTTGGAAGCAGGCTGGTCTTGTGTGGAGGATTTTAAAAAAATATTGTCTTTTGGAAATATGGAGATGTACAGGTGGAAAGATCTGCAAGAATGGCCCCAAGGGGGACTGGCCAAGGACATTGAGGTGCTTGCTCTTATTCTTACGGGGAGGCCTTGTTCTTCATTGAGGGGTAAATATATTTTGGCTTGGAACCTTGATCCTAATGGAACCTACTCGGTAGCCTATGGTTATTAGGTTCTTGATAAGCAAAAGTATGGGAGTCTTCCTGTCACTTGGTGGAAAAATGTGTGGAACAAATTTGCCTGTCCAAAATGTAACTTCTTTCTCTGGTTGGTAGCTCATAATAAATGCCTCACTTGGGATAATGTGAGGAAGAGGGGATTTCAGGGTCCCTCTTTTTGTGGCCTTTGCAGTAAGAATGAGGATGACTCTTCTCATTTATTTTTCCAATGCTGCTTTGCCAGAGACATTTGGCATCATTGGTGGAGCGCCTGGAACCATCCATGTTTTCATGTGCTATCCTTGGTGGAGTTTTGGAGTAGTCTGGGCAGACCTCCAACCAAGGACCCCTTCCTTCGGGTGGCTTGGAATTTGGGCCCTTCTTGCATCATCTTGCAAATTTGGCTTGAACGGAACCGATGCATATTTTAGGGCAGTTATTTGGTTTTTCAACAGATCTGGCAAAAAATCCTGTATATGGTTCAGGAAACCATCCATAGCAAATGTGATGTGGACCCTATTTTGGATTCTAGGGAGGAGAAGGTACAAAAATCCTTTGGTCTCTTTGGGGATGGTGTGAACTCTTCTAACCCTAGTAGGGTTCCTCAGCTCAGCAAGAAGGTTAGGAGATATGGTAGGTGGAGGCCACTCCCTAGAGGAGTTTTAAAAATTAATACTGATGGATCATCCAGGGGTAATCTTGGACATGTTGGCATTGGCGGTGTTGGGAGAGATTCTACTGGTGGTGTCAGTTTTTTCTTTTCCATTTATAAAGGTGTTCACTCCAAAAATTTTATGGAATCTCTTGTAATTCTTGAGGCCTTGTGGAGGGGGTTTTATCTTGGCTGGCATAGGATTATTTGCGAGTCTGACTCTCAATTTTTGGTTAATATTTTAAACAGTAAAAGGGTGTAGGAAGTTAATTAGCAGTTGGCCTCTGTAGCCGTTCAGATTCTCATAATGAGTGAAGAGTTCAAATTTATATCCTTTGTGCACATTCCAAGGGAATGGAATGTGGTTGCTGATTACCTGGCCAAAAGGGCTTCTGAGCTACTGGATCCTTGGAGTATCGATAATTGGGAGAGTCTCCCGTTTGGGGACTCTCAACGCCTATGGGAGTTGATCCACAAGGATGTACAGACTTAATGTGGTTTATTCTTGTTGTCTTTTTCGGGTGTCATTCTAGTCTAGTGGTTTAAGCTAGTTTGGCTGTTTATTTGAGTCCTGGTTGGAAGCTCAATTGTACTCTGTAATCCAGAATTTTTATCGATAAATTTTTACCCCTTTATTTAAAAAAAAAAAATGATCACTTGTCTCATTTAAATGATGGCTCCTCATACGATAACCAGTTAAATCCAATGGTGTGAATAATAATAATCTTTGGTTGTGTTGACATTCTTTCCCATCCTCACCTAAAACCTACACTCTAGTTTAAAGTAATCAATTGTACAACATGCAATATTCATTATTCATTCAAGTGCACATATAAATAATGGAATTAAAACATAGTCCTTTGTTATGTCAAAACTAGCTATACAAATTTCTCTCCTAGCACCTTTTGTGCTATTTTTTATTTGCTCTTAAGTAGCAAGGGTAATGCCATACACACACTACGATGGCTCTCTCTCTCCTTCCTTTTGAACCAATTGTTGCTATCTTGGATCTACATATATCCTTCTTTCCTGGTATGTTTATTGACCTCTCTCTTTTCTTACTAGTTCCTCTTCTTTTTCCCTTTCCCCTCTTTTCTTTGTCTTCCTTTTCCTCTTTTTACATGCTCCTCCTCCTCTAAATGCCTCTTCTCCCCCTCTATTGTCATATCACACAAAGGGTCTATATATGTGGTAATGGTAGACGGTGGTTATTTTTCCAATAACCATGCTTTTGAATTCAAATTTTAGTTTGTTATCCTTTTAGTTGGTTCACTCTAGATAATTCCTATTTTTTTTATTTTACTATATTATGCATTAGGTGTTAGTTGTGTCATGTTGTTTTGGGTTCCATGTATTTCCAATTGGATGCAATTGTTATTTTTACTTAGGTTTCTATACAACTTTTCCACATCCCATTGGATGTGAGTTCATCTTAATAATAACTTTTTAGATTTTATATTGGAATAAGTAGCTTATCACATTTTGATTTTGATAATGTATATTACAAATTGGAATCATGCTATGTTTTTTTTGTAAATTGAATGAATTCATTTAGATGAACATTTAGTCAAGGAGAATATGTGTGTGAAGGTGTCTCCAAAAGATTGTTATAGTAAAAATTTATAGGCTTAATATATTATATTTTTATTCTCCATTAACATTTAAGGAATTTGTGTAAATTTATTTATAATTTATATTTATGTAGTTTTATTTAGATGAATGTGTGCGAAGGTGTATGTGAGAGATTATTATTGTGAAAATCTATAGGCTTAATATATTATATTTCTATTCTCAGTTAACATTTAAGGAACCTGAGTAACTTTATTTATAATTCATATTGATTTAGTTTTATTTATGTGATTAATATTAAAATCAAAATGTTAAAATTTAATGATTAAAAAAATCATTATTATTTTAATATTAATAAATAAATAATAAACTATTTACCAGATTCATAGATAGATAGGTATTAAAGTGGAACAAAATTCCTATCATGAAATATGTCCATCATCACATTAACCGGTTAAAAAGTAAGAAAACCAACCCCACATGTCCCACATGCCCAATAAGATGAGGAATAAACAAATTATACCATAACTTTTAAAATGGTTTTATTTATCTACTGACATTGTAATTATGAGAGGCATAATCCTTAGAACAAAAGGAACAGTCGATAGAAACTTGAATAAAAAGCTGTAATTGCTTTAACCTTTCAATTTACGGAAAATCAATCTCATATTAAAAGACTAAAGTTATGAAGTTTATAAACGCGAATTTAATCAACCAAATAATTTATCGGTGGTTAATTTCCTTCCTTAAAAGTTTAATAATTTTATATTTTAAAGAATTGTAATACCGAAGATTATGTTAGTCGTTTAATGACATTGATAAGATATTCCCTTATCGTACTAGTGCTTTTCGACCGCAAATATCGCGCCACTGTGATTGCCAATATTAAGCCTCTCCACTTCGACTTTCTCAGCTTCATCTGTATAAAAATATTCGACCTCGTCCAACATATGGAATAAAATACAATAAATTTTAATGAAGGTACAGAATAGAATATAGAATATATTTTATTTCATTATCGGAAGCTTATTCCATGGCTCCCACTTACTTCCAACGCAATATCTCCCATTTAAGTACCTCAACGCTACTGAACTTGTGACAAGAGGCAGCTGCGGTTATACCAAGTTTGAGGAGTTGCTGAAATCAGGGAGTGACTCAAAGGTATATTATATTGCCACTTAATTTCTTTGTTTGGATTAATTAATGTTTTAGTATAGATAAGGCGAAGGAAATTGAGGTGGGGATTGTTGGCAGCTCTGGTTAAGAATGGGAGCAAACGCGAAGGCAATCAATATTGTTTTGCTGGGACGCACTGGAAATGGGAAGAGTGCGACGGGGAATTCCATACTTGGGCGGAGAGCGTTTGTGTCAAAGGCCAGTTCTGGCTCTGTGACCGAGAAGTGCAAGATGGAAAGTTGTGTGACTAAGGACGGGCGGACATTGAATGTGATCGACACTCCTGGTGAGTAGTGCAATACCTTCTGTTTTATCCGATTTCCCATTTTGCAACATCTTTAGCAAATGTTTTAAAAATAAATGAATAAATTTTAAAATTATAAAATTTTATTATATAAATAAAAAATATAAAAATTTAAATATAAAAATGATAATATTTATTTTCTTAGATAAATTGATATTAAAATTTATAATAAATATATTTATTAAAGAAGAATATTTATATATTAATAAGACTGAACATAAGTCTAACTGTATTTCTAGATTGGTTATAAAGAATCATTAACAATATAAGATAAAGTAATGACTATTCTCCAAGCAATTATCTAGATTAAGACAATAGAACTAATAAATATTAAAGTTATAGTTGGTAGGATGGTTGAAATATTTAAAAGCCTTTTGGGAAGATATTATAATAGTGATATGGTAAAGCAAAATAAATTATTTTTCAAATTAGTAAGGGTAGGGTAATTTTTTAAGGGAGGTCTTTGGTTTAAATCTCTATCTTATCAAATGTATATCGGGTACCCAAAATTTGGTTAGGGCAGCGACTCTTGGGTGATTTAACGGTGTAGAAACCCTGGTCATGGTTTTTCAGACCAAGGATTAAAAAAAAAAAATCAAATTAGCATTTAATGAGAAAGAAGTTAGACTTAAAACATAAATGAGAAGGCTTAAGTATAAATGTTGACGCAAAGTAACCATGAGTTACACAATGTATTTAATTTTTAATAGGATGTAGCATGTATATAGAATGATATGTATATCTTCTTTTTCTTTAAATTAATAAATAATGTTGTGTTATTTATTTTTTTAATTTAGCGAAAAACTCTTTGAGGGACCTTATTTTAGTTTAACAAAATATATTTTATTTTGCTTTAAATTAATAAATAATGTTACTTTTTTTTTTTAAAATCGCACTTAACCGGAAGAACATTATCAATTGAATTTTGTGTTATTTTAATGTCTTAGTTAAATTATAACTATAATAAAACATAAATTATTATGATAGACTCAAATTTGGGTACTATAATATATGAAATTATTTAACAAAGCAGTATCTATTAAGTTATGAAATGAACACTCAACCAAACAATACCAATAATAGTATAATATTATTTAACTTTAAATATATCAAATTCATTATATTTATAATGTAACTATATATAAATTAAACAACTAAAAATAAAATAAAATAATTTCATTTATATTTATTATCCTCTCTTGTTTTATGTAAGGTCAGATTTTATATTTATGGTCTTCAAAGGTTGGATGGATTGACAAATTTTTTGCGCTTACCAACAAGAGACCCAACTTTAGACCTTGGAGGCATGTCTATTTGTGCAAAGGTAGTAGTTTGACCTAAACCGTACAAATTTTGTGTTATTTTAATGTCTTAGTTAAACTATAACTATAATAAAAAATGAATTAACATGATAGACTCAAATTTGGGTACTATAATATATGAAATTATTTAACAAAGTAGTATCTATTAAGTTATGAAATGAACACTCAACCAAACAATACCAATAATAGTATAATATTATTTAATTTTAAATATATCAAATTCATTATATTTATAATGTAACTATATATAAATTAAACAACTAAAAACAAAATAAAATAATTTCATTTATATTTATTATTCTCTTTTGTTTTATGTAAGGTCAGATTTTATATTTATGGTCTTCAAAGGTTGGATGGATTGACAAATTTTTTGCGAGACCCAACTTTAGACCTTGAAGGCAGATGAAGAGACCACGGATTGGTACCGTTTAGGTCAAACTACTATCTTTGCACAAATAGATAGGCCATTGAGTAAGCGCAAAAAATGGTATAGGGGTTATAGAGGGCAACCCCAATATTTTTTTTATTGAGTAAATACTTCTTATACATATACATATCCGCCGTGGGGAGGTGTCCTTGTCGGTAGACCACACCACACGGATGTAACCCCAATATTTGAACCTTGCTTGGTAGTAAAAAAAGAAATGTGGATGTAACCATTCTCCTATGTATAATTTTTTTGTGTTTATGTGTATGACATATTATTTATAGAAGGTTATGTTACTATTAAAGATTGTTTAGTTTTTTTCTTACTTATCTCTATAAAAATTTAAAATATGATAAAGAATGAATTTAAAATTTTTATATTACTTATTATACATATAAAAAAAATGTTATATATATTTTATGAAAATTTAATAAACTCGTTTAATTCTCTAATATACTTATGCATTATACATAACATTCAATATAATATGACAAATTAATATTAAAATAATTATATAATTATCTTTCAACGTGATGAAACTTCATTTTTATTCATGTAATTAAAATAATTTATTTTAAAAATATTTAATACGATAAATTATAATTATAAATTAAACAAATCAAATAAATTTAAATATTCACCAAATTAATTTTTAAAATGTTTATTTAAAAAACAATCTATCTCCACGCCTTTTAAATCTCCACAAAGGTCATCCAATCATTATTGTAAAATTTCTTCTTAATCTCTTAAATTATAAATGCTTTTACCCTTATAAAATATTGACCAAATAATTTTATAAAAAAATAAAATAAAAATTAAATGGCCCGGCAAGGGATAGTTGCAAATTCATTCTTCCCCTGCACCATTTTATAGATGTCTATAAAAGCTTTTGTGTAACTTTTATTTGGTTATATAAAATTTTGTTTAGGTGTATTGAGTGAAAATACTGATTCGGAGAACAAGAATATTTGGTCATATATTCTGAATGCGCATCAGTTTTATCGAAACAGTTTTCTTTGTCGTTTGCTCGAAAAATATTATTGGGAGAACACTTACTTGCTTTGAAGTTGTAGCCACGGTTGCTTCAGGATTGAGGAATCTAGGCACAAATTCTCTCATTTTAGCCTATAATTCTCCAACATGATGAAGTATAATTCTTTCTCATATGTATATATAAAAGTAAGTCAAGAAGGAAAATATATTCATAATATTTTATAATTATTATTTTATTTAAATTAGTTATTATAAATCTATAGGTTAAAAATTAAAAAATAATAAAGTTGAAAGAAAGTAAACAATTTTTGTTTGATAGATTGAATTAAAAAGTGGGTTTTGAAAGGGATCTCAAAACCTTTTACAAAGAATCAAAGGTCAACAAATCCAAACCAACAATAAAAAAGATACATAGCTAAGACGAACCAGAATTGACAAAGGAAAATCTCAACAGAATGATCTCGACAAAACAACCCAGTGACTCTTACAAAAGGGATGATCCTAGGTGGAGGATCCCATCAAAACCAAGACCACTAATCAACATCATTAGTCTTCAAGGTTGACATTCGTAGCAACATTGACATCTGTAGTATCCTTGACATTCTCGAAGAGGGACTTGAGATGACTCTGAATCTCATCTAAAACTTTTGTAGCTTGTTGATAGAGGGTCCAAGTCATCTTGGTGGAATTAGCAATCAGCTGCAGATAGGTTAACCACATTGCTAGCAACGAGGCTGAGAATGGAATTATGGAGGATATTTTCAAAGGAAACATCTTTGGGTTCAGACGTTGAATCCATAGGAGGGATTTTCTCAGAAGTAGCATTGGGGAAAGGTTCTTCAATTTTTTGCTTTTTGGGATAGGGGAAACCTTGGGCGTGGCTGCACTAGGATTGCACTTGGTGGAGGCAGGACTGGGATCGCTCTTGGTGTGCATAGCGCTCCGAAGGGACAGGTGCCTAAACTCATATTCATCGTAAGGAAAAATCTCTTTTTTCTTGCAATCGAGAGTTTACTTTTTGGATGAAGGAGAAACAAATTCAAGGTCTTCATCATCACTAGGGACATATTAAGGTAAAGGGAACATCATAGTTAAAGGGATGCTTAAGGTAAAGGGAACACCATAGTTAATAAAACTTTGGTTAGAAAGCTTTATTAGAGGTGGATCTTCCAGCTAAGTTCTTTATTTAGCAATTTTTTAACTAGTAAATATTTTGAATAGGTAAACTGGAATGATGTGAGACATTTCCCTTTGGATGGAAACATGTCTCTAGTATGATAGACACTAAAGCTATAATATTAGGTAGCAAAATATGAATTATTTTAAAAAGTAGGGAGAGGGGAGAGACAATGATTTTGGGTAGATTTGTGGGATTAATACCCATCTATCATTGTTGAATTCCTATGATTACAATTGATAAAAATAACCATGAAAAGTAAGGGTTGGATCAAGATTGAAAATTATTGTAACACCAACTAGCTTGGGGACTATACATTTAAGTAGTTAAGAAGTTGATCGAGTGGCCAATTCCAATCCCTTCAAAATTGGCACTTGTCACGACCAAAATCCTAGCAGAAATATTTTTCACATGTAGGGATGAGGAGGATGAATTAGATTGGGGCTATAAAAGCCTTAAAGTCTACATGGTGAAGGATGGATATGAAGAAATCCTTCTAGACCCTTCTCATGCATATCAAGTTGAGGATTAAAAAAGATTTTGCAATACAAGGATTGACCAAAAGTAAACTTCTTGCCTGATAGATCATGCACAATGAAATTCTTACCTTTGATAATGTGAGATGTAGTGTTATGCTAAAAAATTGAGGAAACATATGACCACCTAATGTTTAAGTTTCCATTCACGCACAAGTGCCAATGTTGATCGAAACTGGATTAATATTTGGAAAAGATGGAAGATGGATATATTTAAATCTAAAGCTCTTTATACTAGGTGGAAGCTTAGATTAAATTTTATTTGGTGGTAATTGTGGTTGGAGAGAAATGGTAATTTTTTTAGGGAAACCTCTTGTTGGATGACATCTAACAAGTCATTTGGAGTAAAGTCACAAAAAATATGACATTGTATACTAAATAGGAAACACAAGTTGATATAGGAATGATGGAGGAGGAATCTAAAGCGTAGGAGAGCTAAGACAGAGCTAGTTGGAAGGCACCTCCAAATGGTTGGACTAAAATTCACACTGATGAAGCTACAAAAAGAATAATCGAGGAAACATTGGAATTAGGGTGGTTTGTAGAAATCATGTCAGGATAGTGCTCTATTAAGAACTACAGGGTATGGGCAAGGCCACAAACAATGAAGCAAAAGCCTTAACTATCAAATATGTTTCTCTCTAGGCGGTAATACAAGGTCATAGGAGGATAATCATAGAATCAAAATTTTAAATCTTGATAGGAGCTCTAGATTACATGAGGAACTTTACTTTGAGGAAATGAAGGTTGAGGATTCTTGTCACCCAAATTAAGTAGTTGTGGAATGAATTGGATGATGTGATCTCAACTTATGTTGGTAGAGCTTTGAATACAATGGTGAACTTTATCACTAAGACAAATACCAAGAACAAGGTAGGGGTTTAATGGTATAGTGGCATGGCTACTGAGGATGAGAGGATTGGGCACATTGACAAGCAAATTCAGTGTTTGGATGATTTTGACAACCAACACAAACACATGGCTTAGGAGGTTTGGGTCCAATGTGGGTCTCCTCATTTTGTAACCAAGAGTGATAAGCTTTTAGGTTCCTAGGATTTAGAGTCATAGAAGTTTAATGGAAATTTAAAAGGAGGGAATAGGTGCTCTTGCTAACTAATTTTGGTAGGATTCCCATCCCAACTTTTGAATAATCTTGTCCTAATATAATATTTTCAAAATTTGCCATAAAAATCAAGCATAAGTATAATCGTTCTAAATAGTTTTTAATACGTACACATTATTGTGTAGGATAATGTCTACTTTTTTATTAATCAATAATTTTTTAAAAATTTATTAACAAATTATATATATGAAATTTTGATATACTAGACTAAATTTAATTTTAAAAATAATAATAAAAAAAAATTAAATTGAAACAAATTCACATCATTAGAAAGTAGGCACTAAACTACAAAAAATTCATTTTTACCATATTTTATAAAATTTTGAAGCTATATTCTAAAAATTAAATTTAAAACAAGTCATCATTTATATTTTTAATCTTAAATATGCAAGTTTTAGATAGGTATAGGTTTTCCAACCCTAATCTCATGCCTATTTTTGGAGCAAACCAAAAAGCATGTGCATTATTTATAGATATAATGTGTGTATCTTATAAAATATATACAATTCATCTTATATTATGCTTTTTGTTCAACCTTGAATTGAATTCATTGAAAAGTGATATATGGAGCAGACCATAATGTGAATAAATTAAGGAATATACAAATTTTGTACATAACATGATCATATTTTATTATATAATGAAAGAAATGAATCACTATAACACGAAGTTGAATAATGGTACTAGAAGAGCATTGGAAGGAAAATCTAAGGCATCAACTGGGTAGACGAAGTACTTTTTAGTTGCTGCAAAATCAAAGACAAGATTGCTGCCCCAAGAGGGCCCAATGGGGACACCTCCAGATCCTCTCTTAGATAGACAAAGTTCATTTGTAGATTTTTTGAAGGAAAAATATCCTACAGAGACTGAAGAAGCACAAAAAATTATACTAAAATGCTCTTTACAGTTGCTTGAAAAAGATCACCATTCCAAAGAGTCAATGGATGCTTACCACATTTAGAATCAAGGTCAAATATTATCATTGAGAAGAGTATAGTAGAAGAAACGATCTTATATAAATCCAATCATGACCTGGTCTATAAATTCATTGGTACTCGACCTATCCTGATATTTTTGCATTCATAGGTTTGACAGAATTGGGAGCCTCTTGGTAAGTATTCTTTGTGGTTTATTAGTAATGGATATTTTATTGTTAGTTTTTCTCACTTGCCAATAAAAATAGGGATTTTAAATTATAAAAGAGGAATCATGATTCGATAGGATTATTTTTTTAGCCCCAAAGAGTGAGATTTGATCCCCTAATTGAACCCACTACTATCTATGTTTGGATTTGTTTGTATGCACTCCTAATGGAGTTGTGGAGTGAGTAGATATTGGAAATTATCGATAATTCTCTTAGAAGATATTTAGGTGTTTCTAGAGACACAATGAAAGGAAACACAACCATTTATGCTAGAGTATGCATGAAAATATATCTCAGCCAACCTTTGTCAGCAAAGGTGGAACTTGAACTTGCAAGACTATATTGGATTCAAAAACTAGATTATGAGGCATTGCCCTTCAATTGTAGAGTTTGCCACAAATATAGGCATCTGACTTAGTCTTAACCAAACAATATTAACACAAAAATGGAGGCTCCTCTAGGAATGTCGAATCTTCCTAATGAGGATAAGTCAAAAATCAACAAAGAAGCAACCAAAATTTCTCAAGACAAAGAAGAATAGGGAGATGGTTATGAACAACCCATAAGAAGGAGAAGGAAAAGAAAAATATGGTAATGAGCAAACCCAAATCAAGCCCACAAATAGGTAAGAACTCATGGAAAGAGTGGATGGGAATAATAAAAACATTATCAGCTATGTTCCAGCCCCTCTTTTAGCTTCTTCTATCCTATATCATGTAATAAAGTGTAGTGAGTTACCACAATCAAAGATTTAAGGGGCATTGATAGTGCATAACTAGGATCAACCAATAATAAAGTATACCATCATGGATATGGTAGAAAATAATAGATAAAATTCAACTCTAGGGATAAGCAAGGTGGAGAAGATATAAAATAATATCAACTGTCAAAGAGTGGGTAGAACATCAAATAAGGAATTGATAACATCTAAGGAGACAAATTGATCACTAGGGGATAAGTGAGGCTAGTAGACTCTTATTGGTCTCAAGGTAACCAATGATTATATAATTATGGAATATTAGGGGTTTAAATAGTAGAACCCATCAATTTGTTGTTTGAAGACTCTTAGAAAAAGTAAAACAATATTTTTGCTTATCTAAGAGACAAAAATATCATTGGATCTCATGTATAAAATAGTAAATAGATTTTGGAGGGGTGTTTATCATATGGAAGTGGCTACCCAAGGGACCTTATGGGGGATAGTTGCATTTTGGAACTCTCTTGAATGGAAAACAACAGAAAATATAGCTTGGAGGGGTGTCCTCACATCACATTTTAGGAACAATGTGATAATTGAGTAGGTTTTAATCATAAATTTTTATGGGAATGAAAACATAGATGGTCAAATTCATCAATGGAAAGTGGTACATAATATGAGAGTATCAAAGGAGGAGTTATACTAGATTGTTACTAAGGATTTTAATGCTAATTTATCATCCAGATATTAGGAAAGGGGAACCCCACTTTTGGATCCAGGGGATTGATTTATGATTACCCAAGTCCATGGATTAACTTGGTGGGTATTAAATTTCCTAGAACCAACTGTTCTTGGAATAATATTAGAGTCAAAATTTCTGGGAATGAAAACATAGATGGTCAAATTCATCAATGGAAAGTGGTACATAATATGAGAGTCTCAAAGGAGGAGTTATACTGGATTGTTACTAAGGATTTTAATGCTAATTTATCATCCAGATATTAGGAAAGGGGAACCCCAATTTTGGATCTAGGGGATTGACTTAAGATTACCCAAGTCCATGGATTACACTTGATGGATATTAAATTTCCTAGAACCAACTATTCTTGGAATAATAAGAGGAGAGATCCACATAGCATGAAGGTGAAGTTAGGTTGTTTTTGGTTTCAAAGAAGGCATTTATGAAATGGACTCTAAAATTGTAGATTTTGGAGGGTCTAGTTTTAGATTATTGAGGAATATTACATTATTTGGTACATGCTAATGTACCCCCATGGTACCTTCATGGTATAATTGTAAATATGTAATAGATTAGGGTTGAGTCTATAGTTTAGGTGTGTGATTTATATTTTTCCTTTCATGTAAGTGTTAATGTGTAGGAAATGCACAAGTGTCATGTAAGTTAGAGTGCAAGTGTAGATTGAGAGTATGTACATAAGTGTCCTAGATTATGAGTGCATGTAGAAGTGTAAGAGTCATGTAAATATGTGCAAGTATCATAGATTCAAGTGTGCATGTAAAATAAAGTGAAGAGTCTAGTATGCAAGTGGCAAGATGATAAGCCAAATGTCATAGTACTTGTCATATGGAGAGCAATAGTCAAGTACTTGAAGAGTCACATTACTATGACTATATTATGAAGATAATATTGCATAAGAATTCAATTCAACGTAACACGAATATCAGATTACTGATTTGTAATAGGAAGGAAAGGAATAAAACTTGTATACATATTTTGAGCAATTAATGTTGTAACTTTTCTTCATGCATAATTTATGAATGACATAGGCCATTTACATTCATATTTGATTATATAAATGAATGCTATTTTAATTATTATATAGGCCTTGATATACATATTAATTTTCTCATATATTATTCTACTCTTATATTATTATTTTGACCTTTAATATTGTGGCTATTTTATATTAGGACCTATGATATTTTGTGGTAGTAAGGCTTAAAAGCCAACAATAGTATTAGAGCTACCACCTAACTTTGTCCATTTTTTATAAAGTTCATTAAGCCACTATTATTAATTGACTGTTAGCATATTTCAATATTTTATTTGATTTATTATGATCTTAACAATCTTATATTGTTGGACATATTTTAGGCTCGTTGTTATTTATTATAACGCCTATTTTGGTCCCGGGTGGTTCCGTAACCTCCGGACTATTATTGGCTCTAAATGTATTATTTATATTTGGTCATATGAATAAGAATTAGTCCCAATGTTCACATGGTATCAGAGCAAACCTTCGCTCTCATTTTTGAATGATCTTGTAGCGGATCTTTGATGATAAGGAGCAAAGGTTTGGAGGAGATTTTTTTTTTCATTGGAAATATTTCTTCATTGGAAATCGTGGCAGAAGATTTGGAGAATTTTTTATTATCCATTACAAATCATGCCTAAGTGGGCAGTGTGAGACTCGGGTGATTCAACTTTGGAATCGGGTTCGACTTTGGAGAAATTAATCCTAAAATTTTGGGATTGACAAACAAGGCGGATCGACCAACAAGTCGAAATGCGAAAGGTCAAACAACCAAGGACAAGGCAATATCGAACAACAAGCACGAGTGCACAGTTGGCAGCCAGGCCCATGCAGGAGGAGAGCTCGTGCCCTCTCGGGGTAGCATCTCCCCAAGAAGAGATACTCCTAAGGGGAGTATAGGGTGTTATAAACACCTTAGAACTACTAAGTCCCATCGATGTGGGATTTTGGGAGTAAAAACAAACTCACTGCACTCTGTTGCATACCCATCATTCGGCCAAAAACACGTCAAACCATTTTGCCACCTACTATTTTTTGTTAACTCTAGGAGCAGCAGATCTTGTTTCTAAGATTTTTCCTGGCTTCAGTAGTAAAATTCGAGCAGTTTGGCTGGATTAAAATCTTGATTTGGTCCTCGAATTTCATCCAGCGATCAAATCTATCTCTCAGAGGGCATCACTGGAACTATGAGTTGCAGCATTTTTTCAGAAGTTTTTGAGGTTTTCGGGTGCAGAGCTATTCGAATCTAAGTGCTAAGAGCACTGTGAAGCAACGACAATCTATTTCGAGATTTTTTTTGAGTGAAAAATAATTTTTTTTTTGCATATCACCGTCTGCCACCTAAACGCAGCCCGAGCGTTGCCAGAGCGCCACTCGAAGCCACCGCTCGAGCGCCACCCAAGTCGCGATCGAGGTGGAGGCGTGACGTCGAAGAGGTTTTGGGCTCATGGAGACTCCTCTTGTAGGAGGGCACCCAAGATCCTAAGTAGATCAGCCTGCTAGATCATGTGATCGTGAGCTAAGCGGTTGGGCTCTAGAAGCCCTGAGGTCGCGGGGTCAAAACCCGCTGACCCCCCTCGAACAAGGTAATTTTTTTTTTTTAAGTTATTTTTTTTTTAATTTTTTATTTTTCTAAGGTTAATATTTAATTTTTTAAATTATTTTTTTTACATAGTTAAAAAGTTATTTTTTTTTTAATAATTTTTACTATGAAGAATAATTCATTTTTTATTAACCTTAGATAATTTTTTTTTTAAAGATGCTTTAGAGAAAATTTTTTTAAGGGGGGGCACCATTTTTTTTTCAAAAATCAAGGGGGGAAAGAGAGTAATTTTTTGAAAAGGTAATTTTGGAATTATTGTAAAGGTGCATTTTCGGCAGCGCTCGACACCTAGTGGTTTATTTTTGTGGGCACTTTTATGTTGTATGTTGCATTTTTCCATTTTTTGCACTACTTCATTAAAAGTTAAAATCAAATACACTCCCTAAGTCCCCGAAATAATTAAAACTCATCCGTGCAATTTATTGCACTGCAGCATTCGGTATTTGTGATACCTTTGGCCATAAATTATAGGTAAAGATGTCATGATTGCGCTACTATATTCGTCGCCTAATATAGCTGCCAAACC
Organism: Wollemia nobilis; assembly: GCA_028583015.1. Taxonomy (NCBI): domain Eukaryota; kingdom Viridiplantae; phylum Streptophyta; class Pinopsida; order Araucariales; family Araucariaceae; genus Wollemia; species Wollemia nobilis. The sequence goes on from JAQPPZ010000030.1 coordinate 4,531,263, forward strand.
AATGTCTGAGCTTGTTCTCTATCAATCGTCGGGGACATATAAGTTTACCATTTTGCTATTTTTTTACTCCATCCACTACCCCAATCACTCTCATGTTTTGGCTTAAATCCAGATGAAAGTTCGAATATCCAAAGTGTTTAGGGGAAGTTACACCCAATGCATGTGGATTCAAGGCTTTCTAAGGTCGGTGCCATCAAACGAGGCGATTCCATTTTAGTACCGCCTAAGTACCACATATTGTATAATAATTAAAATTACCTACAGTCTCCCTTACGTAAGGGCAGATAATTTTTTTGGTTTTTCAAAATACCTATAGTCTCCCTCACATAAGGGCGGGTATTTTATACGGTATAATGGTCTGGCATTAAGGTATATCGAAGGGGGGACCATTTGGTGATATAAGGAACCTTCACAATGTCTGCAAAATTAATGACTAATGCTCATCAGTTGTTAAAAGGTCCTAACTATACACCATGGAAAAATAAAATGAAGGTAATCCTCGAAATGGATGACTTATGGGATGTTGTATTTGAAACAACAACAAGACATTCATCTGCTTCAGGAACTACAAATTCATCTACTGATCAGAAAGACTTTGATAAGAAATATAGTAAAGCAAAAGTGCTCATCTTGCTTGCTGTGTCTGATATAGTTCAATCCCACATTGCTGACTATGAACATATTAAAGAGGCATGGGATGCCCTTAAAAATATATATGAGGGAAATAATTATTCCACCATTCTATTTATTCAATCTTAATTACATAGTATGAGCATGAAACAGGGAGAGACAATTGAACTCTTTCTTTGCAGAGTGTCTGAATTGAAAGTAAAATTGAATTCTTTGGGAGAACCTATTGATGACAAGCTCCTTACCCCAATTGTATTGAGAGATTTACCTGATTCTTATAGGGTGTTTATCACTTCCCTTTAGGTGTCACAACGGAAAGTTACCTTTGTTGAGTTGGTCAATATGCTTCAAGAAAAAGAGGCACGCCAAATTTAGAGAGATGATTCTTCTAACACAACCCTCTATTCCAATAGGAAGGGTTATAAGAAGGGTAATTTTCAGAAAGGAGGGAAATCTCAACAATATTCAAAAGGGAAACAACCTCAACAAAATAAGAGATATTGCAAAATATGTGATAAAGAGGGTCATGATACAAATAGATGTTGGCACAAGAATAAGCAACCAAAATAGAAAGGTCAAAACAAACCACAAAACAAGAACAAACAACCAAAGGTGAATGTTGTTGTTGAGGAATCTGACTCAGATTCTGAGTGGGCACACAAGGTTCTCATGACTACCATAGCCTCCAAGAAGATGGATCATGTTTGGTATGTCGATTCTGGCACTAGTAAGCACATGACTGGCGACAAATCGTGGTTTGAGTCCTTTGAGGCCAAAGAGGGTAAACCTATCACTATTTCCAATGATAAAACCTATAAGATTTAGGGAGAAGGTACAGTTTCAATCACTCTTCCTGATGTCAAGTGTCAGATTGATAAAGTTTTCTATGTTATAGGATTGGCAAACAATTTTTTATCAGTCACACAAATTATAGACAAGGATATGGTTGTCAACTTTAGTGTTGAGGGAGGCAAGAAGTGTTGTTCTATTACCAAGAGGGGTAAGAACATTGCAACCACTTCATATAAGCATGGCTTATTTTCCTTAGATGCTATCTCTACTGCACATGTCACCATGATAGTCTCTACAAAGGAGGCAACATCTCTATGGCACAAGAGATATGGGCATCTTAGTTCTGGCTACTTACTTGAGCTAAGTAAGTATGAGATGGTAAAGGGTATTCCTTCCATTTATTCCATCTTGCCAGTGTGCTCTGACTGCTTGGCAATAAAGCAGCATAGAGTACCTTTTGAGAAAAGCTCTACAAGAGCCAAGAAACCTCTAGAGTTGATTCAAATCGATCTGTGTGGTCATTTCACACCCATTATTAGTGGTGAGAAGAGGTATTTTCAATTATTTATGGATGCTTACTCATGTAATATGTGGGTGTTCTTTCTTCATCTGAAATCTGAAGCATTTGGTTTCTTCCAGCAATTCAAGAAATCTGTTGAGAAGGAGTCAGGGACTTCTATCAAGACCCTTCACTCAGATCAAGTGGGGAAGTTTACCTCTAAATAATTTTTAGCATTCTTGACTGCACATGGGATAAAGAGACAATTAAATATTGGTTATACTCCTCAATAAAATGGTGTTGCTGAAAGGAGGAACCGTTCCATCATGGAAATGGTTCGTTGCATGCTCACAAGAGCTAGTCTTGAGCAACAATATTGGGCAGAAGCTATTACCATAGTAGTATACCTATTGAATAGGGCACCCACAAAGTCCCTAAAAGGAATAACTCCACAAAAATCTTTGAGTGGTCAAAAACCCTCCATATCTCATCTATGCATTTTTGGGTGTAATGCTTTCATGCACATATCGAAAGAGAAAAGAAAGAAGCTAGATGAGAAGCCATTGAAGTGTATTCCTCTTGGCTATGATGAGCACTCTAAGGGTTTTCATTTGATAGATACCTTGACCAAGAATATTCATGTCAGTAGAGATGTTTTTGATGAGGCTTTCACATCACAAAGCACATCAGATGTATACCTAGATCTTGTGGAAACTAAAGTTGAGAAGTCCCCTTCGTCACCAAAGACTAGAGGTACTTCAACTTCTTCATATTATTCATAACCACAGAAGAAGAATCCAAAATGGTATATAAATACAATCAGAGACTCCAAACTATCCACTCCACTAGATTTAACTTTGGATAGACCTCGTACTCGCAACATGGCTCGACATCAAAGAGTAGCAGTAGATATTACTGGGGTTGATGATATTTGTCAATCTTTTGAAGAAGTTTCTATTGATCAAGATAAAAAAATAGAGGATATAGATATAGATGATGACAAGGTGTTTATGTCTTCATTGAATGAACATGAACCTACTTCTGTACAAGATGCCCTTAGTGAGCCAAAATGGAAGGCTGCTATGGATGTTGAGTATAAGTCTCTTATGAAAAAAAAATCTTGGAAGCTTGTCAATCTACCACATGAAAAGAAGCCCATAGGTTGTAAATGGGTGTACAAAGTCAAGTACAAGGCATATGGGATAATTGATAAGCATAAGGCCCATCTTGTTGCAAAGGGCTATGCTCAAAAGGAAGGCATTGACTACGAGGAAACTTTTGCACCTACTGCTCGGATGACCACTATTTGAGTTCTTTGTGCTATGGCAGCACAATATGGGTGGAAATTTCACCAAATGGATGTCAAGAGTGCTTTTCTAAATGGTGATCTCCAAGAGGAAGTCTACATGACTCAACCTAAAGGATTTAAACTGGAAGGCCAAAAGCAAAAAGTGTGCAAGCTGGTCAAATTCTTATATGGTTTAAAACAAGCTCCTCAATCTTCGTATATAAAAATAGATAATAACCTCCTGCAACATGGATTTAAGAGATGTCTATCAGATGTAAATCTTTATTTCAAGAAACAAGGTTCTGAGATAGTGTTGCTTGTACTCTGTGTTGATGATCTGCTCATTACAGGGAGTTCAAAAACTATGATCTCTACTATCAAAAGAGACTTGTATAAATATTTTAAGATGACAGACCTTGAACTTCTCCATTACTATCTTGGTCTAGAAGTGAACCAGAAGGAGTACTACATCAAAGTGTCTCAAAAAAAATATGCCAAGACACTATTAGAAAATATCGCATGACTGATTGTAATCCAATGGCAACACCAATGGAATTCGGGCTTTAGTTATCACGATATGATGATTCACCTTAGGTATATGGTACTCTCTATCTATAGGTGATTGGGAGTCTCATATATCTGACCAATACTAGGCCAAATATCGTATTTGTTGTCAACTATCTTTCGAGGTTCATATAGGAACCTAAGACTACTCATTGGAAAGTAGTAAAATGAGTTCTTCACTATGTTCGTGGCACAATGGAATATGGCCTAGAATACAAGAGGAACAACAAATTCTTCTTCTAGGGATACATGAACTCAGACTATACCGGGTCATACGATGATCGTAAATCAACTTCAGGATATTTGTTTCATCTTGGATCCGGTCCTGTCTCTTGACACAAAAATAAGCAACAGGTGGTTGCTATCTCATCAACAGAGGCAAAATATCACACCGCTTGTGAAGCTATGTGTGAAGTGATATGGTTGCGTCGTATTTTGACAAGTATGGGTCTTCCACCAAAATCTCCAATACACTTGTTTTGCAAAAACAGGGGTGTTTTAAACCTTGTTAAGAATCCAGTGCATCATGAGAAAACCAAGCACATTGATACACAATTCCACTTCATTTGAGACAAAGTACCAAGGCACCAAATTCAGCTTCAGTTCATCTCCACCAATGCACAAGTTGCAAACATTTTCACTAAGGCACTTGCACGTGTTAAATTTGATTTTATTTGCAGCTCTCTATGTATTGCAAAATGATGTAAGTAGGGGGGATGCTAGTACAACTAGTAGTTATAAGTTTACTCAAATATTGTAATAAGGGGGGATGTTAGCATATTTCAATATTTTATTTGATTTATTATGATCCTAACAATCTTATATTGTTGGACATATTTTAGGCTCGTTGTTATTTATTATAACGCATATTTTGGTCCCGGGTGGTTCCGTAACCTCTGGACTATTATTAGTTACAAATGTATTATTTATATTTGGTCATATGAATGAGAATTAGTTCCAATGTTCACATTGAATTTATCCACTTTTAATAAAGTTAATTTAGAGTCTACTCACTTTGAAGGCAATGCAAACTTGGAATCTAATTTTTAAAGGTCTTATTGTGTAGAATTTGAGGGGACAAGGAATAATCACCTTGATTTGGATGCTAAATTATTTCCACTTGGTTTAAGGAAAACTAGTGAATACTAGGACTCAACTAGATTGATATAAAGGGCCAACTTAGGATAAGAGTTGTACATTTGATAGAGAGGAAGCCAAATCAGAAGAAAAGTTGGATATTGAACATTGAGGGTAAACCAACTCATAAGAAAAGTTAGATATTGAAGATCGAGGGAAAACCAACTCAGAAGAAAGTTGGTCATTCAAGGATTTAGAGCCACCCTAACATTGATATTGGGTTCTCTAGCAAGAAGTAGAATCATACTGGGCTCTTAGGTGCGACCTAAGAAATTAAAGATTTTAGAGTTATAGTACAAATAGAGAAGTATATATTAGTCTATAGAGGTTGAGAAGATTCATACAAATATAGAGAAGAATTTTAGCTTCTAAGTACAAATTAAACTACACAAAAAGAGAATATAAGAAGCAAGTAGAGAGAAAAGAAGCAGACAATAGCAGAGAGAATAAAGAACAAGTAAGCACAAAGAATAGAAGTAGAAAGCAAAGAGAATAGAAGTATGCACAAACAATAGAATAAATACCTACAAAGAAGAAGACAACAAAGATAAAGAAGCCCAAATCAAAGAAAGATGCCCGAGAGGTCTATATCGAAGAAAAGACCCAAGAGTCCTGTATTGAAGAAAAAGGCTCAAGAAGCCTATATTTATGAGAAGGTCCATAGATTTCTACATTAAATAAGGCGAGATAGGATTGCATTATTGAAGAAGGCCAAAGAGGCCTTCACTATTGAAGAGGCTCAAAAATCCTACATAAAGGAAGATTCACAAATGACCCGCGTAAAAGCATACGTAAGGTATTTGTAGAATCATTTACACAGAGTTAGAGAAGACACACTATTCAGAAAGATAAGGCATACAAGGCCAAATAAAGCATATAGTCAAAGCACACAGAGCTAGAAAAGGTATTCTAAACAAGCACATGTTAAAGCAAACATTCTAAGTTAGATAAATAATGTTGTAAAGAGTGCTTGAAAAGAATTTTTTATGAAGTAAGTTGCTGGAGAGCCAAATCTCCAGATCATGATAGAAAATAACTAGTGATCCAACCATTTCTAGGTACAAGTTGCTTAAGGAGGAGATAGACCAGAATCATTTGAACAAAGGTAGACCAACAATAAGCCTCTTAAGAAGAAAGGAAAACCAAATTTCCAGGTTTACTAGAGAAGAAAGGTAATCTAGATCGTTGGAAGCAAAGTGATAGGCTAAGCATTGGAAAATAAATGAGGTATCATGTCTTAAAAGAAGTGAGGCATCCATTCATCACAAAAGGAAGGCAAACCAAAAATTATAAGCACGAACCAAAAGCTTGAGGTGAAGTGAACCCTATTTTGAACCACCTGGAAGCTAACTACCAAACAAGTAAGAGAAAGGAGGAGCCAAAAACAATCCATGCAAGAGACTATAGAATGCAATAAGGCAGAAACATGTTATCAAATGTTACACTAAAACTAAATAAAACTAAAAGCAAAATTAATTCAGCTAGATTATCACTAAGCATCCTCAAGTAATGGATATTATATTCAACACTTAATGTTTTGGAGGGAATACATTAGATTTGAATAATATTTGAGCACTAAGGTTATAATATATGAAGGTATAAGGTTTAATTTATAAATTTTTAATTATTGACCTTTCAATGTTCAAAAAAAGAAATTTTTAATTTTTGAAGTAATTTTGAAGGTTTATAGTTATTTGAAAGTTTTAAAGTTTTTAAAATTTGGAAAACTTTAAAAGCTTTGAGTCTCTAAAATTTGGATTTTTTTTTAGAATTTGAAGCTTTTTGATTTAAAGTTCTTGAAGAAATTTTATTTATTGAAAATTTGCAAATTTAATATTAGGGAGTTAAAAAAATTCTACATCAAAATTTAGAAAATTGAAATTTACAAAATCTATTTTGAGTTAATTTTTAACTTGGGATATATAAGGATTACTAATTCAAAGGAATCAAATTGAAAAATTTAACCATTATAAAAAGAAATATGGAGTCTGTAATAAAAAAGAAAATATTAGAAATTAAATTTGGCATCGATTCCTGCTATCCTTCTGTATGACAAGGCTTATGCAGTCCTCAAACATATATTTTGATCCAAACTATTATCTTAGTAAAAAAAACATCCCTGTGCAAAACAATGCAAGGTATACTAAATTTTAAATAAAATTCATCATTATATTTATATAAATTCTCACATCTTTATATTGCAATTCTTTGAAATAGAAGTTATAAAAATTTTGGTGTTCATGTTATTGGAAAAAAAGATAAATACATTTTTTTTTTAGTAAAACCATACATATCTCTTTTTGATATTCATGTTTCTATGATAAATTGATTACAACTAACAAATTTTTAGACTTATATTTCTACAATCATTCACACTATGTTTTGTTGTTAATAACAGTGTTTCAAAACTTACAACCCGCGAGAAACTTGGGAGCCTAATTTTGGAAATTTTTTGGCAACTTAAAAAAAACTCAGCAAAATCTTAGGGAAAAAAAGATCGAAGAAATTAAAATAAATAAACAAATAATTTTTTAACCTAAGGTCACAACAACATTTCAAAACTAATAACATATATGGGTATAATAAGGTTTTCAAGCATTTCAAAACTAATAACATGTATTGGAAGGTTTCAACCTAATCCCTAGTCAAGTTTGTTGTGCATTGATTGTCCTACATCTCTCGTAAAGAATCTAATAAAATATTTAATTATGGCACCTCATCAAAGTTATCACTAACAATAGCTTTACTAAAATTACATAGTCAAATATTATGGTTATACAATTAAAATGAAGTTTTAAAAATAAGGTTTTAGTTTATCAATATCGTACTTTTTCAAAACCACTAAAAGATTTCTTTTGTGTTTCATTCTTATAATAATATTTTTTAAGCCTTTTGTATTGTTCTACTACTTTTAGAACCTCCAAGCACACAATGCCAATAGTTATTAAGTGGTTTGCAATTTATGACCTTATTTGAGATTGAAATGGGTTCCACAAATACTAAATCATGACCACATAATGGCATTACAACAACTTGAAAATTATGCATCTATCGATTAGCAAGAATCAAACTTGAGTCTCTCTCCTTGAAATTTGAGGAATTTAACTAGTTGACCTAATTCTATTTGACATTATCAAATTATATATTTCTTATAAAATAAGATATTTAAAATTTTAAAAATAATCTAAATAATTTCAAAACCACTAAAAGATTTTTTTTGTGTTTCATTCTTATAATAATATTTTTAAGTCTTTTGTATTTTTCTACTACTTTTAGAACCTCCAAGCACACAATGCCAATAGTTATTAAGTGGTTTGCAATTTATGACCTTATTTGAGATTGAAATGGGTCCCACAAATACTAAATCATGACCGCATAATGGCATTACAACAACTTGAAAATTATGCATCTATCACTTAGCAAGAACCAAAATTGAGTCTCTCTCCTTGAAAGTTGAGGAATTTAACTAGTTGACCTAATTCCATTTGACATTATCAAATTATATATTTCTTATAAAAAAAGATATTTAAAATTTTAAAAATAATCAAAATAATTTCAAAACCACTAAAAGATTTTTTTTGTGTTTCATTATTATAATAATATTTTAAAGTCTTTTGTATTGTTCTACTACTTTTAGAACCTCCAAGCACACAATGCCAATAGTTATTAAGTGGTTTCCAATTTATAACCTTATTTGAGATTGAAATGGGTCCCACAAATACTAAATCATGACTACATAATGGCATTACAATAACTTGAAAATTATGCATCTATCACTTAGCAAGAACCAAACTTGAGTCTCTTTCCTTGAAATTTGAGGTATTTAACTAGTTGACCTAATTCCATTTGACATTATCAAATTATATATTTCTTATAAAATAATAAAATTTTAAAAATAATCTAAATAAGGTCCAAGGTGTAGACCAATTGGTTCCCCCAAACCCCGTAAGGGGGCGAAGGTCCAAGGTTTAAATCTTGGGCCTCGTCGGATTGAACGCTTGTCCCTTTCCTGGTGCTTTGAGTGGCATAAAAGGTTTAAAATGATAGTGGCATGGTGGTTATAGGGACAGACTGCACGAAGATCTGTGTGGCAGCTTTCGGGGTAGACAACGCAAAATACTATGACGGCCATAAAAAGCTAGACAACCTGCTCGAATTCGTGGCGGCTGTCGATTCCACCATGTATACAAAAAAATCTAAATAATAAATATATTTTTTCAAATTATTAATTTATCACAAGATTAAAATATCAAATTCATAATATTATATCACACTTGTTAATAATTTTTAATTATATTTTTGAGGGAATCATGAATGATGGTGGAAGACCTACTAGTGTTGGTGTTGGAGAGTAGAAGGAGGAGAGGAATATCCTAGACTAGGATGGGCATATCAACTTGAAGGTCAAAGACCAAAAGCATAGTAGAGGTCGGTTAAGATTAATAAAAATAGTAATTTTTTGCACTTGAACCAATGAGGCTCTCATTGTTGAGTTTTTATCAACAGGGTTAAGAAAGAGAGAGGAGAACAAAAATTTCAAAAGATAATTTGACTGGAACTCTCAACCAGTGTAGACTTGACTCATTTACTATAGTGAAGAATATATGAAGGTCTCAGTTTTTCTCTAAGGAAGAACCTTTTTACATCTGGCATAAGTGGGACAAGGTAAATGGATGTCTTGATTTAAATACATACCAGAAGACCCAATCAACTTCAAACCCTAACCCTAGGTCATATAAGGGGGTTATGGTGAAGGGGAAGAGTCATGAAGTGAACCAGAGGAAACACCAAAGGGTAGTAATCTAGTTATATTTGGAGATAAACAAACTAAGCAAAAAAAGGAGAAAAGAAAGAAAAAAATGCTATATAAATTTATGGAAGGAGCTAGTCCGAATGGTTATAGGTGAGGAATTGATGCTAGAGCAATTTTTATCACTAAAGGACAAGACTTTGGTAGGTAGATTTATGGGTGGCTCCATTAAACTAAAAACTCTACAAGAATGAATCAAGGTTACCTGGTTGGAGGTTTTGGGATATACTCCTACATATCATGTGATGATGAAGGGTTGGATGGTTTTTGTATTCCAAAATGTAGAAGATGCTATAATCATAAAAATGGAATATGGAGTTGGGGCTCAATATTTAAAATTTAAAATTTTGGACTGTTGCGTTCAATATATGCTTTGAGAGGACTAATACCCAACCTATTTGCATCAAGCTACCCTCTTTGCCCCTTGAATTCTAGAATGAAAGAATGTTGTGTGAGATTGGGAACTTCTTAGTAGTCTTCTCTAGAGTAGATATAAAAAACTTAAATAGTATCCAAAAATGGTAGTTTGTATCTTAGTGGAGCTTGATCTTAGTTTAAATTTTCCAAAAAATATGGAGTTCATGTCAAGAAATTAGACATATTTACGAAATCTTATCTACATCGAATTATTTTGATGTAGTAATTGTCATAATTATGATGATCTCAAGGTAAATTATGAAATAGAAGAGAGTAGAGGGTAAGGTACTGTATATATGGAAGTTGGAAGTTCTTCTATTCTAAGAAATTCAAAGGAGGTAACAATAGCCAAAGCAAAGATATAGGAGTACCCACTCAAGACTCTTGAATCGCTTAAAGAAAGGTTATATCATCAATGTCCAAATAGAAGAGAAAGAGTTGGCTTCAAGTGACTACAATAGGGAAGTTTCATATGAGGGAACAAAGGTCATACCTATGATTTACAAAGTGCTTTGAGGTGTTTTATCAGGAATCCATCAAAGCTCAAACCTAGTCTTACCCTTTTATTGGAATGGGAGATTGAATTTTGATAATGATAAACTTGCTATATCATCTTGTCCTAGACTAAGTCCCTATATGGATGTCTTGTCAGATCATAGTTCTAATAAGACTTTGCAAGAGGGCAATGTTATTTCTTCATTTTTGGAAGGTAAGGAGGAGAAATATTATGATTAGGAGGAGGAAGGGGGAAGGGTTTTAAATCCAAGGGGGACTCTACAACCTCTTTTTGTCAAGGGCTTAGAATAAGTAGAGAAGAAGGGTGTAAAACATAGTAAGTTATTAATCCTTTATAGACATTGATATTTTAGGCCAAGGAAGCAAGCATGGCTTAAACAACCCTAGTAGGTTCTCTTCCCCTGAAGTCCTCCAAATCACTATAATACAAGCACATCATCTAATAGATAAGCCCTAAGAGAAAAAGGTAAATAAGATAATAGGTATGGTCAAGTATCAAGGGACTTAGGTCATGAAATAAATCAATCTCAAGAGTTTACAGTATGAAGGAAATGATACTTTAAAATTACACAAAAAAAGTTGAGAAGGAAATCTTATTTTGCAAATAAAAATCCATTGTTGGGGTTGTTAGAGTAGGACATCCCTAGGGGAAAGGGAATCAATGATCATCCTCTTTTCTTTTAGTTAGAAAAATATCAAGAGAAACTTGTAGGATCTTTCAAGTTCAATGTTATTTGATTAAAAGATGAGGAATTTATAAATATAGTTTAAGATGAGTAGAGACATATTGATCCAACTATAAAAAAAACAACAACTATGTTTTAGTTTTCTAAAATCTAAGGAGAATCAAATCCACTACAATTGCATGGGCCAAAGGTAAATATTAAGAAGCAAAGACAAAGATAGTTGATATAGAATCTAAATTGAATTAGATGTATAGTCATGAAGACAATGAAGTTTTTTGAGATAAGGAGAATTTGTAGGTCAAGGAACTAAAAACAAGAAAAGAAAATAGTTAGAATTATAACTAATTGTATTAAAATTACCTGTAGCAATATATATAAAATCACAATATAAATAAATGTAATCAGTCATAAAATATGCTTTATTTATAAATTGAGAAGATAATTTTATAATGAATATATTTTTTAAATAAAGGGGTAAAATTTTTTTGATAAAAATTTTGGATTACAGAGTACAACTGAGCTTCCAACCAGGACTCAAATAAATAGCCAAACAGGCTAAAACCACTAGACTAAAATGACACCCAGAAAAGACAACAAGAATAAACCACATTAAGTCTGCACATCCTTGTGGATCAACTCCCACAGGTGTTGAGAGTCCCCAGACGGGAGACTCTCCCAATTATTGATACTCCAAGGATCCAGTAGCTCAGAAGCACTTTTGGCTAGGTAATCAACAACCACATTCCATTCCCTTGGAATGTGCACAAAGGATATAAATTCGAACTCTTCACTCATTCTAATAATTTGAATGACTATAGAGGCCAACTTCCAATTAAATTCCTCCATCATTTTACTGTTTAAAATATTAACCACAATTTGAGAGTCAGACTCGCAGATAATCCTATGCCAACCAAGAGAAAACCCCCTTCGTAAGGCCTCAAGAATTGCAAGAGATTCCATAAAATTGTTGGAGTGAACACCTTTATAAATGGAAAAGAAAAAACTAACACCACCAGTAGAATCTCTCCCAACACCACCAATGCCAGCATGTCCAGGATTACCCTTGGACGATCCATCAATATTAATTTTTAAAACTCCTCTAGGGGGTGGCCTCCACCTACCATCTCTCTTAACCTTCTTTTTGAGTTGAAGAACCCTACTAGGGCTAGAAGAATTCACACCATCCCCAAAGAGACCAAGGGCTTGTTGTACCTTCTCCTCCATAGAATCCAAAAGAGGGTCCACATCACATTTGCTATGGATGGTTTCCTGAACCATATACAGGATCCTTTGCTAGATCTATTGAAAAACCAAATAACTACCCTAAAATATGCATCGATTTCGTTCGAGCCAAATTTTCTAGATGATGCAAGAAGGGTCCAAATTCCAAGCCACCCTAAGGAAGGGGGCCTTGGCCGGAGGTCTGCCTAGACTACTCCAAAACTCCACCAGGGACAACACATGAAAACATGGAAGGTTCCAGGCACTCCACCAACAGTGCCAAATGTCTTTGGGAAAGGAGTATTGAAAAATAAATGAGAAGAATCATCCTCATTCTTAATGCAAATGACACAAAAAGAGGGACCCTAAAATCCCATCTTCCTCACATTATCCCAAGTGAGGCATTTATTACGAGATACCAACCAAAGAAAGAAGTTACATTTTGTCCAGACAAATTTGTTCCACACCTTTTTCCACCAAGTGATAAGAAGACTCCCATACTTTTTCTTATCAAGAACTTGATAACCATAGGCTACCGAGTAGGTTCCCTTAGGATCAAGGTTCCAATCCAGAATATCTTTACCCCTCAATGAAGAACAAGGCCTCCTCATAAGAATAAGAGCAAGCACCTCTCTATCCTTGGACAGTCCCCCCTGGGGCCATTCTTGTGGATCTTTCCACCTGTACATCTCCATATTTCCAAAATATTGGATTTTTTTAAAGTCCTCCACACGAGACCGACCTGCTTCCAAGAAAAAAATTCTTAGGGAACGTAACCTAGGATATCGATTCAAGATAGGAGGGTGGCCATCCCAAGAATCCTCCCAAAAAAGAGCATTTGATCCCTGATTGCAAATCCAGAACAAACCCTACTTGATTAAATTAGCTCCTCTTTTCAAAGTGTTCCATATAACTAAACCTTTCCCAACCAAGCTAACTCTAGGGATTTCAGCCTCAGAAATACCTATAAAGTATTTACAAGATAATATTTTAGCCCAAATTTGATCTTGAGAGGTATACCATCTCCAATAAAGTTTTGCAGCCAAAGCTTTCCCAAAAAGAGTTGTTTGTCGCAACCCAAGGCCTCCCTCTTGCACCGGCCTACATATAGAATCCCACCTAACCAAACTCCATTTATATTGATCAAGTTTTCCAGACCATAAAAATTGTCTTGACAAAGCATCCATGTCCTTGATGAAGTGAGAGGGAGTTATTTGTACAAAACATCTATAAATAGGTAAATCTTGAACAACAGATTTTAAAAGCAACACTCTACCTGCAGTGGATAACCATCTGAAAGTCTAGTGATTCACCTTACTTATAAACTTATCAAACATAGACTTCCAAGAAGATCTAGGTAGAGCGTGAGATGAAATTGGAATACCAAGATAAATGAATGGGGGAGTCCCAACCTGGAATCTTAGAATATAAGCAATCCTAGCTTGAATAAGAGGAAGGGTATTGAAGAAGAAAATAGAAGACTTGTCCTCATTAATCAACTTTCCAGAAGCACCAAGATATATGTCAAGAGACTGTCTAATATTTCTAGCTTCCATGATAGTGACAACTCCTAAAAAAGCAGTATCATCAACAAATTAAAGGTGGGAAAGATGTGACAAACTACTATCCCACTTCCACCCCTAAATTAGACCCTGCATGAATTGAGACTTGAGCAATCTTCCCAACCCTTCCGCCATAATGATAAACAAATAAGGAGATAAAGGATATCCTTGCCTCAATCCCCTTGAGGCCTTAGACAGCTCTAATGGCTCATTATTAACAAGAAAAAAGAATGAGGAAGAAGAAACACAACTCATCACCCATATAATCCATTCCTCCTCAAACCCAAAAGTAGTAAGAACTTTATGAAGAAAGGACCATCTGACCCGATCATAGGCTTTGGCCATGTCCAAATTAATGAACATAGTTTTCTCCTTAGAAGTTTCCATCGAGTGAATAGATTTTGTAGCAATAACAACCCCATCCAAGATTTTTTGGCCAGCAACAAACCCTCCTTGCTCCTTAGAGATGATTTTGCTCAAACATATCTTCAACCTCTCAGTAATAATTTTTGTGATGATATTATACACAACAGTGCAGAGAGCAATAGGCTTGAATATATCCAAGGAATTTTCTCCCTCTTTTTTGGGTATAAGCATGAAAAAGGTATCATTTAGGGCCCTTAGCATCTGTTTGTTCTTTTGGGACTCATGGAACACCTCCAAAAGATCAAATTTTATTAAATCCCAAAAATCCTGATAAAACTCAATCGGGAATCCATTTGGACCTGGGGCTTTTCATTTTTTCATCTTGAATACAACATTTTCCAACTCCTCAAGGGAAATTGGACCCATCAAGTGCTCATTATTTTGTCTAGAAACAATCACTGGAATACAGTTTAGAATAAGCTTTTCATTATCATCATCTAATAGGGAGTCCTCCTTGAAGAGAGGAAAAATACCTCTTAGTCTATTCTAAAATATCCTTGAAAGAAGAGAGCAGGGCACCCTAAGAATTCACAAGAGATGTAATCAGGTTACCATTACGATGAGCCTTAACTGAGTTATAAAAGAAGGTTGTGTTCCTATCCCCTTCCTGAAGCCAATATACTCGAGCTTTTTGTTTCCAAAAAAATTCTTCCCTTAGTTCCCATTCAACAAGGTCTTTCGTAGCCTCAGATTCCTCAACAAGAAGCTCCTTCGTGAATCCCTGATCTCTAATATTCCTTGAAGCTTCTTCCATCCTCCTAAGAGTTTCTAGCTTAGGCAAGGAAAGGTTCCCAAAATTCAGTCTATTCCATCTCTTCAATTTATGTTTTACAAATTATAGTTGCTTCATAAAGGAATATATAGCGGTGCCATGAGGAGGTTTGCCAGTGGTCCACTAGCCTCGCATGAAATCATGAAGCTTAGGATCATGAAGCCACATAAGTTGAAAATTAAAGGAGGGATTATTTTTTAGTTCTAACTCCAAAAAAGAGAGTTTGATAGGCCAATGATCAGATCCCCTACCCTCTAGAATCACAGAACTAGAACCTCTGTTATTACCCATTCAATAACTAGATATCAAAAACCTATCCAGTCTCTTTGATATGGAAGCTTCCCCACACCTTCTATTGTGCCAAGTAAAGATCCCATTATCTGGCTTGATTTCAACCAAGTTTAGGGCTTGGATATGAGCATTGAAGATAGAAGAAAAAGGCTCGAGACGGTCCACCCCACCACGTTTCTCCTCTAGACAAGTGATAGAGTTGAAGTCTCCAACCAAAATCCATGGGTATAGGGGAACCAAACTTCTCACAAAGCAAATGTGCTTCCACAAATTCACTTTACCATTGTAATAAACATGAGCATACACATTTGTAAGTAGGATGGTTTCACCAGATTCATTATCATGCCCGACCATTGAAATAGACCATCTGCTGGAAATCCAAGTAAGAGGGGATATCTTAACCGAATACCATAAATAAGCGACGCCACCAGCATATCCACATGCACCAATACACTGGAATTACCCCCTTCTCCACAAATTGGGAGCAATATTGAACATACTATCAATAGCCAATTTAGTCTCCTGAATAAACACTACATTTAGAGAATGCACACAAACCAAATCACGAACAACTTTTTATTTGGGGATGCTATTCAACCCCCTTACATTCCATGAGAGGATAATCATTTTTGGGGGTTATAAAAATGGAAGTCCAATGTTCTCACCAAGCCTGACTCCACCAAAGTCTCCCCCATTAACTTAATTTTATACTGGTCCTTCTGACCCACCTTCATATTCTTATCCGAAAACTTGTTTTAATTATTTTTTGCTGCAATCCCAACACCGTAGGAGTTTTGCAGTTCAAGGATGACTGCATCAGTTCCTGAGTAGGAAAGGGCATAACTAAATCTGCACCACTTTCCAAAATAGTTTTTCTTATAGGGCTAGACCCAACCATGTCCCCTATACTCAGATCCAAAGCTCTTTGTTCTTCATTTAAACCCCCTAGATCTGATTCCTTAAGTTCCCCCTCAAGAAGAGACATCTAATTTGGCCTTGTTATATTTGCATCAGGTAGCAACATTTCAGGTATCTCCATGCACTGATCAAGATCATCTAATATTTGAAAATGGTTGAGTAGAGCATCTGGCTGGCTATCCTTAAGGTATTTGTTTGCCCTTCATCCTCTATTTCGGGCTTTTACCGAAACAAAACCTTCCATATCTGGTTACCCTTCCTTTATAGGGGCTTTTCCTTTATCCAAACTTTGTCGAGACCGAGAAGGCCTAGGATTTGAAGCCATAAGCAGGACAAACTTAGGGTATTTTATTTGCAGGTGGCCATATTCACGATAAATCCAACAATGAAATGGAAGAGCTTCATAGTAGTTTTTGAACCCATGTAGTTGATCCAAATTGTATTTCAATAGAATATGGAATAGGATTATTTAAGTCAATTTCAAAACAAATATGAGCAACAGAGATTACCTTTTTATCCATTGTCTGTTGTGACAGTCCAACTGGCTTTCCAAGCAGAAAGGAAATCTTATGCAAGATATCAGTTCTCCAGAATTCTAATGGGAGCCATGGAAGCCGCACCCATACTGGAACCTATGACGACTGCTCTTTTGATGGGTTGAAACCCACATGCCAGGGTTTAAGAAAGAGTCCCACTTGGTTATAGAAATAAGGACCCCCTTCAAATGCTTTGTTACGATCTGCAATACAAGAGAAAACCACCATAAAATAGCTGTTCGCACTCAGCATCACCTCCACATCGCCTTCAAGATTCCAAGTCTTCCTGACCCAAGCCTCCACAAATGGGAGAGAAATTCGAATGCCCAAAAATTTGCCAATAAGGACATGTTTGGTTAGATGCTCCACATATTCCGCCACCGAGTCTGGTTGAACCACTAGAACTGGCCTGGCTTCACATCGTTCCAAACATCCATTGTTCTTTAACAAGCGGTTCCCGACATGCACTAGAAAATCCTGTTCCTTTCAGTCATTTTCAGATGAAAAAATATCATGAGCATGCACTCTCTGTGCTGGACCCGATGCCATCAGGACATTCCTCCAATTTTTCAGACCTCCTTCGAAAGTTGCTGCCATCCCCGTAGAGCAATTTTTCTTCATCAAACCCTAGCAGAGTAGTTTTTCTTCATCAAACCCTAACAGAGCAATCTATAATTTTTGTTCTTCAAAGCATATAGATTAATTTCCCTTAATGAAAATTCACTCCTCAATTTTATAATAAATCTTATTATATAATATTTATGTTTATTTTATTTTCATATATTTATAATTTTAGCAAGCAAAATAAATGTTATAAAATTACAATCCATTTTATTTTTATAGAGTTAAATCCATGGCTTATGAAAAACTTATTTAATTTTTTTTTTAATTTTATAAAGATGATAATTGTAATTTATAGTTTGTCATTGATAAAACAAATGATCTCAATGCACTTTTTAATCCAATGTGAGGGCAAGCTTCTTATTAGGTTTTGCATGCTTCTTATTAGGTTTTGTTGTGCAACATGAAAAATAAATAGATTATAATTTCTTCATTTATATGTTAGACAATAGTTTGTGAAAAAAAAAATTATTTTAATTTTATCTATAACATAACAAAAACAAAGTTTTTAAAATCTACGGCCTTGATCAATTTAATACTAAGTATTCATTCACTTGTTATATTAATAAATAAATAAAATTATATATCGTAAAAAAAATCTTGTAAACATAAAATTAATATTATGATTACCTGGATGCCACTTAAATCCAATACCCCCTTCCATGCTCTAAACCTTGGAAATAGCAAACCTCAAAACAAAAACATTATCAATAACTATGAATGCAGAGTTTTGCTTTCTCCCATTAGTACACTTAAATATATTACTAAATATATTTTATAATTCCCTACCCTTTCTCCATCATAATCTCATGCCCTGCTTCGATCTCATACAAGTGTTAGCCCCTTTATAATCCCCTGTCCTGTCTCCATCATACATCCCCTACCCTGCCTCGATCACATACAAGTCTTAATCCCTGCCTCTACCCGTATGAGCGGCCCGTACCTCTCCTTGCACAAGTCTCTGCCCCTGCCTCTCCTCTCCCAATGACACCATGCCTTCATTTAAAAAATTGAATTTTAATTAAAAATTATGTATATATATATTTTGTACTTTTAAATTTGTTTAGAGTTCATTCTTAACCATAATAAAATGTTTATGAGATTGAAAGAGATATCATAACTTTAATATTATAATAATTTTACAATTATATATAATAATTGAAATGTTTGAGATATCATTACTTTAATATTATAATAATTTTATAAATATATATATATTAATTGAAATGTTGGAAAGCTCAATATTCTTCTGAAAAGTCAAGATCCTTATTCTATTTTAACTATTAAAAATTTACCATGATTGTTAAAATAAATAAATAAAATAAATAAATTTAAATTTAAAACTATTTTAATAGCTACTATGTATATGCACAAATACATGCGTTGTTTCATAAAGGAAAGAGGTTAGCAATACTCTTGAGAACGGGAAAATCTATTTAAAGTTCAATTTGTAAAGGATTCTCAATATTGTATACAAAATATTTTCAAATCGTGTCTTCAAGTTAAAAATTTATATATAAGAGCGATACACTGAGTATTTATACTAGGTAGAGTAGATTTTGATGATCTTTTTTATTTCCTTCATTTTGGCCATACAGGTTTATTCGACACAGGTGCCGAACCAAGTTATATTGCAGAAGAAATTGTCAGATGTATCCAACTTGCAAAGGATGGATTGCACGCAGTTTTGTATGTGGGTTCTGTTAAAAACCGATTTACTGGTGAAGAAGCCAAGGTTATAGATTTACTGCAAGCCTTATTTGGACCCAAAATTGTGGATTACATGGTTGTTGTCTTTACTGGTGGGGATTCATTGGAAGAAGATGACACAACATTAGAAGAGTACTTGCAAAGCAGTCCGAAAGAGCTCAAGGTAAGATTCTATCCTACTGCACTTTGCTATATTTCAATCTTTAATATTTGCACCAGAAAGTGGGTGTATCAGCTAAAGTTTATTATAATAAGTTTATGGATATTTTACTCTTTCTTATGTCTAGATTTATTTTTGTTTTTAAATTAGTAATTTAGTTTTGAAAATATTTTTAAGAGTAAGAGATCTTCATTATTTTGACAGTAAAAGAGGAAGTTTGAAACTAAATTTTTATAAAATAAGATTTAAAATATAGGTTAGTATGTAATTTTAAATTTAAGATAATTTTTTTATTTAATATTTTAATATTTTTAAAAATATTAAAAACTCTTATTAAATATTTTTAACAAAGATTGAAAAATAATAATAAATGGATGATTCAACCTTCCTAAATGAAAGAGAAAATATTTTCTCTCATTCTCTGGATGATTCATCCTTCCTAAATGAAAAGAGAAAATGTTTTCTCACATTCTCTCACCCATAAGAAGGAAAACACAGGTAATATGTCTCGATGTAATGATCCAGATAGATAGCTTAAAGTTGGTGGGCATTTATTTTTATTTATTTTTAAATATAATATACATTTCACAGGAATTATCCCATCATAGAAGACCTTTTAAGAACCAGGTAACATGTCTGGATGTAATGATCCAGATAGTTTGAAAGTTAGTGGGCATTTGTTCATCCAGATAGCTTGAAAGTTAGTGGCCATTTGTTTTTGTTTTTTTTTTTTTAATATAATATACATTTCACAGGAATTATCCCATACCTTCATAGTTCTTAAATATGCATATGCATTATTTACATTTATACCCATCAGAATATATACATGTAGATATAAATACACGTATATGCCTTTCTTATTTATTAATTTTATTATGTCCTATTTACTAATTAGGACAAATAATATTGTCCCCACTATAACGCGCGGGCATATATAAACTAATTACAACTTAAATTAGGGTTTGTTATAGCAGGGTTTTATGTACATAAGGTTTTAGTTTTATCAAAATTATAACATGCCTGCTATATATAACATGCCTACTATAACGCGTGGGCATATAAACTAATTACAACTAAAACTAACAAGCAGGGTTTTTATGTATATAAAGTTGTGTTTATACCAAAAAAAATTTGAATTTAGAGAAATGTTGTTTTATATCAACAATATTCGGGTTCAATTTTCATGATGAATGTGTATAAAAAGTATTATTCAAAAAACAAATGTTAATTTCTTAAACTTACAAAAAAAATATTTAAAGTGCATGGATTGTTTTTTTAAAATTAAAAATATATTTCATATTTCATATATATTTTTTAAATATACATATCTATATTAATAAGGTTAACAATATATATATATGCTAGTGATGTTCATTTATTTTTCATTTTAAATATTTTTTAAAAATATAAAGACATCTATATTAAGAGGGTCAAAAACACATATAAGGCAACATGATTTTTTTTCCCACAACCTTCACTTTGTTTAACTGTGTTGCATAAGTTAGGTTAATTTTACAGCTTGTATTTAACATATTATTAAAATATTTTATGGTTTATATGCTTTTTAAATTTTAAATACTTCTTCAATCTTATTTAATTAACTTTTAAAGATAATAAACATATTTTTGATAGTATTTTCTTCTTTAATTAAGTACAAAAAGGATAATTATGCTTATTTTATCTTATGATCCTTCATTTAGTCATTTAAGTAAAAATAGGAGTACTGAGAAAATTTGTTATTATAGAGTAGTGTCAATGTGAGTGTTTAGTTAGGAAAAATCTAGTGGTGCACCAGTAATTATTCTTAATAATATTGAGACTTAACATGAGTAATTTGAAGCTTAAATTTTGATGTTTGATATTTTGGTAACAATTTGATTGCTTAAATAGATCAAACTTAATGGTAGTGTTCATGGATTAATTCATTCCCATAAGATCCACGATTACATTGTCATGCACAATTACATAACCATATAAGTTATATCATATAGTAGTATAGCAGAATATAGAAAAATATATATTTGTTCATACAATATATAATCATATACTAAAGAATTTTTTGTTAGGAAATTACAAGAAAATTATAAAACATAAAAATAGACGAAAACCTTTATTTCTTAACAATATAAATTAAATGAGGAATTGGATTAAATTGGGACGGGACCGTTCGAGTTGAACTTTGGAGCTCTGGCGTTTTGGCGGGAATCCTTCTGCACTGTCGACGACCGTGGCTCTAGGGTTTCAGTTCGGAAACCTCCTTCAGCGTGTTTGGGGTCTGTTGCAGGCCTCTGGACTAGGATCTTTCGGTCTCCCGGGAGGGCCCAATGGGGTCTCTTCCTGGTTCTCGCGAAGGAAAAAAGACCTCTTATGCGGAGATTCTTCGAGATAATCCTGCGTCTTCCTCTGCTGAAGCTCAACGCAGTGCCTTCCATCTGCTAGCCAAGAATGCGGGCAAGGGCTCTCCTGGGCACAGAATTAATGGTTGTCTCCCGCAATCTGCATCAAGACCGAAAATAGTCATCGAACCAGAGTTGGTTGAAGACACGATAAACTACCGGACCACGCATGATCCGATTTGCAAGTTCATGGGCATTCGACCCACCATGCACTTTTTGCATTCCTGGGTGAGACAAAGCGGGAGCCAATCGGTGAGTACTCCTTATGGCCCATTAGCAATGGGTATTTCATTATTAGTTTTTCTTCCCTAATGGATAGAAAGCAGAGCATTTGAATCGAGAGAAGAGGAGCCATGGCCCGGCGGGTTATTTGTCCGGCCGTGGAGAGCGGGTTTCGACCCTCGCATTGAACCCACGGCTGTCCCGGTTTGGATCCGGCTGTATGCTCTCCCGATGGAGTTTTGGGGTGAGCGGATTCTTGAATTGATAGGCAACTCTCTAGGTAGATTTTTGGGAGTTTCTAAGGATACCATTGAAGGAAATACTGCCGTTTATGCAAGAATATGTGTAGAATTGGATATTAGTCAATCGCTACCGAGTGAGATGGAATTGGAGCTAGCAGGACATTCTTGGGTACAGCAGCTAGACTATGAAGCCCTACCTTTCCGTTGTAGAGTCTGTCATTTGCATGGCCATTTGGCAAGGTTATGTCCAAATATCTTGAGCACCAATGCGGATGCTACACAGGGAATGTCAAATCGCTCCCGAGGAGGTAAGTCCACTTCGGCCAAGGAACCATCTGTCATTCCCACTGGGTCTGAGGGCCAGAATGATGGCTTTGAACAGCAGAAGAGGAGAAGAAACAAAAAGAGAAATGGTAAGGAGCAAGCTCTCCCCAAGCCAACAAATCGGTATGAAATCTTCAAATCTCTTGTGGATCAAGAAGACCAACCTATGGAAGGAGCAAGTGGGATCCTTGAGGATAATATTATCCTTACTCATGCTCCTCCTTCCTCAACCCCTGTCCTTGAACAGGCTTTTGATTCCTATGAGACTTTGCACCATGAAAACCTTGGGACTCTGGTTATCCACGCCCTGACCCGACCCGTTATTAAAGATGTTTCTATGGGAATTGCGAGAAAAGCTCGAGAGAAAGACCGGCTCTTGGAATTTCCCAGGTGGAGAAGAGATCGAAAAATAGTAATTCCCAAGGGGTGGGCGGGGAAATCCAATAAGGATCTAATCGCAGTGCAAGGGGATAAGCTAATCAATGGAGGATTGGCAAGAACAATTGATTCGTATTGCTCCCAAGGTTTCCAATGATTATACAATCTTGGAATGTGAGGGGTTTAAACGAGTAGAACCCATCAATCTGTTGTTCAAAGACTTTTAGAAAGAAGTAAAACAGGACTTTCTGCTCATTCGGGAAACCAAAATGTCATTAGACCTCATGAGTAAAGCGTCGGCCGAATACGGAGGGTCTGTGGCCATATGGCGATGGTTGCTCTTGGTGCCTCGGGAGGGATTGCTACTCTTTGGAATCCTTTGGCATGGATAGCGGTAGATCATATAGCACTGGAGAGGGGTCCTAACATCTCTTTTCAAGAATATAGTTACAGCTGAACAAGTCTTAATTACAAATTTCTATGGGGTTCAGAATACCGAAGGTCAGCGGTCTCAATGGAAAGCTGTTCAAAACATGAGGTCCTCCCGGGAAGATCTTGATTGGATTTTAGCTGGGGACTTCAATGCTAAATTATCCGCTAGAGATCAGGAAGGTGGCATCCCTGTTCTGGATACAGGGGATAGGCTGTTTATTGCCCACGTTCAGGCCTTTAACCTTGTTGACATCAAAGGCCCTGGTACAAACTTTACCTGGACTAATAAGAGAAGAGAGCCATACAGTAGGAGGGTTAAGCTTGACAGGTTTTTGTCTCGGAGGAAGCTTATGTTAGATGGAATATCAAATTCCGGATCTTGGAGGGCCCGATTTACGATCACTCTCCCATTTCCCTTGGAGGGAGGGACTATGTCGGGGAAAGTATTACAAACCTTTTAAATTTGAAAATTTTTGGTTGCAAAAAGAGGACCTACGAAGGAAAATTCCACGGTGGTGGGAAGAAGGCCGTCCCCCTTTTGGAGCGACTATGTTCAAAATTCACAAACAGACTCCTCTATGTTAAGAGTAAGCAGAAGCAGTGGAAGCAAACTAACAAATCTGATTTCCGGCTCCAACGGGCCCCCTTCCTTGGACGGGATGGAATGAGGTGCAAAAACAATTCGAGAGAAGGAATTATTTACGAGCATCTTAAATTTGAGGATGACGCCTTACGCAAAGCGAGTTGAGGACATTGATAATCAAGAAGAGATCTCTTGGAGACGAGAGAGCCAGAAATACTTGGCTATTAGAAGGAGACAGAAATACTAAATTTTTCCATCGCTCTGCCTGTGCTAGAAGGCAATTGAATAACATGGAGTTCCTCCAAGATGAGTTTGGAAATTCTTTTGACACTCTTCCTGACATGCATTCCCTTTCTATGGAGTACTTCTCAAACCTCTTCAAGGAAAGTTTGCGGCATGATGTGGAAGCTCAAAATGAAGTCATTGACGGAATTCCCTCTATTATTTCTCATGAAGAGAATCAGTCCCTTCTTAAGCCCATTGATCGTGATGAACTCAAGAAGGTGGTCTTTGGGATGTGCACAGGAAAGTCGCCTGGTCCGGACGGTTTCCCTATTGAGTTCTTTCAGGCCTTATGGGACATCTTGGAGGAGGACGTGTTGGCTGTCATTGAGGAATCCCGAATTAACAAAAGAATGCTCAAGGCTCTAAATCATACCTTTATCACTTTAATTCCGAAAGGAGAGGGGGGGCTCTCATTTCTGATTTCAGACCTATTGCTTTATGTAATGTGATCTACAAAATTATTTCTAAACTTATGGCTGAAAGACTAAAACCCCTTCTTCAAAATTTAATTTCCACTGAGCAAGGGGGTTTTGTTGAAGGAAGACAGATCTTGGATGGAGTGATCTTGGCTCGGGAGGCTATCCATTCTATGCATAATTCGGGTAACAAAGGAATGTTCATCAAATTGGATATGTCTAAGGCTTATGACGAGTAGAGTGGGGTTTCTTGGTCAAGATGTTGGCGGCCTTTGGTTTTTCTCGGAGTTGGATTGCCTGGGTCATGAGCTGTATCTCTACGCCTTCATACTCTGTTTTAATTAAGGGGCTTCCCTCGCCACCTTTTGGAGCCTCTCGGGGTCTCCGTCAAGGAGATCCCTGCTCTCCTTATCTCTTTCTTATCTTGGCTGAAGGTCTTGGCAGACTCCTCCTGAGAAGAAGACGTCAAGGACAGATTACAGGAATTAAAATCGGAGCCGAAGTTTTGACTCATTTACAGTTTGTGGATGATACGGGCTTGGTGGGGGTTGCCAGCCTCAGAGAAGCAAGAGGAATCAAAGATACTCTTAACGTCTACCTTCGGGCTTCTAATCAAGCCATCAATGATTCAAAATCAAAAGTGGTCTTCTTCAACCTTGATCAAAGGTCGCAAGAGAGAGTTATGGAGATTCTGGGTTTCACTCGGACCTCCCTTCCTGTTGTTTATTTGGGGGTTCCTCTGCATTTCAAAAAACTGACAGCTGATTTTTGGAAGGACCTGCTAGATGGCATCAAAGAGAGAATGAATCATTGGTCTCATAGATGGTTAAGCTATGGGGGCCGACTAACTTTTCTGAAGTCTGTTATTCAGGCTATGCCTATTTACAAATTCTCAATTCGGCCGCCCCTCCCTCAATCTGGAAAGAGTTGGACAAAGCGGCTAGAAGTTTTCTTTGGGAAGGTGCCAATGGAGAGAGGAAATGGGCCTTGGTTGGTTGGGATAAGGTCACCCAGCCCAAGGAAAAAGGTGGGTTGGGCTTGAGAAGCTCCAAGTTTAACAATCGGGCCCTGGCTGGGAAATTGTACTGGAGGTGGATTTCTCAGCCTTCGTCTCTCTGCAGCAGAATCCTTTCTAGTAAATACTTGGGTACTGTTCCTCCCAATGACTTGGGCCGCTATCCTCTGGAAGGTAATGGTTCTCTTGTGTGGCAGGCGCTCAAGCTTGGTTCTTGCATTATCAAAGATCAATTGTTCTGGAAAGTTGGGAGAGGGGAGAAGGCCCGGTTACGGAGTCGACTCTTGGGATCGGCATCCTCCTATTCTTGCTGTGTTTCCCGATCTGCTTCCGCTAAAAACAGCTCTTGAAGACAAAGGTTGGATTCATATTCAGACCTACTTCACTACCGGCCCTGCAGGGGAGTATAAGGTTAAAAAATTTAAGCGACTGGGTGAATGGCCTATTCCAATCCCTCGGAGCGAGGCCCCAACTGCGGAAAAACTTTTGGGTGAAAGGTTTCTTTACGGGAGAGATGAGGAGGATGAGCTTGCTTGGGGCTTCGGGAACCTTGGGGTTTATTATGTGAAGGAGGGCTATGCTTCGATCCTACCGAGCCCCCCCACACTCTTTTCCTGTTCATGAATGGAGGAAGATTTGGCATCCCAAGGGCTGGCCGAAAGTGAACTTCTTTGCTTGGCAACTGATGCATAATGGTATCTTGACCTTTGACAACCTTAGAATTAGAGGCATCATTGGTCCTTCCCAGTGTGTTTTATGTTATAGGAATGAGGAAACTGTGAACCATCTTCTGTTTGATTGCTCTTTCACACAGCAGATTTGGCAACGTTGGTTCTCCCACTTTAAACTTCAGGTGCTTGGAGATCTGTCCCGGACCAATTTATGGGAAAGCTGGAAGAGAGGTAGATTTATTTCTAAAGCTCTTCGTACTGGTTGGGAGATCGGTTTCCTTTTTATTTGGTGGCAGGTTTGGTTGGAAAGAAATGCTCGTATTTTTCGTGAAACCTTCTCTTCGGTGGAGGGGATTTGGCAGATCATTTGGAGCAAAGTTGTGGAAACCGTTGCCATCTATCTTTGAGAAGGAAAACCAGCCTGCTTCTAAGCCTTTGAGTGGGAGAGGTGCTGATGCGGAGAGACGGGTAAGAAGTTGTTGGAAACCTCCCCGGAAGGTTGGGTCAAAATCAATGCGATGGAGTTGCTAAAGGTAATCCGGGCAATCCTTGGCGGTGGTGTTATTTGCCGTGATCATCTTTGGGACTTGTGCTATATTGGGAATTGCAAGGTCTGGGATATGCCACAAACAATGAAGGTGAGGCCTTTGCTATTAAATCTGCTTCCATCTGGGCCGTCAAGCATGGTCATAGAAAGATAATCATTGAGTCTGATTCCCAAATCTTGGTTGGTGCTCTTGATTGCATGCGGAACTTTGCCTTAAAAGCTTGGAGGCTCCGGATTTTGGTCGCCCAAATTTTAGAGCTTTGGAAAGAAATTGAGGATGTGATTCCTGTTTATGCTAGTAGATCTCTCAATAAAGCGGCCGATTTCCTTGCTAAGTTGGGTGCTGAGAGAGAGGTTGGGATTCATCTGCATAGCAATTTGTCTGTGGAGAATGTCGAGATCAGACAAGGCCTTGAACAATTCCTGAAATAATGTGCAAAGTTTTTTTTGCTAAGGGTCCTTTCTGTCGCGATTTCGCGACATGTTGCCCTGTCGCGGCTGTTGGCTGGTTACTGTCGCGATATCGCGACAGGTTGAGCCTCTGCAGTCTCCGGCTGGTTTCTATCGCGATATCGCGACATGTCGCGTTATCGCGGGTCGCGATTCCGCGACATGTTGCGATATCGCGACATGTCGCGTTATCGCGTGACGCGATCCCGCGTCTTGTTGCGATATCGCGACATGTCGCGATATCGCGACATGTCGCGTTTTCGCGCCTCGCGATTCCTCGACACGTTGCGATATCGCGACAGGTCCCGCTTTCCAGGTTCGATTGGTGTTTTTACCGCGCTCTCATTCCCTTCTTGAAGTTGAATAGAAATGTTAATATTTCGTCGTGTTTTCACGACAAGTTTGAGTTTTGGAAGCTGCATGGTTCTTCTGTCGCGATTTCGCGACACTTTTGGCAATTAGGCGACTGGGTGGTTAACTGTCGCGATATCGCGACCTGTAGTGATGATGCAACTTCGAGCTGGTTTTTGTCGCGATTTCGCGACAGGTTGTGCCCTCCTGGTCTCTGGCGTTTTTCTTGCGCGATTTCGCGGCATGTTTGGCTCCTTTGCGACTGGGTGGTTTTCCGTCGCGATATCGCGACCTTCATGAGGCTTGATTGTTGCTTTCTATTTCTGTCGCGATGTCGCGACGCTTTCTGCGGGTGGCTGTCGAGGGCCATTCCTGTCGCGATTTCGCGACATGTCGCGATTTCGCGACATGTCGCGTTATCGCGCCTGTTGGTGCCAAAGTGGCCGTGACGGGTTTTCCTGTCGCGATTTCGTGACATGTCGCGGTTTCGCGACCTGTTGCTGTTTCGTGCCTTCCGTTCTCTGTGCCTTGCGGTACCTAGCTTTGCCTTGGTGCGCCTTCCTTGTTGTTTTGCTTGTGGCTCTGGCTCGGGATGTGTTCTCTCCCGCTTGTATCTGGTTCTTGTTTTAATACAAGTTTTCATTTTTTCAAAAAAAAAAAATATAAATTAAATAAATAATAGAATACTAAGCATTAATATGGGTACTCTAGAAATGCTACTAAGTTTGATGGTGAATTATATCTACTTGTTGCTTATCTCTTGTAATCATGATTATTATAGAATTCTTTATGCTATAGAATTCAAAATTATATTGAGAATACAAATAATCACTATGGCTTAATATATATATATATATATATATATATATATATATATATATATATATATATATATATATATATATATATATATATATATATAATGTATAATATACTTACAAGAATAATGCAAAACTATATATGATTTTCTTTCAAATACTTACAAAATAAAATTATTATGATCTATGCAACATTTATTTTTATGAATTACTAAGCCTCTAGATGGGGTACAATTGACAATATGCTGGCATAATTCACATGGTCTTCTAGAATTGGATACATGCTAATGTTGATGCTCGTCATTAGTATTCAAGATTTGAACTAGGAACCATTGTATTTGACTATGTGTTATATTGTTGATGCCTAGGGAATTATGCTTGGTACAAGTTTAGTGATTAGCCAACATATCACATGGCATATTGGGTGTTTGCCTTGCATACTATTAGTATTTTTCACTTGAATTTGATGAAGGATTAGTGCTTTTTAGTACTTGCTATTAAGGGGTGGAAATAAGGATTGATACCTAGGTATAGACTATATTTACACTAGCATCTTTTAATTCTAGCATTGATGAATACTTGAGTGGTCCATATTTTAATTGAGCTATTCATCCCTTTAAGGAGAAGTGATATGCATTTGATCTTAATTACAACTAAAACTTTGATGCCTAAATTAGATAAGGATATACCATATTGCCTATATGGGCAAATGACCAAATTTTATAACTGTAAATAGAGTGTCGACTTCTTAACCTATGCATTTGGAGTTGAAATCTACTAGTTGATATATTGTTAGTGATTATTATTGTAGAGTTGATGTTTAAAGTAGAGATGACATACAAGGCCTAATAATCTACATGTTGAATATTAAATATATTTACAAGCAAGAAAGTAAGACAAGAAAAAAGTATCTCCTCTTGTTTGAAAATGGTGTAAGAACTATAATTTAATGGTCCAATACTTTTGTTCAATACAAGGAAACATTTTTTTGAAGATGGAGCTTAGATATAATTTCCAATTTAAATGTTATTGGAGGCATGATATCTATTATGTTTCATATTGTATTTCTATTATCAATGCTCAAGAATTAATTCAATTTAGTAAGAAACACAATGAATAAATCTACACAAAACATTCAATCCATCTATTTTTTTCTTTAAGAAAGTATGTTGATACTAATGGGGAGTTAGAAGGTTAAATCCATCAAAATGCTGGGCTAAACTTTGAGATATGATTAGAAGTGATTACAACCTATGGATATTTGCATGGATTTATTCTAAAACTATTGGATCTATGACATATTTCCATCCTACTTGATGTGGTCATCATGATTATATGTCTAAATTAAGTCTACAATTTTAGATAAGAATTTTAGTTTTTCCATCCATTTACAAATGGAAATAAAGATAGTAATTTAGGTAGATGTCTATCAAAAACCATAAATGCTTCTAGAGCAATGTAGAAAATCTAAAATTATTATCCAATATTATAGAATTCAAGATACCTAAATGATCATATACATGTAGAAATAATATGCATTATATATAAATGATATTGAGCATTTCATTTAATGCTATTACAATGTTCATCTTGTAATATCTGTCAATCATGATAAAGATGCAATCAATATAATACTTGGTTGAACGTAACCATAAAAGAAAATCCACACTAGTAGATTTCCAAGTATTGGACACAACTAATAATGGTTACTAGAGTCATGGTTTATATTTGTCAAATTGACAGTGTTACATGAGACATAGTACATAATGTGAACCTCTAAATATTGGATTATGTTGTTGGAGAATATTACATTACTTGGTACATGCCAATGTACCACTTTGGTACATTATTAGATTAGGTGTGTGTCTTAGATTAGAGTGTGGCTTAATTTTTTATGTAATATAATAATATGCAGGAAATGCACAAGTGTCATGTAATTATGTGTGCAAGTGTTATGTATGTAAATGTGCAAAAGTGTACAAGATGTAAGTGTGCACATGTGTCCTTAGATTAGAAAATGTTATGTGAAGAGTCAATTACATATGTGTATTCAATATAGAGTCAAATGTATGCAAGTGGTAAGTATAAGGAAGAGTCATGGTAACCAAGATTCATTCTAGAATGGTTATATATTACTCTATAGAGAATGATATGAAATATGGTCTACATTGTCTATATTATATACAAGGTATACAGGGTCTATAGAGTCTACATAGTCTCTACAACCTACATTGTATGAGAGTCTTGTAACACAAAAAGGAGTAATACAAGTTTGCATACATTTGATAAATTGGTATTACATGTGATCTTATTGTGCATATTTTACTCCTTTTTTGTAATCTTGTGATTATATTTCTATGAGTTTTATATTTGATGTAAGGCTTCAAAATCCATCAGTGGTATTAGAGCCACAAAAATATTGCTTGCATAGGATTTGAAAGTTGCAAAATGCTAGAGTCTTTGCACAGTTGTAGGAATAGCTAGTGAAGACTAGGACTCAACAATAGAATTTGTAGAAGGCTAGAGTCTTTCCACAAGGTTAAAAATAACCCATGAAGACTAGGACTCAGCAAGGATCTTTCCACAAGGTTGAAGGATAACCTGTGAATACTAGGATCCCTATTTGGGTGAATCAAATTGAAGATAATTGATTATTTAAGGCATAGCCAACCCTAGAATTAATAGAAAGTTTCAAGGACATAAATCCCTTGATATCAATATTGGATTCTTATGTAATGCTAAAAAAAGTTGTCTAAAATTTTATTACAGTGAAGATTGATCTTTAGAATTTGAGAAGCTTCCTATAATGGATAGAGAAGACTTTCAACTTTGATTGTGTGAATATCGAGAGATTTCTTCATGCAAGAATTGATTTGAAGTTGTAGTAAAATAAGAGACATTAAAGGTAGAATGAAACTCGAGAAAAATAGGTCCCATAGATGGAAGAGATAGGAGACCCAAGGAAATGTGGTCCTATATAAGTCAAATATAAAAGATGAGACCCGAGATAAGAGGTCCTAGAATTTGTAGAGATAGGAGACCTAGAATAGAGGTCCCATATAAGAAAAATAAGTCAAATATAAAAGGACTTTCAAGAAAGAAATTCCATTGATCATTGAAGATTGAAGAGTGACCATTAATCAAGTTTTAAAGAGAATATAAGATAGAGAAATAAGAGTTCCAGAAAAAAGGTATTCACATCAAGTTTGGGATAATCGTCACCATCTGACGACAAGCCCATAAGGCATTATGGAAACCAGTTGAAGGTGGTTTCGATGAATACTGTGGAAATATGTGGAAGGCAAGTATATTATCAAAGTTTGAGCAATAAGGACAATGAGTTCAAATATAGAATTGAAGGCCATCATTTGATGGAAATTAAAGGGAAATATCTTCTACAAGCAAAGTGAAGGGCCATAATAGCACCTTAAACACAATATTCAAAGCAAGCAAGAAAAATTGATAAAGTTTGAAGTAAAATAAGGATAGAGATAGAATATATCTATAGATTCGAACAAGGAAAAGCATCAAAATAAAGGTTTGAAAATATTAATATTTAAGTATTATTTTTTTGGAAGTAATATTAAGTTCCTATAATTTTTTTTGATGTCAAAGCTTGGAGCATGTGATGGTAATGAAATCCTATCACTTAAACCTACACCAAGTCATACCAAAGATATGTTAGGTATAAAGCCAACCATAGAGTGAAAGAGTGCAAGAGTTGGATGCCAAGAATGGAATGAAAGTACAACATAGAACAAGTCCAATAAGCAACGTAGAAAGAAGGCGTAGAATGAAGGTTCCAAGGTAGGGAAGTGAGCAATGAGAGAGTGCCACTCAAGAAAGGAAGTTGAGCACTAAGAGAGAAATGAAATAGCACCACCCAAGAAGTAACTAGAGCATCAAGAGAGCAACAAAAGAGCACCATACAAGAGGGAACCTAAGCACCAAGAGAGCATTGAATCATCACCAATTGAGAGGAGGAAAATCGAGCACTAGAAAGTGACGTACTAGGGGAAGCAAAAGGAGAAATGAGATCACAAACCAAAAGGATGCACTAGCAAGCAACATAATAGGTGAAGTGAGAAGTTAGAACACCCTTTGAAAGGAAGATATCCAAGCGCCATATTTGGGATAAAACATAACTTTTTGAAATACCATTAGTTTGAGTGAAAATTGAAGAGCCAAGCGTCAATCTAGAACATTGAAGAAGTTAACCAATGCATTCATAACATAGAAAAAAGTGTAACATTATCTATTTGAGTGTAAAATAAAATCGCCATGTTAAAGTATTCCAAATGATTCACTTGGTAAGAAAAAATTCTTTAAAAGGAGGAGTTATTGCATGAAGTTGGAACACACTCCAAGATAGTGAAATGTCTAATATATTGGATAGTGCACATTGTTGAATGCACCTAAGGAAGAGTGAATATGCCAGTGAAGAAATATCGAACACATCATAGAGGAGAGACAAATGTGCCAGAAGAATATCAATGCACCAAAGAAGAATTAGATGTACCAAAGCTAAGGTGAAGGAAGGTTGAACGCATCATAGAGGAGATACAAACATGATAGAAGAAGATCAATGCACCAAAGAAAAATTAGATGTGCTAAAACTAAGGTATAAAATATTTAATTTAATTTTTAAATCTTTCTAAAGTCTAAAGGAGTAATAAGGTTAATTATTTATTATTCTAAGGTTTAAGTTAATTATAGGAGAAATAAGGTGTTAATACTTTAATAGTAACCTTAGTCATTCTAAGTGCAATTGGAGAAATAAGTAGTTATAGTATTATTTGTTCAAAGTTTTTCAAAGTGATTTAAATTTGAAAGATTTGTTTTTGAAAGTTGAAACTAAAAGAATATTTGCAAATTATTAAATTATGGAGAGATAAGGAATTCTACATCAAACTTAGAAAACATATATTTGCAAAATTCTTAATTTTATAGTTTCTAATTAATTAGGGAGCTATAAGGAATTCAACATCAAAAGGTTTTAAAAACTTAAAAACTATCATTCAAAAAATCGGGAGATACAAGGTAGTATATATCAAAGAAAAATGGATAAATTCATTAAGAATGCATTTAATAAGGAAAGAGAAGATATTTTGCATGACCTTAAATCTTATTCTCAAAGACTAAATGAAGAGAATAAATCACAAATATGGTTTAGAAATTCAATTGAGGAAATAATAAGATTTTATGATAATCAAGTAGACATACCTTTGGAGTCCGTTACTACAAAGTCCATCTCAAAAATAGAGTGTACCAAAAATATTGAAGAACTTTATCATCTACAACATATATATAAATAAAATAAAGATAGAATAATTTTAGCTTTACACAATTGGTTTTATTATTTTATCAATAAAACAGATAAACTTGAAACATCAAAATAGATTAATAAGGAAGTGAAGATATCTTTAAAATGTGTTTATTGCAATAAGATCATTCATGAGAAAGCATATTGTTGGAATATTAATTCATGTAACTATTGTGGGAGAAAATCTCACTCATCTATTTTTTGCTACTATAAGGACAAGTACTATAGAATATTTGAAAAGATATTAATATTCAGATTAGATTTTTATTTTCAAGATCTTATTTCTTAAGCTTCTATTAACAATGGATTCAAGTTTGAAATTTTTGAAGAACAAAAAGAAGAGTCATTTACAAATCACGAAAATGAAATTGGATTAATTATGATCCACTTCTAACTTGTAAGATAATGAGACCTCTTGTTAAAAATAAAGAATGAATATCATATCAAAGACATCAAAATATTGAAAGGCAACAGGCTGAAGAAAGCAAGAAAGGACAACACAAGTTCTAGGATCAAGATGAAGACTATATTGAAGACTAAAATCTTAAATAACCAAATAATGTAATACATAGGGGTTTTGTACCACCTTGGTACATTATTATATTAGGTGTATATCTTATATTAGAGTATGAGTTAATATTTTATGTAATGTAATAATGTGCAGGAAATGCACAAGTGTCATGTAATTATGTGTGCAAGTGTTATGTATGTAAATGTGCACAAGTGTCCAATATGTAAGTGTGCACATGTGTCCTTAGATTAGGAAAAGTTATGTGAAGAATCAAGTACAAGTGTGTGTTCAAGATAGAGTCATGTATTTGCAAGTGGCAAGTATAAGGAAGAGTCATGGTAACCAAGAGTCATTATAGAATGGCTATATATTAATCCATAGAAAATGAGGTGAAACATGGTCCACATTGTCTATATTGTCTATATTTTCTACAAGGTCTACATGGTCTATAGAGTCTACATAGCCTACACAACCTACATTGTATGAGAGTCTTGTAACACAAAGAGGAGTAATACAAGTTTGCATACATTTGAGAAATTGGTATTATATGTGATCTTATTGTGCATATTTTACTCCTTATTTGTTGAATGTTATTACATATTAGTTGTTTCATATATCTTTGTTATATTATCTTATTGGATTATTACATTACAACTTTATTATATTCAATCCTATGATTATATTCCTACAAGTTTTGTGTTTTTTGTAAGGTTTCAAAAGCCATTAGATGTGAGGTTAGTAGAAATATCATCGTAAAAATATAAATATATTAATGATCTTCCAATATGTTTAGTGATGCAGGAGCATCCGGTAATCTTAGAGCAATCTTGCATCTTCCAAAATGTCTTTAGAATTTTCTAAGTTCCTAGCATTTGTTTTATTTTCGATGTTTTTCCAAGGAGGGGGGGGAGTTTTGTGGAAGCATTGAAGGCAAGTTTCTTAAGCTTGGGGAGAGGTCGCGAAATCGCGACCTCAAAAGGTTTGGCAGGGAGTGAGCCAGTTTTGTCGCGATATCACGACGTCGCGATATCGCGACCTTAGTTCAAAGCAAAGGTGGCAGCAAGGTTCCGTCGCGATATCGCGACGTCGCGATATCGCGACGTCGTGATATCGCGACGTTAGTACAACGCAAGGGCAGAGGAGATGATGCTGTCGCGATATCGCGACAGGTCACGATTTCGTGACCTGTCGCGATGTCGCGACCAGTCAAGGACCGACACGTGGCACAGCATTGGTCAGCCGCGGGAGTTAAAGAAGTTAGAGAGCAAAGTAAGGCCCAAAAAAGAGAACAAACGGACGGCCGAGAGCGGCCGAGTTTGACACGTGGACGGCCACGAGTAACTTGACAATTGTGCAGGGCGCGTGTTCCAAATTTATTACGTCGAAGAGAAGGCATGGCCAGTTTTACATGCGGACAGCTACGTGTGTTAAAACGAGATGAGGGCCACGGCCACGTATTTATGTATTGTTGGCAAAGTAATAGGTACGAACATTAAAACAGACACAGGCAATGGCCATTATGAAGGAGACCAACGTAGAGGAACAACCTGACTTAGACGACGGTTGCAGGTCGAGGAGAACCATTAATGAAAGCCTCCTGGTAGATCGGGCAGATGGCCCATTTATGGTCAAAAATTTGAAAAGCCCAGGGAGGGGGAAAATTCGAATTTGAAACTTTCGTTAGGCGAGCATTAATGGCTGAGAGGATCGGGGCCTCGATAAAAACCCAAAAAAAATTGTAAGGGAGGGGATGGTGAGTTCGGGATTGGGGGAAAGAAGTAGTGTGCCTGGACATTGTAACAGGGACTGTATTTTTTTTATTTCACCAAAATTTAATGAGAAGTTGTTCGCCGTAATCTCGACCTTGCCATCAAGTGGTATCGTAGCGGGAGCTCCTGAGCGTGTAACAGATCGCCGAAAGAGGCAGTTACACCAGGATCTGTGGGAGGAATTTAAAAAAAAAAAAAAAAAGGAAATTATAATGCCTCCACGAAGGAACCGTGGCGGGGTAGGAAATGTGGTGCCGACCGAAGACTTCCGGGCCTTGCAGAGACAAGTTCAAGCCCTGCAAGCAGAATTACGCAGAAGGCACGAGCCCGGAAGGGATGAGGACAGTGAGGACGAAGTTGAAGAGGAAGACCAATCTGAGGAGGAGGAAGAGGCTATGGACCCCGCGCAAGCTCGGTTATATAAGGCCATCTCTCAGATTGGAAAGCAACCAAAAATGGAGGTTTCCACGTACTCGGGTAACTTGAATCCGTAAGAAGTAATTGACTGGATAAATGATTTAGAGGAGTATTTCGAGTACGAGGAGGTTGAGGACCCTAATCGGGTCAGATTTGCTAAGACCAAGTTGAAGGGTCATGCCAGCATTTGGTGGAGGGGGATACAGTTGGAGAGAAACAGACGAGGGAAAGAGAGAATAACCAGGTGGGACATAATGGTTGAGAAGCTGAAAAGACAGTTCATCCCGACAGACTACGAGTTGGATCTGTTAAGAAAGATGCAGAGTTTGAGACAGACGAACAGAATTGTCCAAGAGTACACCGAAGAGTTTTACAAAATTTCCATTAGAACTGGGCATTTAGAGGGGAACAAAGAGAAGGTAGCCCGTTATATCAATGGGTTGAGACTCGGCATCCAGGAAGAGCTGAGTCTAGTTCGGGTAAGCACCATTGAGGATGCTTACCAGTTTGCCTTAAAGGTAGAAGAAAAACTGAATAGGCGGTTTGAAGGCAAGCAAAGAGGAAGGGGCCGTGGTGGAAGAACTGGTGGGAGGACCAATGGAGAAAAGTATAAGGACCCGAAGAAGACTGGTGAAGCCAGTGGTAGCCCAGATCAAAGGGAGGAGGATGCTCATCAACCCCGAGACCGGAACAGCTACCCAAGAGGACGGGGTGGATCTGGACGGGGATTTGGAAGGGGAGTATTTCGTGGAACATGTTTCCACTGTGGTGAAGAAGGGCATCGTGCATTCGAGTGTCCACAACACCGGGAAAGAACGAACAAGAGGCCTGAGGGTCCGGCCAGAGCTGCTATGGCAGAGGAAGATGCTGAGTCTGAGCATTCCGAAGAAGCGGAGAGGGGAGAAACAATGATTGTAAGAAGAGTCCTATTGAATGAGGAGAAGGACACAGACCAGAGAAAAGGTTTATTCCGCACCAGATGTAAATGTGCGAGCAAGGTTTGCAATATCATTATTGACAATGGTAGCACGGATAACCTGGTTTCTGAGGAAATGGTTACAAAGCTACAGTTAGAAAGGAAGAAGCACCCACACCCATACCGGGTCGCATGGTTACAGAAAGACCACAGAGCTTTGGTCAATGAGCAGTGTTCCGTTAAATTCAACATTGGAAATTATTGTGATGAGGTCCTGTGTGACATCCTGCCCATGGATGCTTGCCACATGTTGCTGGGGAGGCCCTGGCAGTTTGACCGAAACGCAGTGGCATGATGGCCGTGCCAACACCTACTCATTGACAAAGAATGGTGTACGCCATAAACTAAAGCCCTTGAAGGATGCGGATGAAAAGGTATGTAACAATTCCATAGTCTGTTTAGTTGAGGGGAGAGAGTTCCTGAATGGGTTGAAGCATGAACATTTATGTTATGCAATAATCCCTAGAGTTAGGGAGAAGGAATGCCAGGATACCCCAAGCAGAAGTCCAAAATCTACTCGGAGGAATTTCCAGATATTGTGTCGGACAATGTGCCTGAGGGTTTACCCCCAGTAAGGAAAATTAGCCATCATATAGACTTAGTACCGGGATCAAGCTTGCCAAATAAAGCTGCACACAGGATGACGCCTGTAGAGACTGAGGAGTTAAATAGACAGGTCCAGGAATTGTTAGAAAAGGGATTGATTCGGGAAAGTTTGAGTCCATGCGCAGTACCTGCAGTGCTGGCGCCAAAGAAGGATGGGGAATGGAGGATGTGTACAGACTCACGGGCCATCAACAAAATCACTATTAAGTACAGGTTCCCATTGCCAAGAATGGATGATATCATGGACTGTTTAAGTGGAGCTGAATACTTCACAAAGATTGACCTGAAAAGTGGCTATCATCAGATCCGTATCCGAGAGGGAGATGAATGGAAGACAGCCTTCAAGACAAGAGAAGGCTTGTATGAATGGTTGGTCATGCCATTTGGGCTGTCCAATGCACCAAGTACTTTCATGCGGCTGATGAATGAAGTATTGAAGGAATTCCTGGGAAGATTTGTAATTGTTTATTTAGATGATATCTTGATATTCAGCAGGACCCTGGGAGAACACCTGATGCACATCAGGAAGGTTTTTGAGAAGCTGCGGGAAGAGCAGTTGTTAATAAATCTGAAAAAGTGTAATTTTGTCAAAAGGGAGTTAGTATACCTGGGGTTTGTAATCTCAGTAGAAGGCCTAAAAATGGACCCAGAGAAGGTAAGAGCCATCATTGAATGGCCTACCCCAAGAAGCACAATAGAAGTAAGATCCTTTCATGGTTTGGCCAACTTTTATAGGAAGTTCATAAAGAACTTCAAGCAAGATCTCAGTGCACCTCTCACGAAAACAATGAGGGGGGATAAAAAGGAGTTCAAGTGGACATCAGGGGCTGAAAGGAGCTTTGATGCATTGAAGAGAAAAGTTACAGAACAGCCTGTGTTGGCACTTCCAGACTTTAACAAGGTATTTCAGGTGGACTGTGATGCCAGTGGCAGTGCAATAGGGGCTGTACTGAGTCAAGGGGGCAAACCAGTTGCTTATTTCAGTGAGAAGCTAAATGACGCTCGAAAAAAGTATTCAGTTTATGACCAAGAATTTTATGCCATAGTTCAGGCTCTGAAAAAGTGGAGACACTATTTATTACCAAAGGAGTTTGTTCTATTTACTGACCATCAGGCTTTACAATACATTAACAGTCAGACAAAACTGAATCAAAGGCACCTGAAATGGGTGGAGTTCCTCCAAAGTTATACCTTTGTGCTGAAGCACAGAAGTGGAAAGTCAAACAGAGTTGCAGATGCCTTGAGCAGAAGGCAGACCTTACTGATTAGACTGACAGTGGAGGTAGTGGGGTTTGAAGAACTGAAGGATTTGTACCCTGCAGATCCGGATTTTGTAGAAGCTTGGAAGGCTTGCTTAACACCTGTTACGGTGGACCGAACAAAATGGTTGGATTTCCTAATCCAAGATGGAATGTTGTTCAAGGGAAGCAAATTGTGCATTCCAAGGAGCTCCATGCGGGAGAACTTGATCAAGGAAAAGCACAGCAGAGGATTGGCTGGACACTTTGGTAGGGATAAGACTATTGCCCTAGTGGATGAAAATTATTACTGGCCACAACTTCAGCAAGATGTGAGGAAGTTTGTGCAAGGATGCAGAATATGTCAGATGGCAAAGGGCACAAGGCAAAACACAGGATTATACCAGCCGCTACCTGTACCGGAGAGGCCATGGGAAGACATAAGCATGGATTTCATCCTTGGATTACCAAGGACACAAAGAGGAAATGACTCTGTATTTGTGGTGGTGGATCGATTCTCCAAAATGGCACATTTTATCCCCTGCCAAAAGACCAGTGATGCAGTTCACATTGCAGGGTTGTTCTTCAAGGAAGTGGTTAGACTTCACGGTCCTACCAAGAAGCATAGTTTCTGATAGAGATACCAAGTTTGTTGGATACTTTTGGAGAACTCTGTGGAAGAAGATGAAAATAGACCTGAAATTCAGTTCGGCATACCACCCACGGATCGA
Organism: Wollemia nobilis; assembly: GCA_028583015.1. Lineage (NCBI taxonomy): Eukaryota > Viridiplantae > Streptophyta > Pinopsida > Araucariales > Araucariaceae > Wollemia > Wollemia nobilis. Next base: position 4,571,523 of record JAQPPZ010000030.1, read on the forward strand.
CTGGATAGACAGAGGTGGTGAACAGAAGCCTGGGTAATCTATTGAGGTGTTTGATAGCAGATCAGCCCAAGGGATGGGATTTAGTTTTACCGCAGGCAGAATTTGCGTATAACAGTTCAGTTAATAAAAGCACAGATAAATCTCCATTCCAGATAATATATGGACACAGCCCGAGGAATGTGTCTGAACTAAGAAAGTTGGACAGAAAAGAAAAATGTAGTGCCGAAGTAGAAGAATTTGCAGAACATATGAAAAGTCCGCATGAGGAAGTAAGAAGACAAATTACAAAAATGAACAGTCAATATAAGACAAGGGCAGACTAGAAGCGACGGTTCAAGGAGTTCAAGGTTGGAGATGAGGTTATGGTGCATCTCAGGAAGGAGAGATTTCCTGCCAAGACTTACAATAAATTGAAGATGAAAAAGTTTGGACCATGTAAAATACTGGGAAAGCGGGAGTCAGGAAATGCGTATGAGGTGGAATTGCCGAGTTGGCTTGATATTTCACCTATTTTTAATATTTCAGATTTAGTGGAATATCATGAGGGAGAAGGCACAGAGAGGCAAAGTCCAGAATTATGGCAAATTCCAACATCCACTCCAAGCACAAATGAGGCCGAGGAAGTATTGGATACCCGTGAAGGCAGAAGCACCAGAAACAGATAGTATACTGAGTATTTGATCAAGTGGAAGGGCAGGCCTGTTGAAGATGCAACTTGGTTGTCTAAAACGGAGGTTGACCGCCTGGGTCTTCCTCTAACAACCCAAAAGTGAGGATCACTTTTCTTTAATTACCCCGGGTGTCTGATGCAGGAGCATCCGGTAATCTTAGAGCAATCTTGCATCTTCCAAAATGTCTTTAGAATTTTCTAAGTTCCTAGCATTTGTTTTATTTTTGGTGTTTTTCCAAGGAGGGGGGGGAGTTTTGTGGAAGCATTGAAGGCAAGTTTCTTAAGCTTGGGGAGAGGTCGCGAAATCGCGACCTCAAAAGGTTTGGCAGGGAGTGAGCCAGTTTTGTCGCGATATCGCGACGTCGCGATATCGCGACCTTAGTTCAAAGCAAAGGTGGCAGCAAGGTTCCGTCGCGATATCGCGACGTCACGATATCACGACGTCGCGATATCGCGACGTTGGTTCGTCGCAAGGGCAGAGAGGATGGAGACGTCGCGATATCGTGACGTCGTGATATCGCGACGTTAGTACAATGCAAGGGCAGAGGAGATGATGCTGTCGCGATGTCGCGACCAGTCAAGGACCGACACGTGGCACAACATTGGTCAGCCACGGGAGTTAAAGAAGTTAGAGAGCAAAGTAAGGCCCAAAAAAGAGAACAAACGGACGGCCGAGAGCGGCCGAGTTTGACACGTGGACGGCCACGAGTAACTTGACAATTGTGCAGGGCGCGTGTTCCAAATTTATTACGTCGAAGAGAAGGCATGGCCAGTTTTACATGCGGACAGCTACGTGTGTTAAAACGAGATGAGGGCCACGGCCACGTATTTATGTATTGTTGGCAAAGTAACAGGTACGGACATTAAAACAGACACAGGCAATGGCCATTATGAAGGAGACCAACGCAGAGGAACAACCTGACTTAGACGGCGGTTGCAGGTCGAGGAGAACCATTAATGAAAGCCTCCTGGTAGATCGGGAAGATGGCCCATTTATGGTCAAAAATTTGAAAAGCCCAGGGAGGGGGAAAATTCAAATTTGAAACTTTCGTTAGGCGAGCATTAATGGCTGAGAGGATCGGGGCCTCGATAAAAACCCAAAAAAAATTGTAAGGGAGGGGATGGTGAGTTCGGGATTGGGGGAAAGAAGTAGTGTGCCTGGACATTGTAACAGGGACTGTATTTTTTTTATTTCACTAAAATTTAATGAGAAGTTGTTCGCTGTAATCTCGACCTTGCCATCATTTAGCTATTTTATATTAGAGTACTTACCAAATAAAAAATCACTAAGGTGCTTAATATATGATCCAAAAATCCTATACCTAATAGAGAAGTTCATTAATTGAATAATGATCAAGCATATCATTTTCTACATAATATTATGGTGCATATAAGAGGATAATAACCATTTTCATAAAATAGTATTAACTTGTCAAAGCTATTCCCATAAGTGTCCATTATCATGAGAAATATTGGGAATGGAAGATGAGTAGGGAAATCAACTACCTAATTTTCATGACCCTTGTGATTTCTCATTATAATATGAAATTATTACAAATACATCATCCATTTTATGTGTCATGAATTATTTTGTTTGCTTTGGGTTTTAAAAACTAGAGAGGATTATTGTCACAATAGATTATGGTATCTTTACCTAGTATATAATGGTTCCATTTAATGAATTGTATGTGGTGTATATTATTTTTATCATAAATTAATTATTGCTATGACACATGATTTAATGCATTTGAACAATAAGTAATGGGATTCACATGCCAAGTGAGAATGAACGTGAATAATAAAAACTATAAAGATCAATATCCAAAAGATAATTAAATTCTAGAATGAAAAAAACTAAAACTATATGGAGGCTCTTCTTGAGATTTTTTAATATCTATTTTTGTAAATAGATCACTTTGAACAATGCTTTATTACAAAATATCCATTTGAATGACAAGGATACACATGAGAATTTGAGAATAAAGTAATAACAACTTATCAAGCCTAGGAATTTTCAATAGTTAATCATATTGATTATAAGATATCATTGTCAGTGCACTCTCCTATTATTTAAATCTATATGAATGCCATGCTGTTGAGGGCTTATGCAATATACTAGACCTATGGGATGTCAAACATTCACTTGGTAATATTGGCTTGCAACTTGTACAAGATTTAAGTATTAAGAACTTGATTCTAATAACCATGATGTTCCTAACATGTATTAATATAAATGATAATAATATTTAATTATATAGTAGAGAAATAACAAATGACAGTATAGTTTATTTGACACATGAATGTAAAATGGTGCACTAGTCTGACTGAAGACCATACTAAACTACTCAAACAACTTTTTCTTTTCCTTGAAATATTTATTCTAGACTTATTTAAATTTTATTTGTACTTAGTGGCAATTAAAAATTGAGTTAAATGGTAACCTTATATTTGATACAAATCCAATCTATGTGAGTTATAAAATATCTATTCTTCATAATGATTTTGTTGAGAGTACAATACTTAATAATAGGCATCAAATACCATCCTTACTTTACACTTGCATGATGAAATTCTAGATGATATTAAAAATATTATCCATAAACTAGGAGAATGTTAGAGTTTAACCTACATGGTCGGCAAGGAGTAGTCGACAAGCGGTGATAGAGAGGAGTCAAATTTTAAATTTTCCTCTCCTCCCCTTTCTTCTCTCTCCTCCTTTCTCATTAGCAATCTGCTTTTCTAGACTATTTAAGCATGTAAATTCATTTTATTAATTTAATCGAACTATTTCAATTGTTAATTTGGTATCAGAGTGCAAATTTAGGGGTTAGGATTATTAGGCATCTGACTGGTGAGGAGGAGCCCCCGCAAGCACAAAACCTAAGGAGGAGGAGCAGCCCTGCTAGCATGGAACCTGAGGAGGAGCAGCCATGCTGGCACAAAACCTGAGGAGGAGGATCCCCCTGGCATGGAACCCAAAGAGCCCTGACTGACATGGCATCCGATCTGGTCCTGGCATGGAACTCGAGGAGCCCTGACTTATGTGGCGTTCGATCTGGCCCTCGCATGAAACTCAAGTTATTGATGTGGAGAAGGCCCATAGCCCAAGGCATTGATGTTGATCTAGCCTGTAGATTGAGGTGCTAATGTGGAGCAAACCCGTAGCTCAAGGCACTGACATGGATCTAGCTCATAGCACAAGGCACTGATGTGGCATTAAAATTATGACATAGACACATGGCATGCTAATACACTCTATGACCTGTGGAAAAATGAGCTTCCTGATTGCCCGTAGGCAATTGAGAGTATTAGTGTGGATTCAATTGCCTACGGGAAATCAGGAAGCATTGTCATCTACTGAGGCTGAGTATATACATCAACGAACTATTTTAGTCTAGGATCAGGACTAATTACATGGAGTTCCAAAAATCAAACTATTGTAGCATTGTCATCTACTAAGGTTGAGTATATAGCAATCACATATGCTAGTACTCAAGCTCTATGGTTGAGAAAAGTCCTTGAAGAGATTGGAGAGCAAAAAAGTGGTCCTACCAGATTGTACTATGACAACATGAGTGCCATTCAATTGGCATATAATCCTATCCACCATAGCAGATCAAAACACTTTGATATGAAGTATCACTTTATCCGAGACATGGTGGAGAACCAGGTAGTTGAGCTTAAACATTACAACACTTTGGACAACATGGTGGACATATTCACCAAAGGCATGGCTAAAGCTCAATATATAAATCTGAGAGACTATCCTGTTAGCCCTCTCAACTTTAAGGGGGATAATGTTAGAGTTTAATCTACATGGTCGACAAGGGGATGGTCGGCAAGGAGTAGTCAACAAGCGGTGATAGAGAGAGGAGTCAAATTTTAATTTTTCCTCTCCTCCCATTTCTTCTCTCTCCTCATTTCTCATTAGCAATTAGTTTTCCTAAAATATTTAAGCATGTAAATTCATTTTATTAATTTAATCAAACTATTTCAATTGTCAACTATTATATTTGATGTTAGATCTTGTCATTTTTTCAAACAAAGTGATGGAATATATTATTATATAATACTTGTGAAAGAATAACTAAGTCAATCTAATATTCCATAGAGTATTAATAAGGGACTCTTTAGCATTCCTATAAAAAATAAATGAAGTTTCAAAGTATTGTGCGCTTCTTATCACACTTAGCAAAAGTGACTAGTTATAAACTACAAGGAAAGTATCCTTAGAATGAGTAGATGTCTATATGTATTCCATAAATAGAATACACATTTAAACTTATAAATTATATTGTTATATTTATTAGCTAAAATTTATGTATTTTTAATCTTTGGAAGACAAAAATATAATATGTCATTTTATTGATATGTATTGTCTATTGTAGTGTGTATGCCTCACATATCACTTTGTGATCAAAAGAATAAATCATCTCACACAAACTGACATGAATCTACAAAGGCATGGTATAACAAGTGATACAATCATGCATGGAATTTTTCCCAAATTTAAAAGTGGGATACTATTTAACCTAGACCACCTTTTGCATAGTTACATCTACATGAAAGAATAGGGTTAAGGATACATTTTATTATGGAAATAGAAGTGTTAGATAATGTATTGTTATTCTAAATTTATAAATCGATGATGATATGAAGTGCTTTGATTTTAAACCAATGATATGTATGAAATAAGTGATCACATTCCTCAAATGTATTTAATGTGGTGGTGTTAGTAATACTTTGAGTTTTTTTTCTCAAGTAAGTAGAATTCATTTGTTCATTGGTCTTTGAATTGTATTTTTAATCAAGACTGGTGGGATATACAACTATGGTGTTCTCCATACTTTATACTTGGAATCATTATGGAAATGGGTTTATGGTAATTGTAAAATTATTTCCTATATTATATTGGTTAGGATATCTATTTTTTATTGCATGGTGTGAACCATTGGTTGTGATGTCTTATATCATTGGGTTACCTTCTATATAGATCACTGTGAATTTTATGATTATTGTGTCTTATGTAATGATAACATAGGTATTTTTTTCTTTGTTTATAAATTTTATTATAGATTAGACATAAACTACTAGGATTACATCATGTTATCTATTGAAACAATATCCTTTTTTTAGTGTAAATGATAGTGATGGCATGACACCCATGCTTGGATGTTAAAACCATTACTATTTTTTTTTTTTTTTGTCTAGGGTTATGGTAGCTAACTTGATATTCCATGCATTGACACATAGCTAGTGATTATTATTGAGCATCTCATCTAGCAATTTCTACCATATTACTCTCTCTTTACTCACAAGGCATGACTCCCAATCCTAAAATGTCAATGATAAACTCTCTAATAAAACTATCTACAATACCAAATATCCAAAAAGGCAAGGTCTATTCATAAAAATACACTATTGGTTTATGGAAAGCTTCAAATAGTCTCAGTCCTAGTTTCTCCAACATAGGCATCAATGTCATTCCACATGAACCACCTACATGAGCTAATAATCTATAATTTTTAGCACGAAATTGGACTTTATAGTCAAGGATTGGTACTACCAAATATTGGAAAGCATAATCCCTCATGAAACCCACTATGTTATTAGTACCAATCCCCTTGGCATTAATGTGTTAATATTTATGCCACCAATATATCCTATCATGTGTGAGAAAATTATTGGTCTATGATAATAGTGCCTTGGATATATAATCATATTGGTGATGATGCTCTTTAGACTTTGGCACTAATATCCTAGGATTAGAATGAATCACGTTTGCCATGGAAATAATAATTATATTTTTGTATAATATTATTCTTTTATTAGGGTAAAATTTGGGGTTTTGAAAGGGCCTAAATCCTTTTACAACCCTAGACTAGTCTGTCAATTTTTATAAACCAAAAAGCCTCATCTTTGAAGGCTATAGGAAATTCAAAACATTGAACTACCTTGTTTCAAAAATCTACATATTGGCATTCATTACCCATATATTTACATTTATATATTTGAAGAGTCTCTAAAAAATGGAACCCTTAGTAGACAAGTCCATAGATCTCCAAAAAAATTGTGAGGGGATGGTGAGTTCGGGATTGGGGGAAAGAAGTAGTGTGCTTGGACATTGTAACAGGGACTGTACTTTTTTTATTTCACTAAAATTTAATGAGAAGTTGTTCACTGTAATCTCGACCTTGCCATCATTTAGCTATTTTATATTAGAGTACTTACCAAATAAAAAATCACTAAGGTGCTTAATATATGATCCAAAAATCCTATACCTAATAGAGAAGTTCATTAATTGAATAATGATCAAGCATATCATTTTCTACATAATATTATGGTGCATATAAGAGGATAATAACCATTTTCATAAAATAGTATTAACTTGTCAAAGCTATTCCCATAAGTGTCCATTATCATGAGAAATATTGGGAATGGAAGATGAGTAGGGAAATCAACTACCTAATTTTCATGACCCTTGTGATTTCTCATTATAATATGAAATTATTACAAATACATCATCCATTTTATGTGTCATGAATTATTTTGTTTGCTTTGGGTTTTAAAAACTAGAGAGGATTATTGTCACAATAGATTATGGTATCTTTACCTAGTATATAATGGTTCCATTTAATGAATTGTATGTGGTGTATATTATTTTTATCATAAATTAATTATTGCTATGACACATGATTTAATGCATTTGAACAATAAGTAATGGGATTCACATGCCAAGTGAGAATGAACGTGAATAATAAAAACTATAAAGATCAATATCCAAAAGATAATTAAATTCTAGAATGAAAAAAACTAAAACTATATGGAGGCTCTTCTTGAGATTTTTTAATATCTATTTTTGTAAATAGATCACTTTGAACAATGCTTTATTACAAAATATCCATTTGAATGACAAGGATACACATGAGAATTTGAGAATAAAGTAATAACAACTTATCAAGCCTAGGAATTTTCAATAGTTAATCATATTGATTATAAGATATCATTGTCAGTGCACTCTCCTATTATTTAAATCTATATGAATGCCATGCTGTTGAGGGCTTATGCAATATACTAGACCTATGGGATGTCAAACATTCACTTGGTAATATTGGCTTGCAACTTGTACAAGATTTAAGTATTAAGAACTTGATTCTAATAACCATGATGTTCCTAACATGTATTAATATAAATGATAATAATATTTAATTATATAGTAGAGAAATAACAAATGACAGTATAGTTTATTTGACACATGAATGTAAAATGGTGCACTAGTCTGACTGAAGACCATACTAAACTACTCAAACAACTTTTTCTTTTCCTTGAAATATTTATTCTAGACTTATTTAAATTTTATTTGTACTTAGTGGCAATTAAAAATTGAGTTAAATGGTAACCTTATATTTGATACAAATCCAATCTATGTGAGTTATAAAATATCTATTCTTCATAATGATTTTTTTGAGAGTACAATACTTAATAATAGGCATCAAATACCATCCTTACTTTACACTTGCATTATGAAATTCTAGATGATATTAAAAATATTATCCATAAACTAGGAGAATGTTAGAGTTTAACCTACATGGTCGACAAGGAGTAGTCGACAAGCGGTGATAGAGAGGAGTCAAATTTTAAATTTTCCTCTCCTCCCCTTTCTTCTCTCTCCTCCTTTCTCATTAGCAATTAGCTTTTCTAGACTATTTAAGCATGTAAATTCATTTTATTAATTTAATCGAACTATTTCAATTGTTAATTTGGTATCAGAGCGCAAATTTAGGGGTTAGGATTATTAGGCATCTGACTGGTGAGGAGGAGCCCCTGCAAGCACAAAACCTAAGGAGGAGGAGCAGCCCTGCTAGCATGGAACCTGAGGAGGAGCAGCCATGCTGGCATAAAACCTGAGGAGGAGGATCCCCCTAGCATGGAACCCAAAGAGCCCTGACTGACATGGCATCCGATCTGGTCCTGGCATGGAACTCGAGGAGCCCTGACTTATGTGGCATTCGATCTGGCCCTCGCATGAAACTCAAGTTATTGATGTGGAGCAGGCCCATAGCCCGAGGCATTGATGTTGATCTAGCCTGTAGATTGAGGTGCTAATGTGGAGCAAACCCGTAGCTCAAGGCACTGACATGGATCTAGCTCATAGCACAAGGCACTGATGTGGCATTAAAATTATGACATAGACACATGGCATGCTAATACACTCTTTGACCTGTGGAAAAAGGAGCTTCCTGATTTCCCGTAGGCAATTGAGAGTATTAGTGTGGATTCAATTGCCTACGGGAAATCAGGAAGCATTGTCATCTACTGAGGCTGAGTATATACATCAACGAACTATTTTAGTCTAGGATCAGGACTAATTACATGGAGTTCCAAAAATCAAACTATTGTAGCATTGTCATCTACTAAGGCTGAGTATATTGCAATCACATATGCTAGTACTCAAGCTCTATGGTTGAGAAAAGTCCTTGAAGAGATTGGAGAGCAACAAAGTGGTCCTACCAAATTGTACTATGACAACATGAGTGCCATTCAATTGGCATATAATCCTATCCACCATAGCAGATCAAAACACTTTGATATGAAGTATCACTTTATCCGAGACATGGTGGAGAACCAGGTAGTTGAGCTTAAACATTACAACACTTTGGAAAACATGGTGGACATATTCACCAAAGGCATGGCTAAAGCTCAATATATAAATCTGAGAGACTATCCTGTTAGCCCTCTCAACTTTAAGGGGGATAATGTTAGAGTTTAATCTACATGGTCGACAAGGGGATGGTCGGCAAGGAGTAGTCAACAAGCGGTGATAGAGAGAGGAGTCAAATTTTAATTTTTCCTCTCCTCCCATTTCTTCTCTCTCCTCATTTCTCATTAGCAATTAGCTTTCCTAAAATATTTAAGCATGTAAATTCATTTTATTAATTTAATCAAACTATTTCAATTGTCAACTATTATATTTGATGTTAGATCTTGTCATTTTTTCAAACAAAGTGATGGAATATATTATTATATAATACTTGTGAAAGAATAACTAAGTCAATCTAATATTCCATAGAGTATTAATAAGGGACTCTTTAGCATTCCTATAAAAAATAAATGAAGTTTCAAAGTATTGTGCGCTTCTTATCACACTTAGCAAAAGTGACTAGTTATAAACTACAAGGAAAGTATCCTTAGAATGAGTAGATGTCTATATGTATTCCATAAATAGAATACACATTTAAACTTATAAATTATATTGTTATATTTATTAGCTAAAATTTATGTATTTTTAATCTTTGGAAGACAAAAATATAATATGTCATTTTATTGATATGTATTGTCTATTGTAGTGTGTATGCCTCACATATCACTTTGTGATCAAAAGAATAAATCATCTCACACAAACTGACAAGAATCTACAAAGGTATGGTATAACAAGTGATACAATCATGCATGGAATTTTTCCCAAATTTAAAAGTGGGATACTATTTAACCTAGACCACCTTTTGCATAGTTACATCTACATGAAAGAATAGGGTTAAGGATACATTTTATTATGGAAATAGAAGTGTTAGATAATGTATTGTTATTCTAAATTTATAAATCGATGATGATATGAAGTGCTTTAATTTTAAACCAATGATATGTATGAAATAAGTGATCACATTCCTCAAATGTATTTAATGTGGTGGTGTTAGTAATACTTTGAGTTTTTTTGCTCAAGTAAGTAGAATTCATTTGTTCATTGGTATTTGAATTGTATTTTTAATCAAGACTGGTGGGATATACAACTATGGTGTTCTCCATACTTTATACTTGGAATCATTATGGAAATGGGTTTATGGTAATTGTAAAATTATTTCCTATATTATATTGGTTAGGATATCTATTTTTTATTGCATGGTATGAACCATTGGTTGTGATGTCTTATATCATTGGGTTACCTTCTATATAGATCACTGTGAATTTTATGATTATTGTGTCTTATGTAATGATAACATAGGTATTTTTTTCTTTGTTTAGAAATTTTATTATAGATTAGACATAAACTACTAGGATTACATCATGTTATCTATTGAAACAATATCCTTTTTTTAGTGTAAATGATAGTGATGGCATGACACCCATGCTTGGATGTTAAAACCATTACTATTTTTTTTTATTTTGTCTAGGGTTATGGTAGCTAACTTGATATTCCATGCATTGACACATAGCTAGTGATTATTATTGAGCATCTCATCTAGAAATTTCTACCATATTACTCTCTCTTTACTCACAAGGCATGACTCCCAATCCTAAAATGTCAATGATAAACTCTCTAATAAAACTATCTACAATACCAAATATCCAAAAAGGCAAGGTCTATTCATAAAAATACACTATTGGTTTATGGAAAGCTTCAAATAGTCTCAGTCCTAGTTTCTCCAACATAGGCATCAATGTCATTCCACATGAACCACCTACATGAGCTAATAATCTATAATTTTTAGCACGAAATTGGACTTTATAGTCAAGGATTGGTACTACCAAATATTGGAAAGCATAATCCCTCATGAAACCCACTATGTTATTAGTACCAATCCCCTTGGCATTAATGTGTTAATATTTATGCCACCAATATATCCTATCATGTGTGAGAAAATTATTGGTCTATGATAATAGTGCCTTGGATATATAATCATATTGGTGATGATGCTCTTTAGACTTTGGCACTAATATCCTAGGATTAGAATGAATCACGTTTGCCATGGAAATAATAATTATATTTTTGTATAATATTATTCTTTTATTAGGGTAAAATTTGGGGTTTTGAAAGGGCCTAAATCCTTTTACAACCCTAGACTAGTCTGTCAATTTTTATAAACCAAAAAGCCTCATCTTTGAAGGCTATAGGAAATTCAAAACATTGAACTACCTTGTTTCAAAAATCTACATATTGGCATTCATTACCCATATCTTTACATTTATATATTTGAAGAGTCTCTAAAAAATTGAACCCTTAGTAGACAAGTCCATAGATCTCCAAAAAATGGAACCCTTAGAATACAAATCTATAGATCTTCAAAAAATGAAACCCTAAGAAAAAAATTCTATAGATCTCTAGAAAATGAAACCCTTAGTATAAAAATCCCATAAAATCCCAAACTGGTATATTTCTCACTTAGAATCTCACAATGCTTCCAAAATTTCATAAACCCATACATCTCAAAAAATGGGACCCTCAATAGACAAATACATATACCTCTAGAAAATGGAACCCTTAGTAGACAAGTCCATAGATCTTCAAAAGATGGAACCATCAACAAAAAATCCATAGATTTCTTTAAAAAGGAAACCTCAATAGATAAATCCACAAATTTCTAAAAAATGGATCCCTCAGTAGACAAATCCATAGATCTTCAAAAAATGGAACCCTCAATAGACAAGTCCCTTAGAAACCCAGACTGATATATTTCTCAAATTCTTACAACTAAAATCCAACAAATCCCATAGATATCCAAAAAAGGACCCCTTAGCATAAAAGTCCACAAATCTCCAAAAAATAATTTACTATGGACATTCTAAAAATTGGAGCTTTTACCCATTGACTTGACTTTCTAAATATTCTCCCTCCTTTACCACTAATTTAAGTACAAATATATGGATCCAATATAGTGGTATCCATATTTTATATTACTCTCTAAGATATTTCTCATTGTCTAGACAATCAACCACCCTATTTCCTTCTCTATACACATACCACTTGAAATTCTTCCAATGAATTTAGGGATCTTAGTGTATCTCGTACTATGTATGCTACTCTCTAGGTCACCAATGACATTTTATTAAGGCAATTAACAATATCCAGTGAGTCCCCCATAATTATTAATGTCTTATACCCCAACTGAACCATGATATTTACTCTTTCGAATATTGCTCTAGCTTCAGCCTAATGTCTAGTCATAATTCCCAAGTACTCACTCATTGCTTTATCATCATTCCTTGGCTATACCTTAGCACTAATCCTCATTCAAAATTCTCTATATTTCATTTAGAAGCACCTTAAATATTTAGTTTTAACCATCCTTATTTGGGTGGCTACCACTTAGTCATGCTCCTCAAGCCTCCTCGGGGATTGTCATTCACCCCAACTAGACTTAGGTTCCAATATTCACTTAATTTAGCCTCCTCCAATGAATCTAGACTCTCATGCACTTTTAATGCTTTAAAATTATCCACTATGGATGCTATGATATTTTATCTATTCCTATGTATAGATATCTTCTCCCCTTTAATAATCCTTCTATTTCTCTCCAACCAAACTCCCCGCGCATAATGAAAGGAAATATGATTTCAAATTCAATTTTATCTTGGAGTTTTATATGGCTTCTCCCATTGTTCTATCCATATTTCCATGTTATTATGCATCACCCACACCATACCCATATTCTTTATTATATCATACAGTATCTTTGAGGGAGTAATTACATGACTCACTTATTCCTCATAAAAAAGTTCACTGATGTAGCTCTTAAAGCATGAAACATTGCCCACACGGGCAATGTGGGACACTTATTCCGAGTTTTTTTTTTTTTAAATTGAAGCATCAAAGCGCTTCATATAGGACTCGAATCCCTATGTTGTATAGATCAGCCACAGGGACCGACTAGAAATTACCTCTAGTCTAAGGCCCTGACTCGCGAGAGGTCGCGATTTCAAATCCCAACGAAGCTAAAACAAGCATTTTTTTTGCTTGTTCCTAAAAAAAATAATATTTTCTTATATATATATATTTTATTTTTTATTTTTTTAATATTATTTTATTTTTAATCTAATATATTATTGAATAAATTAAAGTTTTAAAATTTTTAAAACTTTTTTTATCATAATATATTTTATTATTATATAAATTTGATTAAAATTATTAAAATTTTGCATTAAAATATTTAAAACAAAAAGAGGACATTTCCTAAGAGGAAATTATTGTAATCACCTGAGAGGCTTTAAGAGGAAATATTTTTACACCCAGGTGTTGTAGGTGAGTTGGAGAGGAGAGGGCAATCCTCCAAGGGAGGTCTCAGGTTCAAATCTTCATCCTACCAAAAAGCTGAATTGGGTACCCAAAATCCAATTGATAATGTTGGTACGGGCAGGGCTAGGTGCGACCCCCGGGTGACTTTGACGATGTAGAAACCCATTTTCGTGGTCTCTTAGACCAAAGCGGCCCCGCAAGAGGTTTTTTTCTTAAAAAAAAAAAGAGGAAATATTTTTACAGCTTAAAAGGAAGGACATTTCCTAAGAGGAAATTATTGTAATAGCCTAAGAGGCTTTAAGGGGGAATATTTTTGCATCTTCAGGGGAATATTCTTGTACTCATTCATGATAAGGTCAACCGGATGCTATCATGCCCTTTTTTCTATTTTAGTAAGAGAAAAACCCAAATACTTTTATGAAAAAGTTTGAACTTATGGATTGAATAATGTATTCAGTCAATTGCAAAATGCAGTAATAGCCCATCAAAGAGCACCAGATGTAGGATATGGCTATGATTTAGAAGATAATTATTTTGGTAGCATATTTGAGGAGTTAGAATCTGTAGGAGTTGCACCACCGAAGTTGGAGAATACTCATCAAAGTAACAGTGACTCAGTTGAAATACTAGAGCCAAAACAGTATTCACCAAAAATCATTCTTATTAGTGACGATGAAGATTCAGTTGCTGACAACTTTTTAAATCCAGTGATAGGAGAACCTCTTCAGGAAGAATAGGATATCTACGAGAGAGTAGATCAAGTTAGATTTTATTTAAATTTGTAACTTTTTTCTTTGAAAAGCAGAGTGCTTTGATTGTAATTGAGAAATAAAAGTGTGTTTCTGGTTTATTTCCAATAGCTATGACATCCAATAACAATTTACCAATTCTAGAATTTAATGGGTTTTATTATGAGTATTGGTCCATCAAGATGAGGACCTTACTCATAGGTAAGGGACTATGGGACATAGTAGAAGAAGGTTACACAAAACCTATAAATTGGACTACGTTGAATGCAGCCGATAAGAAGACAAAGAAAGAAGCACAAAAGAGCAATTCCTCTGCTCTCTATCATCTCCAAGCAATATTGGAGAAAAGTATCTTCCTTAGAATTACCTCTTGTTTAACTGTCCAAGATGCCTGGAAAGCCTTGAAAGAATGTTTCCAAGAAAGTGTTCAGGTGAAGAAAGTAAGGCTTCAGATCCTGAACCGAGATTTTGAGAATCTCAAAATGAATGAAGATGAGAAAGTTGGAGACTACTGCGTAAGAGTCAAAGCAGTTGTCAACAAGATGTAAACTCTTGGTGAAGAAGTCAAACCTGAAGCGGTTGTGATAAAGTGTTGAGAACACTTCTTCAAAAATAGAATCACATTGCTATCATCATTTAAGAATCCAAAGACCTTTCCACTCTAACTTTTTATGCGTTAATCGATTCATTAATGTCTCATGAAGAGAGATTACAGGGATCTCCTTCAACAAGCTATGGAGGTGATGATAAAGCCTTCTCATCTAATGATGGAATAGGAAGAGGACAAGGAAGAGGCCAAGGCAAAGGACAAATAAGAGGCAGAGGAAGAAATAGCTCAAGAGGAGGAAATCCAAGTAGAGGTGAAAATCAAAGCAGAGGCAAAAATCAAAGCAAAGGTGGAAATCAAGGGCAAAATGGCAATCAAGGAAGAGAAGGTGGCAAAACCAAGAAAGCTTGTTTTAATTGTGGCAAGCCTAGTCATTTTTCTCGAGACTGTTGGTCCAAGACTTCTTAGGGAGGCAGCAGTCAATATGGCAATTATGATGAAGAAGAAGGAACATACAATCTGTTTCTTTCTTATGGAAAATTAGATCAAAATCTGAATGACACTTGGATTTTGGATACTAGTTGTTCCAACCATATGAGTGGTAAAGAAGAACTCCTTGCTACAATGGATTCCACCTATAAATCTCGAATCAAGTTGGGAGATGATAAAAGTTTGCAAGTTGAAGGCATTAGAGCCATGGAGGTTCCAACAAAATAAGGCATCAAAAAGGTAAATGACATCTACTAAACCCCAAAAATCCAACATAATTTGCTTAATGTTGGACAAATGATGGATAACAATTATAGACTTGTTTTTGATGAAGGTAAATGTATAATTTTTGATAAAAACAATTGTAATAGAGTCATTACACAAGTACCTATGAACAAGAATAGGTTATTTACCCTTAAGTTTGGAGAACCAGGGGGAGCTCAACTTGCAAGTATTGCTATAGAAAATCCAAGTGTGTTTTAGCACTTGAGATATGGTCACATGAATTTTGCTAGCTTGAAATTGTTAACTTCTCAAGCTATGGTGTGTGGGCTTCCCAAAATTGATGAACATAAGGAGGTCTGTGAAGGATGTGCTTTGGGAAAGCACTCAAGGTCCAAATTTCCAAAAGAAAAAGCATGGAGGGCCAACTATCCACTTCAACTGGTGCATTCGAACATTTGTGGTCCAATGCAGACAAAAAACATAGGTAATAATTCCTATTTTCTCACTTTTATAGATGATTTCTCTAGGATGTGTTGGATCTATTTCTTGAAAACCAAAGATGAAGCTTTTGATTGCTTCATAGATTTCAAGAATAATGTAGAGAAACAAAGTGAGTTCATTGTAAAATGTCTAAGGACAGATAGAGGAGGAGAGTACTCTTAAAAGGTATTTCTGAAATATTGTAAAGAATGTGGGACAAAGAGACAATTCATCACTGCCTATGCTCCACAACATAATGGTGTGGTGAAAATAAAGAACCGCACCATAGTAGAAATGGCTAGATTGATGCTTCAAACTAAGCATCTCAATAACATGGATGGGCCGATGTGGTTAGTACCAGTGTTTACATTCTAAATAGGAGTCCTACTTCTAGTTTGGATGGGATCACTCCTTACAAAGGGTGGTATGGCAAAAATCCAAATGTAAAAAATTTCAAGGTTTTTGGTTCTTTAGCATATGCACACATTCCTGATGAAAAAATAATGAAAATTGACCCCAAGGGTCAAGCATGTATTTTTGTAGGATATTGTGAGTCTACCAAAGCATATAGGCTCTACAATCCAAAAACGCATAAAATTTTACTTTCCAAGGATGTGATTTTTGATGAAGGGGGAGAATGGGGTCATAAAAAAGTTTTTGTTGATGATGAATCCCATGATGCAAGTTCTTCTCAGGTACAACAGGTGCAGACCAAGTAGAGCAAAAGCACACCTCCTCCAAACCCAAGTATGAGTACTACTTCGAGTACATTAGCAACTACTCCAACAAATATCAGCAAGTTCTTCACCTATGGATATTGATTCTCCATCAAGAGGTAAAATAACACTACAAAATCATCCATATTTTCAAATTTTGGATAAGAATTTCCAGAAAAGATACACTAGAAGTCAGGCTAGTGAAATGAATGTAGTTTTACAAAAACTTGAAAATCTGCATATATATGGAGATGATGACTCCAATGATCCTAAAGGAGATGTAGTAAATTCTGCTTTAATGTCTAGTGCACAACTAGAGCCATATAGCTATGAGAAAACATGCACTCATAACGTATTGCAGCAAGCCATGGAAGAGGAAATCACCTCTATAAAAAAGAATGATACTTGGGAGCTAGTGAAGCTTCCAAAGGGAAAAAAATGTCTTGGATGTAAATGGGTCTACAAGACCAAATTCAATGTTGATGGGAGCATTGAAATACACAAGGCAAGACTTGTAGCAAAAGTCTTCACTCAAAAATATGGCATTGATTATGACGAAACCTTTGCTCCTATTGCTAGACAGGAAAATCGGATCAATAATTTCCTTGGCTGCCCAAAAAGGATGGAAAATTCAGCACATGGATGTAAAAAGTGCCTTTCTCAATGGGTACTTAGATGACGAGGTTTATGTTAAAAAACCTCAAGGCTTTAAAGAACAAGGTAAGGAGAACCTTGTTTACAAACTGAAAAAAAGCCCTATATGGCCTCAAGCAAGCACCAAGAGCATGGTACTCTTGTATTGATAGCTATTTCAAGGAATATGGATTCACTTGGAGTAAAAGTGAACCCACTCTCTACTACCTAAAGCAAGGTAAAGACATTCTCATAGTTTTTTTTTTATATGTGTATGATCTCATATTTATGGGTAGTAATGATAAGATGAATATGGAGTTCAAACACTCCATGATGAAACAATTTGAGATGAAAGATCTAAGTTTAATGTATTACTTCCTAGGCATGGAAGTTCATCAAAAATATAGAGGGATCTTCATATATCAACACAAATATGATCAAGATATGATTAAGAAATTTTCCATGGAGCAATGCAAATCTGTTGCAACTCCAATAGGTCATGGGATCCAATTGAGCAAATATGATGGAGCAGCGAAGGTTGACATGACCACTTCAGAAGCATGGTTGGGAGTCTGATGTTTCTCACCAACACAAGACCTGATATTTAGTATGTTTTTTCTCTTGTTTCAAGGTTTATGTCTGATACATCCAAGCTTCATTTTCAAGCAACTAAAAGAATTATGAGATATGTAAAAGGGTACATTGTATTTTGGGATCCATTATCACAAATGTAATTCTGTAAAATTCGTTGGCTTCAGTGATAGTGATTGGGGCAGAAATATAGATGATTGAAAATCTACATCAACGAACTATTTTAGTCTAGGATCAGGACTAATTACATGGAGTTCCAAAAATCAAACTATTGTAGCATTGTCATCTACTGAGGCTGAGTATATAGCAATCACATATGCTAGTACTCAAGCTCTATGGTTGAGAAAAGTCCTTGAAGATATTGGAGAGAAACAAAGTGGTCCTACCAGATTGTACTGTGACAACATGAGTGCCATTCAATTGGCATATAATCCTATCCACCATAGCAGATCAAAACACTTTGATATGAAGTATCACTTTATCCGAGACATGGTGGAGAACCAGGTAGTTGAGCTTAAACATTACAGCACTTTGGACAACATGGCGGACATCTTCACCAAAGGCATGGCTAAAGCTCAATATATAAATCTAAGAGACTATATTTTTAGCCCTCTCAACTTTAAGGGGGATAATGTTAGAGTTTAACCTACATGGTCGGCAAGGGGATGGTCGGCAAGGAGTAGTCGACAAGCGGTGATAGAGAGAGGAGTCAAATTTTAATTTTTCCTCTCCTCCCCTTTCTTCTCTCTCCTCCTTTCTCATTAGAAATTAGCTTTCCTAAAATATTTAAGCATGTAAATTCATTTTATTAATTTAATCAAACTATTTCAATTGTCAACTATTATATTTGATGTTAGATCTTGTCATTTTTTCAAACAAAGTGATGGAATATATTATTATATAATACTTGTGAAAGAATAACTAAGTCAATATAATATTTCATAGAGTATTAATAAGGGATTCTTTAGCATTCCAATAAAAAATAAATGAAGTTTCAAAGTATTGTGTGCTTCTTATCACACTTAGCAAAAGTGACTTTTTATAAACTACAAGGAAAGTATCCTTAGAATGAGTAGATGTCTATATGTATTCCATAAATAGAATACACATTTAAACTTATAAATTATATTGTTATATTTATTAGCTAAAATTTATGTATTTTTAATCTTTGGAAGAAAAAAATATAATATGTCATTTTATTGATATGTATTGTCTATTGTAGTGTGTATGCCTCACATATCACTTTGTGATCAAAAGAATAAATCATCTCACACAAACTGACATGAATCTACAAAGGCATGGTATAACAAGTGATACAATCATGCATGGAATTTTTCCCAAATTTAAAAGTGGGATACTATTTAACCTAGACCACCTTTTGCATAGTTACATCTACATGAAAGAATAGGGTTAAGGATACATTTTATTATGGAAATAGAAGTGTTAGATAATGTATTGTTATTCTAAATTTATAAATCGATGATGATATGAAGTTCTTTGATTTTAAACCAATAATATGTATGAAATAAGTGATCACATTCCTCAAATGTATTTAATGTGGTGGTTTTAGTAATACTTTGAGTTTTGTTGCTCAAGTAAGTGGAATTCATTTGTTCATTGGTCTTTGAATTAAATTTTTAATCAAGACTGGTGGGATATACAACTATGGTGTTTTCCATACTTGATACTTGGAATCACTATGGAAATCGGTTTATGGTAATTGTAAAATTATTTCCTATGTTATATTTTTTAGGATATCTATTTTTTATTTCATGGTGTGAACCATTGGTTGTGATGTCTTATATCATTGGGTTACCTTCTATATAGATCATTGTGAATTTTATGATTATTGTGTCTTATGTAATGATAACATAGGATTTTTTTTCTTTGTTTAGAAATTTTATTATAGATTAGACATAAACTACTAGGATTACATCATGTTATCTATTGAAACAATATCCTTTTTTTAGTGTAAATGATAGTGATGGAATGACACCTATGCTTGGATGTTAAAACCATTACTATTTTTTTTTATTTTTCCTAGGGATATGGTAGCTAACTTGATCTTCCATGCATTGAAACATAGCTAGTGATTATTGTTGAGCATCTCATCTAGCAATTTCTACCATATTACTCTCTCTTTACTCACAAGGCATGACTCCCAATCCTAAAATGTCAATGATAAACTCTCTAATAAAACTATCTACAATACCAAATGTTCAAAAAGGTAAGGTCTATTCATAAAAATACACTATTGGTTTATGGAAAGCTTCAAATAGTCTCAATCCTAGTTTCTCCAACATAGGCATCAATGTCATTCCACATTAACCACCTACATGAGCTAATAATCTATAATTTTTAGCATGAACTTGGACTTTATAGTCAAGGATTGGTACTACCAAATATTGGAAAGCATAATCCCTCATGAAACCCACTATGTTATTAGTACCAATCCCCTTGGCATTAATGTGTTAGTATTTAAATTTGTAATAAAAATAATCATTCATAGAGAAGCAAAAATACGGACAGAGGAATGGACGAGAGGAGCATCAGAGGAAGTTTGAAAGTTTCGGGCGGGAATAGCAGAGAAGGCATGGAGGGTTTGGGAAGGAACCTCGAGAAGGAATCAGGCGAGGATCCATAGGAATGGAGGCCTTCGACGATAGGTTGGGCTGTCCAAAGAGGGCTCGAACCTCCTCAAAAAGATCTGGACAAAGGGACCCAGAAGGGTGATACGGGTCCCAGAGGAGGCCGGTCCTTTGTAGATACTGTTAAGGGGAGAAAGAGTGATTTCATTTCACTCTCACCCCTCATACCGATGAATAATAGGATAATGGTTCCTACTACTTCGATGGATCCATTTTTATCAATGGAAGAGTTTTCTTTAGTGGGTAAGTTTGTGGGTGGAAGGTCGGACATAGAGACTATACGATCCTGGGCCCTATCCAAATGGAGAACGGTGGGGAGTATGGAGGTTGTTGCCCTGTCTAGGGGGTTTTTCATCATAATATTTAATAACAAGGAGGATGTGAACCGCGTTCTAACTGGAGGACCCTGGTTTTTAGGGAAACACAGTCTATTCCTTAGGAAGTGGGGGGAGGATTTTGACCCTAAAAAATAGAATATCAATACTGCCCCTATTTGGGTTCGACTTCCTAACCTACCAGCTTAGTTTTTCAATGAGTATTGGCTGCAAGGCATCGCCAGAGCAATTAGAGAACTAGTGTCCATAGATCATGCAACCTTGGCTAGGACAAGGATGACACATGCAAGAATATGCGTCAACGCTAATCTAGACTCTGAGCTGCCAAATTTTGTGGAGCTAGGGTATGACAACTACCTAAGAAAATAGGTTGTGGAATATGAAAATAGGCCAAATTTTTTCCTTGAGTGCAAAACCCAAGGCCATTTGCAAAATCAATGCCCTAATCTAGCAGCTAGCAGAGAAAACCAAAGGATGGAAGGCAAACGAGCAAATGAGAAAGGGCTTCCTAGGAACCTCTCTCTAAAAGGAGGCCCAGTTGGCAAAGGAGGTTTTAGGCCATAAAAAATAACCACATTTATTAGAAGAAGACTAAACAGGGGGCAGGGCAAGGTCAGATCAAATACAAGCAACATCTCACTGACGATCAGGAAAATCAGGTAAGCCCTAAAATTCCAAGCTCAAATAAATTCAAAATTTTAGATGATCTAATGGTAGAAGGGGAGAGTGAGGAATTAGAGGAAGGAAACCTACAAGGTGAAATCCTTGAAACCCTAGAATCCCATTCAAGGGTGGGTCCTTCAAACCCCATAACCAAGAACCCCTCAAGCCCCTAGGGAGGGGTAAGGCAAAATCCCAGAGAATATAGAAAATGGGTGGAGGAGATAGAGTCTTCGAAAATAGACCTTCCCAAAATCATAGCCAGAAGCCCGTCAAACCATCCAGAAGGTTCAATACAAAAATCAAGATAATACAGGAAACAGATGGAGGAGTTAGAA
This sequence comes from Wollemia nobilis, assembly GCA_028583015.1. Taxonomy (NCBI): domain Eukaryota; kingdom Viridiplantae; phylum Streptophyta; class Pinopsida; order Araucariales; family Araucariaceae; genus Wollemia; species Wollemia nobilis. The sequence goes on from JAQPPZ010000030.1 coordinate 4,593,613, forward strand.
TCAAGGATTGAGGTGGTAGAAATGAATGATTTTGAGGAATGCGTTAGTCCGGTTCTACAACAGATAGTTTAGCCACATTTTAGCACCAAGCAGACCAAGAGTACTACTAAGTCACCTATTGAATTTGGCAGTGAGAGAAATAAGGGGAGGATGTCAAATGCAGAACACAACAGAATGAGGACTGACAATGAGATTGTCAGTGGCAAACTGAAAACACTGATACAACAAGTTATCCCAGGGCATGAAGATAAAAAATCAGGAAAACCTCCTCAAGGGAGGGGGAAGGGGAAAAAATTTAAACAATCTACGTGAAGGTTCTCTCATGGAATGTGAGATGCCTCAATTGCCGACCCACTCAGAGGGTGGTGAACTCGTTACGAAGGCAATACAATCCAAAAATCTTGATGCTGCAAGAAACAAAATTAGACAAAGCCCAGTAAAAAACAATAGCAAAAAATATGTGGAGTCAAGGGGACATGGTGTACAAAATGGCTAGAGGAACTTCATGGGGGCTCATGGTTCTATGGGATCCTCGAGTGGTGGAAGGCAACATTATCCAAGATGATGACAGGGTGTTGAGTGTTTTTTTCCATGATATTGACAAAAATAGATCGTGGATCTTCTCAAATGTTTATGCTCCCAATTCTGTTCAAGGGAGAGCTTATCTATGGGAGTACCTGGGTAAACTAGGTGATGCTTTCCATGACATCCCGTGGGCGGTGGCAGGCGACTTCAACACGCCATTATACCCCTCAAACAAAAAGGGTGGAATAGGGCTTCCAACCAGAAGTATGAAATACTTCAATGACTTCATATACTCGAACCAACTGATGGACGTGATGCTAAGAGGAGACAAGTATACTTGGAGCAACAGGCGAACAAGAAGCCAACTTATCCAAGAAATACTTGACAGGTTTTTCTTATCAAAGGAGGCAATTGCTGGGTTTTGAGACTCTACTCTGCAAACTCTTCCCAAAATTTCCTCTGATCACAATCCCATCATCTTGGAGGTTCCAAAGTCAAACTCCTTCAAAAAACCTTTTCGATTCCAGTCAATGTGGTTAGGCACCCGAAGTTTAAAGAAAATATTTCTAGATGGTGGCAGCAACCCTTTTAGGGAAGTTCAGGTTTCAAACTTGCTCAAAAGCTAAAATTAGTAAAGGATAGTCTTAGAACTTGGAATAAGGAGGTTTTTGGGAACCTATTTGAGAACAAGAAACAAGTGGGAGAAAAGCTACAGGTCATTGACAACATGATACAAAATGGTATCGGTGATGAAGCTACTAGGAAGGAGGAGTAAGCTAAGCTTTCAGAATATCACAATATTTTGGCTTGTGAAGAGCTATATTGGAGATAGAAATCCAGGGCTTTATGGCTAAAGGATGGTAACTTGAACTCAAAGTTCTTTCATGTCACAACCATGAGGAAAAAAATTAATAATAAGATCAGAGAGTTGACCAAAGTTGATGGATCCAAAACCCAGGGTTTGATTGAGATCAGAGAGGAAGCAATTGCTTATTTTAGCTCCCTTCTCGGGGATGAATCCTAGTATATAGAGGAAGCCAAGGACACTCTCCTCCAGTTAATTCCTAGCTTGGTTGATGAGGCCATTAATGATAAGCTTCTTGCTCCCTTCACTGATGAAGAAATCATAAATGCTTTGTTTAGCATGGAACCTGAGAAGGCCCCTGGCCCTAATGGGTTCCCTCCTCGGTTCTTCCAAGTTTTATGGGATATTGTAGGAGAGGATGTCATTTTTGCTATCAAAGAGTTTCAGGCATCAAAACATATCTCGAGAGGTTTCAAGTCCACCTTTATAGCCCTGATTCCTAAGGACCCAACACCAGAGACAATGGCAAATTTCAGACCGGTTAGTTTATGTAAGGTATCCTACAAGATCTTAACAAAAGCCATTACTAACAGGATGAAAGATGTATTGCCCATTATTATTGACCCTAGTCAAGGAAGCTCAGTTCAGGGAGATCAATTGTGGATGGAGCGATCACAGTACATGAATCTTTGCACTCTACTAGGCAAACGAACAAGGAGGTCTTTGTCCTAAAGCTTGATATGAATAAAGCTTTTGACCGCATTAACTAGGATTTTTTGACGGTTGTTCTTCTAAAGTTTGGATTTCATCCTTAGTGGATGAGGCTGATAAAAGAGTGCATATCCGAACCATGGTTCTCATTTTTGGTCAATGACACGACAGTTGGGTATTTCCAGAGCCATAGGAGGATTAGACAAGGAGATCTAATTAGCCCAATGTTGTTCATTATAGTAGCAGAGGCATTAGGCAGAACTATTAAAGCAGCATGCAATGCTGGATTAATTTTGGGGATTAAGGCCACCTCTCTCACCAACCTAGTTACTCACCAACAATTTGTTGATGACACTTTGATGTCAACCCAGTCGTCAGTGGTTGAAGCCAAAAGGATTAAGCACATTCTCCAACTCTATGAGGACGTGATGGGACAGAAGGTGAATTTCAACAAGAGTAAGCTTTACTTCCTCAACACCCCTATTCAGAGACAAGCCAAAATAGTAGAGATTTTGGGATGTTCGATAGCAACTCTTCCTACCTATTATTTAGGCCTTTCCCTTTTCTATGGTTCTCCGAGAGAATCTATGTGGGATAGAGTGATAGAAAGAATCAAAAAAAAATTGGCTGGCTAGAAAGGAAATTTTTTATCTCAGGCCAAAAAACTTACTCTCACTAAGGCATCATTACAGAGCATTTTGGTATATTTTCTATCTATGTTTAAGGGCCCAACCAGAGTTTACCAAAATATTGAACAACTCCAAAAGAATTTTCTCTGGTCTGGGTCAGAGGAAAAATAGAGGATCCACCTTGTGGGCTGGGGCAAGGTATGCAAGCTGAAAGAAAACAAGGGGCTAGGACTAAGAAGAGTTGCTCACCTAAACACAACCTTGCTAGCCAAAAAATCTTGGTGTCTCATTAACAATGAGGAGAATGAGTGGACTGCCATAATTAAAAGAAAATATCTTCAAGGTACCAAATTCCTAAATGACACGGGGCTCAGTAGAGGTTCGACGTTCTGGAAAGCAATATTAACAAGTAGAGAGGTCATAAAGAAAGGCCTAATATGGGTTCTAGGTAATGGGTAGAAGATCAGGTTTTGGGATGACAGGTGGGCCAAGGATGAAGCTTTATCTCAGGTTCCTCACCTTGCGAGGATCAAAAGAATCACAAAGGATCTCATTGGAAGGAAAGTAGCTGATTTCATGAGATAGGACAGAGGAAGGATTATATGGAAATAGATAAGGATTCAAGGATTTGAAGCTGAATTAGAAGAAATCCAAAGCATCCTGCATCAACAATTCATTTCTATGAGACCAGAGCAAGACCATGTAATATGGGCAGCTACCGAAAATGGGTAGTTCTCAGTCAAATCTGCATACTTGCTAATGTTATATACTGAGGATCCCATACTCCAAACTTATCTGGTGTGGGTCAAAAACCTTATTCCTAAAGTTGCAATGTTCTTGTGGCTGGTGATCCAAGGCAAGATTATTACTATTGACAACTTGATAAGGAAAGATATGATAGTTGCTAACCGTTGTTTTTTGTGCAGGGCCAATTGGGAGTCCACCCTCCATATTTTCCTTGAATGCCTGGTCTCTCTGAGTATCCTCAATGGGTTATTTCAAGCCTTTAGCATTTGCTGGGTCAGACCAGCCACCATCATTGACCTTTTCCACCAATGTCCAAATCCCTTTGTTAGCCTTAGGCTAAGGTTTTTATGGAAGATTTGTCTCCATCATTTTATTTGGCAAGTTTTGCTAGAAAGAAACCATAGAGCATTTTGTGAGTCGAGCCATGATGTTACCTCCATCACCAATAAAATTCTTACCTTCGCCCATGAAAACGTCAGCCTTATTCCTCATGAAGCTCAAAATCCTTCCCCCTGTAAGAGGCTGATCGCTCAATCTTTAAATATTACTCTGGGTGAGAAACCTATGTCTACCAAGGTCAATCCCAGATTAGATGTCAAGTGGAAACCGCCCCCAGTTGGTTGGATCAAGCTCAACTTCGATGGGGCCTCTAAAGGTAACCCTGGCAGAGCAAGGGCTGGAGGAGCAGTGAGAGATCATCAAGGTAATCTGGTGATGGCCTTTTCTGAGCAGTTAGGAACCAGGACTAACAACGAGGTGAAAGAAAGAGCATTATGGAGGGGTCTTCAGATGCCTCAGGAGATTGAAGGTAAACTAATCATCGAAGGAGATTCAATGCATGTCATAAACCTTCTTAGCAATGGGAAAAATCCTCCGTGGTGGATTAAAATTGTCATCGAAGAGGCTAGGATCCTCTACCAAGCCAGGAATGATTGAAAGGCCCAGCATGTGTTTAGGGAAGAAAATAAAATAGCTGATATCTTGGCCAATATAGGGGTGGAAGCCGATGGGTTGGTCACTTTGGAACATGGGGTCCCAAGTGATATGGACAATATTATTCAAAATGACCACCAATGATGATGAAACTATGGGTTTCAAAAATAGGGAGAGGAGTTTCATTTTTATTTTGTCAGTATTGCTTCGATCATTCTTCTGTCGATTTGCTTTTACTATGCAACGAGGGAAGGATCTAGGTGGCTTGGTGGCCTGATATTATGGGGTTAAGGGCAAAGGCAGTTGCCAAAGACCGATGTTGCAAATTTGTGACATGTCACAGTTTCGTGACGTGTCGCGTTTTCACGGAGTGTCATGATTTCATGGCAGGAAGCAGCATAGGGGAGCGGCGTTAGTTAGAATGTCGCAAAATCATGACATGTCACATTTTTGCAATGGGGGGCAGTAATGGAGTGAAGCGTTGGACGAATGTCATGATTTCGTGATATGCCTCAATTTCACGAAATGTGACGATTTCATGACATGGTTCAGTTTTGCGATCCGAAGAAAAGAGAAAGAGCAAAAAGGAAAAAGTGTCACGATATCGCGACATGTTGTTTTTTTTGTGTCCAAAAGCAACAAAAGGGAGCAAGGAGGCAGAAGTGTCGCGATATCGCGATACCGTAGAAGTGTCGCGATACCGTGACATGTTGCATTTTCGTGGCCAAAATCAACAAAAGTGAGCAAGGAGGCAGAAGTGTCACGATATTGTGACATGTATTTTCATAGCCAAAAGCAACAAAATGGAGCAAGGAGGCAGAAGTGTCGCGATATCGCGACATGTTGTATTTTCGAGGCCAAAAGAGAAGAAAGAGAGCAAGAAGGAAAAAGTGTCGCGATATCGTGACATGTTGGATTTTCGTGGCCAAGGGAGCAAAAGGGAGCAAAGACGCAGAAGATGAAGAAAATGGACTTATACTGAGAGGGGGGGTGAATAGTATAAGACTTAACCAATTAATAATTTTAACTTTAGATAGCAGTGGCATCAACACAACATTAATCAAGACAGAAAGCATCACACATTGAAGGCCCATTTTTAACGTGGTTCACCCGGAATGGTTGGGCTACGTCCACAAAACTTTTCTCTAAAAGTTATCTCAAAGTTCTTTGGGAATCCTTCCCAATTACAATGTTTATGAGCCTCGGCCCAAAGGAGATACCTTCCCCCAATCAAAATTTATGAGCCTCTGCTCAAAGGAGATACCTTCCCCTCTACTCTGGAAATGATCCCTCAGAAGATCAACTGCCTCTACCTCTTGCCAGCACGTGGAACTCCTTTCCACCGAAGACCTCCTATCCTCAATGCTTAGCCTAAGAGACCTCTGCCTTCTATGATCACGTCCATAGCAGCTCAAATACCAAACACTCTCGGTCTAGTACATGTCTTCCTCTATCTATCAAATCTATCCAACACTTGAACAAATCAATCCTCTACACACAAGCCTTCTCAAAGACTTGCCAAATCTGTCCTCAGGTTCTTCTCAAAGAACCAATGCTCCTCTGTCCTCAAGTTCTCTGATAGAACTCTCAAAACTCAGCTCACAAGTCCTCTGCTAGGACCTGTCCAAATCTGCTCACAAGTCCCCACCGAAACCTGTCCAAAACCTGCTCACAAGTCCCCACCGAACCTGTCCAAAAACTCAACAAGCTCACCAAGAAAAACTTTCTTAGTAGGAAATCACAAAGTGAATTGTTAGAGACCCAATGTGATTTGTCAAACTCATAGAAGCATAAAGAGAATTGTTAGAGACTCAATATGTTCTATACTCAACTCCCAATCTCAAAACTCAACTCAAATCAACTCAGCTCAAACTCAATCTCAAAAGAATAAGATAGATGTAGTATGCTTTTCTCAAGAACATGAAACACAACCCAACAATTGCCAACCATGCAATATCTCATATAACAATGATACTCATGTTCTTTCCACAACCAATATCTTTTCTCAACCAATTAGGGCTTTAACAACAATGCTTATCAGACAAGGTTATCAACCAACATCATTCAACTCAACATTAACCTTGAAGCATCCAACCAATCATCACAAGAAAAGGAAACAAGTAGAAATCCTTTTCCCTCCAAAGATAATTAGAACAATACACCACCACACATATATCACCAAATGCAAAGAATAACTTGCTCAAATCAAACTCAATGGAGTAGAGAACCCAATATCATGTATCAAGTAAAAACAATAACTTGATCAAACAACCTCTATGGAAGCAACTCAACCATCAATATCAAAACAGCCAACTAAGGGTTTCATCATCTCAATGCAAGTACTCAAAACTTTAATATAAACCCTAGTGCAACAAATGCTTCCTCTTCCTCACCTTATTACTCCACATAAGCATTCACCAAAAACTCATCAATGAAAATAATGTCATAAGCAATTTAATATCGACAACATAGATTTACACCTCCAACAATTATATTTGCCAAAGTCAATCTCAAAAATACACCATCAGCAATATACATGGAGCCAAAAGATATCACAACACTTGGCCAACCTTAGTTCTCCAACCTTTGGAGAAAATGAATAACACCACCACATATGCTAAAGCGCTTTCATTGCTTCTATCCTCGTGCATCACGACCAAAATGAAATTGCCCACAACATGGGTCAAACTTGGCACCTCTCGCCCAACGCTTCTTCACTCAACACACCACCACCATTGGAGCACAAGTGCCCAATGAAAAATATAATGTAATCCTATGTGTTGTCTTCCTTCAATCGCCAAGGATTTGAAAACGTAAACGTTTTCCTCAAGCCACCACCATCATCATGAGCGCTGTCCAAAAACGTAACTCCCAGAAAACATAGTTCGCAGTCTTATCAAATGTCAGAGAAACGCAATCTGTCGGACGTCAAGCGCAAGAAAAGCTTGGGCAATTCAATATGGATGGACAACGAAATACAATGAAAAACATCACTTTTACGGAGGACACAGAGCTACGAAATTGCATCGATCGAAGGTACCATTACTTTAGAAAATCATCCCCACTTATATAGCCATTTCTCCTTAATTGTTTGACGTCGGCGCTCCTCCAACGATGGCAACACGTCGGCGAATGAATTCTTTATGTGCGTCGCTTAAGGGTTAAAAGACCCTTTAATAATAATTAAAATAATAATTATTATTATTTTATTAATAATAAATTAAACTTAGACCTTTGTCAAAGGTTTGAGTTAATTTAATTATTAATAATAAACATGGACCTTCAAGGTTTTTCAAGAAGTAAAAACCTTTGCATTAAGTTAAGCTTGGTTTTAATAAAAACCCTTAATGAGTCCAAATGGTTTTAAGAAAAACCTTTAACCTTGTCACCATGGTTTTAATAAAAACCCTTTAACATTATGAAGCTTCTCAAGATATTTTTGACATCACACTCTTTTTGATATCAACACAAAAATGCCTTTTGACATCAATGACAACTTATACACTTGAGCAAAGGCAATGTACCCAAAGTACCCAAAATTGCCAACAATCTCCCCCTTTGTCATTGATGGCAAACCTTTACTGAAAACACTTCTCAAGAGCCAAAACTGAAACCAACTGTGCTAACAACTAAGAAACTATGCCCATAACTGAGAATCTTCCTTTGAAGTTTTGCTCCCCCTGACTTGAAGCTCTCCTCTTCACTTTGAAGCTCTCCCCCTTACTCATATCTCTCCCCCTTTGTCATCAATGGCAAAGGGCCACCTTTGGGGCTCGGGACTAAGAATGAGCCTCTTAGCTTAGTCCCTCCCCCACCTCCTGATGAGGTGTTTAATTTCGGGGTGGGAGTACAACTCCCAATTTCTCCCTTAGATACTCAAACGTATCTCTTGGAAGAGGTTTGGTGAAGATATCTGCAATCTGCTCTTTAGTAGACACATACTCTACCTTGACCTGCTTGTCTTGCACTTTCTCCCTTAGAAAGTGATACTTGATGGAAATATGCTTTGTCCTTGAGTGCATTACCGGATTTTTGGAAATACTTATGGCACTTGTATTATCACAAAGTATGGAGATGGGTTGTTCATGCTTGACTTTGAAATCCTCCAAGGTGGTTTTCATCCATAAAACTTGTGTACACCCAGCCACTGCTGCTATGTATTCAGCCTCTGCTGTAGATAAGGAAACTGAAGGTTGTTTCTTACTTAGCCAAGAAACCAAACTCTTTCCCAGAAAGAATGCTCCACCACTAGTGCTTTTCCTGTCATCAATACTGCCTGCCCAATCTGCATCTGTATAAGCTGTGAGAATGAAATCATCACCTTTGGGATACCAAAGCCCAAAGTCCATAGTGCCCTTCAGATATCTGAATATCCTCTTAACTGCTATAACATGAGAATCTTTAGGAGCTGCCTGAAATCTTGCTACTAACCCAACTGCCTGCATGATATCTGGTCTGGTAGCTGTAACATATAATAAACTGCCAATCATTGATCTGTACAACCTCTGATCTACCGTTGGAGATTCATCATCTTTACTCATCTTGCACCCTGTAATCATTGGAGTACATACTGGTTTGTTGTCCATCATCCCAAATTTCTTCAACATTTCTTTGATATACTTTCCTTGAGAGAGAAATACACCATATTTTGATTGAGCAATCTGAAGACCTAAAAATAATGACAGCTCTCCAATCATAGACATCTCAAATTCCTTCTGCATGGTGTTAGCAAAATCTTTGCACATCTGAGTATTATTTCCCCCAAAAATAATATCATCAACATAGACAACCATAATCAGCATATCATCACCTTCATCCTTAATATACAAATTGCTATCTGCCACACCTTTCCTGAAGCCTTGCTCATGAAGATACCTGTCAAGTCTTGAGTACCAAGCCCTAGGTGCTTGCTTTAACCCATACAAGGCCTTTTTCAGTTTACACACATAGTCTGACTATTCTGAGAGAGACACTCCTTCTGGCTGTTCTATGTAGACTTCTTCTTCCAACACCCCATTTAGAAAAGCTGACTTTACATCCATTTGATATACCTTGAATGATTTGAAGCTTGAAAGGGCCAAAAACATTCTGATAGCTTCAAGACGAGCAACAAGAGCAAACGTCTCTTCGAAATCAACACCTTCTACTTGAGCATAACCTTTGCAGACTAACCTAGCTTTGTTTCTGACAATCTTTCCATCCTCATTGAGTTTATTTCTGAATATCCATTTTGTGCCAATGACATTCTTGTCCTTAGGTCTTGGAACCAATTCCCAAGTTTCACTTTTCTCTATTTGATTTAGCTCTTCATCCATTGCTTTTACCCAAAACTTATCTCGCACATGCTTCACTAAAATCTTTTGGCTCAATTTGAGATAATAATGAAACATTTGTAGAATCATGTGAGGGAATGACTCTTCTTCTTGTTTGCCTCCTATTTGGATCACCAATGATCAAATATTTGGGATGATGTTTCGAAACATATCGTGAAGGAGTTTTGGGAAGCGGTTGTTGTCTTTCCTCTTCTTCATCTGAAACCTCTCTCAATTCTTCTTGACAAATTTCATCACCGAGTTCCCTGGACTGGTTCTCTTATCCCTGTCTTTTCATCAACTATTACATTTATGCTCTCTACAATTGTATGAGTTCTTTTGTTGAAGCATCTATAGGCCTTGCTTCTGCTGGAATACCCAAGAAAGATTCCCTCATCACATCTAGGATCAAACTTACCCAAATTCTGATCTTCCCTTTTGATGAAGCACTTACTCCCAAACACTTTGAAGTATTTTACTATAGCTGGTCTTCCTTTCCACAACTCATAAGGAGTTTTATGATGATTGACTCTAAGTTGGGCCCTGGTGATAATGTAGACTATTGTACTGACTGCCTCTTTCCAAAAGCCATCTGAAAGTTTTGACTCATTTAACATAGCTCTAGCCATATTTTCAATAGTTCTATTTTTCCTTTCAACTACTCCATTTTGTTGAGGAGTTCTTGTTGTTGAATATTCTCTTTTGATTCCTTGTTGCTCACAGTATTCCACAAATTCATTTGAAGTGAACTCTCCTCCTCTATCTGATCTTAAACATTTGATTCTCTTGTCAGTCTCATTTTCAATCATTTCTTTGAAAGCTTTAAATTTTTCAAAAGCTTCAGATTTTTCTTTGAGAAAAGTAACCCAAGTCATTCTAGAATAATCATCTATAAAAAGCATGAAGTAGCTTTCTCCCTGAATGCTCTGAGTTCTGGTAGGGCCACATAAATCAGTATGAATAAGATCCAATGGTTTTGAAGAAGTATACCCTTTTGATTTGAAACTGGTTCTGGTCTATTTTCCATGTTGACAAGGACCGCAAATGATGTTATGGGGCCTTTTTATTTTGGGCAAGTCTCTAACTGCTTCCTTGTTACTAATATTGACAAGATTATCAAAGCTCAAATGCCCCAATATTTTATGCCATAACCAACTCTCATCTTCTTGAGTTAGAAAACACTTTTCCTTTTTTATCTCACTTAGCATGTAAAGATTGTTTGGAGTCCTTGTAGCACTAGCAATGAGTTTTCCATTTTTTTCTTTACTTATCTCACATCTATCCGAAAAGAAAGATACTATGTGCCCTTGATCACAAAGTTGACTCACACTTAGAAGATTATGTCTTAGGCCTTCTACATAAAGCACATTTTCTATTTTGGATTTCCCATCCAAACTAAGAGTCCCTTTACCACAGATTTTAGCTGACTTGTTATCTCCAAAACTGATTGTTCCTCTGTTTGTTTCTTTTAAGACCAAAAACTTTTCCTTTTCACCAGTCATATGTTTTGAACAACCACTATCAAGATACCATTTCTCTACTTTGTCTAGAGCATGAAAAGCAGTTTGAACTATCATTGACTTAGATTTGATCTCATTTCTCTTTTTAGTGAACTCAAGGCTAGATCTATCCAAACTGCACATCCTTGCTATATGCCCAAAATTATTGCACTTGTAACACATGACATCTTTATTCATAAGAGGTGCAAAAGAGTTAACATTTTCCTTACTATGTCTATTCAAAGACTTATTGCAATGCATAGCTTTGTGACCAAATTTCTTGCAGGAAAAACAATAGCCATGGAAAGTATTATGTAACCTGTTTTGATGCCTTGGATGATTGTTCTTCTTGTGACCAACTGGAATCCACCGCTCTTCAGGATGAAGATTGATCTTGCTCGAAGACCCTATTTCTTGAATGGTGATACCATCCTTCTTTTGCTTTTCACATGGAGTATTCTATCTGAGAGCCAACTGTTCCAACTTCACTCTAAGAGACATAACCTCTTCTTCTAGTTTCTCGCAATCAGCTTCCTTTCCTTTGAGAACCTCTGTCAAAACCTGTTCAACCTTCTTCCCTTCTTCAGCTAGAATTTTGAAGTCTATAACACTTTGAGACAATTCTGATCTTGCTATCTTTTCTTCCTGACATTGATGCTTGAGAACAGAATTCTCTTCCCTAAATTTCTCAAGCTTTCTCAAAGCCAAGAAGAATTCACCTTTGAGATCGAACTCAACCTCTTCATCTCTTTCTGAATCTGTATGATCCTCTGATAGATCCTTCTCCAAGTTGTTAGGCTCTTTCTGGAGAGACCGGCTCTGATACCAATTGAAGAACATGGACTTATACTGAGAGGGGGGTGAATAGTATAAGACTTAACCAATTAATAATTTTAACTTTAGATAGCAGTGGCATCAACACAACATTAATCAAGACAGAAAGCATCACACATTGAAGGCCCATTTTTAACGTGGTTCACCCAAGAATGGTTGGGCTACGTCCACAAAACTTTTCTCTAAAAGTTATCTCAAAGTTCTTTGGGAATCCTTCCCAATTACAATGTTTATGAGCCTCGGCCCAAAGGAGATACCTTCCCCCAATCAAAATTTATGAGCCTCTACTCAAAGGAGATACCTTCCCCTCTACTCTGGAAATGATCCCTTAGAAGATCAACTGCCTCTACCTCTTGCCAACACGTGGAACTCCTTTCCACCGAAGACCTCCTATCCTCAATGCTTAGCCTAAGAGACCTCTACCTTCTATGATCATGTCCACAATAGCTCAGCAACCTGTACCAAACATAATCAGTCGGTCTAGTACAAGTCTTCCTCTGTCTATCAGATCTGTCCAACACTTGAACAAATCAATCCTCTACACACAAGCCTTCTCAAAGACTTGCCAAATCTATCCTCAGGTTCTTCTCAAAGAACCAATGCTCCTCTATCCTCAAGTTCTCTGATAGAACTCTCAAAACTCAGCTCACAAGTCCTCTGCTAGGACCTGTCCAAATCTGCTCACAAGTCCCCACCGAAACCTGTCCAAAACCTGCTCACAAGTCCCCACCGAAACCTGTCCAAAACTCTACAAGCTCACCAAGAAAAACTTTCTTAGTAGGAAATCACAAAGAGAATTGTTAGAGACCCAATGTGATTTGTCAAACTCATAGAAGCATAAAGAGAATTGTTAGAGACTCAATATGTTCTATACTCAACTCCCAATCTCAAAACTAACTCAAATCAAACTCTCAACTCAAATCTCAATCTCAAAAGAATAAGATAGATGTGTATGCTTTTCTTCAAGAACATGAAACACAACCCAACAATTGCCAACCATGCAATATCTCATATAACAATGATACTCATGTTCTTTCCACAACCAATATCTTTTCTCAACCAATTAGGGCTTTAACAACAATGCTCATCAAACAAGGTTTAGTCAACCAACATCATTCAACTCAACATTAACCTTGAAGCATTCAACCAATCATCACAAGAAAAGGAAACAAGTAGAAATCCTTTTCCCTCCAAAGATATTTGAACAAAACAGCCACCACACATATATCACCAAATGCAAAGAATAACTTGCTCAAATCAATCTCAATGGAGTAAGCCCAATATCATGTATCAAGTAAAGCAATAACTTGATCAAAACAACCTCTATGGAAGCAACTCAACCATCAATACTCAAAACAGCCAACTAAGGGTTTCACCAACTCAATGCAAGTAGCAATCACTTAATAACATAAACCCTAGTGCACAAATGCTTCCTCTTCCTACACCAATTATTACTCCAACATCAATGAATTAAACAATCTCAATAAAATAGATTTACACCAACCAACCAATACCATCGACAACCTTCAACTATTTATACCTCCATCAATTATATTTTCCAACTCATATCTCAAAAATACTCCATCAGCAATATACACTGAAAAGCTATCACAACACTTGGCCAACCTTAGTTCTCCAACCTTTGGAGAAAATGAATAACACCACCACATATGCTAAAGCGCTTTCATTGCTGCTATCCTCGTGCATCACGACCAAAACGAAATTGCCCACAACATGGGTCAAACTTGGCACCTCTGCCCAACGCTTCTTCACTCAACACACCACCACCATTGGAGCACAAGTGCCCAATGAAAAATATAATGTAATCCTATGTGTTGTCTTCCTTCAATCGCCAAGGATTTGAAAACGTAAACGTTTTCCTCAAGCCACCACCATCATCATGAGCGCTGTCCAAAAACGTAACTCCTAGAAAACATAGTTCGCAGTCTTATCAAATGTCAGAGAAACGCAATCTGTCGGACGTCAAGCGCAAGAAAAGCTTGGGCAATTCAATATGGATGGACAACGAAATACAATGAAAAACATCGCTTTTACGGAGGACACAGAGCTACGAAATTGCATCGATCGAAGGTACCATTACTTTAGAAAATCATCCCCACTTATATAGCCATTTCTCCTTAATTGTTTGACGTCGGCGCTCCTCCAACGATGGCAACACGTCGAGCGAATGAATTCTTTATGTGCGTCGCTTAAGGGTTAAAAGACCCTTTAATAATAATTAAAATAATAATTATTATTATTTTATTAATAATAAATTAAACTTAGACCTTTGTCAAAGGTTTGAGTTAATTTAATTATTAATAATAAACATGGACCTTCAAGGTTTTTCAAGAAGTAAAAACCTTTGCATTAAGTTAAGCTTGGTTTTAATAAAAACCCTTAATGAGTCCAAATGGTTTTAAGAAAAACCTTTAACCTTGTCACCATGGTTTTAATAAAAACCCTTTAACATTATGAAGCTTCTCAAGATATTTTTGACATCACACTCTTTTTGATATCAACACAAAAATGCCTTTTGACATCAATGACAACTTATACACTTGAGCAAAGGCAATGTACCCAAAGTACCCAAAATTGCCAACGTAAGGGTCACGATTTCGTGACATGTTGCATTTTTACGGTCAAAAGCAAAGAAAAAGGGGCAAAGAGACAAAAGTGTCACGTTATCATGACATGTTACATTTTCATGGGCAAAAGCAAAAAAAGAGAACAAGGAGGCAGAAGTGTCGCGATTTCACGATAGGTCTCTTTGTCGTGACATGCCACATTTTCGCGACTATCCAAAGCAAATGAAGGAAAAGACTTAAGGATGTCACAATTTAGCGACATGTCACACTTTCACAGAAGGAATATGCAAAAGTGCAAAATGGGAGACGAATGTCGTAATTTCGTGACATGTCTCATTGTCACGACATGTCGCATGTTCTTGACATGCAGCGACATAGGAGCAAATCGAAGGCAGAATTTAGTGATTTCGCGACATGTCTCTTCTTCGTGACTGTACAAAGTAAATGATGGAAATGACTTAAGGACGTTTTTGCGACATGTCGCATTTTCATGGTTGGAAGCAAAAAGAGTGCAAAATGAGAGACGAATGTCGTGATTTTGCGACATGTCTCATTTTCATGACTTGTCGCATTTTCACAATTTATAGCGGCAAAGGAGCAGAACGAAGGCAGAATGTCATGATTTCGTGACATGTCTCATTTTTGTGACATGTCACCGTTTCACGACTCTCCAGAGAAAATGAAGGAGAAGCCTTAAGGATGTCGCAATTTCGCGACAGGTCGCATTTTCGTAGTTGTGGTAGCAAGAAAGCAATGTGGTGGGCCACTGCCTGTATTCTAAGGTGTTTGTAAATTTGGGTAAGGGGTTGTGCTCTTCCTTGGAAGGGTGGTCTCAGAAGGATACTAGTAGCGAAGAAAAGTCTGTCCCAATTGAGGTTTTGAACCGTAACAACATAGTGCTAATTTTTGTAAAAGGTTTTGGGTCAACCCGGAAAACTTGAATTTAATGAAATTGTACCTTAGTTACCAAAAAAAAAAAAGTGTTAATATCTATGCCACCAATATATCCTATCATGTGTGAGAAAATTATTGGTCTATGATAATAGTGCCTTGGATATAGAATCATATTGGTGATGATGCTCTTTAGACTTTGGCACTAATATCCTAGGATTAGAATGAATCACGTTTTCCATGGAAATAATAATTATATTTTTGTATAATATTATTCTTTTATTAGTGTAACATTTGGGGTTTTGAAATGGCCTAAATCCTTTTATAACCCTAGACTAGTCTGTCAAATATTATAAACCAAAAAGCCTCATCTTTGAAGGCTATAGGAAATTCAAAACATTGAACTACCTTGTTTCAAAAATATACATATTGACATTCATTACCCATATCTTTACATTTATATATTTGAAGAGCCTCCAAAAAATGGAACCCTTAGTAGACAAATCCATAGATCTCCAAAAAATGGAACCCTTAGAATACAAATCTATAGATCTTCAAAAAATGAAATCCTAAGAAAAAAATTCTATAGATCTCTAGAAAATGAAACCCTTAGTAGAAAAATCCCATAAAATCTGAAACTGGTATATTTCTCACTCAGAATCTCACAATGCTTCCAAAATGTCACAAACCCATACATCTCAAAAAATGGGACCCTCAATAGACAAATACATATACCTCTATAAAATGGAACCCTTAGTAGACAAGTCCATAGATCTTCAAAAGATGGAACCATCAACAAAAAATCCATAGATTTCTTTAAAAAGGAAACCTCAATAGACAAATCCACAAATTTCTAAAAAATGGATCCCTCAGTAGACAAATCCATAGATCTTCAAAAAATGGAACCCTCAATAGACAAGTCCCTTATAAACCCAGACTGATATATTTCTCAAATTCTTACAACTAAAATCCAAAAAATCCCATAGATATCCAAAAAAGGACCCCTTAGCATAAAAGTCCACAAATCTCCAAAAAATAATTTACTATGGACATTCTAAAAATTGGAGATTTTACCCATTTACTTGACTTTCTAAATATTCTCCCTCCTTTACCACTAATTTAAGTACAACTATATGTATCCAATATAGTGGTATCCATATTTTATATTACTCTCTAAGATATTTCTCATTGTCTAGACAATAAACCACCCTATTTACTTCTCTATACACATACCACTTGAAATTCTTCCAATGAATTTAGGGATCTTAGTGTATCCCGTACTATGTATGCTACTCTCTAGGTCACCAATGGCCTTTTATTAAGGAAGTTAACAATATCCAGTGAGTCTCCCATAATTATTAATGTCTTAGACCCCAACTAAACCACCATATTTACTCTTTCGAAGATTGCTCTAGCTTCAGCCTAATGTCTAGTCATAATTACCAAGTACTTACTCATTGCTTTATCATCATTCCTTGGCTATACCTTAGCACTAATCCTCCTCCAAAATTCTCTATATTTCCTTTAGAAGCACCTTAAATATTTAGTTTTAACCATCCTTATTTGGGTGGCTACCACTTGTTCATGCTCCTCAAGCCTCCTCAAGGATTTTCATTCACCCCAACTAGACTTAGGTTCCAATATTCACACAATTTAGCCTCCTCCAATTTAATCTAGACTCTCATGCACTTTTAATGCTTTAAAATTATCCACTATAGATGCTATGATATTTTATCTATTCCTATGTATAGATATCTTCTCCCCTTTAATAATCCTTCTATTTCTCTCCAACTAAACTCCTCGTGCATAATGAAAGGGAATATGATTTCAAATTCAATTTTATCTTGGAGTTTTATATGGCTTCTCCCATTGTTCTATCCATCTTTCCATGTTATTATGCATCAACCACACCATCCCCATATTCTTTATTATATCATACAATATCTTTGATGGAGTAATTACGTGACTCACTTATTCCTCATGAGCTTCACAAAGGTAACATCTATTAGGGAATTGAAAAACCCTCTTATCTAGGTTATCTACGATTAAAATATTATTTTGGACTACTATACAAAGAAAAATTCACTTTGAAATTACTTTACTTCCCCATAATTTATCCCATTAAACCCACCTTTAAAAAATTCGAGTGAAAGATCTTAGGTGGATTTAACAATAAATGACCTTTCCTGAGTAGCTTCCAATCCTATTGTATCTTGAGCCAAATCAGGGCTTACATAATATGCTCTTAATTTAATTGTTAGCTTTTGCAACTCTTTTCCATATTGATTATATATTCTCAACTCCTTCCATCTTACCTCTTCTCCTTTTATAGCCAAATAATAATTCATCATATTCTCATAATTATATTTTAAATCTACTGTGATACTTGCTAATTCCACATCCTTCACTAATGGGTACTTTTGTAGCCATGCATATTTCAAGAATTAGATAGGCATACCATTCCCTACATTCCATTGGGAGCCTTGCCATAACATATCTCTACCCTTTACTATATGGTTCTATAATGTAGATCCTTGGTAGGGATCTAGTGTGGTAAAAAATCTACTATCCTCTTGGTTTTCAAGGTATTTATCTCTTAGAATTCTTTCCCATAAGGCATGACTCTCCTTCACTAGCATCCATCCTACCTTTTTTGGCAAAGACTTATTCATGTTTCTTATTCTTTTAAGACCAAGTAATCCACTTCATTTATCATGGTATACTTTCTCCCAAGCTACAATAATAATTATGCTCTTCTCCTCTAGTCTTGACCATAGAAAATTTCTCTAAATACTTTATATTATTTTAGCTTCTTTAAGTGAAATATTAAACACTAATATTAAAAATACAAGGATTTCTTAGAGAGTACTCTTAAGAAGTTGCAACTTACCTGCTTGACTCAACAAATTTCTTTTTGAACCAACTAATTTACTCTTGATCTTGTTAATCAACACATTCCACATCTCACCATTTCTTACCCCTATGAACATTGGTATTCCCAAGTAAATAGAAGGGAGAGTTGAAATACTATTCCCAAGATCCATTTCTATTCTTATTTATCAATTATTTATATTTTTTATAAAAAACACCTTACTCTTGTCCATATTTATCATTTGTTGGGATGTTTTTCATAGATATTTTGTATCCTCCTAAATTCATTTACCTCAGCTACAAACGGTCTTCCCAAAAAAATTGTATCATCCACAAATTGTTGGTGAGTAATACCTCCCATGGATATAGATGGTTTTAACCCACTTAATACCCCTATTTATTTTGCTGATCCAATGCACCTTCCCAACACTTCTACCATTATTATGAAGATATACATGGACAAAGGATCCCCTTGCCTTAAGCCCCTACTAGCTCCAAAAAATCCAAATAAAGAATTCTTCATTATAATTGATAATTTAACTACTTCATAGAAGTTATTCACCCACCTTCTCCAATGTCTACTAAAGCTAAACTTCTATAGGAGTCTATCTAGGAGACAAAGAGACCTAATCATAGGCTTTGTTCATGTCAAGATTTAACATAATTCCCTCCATTTTACTAATTTTAACTACATGTATGGTCTCATTAAGTGTGATTAATCCATATCAAATATTCCTATCCTTCACAAAGCCCCATTGTTTATCTATAATGATCTCTAGGAGAATAGACTTTTGTATTAACGTAATCACTTTTGATATAATCTTATAAATGATGTTACATCGACTAATTGGCATAAAGTCTTTAAATCACTTCAACCCAAGCTTCTTTGGAATGACCACTAGGAAAATATTATTATATTATTTTAATACTTTACCTGAATGGTGTGACTCTCTTACTGTTTCTACTACATCCTTAATCACTATGTTCTAGAAGGCTTGGAAGAAACACACTTGAAGTCCATTAGGACTTGGAGCTTTATCTTTTTCCAATGAGAAGACCACTTCTCTAACCTCCTCCTCAATCACCTCTTTGACAAGTTCTACATTCATATCTGTAGATAGAATCATATGTTAAATTAATTCCTCCATAGCTTCCTGATCATCCTACCTATTATTTGTTAGCAACAATTTGAAGAAGTCCATTATCCCTTGTCTAAATTGTTCTTCCTCTCTTGTTACTTCTCCATCATATTTTTGGATTGTAGATATCCTTGCTATACTTTTATATCTTATGGTAGAGATATATTTTTGGATTCTAATGCATTCTAACATCACTACTATTTAATACATGACACCTCTAGCATGGTGCAACCTTTGCCATCCTTGACAACCATCATAGTAAGTCAAAATAACTCTTCCATTACTGATGTTAATGATTTCTAGTAAAGGTATCACTACTATATATAGCATATGCATAATTCATGTACAACATCCAAATTATGCTTCTAGCATCAACCTTTCATCCCATCATTAACCTAGCAGTAACTAAATTGAGTAGCATTCCTAGTATTTTATGCTTTATTTTATATGCTCAATGTTAGACTATATGCCTTGGCTCCACCATATAGATGTCATTACTCTTCTAGTTCCAACAATGATTTCATATTCAATTCAAGTTTAAATTATAATACTATTGAAACCAATGATTTTATTCCCCTATGCTTGACACCTAACCTCAATCATCGTAGAAGCAACCTAACATATAACCTTTGATATATTTCATATATGACACCATTCATCATTTAAAGTGTCAATTAAGTTAGTACTATAAAGGATAAGAAGGATTTCTAGTAATATTTTTTTAGGTTAAATTACTTCAATATATGGATATGAATGAAAATATATTTATTGATTAACTCTATAAGGGTTAATAGTTCAAAAGGTATTCAATTGTACACTAATAGCCCTGCATCAACATAAATAATATTATAAACATCCTCTTTAATACAATAAGAATAAATTACTAGGTTAGACTCCTAATACTTAGGGTATTGATGAGGATCCCAAAATATTTGCTAGAAAACACAGTGGAACCTCTTGAAGATAAAATCCTAAGGATGATCATCAAGGAATATAGAGGACACCCAAGGAATTAAGATTGGTGCACCTTGCTAATATTAATACCTTGAGAAGATCCAAATCCTAGATCCTCTCTTAGAGAATGTCTCAATCAAAACCAATCAAGATAACCCATACATACATAGAATAAAATAGAATTTCCTTTCATCCTTTTACAAATGTAATATACAAGAACATAGAAAGTTAGTTCACTTTTTATATAATTAACCATTTTATATATTTTATGTTCAATATATTATGTTTCTAAGCATATATAATAAATTTACTATAAAAGTATGCAAGTGTATTTAGACAATCCATATACAATATAGGCCAACATGGACTAACAATCCATATACTAGAGTATACATGGCTCTCACGTAATCAAAAGAAAACACAATAATGACACCTTTATAAAATAAATATTATAGTTTTAGCATTTGCATTAAAACCAATATAGTCATTGCACATTCATCACTGCCTTCATAAAGCATAACCATTTTTATTAATATCAATCATTATTTTCCCACAATTCATGCTTGTATAGGAAATAATTAATACCATTATGCCTTGAATAAACTAATTGTAAACATCTACACCTAGACTAGAATGATCAATTAATGCTTCTTACACCCATATCCATCCATGACATACTATTATTGAGTGAATAATTTACCACCCTACCTCCCTCCAAGACACACAAGCAATAGAAAAATAAGATAATATAATACTTCTAACTACCACCATATTAGATTAGAATATAGTTAGCAGCAATACATGATACCTCCACATGAGAACATAAGAAATACAACACAAATATATAGGTGTTTATAATCAAGGAGACCCATATTTAACCACCCATATAATGGTGTTATTGTCCATGGATTATTGTCCCACTAGGTCAATACACATCTCAAAATAGACCATGATACAATCATAGTACTTGCATAATAAAACTATAATGCATCAATATAGGCACATGATTATCATAGTGTATTTATAATATGGACACAAATAGAACATAAAGTACACATCCAATACAACCATCCTAACAAATTTATTCACATATATATTTCCTCCATATTCAAAGTAGCTATGCTTACTTTGGCTATTTTTAGTTCTTGGAATCACATCCCTCTTTGATGAAGTCAAACCTCATCTAGTTTATTCTAATTCCAATGGATTACACCCTCTTCAAAAAATTTAATCTATATATGGAATAAATTCATAAGAGGTACTCTCCCTCATTTCTCTCCCTTCAATGCCCAACATGAAGAAGCTACCACTTATCACTCCACATTGACATCTTACGAGCCCAATACTTGTTTGAAACATAAATGATCTAATTTCACATCTTTGAATTACATAAAAAATCCATAAGTTAGCAAACATTAGGTCCCAAAATGTCAACCATGTATTCAATGATTTTCTAGTCTAAAAGTAATGTATAATATTTACAAACTAGAAAGAAATATGCCTAAAAGGCTCGATATATTTAAGAAACTATTGGTTCAATACAATACACAAAAACAATAGTATTGAAATAAGTAGGGCCATAAAGGTCAACCACACATTCATAATCTTATAGTTGATAAACAACACCCTATAATATACTAAGAATTTAACAATGCATATAAACATTACCATCAAAGCACAATTTTGGACCTCCAAAAAGAACACTTTATTAATGAACCAACCATTTTAGTTTAGAACAACAAGCATCAAATTCAACGCATTCACACATCATAGAGATTTATTCAAGGAAAGGGAATTAAAGTTTTACCGATTATATTTATTTACTACTTTTCTTATTAGAAGGTAGATATTGATTCATTTAGTAAGAGATTTACTTGGCATTATTTTTATTTTGGTTGCATAAGTTCTTATTACCAAAATGTGGTTCATCATGTTGTCTCCAATTGTTCATGTTGATCCAAATATTTGTCTCCTTCCTTCCATAATTACTCTTCTCTTTTTCTGCCAATTGTCCCTCTATATATTTTTTACATGTTTTTTCCTTCCCTATTCCCCATGTCTTCCTTCCCATGCTAATCACCCACATCCTGCATCTTATTCTGAGAATAATCATGCTACTCCTCCCTAAGAATTTCTGTGTAAGATCAATTTTATTTTCAAATGGTGGAGCAAGGAGGCAATAACTATTTTTTGATATTGTACAAAAGTGGATGAAAGTAAGTTTTTATTTACATTGATTCCAAGATGTTAACTTTAAAATCTATTTTTTATATTAATTTTCTAAAATAGATAAATCTTCCATCAATTAAATGATATTTTAATTATCTTAGAATTATCCTTTCCCATATACTCAAGCTTGAATTTTTATAAAGGTTAATTTTACATCAAATACTTGTTCTAACTAAAAATACAAGATGATGGTATTACAAAGGCCATATATTTTTGAATTTATTTATCTTACATAAATTGTGAACTTTAATACCTAAAAAACATAAGAAACTTGCTTTTTCATGTAGTTAATATATTCCATCAAGTCTTCCCACTTGATTATAATATATATACATCATTCATTAGAGAAGAACATGAATTCTTGATAAGAATAATCGATTACAATCCATAAAAATATCATCAAGAAAGGCATCATTTCCCTACATTTTGTTGTTTTATTTTTCACCAATTTTAATCATACATCATTAGAATTTACATTAGCCTAGGATTCATCTGAAGGTCTTAGTTTATCAATGGGCCTAGGATGTAGGCACTACATTTGCCTCCCTTTATAAGAACTTTATCCTAGAAGTTAAACAATTAGGTAGGAACATTTGTCTCAAATTTTATAAATCTATTAGAGATTTATTTCCTCTTATTCTATCCAAAAAGTGCCTAAGATTATTGTTGTAAATACTAAACCCTTGTTAATCATTATTGCAAACAAATTCATCAAAATCTAGTATACTTAACAAAACCAAATAGATGTGTTTTAGCATATACACATAGATGTAAAGGAATATTCTCAATGGTGAATTATGCCATTTATTTTTGAGGTTTTATTTGAATAATGTCTATCTCTCTTATTATACAATTATCTTCTAGTATAGGAATTTGCACAAAAAATGTGCCTATTAAAAAATATGGATGTCAATTATTACTCTATGATTCCAAATAAAAATTTATTACACAAACTAATAGGGTGACACTTATTATAGCACAAACATAGGGGGTGGAACCTTCCAACTAAAGGCCCCCTTTTAACCATTTTATATACAATTTATATGAATACCCTAACTCTACCAAAAATATTATAGGATGAATCAATGACAAGGAGGAATTTCTAGCCTTGTGAGCTATTGTGCTGGTACTGTTACAAGGATCAAGAAAACATTGAAAACATAAGGGTTGGGTGTTCACCTATTAGTCTTGTAGAAAATTTTATCTAGTAGAAGAGTGTCTCGATAATGTCCATGAATATATAATCAAATTTTATTCTATTTTCCATGATTGCTATAATATCACATAAATTGAACACCAACAATACTATGATGACTTAGTCATCCTTATAAATTTTCTACTTAATTATATTAGCATAGGGATCCATACTATCCATTAACACCATTAGGCCCTTAATGATTTATTCCTTATCCTTTTTGTGCTTATTGATGTCTTTATAGGTGACATATCATCTTACTCAGTGTCTTTCATGTTTGGATCATCCTAGACAATCTCTGAAATATTTTCCTTGAAATAATTCTATAGGGCATGCGTTTGCTAATCAATTTATTTCATTAATCATATTTATTGGTACTTAATCTCAACCAAGCTCTCAATATGCTCTTTGATGTTCTACAAATGCTTAGAATCATTGCTAACCATTGGAGGGATTGCTATTGCACTCACTTTATTCCTTATATATACTCACAATTATTAGTATTTGGGTCTATTAAAATTCATAATATCAAAAAAGCATCTCAGTTATAGTGCTAAGTAATCTTTCCTTTGGTTGAGGTTAGCTCACTACTAATATCTATGGATTGACTTCCTAAATCATGTTGATTGTATGGATAATTTGACTCTCTATTAATAGAAAAATCATCATGTCCCTATCAATATCCTATTCAAAATTATCCTATAACTCTTATTTGATTAAAAACTTATCCTTTGTAGTAATTCATCACATGTCTACATTATGCATTTTTTTTGCCTTCCATGATGGATTTATAAGTGATCTAATTAAGGCTTATATAAAATAAGTGGAACTTAGTCGACTTTATGAGGGCTTCATTCCACTCTATGAGACATGTTATAGTGTTACAATAGAAAAGGGTTTGAGGAACCCCTACTACTCACTATTGAGAGACTTTTGCCCTCTAACATTTCATCCTGCCTTCTCTACACCATCACCTTCTATATAAAACTAGTAGGATTAATGAATGTGGCTACTATTTCTAAGTATTTTGTAACTCTTACCTCACCTATTACTTCCCTTTTCAAATCCTTATGTGCCTTATGGGATGTAAAATCCTCAATGTCATCTAATCCCATCTATCTTGACCTACACAAATATTGCCTTGGTACATTATACAATTGAGATCTTCACTCCCAAAGGAGGTACCTCCACTATCACTACCACTACTATTATATTCTCATACTCATTCAAGAAAACTACCTAAAATAGTGAATTATAAAGCATTAGTGTTGTGGTATATCATGGTTTTCTTGTAGTCAAAGAATCTAACTTCTTATCCTTTGCTTGACAGAGCCTCTTCTTATTTAAAATAGGATATATGGTGTTAAGATTTAGTATCATCACATGATACATTACCCTCAAGGGTTCATATGTTGTGTATGGGGCCACTACCATAGTCATTGGAATCTTTGTTCCATCACCTTCTTTTGCTTATGTGTTACTTTGTCCTCTAACCTTATCTATCGTGTGAATTATTTTTTATACATTATAAAATAATTTATCTAATCCTCCATCTCCCAATACTTTTTCTTATTCTAGATGATATCATCCAATGAATTCACCATTGAAGTAGAGAAATTTTTCATCTAGTACTTGAGCTTGTACATTATTCCTCCCAGGTATAATTTCTTTAGGTTGTAAGATTACAATATGTAGCAATAGTCAATACTACATCAAAGTCCATACATAATTCTTCCTTTTTGTAAATTCATAGACACCAAGTAGGGGGATTCAACCTCACCCAAACACTATACTCTTATTTTTTATCCCATGGTTTTTTCAATCATGTTGTAACACTAATATAATATGTTTTGTAAAATGACATCCTACCTATGCTCCAATGCATGGTTTTCATAAATACAATTATGTGTTTGCTTTCATAAGAAATTTGTTGGAGAAAAACATCATATAAAATAATAATAATTGTAAATTTTTTAAAATTCATCTCATCCCTCTTCAACTCCATCATGTTTTATTATAAATTCCCATGAAATCATGGATGATATTGCACTTATTCCATTTAACTTCTGCTTTGCAGGCCATCTTAATTCTATGTCCATTATTGAATATTTATAGCACTTAAAGTAAACCTTCTAATATAATACCTCTATCACAAAATTTGATCACAATGATGTGAGGTTGGCCACTACTATGGTTCTCAAAATTGACATTTTGTTCAATGCTTTGTACATATCTTTTGCCTTAATTACCAGATTCTTATCATATTTTTTGGGTATTCCTCATCCATAGATATAGAACTTAGTTTACCACCTTATTTATAATGTAGTCAAATTTATTTCATCACAACCCATCATTATAGTAGTGGATAATAAGTAGTGTAGTCAAATCCCAATATTTTACATGTCTAGGATCTTTGGCCAACTCTAGATATCCCATCTAGGCAACACATCACTACCATTCTCATCCCCAAACCCATTTGGTTTCCTAATATTAATTTCCTAAGAGTATATGGTATCAAGATAAGATACTATAAGGATAATATATAGATATTTATAAATGTATGTTTCTATGTAGGTTTCTCTTGTCATCTTTGAGAAGGATATACCAAAATTGATGTTACCAGGGTCATAAAATTTTCATTTCTATAGATCTACATTGCTTTGCTCTAGTATTTATTGCAGATTTGGCATTTTAACCATCTTCTACTCTCCTTCATCCTCTTTATTATTAGTTGAAAACATAACTCCTTACCTACTATAATTGCTCTTCCCTCCATTATATCTTGTCAATATAAATAGAAGCCTCTTCCTAATTCACCAAGAATATTAGTGCTTAAGAAGATGCCTATATTTTATACTGAATATTTTAAATAATCATGATTTTTGTGTCATATATATGCTAGTCATTTTTCTTGCATGTGTATTTTCTTGGGTATCACAACTCCTATGTGACCTTTACTTGACACTTTTGACAACCTATCTATTTTATGCATTTTTATACCTAGCTTTTATCCCAAGAAAAATTCTCAAATCCTCTACTTAAAGTCCCTATTTACTATCTTAATTTTTATTTGATCCTCATCTTAGTTCTAAACTAATTCTTACACTCATGCATTAATATTATTAAAATCTATGATTAGTGTTGTCTACCACTTTGCTTTATATTTTACATCAAATAGTCTTTGACTATTTTACTTTTGATATCTAATCATTATTTCATCTCTTCCATCAAGATAATTGGTACCAAGTTGAATGTTTCTGGTTCCAACAAGCTAACTCTATTATTTCTCCTTTGGAACCACCGTTTAGTGTTATTCTCTGGTTAATTCCTATGGTGCCTTATTTCTTTGATAATCGTCTCATGGCCCCTTCGTCATATTCCAAATACATTAAAGCTTGTAGTGGATCAAATCATCATAACAATAACTATGTTAAAATGGCCTCTATAAATACCCCATTATCTTTGGTGACTTAATCCCAAAGCCTTATAGTTACAATCTATTTTAGTATTCTCATATATTGTTTAAAATATTTTTACATATTACTTAGATGACTCCATATTCTCCTTCAAATTATTAGGTGAATCAAAATTCCTTTCTAGTTTATCAGATGTAGCAACACTTTATCAAAAGTAAATTCATTCAACTAAGGATCAAACATTATAAATTAGGATTTGATATGAAGTGCAAACCCGTTGCTTAGATTTTAAAATATGTTGTGGTTAAGTCTTTCTTGAGGCCACATGATGTAGGAACATTCTAGTAAAATATACCTTTTTAGCTCCCATGAGAAGAGGAAGTGGCATGAATTTTAGCCTTCAATATCACACCCTATTTCCCATTATTGTAAAAGAATAAACTCGATGCGTTATTGTAATTTCTATATTGCTAGTAAAGGAAGCAAATTAATGGAGGTTGAGATTTGCTATAGCTTATAGATTATCGACAAAGAAAATAAATTAATGGAGTTTTGAATATTATTATAATTTCTAAAATACTGGCATAGGAAGTTAATTAATGGAGTTTGAGTTTCATTGTAACTTCCATATTACCAAAAAAGGAAACATAATTAACAACGTTTTGAGTTTTGTTGTAATTTCTAGATAATCGGCAAAGGAAGCAAATTAATAGAGTTTTAGTTTTCCTATACTTTTTAAATTATTGGAAAATAAAGCAAATTAATGGAGTTTTAAGTTTTGTTGTAATTTCTAGATTTCTGACAAAGAAAACAAATTAATGGAGTTTGAATTTTGTTATAATTTCTAGATAACAAACAAAGGAAGCAAATTAATGAAACTTTGATTTTGTTGTAATTTCTAGATTACCAGTAAGGGAAGTAAATTAATGGAGTATTGAGTTTTTTTATAATTTTCAAATTACCAACAAAGGAATAAAACTAATAGAGTTTTGAGTTTTTTTGTAATTTTAGACTACCAAAAAAAACAAATAAACAGAGTTTGAGTTTTACTATAATTTTCAATTTATCATCAAGGGAAGCAAATTAATGAAGTTTTGAGTTTTGTTGCAAAGTCCAGATTATTGACAAGTGAAGGTGTCTTTATGATTGTAATTTTTGTCATTGCAATTTTTTGTTGCTAGTTCTAGTTTTAGATCCTAAATAGTTTTTGATTAATAAAAAATAATTTCTTTTAATGCAAGTAAATTCTTGTTTATTTTTTGGTTGATGAACTTATTGTGAGATATTAGGTTGTTAGAAGAAGTTGTATTTCATTATATCCCCTCATTTAGACTACATCACAACATCTAAATTTTTGTTTGGTTTCCCTATTGGCCCATGTAAACCTTGAAAAGCTAGTTTTTGTAATTTTTTAATATTTTATTCTTAAGGGTCAGTCTCATTACCTTAACCTAAATTCATCATATAACTAGGTATACATACCCCTCCTCACCAATGATTTGATAATTGGTTTGAGTATATTTTGATTCTCTTTTAGTGTAAATATTTTGGTGTCTATAGAAAACTCATCATATACAATATTTTTTATATGTTGTGTGTTTCTTTTGACAAGCAATACTGGGTAATGTTTGATTCTACTCATTCTTAAAAACTACTATTAAATTTGGCATGGTATCAGAGTGGGTGTGAATCATTATTTTTGGTTTGATTCTATTTGTAATGGATTTATCTAGCTTATCTTAAGGATGTTTTTTAAATGGGCTTGTAGGGAAGATTTTTTAAACCTAATAGCATAATATGCAGAATGGTTTCTGATAGAAAAATTTAGTGGACATGAATCATGAAGATATCATTTGAATCAATAGATTTGGTTTGGAAGAAATATTCATCTATAGGTTTCATTTTTCCTCCCATTGGTATAATATTGATAATTAGTTTTTTTAATTAGATGGATGCCCTAGTTTTAGGATTGGCTTTTTCAAGGTTTTTTGAAACCCTCATTTTTCCTTTATAGATTTTTCAAAAAAATCCATTCCTTTTCTCTTCCAAATATTAATGACCAATAGTAACACTAATGAAAGGAGAAACTATTTGGCCACTATGAAAGACAAAAATAAGAGGCTAAAAGTATTTAAAAAAATCCATAGTTCCAAAGACATCATGAGTAGGCTTCCATACTTACCAAAGACCTCCAAGCCACTTGAGAAAGTTGAAAAAATGGTTTGGTAACAATTTAGCTACAAAGGCGTGAGAGGACCTAATTAGTTGTGTTAAAAAAATTATTACGTATGGAAAACCATAATAGATATAGAAAAATAATCATATATTTTAGATTATTTGTGAAATTTTAGGGGTTGTCAAAATTTAGCATTTTTTTCCATTTTACCTCTAGGTACCTCAAAATTGTGTTTGAAAATTTCCTACATTTTCCTTTAAAATTTAAAATTTGGAATATTTCGAAGAATATTTCTAGTTTATAGTAGAAATGCATTTGATAGGTTGCATGTACATCATGCTTTTGTTGTGGTGTGTATGAGTGGGAAAATAGTAGGCACATATCTAGAATTTGTGTTTTTTTTTTATTTGGTTTGGTTCCTTGTCCTCTCAAGATAGGCACTTAGGGAGGTGTCTAGTAGAGAGGACCTTAACAAATGGCCCAAGGGAGATCATAATTTTGAATATCTTCCACCTTATTTTATCAACATTGTTAGTAGTTTCTTGATTGCCTATTATAACATAGTAGATTATGAGGCTTTATTTGATGATGTGGCATAGTTTTTGACCTATAATGGTGATATTGCAGATGAATGTATCATAAGGTACATGCCAACTAATGTGGTAGGTACACCTATGGTGACACATGGAAGTCTATATAGCTAAGTTGGTGTGTGCATGCTTTTTTAGTCAACATGTGGTAGCTAACATGGATCTTCATAAAACCAAATGGGAAAGAGATGCACAAATCATAATGCAACATGTAGTAGATAAAGCGGTATACATTGGTGATATAGAAAAACATGTGGTAGTGGCATAGATTTTGAGACACCATATGGAAAAATTTGACTAGTCTAACATTGTTGACCATATTGAGGCTAAAGGAGCAGTCCATATGCCACTTTATGCCTATATAAGAAAGATCAACCAATTATATTTTCTCATCTCATCAAACATGCACAATCAATAACACACAGATTTCAAAATGAATTAGATAGCAATGAGTGATATAGCATGGTTCACTGGTACTTCACATTTAACACATAGTAAGTACATTCTAATTCACTCAAATAAAACAAGTGGTAGTGTTTTATTCACCAAAGGTACACATGTTTTTAAAACATTTTAAATTTTTTGAAGTGATTTTTTACTGTTTTGGGGATAAACTTTAGGGGGGTAAAAATTTTATGCACATAAGCATTTTGAGACCATTTTTCAAATCATATTGTTTTTTAGCTTTATGGATTGGTAGAGTTGGTTCTAGACAAAATTACTTGTAGATTATTTTTATTAGAAAAGTTATGGATCATCATATCCCTCTAAGGATGAAGCCTATGGTGTTATTGATCTTCATGTGATTAACACTCATGTAAGAAACATTAGGTTAGAGGTAAAACTTATGACCTTGTTCGTGGACTCGATTAACATTGTAAATGACTATATTAGTCAATTTAAAAAATCACAAGAGGATATCTAGACTATGATATGACTACCTAGGGAATGGAGAGAAGTACAAGAGACGTTGGAGTGAGAAACATATAGCTTCTCAATATTGTGTTTAACAATGTGTCAGAAACATATGAAATACTGATTATGGTCATAAAAATGCTATGTGTGTACTTTCTTGCTCTCCTACCTCATCTATTGATGAAGTATTTAAGTATTTCATACATCATAAAGCTAGGAGAAATAGACATAAGAGCAATTCTATTTTCAATTGGACACATCCAAAGGATATTGTAGTAAAAAATTAGAATTATATGAAGACTAAATAGAATGGGAAAAATCCAAGAATCCCTTTATGAAATCTACCTATTGCAATAAAGGAATCAAGGCAGAATTTTATAGGATTTTATCAAGAAGTTAGAAGAGACAACAAAAGGGGTGTTGATAATGCTCTTTTTTATACTAAAAGTGATGAATTTTTAGAAGAAGAGACATCATAGGCTCATGTTGTAGTCCATTTCACATACTAGACATCCACCTCGTCAGATGAATGGATAGCTAATTTAGAGGTAATTAGACATATGATAAAACACATGCATGTGCTTCAAAGATATAACAAGACTCAAGTAGAGAACCTATAGTGATTAGGGATGACTCCTTATAATAGGTGGTTGAAAGTGGAAACATCATGGTTGGCTCTTTGTCATTTGATGAGGTACTTTGTGTTTCCCATGTAGGTCATAATGTTTTATTTAATTATCACATTACTCATACAAATAAATAGGTAGAATTTCGGCCTGATAGATGGGGTGATTAATATGTAGACAATGGATTCATGATAATTACTTTTGGATATTGTGATGAATTTGGTCATGTGTATAAACTAGGTCAAAGACCCATCTCTTCATCTTCTAGAAAGAAGAATTTTATTGCAATGATAGCTCATGTTGTTGATGAGAGTCAAAAGTAGTATCATAGACTTGTACATCTCATCTATAGTTCCTTGAGATATATAAGTCAACATGATATGGATATTAGGCTTCCATGCATATCTCCTACAAGATTTTATGAGGGATGGATTTTGAGAAAGCAGCATATGGATTCCATCCCAAGAGGATATTCTATAAGAAAAACACACACTTTGGAGATAATTCATAGTGACATCTATAGACATATGGGTGCACCTATTTTAAGAAATTGGTATTTTCTTATCTTTATTTATAAATTTTCTATATATGTATGGATATATATCATTTGTACCAATGATAAAGTGTTTGAGAGGTTCAAATATTTCATGGAATTTGTTGAAAATTGGTTAAATGAGAGGAACAATTATATTAGGATAAATGGGGGTGGTGAATATGTTAGATATAATTTCCATGATTTCATGGCCATTCATGGAATAACATATTAGAGTATTGTTCACTACAATCATAAATAGATTGGTGTAGCTAAAATAAAAATAGGTAATTACAGAGATGGCTTGTTACATGATTTATGCCAAGGGACTAGACCACATTTTTTAGGGTGAAGCATTATTTTATGCAAGGTATATCATCAAGAGTGTTTCTACCTTGGTTATTTGAGGAATGAAACCTCCTGAAAATTTGACAAGGGATAAGCCAAATGTGTTCATGTTTCAAGTATTTGGGTCTTCAGCATGGGCTCATATACCCAATAATATTTGAAAAAAAAAGATACCAAAGATCCACATGTCTATATTTTTAATGTCTCAAAGGAATATTTATGAGTTTCATTTATGCTCTCACTTTAATTCTTATCAACCCAGAGCAGGACAACTAAAAGTGTTAGAGAAAATAAACTAGTGTTCAATATGACATTTTTAAGGTTTCCTAATTTTTCATGCTTTAATAAAGTAAAACCAAACTCTACTTGTAGAAATAAATATAAAAACTCTTGCATATTTTGAAATTAACACACACTCATACAATTAAAAGAATACTATCATGTAAATGAAATAACATGACATAAATTAAATAGCACACCTTTATATGAAATAAACTAATATTTCCTGTTACATCAATTTAACTCAGGTAGACTAAATAAGATTATAAATAAGTTAATAAATAATATTACACAATTGAGAATCAAAATATTAGTTAAAAAATGAAATTATATAAAAATAGTAAATCACCTTTTCTAAATTTGTACTTGAAGAAGAGCAAACAAAGGAGAATACCCACAATGTTTTGGAGTGGGCCATTTTTTTGAGTCTTAGCGGGTAGTAAAATTAACTCACAATAGATCATATGTTTAACACAATTTGAAACATACTTTGTTTCAATAAGACCAACATTAAACAATCAAAGTTGGTTGTTTCTCTTGTTCTTTTTCTATAGAAAAACCAATACATATACAAAGAAAAAAGAAGTTTAAGAAGACCAACCTTGAACATACAATATGTATATGTATATAGGTGTCATTAAAACAATATCCCAAATTTTGGGAGGTATTTCAAAATAGATAGCCTTAATTTTGAATGGTTGTTATGAATCCATCTCACCCATTAGATGAGTGCTATCATACTAATTATCCTTTCTTATCCTTTGTTTAACATGGTTGTGGATTGTTGAAACTATCTTGATATTATATTACCATGATGGGGAAAGGGTCCAAAAAATTATATCTTATTATTTATTGACAATTTTTTGATGCACATTGCTAGCTAAAACCCATTCCATGTACATAATTGGCCTAAACATATTCCATGCACATAACTGGCCAAAATGTATTCCATGCATTTAATAGGTCGAAATGCATTCTATGCATATAAGTGTTATGCATAACATGTGCTAGTTTTTCTATTGTAATCTAACACTCTTCCATCCTATGTTATAAAATTTGGTTCTCTCCAGTCTGGTGCTAAATAGGTGTTTAGCATTCTTCAGCCTAGTGCATCCAATGTCAATGCCAATGTGCTAACAATACTCTAGGGTGTCCTACAAGCTAACATAATTTTTTTGTATAATTCCCTAGATATCATTATCCCATTATAAAAACTAATCCTAAAAATGACATAAAAACTATCTAAATAACTTAGTGATCCATCTTACCAATTCACTATGTTGGCTCAAAATACTAGTACAAAGTACAACCTAGTCCATAGATAATTAACACATGAAAGAGGTGAGAATTTTTATTTTTGTGTATTAGATAATGCAATTTGAGGCCTCATAATTTCTTATAAAATTTGGGTGAAGCATGTCCTCATGCATACATCTACTCCATTTTTACACTAATAGCAAATTATTTATAAATTTTATCCTATAACCTCTCTATATTTGGATGATACCCCCTATGATCTCTAATTTCCTTTGACTAGTGTATGAGTCTTGTTCCCATAAATGGTGCCATTGAAATTATATATATAATTTTTGGTGGTCTAAATCATAATATAATTTAGTGATGCTGAAAAGCCACAATGGTTCAATTATATCCAAAGCTCTTGTATGGGAACATACTAGATTTAGAGGGGAAATAAGCTTCCTATTGTTCAAATTATCTATCAGTTTCATCCATATTTGCTAACAATTTATTTTAGCTTCTTACAAATGGTTGTCATAGCACTCACTAATATATTTGAGACATTATTGTAGGTGGGTCATATATTGTTGTTTTACAGGTGCTTCTTTAAAATTCATCAAATTGAAATGTGTGACAATAACATCACTTGGCCATGGGTACTTGAACCATGAAATCAATCTGACTATTATCTCCTTGAGCATATGTTTTTCCATTTTTAGCAAATTTTGTTCTTGGTTTATGATAATGGATGCAAATGTCCTAAATTAGACATCTCTAACATAAATTTTAGGACTAAAGCTTATCTCTTATAGAATTATGTATTTGTGTGAGTAAAACTCACAATAAATTTTGCTATTTAATTGGGCTCTCAAAATAGGCAGTAGCAAAATTTTTAGTAGAGGTTAGTTCATGAGGTAGTCCTAACTTTATTTTCATAAGCTTCAATTTGATGTACTATTTTTGCAAGAATAGATTTCATATTTGAGCTAGCCATATAAATGTGAGTAGGTCCTCTATAATCTTGTATGCATCTTTGACTTTAAATTTCATATCAATCAACTCTACATCCAAGTTCTAATTTTTATCTTCAAGGGCCTTTATTGTTCATATTGCTGACACTATTCTATCTATTTCTTCATAGTTGTTTGATCAATTTTTGTTAGTATTTCCTATATCAAGTGTTATGGCGCTAATTATAAATTTTTCAATATTGAATATAATTGTTCTTATGATTGAGCTACTATATCTTCATGTTCTTATGACATCCTAGCTGGTGCTTCCTCTTGTAATTATAGTTCCTAATTGTTAAATTCCTCCATTGTATCTATTCTAGTGCCTAAGCCTAATTCCTAAAAAATCAATGCGACCTCAATAGGTTGAAGGTCCTATTCTTTGGTCTCTAATATATTGCATGTGGTTCCCTCAGCCTAGGAAAGTTACCTTTTCAATTCATACAACTCCTATAGGATTTGTGTAATATATTCATCTTTATCCTACAATATTTTTTTGTCTACTTTCAATTCATCTTATTGAGCTTCCATCAAATTTTGTAATTTATTTAGATTTTTAGTTTCTACCCTACTGTCTATTTCTTCATATTCATCCCCATGGTAGTGGGTCTTATTCTTCCCTTTCCTTTCTTTAATTAGATGACAATGGTGGTTGAAGTGGGGAAAGTTTATCTTTGCTATTGTATACAATAACTATATTTCTCTGTATCTTTTCTTGGGCTCTAGAATATTTTGGTGCCTAATTGAACTAGCCAACTATATATGATTCTATCCATATTACATACATTTTTTTTAATCCCAAAAACCAATCATTATAGGTGTCAAGTTGACCTATGTATATTTTTATGGTTTTTTGAGTTTATCTTTTGAGGGAATTGCTTGCATTGGCTATTATTTATAGGAAAAAAAGTAATTGAGCCACAATAGTTGAAGAATGAGTTGTAGTAGTTGAAGAATCCTAAGCTACAATAGTTTAAGAGTGTCAAGTTGTCATAGATGCTCCTCGATGTGCCTATTATTTTTTATGGAAAAATCATTGCCACTATCATTCAAAGTGCTTTTGTCTATGTGAAATAATATCTATAAATTAGCTTTATCAGGATATGATGTTTTAGATACTTTGTCCTCTCTTGTAATTTTCTAGCCATGTTTTCAAGGTAGTACACAAGAAGAGCAACTAATCAACCTTCAAATCCTTCCTTTGAGCCTCATGATGCAAGTATATGAGGAGTTTCAAGTGAGGCCCAAAAATAGCCACATACTGCCCATCATAGGCGATGTATATCATCACCTAGAGGGCTACACCATCCTAAGGTTATGCTAAACTCACCCACTTAAATCCCTTATACTTATCACCTTTCTTTTCATCGATGGGCTTTGGGTCTTTATCATCCCAAAAAGATGTAAATAGTTCATTTATGGGGACCGTATTTTTGAAAACTCTTTATCCTATGCTAGGAATTCTAAAAATCCTAATAAGGGTTTCAACTATGACATTGATGTGGACCCCTCGAATTTTTACAATACCTTCATGAAAATTTCTAGCAAATTATTTAGTGAGATTATCATTGTGCCCATCAAATATCTAGAAAAACTATAACCAGCTAACTTTAAAAAATATTCAATGGCTTTTGAGTGCTAGAGCACCCCAAAAACACTTTCTAGATTTGACTTCCATTTATTTTCCATAGAACTAGTCAGTAATTAACAATTGTATCTAGTTTATTTGAAATGAATGCAAGTGCAAACACAATAAAAAAATTACAAGGTGGAGGGTACATGCAAGATGCAAAGATCCTTCCTTTATTGCATTATGCTTTGTTAGAAAATTTAAAGGGTGCAAAATCAAATGTGAATGCATGGAATTATTTTGGGCATAAGATCTATTTGTCTTGGGATGATGGTAGATGAAACATGCATGGTGCATTATTAGTAAAATATACCATGTGATTGGCATGCATGAGAGGCAATAGAAAACATGGTAATCAAGGCACATTATCCAAGTAAATTAGATAATCCTATAATATTTTGACACCTATCCCTATCAAATTTTATGTCTCACTATTATTCCTTAGTACATCCTTTCCTTCCATCTAATTAGTAATCAATTCACCTTAACTACTTTTGATGTGGAGACTTTTTCGTGTATTGGATTGCTTTCCATATTGAAACCACACTTGTTACAATTCAGTCATTCCAAAGTGGTAGTTATAGTTATTCCCAATATGTAACTATTGACACACATTTCCTTTTTGTTTACTTGCCACATTATGTAGGTTTATACTTTGAATGCCAAATATATCATTCACATGCTATCACAAGCTAGGCAAAAACCATGGATAAGTTTTCCTATGCAATCTGGCATGAGATATAACACCAAATCCAAAGCATGGTAAAACATGTTTTCCCTATGCCTTTTTCTATACTGATAAATATATCATGTGGCTATGACATTGTGCAATCAAGGCAGTTCCATATGCTAACATTAAACTAGTGGCCACAAAATGCAATCAAGATACCTCTTATATATATATATATATATATATATATATATATATATATATATATATATATATATATATATATATATATATATATATATATATATATATATATATATATATATATATATATATATATATATATATATATATATATATATAAATATATATATATATATATATATATATATATATATATATATATATATATTATACTAGTTTTTAATATATATCAACTTCCCACTAGATTGAGGATAGACAACTTCAATCTGACACTAATAGTTTTTAGCAAAAATTATCCTAACAATAACTAAATACACTAGAATAATTTGTGAACATCAAAATTATCCATTCTACCATCTGAAATATAGACTAGAAGTGGTATTTAGGGGAAATAATGTATTGAATATAAAGTGGATAAAATATAACAATGCATAATATTAATACTAGAAAATAGTTAAAACTAAAAAAATGCATGCTTTGTTATTGTTGATTGGTTATGATATGAATTTGGGTTGAAGAGTGAGAATGAATATATAAATTTGTCATAGAAAATTATATTTTTTTCTTTTTATTTTTATCCCTTTTTATTTTAATTTATTTTATTTTTTAAATAATAGAAGAGGTCATTTTTATTTTCAACCATCTTCTACCTTAATTGCATTTTTTGGTTGACATTCAGAGTATAATGACCATTCAATGCGGTTGTTGGATGTGCCCAATGCTCATGCCTTATGGAGAGCACATAGTCCAAAAGTTTAGGAAGTGTTGGATGTGGATTTGGGGACAACCTTTGGATTTTTTATCAAGGAAGGCTCCTTGTTCTAATGTGATCTTTGATGCTCATTTTCTAGACTAGTCTAGTCTACCAAGTTCTATTTGAGCAAAAGGATAGAGAGAAAACAACAACA
Organism: Wollemia nobilis; assembly: GCA_028583015.1. Lineage (NCBI taxonomy): Eukaryota > Viridiplantae > Streptophyta > Pinopsida > Araucariales > Araucariaceae > Wollemia > Wollemia nobilis. The sequence continues at coordinate 4,632,018 of JAQPPZ010000030.1, forward strand.
TGAAATGAAAAGCATGAAAGTACAATCCTATTATAAGGGAGGCAAAACACCAAGATCCTAAAACTCTTTTATGCGATAATGAGAGTGATGAACACATGCATCATTTATCAATATTGCACAAGGAATGTGTTTTCATAAAGCACAAAGCAGCATGAAAACACATACACAAGAACCAACACAAAACTAAATATTCACTTCTTATATATTACATTACTAGATTACATCTCATGCCCAAGAAAGAGTCTCAAATCTAATCAATAGGTTGATTCAAGGATCAAGCTAGACTGACACAAAGGAGAGAGTTGAAATAAAACTATATACAAGGCTAGATAGTAGTCATAGATAGAACAACTTTTTATCTCCTAAAATGAAGAAAAATGAATATTTATATACCAAAATGGGGAAATTTCCACCCAAAACTTATGCAAGAAATTAAAAAAATGTTCATCTCAAAATTTTACCCAAGCTTTTTGACATTAATCTTGGATGATCCCAAGGTTTATGGATTCATAGTCATAAATGTTGTAGGTGAGTTGGTTTGATGGGACATAGACTTCTCCTTTCATTTTTACTATTGTCCATACTATGTATCAACCATGATTATACCCTTGAGATTTCCCTTCATAGATATCCTAAGGATTTATGTCTCTCCTTGGGTTATCTATCTACTACTACTTTAAGTGTACAATCTGTCTCTTTGGATACCATGCTTGATTATTGAGGTGATAGGATTGAAATCAAGTTACCACCATTTTCCTTGCATCTAGTTGCTTTGGGTTCATTTGGTGATCCAATGAGGTCTGATGATTTGATTTCCATAAGACCCCTGCTTGCTCACTGATCAAGGTTCTAGTTTCTATTATTTTAAATATTTCTTAGTTTAAGAAATAATTTTTTCTACAAACCTATCCACCATTCCATTTTAGCATTTTAGTGATGACCATAACTACCAGATATTTGGCTCTAGAGGGAACATCGAAGTCATCCTCATCTATTATTTTTAACCATTTTGATTTTATTTTATCCTTTGCCATGGATCTCTGGGGTGACCATCATAATCACCAGTGAGCTGAGATGGTCTACAAAGGTTTCATAAATTGTGAAGAACACAAGCTTATACTGAGAGGGGAAGTTGAACAGTATAAGACCACTTTTTAATTTCTTTCGATTCAAATTGTAGTCCAATATTATGCAGTGAATATATAACATAATCAAAAACAAAAATCAAAGCAATGCACAAAATATCATCCACAAAAGAGATACAACAATTTACGTGGTTCACCCAATGCGGGCTACTCCACGGATAAAATTTTCACTAAATTTTATCACCTCAAATTTTGGGTTACATGTCCCAATTACAAAGTTTATGGGCACCAACCCAAAGGAGATACCTTCCCCTAGCTCTGCTCAATATGGTGATCCTCTAGAAGACCTCTACCTCTGCAACCCTTAGCAAGTGGAACTCTATCCATAGAAGACACCTGTCTTCCATGCTCTGGATGGAGACCTCTGTCCTCAACTCTATCACCGCACAGTCGGTCCTCTTATCTACACTAAAACACAGTCCTTCGGTATGGCACAAATCTGTCCTCTTCCTCTTTTCTTTTCTGTTATAATTGCACTTGGTTGAAACCAAATTTTCATAGTCTGCGCAAACACAACAACACTTGATCAACTTATGCTCTTCTGCAAAAACACAACAGCACAGTCTTCGCACATCCAGTGCAAACATAGTAGCATAGTTGTCGCACACTCTACGCAAACACAGTAGTCGATCAGACTTCTCCTTATGCACCTCAGCGATAGAACTTCTCCCCGCACTCTATCTGCACAAATCGCACTTCGAACGCACACTTTGATCAATTGCTAAAACTAATCAAATAGCCCTCCTTTTATAGAGTAAGATTCAAAGATCATTACATTCAATCTTAGTCGGATGTTACTCTTCAACTGCGTCGGCTGTAAAACCCTGTGCTGCGTTGGCCCAGATTTTAACTTTGTTGACTCAAAGTTAACTTTGTCCTTCAATCGCCACTGGTTCTATAGCTGTCCCTATGAAACTACAACATGTCGTGATATCGTGACATTTTTACAGTCGTACACCTTCTATAGCCTGCTATCGCGAAATCATGACACCTTGGCCTTTGTCAACTTCCTTTGTGCTTCTGTCATGAAATCATGACACCTTTGCTTCTTGCTGACGTCATCTCACTTTTGTCACAAAATCGTGACACCTTGGCCTTTGTTGACTTTCTTTGTGCTTCTATCGTGAAATCGTGACACCTTTGCCTCTTACTGACGTCATCTCACTTCTATCGTGAAATCACAACGCTTTAGTCTTCATGGCCTTCCTCTCAGCTTTTGTCGCAAAATCATGACACATCTACTTTTGTTGACATCATCTGCAACTCTGTCACAAAATCGTGATGCTTTCTACATCCGTACAACTTCTTTGTAGCCTGTCACGAAATCGCAACCCTTTCAGCTTCTGAAAGCTTTTCCTGCAACCTGTCACGAAATCGCGACGCTTCTGGCTTTCGTACACTTTCTCCACTGCCTGTCACAAAATCGTGACACTTCTGGCTTCTGTACGCTTTCTCCACTGCCTGTCATGAAATTGCAACACTTCTAGCTTTCGTACGCTTTCTCCACTGCTTGTCACAAAATCACGACACTTCTGGCTTTCGTACGCTTTCTCCACTGCCTGTCATGAAATCGTAACACTTTTGGCTTCCGTATGCTTTCTCCACTGCCTATCACGAAATCGTGACGCTGCTCCTTTCAGACTCTTCCCTTTACTGCATGTCGTGAAATTGCGACACTTCTTATTTCAAGCTTTTCAGCATGCCGTGAAATCACGACAGTCCATACTTAGTCTTTTGCAGCATGTCGCAAAATCGTGACAGTCCTCACTTGAAACTTTGCATCATGTCATGAAATCATGACAGTTCCTGAATAACTTTCTCTCTCATCGATCTTGTCACGAAATCGCGACAGCTCACACTGTGGACTCTCTCTTCTACAACATGTCGTGAAATCGTGACACTTTTTCATCCGTATAGCCTCCTTTGCAGAATGTCGTGAAATTGTGACACTTTTCTTTCTCTGCCTTCCTGCACTGTCCGAGTCGCGAAAATGCGACATGTCACGAAATCACGACACTTTTCATCTTGCTCTTCTTCTCTGCTAGTATGTCGCAAAATCGCAACATTTTTTCCTGCTTCGTCTCTGCCTTCCAACATGTCGCAAAATCACGACACTTTTGCCCAAACTTTCTCTCTCCTCAAACATGTCACGAAATCGTGACAATTTTTCCAATGCTTTCTCTCTCCTCAAACATGTCGCGAAATCACGACAGTTTTGCTAGCGCTTTCTCTCTCCTAAAACATGTCGCAAAATCATGACAATTTTTCCAGCCACCTGCATACTTTTTCTTACTTGTCTTTTTCTTGAACTTTTGCAACTAGGCTACTCTAATCTACTTGGAAACTCACTGTCCAAACTAAAACCTTCATCAAGACACATTCTTTGACATCAAACCAAATTGCTTCAAGACCTTCTTGACATCAATGACAACATCTACACTTAGAGCAAAGGCAATGTACCCAAGGTACCCAAAATTGCCAACAATCTCCCCCTTTGTCATTGATGGCAAACCTTAACTGAAAACATATCTCAAGAGCCAAAACTGAACCAACTGATCCACCAACTGAGAATCTATATTTGAAGTTTTTGCTCCCCTTGACTTGAAGCTCTCTTCTTCATTCATATCTCCCCCTTACTCATATCTCTCCCCCTTTGTCATCAATGGCAAAGGGTCACCTTTGGGGCTCAGTACTAAGAATGAGCTTCTTAGCTTAGTCCCTCCCCCACTTCCTGATGAGGTGATTTAAAACAAGGGTGGGATTGAAACTCCCATTAGGCACTCATCATCGTCAGTGTCTACAATTTATTTGTCGGGCCTTCTCTTGAACTCTTTGTCAGTGTTTCTGTTCTTGTCACTTTTCTTGTTCTTGTTCTCATCTCTTTTCTTGTCCATACCTTGATCCTTGGACCTGTTTATACCACTGTTCTTGTTCTTGTACCTTGGAAGATCAGCTCTGGACTGGCTGGCTGTGTGACCTGCATTATTGCACTTATAGCATGTAACAAAGTTATTTATGTTCGGCATACCTCTTCTTTGAATGTATCTGTTATGAGTAACCATGTTCCTATTATTAGTTTTGCAGAACTTTGCCTTATTCCTGAACTGATTACAAGAGTAGGAATACCCTTGAAATAAATTATGGCCCCTGAAATTGTCATTTATCTTCCTTACTTGAGTCATGCACTGCGAAGCCATGTGGCCAAACCCGTGACACGCAAAACATCTGTCGTGAAATATTCTTCTATTTGACCTCCTGGAACTCAAATTTTGTTTTTTCGCATTCAAAATTATGTTTTCTATTTCTGCGCATTTATCACTCATGGACTCTTTCTTTGAAATACTCTCTTCATCAGAACTCTCTTCTTTTTGAAATCTCTTACTTGATTCCCCAACCTATTTTTTGTGTGGTTTAACAAAACCAAGACCTGTTTTATTTGATGGATTTCTTTGAATTTGGATGAGAGACTTAACCCTTTTGGAGCTATCTTGAAACCTGTATAGCTTATCCTTATATTCTTTATTTTCCTCTTTCATGGCAGCCATTTTCTGTTCTAATTCATTATACTCAAGTATCTTAGATTCTAACTCATTCTTGAGTTCTTGTGTCTTAGCCATAGAGATGTCAAGACTTTCTATGAGTTCATATCTCTCCATACAACATTCATCTAACTTATCCTTGAGTTTAGCATTCTTATTTCTCTCCTTTTTAAAAACACTAAGAGCATTAGTAAGTTCACATTTAAGATCCTCTATTTTATTGCATTTTGAATCATCAAGGCCTTTTTCAGATTTCTTATCACTACAGGTGCTATCCTTTTCAAAAACCATACAAGCATCTTCTTTATCATTTTTTGAAGCATCCTCATACATACTAGCAACCAATTCATTATTTGTGCAATCATCCTCAAGGTGCCCAAAATTTCCACATCTAAAACATTTCATGACAATGAATTTATGTTTCGGTTCTTCCTCTTTTTCTGAAATGAACAGCATCTCATTTTCATCATCACTAGAAGAACTTTCACTATCACTTGCTATAACACTTACTTGCTTTGTCTAGGTAGAAGCTCTTCTTATTCTTGTGAGAATGCCTCTTTCCTTGATTGTTGTGCTCATCTTTGTTCTTTCCGTAATACCTGTGCTTTTTGGAATCCTTGCTCTTAACATCCTGTATATCTTCATCACTTTCATTCTTGGAAACAGTATAGTCAGTAGCATAATGACCAAACTTTCCACAGTTGAAACATCTTATGTTTTTCTTGCTTTTGTGTTTTCTAGAGAACTTTCCATTCTTGCTGTAATATGCCTCTTCATCACTAGAAGACTCATCACTCTCTTGAATCTATTTGCCCTTTGATTTCTTGGTAGCTTTGAAAGCTGCCTCTTTCTTGACATCAACTTTCACTTGAGTTCTCAGCTCAAATGCTGCAAGAATACTATGGAGCTCATCCTTTTTCAATTTATCTAAATCTTTAGCTTCCTCAATAGCAGAAATATTTTCACTAAATCTATTAGGAAGAGATCTTAAAATCTTATCACACACATCAATTTTAGTAACTTCAAGACCTAGGTCTTTCATGGAGTTAACAATATCGTCCATACGAAGCATGTAGTCACTAATATTTTCATCATAATTCATTTTGAGTTGTTCAAACATACCTTTAAAATGTCTCAATTTGGCCCTTCGGACATTTGCATCACCTGTATGAACCACCTATAATTGTTTCCACATTTCACTAGCTGTCTTGTAGTGAATAACTTTGGTGAGATCTGCTTTCTATAAGCCTCTCAAGATTGCATTCATGGCTTTTGAATTGTTGTGAAGCATGAGCCTGTCTTCTTTGGTATAAGGACCATGTTCAGGAATAGTGTATTTGTCTTCAATCACTTCCCATACCTCATTACCAAGTGCCATTAGATAAACTTTCATTCTTGCACTCCACAGACCGAAATCTGATCCATCAAGAATAGGTGCTGCATTGCTACCTGAAAAATCCATTTTGTTCATAACTAGTTCTTCCTTCCGGCTGTTAAACCTTTTTGAAGGAACCCGCTTTGATACCAATTGAAGAACACAAGCTTATACTAAGAGGGGGGGTGAACAGTATAAGACCACTTTTTAATTTCTTTCGATTCAACTTGTAGTCCAATATTATGCAGTGAATATATAACAAAATCAAAAATAGAAATCAAAGCAATGCACATAATATCATCCATAAAAGAGAGACAACAATTTACATGGTTCACCCAACGCGGGCTACTCCACGGATAAAATTTTCACTAAATTTTATCACCTCAAATTCTGGGAAACATGTCCCAATTACAAAGTTTATGGGCACCAACCCAAAGGAGATACCTTCCCCTAGCTCTGCTCAATCTAGTGATCCTCTAGAAGACCTCTGCCTCTGCAACCCTTAGCAAGTGGAACTCTATCCATAGAAGACACCTGTCTTCCCTGCTTTGGCTGGAGACCTCTGTCCTCAACTCTATCATCGCACAATCGGTCCTCTTATCTGCACCAAAACATAGTCCTTCGGTCTGGCAAAAATTTGTCCTCTTCCTCTTTTCTTTTCTATTATAGTTGCACTTGGTCGAAACCAACTTTTCATAGTCTACGCAAACACAACAACACTTGATCAACTTATGCTCTTCTACGAAAACACAACAACATAGTCTTTGCACATCCAGCGCAAACACAGTAGCACAGTTGTCGCACACTCTGCACAAACATAGTAGTCGATCAGACTTCTCCTTATGCACCTCAATGATCGAACTTCTCCCCGCACTCTATCTGTGCAAATCGCACTTCAAATGCACACTTCGATCAATTGCTCAAACTAATCAAACATCCCTCCTTTTATAGAGTAAGATTCAAGATCATTACATTCAATCTTAGTCGGCTGTTACTCTTCAACTGCGTCGGCTGTAAAACCCTATGTTGCGTCGGCCCAGATTTTAACTTTGTCGACTCAAAGTTAACTCTGTCCTTCAACCTCCACTGGTTCTGTAGCTATCCCTGCAAAACTACAACATGTCGCAATATCGTGACATTTTTACAGTCGTACACCTTTTATAGCCTGCTATCACGAAATTGTGACACCTTGGCCTTTGTCGACTTCCTTTGTGCTTCTATCACAAAATCATGACACCTTTGCTTCTTGCTGACATCATCTCACTTCTATCACAAAATAGTGACACCTTGGCCTTTGTCGACTTCCTTTGTGCTTCTGTCATGAAATCGTGACACCTTTGCCTCTTGCTGATGTCATCTCACTTCTCTTGCAAAATCATGATGCTTTAGTCTTCATGGCCTTCCTCTCAGCTTTTGTCATGAAATCATGACACATCTACTTCTACTGACGTCATCTGCAACTCTGTCACGAAATCGCGATGCTTTCTGCATCCGTACAACTTCTTTGTAGCCTGTCACGAAATCATGACCCTTTCAGCTTCTGAAAGGTTTTCCTGCAACCTGTCATGAAATCATGACGCTTTTGGCTTTCGTACGCTTTCTCCACTGCCTGTCATGAAATCATGACACTTTTGGCTTTCGTACGCTTTCTCCATTGCCTGTCGTAAAATCATGACACTTCTGGCTTCCGTACGCTTTCTCCACTACCTGTCGTGAAATCGTGACACTTCTGGCTTCCGTACGCTTTCTCCACTGCCTGTCATGAAATTGTGACACTTTTGGCTTCCATACGCTTTCTCCATTGCCTATCACGAAATCATGATGCTGCTCCTTTCAAACTCTTCCCTTTGCTGCATGTCGCGAAATCGCGACGCTTCTTATTTCGATCTTTTGCAGCATGCCACAAAATCACGATAATCCATACTTAGTCTTTTGCAGCATGTCACAAAATCGTGACAGTCCTCACTTGGAACTTTGCATCATGTCGTGAAATCGTGACAGTTCCTGAATAACTTTCTCTCTCATCGATCTTGTCGCAAAATCGCGACAGCTCACACTATACACTCTCTCTTCTGCAACATGTCGCAAAATTGCAACACTTTTTCATCCGTACAGCCTCCTTTGCAGAATGTCACAAAATCATGACACTTTTCTTTCTCTGCCTTCCTGCACTGTCCGAGTCGCGAAAATGTGACATGTCATGAAATCGTGACACTTTTCATCTTGCTATTCTTCTCTGCCAGCATGTCGCGAAATCACGATATTTTTTCCTGCTTCGTCTCTGCCTTCCAGCATGTCACAAAATCGTGACACTTTTGCCCAAAATTTCTCTCTCCTCAAACATGTCACGAAATCGTGACAGTTTTGCCAGTGCTTTCTCTCTCCTCAAACATGTCGTGAAATCGCAACAGTTTTGCCAGTGCTTTCTCTCTCCTGAAACATGTCACGAAATCACGACAGTTTTTCCAGCCGCCTGCATACTTTTTCTTACTTGTCTTTTTCTTGAACTTTTGCAACTGGGCTACCTTGATCTACTTGGAAACTCACTTTCCAAACTAAAACCTTCATCAAGACACATTCTTTGACATCAAACCAAATTGCTTCAAGACCTTCTTGACATCAATGACAACATCTACACTTAGAGCAAAGGCAATGTACCCAAGGTACCCAAAATTGCCAACAAATTGAAGTCTCCAAGATGCTTCAAGTTGCATAGATTTTTAAGTATTAAGACCCTCTTAAGGAATATATGGAAGCTCACCTTGCTAATTTTTTGTTTGGTCACCTTGGGTCCCCCTCCTTCTTCCATAATTATTGGGTTCTATTCCCTGGGATCTACTAATGGTGCTATATCATAAATACACTATAGAATTATGATTAGTTGGATATTCACTACAAACCCAATCATACATGGAGGATAGTCAGGTCCATAGATTATCTCCTTTAGAGAGAAGAAAATTTCACAATCACTATATAGGATGAAACCCTGCCAAAGGTGGATCCCTTTTATCTATCACCAAAAGGATCTAGGAATCCAACCAATGGTGGTATTTGGATTAACTACCACTAGAAATTCTTAGGAAGTGTTGTTCTATTTGGTCCAATTGATCAACGTGACCTCATGGTTCAAAGAGCTTGAGATTCATCTTTATCTTATAATAATTCTTCCTTGATGACAATCATGGTGGTCCCCTAGTGTTGGTTGCGTAGTAGATTTATGGGACCTTAGTTCAATTCATATTATTCTTCTTTTATTAGCTCTAGATGGAAACTTTCTTGTAGTTGCCTTATTCAATGGGATTTTACCATTGTGGTGAATTTTCACTATAGCTTTAGCAAATCCCAAGGTATCTCCTACTGACAAGATACAAGGAACCCAAAAATGAGGGTCTTATCTATAAGGGATATCTATCATATGTGAAATGGAAGAAGGGTATTCTTCGAGGGGTATATTTTCTCAAGAATTTTATGTAAATCTGAGGGGGATGCATTCCTATTATAGACCCCTTTCACTTGGAAATCGATCAAAATTATCCTCCCTAACCTGTATTTTTGTCAATATCTCTCTTTGGTGAGGTGATATGGAAGGAATTATTCCTACATGTATGACCAAGAAGATGTCATACCCAGTATCCAATTATTGTGGATGTATTTTCACTAATTATATGGTTATTGGATGATTGGTGGTAATCGTGAGGAGGCTACCCTATGGCTACACTTGAGCATACTTTATTGGAATTTGCCTCATGTCTTGTGTGAACTTATTTTCAAGCATGATATCAATATTGTTTTCTTGTTGCAAGTCTAAACTTATCAACTTCCTACAAAAATTAGATAAACACCTTAGAATTTTTTTTGTACAAAGGCCCGAGTGGGGCAGATGGTTCAACCTTTGCCTATGTACTACCCCATGCCTATGGGATCAAATGCTCTATTGGGACTAAAATACAAGATCTTGGTGATCCAATGCTTTATGCAATTGATTGGATGTGCCTCAATCAAAGAATTATTTGAATCAAGCCACTTGTCTTTATTCTTGTATCTTTGTGTTAGGATTCCACATTCTAACCTATCATTATCGCTTAATTAACTAATTAATTATGTTTTATAATTTCTAATGGGCCATCACATCCTTTTATAATAGCTTTAGGTAGATATAAAATAGGGTATATGGTTGTGTAAGAAAGCATCCATGAAAAGAATATATTTGTTTAATTATATACATTGGAGGGAGTCCCCTTACCAGTGAAACAATGATCCTTTTCCAAACAATGATTCATTTATTGAAGTTCTAACATATTCCATTATTTTCATTGTTAAACCATAAGTTGGGATTGAGGATCCTAAAATTTGGTATCAAAGATTTTGATTCCAAAGGACTTGGAGGTAATTTTGATTGGAAAGCATTCTTCATCCATTCCATCACGTAAGTTGTCATTCACATGCTTGGAAATATTAAATATATTATATGTGCTAACAATTTGTGGTAATATTATTGGATATTCTAACTTATCATTACCACTCATTACATTGATATCTATCTACGATGTCAACACCTACCTGGCATAGTCCAAATAATTCTATCTTGGTGAATAGGAATCCCCAACTATACATACACCAACCAAAGCATACAAAAGCCCATACAATTATTGTTTACATCAAAACTTATGCTTGGAAATGGAGTTGTGACTATGAGGCCATTCGATTGTTGTTTAGTACACACAAAATAAAAAAGATAAAATCAAAATTAATTTGAGCCTCCTAAAAGCACCAAAAGATCGAGGAAATTTTGCTAATGATCTGATTAGATTCATAGATAGAAAAACTCATCATTTTTCTAGTTATATACTCAACCCCAACATATTGAGCATAGGGAATATGAGTTTTGCATAAAGACATTATCCAATATTCATTTACAACAGGAAAAAAAATGATGTCTAAGCTACAATACATTAATCGTCTCCAATTTCAAACATTACCAGTATTAAATCTTACAAAAATAAAAATTGATTGCTAAACATTAATTATGTCAAGCATCAAAATTGGTCCACATCTTTCTACCTCCCGATCCATGTCCTCCTTGTCCACCTAAAACAATTGTCCGTCCATGCCTTCCTAGTCCACTTTGCTTTACGTCCCTCCATGTTCATATTTCCACAACCTACCCATGCTCGTTGATATCATTTCACATTTGTCCACCTCATACTTGTGATCCACTAAAACCAGCTAGTGCATAGGCCTAGGTAATACATTCCAAGCAAAAATCTACCTTGCATACACAACATTGCAATATTGTGAAAAAATGTAAGTGGAATCCCATCACATTGGTGATGTCCTCTCAACAATATCATATTGTCTAAATATTATGTAAAAACAAGATATTCCCACAACAAAAACTATCATCACAACCCTAAAAAGGTGACCTCCAATCCCAAAACGCCATGTGGAAAATTAGCCTAAAGTTCTAAATATTTTTTGATTAATATTTCACAAAGGAGTCATACTTTGCAAAAATATGATTGTGTGCAAATTAAAACAAAATTCCACATTGTGGGTGAAGTTTCTCTGTTGGTGATTAATAAAGCACAATCTACACATAGGAAGTTGACCACTTGTGGTCATACCCCGCTTGTCTCATGCACTCGCATAGCATCCACGTGCTACCTATCCTTAAACCATCTTGTGCCTTATATTCTACCCTTTGTCTGCTTGGTCTTGTGTGTGCTACCATTCGACCACATCTTATCCATGTATTTCTACCTTCCTAGTTGTCCTTCCCCAATTTTGTTCACTCACTGCTAGCCATGTGTCCTCCACCATAGTCCTAGCCCTATCACGTTGGCCCTAGTATGCCTAGTCTTGTCCCACTGTGCTCTCACCTTTCCATGTGTCGTATTTCCACATTTGCTCTTGTGGTCCCATGCTATGGTCATTGTGTCCATATCATTGTACAATAAATTGAAACTTCATGAAATGTGACCATTGGAGCTATTGGTTTCAAATAAAGTTGAAAACACATTTTGATAAAAAGTTGCACAAAAAAATTGCAAACAAATTGACAAAAAACTATACATAAAAGTTGTTTAACAAAATTACTAAACTTGTTGCAAACTTGATGATATTTTTGGCAAAAAATTGTGACAAATTTCTAATGATAAAATTTTGACAACTTTTTGACAATAATATTTTATGACATTTTCTGCGATGATTTCTTGCAATAATTTTATCGATGACTTTTTACGATAACTTTTTTATGATTCTCAGCAAATTTAGTGATAAATTCCAATGATGATTATGCAAATGGACGACGAAGAAATATCTCAATACTCCAATATGCTTTCATTGATTAATATCACCAACCTTCATCAAATCACTTCCATGCATACGTATTCGAATCAGTTCAAGGATCTCATCAATCACGCCTCAGAGTTAGATGAATTATTTATCATATGTTGCTTCGTCAGGGGATTAAAGGATGAAATTAAGGAGGTAGAAATATTCAATCCCCACACCTAGATGCAGACCTTTGGATTAGCTTTTCTAGCCGAAGATAAACTCAATGTTCAACGTCGATTAGGAAAACCACCTATGGAGAAATCACAAACCACTTACACCACCCCCAAACCTAACCAAACTTTACCAATTAAATATCTTAGCTTTGAGGAGATGAAGGAACAATGAGTGAAAAACCTCTGTGATAATTATGATGAGAAATTTGTATCCCATCATAAATGTGCTACACTAACATTGTTTTTATTGAAGGAAGTTGATCTTTATCACTCCATAGATCAAGAAGATGATGTATTTGCAGTAATGAAGACAATGAGGTTGATGTGCATGAAGTGATCAATGCACCAAGAATGAATGAGGTAGACATACACAATGTGTCCAATAAAGACTAAACATACACTCTATAATAACTACACACAAGTTACTCACCAGCAGTTAGTTCTCACCGTATAGGCAAACTAATTTAGAAAGGAGGAAAAAGAGTGAGTGCACACTTATTTTTCCTTCATTATACATAGGAAGAACCAGCTAAAGTGGAAATCCTCCATCATCATGATTATAATATTCTTCATGACAACCCCCCTCTAATGCTTTGACCATCAATATATCCTTACCTTTGGAAAAGTGACATTAAATTTGTGCAAGAACTTGTGCAAATACTACTTAGAAAGCGCCTCACCAATTTCAACAACAATTTCCTTAGTCCTAGCTTTGAGTACACAACTTCTTTTCAAGAGGGGTGGCATGTTAGGATTCCACATCCTAACCTATCATTATCACTTAATTAACTAATTAGTTATATTTATAATTGCTAATGGACCATCATGACCTTTCATAATATCTTTAGGTAGATATAAAATAGGGTAGATGGTTGTGTAAGAAAGCGTCCATAAAAATAATATATTTGTTTAATTATATACATTGGAGGGATTCCCCTTACTAGTGAAACAATGATCCTTTTTCAAACAATGATTCATTTATTGAAGTTCTAACATCTTCCATTATTTTCATTGTAAAACCACAAGTTAGAATCAAGGATCCTAACACTTTGTCTAGTGGTTGATTCAGATATAAGTAGTTGTTTAATGTTGTACCCTCATAGAGGTTCTACTAGAATTTTTATCTTGGCCCTAACTTTAGTTCTTAGGACCATTCATATCCAATCCACCCATAGGTAGCCTCCCTATTTGGTGGTGAAGTCTCTTGAAAGGTAGATGTTAAAAGAGGCTAGGAGATCAATCACCATGATATCCTATGGGATAGTGATATATGTTAGGAGGGAAAACTTATGGGATTTACTATTGATAAAAATGGTTACAATATATAGGCATAAGCCTATATTCAACACATGACACTTGTCAAGAGAAACTGACAAGTGTCAAACTGGCATAGTGCACATTACATTAACTCTAACATTCCCCCTTAATGTGCACTATCCTAACTAAAGAAAAAAAACAAGTCAACATTAGGTAACATTCTCCCTTAATGTTGACTTCTCTAACAAAAATATACATCCTCCTTTATTGCTGATTTGGTCTTAGGCTCTTGCTCTTTGTGCTTGGCTCTCCAACTGTGAATAATGCTAGATTCACTGTGTATACATCTTGGTCTATTGCCTCAGGGTCAGCCACTTCCACGGGTCTGACTGCCATTGGGTCAGTTGTCTAAGTGCCTCGGGGTCATCATGGGTGCCTCGGGGTCGCCCACTTCTCGGGTCTGTTGCCTCTGCGAGTCATCCTTAGAGGATGTTGCCTCTCATAGGTCACTGACTAGATTCACCATGAGTATGAAATCCCTTCTCATGGTGAACTCAATCTAGAAGGTGTCGGTCTCTGTCGAAAATGCACCTAATTAAAGGAAAAACGAGCCATATAAGAGTGTCGGTCTTTGCCAAAAATGCACTCAATACAATAAAATGAGCCATAGATCCAAATAGGAGGAGAGAAGAAGAAAATAAGAGAATCTTCTGAAGTGTCTTCGTCTGTAGTCTTCAGAAGTAGATCCGGAAAAAAACTCGGATAGAGTCTAGGGTGTCTATGTCTGTAGTCCCTAGTATAAGTGTCCTTATGGTGACCATGTCATCCCACCGAAATGCATGGGTAACCAGCCGCTGCATTCGCCAAGTGTATAGAAAAGATCACTAGTTACAAGGATCACATATGAAAGTACCTTGGGAGTGTCGGGTACAACCGAAAGTGCACTCCAAGGTAGAAAAATTTTGAGGCTAAAAAACTCAATTGAAACAGCCTCAAAATTACAATATGACACCACCATTGTGTCCGTCATGGAAAAACATTTCCAACAACTATAAATACCCCTATACTTGTGTCTAAATGGGGCCTTCAACTTGCTGGGAAAACAACTGCATGCCTATCTAGGCAGCAATTTAACCTCAGAAATAAAAGATTCCTGGCATCGCACTGTGGCGGAATTAAAAAAATAGACTACAATTTTCAATTTTCCCACGCAGGGGAATTTTCAAATGAAGGATTACAATAAGAAGCCATGTGGGCCTTCCACTTCCACTTCCAAGTTTTCAACTGTCCCCTACTCTACCTTCGACGGAACAGTTACACCTCAGGATACGCACATTCCATCTATTGAACTCAAAAATAAAAAATTTAATAAAAGTGGTAGTCACAATCCACTAATCTCGCAGTGAAGCCACTCCACAAAACTGGACAAACTAGACAAACTGGACAAAACTCAACATAGTTCTTAATCATAGTACGTCATGATAAAAACTGGCTGAACAATGCCATAATAACTCTAGCAACCATATCATCCGGCATGCCATAATAACTCTAGCAACCATATCATCTCATCCGACATGCTTGAGGAATCTTTATTAGTTTGCTAGCAGTTACTATTGTTCAGGTGTTTCCATCGTCCAAGTGGATCCACTGTCACTACTAGAAGTAGAATCAGGTATCCGCATCACATTAATCACTTCACAGTATGGTAGGATCATTTATCAACAATTTCGGCACCCTCCTTGCGGACACCAACCACAATTTGTTTTGCATTCGTGAGAATTATCGGAGGCCATTGGTAACCCCGTATCAAAGGATCAGTCTGTGAACGCATCTCCCAAAATGCAGCAAATGGATGAGGCCAAATGAAAAATAGTAAACTTGGGAAAAATACAGTCAACGATCATCTTCAGGCTTCGGTTGCGGCTACAGCCACCGCTCAACATCACTTCATCAATAAACATAAATTCTGGATTTGATTGCATTGTATTCAGAAACTGCCACAAACGGCAAAAAAATTACGCCAGATTGCAGAGAAGCGCCGCTTGCATGTCACCGTGCGTCAATCTGCTATAATGGAGGGTGAAGAGCAAGCAGGGCATCATCTCATCAAAAATTGTACCTCAGTAGCTCGGGCTGGCCTCGGACATGCAGGCCTCTGTCATAGATGAAGTGGATTCCTTGTTCGATCCTCCCCAGCTGCAGCCATGACAATTTACAGAGGATCTCATTACTCTGCCTCTGACTGGATACACAAAAAAGGTGAAAGGGGAACCACGACTCGGGAAAAATCCAGAGCAGCAACAACTATAACAGCAAAGAAGATATCTCCATACTTCAATTTCTGCACTATCAACAGGGAAAAGGTGAAGCAATCCAACCCCAATGTTTCCGAGGACAGGGCTTTGTTGTGTTACGGGGAGATCGAGCATTCGGAGGTGAATCAGGGGTTCGAGCTGTGGCTGGGGTTTTACGCCTACGAGTCATCTAGGTGGATAGGCAGGTCGGGGGAGGAAATAGGTAGCACCATCGGTGCCTCCACGAGTGTGATCCTGGCGTCAGCAACGTACAGCCAGGCGGCCAAGACAGGGCAGTAGCCACATCCGAGATGGCTGGCTGAGATTTTTCTATTGAAGCATCTGGATCAACTGTTGATGGCACTCGTCCAGGACCCAAATGTGGAATGACTTCATCCTGCTGATGCTCCACAAAAAACTCTTGGTGGTGTGCACCAACCACCCTTATACTGCAAGCCAACAGAACTCACTAAAAAAACTAGGTTTCTTATCTTGGTTAAATGATGATTTCTCCCTATTGTTTACGAAAATGCCAGAATCGGCTGGATCAATAGCAGAGCTGATATGAGTGAGCAGGAAGCTGCCAACCATGGCGCCGCACCATTTGAACAGCCGGTTAAACGGCATGCAACTTTGGCACCCGAGGTGGAGGGGTTATGCTTCGACATCCACCTCCGCTGAAAAAAAAAAAAAAAACTGGCCCACTGCTACTGCCACTGCCACTGCCGCAACAGCAGAACGATGCCTCCATAATACAAACGCCTCTTGCTCCTCTCTCTGGGCAAAAAATAAAATTAAAACTGGCAGTAAAATGTTGCAGCCTCCATCAACATGGCCGTCATGATCTCCGTCCCCGTCGTGATCGCTGTCGACTTCTCACATCATCCTCGTGCATGCAGTGAAATGGATCCTACGATTCTTCTGGGGAAGGTCGGGTTCTCCAACAATGACATGGGACATCTGCACATCGTGTCGATTTCGCTGTTCGTTACTGTGGCTTCCGATAGTAGATCGATGGCCACGGCGCTAGGCAGACGTTGTGTGACCTGCAAACGGGAATGTGGGGCCCAATATGGGCCTATGCAGCAGTTTGGCTATGCGGCTTGGGCCCATGCGTGACTGGCCTGGCAGTTGGGAACGTCAAGACCCCGTATTGGCAAAGGCCTATAATACAGAACATAATCGTTTCCTGACGCTGCCACGACTCCCTCTGCCAGCTCTATCACCAAACATCTCAGAATCAAAAAAAAATATTGTACCTCCTTTCACAAATCACGCAGAGTAAATCAGTAGTCGTCTCAGAAGTAACAACTACGTCATTCTTGTATTACGCTGTCACAAAAAATAGGCAGTGGAGATCTTCATAGGTTTTTCTTGGTCAGATCTTTAACATATCCGGGGCTTATCACAACATATGAAAAAAAAAACATCTATCCGGGGCTTATCTTTTCCAAATTCCTCAGAATCTGCTGGCTACCACTGATGTGTTGGGGTTTTGATCTTCTCCATGAATCTGCCATTACACAAGCTCGAGCAACATATCTATACTGATCGGCGACAACCACATCGGCTGCCTAGCGCCCAGCAGCTCCATCATCCGGGGCTTATCTTTTTTTGTAGCGCCCAGCATGCCTCACTTCAAAACATCAATGGTAAGGGGAGAAAGAAGCTAGCTTTTGCAACGGCCAAAATAGGGAACTCAGACTGTGCAGCATAGAGACGCGTTCGCCGAGGGTTTGGAAGAGCTCCCATCACAACCTTTGGCAATCCAGTAACATGGACCAGAGCCAATTCCACAGCATGCCAAAATAAATTTCTCTCGACTGGTGTGACGACGGCTTGCTCTCCAAAAGCACCTGTAGGTGTGTGCCGCTGAGTCCAGCCAATATTGCTGCATCCACCAACAATCAAAACGTTGTTCGGTCCATGTCGCATGCTTTAGAATGATGAACACACCATTAATGGTGCTCCAAATCGTCCCAAACACAAACTGCAGATTTTTTTTTTTTTAACTTCTGGTTTCTAAACCATCCAGCAAGGGATGGAGAGCATACTCCCTCAGTATCCAAAAAAAAAATTGGGGGGAGGGAGGATTTCCATGAGGGAAATCCCCCCTCAAGGGGTTTCACAGGGCAGGGAAAGCCTGCTCTGATACCAAATGTTAGGAGGGAAAACTTATGGGATTTATTATTGATAAAAATGGTTACAATATATAGGCATAAGCCTATATTCAACACATGACACTTGTCAAGAGAAACTGACAAGTGTCAAACTGGCATAGTGCACATTACATTAACTCTAACAATATAGGGGCAGACATATAATGTGATTTCAAGGCCCCTAGATACCCTATATACTTGGATGGAGCTTCCATACAACTATAACATCTTTCTATTGGTCAATTCAAAAGTTAGTCTGATCATGTCTACCACTAAGTAAACATTATTAAGTTATTGGATTCAAAATCAATCATGTAGTTGTGAACCAACTTGTCCCTATAAATCAAATCTAGGTAGAAATTTTCTATCTTAAAATGCTTTATCATCGAGTTGAGAGTTTGCATGATTTAGTTGTTCTGGTTCTTCTTGATCTACCATGGTTTCCTTCAAGTTCTTCTTTGACAGGGTGCTCGACAGTGGTTGTGATCTGGACCTATTCCCAATTGATTGAGGATCCTTGGGAGATCTAGGTTATTGTTCCTAATGGCTACGAAAATATTTTATAGGTCTAGAATTAACATTGTATGGTAAAGGATACCCCTTTCTAATTTGATTGGCCTACTCTTGATATCCTAGTATTCATAATTGTTCTTTTGGGGTTACCTAGTTACCTCCACTTGGGTTAGTGCTATACAATATATTTTGATTGGGCACTCATTGAGTGTTGTTAGTATTGTTTGGTCATCTTCTATGTATGGTTCCTCCCTCTCCCAAGTGATTAGAAATTGCTCTAAAGAAGCAATATTTGGGTCTTGGGTGATCAATAAGTAGAGTAGTTGGCTTGGTGTTGGAATATCCACCTCTGGAGGTGGGGTAGGTGCCTATATGGATGCCTATTTTGCATATTTCTAGGATATACACTTGGAATAGGCATTATGAGGGAAAACATTCAAATTTGGGTTCTACCATGTGATGTACTCTTCCACATAATTGTTTTGCACAAGGGAAATATCTTTGATATGGTTAGGATGGGCCTATTTTTGTGGGGTGGTAATATTCATTATCTACCAATTATGCTCCTAGGCTAGTTAGCATTATTGTAGTCCTAAAACTATGTTCATTGATATCCATTAGGAGGGGGCCTATAGCCTTGGTTATCTTGCTAGTATGGATGTCTCAAGAAGTTTTGTTGTTGAAACCTCTAGCCATTTTTATACCTATTTAAAGCTAGACCCTCATCTAAGAGTACCTAGACCTTCATTTTTATATTAGCCATCTCATCTATAGGTTGGAAGTTTGGAGTTGGAAGGATAAGTATAGGATATTGAGTGAGGATTGAGACTGGATTTACAACTAGAGTGGATTGGAAGGTGTTAGTTTGTATTATTGATAACAATTGATATGGGGGATGGATGCTTGGGAATAGTGGAATTGGAGTTCTAGGATGTAGCCTTCATATCTAGATGAGGTCATTTTAAACTTGAATGACTATCCCATAGGCTATCAATAAAGAGTTACCTCCCATTGATTTAATCATCATGGCAATCTTTGAGTTAAAAAGCTTAAAGTAGTATATGAATACCATACTTGGGGGGTCAAATATCATTTAGGATCCTATACCAAGTTTTGTAAAACTAGGTATTGAAATCATCCATTGCCTCCATGGGAGCTCTCCTAATAGTCTTTAGTTACTCTAATAAGGACACTCCATCTACCTTATCTCCAAATCTATTTATCAATTGTTCAGTTAACTAGTCCTAACTTCCAATTGAATGTGAGGGGAGAGTTATGTATCATTCTCATGATCTAGCTTTGAAATATACTACCAATAGTCTTAATGCCATGTTTTATTCATTAATATTGTGTACCACACATAGAGTCACCATATAATATAGATATTCCATTGGTGTTGTTGCATCTTCTCTAGGGTATTTGAGCAACGAATTTTGGGCTAAGATCAAAATTGGATCCCAAATAGTAGGTGGAGTAGGAGGGAATAGGGGACCTTTATAATTCCACACCAAGAACCTCCTTATTGGCTAGTTCTAATGAGAAACCATGTTTTGGTTGGACTCCTCTTCCTCCTTTTCATGAATATTTGTGGATGGTTTTATTCTTATGAGGCTTAGGGTCCTAATTTGAGTGAAGTCTCCAAGTGATGGTGTTGCTTCAATCAAGTGGATAGAATAGAAAATTCATTGGGATCTTAATCTACGAAACACTTATATAGTTGATTCTTGGATCATTCACCATGAAGTCATTTGATTATTTAAGTTCTTTAGCCAATGGAGTGGCTAGGTGAATATTTAAAATGCTTCAATAAGCAACAAACTAAGACCTTCACTAAAGTATCAACTTGGTATCCTTTGTTTGGTTCAGTCCCATTGGACATGCTAATAAAACTATTGGTTGATTCTTAGAGCATAATTACCATCTTATGTAATTTTTGGATGCATCTAGTTATCACACTTCATAGAAAATACATAGTTCAAAAGTTTGAGGAGCATGGGACACAACTACATGGACAAACTTTAGTGTTTTTTCAATCACAACTCCTTGTTCTAATGTGATATTTGAAAATCACTTCCTAAACTAGCCTGGTCTATTTGGTTTTGTATGAGAAAAAGGGATAGAGAGAAAATAACAATATGAAATGAAAATCATGAAATTAAAATCCTATTTTGAAGGATGTGATACACTAAGACTCTAAAATTCTCTTGCATAATAGTGAGATTGATGAAAACATGCATAATTTATTGATAGTACATAAGGAACATGGTTCCATAAAGCACAAAGCACCATGAATACACATACACAAGAACCAAGACTAAAATAAATAGTCATAACTTCTTATATATTACATAAATAATTACAAATTGTGCATGAGAAAGAGGCTCAAATCTTATTAATAGGTCAATTCAAGGCTTGATCCAGATTGACATAGAGGAGATAAGTGAAAGAAAACTATATACACAAATACTAGGAATGAATATAATAATATTCAATCACTTACAATGAAAAAAAATAAAAAACCTATATGCCAAGATGGGGAAATTTTCCCCCAAAACTTATGCATAAACTTAAAAAATGTTTAGCTTAAAATTTCACCTAAGATTTTGGACATCAATCTTGAATGATGTCAAGGTTTATGGATTTATATCCATAAATTCTACATGTAGGTTGCTTTAATGGGATATAAAATTCTTTTTTTTTTTGGCTATCATCCGTACTAGGGATACACTATGATTAGACCCCTAATATTTCTCTCCATTGATGTCCTTAGGCCTAATATCACTCCTTGGATTATCTATGTGTTGTTGCTTTAAATTTTCCATCTACCACTTTAGGTACCATGCTCAGTTGATGAGAGTGACAAGACCAAAACTAGGTTATTGCCCTTTTCCTTGAATTTGCTTATTTTTTAGTTATTTGGTGCTCTAGTGAGGTCTAGTGATCTACTTTTTTTAAGGATCCTCCTTGCTCATTGATTGGGATTCTAGTTTCCATTCTTTTGAGTATTTTATATTTTGAGAAATAAATTTTGTTATTGACCTGTGCATCGTTCCCTCTTGGTATTTCGATTATGACTAGAACTAAAGGATATTTTTCTTTTACGGTTATGCCCAAGTCATCTTACTTTATTTTACTTCTTTTCCATGTATCTTTGGGGTGACCCTCATAGTGACCAAAAATTTGAGATGGTCTATGGCGGTTTCACAACTTTAAGTCTCTAATATGCTTCAAATTATATATATTATTATGTATTAAGCTTATTTTGAGGGAGAGATAGAAGCTCACCTTGACAATTCTTTGTTTAGTCACCTTGTGTACCCCTCCTTCCTCTATTATTGTTGGGTTCTATTCCTAGGTTTTGTTGATGGTGTTATCTTGTAAATTTATTTGGGAATTATGATTAGTTGGATGGTCATTGCAAACCAAATCATACATGGACAATAGCCAATTCCATGGCTTATCTCCTTTAGGGAGAAGAAAATTTTGTAGTTGTAAGAGACAAAACCTTGACAAAGGTGGAGCCCTTTTAGCTATTACTAAAAAAGATTTAGGACTACAACAAATGGTGGCATAGGGAATTTAAGATTCATATTCAACTTATGGTAGGAGTTTTTTCTTAAAGGCATGGACCCCTGGTGTTTTTTTCTTTGTATATTGAATGGGAATCATGTCCTTTCATATTATTCTTTCTTAATTAGCTTAGGATGGTGACTTGCTCATAGTTGACTTCTTTGGTAGGATTTGCTGGTATAGTGAATTTTCCCAACAACATTCATAAGGGATTTTCAAAACCAAGTTTTATTTTACAAGACATGCATGCTAGAAATTGGTTTTAATTGAATCCTTGGTTTGATAGCACATCAAAAGAAGTTTTTACAATTGAAATATATATATATATATATATATATATATATATATATATATATATATTTATATTCAATTTTTTCTTTTTTTTCTTCTTTTCTAATAAGTAACACAATCACTCAATGTGTGATTTGGAAGAGGAAGCCTCTTCCACAACATGAAAATCAGACTATGAAAACAACTAATTCAAAATATTCTCCTTGGTGATTGGTTTATGATACAACTACAAGAAATGTTTATTAACTAATAGATGATGTCAAAAACCATCAATAGGCAAGATTCATATTGCACTAATATCAAATACTTACTCTATATCATGAGGTTCCAATCATTTGGTATTCAATTTACCATTAAAGTCCTAGTAATAGAAATAAAAGAGAAGTGCATAATCAACTGGTTTATATTTGTTGTTTTTAATGTGTCGATCATGCCACACATTCTTTTATTGTTGGATGATTTCTTTGTGGTAAAGAGCTTCCAAATTCAATTAATATAACTAATTTAGTTTCAAAATCATCTCATGTTATTCCTCTATCAATTCCATGCCCACCTCAAGCACCATACAGAGTGTTTGAAGTTCAATCTCAATAGAAAGTATTGGGTTCTTACTATACACTAACTAATATAGAGTGAAACTTGTTTTTTATTTCCATGTGGTATTGTATACCCACACAACCTCAAGTAAACTATTTTCCTAATCTACTCTATGAAAACCCACCTTCTTTGTCAAAATAGTATTTGGCTCTTTGTTACTGAATTCCACCTATCCATTTGCCTATGGATGGTATGGAAATGCCTTCCTATGGTTTACTTCATAGAATTTTGTAAATGTCTATACCACCCTAGGCATGAATTGTTGTCCTTGATATAATTCAATGGTACAATGAGAACAAAATTGATAAAATATGTCCATACATAAAATGTGTACCTTTGTTCTTGTGAGCATGCTTCGATGCATGAACCTCTACCCACTTGGTCACATAGTATGTACAAACTAAAATGTGCTTCTTATCTTAGGATAATGGATTAATTAAGCAAATTAAATCAGGCCCCCACTTCTCAAATGGATCCAAAACCACTTGAGGCTACAACGACATCTCATCTATAGTTTATTTTCTGATTCACTAGCATTGATCATAATGTCACACATACTTCCTAACATCATGATGAAGCGATGGCTAATAATATCTTGCACTAAGAATTTTTTAAATGATTATTTTTGTAGAATAATTTACCACTAATGGCTCATCATGACATACCCAAAGGATGTAAAAATGTTTATCCTATTGTAAACACCTACACAAAACAAATTCAGGTCCACATTTTAAAAGTATATAATTGATCCATTTAAAATATGAACTTTTCTAAATTAAATTTTTCTTTTCCCTAGGAAAAACATGTAAATAAATCCTCCCTATCATCAAATAGTTGACAATATCCACGTGAAAGAATCAAAGTGCTTACTCAACACATCAAACAATTTATATTTACATTTTTTGTATAGGCAACTATTAATATAAAGGTTTACCTAGCTGAATTTCTATTTGTTTGGTGCTAGGATGCACCAAATTGATTCCTTAAATTTTTCTCACTAATGAAATCAAGGGACAGTGGTGAGGCAATAAAGAACGAAATATTCTAGTATTTTTCTTCTAAAGTGATTTCAAAAGGAATTATGTTCATTAAATGACATTGAAAATAAGAAAGAGAATATTGTTTTCACCCATGCACTAGATTAAATGGACTATATTGTAAAGGTACAGGTGAAAAATATTCATGTTATTCATGTTCATCCTTACAAAGGAGTTGATGAATAGTAAATTAATCATCATCAAAGCTAAAATTAAAATGAAGTGTTTATTAAAATAGTTTCATGTTCAAAAAGAGCTCCTTCTAATGGGTCTAATTCTTCAACATGCTCTTTCATAGTGATTGTGGCTAAAGATGAGATGGCATATTCATCTTGTCCATAAATCCATAATTTTCCAAAAGAATCTAATGAAGGTTTGCTAGATGATATAATAAGATCCTTTTAAAATCTTACACAATTTGAGATGGTCATATCTCTTGATCAACGGTTAATGAATGCAACAACTATGACAAACCATAGCCTACCAAGGATTAGTAGATAACAATTCAACTTAGCTCTAGGCTAAAAAGTCATGAAATTGATAGGGTATTATCATGATTCAATAGTTAACGTCCTCTACTATTCCTTCAAGTTTTGTTATCGATTGATCTGCCATTTGTAAAATGGTGGAATTAATATGCATATTGGTCAAAAATATTTTATCTAAGGTTTTCATAGTAACAAAAATAGTTTTAGCTCTAAGATCAATCAATACATATGGGATTTTAGTATTTTCTATAAAGACTTCTTATTACCAAAATTTTTGTGTTTCCATATTTAGGTGGGACTAGTTTTTTGATAAGTAAATATGTTAATTTACCATACAATTGTATGGTTTTGGGGCAATTTTCTTTTATTTATAGGTTTCATAATGTACAAATCCTAAATAATGTTATTAATAATAGGCACATATTTAATGGAATGTAATAAAGGAATCATAATGTATAAAATGCTTTAATTATTCTAGTAGATTAGGTTCTTTAGGAGGTTCTTCTTGAGATTTAAGGTGCTTAGGATATGGTATTGGATGAGAAGAACTCAAAGGGTTGTTTTATTAAGGATTTTCATCCTCTTGATGAGGAGACTTGGTAAAAGAGGGAATTTGGGGCTCAACCTCATTCTCACAAACCTCTGTTATAACAAGAGGAGCTGCATTAGGAAGTGTTTTTCCTAAATGTAGTTGAATATTATTATAGTATAACTATATATTTTGTTTCATAAACATAGACATATATTGTCTATCTATTGTTATTATGATTTGACATAGATTGTGCAATAAGTCGAGTTTATTAGATTGTTGCAGTTTATTCTATTGTGGGGAATTAGAGGGACCATATAATAATTCTTGTTGTTGATTTTGGAACAATTTCTACCCTTGGTATTGTTGATCATACAAAGGTTGTAATAACAATTTTTGGATATGCATGGGTTGTGGTGTCCATGGTTGGTTTAATGTGGGTTGTGATGCCCATTATTCATTTGACCAATATAGAGTAGATCGTTCTTGGATTGAAGGCCAAGGGTATTTACCCCATTGTTGTGTAGATGATGGCATAGACCATGGAATTGACTAGGGATTATGCATCCAATTCATTTGAGCTTGTGGGTCTTGTTGATAAAAAATATTCCCTTGCAACTATTATATAAGGTTAAGCTCTTTAGTGAATTGGATGTTCTTTCCCATGGTGTTATTGATGTCTAGTAAAATATCACAATGATCTATAGAATACCCCTTTTAATAGATACTATAGATGGTGGTCTTGTTTAGGGAGTAATATTGGAGTGAATATTTCTTTCTACACCTAGGGTAATACATAGCTAAGGGATACTAGAGAGGTTCACTAGATTTATTCTTTACTTGCATTTCATCTAACATTATATTCATGTGTACTAGGATGTATATTTTAAGATTTGAAAATTCCTTTATAAGTTCTTTTATATCAATATTAGTTTTACCACTTTTATATGTTCTAAACCCTTGTACAAGAGTAATTCCTATGGAGTTATGCGATGTTTACAAAATCTATTTTATTTAGGTTTCCTTTCCCCATAAGTTTTAAGGCTTTTCATAATTATTCTTGTAGACCTCTAAGGAATATCATCTTTCTAAGTTTATGATCTATTCCATCCCCACACCTTTTGTGGAAAAATATAAATCTATCTAGATAATATTTCATATTTTTATCGTCTAATTATTTCTTTTCAAAGAATCCCTTTGGTCTTTAACTTTAGAATATTCTTGGTATTTAGTCAAAAGTACCTTTTCTATTTCTTCCCATGTGTGTATTGAATCAAGATATAGTCCCATAAACTAGCATAGTGTTGAATATTTAAGTATAGATGGGAATAATTTAAGTTTTTTATTATCATGATCATAGTCATATGTTTGGCAAAGGAATTTGATCATAAATAACAATTTATTTGAGTCTTTTAATGCAATCCCTCTAAAGTTTCATAATATTTATGGGCAAATATTTTTTATTGGAGCTTTAGTGTCAGGATTCAACCTAATGTGGTATGTAATTTCCTTGTGGGATTAATGGTTTACCCTAGATGGTGTGAATCACTATGTCTATCCTTGTCATCCTGTGAATCTGCCATATTTATATCATCCCAAAAAATATTGTAAATTTTTCTAAACTCCAAGAGCTATTAAATCGTCTAAGGTAGGTGGTGGTAAACTACTTGATTGTTTCTAAAGGTTTTTGAGTTCTAGAAATTCTAAGGATTAAAAAGTTAATGATTGTTCTATTTCTTTAGAATTTCCTAATTCCTTAAGGATCTCAATTGTTTCTAACTTAGTGATTAGTATTGGCACAACCTTACAATATCGATGTCTAATTCCTATGGCTCATTAGGGGTTTTGACTTACAGATTATCACCTTTGATCCATAGGTATATTCATACATTATACTTAACATAAAGAAAAACTATTTACAAACAATTGAAAGTAAATATATTCTAATCCTTAAAGTACCTAATGTTTGACTTCACTTTTGCATTGCAAACCAATACCTTAACTACTTTTAACAATACTATTATCCCTATTGTAGGATATTTGCCTAGTCTTTCATTACTTAAGTGCTCATACTTCTATTTTTTGACTAAGTTTTTTTTAATAATGTCTTGTTTTCATTGGTAATAGCACCCAAAAATGATCAATGTTGTTTATTCTCTCACTTTAATTCTTATCAATTTGAGGCAACATCCGATGACTATATGCACTAGAGGAAATAAAATAGTGTTTGGTATGGGATATTTTAAGGTTTCCTAAATTTCCTCATTTGAATAAGGTAAAATCAAACACTCCCTACAAAAATAAATATAAACACCCTTGTGTATTTTAAAATTAACACACATGTACAATTAAAATAATACTCACTTAAATGAAAGCACACAATAGAGATTAAATAACACACATTTATAAAAATAAACTAATCATAAAAACAAAATCAATTTGTCCCAAAAATATTAATTAAGACTATAAATAAATTAACAAATAACATTATGCAGTTGAGAATCAAAATATTAATTCACAAAGGAAATTACATAAAAAAAGTAAATCAACTTTTTTTATGTTGTACCTAAAGAAAGGAAACTAAAGAAAAATTCTCACCATTCTTTGGAGTGGGCCCTTACACCAAGGATTAGTTGGGAGTAAAATTAACTCCCAATAAAATTAGAGGTGTAACATCATTTGAAATATACTTTATTTTAGAAATACCAACACATGGTCAAAATGGTTGCTTGTCTTGTTCTTTATCTATAGAAAAATCAATGCACATGCAAAGAAAATTAGAAGTAGAAGAAGACCTTTCATGATCATACATGATGTATATGTATATAGGTGGAATTAAAAAAAAGTCCCAATATTTGAGAGGTATTTTAGAACAAATATAATTAGTTAAATATGGTTTTTGTGATACCAACTCACTAATTGGATGAGTGCTATCATGTTGATTATCCTTTCTTATCCTTTGACCAACATGTTTGTGGACTGCTGCAAATATCTTGAGATTTTATTGTCATGATGGAAAAAATATCCAAAATATTATGTCTTTATTCTTGGTTGACAAGTTTTCCATGTGCATTACTGACTAAAATGCATTGCACACATATAACTAGACAAACCACATTTGATGCACATAACTGGTTGAAACACATTCCACACACATAACTAGCCAAAATATATTCCGCATTCATAAGTGCTACATGTAACATGCACCAACTATCACATAATAACTCAATGATCTTTCATCCAACATCCTCCAATTTGGAGCTTTGAAGCCTAGTCCAATCAGGCACTCTCAAGCCTAGCACAAGATAATTGTTCTAGTGTTCTTTAGTTTAGTGCATTCAACATCAATGACAATGTGCTAGGAATAATCTAGGGTGTCCTGCAAGCTAACATAATTTTACTGTACAATTATCTAAATAGTATTAGCCCATTTCTGAAACTAATCTAGAAAATGACATAAAAACCATAAAAATAACTTACTGATGCATATTACCAATTTTATATGTTGAATCAAAATACTAATAGAAATTACAACCTAATCCATAGATAATCAACAGATGAAAGAGGTAAGAACTATTATTTTGGTGTATTATACGAGGCAATTTTTAGCCTCATAAAATAGCATTTCTATGATCCTCATAGATGTGAGGTTGTGATTATGAGAGGTGTCATATTCGATGAGTTACTTCAAGGCATTTCTTCTACTCCCTATCCTTATATTATAGCTTCTATTTTTCTTGATTCTTTCTCCATTTTAGCTTCAATAGGTTTTTTTCATACCTTAGTTAGTTCTATCCTTGATAGAGCATCTTCATATTCTAGTAGTTTTTCATTTCCTATTGATATGAATCCATAAATAATAGCTTCTTAGGTAGTTTATTCTTTCCCTAGAGTAGGATAAGATGAGCATGATGATTTAGTTCATAATTCTCTAGTTATACATGACAAGGTGAGAAGTGCTAAGTTGGATTCTTATATTTTAGTTTTTGATATTGAGATACTGTAGGATACCCATGCTTCTTATGAATGTCTTATCCCCAAGTGGTTTAAGATAATTTTGAAGGATGACAACCCAATATATCCCTTGATTGGCATTGGAAGAATTCTTATGCTTTAAAAGAAGCCCATTCATAGGATACTATCACTTACTCCCAACCTAAGGTGAAGCCTAAATGGGAAGATGTCATGGTAGTATAATATGAGGCACTAATAAAAAATAGAACTTGGGAGTTGGTTCCTCTTCCTATAGGAAAGAATGTTGTGGGGTTTAATTGCATCTACCAGAATAAGTACACACCATATGGTTATATTGAAAAGCATAAGTTATGCCTTATTAACAAGGGATTATCTTAGAAGTAGGGATTGGACTATTTACACCTATAGCTAGGATGGACTCTATCATAATTATTATTCCCATTACAAATTTATATGTATGGAAGGGACATCAAATGAATGTGAAGAGTATCTTTCTCTATGGAGAATTTTATGAAAATATTTACATGTAGTAAACACTAATATTTGAGCTAGAGGATACTACTCCATTATTATGTTAGTTGACACAATATTTGTATGGTCTAATTAGGCTTCTTGGATTTGGTATGGTAAAATCCAATATTTCATCATTAGTTATGGATTCTAGCAATGTGAGTTGGAGCTTGATGTTTATATTAAACATCATGATGAGGAGACTATGGTAATTATGTTGTATATTAGTGACCTTCTTATCATGGGTAGCTCCACTAATTTTAATTCAACAAATGAATTTATGACTTCATTCAACCTTTGAGATGACATGTTTGGAGCTTTTGCACAATTTATTGGAAATATACATTGATCATTTAGATTTTGGTGTTATCATTTCTCTACATAAATATATTTTGTATATTTTTTTAAAATTTAGGATGGAGGAGTGTAAGCCTTCTAGGACCCCTTTGTCTTAGGTTTGAAGTTACAGTTTGATTATACTACACTCTTGGTTGATGCTACACTATATTAGTCCCTTGGAGGAGGTATTTATCTCACTCACACTAGATGGATATAGTTTTTTGTTAGTAGCTATTCCAAGTACATGTATTATCCTTGTTAGAGTCACTAGACAATAGATTTGTTAATTCTTAGATACATCAGGTGGACATATTAGATGGGTATTCAATATTTTATTAGATATTTGATCCTGATAATTTTTTAGATGATGATTAGGTAGGATATTTGGGTGAGCAAAGGTTTGCCATAGACTTTGTGTTCTACTTGGTATTATATTTAGTTTGATAGAATATTAGATACCAATTCACCATTTATTAGTCCTTTATGGAGGCTAAATATTGTACCACCAATGAGTTACCTAGGCATCTAAGGTGGATGTTGATGATTTTAGAGGAAATTAGCATTCCTCAATGATCTTTGATTCTTCTTTGCTATCATAATCAAATTATTATATTCCCTATCCACAGTCCTATATTTTACCAATAGATGAAGCATATTGAGATATGGATACACTTTATGCAATGGTTTCATGCTCATAGGATGTTAGACACAATATTTGTTCCTTCATCATAGAATATTTGAGACATTTTGACCAAGATCTTATCTAACATCACTTTTGTGTGTATGCGAGAAATTATTGGAGTGGGAGAGTGTCCCTTAATGGGACAACCAACATAAGGGCCTCCCTCTATGTCCCCCGTTAGACTTAAGTATAGATACCAAAATATCTAGTGGTTAAGCTTCTCCCAAGGCCATAATTAAATTATTATTATGTTTGACCTTTGGGCCCATGTAAAACTTGAAAAAGGTTTTTATTTTTATTTTTAATCTTTTATTTTTGAGGGTTAGTCTCACAACCTTAACCTAAAGGTATCATGTAACTGGATATGATAACCCCTCCTCACGAATAATTTGATCATCATTTTGAATGTAATTTTTCTTCTCTTTGAATGAGGATATTTTGGTGTCTATGGACACCCCATAACATATTGTTTTTTTTGTATGTTGCACATTTATTTTGACAAACAATACTAAGTAGTGTTTAATTCTATTCATTCCAAGAAAATACCATGAAATTTGATAAGGGTGATGACTACTAACTTAATTTTGCACTTATTAATATAGTTGGTGATTGTTACCTATCACCTCTTTACAAAAATTTAAACATATAATGCTTCTACCTGTCTACTCACAAGGTGTGCCTCATGATCATAAAATTATAGTGATAGAAATCCATCCATAATATTGAAAATTTGGAAAGCTAAAGCTTCTTAATGTGAGGCTAACATTTTCTTATAAAACTTTTCACATTGTATCAACTCTAGTTTCACCAAGTTAGATGACAATGGAAATCAACATGAACCATTTGCATGACCTCACTCACTAAATGTTTTTACACCTAATTAATTGCCTTAGTTAAGGATCTATGCTAACATTATTTTGGTAACATTTGTTAAATTTGTAATTTATTTCATGGAAAGGAATTGATGTTGTGTGATGTATTGAATAGCTCTAAGGGTATTTCATTGTGCCATGTATTTATTGTTTTATAATATTTTATTATGTAAACCCAATTGGCCATGGTTAACCTTTTTATGGTTAAGCCTCTTTTCATATTTAGAATTCACCTAAAACCCACTTGTTATGTTGTATTAGGTTAAATTTTATGATCTATTTTAGTGTTTTTGGTGTTGCTATAAATACCCCCTTGCACTCCTCATTTCTTATTAGAGTGTTATACAATATAATCTATGGATAGTGACTACTTATAGTGCCTATGAGAACCCATCATATTTGCTTCTTTCTTTTACCCTTTTATGTTTTTTGTATGAGATATGAGTGTATGGCTTGTTTCTATTTGCTTTTAGAAAATATTATGAATTCCAACATGGTATTAGAGTGGATATGGAGCTACCCCACTTGGTCATACATAAATGTTGTTTGGAACCTCCAATTATTCTTCTAAGTGCTAGGAGGATTTCCTCATAAAAGTCTCATAAGTCTTATTTATGTAAGAGTAAAAAAATAGTTGTATCCCTATTCCTTAATAATTTTTCAAGAGCATTGGAGATTATTTGTTCACTTCTTAAAAAAAGAGTTCCAAAAATCACCTTAAAATTCACTAATTCAAATGTAATAAAAAGCAAGAAAATTTAAACTTAGCATTTATTGTGGCTTAGCACTCAATTTTTTTTGAGTGTATGCACCCCCTATTCAAGGAGAGGGAACACACTTGGTTCATTTGAATAGGTATTTATGACCAGTAGAGAAATCCCTACAATGCTCAAGTTTAACCTATGTTTGAATCATTAAAAACACTATCTTTCAATTATCTTCTCTACATAGATTATGATAGTGATAAGCTAGACTATCCTTTGTCTTGTTTTGGTTAGTGGTGGTTGGTACCTTGTATTAAAGTAGGGTAGTTGCATGTTTGGATTGCAACCTTATTCTTTAAAATGGAATATGAGACACTTGATCTATTAAAAAACTCCTTTTAAAATTGTGGTTGTGTATGGTAGTGGACTAGTTAGCAAGATAATGTTAGAGGTAGGTAGGTGTGTGTTTGAATCCTACACCTAACTTTTTTACAATGATCAACTCCACCTTGGTTGCTATGCTTTGAAAAGGGCTTAAGTGAGAAGGCACTACCCTTGTTTATAAGGTTTGTATCCTCTAAGTTGATTATTAGCATGAGATTTACACTCATAAAACAAAGGATTGAATATTTTCTATGTTTCTAAGAGGTTTTGCAGGACTATGATGAGAGGTCAACATGGCACCCTTGTGTGCCATGTAATCATTGTTTAAAATATATAATTTTGGCCAATCAGATGAAGAAAAGTGTCATAGGCTAATTATATCAAAGGAGATGAGGTGGAAAAAAGTGATTGGATCACTCTCATAAATTAGAGTTTTCCAAGTGCTAGGTTGAGATTGATGCTTGTTTTATTAAGGTTATAACCTTTAATTTTTTGTTTTTTGAGAGCTATTTGGGAAAATTTATTGGAGGCCATAGATTTTTCATATGGAAGCATTTTGAGTCTAATTTTTTCTAAATTGTATGATTTTTTGAACTTTATCAATTTATGATATTAGTCTATGGACATATTTGAATTTTTAGGGTTAAATTATATGGAATAGTCCTAAAGTCCTTTTTTTTTAATTTGAAGGGATGGCTTTATTATTTTCCATATATTCAAAATATTTGGCTTGATTCTTTGGGAGATATAGATGGATTTATGACATTACAGTAGATTTTGAGTCTTTTAGAGGATTTTAAGAAAATAATTTAGGATTGGCT
This sequence comes from Wollemia nobilis, assembly GCA_028583015.1. Lineage (NCBI taxonomy): Eukaryota > Viridiplantae > Streptophyta > Pinopsida > Araucariales > Araucariaceae > Wollemia > Wollemia nobilis. The sequence goes on from JAQPPZ010000030.1 coordinate 4,665,608, forward strand.
CTATTTAATGCAATATAGAGGAGGGGTATTCATAGATTACCTCTTATAGCAGCCCCAAACAACTCACACACAAAAACATGCACAAAAACCAAATAACACAAATAATTTCTTTGATTTCTTTATGTAAAATTTATAAAAACAACTAATACTTCCCTTGTTGGCCCTTGTCAACATCTTGCTAGTCATCCTAGATCCTTTCAAACTCCCTTACCAATATCTTATCAGTCCCTTTCCAACCCCTTACCTATCCTTGTTGTTCCCTTGCTAACTTCTTGCATTTCCTGTCTAGTCCTTTTCTAGTTCCTCGTTGACTCATTATTGATTCCTTATTGGTCCTTTTTCACTCCTTGTTGGCAAGATGCCTCAAGCTGAAATGTGACCCTCATCATGTAGGTGTACCACTACCAATTACTCCACTAGTTTATCCATAAATTTAAGCTCAATTCATTCTAAAAAACCATGTGATTTTTCCCTTTTCTCTCTTATTTTATTTTTACTTATTTTTTATTTCTTTTCTCTCTTTTTTTCTCTTGTTTTATTCTATTCTTTCTTTATTTTTATTTTTGGGTGATGGAAGATTTCCCTTACATCTAGATGCTACTACATCACTAGTCAATATCTCTTTCTCCTTTAGGTGATTGATTCAACTTATTCATGAAGTTATAATCTTTCATGATCTCTTCTTCTATTCATTGTCTAGGTACTCTTGGAAGTTTGTATATAGATCTTATTTTAATTAGGCATAGGCAACATGAAATCTTGAAATAGGATAATGCATGCCATTATTAAGAAAGTTGTGCTTTCAAGACATATCTTATTCAACAATAGAATATTGAAAGAACTTATATTTAAAGGAGGTGGTGATTTGACTCTTGTTATTCATTTGAAGTATTGATAGAAGCATTTTATTGTTGTGTATAGAAGTGTCTAATAATAACAATGGTTATTATGGTCCAACCTAACAAGAATTTTATATAGGAAACAATTTTTGCAATAGTATATTTTATATGATAGGAGGATTCAAAAGAATCTACCTAAATGTTCATAAACCATCTAGAGCATCCATTATGGGTGATGAAGTTATTGTCATTAATGTATTTAGAGCATATCTTCTATTTCTCTTTTCAAATATATTTAGTGAAGGTATATCTACTCTCTTTAGAATCAACTTAATTCAAAAAAAGAATCTTCTCAACTCTTCTAACACCAACCTCTCATCCCATCATGGAAGCTATTTCCAACTAGCTTGAGTAAAAATATGAGGATTTTATACCCTCTTTCATAGGCTCAACACCACATTTCATAGATTGATCCTCAAATGGTACCAATATCAAATTCATCTTAAAAATCATTTTTCATAATGGTGCAATTATCACTAATTTTTTAATGACCTTATGATTGACTTCCAACCTTAATAGTATTGGTTCTATGTTGACATATAACATATGATATATTTCCCTATAAAATAATTCACTATTTAAAATGACAATAAAATCAATAATAGAAAAGATAAATAGGATATCTAATGACCTTCCTTTAGGTTAACTTTACTATAGTGATATGAATGATAATAAATCTATTAATTAACATTATAAGGGTTAATGGTTCAATATGTATTCAAACACATACTATAAAACCTCCACTCAATATAAATGGATTTATAAATATATCCTCTAACATAGCTAAGAATAAATGACTATGATAGATTCCGTTTGAGCCATATGAATTCAAGAAGACAAAAATATATAAGAGAAGGGAATTGCAAGTTATCAATAATGTCAAGGGCAAAAGAGTATTCAAGGATGAAATTGTGAAAGGTCTATATTATGGTACTTGAGAAATTAAAGTACTTGAGCAATTAAAATGGTGATGACTTTAATATTTAAATTAAATATTTAAATATTAAGGTAAAGGTTTAAAAGTGGGATATATTTAAATCCAAGGATTTAAATATAATTAAAAAATGAAAGGGTCGACTTTATGTTTAAGATTCAAAAATTTATGTTTCATATATATATGGTTCTAACATTATGGTGGAGTGATTTTGTAGTAACAATGCATTCATATTACCTTCAAAGAAAAAGGAGCATTCATTCGCAAGCCTTCATATGCATTCAAAAGAGGGAGTGAACTTGAGAGAGATTTTTTATTTGTGAGTGCAGAGAGAGTTGTCATTCATGAGTGTTGAGAGAGTTGTCATTGATTGAGTTTTGAGAGAGAGTTGTTGTTTGTGAGTGTTGAGAGAGTTACCATTCATTGAGCATTGAGGGAGAGTTTCTATTTGTTGAGCATGGAGAGAGTTTCCATTCATTGAGCATTGAGGGATAGTTACCATTCATTGAGCATGGAGAGAGTTATCATTCATTGAGCATTGAGAGAGATTTATCATTCATTGAGCATGGAGAGGCATGCCATTCGTACTGAGCATGTAAGGGTGTTATTCGTTGAGTGTTGAGAGAGCTACATTTTGTTGAGAATTGTGAATGTTTTGTCTATCTAAGTAGGATCAGCATTCGTGCATGGAAATTATGCCTTCACTTATGGAGAAGTGAGTGACTTCAAAATAATGTTGCAGTATGTGTTGAAATAGAAGCTTTGTTGAATAAAATAAAGATAAGAACGTTTGTATCTAGTGAAAAAGAAAACGTAGCTGATTATACAAAATAGAGACTTGCACAATGCCAAATATAAAGGTATTATGCTAGTTTGTTCATTTGCTTTATGATTATTGACACTGTGAGGAAGTGTTGGCACTTGTAGAAAGACAAAGCAGGATACCAAGGTGCAAGATTTAATTGCAACAAACCGAAACCCTAATCCAAAGAATTCTAAGGTAGTGGAGGTGGCAACTGTGTAACATTCAAACTAAACCCTAAATAAAACATAAGAGAAAATAATATGAGAAGCATAATCGTTGGATGCATGAGAGATAAAGTAGAGCTAAAATGTTTGAGTTTGATGTGCATATGAGTATGTTTTGGATTATATGGCAACATCAATGTCTTCAAGACTAAAATCATGGAACCACCTTCCATATGGTGGTGTAGATTGGTTGCCAATAAGAGTTATGGATGAGAGATTGGAGTTCAAGTTTGAGTGCTAGTGAAAATATTTTAAAGAGATAAGTATGTTTTATTTATACCTGGGAATGAAATTTTTATTGATGAAAATTTATGTATGAAAGTTTCCCTTCAAAAGGCAAAACATAGGAAAGTGAGAAATTATTAATGCACTAAGGTTTTTATGAATGGAAGTTTCTTTTTGTAAGAACAAGAGAATAAGTGCATAATATTTTTGGGCAAGGTGTGAAAATAGAAATCCAAAGACAAAGTGTTTTATGTGGGCAGCCATGAAAGCATTGTGAAATATCTCTATGTGATATGATTATGATTTGTTGAGTTGGATATATAAGGATTAAGTTTATGTGCATTGTTGGAAATATATGTGCTAGGGTTTGAGAATATAATTATGCATTGCTTTGAGTGAAATTGAAGTGAAAATTTGCAAGGGTTATAGACCAGTTTTTGTGAAACAAATTTGTGCATTATTGTGATTGATATTGAGAGCAAATTTGCAAGGGTTATAGACTACTATTGTGAAGCAAACTTGTGCATTGGTTCGATTGGTTTTGGGAGTAGATAAGAAGGTCAATTATCAAGTTCTAGACTAGAGCTACCTTTAAAATGAAATAAATGTGAGATATGTGAGAGTGATAGACTTAATGAATGTTAAGAACATATTGAGCATTTGTTAGTGCATATCATTCTCTATATGTTCAAGAGGTTAAATAAATTATGGGTAGAATATATCTAAACTGATTTAATTGAATAAAGCACATTGAAGGTTAGATAAAGCACTTGATGACATCATTATGCAAGATTTGGGAATAGATGAATATTATTTATATACAATATTGAAGCAAATTTGAGCAAAGTTAAGAGCAGGTTTTGGAGCAGATTTGAGAAGAGTTAAGAGCAGGTTTTGAAGTAGATTTGAGTAGAGTTGAGAGTAGTTTTTTGAGAATATTTAAGCAGACTTGAGAGCAATTTTTGGATCATATTTGAGCAATGTTGAGAGAAGGTTTTGGAGCATATATAAGCAGAGTTGAGAGCAAGTTTTGGAACAGATTTAAGAAGAGTTAACAACAGGTTTTGGAGTAGATTTAAGTAAAGTTGAGAGCATGTTTTGGAGCAGATTTAAGCAAGCCTTGTGTATGCTTAGAGGAGGTTTTAGAAAGCCTTGTATAAAGTATTGGATTATATTAAAGCAAAGGGGATTGGTTTCTCCTATGGATAGAGGTCCACAAACAAAAGAAAATGGGATTGGTGTATCCTATGGATAGAGGTCCATGAACCATAGCAAAGGGAATTGGTGTCTCCTATGGATAGAGGTCCATAAACTAGAGTAGAGGAGATTAGTATATCCTATGGATAGAGGTCCATGAACCAAAGAAAATGGGATTGGTGTCTCTTATGGATATAGGTCCACGAAATTGAGCATAGGGGATTGGTGTCTCCTTTGGGTTGGTGCCCATAAACATTGTAATAGGAAATTGGTTCCCAAGATATTTTTTGAGAAAATTTATATGAAATATTTTCTCCATGGATGTAGCCCACATTGGGTGAACCATGTTAAATCTGTATCTCTTATGTGTGTGATGATTTGTGCATTGTTTCATTATTGCAATTGATAATATTGGATAATACTATTTTGGAAAGAAAAGTAAAAAGTTTTATCTTATACTATTCACCTCCCCTCTCAGTATAAGCTTGTGTTCTTCATTATGACCCTATGATTGACACCCAAGCTTAGTAGTATTGGTTCCATATTGACATATAACATACGACATATTCCCCTATAAAATAATTTACTATTTAAAATGATAATAAACTCAATAATAGAAAAGATACATAGGATATCTAATGACATTCCTTTAGGTTAACTTTACTATAGTGATATGAATGATAGTAAATATATTATTTAACATTGTAAAGGTTAATAGTTCAATAGGAATTTAAACACATACTAGCAAACCTCCACTCAATATAAATTGATTTATAAATATCTCCTCTAACATAGCTAAGAATAAATGACTAGGATAGATTCCATTTGAGTTGTATGAATTCCAACAAGGGTCCTAAATTTTTTGGTTCCACTCAATGCAATGGTGCCTAATGAAGATATGCTCCTAAGGATGAGTTTCAAGGAACATAGTGGGTATCTATGTCAATAAGCTTGGTTCCACTAGTAAATGTTTATGCCCTAGTGAACAACTAGATTCTATTTTTAATCTAAAAGTATGCCTCACTCAAATCCAATAAAAATCATGCACACACTCAAAGCATAAGATACAATTTCCTTTCATTATTTTATAAGTTTTTATATTAATTATAGTTTTCATAGTGATTATAAATTTTATCTCTAGTTTATTTCATACATAACTATAAACATTACCAATTTAGCACAAATTTTTATATCTACGAGAATTGAATTTGATTACTAATGTTTTTGAATTTATATTAGCATCTAAGGTGTTGTTCTAGTAGACATTACATCCAATTAATTCTAGCTAGTTCACCTAATACCTAGATATTGCAAACTCTATTCCTAACAATTTGTACATCTTGGGATCTATCTATCAAAGTGTTTGCAATTATACCTATAAAAATCACAAGTAAATATTCTAGGAATAAATAAATTCACATAACATCAATATCTCACAAAGTAAAGCTTTATTGATAATAAAACAAAAGCATCAAACTTGTTACATAACATGGAGCTTTATCTCCAATATATAACTTTACATGACTTTTCTCTTCTCTAACTCATGGGGGATGTATACTTTCACATGCCTCACATTATGAAAAAATCTCATGATTACATAACCTCCTACTTCACATATTGACACATCTTACATGACTCTTCACTTTCACACTTGACACCTATCACCTATGACTCTTCACTTGCTCATTTGACACTTTGCACTCTGTAACATATAACACTCTCCTCACTTTGACACATACTTAAAAAAATATTATAATTATAATAATGTTTCAAGGTACCAAATAATATAATATGTGCAACATCCCCTATATTACATTATTTATTATGAAGATCTTTTGATATACACAAATGACTCTAAAATATATTATACTTGTTTTATCCAAGTGATTTTATAAAAATATCCACAAATTGATCTTAAGTTGGAATATATTTTATTTGAATGTGATGATCATGAACATGATATCTAATAAAATAACATTAAGCTTCAATGTGTTTTGTTCGTTCTTGAATCACATGTTTTTTTATTAATTTAAGAACTCTTTGATTATCATAATTTAGTATTGTAGGAGTCTTCTCATATTTGATAAAATGTATTGTAACCAAAGTGCTTCACATATCACATCTTTTTTTTCATGATATTCTACTTATGTTTATGAAAGGGCCACTACATGTTATTTCTTACTATGCCATGAAATAGGTCCTAACCCAAGATGAATTATATATCTTGATGTTGATTATCTATCATCTATATATAGCATAGTTAGAATCTGAATATTCCTATAAGCAAAAATTATCATTTATTTTATATTTTAAGCCATATACAATGGTTTTGATAGTATATTATAGTATTATCTTTGTATCTTTCCAATGAATTTCTCTATGCTCTTGCATAAAACCGGAGATATAATTTATAACAAAAATAATATTAGGTCTAGTATTTGTTAAATATAGAAGACGTCCAATTAGTTGTCTATACATAGTAGCATAAACTAGTGGTGACTTATCATATCTTGATAGTTGTATTCCTTGCTCCATTAGAGTAACTTTAGGTTTGCATTTTGCATTTCTATATTTTTATAGTAATTATTTTGTAAACTTTGTCTGAGTTATTGTGATATTAATTTTTTTTTTTTTTTTAAATTGTAAACCAAGAAAAAAGTCTAGAAGAAGGTCTATCATTTCAAAGTCTTTTTCCAAATAATTTTTAACTTCATATATTTGAGTCTTTGAACTTATTGTAATTACTATAACATCAAAAATTACCACAAGAATTATTCTCTTTGACCCAATATTTTTTATATAAATATTTAAATTTGATGCACTCCTTTGGAAATTATGTCACAGAAGATGATCATTAATTTTAATGTACCATGCTCTACATGCTCACTTCAATCAATATAACTATTTTTTGAATACCTTTTGTTCCTATCCCTTGACAATAAATCCTTCTAGTTGAATCATATATACCTCCTCTTCAAGATTTACATTAAGAAATGCACCCTTAACATCCATTTGATGTATTTTCCAACCAAGTTGTGTTGCTAACGCACAAATAGTATGAATAGTAAATTCATTCTTGTTTTAGGTGCAACAGTTTCTTCATAGTCAATTTTTTATGTTTGAGTATAACCCTTTGCAACTAGTCATACCTTGTATTTTTCAAGAGAACCATCTACCTTGTATTTTATCTTGTAGACCCATTTACATCCTACTACTTTATTTCCTTGTGGTAGATCAACTAGATACCATGTTTTATTCTTCATAAATTTTTCATATTTTGATTCCATTGTTGTTATCCATTCTATTTTTCTTATGACAACTTGTGTAGTTGAATCTTTTGCTACTAAAATCATTAGACCCATATTTGTTCTTGTCATTCTATGTATTTTAGATCTTGTAGTAGTAATATCTAGCAATTTTTATAGCTTTAAGTCCTTAAGTGTATTTCTATACCACTTTACCTCTTTTATTTGTGGTGACCTTATAAATTTTAAGTCTTCAAGTGATTAATTATTCTAATTTTGATTCTTCACTTGAAGAATTTTCTTTAATTGATTAAATATTCAGAATAGGAATTGTATTGACCTTTGGAATTTCAACAAGGGTTTTGTTTCCTTCATAAAAGGCCACATAGCTACTCACATGAATACTCTTCGTGATTGAATCAATTATTCTATATCTTATTGAATTATCATCATAGCTAACAAATATATCACATGGTTTTTTCATCTAATTTTAATCTTTTTTGATTTGGAATGTGTATGTATGCTTTACATCCAATTTTTTTTAGATGTGCAACTGACATTTTTCATCCTAAACAAGTTTCTTCAAGATAAATATTTCTAAGTATTCTTGTGGGTGATATATTTTGTATAAATATTACAATTTTAACAACTTCTACCTAATATTGTAGATCAAGATTTCCTTCATTCAACATGCAATATACCATTTCCATAATGGAATAATTCATTCTTTTTGTTATACCATTTTTTTGGGGTGAATAAGTTGTAGTGAGTTATATTTTAATACCATTTATTTTTAGAAATGATTCAAATTCTCTTGATATAAATTCACCACCTTTATATGAGCGAATATTCTTGATTGATCTTCCTATTTCTATTTCTGCTAGTTTCTTAAATTTTTTAAAACAACTAAAATATTTAGATTTAAATTTCAAGAAGTATACCCACATTTTCCTAGAATAGTCATCAAAAAACAACTAAAAATATCTACATCCACCAAAACTTGTAGTGGAAATTGGTCCACATAAATCTATGTATGTAAATTCTAGTGGATCTTAATATTTGTATAATTTTTATTTTTATTTTATGTGGAAAACATCCCAGAAGGGATGCCACTTTCAGGTAAGACCCAAGGGACAGGTGTATCTATTCTACTAAAATTACCCAGGGCTCGCACCTGGACTATCACATTTGACATACACAAGGAGTAAACCTGAAACAATAAAAAATAAGAACACACAAACACAAACTTACAAGAATATTTTAAAAAAATATGCTCCTTGAGTGTGTCAAAAATAGCACAACCAAACACACGTAATAAGATAAAAAAACACAATATGAACCACACAAAAAAAACATAAGAACAACATAAAAAACACAAACATGAAAAAAAAAATAGAAAGCTACAAAGACAACCAATAAAAACATGAAAAAAAAACAACCAAAACCTTAAAAAATAATAAAATAAAATAAAACAAAAAAACAACCAACAATAGACAATAAAAAAAAACATAGAAAACACTCACACACCAAAACAAAAAAAAAAAACACCAATTAACACAAACATACAAAAACACAAGAACAATAACAAAAAACACAATAACAACAAAAAATAATACAAAAAGCACAAAAAAAACAAAAAAAATACACATACACCTCAAAAATAAAACTACCATAACCGAACCAAAAAGAAGCAAAAATAAAGAAAAAAGAAACTAGGTACCTCCAGAACTGGAGCCATCCAAAGAAATGGTAGATAGAAGAGCTTCCCTTATTTGTGAAGCCCACCATCTAGGAGGGTGGCCATAGCAAGTAAGATCACCTTTGTCCAAAGTACAATTAGCTAAAGCATCAACACTCTTGTTCTGGTCTCTGACCACATGATTGTAATCAAATTTCAAAAATCCCATATGGATTAACTGAATCTTCTCAATAATTCTTTTTATTCTCCAGTCAACCTTATGATTGTTATGAGTCTTAAAAATTTTAATCATGAGTTGAGAGTCAGACTAAACTAGCACCTTTTCCCAACGAACCTTAGCAGCCTCTTGAAGGCCTCTCAGGATATTGTACTCCTCAGTAGGGTTAATGAAAAGAATACCCAAATTCTCAGTAAAAGTAAAAACTAGGGAGCCATATAAAAGTCTACCAATTCCTCCCGCACTAGCTTTTCTAGGGTTCCCTTTAGAGGTTCCATTAGTATTGACTTTTCCAAAATCCATAGGAGGAGGTTTCAAATTCCTTGTTCTATACATATTGCAATTGCTCACATTCCCTTTAATATGGTTTTCCTTAGAGAAGTTAATATTCAATATTTGCATCACTTGATTCCATCTTTGGTGGGAGTTTTGGGGTGATTAAGGAGTTTTTGGACTGATTCAACTAAGTTGGCAATGGTATTTTGCCAAATATAGTGAATATCCTTCCTATATTGATTACAAATTTGATTGTTCCTTTCATTCCAGATATTCCAAAGAAGAATGGCAGAATCCATCCAAACTAATTGCCTAATAAAATGATCAACACCCTCTTGTTTAGCCCAATCCCTCCAAATATGTTCAAAAGTAGAAAAAATAGACCACTGTAAGCCAAGTAAAGTGGCCATTCTCCTCCATAGCTCAGAGCCTAGTGTACATGCAATAAAAAAATGGTTGAGTTTCCACATTCTCTCCACACATTTCACATCTAAAAAGGCCATGAAAACCACACTTCATAAGATGCTCACTAGTAAGCACCCTGCAATGCAATAAAATCCAAGTAAAGAACCTCACCTTAGGCTAGATATTTTGAGCCCACAACTAAGAAAATATGTCAAATGATTGGTTGGGATTATTATGGCATAAGATAAAATAACCTTGAGCAACTAAATACTCACCCTTAGTAGTGTTGTTCCATCCAAAATAATATTTTTCATGGGACCAAGAGAGAGATCTCATATGAAGGATGCATTAGATATCTTTTCTTTACCTTTTTGGGATTTGAATAGGCCAGTCCTCAATAGGGATTCAATATCTACCAACCTATGAATTGCCAGTATGGTACCAATAGTAATTAGCCACATTTATCAAGTTAGCTCAGTGAAACTCCTCCATCCAAGGCCTACATTCAGGAAATTTAGTTATCAAAGGCTTGTGGCCATCCCAAGCATCAATCCAAAAAATTGCCTATTGACCATTATGAACGATCCAAAATAATTTTTTCTTTATCAAATCCTCACCAATATTAAGAACTGTTAAAATGGGATAACCTTTGGTAGGCAATTGATAGTGAAAAATCTCTTCAAGAATTTTGTTCTCGGCATATTTAGCATAGAGATTTTTGGCCCAAAGAGCATTGGGGTTATGCAAAATTCTCTAATACAATTTAGCAGCTAAATATTTGTTGTTATTAATAGTAGACCAAAATCCTAACCCCCTTCATTCTTAGGAAGACATGAAGTGTCCCATTTCACCAAGGGCCATTTTATTTTCTCCTTAGTACCACTCTAGAGGAACCGATGACTGATTTGATCCAGTTTATGAAGAACCTTTGGGATATTCAACACAGTAGAAACATAAATAAGAATAGCTTGAAGGATTTATTTTACATGTGTAAGTGTACTAATCAGCCTATGGGTCTCAATTTTATTTACCATATTCTTCAAAATATATTGTACTTCCTTAGGCAATCTAAACATCCTTCAATACTGCTAGTAAGAATTCCACCCTAATATATCAGTTATTCACCCACACATAGGTGTGATTATTACTAGATTCATATGATTGTATGATCTGCAATAAGTATTCATTATAGAACACTTTATCCTGAGGTGGGATCTCTGCCAATACACTAACTTTGTCTTTAACCAATGCTACTCTTAATGGATGCCTAAGGTTAGAATTTTCCCATCACTTTTGATAAAAATCCATTGTTAGCTATACGAAAGTGATATACTTGATATCCACTTGTTATTATTTCTCCTTATTGAGCAATTCTTCTTGCTCGTCTGGGGTAGTCTTCCAATGAACTTCACTCTAAAGTTCTTGTCAATGTGATATTGGTGGTTCCATTGTCTCTCTCAAAAATTTCAATGGTGCTTTTTCTTTTCCACCATGCCAATATTGATGACCTCTCCACGATCCGTAACCTCTCCCTCTCCGAGCATAGTAGCCACTTCTCCCTTATGGCTGAAACATGTTCCCTTGACCTTACACTAGGTAGACCTCATTAATTTACCTGGGTCGTGAATTTCTCTAGTGTAATGTGCCTGGTGAGCCTTCCACCCTAGTGGTTGCAATTCTTTCTAAATGAGCTTGAAATTCCTACATAGAGCTCATTATTCTCCCATGGTTGATTTGAAAGTACTTACACACACTTGTATTCAACTCAAAAATTCAAGATAATTTTAGTACAAACAACTCTAAAATCCATAAAATTGCATCCAAATCATACAAATGCTTTCAACAATCATACACTACTCTCCCAAATCATACATGTACATTTTTGGAATTGTACAACACTCTCCAAATTATACAGTGATGCATGAAATCATTCAACTCCACCCATTTTTCATACAACTTCACAAAAGTGTACAATATGAGCTCCAAATAATACAATTGCACCCTAAATCTGTATAATCAACTCAAAATAATATAAAGATGCTTCACTTCCATACAATGGCATCAAAATCCATATGATTGCATAAAAATCTGTACAATTACCTCAAAAATGTACAAATTGGGAATTGATTTATCCTAAAATCATACAATTTCACCACCAAATTGTACAAACAACTCTTTAGACCTTCCCTTGGCCAAAAATTCATGTTTTGTTTGATTTGCATGATTTTTTTGGTATCCTTCTACCATTAGTGTGTAATTCCTCCTTTCTAGCATAATTCTGATGGAATTATGCCAATTTATTTCTGTACTTTGCAATTCCTATGTAGTATGAATTCATGTGATAGTCTAGTAATATGATGTATGGCTTACTTTTTAATATTTTCCCTCATGCAAAGGCTGAATTATTTTTGTTTTTCTACCGATCGATTTTTCGTGCACTAGGGTTTGCAAATTTTTCCTCCATTTTTCTTATTATGAAAAACTCAAACCCTAGAAACATTTCTCTCTACTTAGGGTTTTCTCTAGTGCCTTTTCTCTTCAAACCCCCACTACCTTAGCACACTTTTTCACCTACAACATAATTCCTACAACCAGTTCCATATTTTTTAGAGTGAAAACCCTATTCTTTGCCAAATTTCTCCAATTTTGGTAGTTTTTTTTTTTTAAATAAGCAAATTCAACTGATGTAAATTCATGATGGGTCACTAAAATCCAGTTAACTGGTGATTTTTGTATACCCATATGGAATAAAAATTATTAGTTTCATCCTTCTTGCTCTCAAATTACTCCAAAATTCACTGCCACAATTGTACAATTTGCTAAGTTGGTGAAAATATTTTGCATGGCGCTTGTTTTTTAAACCCTAACATCCTTTTGCATGAAATTTCACCACCTCAACCCTCTTTGCATGGATTTTTAACCTTTTGTATGGATGATTTCCAACTCACCCCTTTTTGCATGCATTTTTATCTTTTTTTGCTTGTTTATCTTTTTCTTGCCTTTTTGAATATTTTATTCTTTTTCTTTTCTTTTTTATCTTTTATTTTTCAAAAGGGGCTGCCATTTCTAGTTTTCAACCACCTTCCATATTAATTGTATCCCGAGGTATTTTCACAATTAAGATATTTTTCTATATATATATATATATATTCAATTACCTTATTTACCAATTACCTTCTAGGAAATTGTATAGTGACATTCACTTGTATGATTCCTTCCACTACTGTGTCATTGGGAAATTCTACAACCTCATTTTGTACAAGCATATGATCAAGTTACGATTGATCATTTGTATGATTTACTCCTTATGGAAGATTCTCTTTATGGTTATAAATTGTACCAATGTCATTTGTACAATTTGGACCTACTTATTTGCCTATTGTATGAATTGAAATTGTACAAATATTAGTGTCATTTATACATTTTAGGTTGGTGCAATTGCTAATTGTACAATTTACAATCATACCATGTTGATCTTGCAAAGATATATTTTCTCTCTCAATTGACCGATCCTGAGGTAGGGGTACTCTTGCCACTCCACTTTTATTTGGATAGATTCTACTCATACCTCCTTGGACTAGGTTTACATATAAACTTGTTGAGAAAGTCCTTTACCTTCCTTAACTTTCCTCATACACAAAGCATACTCTTCCTTGACTAGAAAGTCCTCTACCATGAACTTGTCTTCCACAACCTCGTCCTATTACTTGTGGACCTCTTCTCATATTAAAAGGGTTACCCTCTCCCTGAGGTGATTCTCTACTTGCTTCTATCCTTTTGGATCCTGGTTGATGCATGGGTGGTCGACGCAATGGATATCTTCCTATGAGATTTACTACTTGTCCCTTTGATACATAAATACCATATGTATTTCTAATCCAATTCAAATATGCTAGTGGTGTGTCCCAAACCATATTGGATTAGGATGTCAAATATTTCCCCTCATACCTTTGGGTGATCGCAATCTTCCTCTTTGACCTATCTACTTATGGTTGATCCTCTTATTGACTAGGTTCCCCTCTTTCCCAAGTTCTCAGAGTTACCTCCAAAAACTCTACATTGGCTATGTGCCTATATATTCTTGGTGCTTGTGATACCAATCATTATAATGCTCTTACTCGATGGTGTGCATGCACCTTTCATTTCATTCAATGTCTTTCTTCAAAGAAATATTGTGGGGAACCATTTACCAATATTTCTCTATAGTCATCTAAAAAATATGACTTTGTACTTGAGTCATTATGATTTTCTACTCATTTTGCTAACCACTTAGTTGGAACTTTTCTTATTCATTGGAGTCATCTAACTTCCCTCATTTTCCTTCTCAATTGTTGATAGGCTATCTGATAGGCATCTATATCTGGTCGAGCATGGAGTGCTTCTGGTTGTGCTATGAGATCATCACTATCACTCTCTTGGTTGCTATCTCGTACTAAATAGGGCATTTTACCAGTACTATAATCACTTGATTCAACATGTAATTTTCCTTGGGGATCAAGATATATGAGGTCTTGATCAATATCTTTCCAACTACCTTAGCTTTTTATCCTGTTATGGGTGGCTCATGCATGGGATCTCATGCTTAATTTTGGAGTATTTTCTTTTCTCGAGAGCTTGTACCTTCCTATGGGCTTCCCCTTTCTTGAGGTAATTCCTATCAACTTTCACTGCCTATGCCCAGATCCATTTGCCATGCAACTTGTTGCTCCTCATGTTTTTGCATAGCATCATCCATCTCTTGGATGATTAGTCTATGAAGCCTTGTATTATGTGCTTGCAATACCTCACATTCCTTTTGCAAATGTTGTGCTTGACAATGCATTCTTTGTTGCATCATACCTATCTATGCTACTGAAATGAGTCCTACCAACTCCTCTTTTGCTAATCCACCTTTGTTTGAGTCTAGGATGTCCATATCAAAGGTGTCAATTCTATCCTCATACTATATCGTTAATTGTACCCTACATCGACCTTCCACTATACGGTGCATTTCTCTTTGTTCAAGGTAAGGATACACTACCTCCTCTAATTTTTTTGCTTCATCTTATCATTCCTAATTAATTTATAATGGTATTGGTGTGTGATTCCTTGGAGGGTTTCTTTACTCCTCTTCTACAATTTGGTCCATCCTGTCTGCAAACCTTACATGTACTTGCATTCACCTTCTTTTACCAAGTTGTGGTACCAATTATTACCTTTCTATAATTGGTCTTGTCTCCTCCATTTTTTAAAATAGGCATATGATCCCTATACCATCATCTTCATGTGGTGGATCTTGATTGTGTAATGGCATTTCCTAAGGTTTGCTAGACTCAGTTATTTATTGTTGTCTTCTTTCAAATTTTTGGGTCATGATGAACATGCATTGAAACATATCATACTCCATTTTCCAATGAAGAAGTTTTCTATCAAATAATACTTCATATTCACTGCAATCTTCTAGGTACAACTTCTCTTCTTTGTTAGGTTCATAATATTATTCACCTGAAGAACTTCCTGACTCATATGTTATGGAAACATCCTTACCAATTCTTTGATTATTCAGGTTAATCATATATTTGTGTTCTCTTATTGAATGTGATTTGATATTTTCTCCAGTTGTGATTAATTTTAGCTACTAAAAGTGCATCATATGCAGGCTTCTATATTATAATCACAATGAAATATAAGACAAATTCTTGATCAATTATTATCACTTATTGTGTTGTCAATACTCCATTTGTTTCAATGTCATACTAGTCAATACCATACAACTAAATCCATGGTGCCCACAAGGATGGAGAGCCAATCTCTCTCCAAGTTTTTTTTGGTAGCACATTCATACTGGATCCTTCATCCACAATCTCTTGTATTAATTTATGCCCCATTATCTCCATATGAACTAATGTTGGTTTCTTTCCAATATCAATCATTAGGATGGTCGGATCCATGAAGTAATATTTTTGTTCTTTCTCCTATATAGGTTGGATCTCAACCTCCATAACCCTCTACAATTGCACCTACTCTTCCATCGCCTTATGTAAGAATGATATGGCTTCCAACAAACTAGCCACATTTATCTCAATGGTTGTATTTAAACCCTGTGATGCTAGATCTTGTATAATTGCTTTATCTCGTGGTGTTCAAGGCTTCTTTAACTCCTTTTCCTCTATAAGACTTACTTGCTTAGTCTTCTTGGATTCTTCTTCAAGTACCATATTTACCACCTACCATATCTATTTCTCTTTAGTAGGTTTTGTATAAGTGTATTTATTAGACTTAATCTGCATTACAACTAGTAATGCTTCCTGAGCTTCCTTCTCCTTCACTAAAGGTAAATCAATGTCCAAGAAATTTACATTCTACCAACCACTTGAACATGCTTTATTAGGACAACTGAATTCTTTGTGGTTCCTCATACCACACCATATACACATATGTGTAGTATTATTTTGTGTTGGTTGCATTATCTAAGGATAAGGAAAGTTCTTTGCAAAATTCCCCCACTCTTGGCAATTGCAACATTGTATGATCGGTCTTCATTTTGAATCATACTATAATCGACTCTAGCCTCCTTGTTGATTATCTTGATTTGGCCTTCCTCCTCTTTGACTATTTTGTAACCTCTAATAGTTGCATCCTATCCACTCCCTTAATATTTTGGTTTATCCTCTTGATCTTTAATAATGAGGATCTATTGGTATATTTTTGCATTAAACGAACACTCTACCACTCCGTGTCCTAACACATTATATATGTGGCAATATTCATTTCAAGGGCAATTTTTATTGGAATTAACTTCAGTATTATATTTTGTACACTAGATATCCTTTTTATATCATCTTGTATCTTTCTTGGCTTCTCTTATGATATTATCAAATTCTTTATGAAATAATTGAATGGTTTGATGTATTGTATCTTCTTCACCACTATCGAAATCTTCATGTCTAGTATATGCTACGATTTCCATGATCGTCTGCTTCACCTCACTCTCAAAATTATTTTATTTTTCAAGATCTTCCTTATAATTTGAGGATGATACTACCTTAATATTCTTTTTGTATTTGGCAGCAGCCCATGAATACATCATCTCTTCACCAATGCATCTTTTTGTGGAATTTGCATCTTATCAGTCAATTACTTTAGTCGATGATTATATGTCTTTACATATTTGTCTACAATTTGGTTCGTGGTGTATATATCAATGATAATATCATCATCATCCCTCAAGGTTTTCAATTCTTTTATGAAGGCATTATTCATCATATTCCATTCTTGGAATGGTGTTGTATTCTCTCACTTTAGATACCAATATATTGTGAGTCCTTGTAGTGTAACACGAAAAAATTACAACCATTTATTTGGTCGATTTACACCATTAATTTTCCAAATTGCAACCATTTATGTGGTTGATTTACACCATTTATATGTGTTGGACATTTTGAGTCAAAGTTGTCATTGATGTCAAGGAACAAAATTGTCATTGATTTCAAGGAATATGTCAAGGAACAATGCAAAGGTTAATGGCAAAAAAAGAGCTTCATAATATTTTTAATATTATGTGGAAGCATATGAAGGTGGGGTTTTATTAAAACCATGGATAAGAAAAATAAAACATTTTTCATAAAAACCCAAGGAAGCATTTTGAAAAGTTAGAGGATTTAATATTTATTTTATAAATTATTTAAATTCAATTTGAATTTAAATTTTATAAATAAATATTATCTATGCAAAGAGGTAAAATAAAAGAGGGCTTTAATAAAGCCAAAAGGGGTTTAAGAATTAATTTATAAAATTTAAATTCTAAAGAATTTAAATATTTTATAAATTAATTAAGGTGTCAATGTTCAAAATTATTGGAGGCAATGTGTATAAAAACCATATGCCTAAAAGGCATAGAACTTATCCTTCGATCAAAAGAAATAATCATGGCGTGTGTTTTGGTGAATAATCATGCAGATAATAAGACAAATCTTTTTATTAAGGCACCAAATTTTTTTTTAAAGACGTTTGAAGGCAAAACACTCATATCCACCAAGGTGCGTGGCCTAGTGGCAAGCGATCGTGAGTTAAGTCGTGTGGGTGCAGAGTGGTTCACGTTTGATTCTTGGCATGGTCATTTTGACATGTTGTGCTTTGGCGTCGAAGGAAGCAACACATTAAATTTTTGATTTCGGTGCATTTTGGAAAATGCATAAAGCACATTATGCTTTTTATTTCTCAAACAAGCGCCTAGCTCGTACGGCGGTTGGAGCCGTAACTAGGGCATTGGGAGAAGCTACATCGAGGGTTCAATTCTCACCTAGGTGAAGGTAATAAATTTTTGAATTATTTTTAATTGCCTAAGGTGTAAACATAAGGTTTAGGGAGTTATAAGGGGTTTTGGAAAGGTGCTTATTTTAAATGTTAGTTTTTGATTAAATGAAGGAATAAGGTGTTGAAATTTATTTTTAATAAAGTTATTGTGATATTTTGATTTATCAAAAAGTAAATCGAAGAGTGATTGAATTTAAGAGGACTTCTTGCCATTGGGTTAGTTTTAAAAGGATATTGTATTAACAATATTTTTGATATTGAAGTTTGTTTTAATTGGGAGATCATAAGGCGTATTTGGTTAAATCAATTTTGTATATGTTGATGGATGCTTTATTTAAGATGGAGTGATAAGGTGTATGTATGTTTTGATATTTTACATTATATCATTGAGATAGCTTAGTATCTTATAACTCCTTTGAGCTTGGCAAATAAGTGTTTGTGGTTGTGACAGATATTTGAGGTTCCTTTATCATCAAGAAAAATGTATGAGCAAATTATTCCATAGTTGAGTTGATTGGTTGGTTTTCTGGAAAATAAGTTTAGAGTGAAAAGGACTTGATTAGGGTTTCCTTATTGAGTGTGTTGAGTTAATGCTTCAAGGTTTTTTGGAATAAAGAGTTGTTAAAACCTTGTTTGATAAGCATTGTTGTTGAAGCTATTGGTTGAGTGAAGAACTTGAACTAGGGTTTGAGTATCATTGTTATGTGAAGATTGTCTTATAAGCATTGTTGTTGAAGTGATTTATTGAGTCAAGAACTTGAACTAAGGTTTGAAAAGAACATGAGTATCATTGTTATGTGAGATTGGTTGTTGAGCATTGTTGGAAACATTTTGAGTTGGTGTTTATATACTTGGACTAGGGTTTGTAAGGAAAGATTGTTTCATTGAGTGATTGGTTGAGTAGATTTGGTTTAGCCTAGTCAAGTGGATGTGTGAAGTGATTGTTCAAGTTCCATAAAAAAAACTATTCTATATTATAAATGGATTTGAGAATATGATTGAGCATTGAGGTGAATAAGAAGCATATTGAGTCTCTAAACATACTCCTTATGTTTTTGAAAAAGTGATTGAAAGTGATTGAGCATTGACTTGAATTTGAAGCATATTGAGTGTCTAACAATTATCTATATGTTTCTAAGAGAGTGATTGAAAGTAATTGAGAATTGTGAGAAGTGTATAACATATTGAGTCTCTAACAATTCTCTTTGTGTTTCTATGATATTGGACAAGTTCTTATGTGGACTTGTTGAGCAGATTTGAGGCAATTATTTGAGAAGACTTGTGGAAAAATTTGGTGTGAGCTTTTGTGGAAGCTTACAATTTAGATTGAGAGCAGATTTGGATAAGTTCTTGAGAGAAATTATTGAGTAGATTGGATAAGTTCTAGAGAGGACTTGAGGACAAATTAGTGTGAGATTTTGTAGAATTTTACAAGGTGGATTTGAGATAAGTCTTTGAGAAGACTTGAGAGTAGAGTTGACTGATTTGTTCAAAACTTGATTTAAGGTTTGGGGCAGATACAATAGAGTTGATTTGAGAATGAGTCGAGCCCTGAGTTAAGGCTTGAGGATTGATATTGAAGATAGATTTATGATAGATCGAAGTAAAGTGTTTAGTACAGATTTGAGGATAGAGCTTGGTGCAAATTTTAGGACAGGTTTGTGCCAGAACAGAGACAGTGATTGAGGATAGAGTTGCAAATTTGAGGATAAGTTTGTGCTAGACCAAAGATAGATATTAAGGATAGATTTATGCTAGACCGACGGACTATGTTTAGTATAGATTTGAGATAAAGCTTTGGATGTGACAGAGTATAGAGGATGAAAATATCCAATGGATAGAGATCCATTAGCCAGGGCAGCGAGGACATGTGTCTTTACTGGATAGATATCCATTAGACAAAGTAGTAAGGGCAATAGTTCTTCTAGAAGATCACCAGCTAGAGCAAGAGAAGAAAGGAGTTCTTCTATGGATAGATATTTATGAACTTGATTTAGGGTATTGGTATCTCCTTTGGATATAGGTCCATAAACATTGTAATAGGGAAAGGATTCTAAAGAGATTAATTGAGAAAATTTTAGTGAAATATTTTCTCCATGGACGTAGCCCACATTGGGTGAACCATGTAAATTGTGGTGTCTCTATTGTGTGTGGTGATTTATGCATTGCTTTTATTATTGATATTGATATTGCTATCTATACATTACATAATATTGATTGGGAAAGAAAAGTAAAAAGTGGTCTTATACTATTCACCCCCCATCTTAGTATAAGCTTGTGTTCTTTGATATGGTATTTTATTTTCACCAAATAGTCATCTCTCGACCTCCTGTGCATCCTCACTTTGCAACCTTATTCATAAAAATGTTGACTGTGGCCCTGGTTCTCCTTATTGATACCTCACATCCTATTTATATGGTTCCTAACTTCTATCCTATACACCCCTTTGCAACCTTATTGTCACTTGTTCAAGTGTTACCATCCAATCACTATCTTCTTGCACAATTCTTCCATCAACATCTTCCCTTAAATCAAATTTATCTTAAAATATTGGTGGTTATTGTACCCTTTCTTCTGTATTTATTGGTAACATCTCCCACCTTTCAGTATCTCCTTTCGAAGTCCATACTTGGTCGATCACTAGTTCATTCAGAAATTTATTTATGGTCTCCCTTTGATTAATTATTGTGCTCCTTCTAACTAGGACTTGTTCTTCTCCTTGATTTCATCTCTTATGTCCTTGTGAACTTGTATCAGTAATTTACCTCCAATTGGTTCTTACTCAAACACTTATCACAATGCCACATATTCCTCTAAATTGTATTTATTTGAAGCAATTTTTATAATAAAATGTGTAAAATGTAGCATAGGGGAGAGTATTCCCAGAGGGGGAGGTGAAGTGGAATATTGTGGAATGTATTGATTCTTTAGGATCACTTTATCCAAATTGTACAACTTGTATGATTTGCTAATAAATGGTCAGTAATTTGACAAAATTGCTTTTATGGATTGAGAATCATACAATAGGTTGGCATGTAAAATTTACCACTTAGTCAACTCATTAGAAATAAATTTTTTAACTCAAATAAATCAGTTTTGTAATCATTTTCTTCAAAATCCTTGTTTTCCATAATTGGTAAGTTTCACCATGCAATTTCCATTCCAAATAAGGCAAACAATCAAATGTACTATTTGACTAAGTGGTTGTATAGTTTAGCACAAATACTTGCTACAAATATCACTTTGGATTTACCATTTTGCTCATAGATTATTCTTAGGGCAATTTTGGGTTACTTTTCTAATGCAATTGCTAACATATCCCATGACATGCAAACCCTAGTTCACTATCCATCAATTGTTATCATCGATAATGATGTTTTTTACAACAATAATAATGTATAGGATCAATTCCTCAAAATTATATAGGATTAAGAGTTCATAATTGGTATAATTATATTGCCATAATATCCATATTTCACACCATTCTGGCCATACTTGCATAGATTACACAATCTAGAAATACCATTTGATTGCAGAACAAAATTCATAACAACTCACAATTGTAATGATGCTTCCATTATTATAGTTGAATATGTATAATTGCCATTAAAAATCATCATCAACACCAATATGACTGTACTATCCATAATCAATAAAAACTATTATCAACCATCAATGAACATGAATGAACAACTATGAAGTAACGATGAAAAACCATCAAAATTGAATGGGGGATCCTTATAATGTTTTCCTATCCCATTCCAATGTGGTTATTGAGACAAACACCATTTAAAACTACCATCTCCATAATAATAAACATGCATTAAGGTCTTCCTAAGTCTAATTTGATTATTATCAAATTTACCTTAAATGTACATTTCACTTAATTTAACTTTAATTTCTAATTGAACTTTTTATAACTTTGT
The DNA here is from genome assembly GCA_028583015.1 of Wollemia nobilis. Classification (NCBI taxonomy): domain Eukaryota; kingdom Viridiplantae; phylum Streptophyta; class Pinopsida; order Araucariales; family Araucariaceae; genus Wollemia; species Wollemia nobilis. Next base: position 4,687,955 of record JAQPPZ010000030.1, read on the forward strand.
ACAATTACACCCAATTGTACATTTTATAACTTCTAAATTGTACAATTAGAAAAAACCTCACATGTGTATGTTTTGACAAACCGTACATCTAACAAAATTGAAAAAACTACAAAATTGTGCAAATTCAATATTTTATTCTTCTTCTTCTAAGAGGTGGATTTGCTACCTACAATGGAAAATAATATACCTTCTTATTTTAAACTTATGAAATGTTGAGATGCAAAGACCCTTCCATAGATACCTACAATCAGGAAAGTAGCAGAAGTTGCTTATTCAATTACCCCTCTTTTAATTTCAATATTATCTAGCAAGCTTATGGGGGATGACTTTCTAACATAGCTAAGTCAAAAAAAGCATGATCATCCATAATTTCTTAATTTTCCTATTGATTTATGCACCTCTTGATCCATGCAACCATCCTTCCACTTGTACATGTGATATTCCTATTGCATTTTTCAAAAAATTATTTTGTGAGAGCTCTACACCATTGTCTATTCTAGCCAATGGCTTTGTTACATTTAGTTGTAGTCAAATTTATTTAATTATCACTTATTTACACAAAATTTTGGCATGCCTTCCCACACTAGTTATGTTAAATATTGCCACTTCATAAGAATTTAAAATTTCCAAACCATGTCATTCCAAAATTTCACTTCTCTTGCATGTTGGTCCTCCAAAACATATGAATTTTTGGATCTAAATGTTGTTGTTAAGTTGGGTTTTGAAAAAGAGTAAATTTAAACACATGTATGATTCATGGCATTAAAAATCAACATGAACAACTCACTTTCAACATATGACTACTCTACTAGATCCTATAGGTATTCTAGATCCTTTTTGGATTAATACCTTGATCTTGATGAGATCCCTAGATTGTAAGAATCATTGCATTGAAAAGGGGCTTAGAAAACTCATTAGCTATTGATGATATATGTGTTATATTTCCTAGATTTTCCAAACTTATTTGTTGGGGCATGTGACTGATAGAAGTCTAGAATTGATTGGTGATTGAATTTGGGATGTGTTGAGTTTCCATGTCTGGGAAAGTCATTGCATTTAGATTAGACATGGAAACCCATCCTCCATCAATGTATTTGGTCCTTCAAGATTTTCCCTAATATCCATTTGAAGATATTCCAAAGCATCTTCCACCACATTGATATTTTGGTTTGGATCAATTAGGGTGCCCACTTGCCCTCTTAATTGCCCTTCTACTTCTTAAGTAATGGCTAGCTAACATTGTAGTTCCTTTTCATGATTTTCATCAATAGTACCTTGCTTCCTAAATTTTTTTCTAATTGATATTCCTTGGTCTTTTTAAATATCGAGATATGTTCTTGACTACTAGCCTATGAATCTTCTCTCAACATTCTACAATTCCAACACCATGATATTCTTTGTTAGATCTCTAAGCATGAATTTCAACTCCTTCTCTATTGATTTCTTTAGCTCAAAGGTAGGTAGAGTTGGTACAAGAATTACCAAAATAGTGTAATAAGGATGTGGCTTAGACCATGTATCTAGTGAAGGATCATACGAGGCCAAAAGAGAAACCTATTGGCATGGTAATTGGATTTCAAAGAAGCATTATATTATAGCTTTGGGGGTAAGCCTACCAACTAATATGAGTGTATATTTTTCCATGATAGCAACTTGAAAGACTTGAGAGAACCACATTTCATTAGATTATTGGATCTAAATACTTAAGTCTAAGGTGAAAGCATGAAGGTAGAAGATGTAGGTTTGGGCATTTAATGGCCTTATGTCTTGAGGGATTCTCCCAATTTTTGCTAAACCAGATATTAAAATCAATAACATTTTGTTGGGGATACCTTCGAATGGATGAAAATTGTGTAAGCAAAAGGAAACGTCCCCTACATAATCAAACTCTAAAATTAAGGGTTCAACTAGATCAACCCAATTGCCTATATTTCTTTCTTATAATTAGTGTTATCATACCAACACTTTGCCTTTAAAAGATAATTCAAGTAGACTTACCATTACATCTTCATATGCAATGTCATAAATGGTAACTAAAGCAATTTCGTCTTGGGAATGTTTATAGGCTATATTTTCACTACCATCATAGGATGGAAAATACTTCAAAGAAACCTAAGGAAGGTCATGTATATTAGGAATAATAATGAGCTAAACACTATTACAAGATGAATATATGCATCCAATAATAGCTTCAAGTGGGATGTATCAGGATGAATGAGGAATTATCAATCCTCAAATGGCAGGGATAAAGTATAAAGTATCTAGAGACTAAAGATAAAAAATAGAGGGTTAGAAAATAGAAAAATATTAATTAAAAGGTAGTTGATATTCGGCTAACAACATTACCACATCCTATGAAAATACCATGCAACTTATCTACATACATGACCTAATAGACTAGCTACCAAATAAAATATTACATAACATAAATTTAGCTTAGATCATGCATTCTACCACTCCAATATCCCATAGTGATAATCCAAATAAAAACTCAATCCTAATAGAGTAGACCACTAAAAAATTATTTAAAAAAGTGAATAGATCTATAATTATTAAATGTTATACATCTTGAACATTTTAATAGCACAAAGTGATAACCTAAACAACAACTAAGGGCTAATAGAATAGACGACTTACCAATATTTTACAAAAATATCTAGAGACTACATAACATATAGACACATTAAAATTTTACAAAACATCACTCGTAGAGGTCAAACAATAGCTAATTCATTAAACAGTATAAAAAAATTGCATAGTTTACATGTAAGCACTCAAATTGTTGATCCTCAAATTGAGGAAACTTAATTTATTTATAGTTTTTTCCAATGCATGGAATTTAGCTTAATTATTACATTGATGGTCCAAGATATACCTGACACATATCTGCACATCCTAGCATAGTTTAGGTCTTAGGTGTAACAAATATGCTTGAGGATACTGGTTGTTACTTTCTTGCCCTATCATAGCTGATTGTTTTGAGTCTCATTAGCATACTCAACTTCTCCCCACTATGATTTATTGTTATAACAAATATTAAATTTATAGGCACCTTCACTCATGATAATTAGGGGTTGTTTCCACCATTGTAGATTCCATAGGACTTACTATCACTTCCTCACCTAACCACTTTGATTTGGGTGGTTGAGGAGTGGCTAGGTGGTCCAAGATTTTGACATGTATGATTTACACTACAAAGGACCTCATTGGGAGCTATTTTATATTTTATATCCATATTATCATGGCTATTTTTTGATGATGCCTTAGAGGCATGGAAAAAATATTTGAGTGCTTGAACCGACGTCATCATTTGAAATATCCAACCACTCCACTTTTGGACCCATGAATGACTAGGACTTTTGAGGCTTCATGCTACCATAAGAATTTAAAACATCTAGTCAACCATATCTTCTAGCTACTTGCACCTTCCATACACTTGGGTTTTGATGCATATTTAGTGACTGGGATGCTTGATCACTTTATCTTGCATCACCATTTGAAGTCCTTAACCACTCTTTGTTCTATTTATGGAGATATTTGAGAAGTGGTCAGGTTTATTTGTCTTAGTAGAATTTGGTCCAACAAAATTAGTTTGTCTTTTGACTAGTCATAGCCAAGCCTTTTACATTTTAGCTTTCCCATTTTATAGGTTTTTTAGTAGGCTAGTCCAACCAAATGCTTTTGCTTTGAAAATTTGAGTCAAATTTACCTAATTTTTACCCTTGGAATTGTTTGTTCTTATTACTAGGATCAAACATTCAAGATAAGTATATCTCTAGATAAGTTCTTCAATCTTGTATGTTTCTTTGAATCTATTGCATGCCTTGTCACCTTTTTATGATATTCTAATGTTTTCTTCACAGCAAGGAATTATCAGGCATCCCAACTTAGTGATCATGCTTAATGTATTCTCTTTTTTTTTCAATTTGGCTAATGCTCATTCTTTGAGTCCATATATCTAGTTATTGTAAGAATTCGGAACAATGATTATTATTCAGCTCTGCATTAAATAAGATTACAATGGAGAACCGCCGGAATGAACCAGCTACAATAAGCACTTTGTTATAACGAGATAACAAATGCAAGAGTAGGACAAATAATATGTTAGCAAACGAATAATGATAATAAGATCGCTAACATCCCCCTTTATTACATTATTTGGGTAATGTAATAACTAATAGCTATACTTAGACTACTAACATCCCCTTACATTATTTTGCAATACAAAGTGAGCTGCGAAACAATTCAAATTTGACACGTCTAAGTGCCTTAGTGAAAATGTCTGCAACTTGAGCATCTGTGGGAATGTGCTGAAGTTGAATTCGATGCTTTGGAACTTCCTCTCGAATGAAATGACATTGTGTGTCAATGTGCTTTGTTTTTTCATGATGGACTGGATTCTTGACGAGGTTCAAAACACCCTGATTGTCGCAAAACAAGTGTATTGGAGATTTTGATGGATGGCCCATACTTGTCGAGATGCGACGTAACCATATCACTTCGCACACAGCTTCACGTGCGGCGCGATATTCTGCCTCTGTTGAAGAAATAGCAACCACATGTTGCTTCTTGCTGTGCCAAGAGACAGGACCGGATCCCAAATGAAAAATGTATCCAGAAGTTGACTTGCGATCATCAAATGATCCGGCATAGTCGGAGTCCGTGTATCCTTGCAAGAAGAATTTGTTGTTCCTCTTGTATTCTAGGCCATATTCTATAGTACCACGGACATAGTGAAGAACACGTTTTGCTGCTTTATTTTCCAGACCGGATCGGCACTCGAAAAAAAGAGAGCCGAACTTTGTATTTTTTTTTTTTCGTTCCAGGGAGGGCGTTCGATTTTTCCGGCGATTTAAAAAAAAACTGGCAAAATATATATATTTTTTTTTCTTCGAGGGCCTGCGCCGGGGGAGGGCCTGCGCGGCTGTGCGCAAACGCGGCCTGCGGGGGGAGGGCTCGCACGCGGCCTACGCGGGGGGGGGGGGGGGTTTATACCCCCTCCGATTTCTGCGTCGGCGGGAATTTGAATTCCCGCTCCGCCGACCGGGAGAGGGGGGTGGTGCCCTCGGGGAGCGCGCACGTCGCACGGGGAGTGGGGACTGGGGAGGGGGGGCCACCTCCTGCGCGGCGGGGATTTAAAAAAAATCCCGCGCGGGCGCTCTCTCCTCCTGCCGACGCGTCCTGCCTAGGGGACTGCGACCTGGCTGCATCCTCTTCTGGGGACGCGCCTCCTCGGACGCAGCGCCAATGGACGTCTGCGTGACGTCCTGGCCGTCGACCGGACTCCCGGTCGTCTGCGCACGGGGCCCGTGTCACGACGCGCACAGCTCTACGCGTCTTTTTTTTTTTTTTTCTCGCCGGAGGAATCCTCTGCTACAACAAACCCGGAGAAAAAAAAAAATTCCCGTCTGGCTAATTAAAAAAAAATCCGTTTGTTGTCCACGCTTCTCTGCTGCCGCTGCGCTTCTCCCTTCACGCCACTGGCTCTGATGCCATGTTTATCTAGGAATGCAGAAAATTCATTAGAGGTAAACTCTCCCCCTCGATCTGAGCGGAGGGTTTTGATAGAAGCCCCTGACTCCTTCTCAACAAATTTCTTGAACTGCTGGAAGAATGCAAAAGCTTCGAATTTCAGTTTGAGAAAGAAAACCCACATCTTTCGTGAGTAGTCATCTACGAATAACTGAAAGTACCTCTTCCCTCCAACACTGTTGGGTGTGAAAGGACCGCATAGATCGGTGTGAATTAGCTCCAGAGGTTTTCGTGCTCTTGTAGAGCTCTTCTAAAATGGTACTCTATGCTCGCTTTCCGCTAGCGATCGGAGCACTCCGGCAATGTGGCGAAAGGGAAGGAAGACCCTTTACCATCTCATACTTGCTGAGCTCAAGTAAGTAGCCGGAACTAAGATGCCCATATCTCTTGTGCCATAGGGAAGTTGCCTCCTTGGTAGAGACAGTCCTGGCAACATGTGGAGTAGAGATAGCATCTAGTGCAAATAAGCCATGCTTATATGAAGTCGTTGCAATCTGCTTACCCTTCCCGGTAATTGTACAACACTTCTTTCCATTCTCAACACGAAAGTTGACAATCATATTTCGTCCGAGATTTGTGTCATCGACAACAAATTGTTGGCCAATCCCGGAACATAGAGGACCTTGTCAATCTGACACTTGCCATCAGGAAGAGTGACTGAAACTGTACCCTCTCCCTGAACCCTGTAGGTTTTATCATCAGCAATGGTGACGGGTTTGCCCTCCTTGGCCACAAATGATTCAAACCACGATCTATCGCCAGTCATATGTTTACTAGCTCCAGAATCGACATACCAAATAGGATCCCTCCGAGTGGAATCTGTGGTAGTCATGAGCACCTTGTGTGCCCATTCGAGAATCCGAGTCGGATTCTTCAACAACAACATTCACCTGGGGTTGCTTGTTCTTATTTTGTGGTTTGTTTTGGCCTTTTTGCTTGTTCTTATGCCAACACTCTGTTGGTGTCATGGTTGTCTTTCTCACGGATCTTGCACCACCTCTTCTTCCGTTGAGGTTGCTTGCCTTTTCCTTTCGTATCCTGTTGAGAATTTCCTCCTTTCCGAAAGTTGCCTCCTTTTTTCCCATTACATTTCTTCCTAGAACCACTGCTGTTGGTGTATAGGGCTGTATTGGAAGAATCATCCTTGTGAAGTTGGCGTGCCTCCTGTTGTTGAAGCAGATTGACCAACTCGATGTAGGTAATTTGTCGTTGGGACACCTGGATGGAGGTTATCAACATGTCAAATGAAGAAGGTAAAGCTCTCATCACAAGTGAAATGAGAAGCTTTTCATCCACAATATCTCCTAGAGAACTCAATTTCTCTTTCAACTCAGACACTCTGCACGAAAGAGTTCAAGCTGTTTCCCCTGTCTCAAACTCAGGTTATGAAGTTGTTGTTGAAGATGAAGAATGGTGGATTCATTCTTCCCCTCATAGATGGTTCTAAGGGCATCCCATGCCTCTTTACCACTTGCTTTATCAGCTATATGAGGTTGCACTTCATCTGAAACAGCAAACAAAATGAGCACCTTTTCTCTCTTGTCTTTCTTGTCAAAAGCAATCTATCTGCTTGAAGGACCTCGTGGATCTCGATGTTGGTGAAGGCCTTGTTGCTACTCCGGTAACAATATCCCACAAATCTTCCATTTGGAGAATAGCCTTCATATTATGTTTCCATGGTGTATAATTTGGACCTTTCAATAACTGATGCGGATCAGTCATCAATTTTGCAACAGCGGCCATAGTGAAGGTTCCTTATATCACCAAATTGGTCCCCCTTTCGATATACCTTTTGCTAGGCCAATATACCATACAAAATACCCGCCCTTACGTGAGGGAAACTATAGGTATTTAGAAAGATCAACAAAAATCACCCGCCCTTACGTGAGGGAGACTATAGGTGAATTTTAGAGATCATACGATACGTGGAACATAAGCGGTACTGAAAGGGAATCGCCTTGTTGATGGCACCTACCATAGAAGATTCTTCTCATGCGTGGGGCGTAACTTCCCCTAAACACTATGAAGAATACTTCGTCAGGATTTACGCCTAAACACAAGTGCGATAAAGGGTAGTGGATGGAGTAAAAAATGCAAAAATGGCGTACTTATTCCTCCCAGACGATTTATAGAGAACAAGCTCAGACGTCATTATAGCAGCTATGTTAGGCGGCGGATACAGTAGCCAAATCACGACAGCTTTACCTGTAAGTGCTGGCCAGAGGTATCGCAAATACCGAACGCTGCAGTGCAAATAAATTGCACAGATGGGTTTTATATTCCGGGGACTTTAGGGAGTGTTTGATTTTAATTTTTAATGTTATAGTGCAAAAATGAAATATGCAACATACAACAAAAAAAATGCCCACTAGAATAACCCACAAGGTGTCGGTCACAGCCGAAAATGCACCTTTTACAATGCCAAATTGCTATTTCAAAAAATTACTCAACATCCCCCTTTGATTTTTTGAAAAAAATATCCCCCCTTAAAAAAATTCTTTTAACAAAGCATTTTTAATAACTATTATATATTTAAAATTAAAATAAATAATTTTAATTTATATAGTTTTAAAACTTTAGGAAAAATAAATTAAAATTAAATTTTAATTTATAAAGTTTAAAACTATTAAAAATAAATTAAAATTAAAAATTTTAATTAAAAATTAATAATTATAAAAAAAAACTTTGAAAAAAAAATATACCTTGGGGGGGTCGGCGGGATTTGAACCCCCAACCTGCAGGCTCCCTGAGCCTTACCGCACGACTCACGACCACGTGAGCCAGCAGGCTGATCCGAAAGGAACAGTGGACCTGCTCCTCTTTCAACCCCTCCTTCTGTCTCCTCCTCTGCAACGGCCTCGGCTTGCGACCGCAGCACTGCTCGAAAAAAAATTCGGCCTCGGCTTGCGACCACAGCCCTGCTCCCACTGCTCCCGGCGTTTTCGGAAAAAAAATCACCGCTGAACTCATGAACACTAAGCACATATAAATCCTATCAACAATTGAACCTTTTTAACTACCATAAAAAAGGCTACATGTGTACACCATTATGCTTCTAGTCTAGTAGGTTAAGAGGTAGAGGAATATTAAAAATATTCAACAACCTTATTTTAAGGGTTCCCCTTGTAAGTATTTCTAACATCTTTACAACCTTAAAAACTTGATAGACCAATGAAACTTTAGGTCTTCTAATATTATTCAGCTCTAGATGACACTTGATATTAAAGACTTTGTCTTCTATAGGATTTGCCTAATGTAGTTAGATCTCACTACACTTCAATACAATATATTATTCATATCAAAATATTATCCTATTTTATCTAAAAAAAAATTTAAAACATTGATATATACATATATATATAAAATAAAATTACACATAAGCCATTAAATACATTTATCAATAATGCAAAATGGAGAAATTGCTAAAATTACCAATACTGAAAACCCCATAATTTTTATATATTTCAAAAATACTAATTGTTTACCCTATAATTCTATATAGTTTATCATATACATGTTTTTTACTAATTATAAAGTGTAGAATTACTACTAGATCTAAAAACTATAAAATTTAGAGTTACATCAAACCAAGTCTTCTATAGATATGGACATTGGTGTAGTACCAAAAAAAACACTCAATGTTTAGGGATACTCTACTTACATTCAACAATATTTTTAAATGCATGAATGTCAAATCCTTTATTCTTAAAAATATTTTTACCTTAGAGTAAAAATTCAAGGGAAAAGTAAACTCTTTTTCTAAAAAGTAAAGTATTTTTCTAAAAAGTAGACTCTTTTTATAAAAAGTAAACTCTTTTTATTTAACACCCCTCTTAGCAAGCAAAGAGCTATTGCCCAAATTATTGGTTGTTCCATTGTTGTTCTTCCTTCTATCTACTTTACCCTACCCTATTATTTATAATATGTAAGGAGGATCTTTGGAATCCACTTCTTGAATGAGTTCAAAAAACTAGTAATATGGAAGGGAGCTCTCCTTAGCCAAGCAGGTAAGGCTTAGTTGGTCAAGTCCACCCTGCAAAGTCTCCTAGTTTATTTTCTATATCTATTCCAAATTCCTATTAAAATTTCTAAAAACATGGAGCACCTCCAAAGATATCTTTTATGGGCAAGGATTGAAGTCAAAAATATATTTCACCTTGTCTCTTGGGACCAAATGTGCTAAAAAAAAGGTTGAGGGTTTTAGGTTAATGAAAATCAGACTCATGGACAAAGTCTTGTTTTCCAAGCAATGTTGGAGATTTATCATTCAAGATAGTATTGATTGGACCCATGTTATTAAAGCAAAATACCTTAAAAAAGGCCAAAAATTTATGAATGATCAAAACCTCCCCCACGACTTGGCATTCTAAAATAGTATTATTAATTCCAAAATGCTCATCCAAAGAGATATCAAGTGAATACTTGAAAATGGAGTTAAAATCAAATTTTGGGAAGATCCATGGTTTATGGATGTTCCCCTCATGGTGATCTTTTCCCTTGCTACCCTTAGACCCAAACTTAGTCAAACCTTTGGATCTAAACGAGTGGATTTCATTGAAGAAGTGGGTGGTCTAAAGAAGTGGAAGGATATTAGGAGTCCTTTTCTAAACCAAGATGATGTGGCATCCCTGAAGACCCTTGCCCTCAAGTTGAGAATCCAAGCTATCAAAAACTAGGCTTGTGAAGATTCTATAATTTGGAGGGAGGATGAGAAGGGCATATTTTCTATTAAGTATGCTTATCATATTGTAGTTGCAAATAATTTTGTCTAGTTCCCTTACTCTAAAACTTGGTCCAAAGAGCTCATTCCTAAGGTGAATTTCTTCTTTTGGCACACCCTTCAAAATAAAATTGTATCCATAGATAATATTATAAAGAGGATTAATTCTGAAAAATTATTATTATCTCTACGGTTTGAATGAGAAGACCATCCAACACATTTTTTTGGAGTGCCTCTTCTCCCTTGAGATCCTCTGCTTCATTCTTTCTTCCTTAGAGACCTATTGGGTGGCTCCTAATTCTCTGTTGGATATTTTTGAGCAGTGGTCTCTTTCTCCTTTTTGTTTCCCCTTGTGTAGAATGTTGTGAAAACTCTACCTTCCCCATTTTTTAAGGGGATCTAGAAAGAGCACAATAATAGGGCCTTCAATAACCTTTCACAAAACCTAGCCTAGGTTAGTTCCATAATCCAATTTGCTCTTTTGAAAATGTTTCTAATATACCCTTTGGCCCTTCTCCCACTCCACTTCTAAAGCTTCCCTAATTGCTAGCCTAGTCTTATCTATCTTGGAAGGCTCTTAAGGCAATCCTCCTAGATAGTAAACCTCATGGAATCCTCCTCATAAGGATTGGATTAAATTTAATTTGGATGGAGCTTTTGAAGGTAATCTTATATTAGCAAGGGTTGGAGGTTTAATTATAAATGATAAGGGCGGATCATTATCGCCTTTGCTAAAAATATTGGAACTCAAACTAGCCATTTTGCTGAGGTGAGAGTGCTCTTCCAAGGTTTGACCCTTCTTGCTAGGATGGATGTCAGCAAAGTCCTTATAGAAGGAGATTCACTTAATATCATCAACATAAATGGTAGATCCTCCACTAGTTGGAATATAGCTAATATTTTGGATGAATCAAAGAGGGTCCTAAGTAACTTTGAAAACTTTTAATTTCGACATACATATAGAGAAAAAAACTCATCTACGGATCTTCTTGCTAATCTGGGTACCCAAATTGAAGGACTGAAGGTGTGGAAAGAGAACTTTTCACATGATCTCATTTTGGCAGCAAGAAGAGACTATGAGCATCTCAATGAATATTTATAACATGTTATTTACTAGAAGTCTTTGGGCCTCCCTCTCTAGGACTATAAATATGTCAACTATCTATGTAGAGGAACTTGCTTGGATGCTGAGGTATTTCAAAGACCCTCAAGTCTCCTTCTCTAGAAATCTTGAGTAGTTCAGGGGGTTCTCCTACTCTCTTTATATCTTTCATTTACTCTCATTTCTCTATCATGTATTTTTTGGCATTTTGTGGGATTTATCCCTATCTCATTTTTCTTTTGGGATGCTTTGCTTATGGTTCTTATAGCTGGTTTGGTTTTTGGGCTTCATCCCTATTTCTCTTTTGGTATTTTTGGCTTGTATGTGAGTGTTCTCTTATTGGTTTCTTTTTGGACTTGGTTCATGTTCACCTAGTGTACCGCTTTGTCATATCTCTTTTAGAAAATGATGTAATTAGGTAAATGGTTTAGGGACCCTTTCAAAACCCCTTATTTCCATCTTATCAAAAAAAAAGTCAAGAGATAAAAATAAAAAATGTATTTCGTATGGAAAAACAACAAAAGATGATCTAGGGTTTTTATAAAACCTTAAAAATATTATACCATATGAAATCCTAATTTCATAATAAATCTAAAAATAAATCCTCTAGAAGCACTTTCATAAGATAATCATAAACTAACTCAATAATACAATAATGATATTTATGTTAGTCTAGTACCAAGAAGAAATTCATTATAAAAATAAAAATATATGCATACATACATTTTCAATAAGTTAAAATTATTATATATAAAAGAGGAGCATACACACTTCTACCAATACCTTTAAATACCAATGTTATCTTAGAAGCAATAAAAGAACTATGAAAATAACGTAGAAAATAATGGATGATTGTGTTTTCAAATGCTAACCACTATAAATCTTATATATTCCAATATCTATTAAACTTACTTTTTAGTATATTTTCATGTGATACAAAAATTAATTTATAAAGTAAAATTAGTTCCATGGGATGAGATAATAATTCATCAAAAATCACAATGTTAATTATAAGTAATAGTGAAGGGTCCAAGGTTCAAACCCCACTTAGTATGAGGGGCCCAAGACCCCTCATAAAAACCTATGTAAAATCATTGAAAAAAATTATAAGTAATAGTGAATGATTAAATTTTTGAATTTGATTGATTTGCATTTAAATATAGCTGATTTTATTGGGTTTCATATAATTTTGTACAAGATATAATATATGTCCTATCTATACTTCCTTTTTATAGAACCATGTTTGTCTATTATGATCCCACACAAGTTCTAGATTTTATATTTTATATTTTATTTTGGTACCTATGTGATGTACTTTTCCATGTATTATTATCTCAAATAGATTGAAAGTTCATTCATTTGACATTATGTGTATTTATGGAACTTGCAAGCAAAAAATATTACTAATAATGTAAAAAATTCTTAAAACCATGTGGTTCAACTATAACAATATATTTGAAAGAACTAAATTTTAATGCTTGTTAATGTTTTTAGAGAATATAAAAGTTATTAAATTAGATATATATACATATATTTCTATGCTCATATATTGAATATTTATTCAGGATCTTCTAAATCGATGCTATTCAAGGAAGGTTGTTTTCAACAATACTAAAAGTGGAAAGAAGGAAGAACAAATAACTATATTACTAAAGGAAATAGACAATATTATTACCAAAAATGGAGGTCAACCTTATTCAAATGAGATATTTCATCAATTTAAGGTTTTTTTTAATGTTTGGCATGCCAAATGAAAGTTCAATTGAATATATTGTAGTTTTTGTCATTCCACTAATTTGTTCTAATATTTTTTCAGAAAATATCAACAATAGGGAGTGGTCAAAAGGTAATCTCGTGTACACTAAATTTTAACATAAATTTTGATTATATGTTCAATAGGTAATTCAATTTATGTCAAAGAATGCAGTTTCTAATTGGATAGTAAAATATGATATTTTTTTAGCAAATAAGACACCTAATAATTATTTTATTTAGGTAAAGTTGCATTTGTAAGGATGATTCAATGTACATTTATAATAAATTTTTTTTGAGTTTTTGCTTTTAGTTTGTTACTTCCTTGTAGATTTTGGAAGACTACCTTAAATTTACTGCCTAGCATATGAATTTCATGCAATAACTATTTTTTATATTTAGGCTTTTCTTGCTTAACATAACTATATATACTAGTATTTATATTGTTTGACAATTTAGGTTTATAATTCTTTGTAGTTTTCTACTTTGTATGGTATATTAAAATATACATAATGTTCTAATAGATATATTATACTTTCAATTACATAACATGTTAATATGTATGCTCTTATCTCAAGGTGTAGGATGAGAATTTTAAATGAGATAAGTGGGGAGCACTTCAAACTTTGACATTCAATGCCTTAAAATATGAAAATAAGGAAAATATTAACTTTTTTAATGTGTTTTTGTCATTTTTACACTTTTTAGAATAAAGATAAATAAAAAGTCTTTGTAATTCCATAAACATAAGAAATTGAGAGAAAACTACTTCAACCTATAAAATTACATGGTTAATCTAGTTCAGAGCATAAACAAAATTCTAAATCACATGAAAATATAGAAACCCAAAAAAGTTAAAATAAAATTACGAGGATCAAAGGAAATAATAAATTTTTAGAATAATGTTTATTTTATATAAGGGGAAAAAATCATATGTTTATTTTTGGGAAGCATAATCAAGCACTTGTATTTTACTAATGAAATATATAACTTTTTTGATTGAAATAATCCATCATAAGGTTGTTAAGTAAATATATTTAGTTTTTTTTTAAGCACCATCTTTGTTGTTTTTTTGATGGAGAATAAGGGGTTGTACTTGGGTACCCCACCCTTAACAAATCACATATCTCTTATTTAGAGCATAATAGTTTACAAATATATTAAATTCTCATCTCAATTGAGTTGCTATAGCTAGAAACCTACATCATTTTACATAAAATGTCTAAATTATTGTTTTCATTTTTTAGAGCTTTTTCAAATTTTTGTGTGAATACAAATATTCTAGAATTCAACATTATTCTTGACATATTTCTACAACAGCCTTCAAAATACCAAAACTTCATATCTACTATCTATGCATTACATATTAGTAGAGTAATATGTCCAAAACATCACACTATCATAGCCCACTTTACTAGATTTGGATTACTAGTTTTCTTTTTGAATTACAAGTGCAACCACAAAAACTATAACAAATAGTATAAATGAAAGCACATTACTGTTATAAAATAAAGTAAATATTACAAATGGAAAACATTAAAGTAAATCCTAATCATTAGTTTATTTAGGCAATCAACATTTTCTTGTTAGCTTCAGCTAAACTTATTACTTCCTTTAACCAAGGAAAAGATAATTTAAATTCATGATCCTTAATTAAAACTCCTCTATTGGCTAGACTACCTACATATTTTTTTCCTTCCCTTAATGTATGTGTAAACCTGATTTCTTCGAACTCTATAGCAAGGTCTTGAATTTCCACAATTTTTTCTTATATGTTTCATGAAGCCTTTGCTTTCCTTAAAATTATATTTATTACTATGGGTGAATCACCTTCTATCCATACTTTGTTCCATTTCATTTGTTTGAATATTTTTAACCATTCTAAAGCTGCCCAAGCTTCAACTTTATTATCTGTCTAAAATACACTATTTAAAGCATAATTGTAACAACCTACAAACTCTATCCAAGGGAGAGAGCTATTGTTTTTTGCAAGAATTAGCTCAAAAATGAGACCCAATATTTTTTATCATTATTAAGGCATAACCACTTTTGGGTTTATTGTTGTTGCAAATGACACTCAAGTAGACAAGAGTGACCAAATTCCCATAATTTCTTGGGGTTCATTTTTCTATCCTCTTAGAAAAGGCACTACCAATGGTCTCTCCAATCCCATGCATTCACCTGTATGAGACAACTTGACCACAATGTAGGGATTACCCTTTAATACCCATAGTACTTAAAGGTGACACCTATTTCCTAACCCTACATACATTAATCTATTTAGTATTATTATATAATAATGCCTTAGTGATTAGTTAGCTTCATCTCCCCATTAGCTAACTAAGACCATTACCACTCACATAGTAATGATCATGGTCACACTTACCTCCTTGTAAGGTACCACCACTTTATTGTGTTATGAATTATTTGGTGGATTATCCCATGCCAATCCGTCATTAAGATCCCTAATCCTCACCACTAGGAATACATACAAGAATCACCATTAGGACTTGTTCAAGCCTCACTTCTAGGACTACCAAAGCCTCACCACTTGGGCCACCCAAGCCTCACCACTTAGGGTGTATCATTCATAATTACCTAGTTGAATTATCTCCCCATAACTCACTAGGATTGGGTATATATTGACTCTAGGGATTACTAATATGTTGTTAAAACATGCCAAAAATAATCCCCTTCCAACATAAGGGTCCTAAAAAATATTAATGACTATCTCATTAAAATAAATAGAGTGTTATATTAAAACATACTCTAATTAAACATAGCATATTGATCAATACTAAATAATTTAGGTACTTCATTCCAATCATAACACATGAAAAAGTTAAACAACATAATCCATAAATTAATTTCTATCATTCTCTTAGATAGCACAACCTTTCCATTTTGCAATCAACAATTTATTTCCAATGAACTTAACATAAAATAAAACATTAATTCATATTTCATTCTATGAACAAATGTCAAAATCATAATACATATGTTTCTTCATCATAATCATAGCATAATTTCCACAAAATATACTTTTCAGGTATTTCTCATCTCCAATTATAATATTACATTTAAAAATTTATAATAGTTTAGTATTCCATCATGTACTACTTTCCTATCAAATTGTCATGGTATCCCTAGAAAAATATGACATACATCCATCAACATGATGTCTTATAAAATCCTATTATTATAAGATCCAATCTAGAAATTTACCATGCATTATTTGATTATCAAAATTTGGTGTCCATTTTGTATCCATGACACTTTATATGTATTTGGATGCTCAATTATTTTCAAGACTAATGTATCTACCATCTATATTGACATTAAATTGTTTGTTCTTTTACTATCCAAAATCACCTTGTAACATTTACCTTTTGATTTAGAAATTATCTTGAATAGACTCTTTCTTTTTTAAAGTGCATGTACCTTCTTTCATATTTAAAAAAATACCCTTTTCATCATAAGGGATTCTCCTTGTTCTGGTTTCTCCATTTGCTTCAATGAATCAATACATTCTTTGCCTAATTTCTTAATATGGCTTCTATCTTCCTTTCCTTTACTATTGCTTTACTATACTATTGTACATTCAAATACTTGATGGCTAGCTTCTCCACATCTATAATTATTTTTTAGGAATCCTCTACCCATTACTATACCATAATATCCTCTTACTATTGAGAAATATTTGCTTTCTCTATTATTCTAAGAAGTACTAGCTTCATTCTCTTGTCTTTGTTGTCATCTTTCATTGTTGTTTTATCCTCTTTCTCTAGCATTATTTTTTTGCCATTGCAAAAACGTTTCCTTTGCCTTGATAAAATACTAATATGCTTCTTCAATGGTTATAATTCAAATCATAATAAATTCATCTTATATGGACAATCTTAGTCCATTGATATATCTTACAATTTTTTCTTCATCATCTTTAATATGACCTACTATTATAGTCAACTTGTAGAATTAATTCATATATTCATTCAATCCTAACAAATTTTGATTAATATTTTGGAGTCTTCTAAAAAATCTAATCTTATAATCAAAAAATAAGAATTTATATTCTATCTTGGATACAAAATTATCCCATTTTTGGATTCTATCCTTACCTTTTTGTTTAGACATGATCCCACAAAATCGAAGCATGTCCCTTGAGTCTCGTACATGCAAACTCAACCTGTTTTGAATCCTCAATAGATTCATAATAAAATATTTTCCCATATCCTTTATCCAATAAATCAATTCTTCTAGGTTTAAGATTCTATTAAAATTGAGGGTATCCATATCTGGTTTACTTCCCATGCTTGATATTGCCTGAATCAACCACTACTATGGTTTTTATTCTTGCTCATCATCTCGAGCTTCTAGATGACTAGTATCCTCCTCTTCACTATCACTCACCCCTTCAAGATGAATACCTCTTATTTGGGTAGTAACAATTACATCTAACCTAGTGATGATTCCTCTCAATATTTTAGCTATATATATTGGTTGAGGTACCAAACCATGTAGTATTCCTCTCCCTCATTATACTATTTTTCTAAAAATATTCTTTGGCTCTAATATCAAATAATGCATCCAATAAAAAGTAATCTACTGAAATATGACCTTTTTAAGAAGCCAACTATCAAACACAATCTCTTACAATACTTGTATGGTAATCACACATACAACCAATAATAAGCACATTGGTACTAGATGACAATATCTCAAGACAATATTACCCTAATATGGTCAAGTCTCAAGATGACACTACCACAATATTGTAATGTCTCAACATGAAAATGGTATATGATGACACTACCCAAGATGATAACACCTCAGTACAAATGGTAATGGCACAATATGACAATACCACAAGATAAAAATAAAAAATACAACATATTGATGTTATATTATAACAATGCTTCTACGATGGTGTAATTTTCATGTAAAGGTCTGTAGGCAGCAAATCCACCTCCCAAGAAGAAGTAAATATTGGATTTGCATAATTTTGTAGTTTTGTCAATTTTGTTAGATGTACGATTTGTCAAAACGTACACATATGAGGTTTTGTCTAATTGTACAAATGAGAAGTTAGAAAACATACAATTGGGTGTAATTGTACAAAGTTATAAAAAGTGCAATTAGAAATTAAAGTCAAATTAGGTGAAATGTGCATTTAAGGTGAATTTGATAATAATCAAATTAGACTTAGGAAGACCTTAATGCAAGTTGATTGTTATGGGGATGGTAGTTGTAAATGGTGGTTGTCTCAAGAACCACTTTGGAATGGCCTGGGCAAGCATTATAAGGACCCCCATTCAATTTTGATGGTTGTTCATCGTTAGTACATAGATTGTTGTTCATTCAAGATTATTGTTATGGTTGTTCATGCTTGAGAGAAGATTGTTCATTGTTATCCGATGATGATGAATATATTGAATAGATTTATTATATATCTATTTATTATTGTGTATTGTCAAAACCATTGCATGTGTTGATGTCTATTGCAGATTGTGGATTCTATGCAAGTATGGCTAGAATGTTGTGAGAGATTATTGGAATTACAATGGAATTGATTGTTGATAATCCTATGAACTTGGTGAGAGATATGGGGAATGATTTTATGTGTTTTGTTGTTGTACAAGAATGTATTATGACTATTGTATGATTTTTGAAAATGTTCTTGGTGATAGCAATTGATGGATAGTGAATTAGGATTTGCATGTCATGGAATATGTTAGCAATTGCATTAGAAACGTAACCCAAACTTTCCTTGAAAAGAATCCATGAGCAAGATGGTAAATTTGAAGTGAGAGTTGTAGCAAGGGTTTGTGCCAAACCATACAACCAACTAATCAAATCGTACATTTGATCATTTTCCTAATTTGGAATGGAAATTGCATGGTGAAACTTGCCAATTATGGAAAACTAGGGTTTTGGAGAAAATGATTACAAAACTAATTGATTTGAGTTACAAAATGACTTCCAATGAGTTGACTAAGTGGAAAATTGTACATGCCAACCTATTGTATGATTTGGATCATACAACTATACGATTTGCAATCCATACAAGCAATTTTGTAAAGTTGCAAACTATTCACTAGCAAATCGTACAAGTTGTACGATTTGAGTCAAAGTGATTCTAGAGCATAGGAATTTATTCCAAAATATTCCACTTCACCTCCCCCTCTAGGAATACTACCCCCTATGCTACATTTGGTATTATTTATTATAAAATTGCTTCAAATTGATGCAATTTAGAAGAATTTGTGGTATTGTGACAAGTGGTGAGTAAGAACCAATTGGAGGTGAATGATAGATACAAGTTCATGAGGATGTAGGAGATAGAATCAAGGAGAAGAAAAAATCCTAGTTAGAAGGAGCATAAGAATTTCTCAAAGGGAGACCATGAACAACTTGATGAATGAACTAGTAATTGAACAAGTATGGACTTCAAAAGAAGGAGATACTAAAAGGTGGGAGATATTGCTGGTAGATACAAAAGAAAGGGTACAAGAACCACCAAGGGTTAAAGAGAACATTGAAATAAGGGAAGATATTGATGGAAGAACTATGCGAGAAGATAGTGAGTGGATGGTAACACCTAAAAAAGTGATAGGAAGGTTGCAAAGGGGTGTAGAGGATGGGAGTCAAGCACCAGAGAAATAGGATATGAGGTCTTAGGAAGGAGAACTAGGGCCATAATCGACATTTCAATGAAGGAGGTCATAGAGTGAGGATGCATAGGAGGTTAGGAGATGACTATTTGGTGAAAATAAGGTACCATAAATAGAAACATATGATGAAGAATAGCATAGTGGAACACCCATCCAAGGAAGGAATCAGTTAAGGATTCCGGAAGATACCTCCTCAAGTGATGAGGAAGGAAATCTAACAATGGCTAGTATAGCTACGAAAGTTGGAAAATAGAGATGCCCACCCTTCATGGGGGAAGGGAAGGAGGACCCGACAAGATACATCGAGATATGCATAACCATTTGGAAAGCAAATGGTGTAAATCAACTAGATGAATGGTTGCAATTATTTCCTACTACACTAAGAGGACTCGCAATAGATTGGTATCTAAAGTGAGAGAATACAACACCATTCCAAGCATGGAATACGATGAAGAATACCTTCATCAAATAATTCAAACCCTTGAGGGATGATGGTGATATTATCATTAAAATATACACCATGAAGCAAGGTGTGGATGAAGATGTAAAGACATATAACCATTGATTAAAGCAATTGAATGATAAGATGCAAATACCACCAATAGATGCATTGGTGAAGAGATGGTTTCTTGATGGGCTACTACCAAGATATAAAAATAAGATGAAGGTAGTACCATCCTCAACTTATGAGGAAGTGCTTGAAAAAGTGAATAATTTTGAGAGTGAGGTGAAGCAGACGATCATGGGAATCGTAACACATACGAGGCATGAAGATTCAGATAGTGGTGAAGAAGATACAATACATCAGACCATTCAATCATTTCATAAGGAATTTGACAAGATCATAAGAGAAGCCAAGAAAGATACACAATGAGATCAAAAGGATATATAGTGTACTAATTGTAATATTGAAAGGCATTCAAATATGAATTATCCTTGAAATGAATATTACCACATATGTAATATGCTAGGACAATAAAGAAATTTTATCAATCCTCATGATTCAATATCAAGAGGAGAAACCAAAACCTCAAGGGAGTGGATAAGCTGCAACTAGTGGAGGTTATAGGAATAGTTGAAGAGGAGGAAGGCCAAACTAGGGTAATCGAAAAGGAGGCCAGAGTCGATTATAGTATGATTCAAAAGGAAGATTGATCATACAATATCATAATTACCAAGAGTGGGGGCATTTTATGAAGAACTATCCTTCTCCTCAAATAATGCAACCAACCTAGAATAATACTACACATATGTGTAGATGGTGTGGTCCAAGGAACCACAAAGAAGCCAATTATCCTAAGAAAGCGAGTTCAAGTGGCTCATAGAATGTAAATTTCTTGGACATTGATGTACCCTCAATGAAGGAAGAGAAAACTAAGGAAGAAGTACTAGCCGTAACATGGAGTAAGGCCAAGAAATATACTTACCTAAAACCTACCAAGGAGAAGCAGATATGGTAGGTGGCAAAGAAGGTACTTGAAGAAGAAGCCAAGAAGGCTAAGCAAGTAAGGCTTGTAGAGGAAAAGGAGTTAAAGAAGCCTTGTACATCAGAAGATAAGGTAATAGTACAAAATTTAGTAGCATAGGTTTTGAATACAACCATAGAGATAAATATGGCCAGTCTGTTGGAAGCCATACCATCATTACACAAGGTGATGGAAGAGGAGGTGCAACCACAAAAAGTGATGGAAGTTGAGAGCCAACCTATACAAGAGAAATAACAAAAAGAATATTTTATGGATCTAACCATCCTAATGATTGATGTTGGAAAGAAACAAGCATTAGTTCATATGGAGATAATGGGGCACAAATTAACACAAGTGATTATGGATGGAGGGTCCAATGTGAATGTGCTACCAGAAAATACCTAGAGAGAGATTGGTGCTCCATCCTTATGGGCACCAAGATTTTAGTTGTATGGTGCTAACTAGTATGACATTGAAACAAAGGGAGTATTGACCACATAGCAAGTGATAATCGTTGACCAAGAATTTGTCTTGGATTTCATTGTGATTACAATGTAGAAGCCCACATATGATGCACTTCTAGGAAGAGGTTGGCTATGAGTAGCCAAAGTTAATCACAACTAGGGAAAGGACCATATCACGTTCAAGAAGGGATAACACAAATATATGATTAACCTGAAGAATCAAAGAATCAGTGAGGATGTTGCCATGATAGATGAGTTGGGTAGTTCTTCAGGTGAAGAAGAGTATGAACCTAATGAAGAGGGGATGTTGTACCTAGATGATTATAGTGAATATGAAGCATGATCTGATAGTGGACTTCTTCATTGGTAGATGGAGGAGTATGAGATATTTCAATGCATGTTCATCATGACACAAGGAATCGAAAGAAGATAGAAAAATATAGTTGAGTCTAGTGAACCTTGAGAAGTGTCATTACGTAATCAAGATCCACCATAAGAATATGATGATATGGGGATCACATACCTATTTGTAGAAAGGGAGGAGGTGAGACCAATTATAGAAAGGTAAGAATTGGTACCACACCTTGGTGAAAGAAGGTGAATGCAAGTACATGTAAGGTTCGTAGATAGGATGAACCAAATTATAGAAGAGGAGGAAGGAATCCCTCCAAGTAATCATGCACTAGTACCATTAGCAATTAATTGGGAATGGTAGGAAGAATCCAACCAATTGGAGGAGGTAGTGTATCCATAACTCAAACAAAGAGAATTACCCCGTATAGTAGAAGGGTCGATGTAGGATACGACTAACGATGTAGTATGAGGATAGAATTGACACCTTTGATATGGATGTCCTAGACTCAAATGAAGGTGGAGCAGTAGAAGAAGAGTTGGTAGGACTCACTCCACTAGCACAGATAGGTATGATGCAATAGAGAATGTGATATCAAGCACAATAGTTGTAAGAGGAGTATGAGGTATTGCAAGCACATAATGCAAGGCTTCATGGATAGATCATTCAAGAGATGGATGACACTATGCAACAACTTGAGGAGCAATAGGTTGCATAGAAAAGAGTAATAGGAACAAGTAGTGAGAGTAGTGAGGAAGTACCTCAGGCAAGGGGAAGTCCACAAGAAGGTACAAGCTCTTGGGGAAAGGAAATACTCCAAGCTAAAACATGAGATCCCATGCATGAGCCACCCATCATAGGAGAAATAGCTAAGGTAGTATGGTGAGACATTGAGGAAGACCTCACATCTCCAAAGCCCCAAGGAAACTTACATGAGGAATCAAGTGATTCCAGTACTAGGGGAATGCCCTATTTAGTAAAGGATAGTGACCAAGAGAGTGGTAGTGATGATCTCGTAGCACAACCAAAAGCACTCCATGCTCGACCAGATCTAGATGCCTATGAGATAGCCTATCAACAATTGAGAAGGCAAAGGAGGGAAGTTAGAAGACTCCAATGAATAAGGGAATTACCAATAGAGTGGTCAGCACAAGGAGTAGATAGTCATAATGACTCAAGTACAAAGTCTGATTTTTTAGATGACTATAGAGAAACCTTGGTAAATTGTTCCCCACAATATCACTTTGAAGAAATATATTGGATGAAATGAATGATGTGTGCACATCATTGGGTAAGAGCATTACAATTATTGGTACCACAAGTACCAAGAATGGATGGGCACATAGCCAATGTAGAGTTGGTGGAGGTAACTCTAAGCACTTGGGAAAGAGGGGAACCTAGTCGACAAGAGGATCGACCACAAAGAACCCCAAGTCCCATAAGGTAGCATATAGGTCAGAGAGGAGGATTATAATCACCCAAAGGTAGGAGGGGAAGGATTTGACCTCCTACTCCAATATGGCCTAGGGATACACCACTCACATGTTTGAATTGGACTAGGAATGCACATGGTCTTTATGTACTAGGGGGACAAGTAGTAAATCTCACAAGAAGATATCCATTGGGGTGACCACCCATGCATCGACCAGGACCTAGAAGGGTAGAAGTAGGTAGAGGTTCACCTCAAGGAGAGGGTAACCCATTTAATATGAGAAGAATTCTACTAGAAAGAGGATAAGGTCATGAAAGACAAGTGCATGGTAGAGGACTTGATGGTCAAGGAAGAGTATACTTTATAGATGAGGAAATTCAAGGAAGGCAAAGGAATCACTCACCAATTTTAGAGGTAGACTTAATTCAAGGAGATAGGAGTAGAAGTTGGCAAAATGGAAGAAGTGTGGCAAGAGTACCCTTACCTTGAGATTGGTCAAGATAGCAAGAAAATATAGCTTTGCAAGATAGACATGGTATAATTACAAATCATACAATTTGTAATTGCACAAACCCAAACCATACAAATGACACTGACACTTGTATGATTTCAAATTGTACAATGGGCCAGCAAGTAGGGCCAAATCGTACAAATGATATTGGTAAAATTTTAGAACAGAGAGGGAAACCACAAGGAGTGAATCATACAAATGATCGATCAAAACCTGATCGTACGATTGTGTGAAATGAGGTGGTGGAACTCCCCAATGATATGTCAATAGAAGGGATCGTACAAGTGAATGTCACTATACGATTTCCTAGAAGGTAAGTGGTAAATAAGGTAATTGAAAAAAAATAGAAAAATATATTAATTGTGAAAATCCCTCAAGATGCAATTAAGATGGAAGGTGGTTGAAAACTAGAAATGGTGGCCCCTTCTAAAAAAGAAAAGAAAAAGAAAATAATAAAATATTCAAAAAGGCAAGAAAAAGACAAACCAAGAAAAAGATAAAAATGCATGCAAAAAGGGGTGAGTTGGTAATCATCCATACAAAAAGTTAAAAATCCATGCAAAGAGGGCTGAGGTGGTGAAATTTCATGCAAAAGGATATTAGGGTTTAAAAAGCAAGCGCCATGCAAAATATTTTCACCAACTTAGCAAATCGTACAATTATGATAGTGAATTTTAAAGTAATTCAAGAGCAAGGAGGGTGCAACTGATAATTTTTCTTCCACATGGGTATGCAAAAATCACCAATTAACTAAAATTTATTGACCCATCATAAATTTACACCGATTGAATCTGCTTGTTTTTGAAGAAGCTTCTCAAAATTGGAGAAAATCGATAAAAAAATAGGGTTTTCACTCCAAAAATCTAGAATTATTCTAGAAAATATGTTGTAGGTGGAAAATCATGCTAATGCAGCAAGGGTTTGAAGTAGAAGGGTGCCAGAGGAAACCCTAAGTGGAGAGAAACATTGCTAGGGTTTGAGTTTTTAAAAAAAAGCAGAATGGAGGGAAAATTTGTAAACCCTAGTGCATGAAAAATTGGTCAAAGGAAAAATAAAAATATTTCAGTCCTTGCATGTGGAAAAATATTAAAAAGAAGGTCGTACATCAGATTTCTATACTACCACAAGAATTCGTACTATTGAGGAATTACATTGTTTAGAGAAAAATTGGCATAAATCCATCAAATTACATCGAAAAGGAGGAATTGCACACTAACGGTAGAAGGGTACCAAAAAAATCATGCAAATCAAACAAAAACATGAATTTTTGGCCAAGGGAAGGTTTCAATATTACCTTGTATGATTTGGAGGCGAGATTGTATGACTGGGAGAGATTATATGATTTTAGGGCATTCGAGGACCTGATTTGTGCATTTCAAAGGTAATCATACAATTTTTTATGCAATCATATGGATTTTGATGTTGTTGTATATAAATCAAACACCCTTGTATGCTTTGGAGCTTATTGTATGAGTTTGGGACAAATTTGTATGATTTTAAGCTCAAATTGTACATTTTTGTAAAGTTGTACAAACTAAAGTGCAGTTGTACAATTTCAAGCATCACTATACAATTTGGAGAGTGTTGTATGATTTAAAAAATATACATGTATGATTTGGGAGAGCAGTTTATGATTTCTGGAGGTATCTATACAATTTGGGTACAATTGTATGGATTTTGGAGTTGTTTGTGCTAAAATTGTCTTGAATTGCCAAATTGAATACAAGTATGTGGAAGTGGTTTCAAATTAACCATGGGAGAAGAATGAAATCCACATGATAATTTTAAGCTTATTTTGAAAGAATTGCAACCACTAGGGTGGAAGGCTCACCAGGCCCATTACACTAGAGAGACCTACCTAGTACAAGGTCAAGGGTAAGAGTTTCAGCCACAAGGGAGAAGTGGCTACCATCCTTGGAGAGGGAGAGGGTACAGGCCATGGAGAGGTCATCGAGGTTGGCATGGTGGTAGAGGAAGAGCACCATTGTAATTTTGAAGAGAGATGATGGAACCACCAAGAGCACATCGATGGGAACTTCATAGTGAAGTTCATCAAGAGATTACCCTAGAGGAGCAGGAAGAACTACTCAGTGAGGAGGAAGAAGAACAAGTGGATATCAAGGATATCACTTTTGGATAGTCGATAGTAGATTTTTTTTGAAAGTGGTGGGAAAAATATGATCCTAGGCATCCATTAAGAGTAACATTGGTTAAAGCTAGAGTCAGTGTATTGGCATAGATCCCACCTTAGGATAAAGTATTCTATAATGAATACTTGTTGTAGATCGTACAATCATACGAACCTAGTAAGAATCACACCTATGTGTGGGTGAATAATCGATATATTAAGGTGGAATTCTTGATAACAATATTTTGAAGGATATTTAGATTGCCTAAGGAAGGACAACCTATTTTGAAGAATATGGTAGATCAAATTGAGGCCCATAGGCTGATTACTACACTCACATGAGTGAAGTCTCTAGCAGTAGCTAAGATTTTTGGTTCTAGAAGTCACAGAATCAAGTAGAGCCAGTTGAAGATAGATGAACTTGCTTGTGCAATGAATGTAGTGATGGCTCACTTGTCAAGAGAAACATGATCTTTGGAGATGCCAATTTGGATGGCACAGTATGTGGAGGGCATCACCCATGGAGTCAAGTATGATTGGGAAACCTATTTGGAGAAAATAATTTGAATGCTATTGGCTAGAAGGACAAAGACCTTTGCCATGACCTTTCATGCTATTGCTCTCATGTTGGATGTAGTGTCCCAAGTAGGCATTCACTTTCTAGGCTTGACATCGCCTCATGATTTATCACTAGATCAACCCACTATATTATGATGGGTAAATACCATACCTCTTTAAAAAGTGACTCCAGAGAAACCTTGATCAAAGAAGGCAACAAAGAAACTAGAACCTTTGATGATGGAAGAGACTTCATCAAATGAGGAAGTCCATCCTCAAAGGAAGAGATGAAGATAACTTAAACCTACTTTGGAGTAGCAAGTATTTGAACAAAGGTCATAGGAGCAACCACTATCTCAAGAAGAGGAGGAGGTAGTAGCACCAACATCCATATCCAATGTAAATTAGAATGCATAGGTAGTGGGAGAGATAGAAGATTGAGCAGACTTCTATGTAGAAGGAGCAACCTGACTCTATGCCTGAGAATCTAGATGAGGTGCACTTGGATTTAGAAGGTTTGGATTTTATGGATATCAGTGTGCCAGGTGGCACAAGATAGATGGGAGAAGTGATGGGATCTCATATATTGCTTTAGACCACTAATTTTGATTTTTTAGATTCATCTAAAATCTAGTAGGAACCCCCAATGAAATCACTAGAAATAAAAGCAAAAATAGTGATGGTAGCTCCACTAGAAGAGGCTAAGGGAAATAAGAAGATAAATATTATCATGTGAGGTGGAAATAGTCAATAGGAGTAGGCAAGCACACAACCACCACAAGAATGGTCTGATCCAACTTTGATAGTTGCAGTAGTGAGGGAAGTACAATTGAATCCATAGGTCGAAGGGTTGGTAGAAACTCGATAGGAGGACTTGCCTAACACACAAGAGGAAGTCTTAGGCACCTATGGTAGAGTAGCAACTACTCAAGGAGACCATCAACATGGAAGAGGTCAGACCATCCAAAGAAGAAGAGGTAGGTAAGACTGTAGCTCAAATGTCGCTATAGGAAGGGAATGCATCTAGTGCAATCAAAGAAATTGGAGGAAGTTCAAATCCATAGGAG
Source organism: Wollemia nobilis (assembly GCA_028583015.1). Lineage (NCBI taxonomy): Eukaryota > Viridiplantae > Streptophyta > Pinopsida > Araucariales > Araucariaceae > Wollemia > Wollemia nobilis. The sequence continues at coordinate 4,715,710 of JAQPPZ010000030.1, forward strand.
GAAGAGGAGGAACAAACTCCCCCATAGGAGAAGGATGAGAGCCTTCGTACATGCTTTTTGCTTGAAGTACCTCAATTTGGTGTTTCAAAGAATGATGGAGAAGACATAGATGGATAGGTGGAGCACTTCTTCCAACAAGTTAGCGAGATGTTCACTAGTGCTAGATTGCAATTTGTTATTGGTGGTGTGGGACAACTGAAGTAGTGGAGGGAGCAAACCTTCATTGAATTGGAGAAGGTCATGGAGTGGGTGTGTAGTGAAGAGCATACCAGAAAAATAGCCCAAATTCACACACAACACCCATGGCGATTATCGAGGGGAGAGGTAACAACAATGTTGGGAATTGTAGATTTATCGGATGGAGTGAAGACCAATTATAGGGCATATCCATGAGTGTATTTGGATTGGGCAACATGCTAGAGCTATCCATTGAATACACCAGATACAAAATTTTGAAGGGCACCTTCAAAATTAGTCTTCACCTTACAAAAATTGAATTTCCTAACACATTGGATCGAGTGGCTAAGCTTGGGTCTTGAACACATTTACCAAGCCAAGGAAGCACAAAAGGAAGAAGTGGAGGCTACTCAAAAGGAAATGGTTGTGATTGAAGAAGAACTAGAATGCAGCAAGATCGATGCTAAAGAAAGGTTGAAAAAAGTAGAAGTTGAATGGAATGACATTAAGATGGCTTATGAAGATAAGCTACGCTCACAGGAGTAGGAGAAGCAACTTGTGATCCAACAAGTGGAAGAGTGCATGAAGTAGTTGGAAGAACAATTGGTAGCATAGAAAGAACAATTGGCTAAAAAAGAAGCCCAATTGAAGGTAGTTGAGGAACAACTACAATAGAAGGATCGTAAGATCGAGGAGATGGCCACAGATGCCAAGCGCTACAATGAAATGATCTTGGATCATAAGGCTCGACTTTAGGCTAAGGATGAGCATATTGCAGCTTGTGAAGCTGACATACATCAGAATATTAAGGTCATTACGAAGAAGAATGAGGAGTTAGCCATAGCAACTCAAATGGAAGTTGCATTGATAGAGAAAATATGCAAGGGAGCATCCAAGTGAGAGAAGGAGTTAGCTCAACTCTTGACTATTATGGAAGAGAAGGCCAATAAGTATGGGTTGAAGGCTATGGAACTTAACCATTATGCAGCCAAGTTGCAGAATGAATGTGCCACTCTTCATATTCAACTTGAGGATTTTCAACAGGACCAATTAGACCAAAGAAAATAAAACTGAGTCGATGAGGACACCAACTGATGTAAAGGGGAGGGCAGATGTAGGCAGCAAATCCACCTCCTAAAAGAAGAAGTAAAAATTGGATTTGCATAATTTTTCTAATTATCAATTTTGTTAGATGTATGGTTTGTCAAAATGTACACATATGAGGTTTTATCTAATTGTACAAATGAGAAGTTAGAAAATATACAATTGGGTGTAATTGTACAAAGTTATAAAAAGTGCAATTAGAAATTAAAGTGAAATTAGATGAAATGTGCATTTAAGGTGAATTTGATAATAATAAAATTAGACTTAGGAAGACCTTAATGCAAGTTGATTGTTATGGAGGATGGTAGTTGTAAATGGTGGTTGTCTCAAGAACCACTTTGGAATGGCTTGGGAAAGCATTATAAGGACCCCCCATTCAATTTTGATGGTTGTTCATGTTAGTACAAATATTGTTGTTCATTTAGGATTACTATTATGGTTGTTCATGCTTGAGAGAATATTGTTAATTGTTATTCAATGCTAATTAGTATATTGAAAATATTTGTACTACATCTCTTTGAACTTGTGTATTGTTAAAACCATTGCATGTGTTGATGTCTATTGCATATTGTGGATTATGTGCAAGTATGGCCAGAATATTGTGAGAGATTATTGGAATTACAATGGAATTGACTATTGATAATCCTATGAACTTGGTGAGAGATATGGGGAATGATTTTATGTGATTTATTGCTGTATAGGAACATATTATGATTGTTGTATAATTTTTGGAAATATTCTTGGTGATAATAATTGATGGACAGTGAACTAGGGTTTGCATGTTTGAGGATATGTTAGCAATTGCATTATAAAAGTAACCCAAACTTTCCCTGAGAAGAATCTATGAGCAAGATGGAAAATATGAAGTGATAGTTGTAGCAAGGGTTTGTGCCAAACCATACAACCAACTAATCAAATCGTACATTTGATCGTTTGCCTAATTTGGAATGGAAATTGCATGGTGAAACTTACCAATTATGGAAAACTAGGGTTTTAGAGAAAATAATTACAAAACTGATCAATTTGAGTTACAAAACAACTTCCAGTGAATTGACTAAGTGGAAAATCATACATTCTAACCTGTTGTATGATTTGGATCATACAACTGTATGATTTGCAATCTGTACAAGCAGTTTTGTAAAGTTACAAATCGTTCACTAGCAAATCGTACAAGTTGTACGATTTGGGTCAAAGTGATTCTAGAGCATAGGAATTCATTCCAAAATCTTCCACTTCACCTCCCCCTCTAGGAATAATTCCCCTTGTGCTACAAGGTCATAGTGCAACAACACATCCACTTGTATTCAAACACAAAATTTTCTTTGCTTGAAAAACAATGCTCATTTGAATAGCATTTCATGTTCTTTAGTCTATTGGTGATTATAAGGGTGAAAAAAACTTATGTAAAATTTTTTAACTATGATATCCAAATTGAGGCTTGAAACAACCACTACTACTTGGTATTCTCCCACAACTATACCTAAGTTGCAAAATGCATATATATGCAACATACAATTCCAATAGCACAATGCATTCATCATATAACATACATGTAAAAAATATAGTAAAGTGAAATATGATAGTTTTATTTTTTATGACTATCAACTACACATTATTTCAATCCAAATTCATACAGTCATCCCTAATTTTAGACAAATTCATGTAGACATCTTCTATGTTTCTATACCTTATCGTCATTCCTTTACTCCTATTCTTTTATGCATGCTCTGTTTATCTTTCCTCTTTATTATTTATATATAAAATATGATTTTTATCCAAATGGTTTGCTAACAATTATTTAATAAATTATTTAATAAACTTTATATATTGGATTTTCCTACATCATGATGACACATAAATAAATCTCAAAAATGTTTCTGTTCAATTTAAATATGTAGAATTTTGATCTAATTTTTGCTTCATATATTTATCCTATGTAATTCTCCCATTGAAATTTAACCCTTATATTATGTAGAACCATAAATTTTATATATATTAGAAACACATATTAACTAATATCATTGGAGGCTACTAAAGACTCATCCATAAAATACTAGTTACATGATAGACGCTACATTCATAATGCATGTTGAAATATAATATAATAATATATTATGAAACATTTGTAGTACACCATATATAATTAACCTTTGGAAAGGATGAATTTATCCTAAATAGGGTAATCATGGTTTAACATATTTTTTCCTTATGCTCTTTACATAAAACCATTAAAATTCAATCTATACAACTTCCCCTTTCTTTCAACTAGGTTAATCATGGGTTTTATCTTATGTCAACTAGAAGTATAAATCTATCCTTCAACATGCATATTTACATGGCCATGAATTTATAAAATATGACATAAAATTATGTGAGATCCACTCTTACCTCCTTAGGACAATGGGAGGTGAATCTTAACACCCAATCCAATTTGATGCACCTTAGTGAAAATATTGGATGCCAAATTGAGGTGGTAGGCCTTAGGAATGGTTTTACCTCTTCCCAATTATAGCTTATTCTACTAGATGTGGAAGGAAACACCTTCAATTTAAGCATAAATCATCCTCTTAACATAGACTATTATTTACTAGCATACTAATATACATGTTCTTGTAAATTTAGAACATTTTACAATAATAAAGGGTGTCATAATACAACACATATTTAGTATCAAGTATCCTTCTATACGTCACATTAAAATTCCCTCAAGTCATGTATTATTTAATATTCTTATAAATATTTTACTTATAATATAACAAACTAGAAAATATTGTACAATATGTTTTCTCATTTTATTTATTTATTAATTTTTGTTCATGATAATATATACAAATATCATTTCAAATGCACGCAATTCAATCATGAAAAATCACATACATTTTCTCTTAACCATCCTTAACCTAAATACATCCTAGATCTACTCATAAAATATGATGCAAAATATGAATATCATCATTTAATAGTAATATCCCACATTTTAACAAAATGTAGAACTTTGCAAAGAAAAGTATAGTATGTGAAAGTAAAATATTTACTTTTCTTTTCTAATACTACATGTACAAATTTATACATACAAGACAATAAATATTTAGACATTATATATCAACTCCAATGATTCAAAATCTAGAAAAATATTTATTGAAATAGAAACTCTCCTCCATCCTTTCCTTATATCATTTTTCCTTTTCCAAATTGGTAATAATGAGCTCTCATTGTTTTCAATTGAACTTATATATGGTTGTATTAGAACTAAAATAAAGTCCACCAATAATGGTGTAGATCACGTTACACAAGCAACACCAAACAAATGATACACATGTATTTTTCCTTTGAAAAAGTCAGAGAATCAAACCTTTCCTTACTTTCATGCCAAAAATAATGATACAAGAAAATACCCCTTTACAATTTCAAAAATTTTCTCAAATACCCCGTTTTCCCTTTTTCCCACCTAAAACCATTAAAATTCAAATTTGAATTTTGGGGGCAACTTGTTGAGGTCATAACTTCGCACTCGTTGACCTGATTGACTATTACAACATGTTTTTGGAAACGACATGAAACGAGCTAAGCGGGCGAGCCTCGTCTAGCCAAAAATCCTCAAATTTGACCTCTAAGACCTTCAAAAATCTCCTGCAAGTTAAACTAGTTTTACTATTTTTACAAAATTAAAAAATTACAATTTTTTTCCGGGTGATGCAAGATCACTCTTACACTAATGGATGCTCCTACATCAAATAAGTATCCAATATGTGTCCTATTTAATATGGGTAAGGAGGAACTTATTTGGTCCTAATTAATTCATCCAAATAAATCTAAAAATTTCATTTTATGTAGGTTTTTATATTAAAAAATTACCATAATCTAGATAATCATGATAAGCTTTGAATACAACACGTCACCTAAAATATTCACATTTAAATATAAAATATCTAAACATATTAATAAGGTACCATTTTAGGTTTTGCAATGGAGCGCATAAAATATGGGAGCTGGGTGGGTTCATAGGGTTTCATCGAAGAACAAGGTGGTAGTAGCGGTGTAGAGGTCGAGGGGGTCCAGGATGCTGATGCTCTAGAGGAAATAGACAAGGTTTCTCTTAGAACTTGTGACTCAAGGGCCCATTCATGGGTTATATTCCTCAAAGAAAAGCAAAATATTTATGATGTTTACTTTAGTCTCCAACCAAAAAATGGGGAGCTAGTAGTTTTGGATGATTTTGTATACTTGGTTGTTGATCAAAGGAAGATGTATTTGGTGGTAAAATTCATCAGTATTAGGCCTAAAATTGATAGTATCAGTAAGTGGATCTAGGAGAAACAGAAGACCACCAAACATATGGAGATTTTTGCCCTCCCTAAAATATATTTTTAGGTGAAAATGAGTTATCCCATGCATAGTGATAGGATTTTACGAGGAGGGCCATGGTTTTTTGGCTATAGGAGTTTCTTCTTGAGGATATGAAACCCTGAATTTGATCATTTCTCTTAGGGGACTTATTTGGCACCTATTTGGGTCTACCTTTTGAGCTCACCGATTCATTTTTGGCATGAATATATCCTCACTAGAATAGCTAGAAATATAGGGCAACTAGTAGTTGTAGATCTTGCTACTCTTGCTTTTATGCATATGTTGCATGCAATACTTTTCATGAATGTTGACCTAAACCAGGAACTTCCTAAATCAATAAAGTTTATCTCTAAGTTTAGCTCATGTAATCAATTGATTGAATACAAAAACATGGTAGTAAAGTGTGGTTTATGCCATAAAGTAATTGATCAAATTTTTCATTGCATTACCCAAATAAATAAGCCCTAAAACAATAGAATATGGGTGCGATGACAAACATGAGAGAATATGACAATTGATGTGCCAAGTAAGGAAGGCAATGTTGAAGTTATGGAAGGAACCAGTGGTGGACATGAACAAAATCGAAAAGATAAAGAATCATTGGAAGAAGGTGAAATTGACCTTATGAATTTAGAGGTAATTATCCAAGTACAATATTTGTTGGACAAAAAAATCATTCCCTTTTTCAATTTATTTTCTATTTTAAATGTTGTTGATAAAATTTTTGAACAAATGCATAGCCTAGTAATATCTTTAATACTAAATTTGGCTTATCCCCATTATATTGGGAAACCTTCAGTAATCCTAGACCCTATAGAATTAGAGGTTACTCAACCTAAAAATCTCAAAATACAATAGAGGTCAACCTCATGGTAAAATATAGTTCAAAAGAGATAAACCCTAAGAGTTCAACTCAAAAAGTAGTCACTTTTAGTCATTCTAAAGACTCGGTAGATGTAGGTCCAAAAGGGGCTCAGGTAGACCTTCCATTGTAGTAGTTATCCAAAAAGAAATAGCTTGGGAAGAAGCCAATAGATCCTAGGTAGTTTTAAAAATTGGGAGAAAAAAATCTACCAAGAGTAAAAGATGATAATTGTATCTTGGAACATAAGTGTCCTTAATTCCCCTTCCAAGCACCGTCTGGTGTATGCTCTTAGAAGAGAATACAATATGGATTTGCTACTTTTGTAAGAGACTAAGCTGGATGAAAGAAAAGTGGAAAGAATAAAAAACCTTCTGTAGAAAAATGTAAAAATGGTATTTAATAAGGCTAAGGGCTCTTCTTGAGGCCTATTATATCTATAGAATAATAGGAAAATTTAAGGGAGGATAGTGGTCAATTCGAGATAGTTCATCACATTTTTTTGTCATAACTTAGAATCTAAGTAAAATTGAATTGTAACCAATGTATACACCCCAAACATAGTTGTTGGTATAAGGTAATTATGGAATGATCTCAACCGGATGAGGAATACATTCAAAGGGATATTGTGGATTTTAGTGAGGGATTTCAACTCCCATCTAAATCCTTCAAACAAAAAAGGGTTATTTTCAATCCCTTTAGAAGATATGCAATATTTTAGGAACTTCATAAATGCTAATGAATTTATGTATATATATTTAAGAAGTTTTTAATTCACATGAAGCAGTAGGAATTTAGGAGATAAGTTTATTCAAATACACCTAGACATATTTTTGGTCTCTTAAGAGGGGTTAGCAGCCTTTGGGGATTCAACCCTCACTGCCCTTCCAAAAATTGGGTCAGATCACAACCCAATAGTTTGGGAGGTAGTAAAGGATGGAAGAAAGTACAACAACCCATTTAGGTTTGAGCTAATGTGGCTTAGACATGAATACTTAGCTTTGAAAATTGAAGACTGGTGGAAGAAAACCTTTATTAGTTCTAAACTAAGTCAAGTAGTAGGGAAATTGAAATATATCAAACAAAATTTGAAAGCATGGAACATAAACACCTTTGGAAATTTGTTTAAGAAGAAAATAGAATTAAGAGCCAAGTTATCAAATATTGAAAATAAAATCACTAGAGAGGTCCTGACTAAAGAAATTAGATTTAGGGAAAATGAGCTACTTTTAGAGTATCACAATGTCCTTTCTTGTGAGGAAATACATTGGAGGTAAAATTCAAGAATTCATTGGCTCAAGTAGGGTGACATGAATACAATATTTTCATGTCTCTAGCCTTCATCATCAAAGCTGCAACAATATTAGAGAAGTAATTAAAAGAGATGGAGCTCTCATTGGTAACCTTGATGAAATAAGAAAAGAGGCAATGGGTTTTTTTGAAGATCTACTAGGGATTTTTGATATTAGGAAACCAGAGGAGGAATAATTTCTACCTAGGGATATCCCAAATTTGATCAATCATGACCTCAGTACTTACCTTCTTAGCCCCTTCTTTGAAGAAGAGATCAAGAAGGCAATTTTTTACTTCGGAGAAAATGAATATCTGGGTTTAGATGGATTTTTGATTTTCTTATTTCAACACTTATAGAAAATTTTGGGATCTAATATTGTGGAAGCCATTAAATAAGTACAAGTTTCTCACCAAATTCCTATGGATGTTAATTCTAATTTTTTGGCCTTGATCCCCAAGATCGTTGGTGCAAGAGACTTTAAGCAATTCCAACCTATAAGTTTGTGCAATACACTTTATAAAATTCTTACAAAGACCTTGGAAAATTGTCTCAAGACCATACTTCCCTTCATCATTGATAGCAATCAAGGTGGGTTTGTGAGAGGCCACCAAATTTTGGATGGAATTGTAACTATCCATGAGGTCATCCATTCTATGGATAAAAGTGAAGATGCTGAAATGTTTTTAAAATTAGATATGGATAAAGCCTATGATCAAGTTTCCTAGGATTTTTTGGGTAATATTATGAGAAATTTTAGGTTTCATAATGATTGGGTGGACTTGGTCTTCAATTGCATCTCTATTGCTAGGTTTTTGTTTTAGTGAATGGTGCAACAACAAGTTATTTTGGTTGTAAGAGAGGGTTACGACAAGGTGATCCTTTATCTCCTTTTCTATTCATAATCTTAGTAGAGGCCCTCAATTGTAGAATTACTATAGCAATAAATTATGGAAGGCTAGGGGGATTCAAGCCAATTGTAATAGTTGATATAGTGTCACATCAACAATTTGTTGATGACACTATAATAGTTTCCAAATCTTTAGTTCCCCAAGCATGTGAACTTAAACTTATCTTGACAAAGTATGAACAAGAGGCAAGATAGAAAGTAAACTTTGCAAAGAGTAAAATTTACTTCATCAATACCCCTAAGATAAGGCAAATAAGAATCTCTCAGATATTTAAGTGTGAAGTAGGTGATCTCCTTGCTACCTATTTAGGCATGCCACTTTTCAAAGGTCAAATAAAATTAGAACTCTAGAACCCAATGATTGATAGGTTCACAAAGAAATTGATAGGGTGGAGAGGTAGCCTCTTAAGATAGGTTGGGAAGGTATAGTTGGTTAAATAAACCTTACAAACTATTTCCATATACTTTATGTTTGTATTTAAAATTATAGCTAATATCAAGAACAAATTGGAATAAATCCAATGATTCTTCCTCTAGTCAGGATCTAAAAATAAGAAAATATTACCTCTAATGGTTTGGGAGTTGGTGTGATCCAAGAAAGAGTATGGAGGTATGGGTTTCAAATGGCTATATGGGATGAACGAGGCTCTTCCATCATAATATGGATTGAAAACTACTAAAAAATTATCAATTGATCTGGGTAAAAATCCTTAAAGCTAAATGCATGAGATATAGTCAAGACTTCCTCAATTAAAAAGATCTTCCAAGAGGACCCATTGAATACCTTGATGAATTGCAAGGATTTTTTGAGAAAAGGGATCAAATGATGCATAGGGAATGGATAAAGAGTGGAATTTTGGAAGATATCTAGCTAAAGGAGACCCCTCTTGAATGTGATCCATAACTGAACACCTTGAAGATAAAATCTACAAAAGCCTTTGGAAGAAATGTTAAGGAATTCTTGGATTTTATAGACGGGATATGGCACTAGAAAGGTATAAATCTAGTAGGTCTAAATGAAACCCAATCCAAAGCTTAAAAATCCTTGATGGACCTATTGAGGGTGTTCCCTACTAACCTTGTATGTGGGAGTGACTCGATGATTTGGTCAAGGGATAGTAAAGTCCTATATGTAGTGAAAATTGGATTCTCTATGATTGACAAGATGGGTTAGATTGGATTTCAAAAAGAAATATTTGGGTTAAGAAATTAATTCTTAAAATAACCATTTTTTTGGCTTGTTCAAAACAAAATATTGACTATTGACAATTTGTGTAAAAGGGGCTTCAACATTGTCAATAGAATTGATCTTGGTGAGAAAGAATCTGAAATCACTCATCACATATTTATTGGGTGTGAGTTTTTTTATGAAGTAATTAGTCTTCTTATAACTAGATTTAAGATCTCTTGAGCTTTCCTAGATAATATGGTTGATGTGTGCTTTCAATGGGTATCACCCTTCAAGAGTAAGAGTCTATGGGACCTATGGAAACTTTGTCTTCTACACTTACTTTGGGGAGTCTAGAGAGAATGCAATAATTGTATCTTTAAGGGTAAGAGAAGGGATGTCTACTTAGTTGGGGCCTATATTGATAATGAATTAATTAGAAATATTAAAATCATAAAGCATTACCAAGAGAATGTTTTTTTCCAGGAGCAAAATGTTTTCAAAACTTGGTATTTATATTTTAGTTCTCTACCTATCTACTCCAAAATTTCTAAGGAAGAGGCCAGATGGGAATCCCCTTTGAAAGATTGGATTAAGTGGAATTTTATGGGGTGACTAAGGGTAATCCTTATGTTACTATTATAGGGGAAGTAATAAGATATGAGAAATTAAACATCTTGCTAGCCTAAAGAGAGTCATTGTAAAATTAGATGAACCACTTTGTAGAGGCTAGAGCCTTATTATTGGGAACTAAGTATATTTTACAAACAAGGGCTATGAATGTGATAATTGAAGGAGACTCATTAAACATCATCAAGGCTCTAAAGGAGGAACATGAGGCTACCTGGTCCATTACTAAAATAATTTTGGAGAGTCAACTAAACTTGGAGAAGCTTAGGCAGGTGAAAATACAACATATCTACCATGAAGGAAATCAAATAGTGGATTGGATGGAAAATTTGGGAGTTGGCCTGGTATGTGGAGTTCCCTCTAACTTTTATGGAATTGGCACTAAAGGATCATCCAAGGGATGAACACCTATTGGAGCAGTAGGAGGTGAATAGACCCAATGAACCAATCACTTGATTCCCATATGGTATATCAAAGTATACTTACCATTTTGGAGGAATGAAGTTGCACAGGTCAGACCAAATGGGGTGTTGGATACCCTTAATTATCTAGAATAGGCTGGCTAAGTTTCTTATGTATTTTGCTACTATTATTGTCTATCTTATTTTGATGTTGGATTATTTTGTCCTTTAGTGTTTTGTACATATATTATGGTTTTACTATTATGTTTGGTCTATGTATTGTGTTAGTAATACCTCCAGTAGAAGCATATTATTTCTAAGGGTGTTTTTGTTTAAGTTAAACAACTTGTTGTATCCTAATATTTAGTTGATGTTAATAGTTTGGGTTTGGATAGGCTATTGTGCCATATTGTAGTACTTTTTACCAGTTAGGTGTAAGGTTTTGGGGAGCTAAAAATCCCTCTTACATTAATAAATAAAAATAAGGTACCATTTTAATTATTTACCTTACAATCAAAATGTAATTTGTATAAGATATTTCTCTTGATAACATGCTCAATTTAAAGCTTCAACATAATAGCCAATTTTAAACTATAATAATACCATGTAATATATCAATGACATTGGCAAAAGTATAATACAAATTCATGTGATGCAATATAAATGAATATGGATAAATATACCATAAGGATCAAAGTAATATCCGAGTAAATAACCATGAATGCAAAATCATTATCACAAAAAGGTAAAAAAATAAGGTGTGGCATTCTTCTCCCTTTAGATAGTTTTTTATTGGAAGCTAACCTAAGTAGTTAGGGTCATATTTATCTAATTAGGATTTTGTACTCCCCCATGGCACAATCCTAGTCATAGAAATCTTAGAGGACTATAATTTGGTCCATTGCAAGATACCTCAAATGCTTAGTATGATGATAAAATAGTCAAATAGGTTCCATATACATAGCCTCTTTTGTAGTTGTCTATAATATTCTTCAAACCAAAATATGAAAATTATTTGAGATACATGAACATAATTTTAAAACATGAAACACTTCAAGGGATTATTCTATACTACATAGTAATTATAATTTCTAGTCCAAGGGTCCAGTCCTTGAAATTTCATATAAAATATAGATTTAAAATCCTTACCAAATTAAATAGGGATCTTGTTGGATCTCACCCTAACAAATATCCTATCTCCTACTACATACTTTGATTGATATACATGGTATCTTGCAAGATGTTTTTTTTATCTCAATCCTCTTAAAGTTTATGCTTGATCAATGGTACTTAGTCCTCCATATCTCTCAACATGTCTTACCTCATTACTGTTCTATCCTACAACTTATTCAATCCAAAGGAGTCTCATAAGGAGCCATCAAAATAGAACTTTAAAAATAGTAATAAAAGTAAACTTTATCAAGTTTATTTCATTCTCAAAGTTAATTTAGAATTTTATCACATATATATTTACCATTCCATCCAAGAACTAATTTATCTTGTTTACTTATCCATCATTATAATGATGATTAGTTAAGCTAAAATTTGTTTTGGTACTCAATCCTTCCTTAAAGGTGATCTAAATATTGAAGTTAAAATTTTTATCCTTATTTAAAAGTATAGCCATGCATTGCAATTTAGAAAATTTTATTGATAAAACCCCATGCACTAGTGAAGGCATCACACTTAATGCTAATAGAGTAAAAATGATCTACTTCAGTATAATATATCCAAAACTACCATTCTAGAATCAAGGAAATAGGCTAATACATGTATTCCAATAAAATATCAATTGAATAATGTCCTATTTGCACATAGGAGTGTCATGTGCTTCCATATTGTTACAATATATCTTGTCATTTTATTTATTTTTATTTTCTTATTATTAATTATAATATATGCAAATATCTTTTTAAATGCATGCAAATACATCACATAAAAACATAGTAATTTTCTCTTAACAATTATTAACATAAAGATATCATAGATCAATTAATGAAAGATGATGTAAAATATTAATCTTATCATTTTATAGTAATGTATCACATTTTCATGAAATATAGAAATTTGCAAAGCAAATATGCAAAATCAAAACACTACATGAAATTCTAGTCTTCCTTTCTAATATTGCATGCATGAATTTGTACATACAACACTATAAGGATCTAGATATTATATCTTAACTCCAATCATTTAGAATATAGAAAAAAAATCTTGAAGTACAAGGTCTCTCTTCCTTCCTACACCTATATTATTTTTTTATTTATTTTTAAATGGGAAATAATGATCCTCTATTATTTTAATTTCAACATATATATGGTTGTATTACAAATAGAAATAGTCCTCTAGTATGTACCTAATATATGTCCTTTTGTATATTTATTTAAAATGGCAAAGTAGGAACTTATTTGGTCCTAATTAATTCTTCCAAAATAAATCTAAAAGTTTCATTTTAAGTTCTTTATATGAAAAATTTATCATAATATAGATAATTATTATAAGATTTGAATAGGATACATATTGCCTATATATTCACATTTAAACATAAAATATATGAATAAATTAACAAGGCACCATTTTTATTATTTACCTTACAATAAAAATACAATTTGTATAATGCATTCCTCATTTTAACATGCACAATTTAAATATTTGATATAGTATCCATTTTTTTTATTGATAAAAATAAAATTTTAAAAGGGACTCCAAACCTTTTACAAAGCAAAAAAATGGGGTATCCAAAGTCAAAAACACATAACAGGATAACAAAATGAAAAACAACCAAAGGGAAAAGGGATAGAATACAACCTTAGAGGAAATTATCACATCAACAAAACTGGTCATAGAAAAAAAGAACACAGATTATCCCAGGGTGATGGGATGATCCTACTCAACATCCTTAGCATTCGGGGTCACCTCCACATTTTCGTTCACCTCCATGATCTAGACCAACATCTTCAACTTTAGGATTCTAGAGATGACTCTCCTAGCTTGAGTGAGTAGAGAGGATGCCAATCTTACGAGATCATCAAGGTTGGTCAGGAACTCAAAATCTTCAGCCAGAGAAGCCTAAAAAGATGATCTACCCAGAGAAAGCAGGCTTCTAGGGCTGAACTCATGTGATAGTTTCTTGTAGATTTTAGGAGAGAAATGAAAGGTGGTATTGTCTTGATATAGGATGATAACAACTTTGCATTTATCACCTATGGATTTAATTATCAATGAAATCCTGCAAGGAGAAGGAGTGGTGTTTCTAGGGGACACCAAATTCATTTTTCTAATCCTTCTAAAAGTAGTAGACTTTAGCTTTGCTTCAATGTCACTCGACTATATTATTTGAGGTGATCCTAGGATAGGCATAGAAATAGCAGGATGATCCTTAACTCTCTCAACAATGGGTAATGTTGGAGCTTGAGCTTGGAATTAAAGCATAAATTTAAAAATCATGAGGTGGATCCCTTGGTGCTTCAGGTTGGAAGAATTCCCTTCTATGACACTAGATATGGACAACTCCATAGAGCGATAGAGATAATTTGGGATGTTGATAAATTTGATATCCTTCAAGAGGTTGAGAAATGCCAAGTGGAAGTTGCACAATGATGAATTTGGGTCATCTATAGTGAAGTATTGCATAACAGGGATCATAAGCCTATTCCACAATACCATGAGGTCTTTTTGAATGATGTTTCTATTTTCCTTGTTCAAATGCTTGCCCTTGTCTCGAAAGTTCCCTAACTCAGAAACAATGGAATGTTTATCTCGATGAATGCAATCATTATCGTTTAATAATTCTCTGACCACTGCAATCAATATGAAAGTAATCCCGAAGAACACCCCATGGATAGTGATTCTTCCACTATCCCAAGAGTGAACCAATTCCATGGATATCTAATTTTAAATAATATTAAAACCATGTAATATATCAATAACATTTGGATAGTGTATAATACAAGTTTATGTGATGAAATATATATGAGTATGCATAAATATACTATAAGGATCAAACTAATATCATAATCAATAACCATGATTGAATATCAATTGCCCAAAATGGTAATACAACAAGACATAGAAATCTTCTCCTTTAAGATAACTTCCACTTGGAATTTAATTTAAGTATTTAGTGTTATCTCGATCTAATTAGTATTTTGCACTTCCACATGGAATAGTCCTAATCATAGCAATCTAAGAGGACTATAAATTGGTCCATTATGAGACCCTTCAATGCTTAGTGTGATGGTAAAATAGTTAAATATGTTCTATGTGCATAATCTATTTTGGATAAGTCTACAATATAGTACAAACTAAAATATAGGAATGGTTTGAGATTTATTTGTATAAAATGAAAACATGAAATACCTTAAGGGAATATACTATACTAAATGATAAGCCCACCTTCTATACCAATGATATAATCCTTGAAATGTCTTGTAAAATTTAGACCTAATATAAATTCCTAATCAAAGGAAATAGGGATCTTATTGGGTCTCACTATATCAAATATTCTATATAATACACATACTTTTATTGATATACTTGGCATATTCCAAGATATTTTTTTGATCTTGATCATATTTAAAAAGATGCTTGATCCTAATTACAATTCTATCCTGCAATTTATCCCAACTCAAATAAGTATCATAAGGAGTGATATAAGTAGAACTCTAAAGCTACTATATAATACAAATCCATCAAATTTATGTAATCCTACTAATTACTTTGAGAATTTGTCATATACATATTTAGCATGATATCTAATACCTAATTTTTCCAATTTATATATCCATTGTTAAAAGAGTGATTAGTTATTCTAAAATTGATTTTGATACCAAAACTTTGCTTAACTTTGATTTAAAATTAGGAGGAAAAATGGGGTACTTGTTTAAAATTATAGTCATGGAAACCTATGTAATATGAAATATATTGATAAAACTCAATGCAATGGTGAAGGGATAATTTATAATACTATTTGAGCAAAAGTGAGTGACTTTAGTAAAACTTATCCATAGCTACCATGATGGAATCATGAAAATAAGCAAATGTGGGTATATTAATCATAAACTCAATTGATACTATGTCCCATTTGCACATAGGAGTGTCATGTGACTATAGAATCCTATCAAATGTTTATGTTTGAAATTTACAATAGGGCGCTTTAAGAAAATAGATACATACCCAATGATATCACTTTTCATGTCAAGCGAAAAGTAAAGTTGTATTTGGTATTCATGCATATTTTCAGATTATGATAGAATGAATATGAGGTATTATTCCCTTGTTCCATAATAATATCCTCAATAATATGTGCATCTATATGTATTCCCTTGTTTTACTCTCACCATTCTCTCTTCTAAAATATAATACTTAAGCAAACTATCGATACCATTTTTCAATAGGAAACTAGTAAAGTATACAATTTCTTAGGCATGCATGAACCTCCATAGATGAATTAACATGTTCCCTCTATGTAAGTGTATCAATAAATCTATTATACTTACCTTGATTATATTTGAATTCAAAGTCATATTCCATAATAATATCTTTGTTGAGCATTCAAATTTGGTTGAGTGAAAAGATAACACAAACTTTGATGATATATTAAATAAAATCATAATTCAAATAGGACATGGAACCATATATTAAAAGGATGTATTGTTTTGTTTAAATTTGGTATAAATAAAATAACAAATAGACTTTGAATTAAGAATTTTAATAAAAGAATAAAACTAGTAGATTATGATCTAGTGATAAATTAGCAATAGTATAATATGAGAAACTTATTGGATACTACTATACAAATAAAAAATAAGAAATAAATGGTAATGTCTATAGTAGTAAAGTAAACGAAACATTTATTATTTATATTTTGATAAATGACATAATAATGAACCCAAAAATTATTTCTTTTAACAAAATTTTTAAATCACTAAGCTATGTTTCCCACCTAAGACCTATCTTTTTTATTTAAATCTTGAATATTGAAGGAACCTACCTAGGATGTGAACATAGAGAGTTAATAATAATAAAAATTGAATGTGTTGGTTGTTGATCATCATGTATTTTTTTATGGAGAATATTAACCTCCTTGGATGGATGCCATTTGATGTATGGTCATAGTGTATTGACACATAAAATTAAGGACTAAATACTTCATGTGAAATGTGAGCAAGGGAATTAGAGAAAGAGAGATAGAAAATATGGTAGTGAGATAAAAAAAGAGTGCAAAAATATCTTGAGAGTTTATATGAGAATGAGATATAACATTAAAAGTGATGACTTTTTATATGAATAAAGATGATCAGGTTACAATAATTTCTTCACTTTTACAATTGGCAAATAAGTGATCTTTTTATGTTCTAAAATTATGATTGTTGGTTAAAAGTACACTTCAAATTAACCTGGTGCATACAACATCATAGGGTTTGTTAAGACATCATCAAAACTATAAGTAATTTAAATAGCACAAAATTATCACTTAAAGCACCTATATTTTGATCTATTATTTTTTGGTAAGTGTACTTCAAGACATATGTCACCATGCATCCATGTCACTTACATAACAAAGAGTTTTTAGTTTAGGATAAAAAAATTGCTCTTGAAGCATGTAGAATGACATGAATTTGATATGTAGAAAACATCAAAATTATGAGAGGTATCAAAGGAGGTATAATGAATTCAAACTAGTTATTTTAATGACATCTTACCCAAGGATAAGTAATAATATCCTAACCCTATCCAATGTAAGGAGATTAGGGATCCCCACCTAGTATAATATAAACATTACTTCTCTTTTAAAATAAAAATGTATTATCATTATACAACCCACCAAGCATTAAGGATGGTATATTATTATCCCACCATGAAAAGCCAATTCTAATAATTATGTTTAAAATTGTGATGATTATTAACTCAAAAAACACAAGAACCATTCCCTTATACAATTTCTCCATCACATCGAGTTCCCTTTGTTTTCTCCACTTGGTCCTTGATCTAATTGGCCCTATGTCTCATATATCATCTCATGAAAATAGATACATCATTTTTTTCAATTAAATATTTATAAAAGTGAATTGAGTCCATCATATTAACTAGACAAATATATCAAACTATTTTAAATTTATCTTCAATCGAATTGTGTATCATTTTGGTGTTGGTGGTATTACAATATTTGGTACCTTGAGTACTATTGTAAATATTTAGATTAGTAAGAGTGTTTAATATTTGTGTCAATAGTAGGTGTTAAGTTATGAAGAGTGTTTATGTGTCATGTAATTAAGTGTGAGTTATGAGTGAAAGGTGTGTGCAAGTGTGACTTGTGAGTGAAAGGTGTCATGTGTGTAAGTGAAGAGTCATGAGTAATAGGTGTCAAGTGTGTAAGTGAAGAGTCATGTGAGATATATCAAGATGTGAAGTAGGAGGTTATGTAATCATTAGTGACTTTTTTATAATGTAATTCATGTGGAAGGTTACATATATCATGAGTAGAGGAGAGAAAAATTAAAGTATTGAAGAGTTTTCATGTAAAGTTATATATTGGAGATAAAGCTCCATGTTATGTAACAAGTGTGATGTATTTTTATTATTAATAAATATTTTTACTCTGTGAGATATTCATTTTATTATGGTATGAGATTATGTGAATGTGATACTACAATTCTAAGAAATATTTACCTATGAGATATTTAGGAATAATTGTCAACAATGGTATTAGAGCCACCTTGGTGAAAATAATATTGGTTTAGAGTTACACTAGTGAGATATGAAGAGGATATTGTAAGAAGAAATATTGGGGATAAGAAGAATATTGGTGAAAAGAATAATATTGGAGCAGAAGATTGGTGAGAAGAAAGAAAGAGTTTTTGTAAGTAGAATTGTAGAAGATATTAAATGTGAGAGAAGATAGTGGAATAAATTATGCTATGAATATTGGAGAAAAGAATAACATGAAGATATATTGGAGTAATTAAGAGAATATTTGCTGGATGATCTGATGAGATATTGAATATGAAGGATTGGAGGAGAAGAATACTTAAAGAGGAATTTTGCTTGTTGGAATATTGCTAGTTAACTACTTTAGATTGGAGATAAAGAATTGCATTTGAGTTGGTGAATGTGGAGAAAGGTTTTAGAACATATAATATTGAGAAGATTATATGCAAGGAAAAAAGTGTCTATATATACTTCTATAAGGGAGAAATATTAAGTTTGAAAAGGAGATCCTCAGTTGAAGAGTGAAGATTACCTCCATTTAAGTGCTTAAGACAAATAGAGAAGATTTCCTACATAAAGAAAATGAAGAGTATTGCCTAAGTTAGACAGAGGAGACTGGCTAAGTTGAGAATGCATTTGAGCAAAAAATGTTGTCTAGGATGAGAAGGAAAATGCCTAAGTTGCATAGGTGAGTGCCAACACCTATGCAAGAAGACAACTGAAATACATGAAAAAAATAATTCCCAAGAGTGAAATGTTTCCCTAACACATAGAAAGAAGTTGCCAACTATGTGTGTGAGTAATTTAAAAGGTGAGTGCCAAGATAAAATGTATAAATTTAACCTTAATTTTGGATCGAGTGCATATTTACGAGCATATTTAATTTATTTACTTTTTCAAGGAGATATAAGGTAAACCTTTATTTTATTAAGGAATGAATGAATTCTTGCAAAAATAAGGGACTAAACATTGAATTTTATTGAAAATTAGAAGGGGAAATTGGTAAAATTCAAATCAATGATTTGGGAGACATAAGAAGTATGAAATTGAAATTTATCTAAGAAGGAAGATTTGAAATTAAAATATTTGAATTTGAGAAAATGAAATTGATTGATTGAAGACTGATTAAAGTTAAAGTTGAGTTAGAAGATCATATTGAAGATTTAAATGGAAGGGAATTATTTTTCATAAGAGATTAAAAATTTTCTTAACATCAAAATAAATTTTAATATGGCAACTAGGAAAGGAAAAACAAAAGTTCAATATGCATCATAAAGAATTAGTCAACATGGGTCAACAAAACTATTGGAATATTTATAATCTCTCCAAAATGAAGCTAAAAATAGAGTTCTTTTGATACTCAGGTAATGCATAAATGATTATTTTAAATATACTAATGATTTTGATACAACAATGAATTTCAAGTCAAAAGCACCAAAGAAAAACTCAAGAAATAGATCTTTGGTAAATGTTCAATATTTAATCCGAAAGCCAATATTCAATGTGCATTTTTGTATTTTGGAAAATATAGAATCCAATTTTCCCATGTTCATTACTTTGGAGGATGATGTTGGTTCCAGGGTTTAGTTTATTGAATATGATAACCATCCATTTCAATGCCCCTTGTACAACAATTTTGGGCATGTGGCTACTTGTTGCCCTTTGAAATCCCTTTCCTCAAGGGATAGGAAGAATTGACATGCCAACAAGGGTAAAGCAATTCGAAGCAACTTTATCCCCCCTATTAATTTGTGCAACCTTTAGCTTAGGTCTAACCCTCCATTGTATTTGGTCTAAATCCCATTTCTATGTGTGTGGATTACATTGGAGATCCTAAGAATTTCAAGCAGGAAGTCCCTGGTTTGGAAATCTATGGTGTCCCTCAGGTATTTGAATAGGAAGTCCTTGGTCTAGAAGTCTTTTGTGACCCTCAAGAAATAGAGAATGAAGTCCTTGGTTTGGAAGCACCTAGTGGTCCTAATGAGGACAAACAACTAAATATGGTTATCTCCCCTAAGGATAACCCTTTGTCTCCTTTGAAGTCTCCATATTCCAAGGATATGAAAGAGGGATGGCTTTTTGTGTCTCTTTATGAGGTTCTTTCCTATAAGGAGTTAAATTTTGATTCCTTCAAGGATTAGGGAGGTAAAAAGTTAATATTTGAGGCTTTCTATCACTCTACTCAACCCTTTGGATGCAAGAATTAGGGGAATGTCAACCACAAATGAAAGTCATATCTTGGAATATTAGAGGTCTAAATGGAACCTCTAAACAAAGGGTTTTGAATTCCCTTAGAAAAGAAAAAGACTCATCTATTTTGCTTATCCAAGAAATCAAAATGTAAAGTAATAAACTATATTCTATCAAGAATGTGATATGGAAAATGAAGTGGTGGCTAGATCAGTTGTGGAGGCCTTTGGAGGTCTGGCCTATTTCTAGGATCCCTCAAGGGTGTCTAGGTCAGTCTTATCTATCTTTGGCCATACTATCAATATTTTGTTTTGTTGCATAGACTCGAGGACAAGGTGGGTTATGTCCAACATATAAGCACCTAATTCTAGAACTGACAAAATATTTTTGGTCTTATGTGACACAAATGAGATAAGTTTTAAAGTAGGGGGTGTGGATTTTGGTAAGGAAATTTAACAATCCTCTATTCATGTTGGATAAAAAAGGAGGATATATTTAGTTCACTAAAGGAATGGAGAAATTTGCTAACTTCATTCACCATCATGAACTAATGGATTTACACCTCAAAGGATCTAGATTTACATGGAGCAACTAGTGTTTAGGGGATTAACACATTTAAATTGGGTTAGATATAATGTTTTTTTTAACAATGGTACTAGATTTTGGATATGTACACCTTTGCACTCTACCTAACGTGGTATCTAATCACAACCCCCTACCGCTATAAAAATATCCATCATCATAGTTCTTCCCTAGGCCATTTAGATTTGAAGCCATAAGGATTTCTCATTCAAAGCTCGAATAATGTATAAAAAAGTGGTGGTATTTGGATTTTCTAGGATCACCCATTGAGAGAGTGATTTCCAATCTTAGGTTTATAAAACTTAATCTAAAAATATGGAATAAATAAACATTTGGTGATATTTTCAAATAAAAAATCAAGCTCAAATATAAGCTACAGGCTATTCAAAGTGTCATCAAGGATAACGATTTATCCATTGAGTCTAGAATAGAGGAGCGTAGTACCTTGGTAGAATATCACAACATCCTAAGCAGATAAGAACTATTCTGGAAATAAAAATCCATATCTCTTTGGATCAAAGAAGGTGATCATAACACAAAATAATTTTACTCATCTACTTTAAGGTATAGATATTATAACAAAATTAGAGAGATTCTCAGAAACTATGGATTTATCAGCAAGTATATTTTAGAAATAAGGAGTGAGGCAATATACTCCTCCTAGTCCTTACTTTGTAATATTCCTCCTAAAGATCCATAAGCAGAAGAGAGTCTATTGATAAATATACTAAATTTAGTCTTTGATCAAGATAACAATGATCTTACCAAGCCCTTTTTAGATGAAGAGGTCAAAAATATAGTTTTCTTGATGGCTAGCTTAAAATATCTATGATCATATGGCTTTCCTCTGGTATTCTTTGAAAGTTTCTGGCATATTATTGGTAAGGAAATTTGCACAACCCTTAGAAGTGTCCAATATTCCATTTTTTTCCCAAGGATTTCAAATCTACCTTTCTAGTCTTGATTTCTAAGTCTGTAGGGACTAATAAATTATTTGAATTTCATCCCATTAGCCTCTGTAACATGATTCAATTTTTTACCAAAGTGTTGGTAAATAGAATAAATATGCTTCTCTCTTTACTTATTGATCCTATCCAAAGTGGCTTCGTATCTGGATTCCAGATTCTAAATGGAGTCATTGTTGTTCATGAGCTCATTCACTTGGTGGATACAAAAAAAATATTTGGGGCCTTTATTAAGTTAGACATCAGCAAATATTATGATAGAATATCCTAGGAATTTTTACTAAAGGTGCTAAGAAGGTTTGGATTCTCTGAACAATGGATTCATTTGATCAAGTCTTGCATTTCCTCAAAAATTTTCTCCATTTTGGTTAATGGTTCCCCAACATGTTATTTTAATAGCAATAGGGACATTTTGTAGGGATACCCTCTATCTATTTTCATATTCATTTTGATGGTGGAAGCCTTGGATTGTTCTATCTCTACAAATTTTTAGAATTATGTGCATGAAATTGGCTCTAGGGTCCAATACCATTTCTCATCATCAATTTGCAGATGATACCTTTATATCCTTTCTAGCTTATGTTCCTCAGGTGCACTCCATTAAATCTGTTCTCCTTGCCTTCAAAAAAGTGGTATGCTAATAGGTTAGTTTTGGAAAAGCAAATAATTTTTTCTTAACACATTGATAGCCACATAGAGGAAGATGGCAAAAATTCTTGGTTGTGAAGTGGCTTCCTTTCCCTCTACAGACCTAGGTTTACCTCTCTTCAAAGGCTATTGTAAAATAGATATTTGATAACTTATCATGGAGAGGATCCAATGAATGCTGGTTAGCTGGAAAGGAGTTGTCCTAAGCTAGGAGGAGAAAATGATCTTAGTTAAAACCTCCCTGTAGAGTATACAAGTCTACAATATATCTCTATTTGAAATACCAACCAAGATTTAGAAAATAATTGAGAATATCCAAAAGGATTTATTATGGTGTGGATTTGAGATCAAATGTAAGTTTCATTTGGTGGATTGGGACCAAATTTGTAGCAAAAAATGCAATGGAAGATTGGGCTTGAGAAGAAATAGCCTTATGAATAAAGCCTTAATAGATAAATAGGGCTGGATTCTGGTTAAAGATGAAGACATCAAATGGGTCAAGATCATTAAGGCTATGCATTTAGGAATGGAGAATAAGTTATTGACTTCATCGATAATGCCTTAAGGGTTGGCCTTTTGCATGAACCTAATCAAATCCAAAGAGGTGCTATCCAAGGGAGGTAAATGGCTAGTGGGGAATGGTTAGGATATCAATTTATAGAATTATCCTTGGTTGCTTGATGATCCCCTAGCTTCTCACCCATATTTGTTTGTTTTTTAAGCCTTGTGCAAAAGACTATTTGGTTCTAGAGTTTTTGATTTTATTGTTGCTCATCTAGACTATAGAAACTGGAGATCCATATCCCACCTAGATTTATATCTAGAAGAATATCAAGCCCTCAACATAATTGTTGATATATTATATCTATATGTTCTCAAACTAGATCTTGATGATGATTCCATTTTAGGGAAGGCTAACTTCTCAAACCTTTTCTTAGTTAAGTCCACTTTTAACCTTCTAGAAAACCTAGGTCCCCCATTGGCCCCTCTTTAACTTGGTCTAGAGAAAAGGTCTTATCCCTAAAATTAATATTTTCTTTTTTTTGTGGTGTAACACAAGGTCCTCACCTTGGAAAACTTTCATTCTTGAAGCCTGATATTTCCCAATCGATGTTATCTATGTAGCATCTTTAAAGGATTCCTAATTCGCTTATTAAATCTTTACCTATTCATGAAGGAGGTTTTTGATTTTTTTTTCGGTCTTTTGGGATTTTATTGGGTGCTTCAACTATCCCTCCCTAATATGTTGGCTCAATGGTCCTACCCTTTCTCCTCCAAATACCTTTGCCTATTCTAGTTCTTTAGCCTATCCCATGTTCTTTGGGATGTTTTTAAGTAACGCAATCAATGGGCTTTTAATAATTCCTCTAGTTCAGCTGATTTCATGTGTTCCAGGAGTGTGGTGGATATTGTGGAAAATGTGACCTCATGTTGTAATGAATACTTTTCCATGAATTTCGAGAGTAGATTGGAAAATTTGTTGGGCTTCAAACCATCTAGGGAGTCGATGGTGCCTACTACTATTAATATGAGAGAATCTACTATCTAGATTATCCCACCTCCTTATTGGATTATATTAAACTTTGAAAGTTCCTCGAAAGGTAACCTAAGAAGAGCAAGTGTAGGGGGTATTATTAGAAATCACAGGAGTGCAATTTTTTTAGCCTATGCTAAAGGGTTAAGAATCAATTCTAGTTAGTTTGCAAAAGTAAGGGCCCTCTATCATGGCATCCAATTGGTAATTTATTTAGTACTACACAAAATTATCATAAAAGGAGACTCCCTCACCACCATAAATTATATGAAAGGGTGGCCCTCAAGAAATCTATAAATGAAAAACATACTCCTTGAAGCTAAAAGACTTGCTTAGGTATTCGAGGGTGTCACTTTTCAACACACCTCTTAGGAAGTAAATAATTCTATGAACTTCATGGTAGATTTGGATGTGGACTTGTACGAAATCTGCATTTGGAGGGAGGAATTCCTCCAAGATCTGAGTTCTATAGAGGTAACAGGTCCCCCTAACATTGGACACACAACCCTTATGGTCATCCCTTCTCTAGTTCATTATGTGGAGGATTCTGAACCTTAGGCCTAATTGGAACATTTTTCTATTTCATGGGGATTTCAATTTTTCATGTGAACTTTTTTCACTCTCCTTTTTCATGGGTTATTTTCTACAAATGGATCACAAGGCTTTGGTTTCTCATGCTTCCAGGGTTTTCCAATGATATATGCATAATTTAATAATGATCTTAAGTTATGGAAAAGTACTAGTACATGTCCTCATGCTCATGCCCCTTGTTGGAATATGACCCAATCCACATCCCTTTTTATTCTCACCACCCTTCTCTTTTGGGCTTCAACTTTTGATTCCATTGGATTGTCATGATTTCAAATGTGTTAATTTCTTTGGTAGAATGTTTGGTGGTAGTTTTTTTAATAGGGTGAGCACCATGAAGTAATATAATAAGAACTCTAATAAGGATATCCTTATTATGGAACTTGTCAAGTTGGAGATAAATGAAGATCTAAAGAATATATTGAGGAGGGGAGTATTGAAATGCTTACAAAATTTTAATGGTCACCATACCCTCCTTGCAAGTCATGTGGCCAAATATTGGAATAATGGTAAGATTAAATTTAGATACTTGGAGTTATCCATTTCAATTTAGTTAATTGTTAAATCTACTAGTCTTTCGATGGACGTTGCCAACCATTGTAGAGACACATATTCTCTATCCAAGGAAGTGGTGATCTTTCTAGATCCTGGTGAATTCCTCAAAGATTAAAATAATGGCTTCAAAAGGATGTCCCTGAAGATCCTGTGGGACCAGATTGCCCTCATTGTTATGAATTACTTATCCTTGGATGAAGACCAAGAGATGATCAAAAGTTTTCATATCATGATCTTGAATCAATTTTGGAGGGAGAGATCCATGAATGTTCCAAAAAATATTTTTAGCTCTCTAGAACACTCGGCTTAGAGGGTTCAAAGAGATAAATTAAAATATCCTCATCATCAAGTTTGATTAAAATAATTTTATATTTTGTGGTGGCTTCAAGGTGTCTCTTAGTGAAGTACATGTGCTTATACTGGGGGGGTGAACAACATAACATAATTTTTTTTCCCAAATAGTAGCATCAACATTAATAAAATAGTAAACATCACACAAAGCATCACACACATGAGAGATAACATTTTTAATGTGGTTCACCAAATGTGGGCTACCTCCACAGAGAAAATATTTCTTCTAAATATTTATCAAATAATATCTTGGGAATCCTTCCCAATTACAATTTTTATGGACCTTTTTCCAAAGGATATGTTGATCCCCTAATCTCAAATTCATGGATATATTCCACAAGATAACTCTTTCCCCTTCTGCTCTAGCTAGTGATATTCTAGAAGACTCTATCTCTTTATTGCATTGACTGGTGGATCTCTATCCACTTGAAGACTCTTCACTCAGAAGATCTATCTTCAATTGTCCTAGCTACTGGATATCTATCCACTAAGACTCTATCCTATATACTCTATCACCTCTAAAGCTCTATCAATAGGTTCACTCAGAATCTTCTCAAATCTACTCAATAGGTTCACTCAGAACCTGATCAAATTTGCTCAATAGGTCCATACAGAACCTACTCAAATCTTCTCAATTGGTTCACTCAGAACATGATCAAATTTTCTCAATAGGTCGACATAGAACCTACTCAATTTTGCTCAATAGGTTCACTCGAAACCTACTCAAATATGCTCAACAAGATCACTCAGAACTTGTCCAAATTTGCTCAACAAGTTCACTTAGAACTTGTCCAAATATGCTCAACAATTTCACTCAGAACTTGTCTAAATCTGCTCAACAAGCTCACTCAGAACTTGTCCAAATCTGCTCAACAAGTTTACTTAGAACTTATCCAAATTTGTTCAACAAGTTCACTTAGAACTTATCCAAATCTAGCCAATAAGTCCTCTCTAGGACTTGCTCAAATATGCATTGCAAGCTTCCAAAAA
This sequence comes from Wollemia nobilis, assembly GCA_028583015.1. Lineage (NCBI taxonomy): Eukaryota > Viridiplantae > Streptophyta > Pinopsida > Araucariales > Araucariaceae > Wollemia > Wollemia nobilis. The sequence goes on from JAQPPZ010000030.1 coordinate 4,742,713, forward strand.
ATTAGTCCACAAGCCTTCTCAAAGACTTACCTCAAATCTGCTTAACAAGTCCACACAGAACTTGTTCAAACACATAGAATCATAAAGAGAATTTTTAGAGACTCAATATGTTCTATACTCAAATCCCAATCTCAACTCAATTAAATCTCATATAAGCATAAAGAGAATTTTTAGAGACTCAATATGTTCTATACTCAAATCCCAATTTCAAATCAAATCAATCTTATAGAAGCATAAAGAGAATTGTTAGAGACTCAATATGTTCTATACTCAAATCCCAATCTCAATTCAAATCAATCTCATAGAAGCATAAAGAGAATTGTTAGAGACTCTATATGTTCTATTCTCAAATCTCAATCTCAACTCAAATCAGAATATAGAATAGTTTGTTTCATGGAACTTGAACAACCACTTCACACAATCACTTGACTAGGCTCAATCAACTCTACTCAACTAATCACCTCAAGGAACAAATATTTCTCACAAACCCTAGTCCAAGTATATAAAAACCAACTCAAAATATTTCCAACAATGCTCAACAACAAATCTTCACACAACAATGATACTCATGTTCTTTTCTAACTCAAGTTCAAGTTCTTTGCATGACCAATTGGCTTCAACAACAATGCTTATAAAACAAGGTTTAATCACAACTTTCAAACCAAAAAACCTTGAAGCATTAAACCAACAACTCTAAAAAAGGAAACCACAATCAATCTTTTTCTCTCCAAAGATATTTTTAGAAATCAATCACCCAAATAAGTCAATGAAAAATATTGCCCATACCTTTTGATGCCTTATGAGTTGTCCACTAAATCTAACACACTCAACACATTTTATTTTTCCAATCTCAACAAGGTTTAGAGGTCTTGAGTAATAACACAATAAAATAATATCTCAATAACACCTTATTACTCCTACTCAATAAAATGCACCATACCCTCTTTATGCAAGTAATAAACCCTCAAAATAATGAATCAAACTTACTTTAGAAACTCCTTGACAAAACCAGAAATATCTCCTTACACACACCTTATTTATCCCTTTAAGCAATATAAACAAGTATCTCTAAAAAAGAGATTTCCAATGATATATAATGTGATATACTTCCAAAAAAAAAAATCAAAAGAAATCTCTATCTTTCCTAGGGCATACCATATCCTTGTTTCTCCTTAGGCAACCTTGGCAGAAATTAAAATATTAATCAAAAATTAAATTCACTTGCCTTGCCCTCGATGGGACTCGACCCCCCGACTTCCTTATTACCAACGTCTTAGCTACAAGAAATCCATCGTTGGGCCATGCACCCTCATGAGTCCAAAACAACACGTTCATCGTAAAGTTCCCTCGAAAAAGGTATTCTTTACAAAAATGACAAGCACTTCATGTGCTTCTTACTTGCATCCAAAAAGGCCTCACACGAATCGAAGGTGGAACCTCCACCTTAGTACCAAGTAAACATACCACTAGGCCACGCTGGCATATGCGCTTAGAGCTTTAGAACTCCACACCTTAGCCTTTACGTAAATCATAAGGGCTTCAAAAACAAGACTTTTGTTCGCATGCGCTTCGAATTCAAAACAATTGCAAGGGATGCCTTAGTAAATAATTTTGTTTGGCATTTATATAATGCCTTTTGCCCTCTTAGCATCACGTCAATGCTTCAAATGATTTCGACATCGATGTGATTTAATTTATAATTAATTTAAATTTAATTTTAAATTTAAATATTATAAATTAAAAACAACCTTAGGTTTAAATAATTAAACCTTAGAACTTTGTCTTAAAGAACCAACCTTAGGTTTAATTAAATATTATTTATAAAATTTAAATTCCTTGTGAATTTAAATAATTTATAAATAATTATTAAACCTCTTTTTAAACCTTTGCAATAACCCCTCTTGGGTTTTTATAGACCAACCACTTAACCTGTGCTCCCAATAATATTAAAATATTATGGACCCTTTTTCCTTTTACTTTTGCACTGATGAAGCTTTTTCTTGGATGACTTGGGCAAGTTTATTTCTTTCCGAATTCCTTGATAAGAGTGATAACTCTATCAGGTGACATCGATGACAACTTTGGCTTAGAGTACTCAAAATATCCAACAATCTCCCCCTTTGTCATTGATGGCAACCCATATCCTTTTATTGAAACTTGACCTTCTTTTTTGCTCCTCCTGGGATTTTGCTTCCCCTGGCTCAAAAATCTCTCACATATCAAATCTCTCCCCAATACACAAATCTTTACCTCTTTGACATCAATGGCAAAGGGTCACCTTTAGGGCTCGAGGCTAAGAATGAGCCTCTTAGCTTAGCCCCTCCCCCACCTCCACATGAGGTGGTTAATTCTATGATGGGAGTATTCCCTCTTATGTCTGGTATTTATGTTCATTGCCACATGATTTGTCCATTTCTCCATAAAATTTATGATTTTTTAATAGCCATGAGTAATAGTTCATTCCCAAAGCCTACTAACATCTCAAAAAGAAAGTTTGGAAAAAATTAAAGGATGTTTTTTGCAGATATAGTGGGGACATCAACAACACAAATCTCACTCTTTCCAATTTGAGCGATCCTTGTCGTATGTGGAAAGATCATTGGCACCAAAATATTTTTAGAGACGTTTATTTTAAGATTGAGAAGATTTGCTCCAGGACTAATATAGGAAATCTGACAATGCTAAAAATCATCATTTTTGAAAAATCTAGAAGTCTTGGAACCATCATCAAATGTGATAGGGTGAGAAAAATTTGTTGCATCGAAAGCAATTCAAAAAAATTACTCGCTTATTCCCATAATTTTGAGACTTGGGAGGAGCTGAGAAGAATCTAGAAGCTTCTAGAAAAAAGGTGGATGAACAGAAGGAGACCATGGGCGGTCCTCATCAGTAGATTATTGCTCAGATGTTCCTACTATTTGGTTTGGGTAGTTTCCAATGGGATTATTTGTTTTTCTTGGGTTCGGTTTTCATATTGTAGCATTGAAGGATGGATCCTTTTATCTGTGTTTATTGTAGTGTTTTCTGTCAATGTAATAGGCAAAGATTTACCTACTATTCTAAGGGTTTTGTATACTTCCTCTTGATATTAGGTTGATGCCTGTTGTTTCTTGTTGATATAAAAGGTATTTGGGAGCCTTCATATTTCCTGGAATAATATAATATCAATTAACTTACCAAAAAAAATGATGAGTGTTGTTAATGCTCATCATTTAATTTAATTTAATTTTTCAAATCTAGGGAGACATCCTAAGGTTTTATACATTAGATAATTGAAACTACAACTTAGATATCAAGACACTAGACAATCTATGAAAGCTAAAAAAAAAATGTAGAAAGGAAGCTATGCTAATTTTCACATTTGCATGAAAATAAAGCTAAGTTGTGAAAACTGAAAAATGCTAAAATATAAAGTCACTAAAATACATTTTCTGAAATTTAAATTACAGAAATGAAATGCTAAAATCGAAACTACCTTAAAAGTGCTAAAATTAAAATCCTAAAACAAAATATTAAAGTAAGGAAAAAATAAAATTTAAATGCTACAATTAATTGTTGAAACCGATTGGAAAACACATAAACTAAGGTCAATCGACTGTAAGAAAACATAAAATAACATGATAAAAAATGGAACAAAACACATTCAGAAAGAAGGAAGAATAGAGGAAATAATTACAACTGGAAATAGAGGAAAAACAAGGGATAAAACAGGGAGAAAACATTATTTATTTTATAGCAATAAATAACATGGAAAAAACAACATAAAAAACCTACAATTTTATGATATAGTTCCCTCCACTAGCCCGAGAGTGGTAATTTGCTCCTTGGTTCAGTAGAGAGAATGAACTCGCCAACCTAAGCTAAATTATAAATTCAAAGTGACAAAGAAAAATTCTAGAAAATGCTGCACTTTTTATTAACTAAATTAATTGTTACAGAAAATACTGACTAAGTTTCCAAAGAATTGTGTCTTCTTATTAATGTCCTATTCCCTATCATCCTTCAACATAGGCAAGTGGAAATATTTATACAAAGTATCCCACATTCCCAGTCTATAGTTGACAAATATATTTCAATCCATTTACTATCAAAAATTGATTTGTTGTTAATAAATTTTATCCAAAATTGAGACAAAATTTTATTTGCAATTATTGTTGTTCTCACATCCAAACACTGTGGAAGGGGCTTGGAATATATGGAATATAATTGGGTGTGATTATCCATATGTCAGCTCACTTGATTCTCCCAACAATTGGTTAAAAAGTGAATTAAGCATTTTATGTAGAAATTCCTATAATAAATATGTTTTTTCCATAATTAAAATAGTAAGCTAAAATAGAGATATTCCCTCATTTTTCCATGTATAATTGTTATGAGATGATTTGAAATATTCTTAGAGATATTTGTACCAAATCCCAACTTGCCAACTCACCATTTGCACATTTAAACCTGTCTAAAACTAATTTTGGTTTATGCAAAAAAACCCGCAACAACTCTGAAAAATGTGGCTGAAAATTTGATTTGTCCAAATGTGTTGGAAAACCCATGCCGAGTCAAATCTAGGTGGTTATTTATACCTCATTTTAATTATTTTATGCTTCCAAATCATTTTATAACCCCAATTGTAGGTGCAATCACCACCTCCTATTATGTTGTAGGTTGATACCCGAATATTCCGGAGCAACCTACATTTTTTCAACTTTTGTGCGGAATGCACAGTTTGACCCAGAGTATCATAAAAATGCAAATTTTAAGCGGTAAAAGTTTAAACATGTGAATGCAATATGTCATAAAACCCTATGACCAAATTTTCAACTTAGGACCCTTTCTATGTCACTTTATTACATGTCTAAAAAATGCTAAAATCATGCAAAATAACCATACAAATTGCAAAAAATCTATCCAAACAACAACATATATTTATTTGCAATTTATTATGTTAACTTCAACCTAAAAATAAATAATATTTAAACTACTAGGCATTAACCTATAGCATTTAGGTAAAATAGGCAGTTCTTATGTAAAAAACATTGAAATAATGAAGCATTTTATTGCCTCATCAGTAAAGAAAAATTTCAAAATAGCTATGCAGGCTGCAAAAGTTCCTAGATTCAAGCATCAAATCTAATATTGAATAGAACTCAAAGCATACAAGAAGAGATACATAAAAGGATATTCAAAGGATAATTTAGGGCATTCAGTAGAAACATGTAGATGAAAATTTGGAATACATAGAAAAGAGAGCTCAAAGCTTGTAGAAGAAACATAAAGCACAATAAAAATGAACATCTCAACAAATCCACTTAGAAATCAAAGTTAGATCAATTTCAACAATATTAATCAAGGAGACTCAAGAAAGAGATAACTCATGAAGGAGAAAAAATCATATGAACATGCTCTCCATACCCAAGCACAAACAAAGATATTGAAAACACAACATAAAAATCTTATGAGCACGATCTCAATTCTCATTTCCATTTTCAAATACATGCAATATTACACTTATTCATTATCAATATATCCAAAGACAAGGCACTCATTTAAAAAAATCAATATCATACAAAAGTGATAATCCAAAATATTAGACGTTCATGAGACATATGAGATCAAACATATTCAATGTTCACCAAAAAAAATAAAAATGGAATACATTATTGAAAAATCTAAATTAACATCAAGTGAGTAGGAATTAGAATTAGAATTTATGCTCACTAGATAAGGTTATACCAAAAAATAAAGGCACCCCCTCTTCTGAAAAAACAAATCTGATATTTAGAGTATTTCTCTAATAACCTGGTGCAAGAAAAATCAAAGTGTATGTTCAAAATAATTGCATGTGATACATGGATATGTGAAGTCTATGCATGCACAAGATGTATCTCATATTGGTGGTGAATGAAGCATTGATAGAAAATAGGTCTATTATTTCCTTTAATATAATTGTAAAATAAAAGGAAAGACTTACATTTTAGATGGAAAAGATAATATTGAAATATGAAGAATATTCCATCTAACTATTATTTGTCCCAATAAGACACTATTATATACTCATCAAAAAGCATTTTTTTTTGTTGATTTAGTGAAAGAAAAATATTCAGATTTTATGAAAGTTTACTATGGCTAGTGGAGCACTGGATTTATTTCTATCCAATTCCTAACTACTAAAGGAGAATAATTATGTTGCCTAGAAAACCAAACTAAGAATGTAGCAGACTAAGTGTAAATAAAGACAATATATTTTTACAAGGCTAACAAAAATGTAAGATTAACCATAATGTTTGGAGTAGTAGATGAAGTGCAAACATACATTTAGTATTCAACCATATCCAAATATGCATGGGAGAAGCTACAAAGAGTATTTGAAGAAAATAATCATAATGAATTTCTATTCCTCCAAAGCTAGGTAAATTTCTTAAATATAAAGAGTGGAGAGAAACAAATATTTCATGAGGAGAATTGTTGAGTTACAAGCATCACTGTAGGCATTAGGAGAAAAGCTATATGATGAAACTATTGTTGCAATTATTTTTATATCTCTTCCATCAAATTAAAATATTTTTGTAGCAACATTAAATATCACTAAACAAACACCAAGCTTTGAAAAACTAGTGAACCTACTACCAAAAGTAGAGGCCTCACATACAATAGATGAAGAAGACAAATTACTTATTATAAATAAAAAATGGAAGTAGCCATTTAGAAGATATATAAGACCTTCACAATGCTTCCAAAAAATAAATAGCTCTCAAGGATATCAAAATCAGAGAATAATTCTCAAATAATTTTTTCACACACAATAGATGTGTGAATATGATGGTTGAAATGGTCACAATGTAAAGGAATATTGGCATAATTCATTAAAAAATGGATCTTCTTCATGAGATATGAACCACCAAGAAGACATACCATTTTTAGATAAGCAAAATAAAAATTTGAGAAAGGCACATTAAAATAATGTAGCCAAGAAAAATCAAGTTAAATAAGAAGAAGAAGATATTTTTATTGCACAAGTATTCTTGAGAAAACAAAATAATGTTTGGTATGACTCCAAAGCAATCGAACAAATGATAAGTCAAAAAAATTGGATCTCATAAAATAATTAAATTGTTATACAAAAAATATTGCATCATTTGATCACTTTAAACTAAGGAAGCAACATGAGGGAACACTATCAATATACAAAGGGAAACATTACAAGCACAAGCTATGGGATATATCTAAGACCAAGAAGTTCATTACCTTATAGAATGAAAATGATACATTCAAAGCTAAACTATTTTTCCACTTATTTTCCGAAGTACAAAGAAAGATAATTGTAGGATGAATGACCTATTACGAGAAGAGATTTGAATAAGCATAACATAGATTGTAAACTTGATCTTGTTAAAATAATATTATGTATTTTTATAACTTGAACAAGAGATCCATACATCATTATCAAATCCTAAGATCTCATAAAACTCTTGTCAAGGAGTGTACTAGCATTACAAGTAATTACGATACTAAATGATAAAATGCATTGTGATACCATCAATATTTACAACTTAATACAATATAAAATAATATGTATTAGATAGCATCAACAAATATTGGCCCTAATGGTTCAAATCTAACAGCTATAAAGTATTTTGTTAGCTTTTTATGAGTATATGCTATAGGAAACGTAACCACAATATGTAATATAAGCAATGACACAACAATGACTATATGATAATGATACTATAATATGCAGAAAAACAAAGAGATAAACTTCTGTAATAACTCAAAAATATACCATTAATGAAAGCTCACAAAAATAGTACAATGCAGTATAATGGAGGATATGAACACTCCATAAACTATTTTGAAGAAACTACATTGTACTCCTCTACCAATATATACTATGCACTCTCTATATTATCTACTCTCTGTTATTTCACTCACTATAAGGCCTATATATAGGAAGATAATTTTATTGGCCCTTACTCTACCTTTGATTCTATCATATGACTCATGTTCATTTTGACTACATGCACATTTATATCATTGCACATTCTAATACTTGTGGATTTATTACATTGCTTGAGGTAACTACTTAACTTTACTCTAAAGTAAACTTCTACTCTAGTTATTAATGCAATGTGGTACATTAGAATGTATCCAATAATGTAACATGCTCTAACACTCACCTATATAACATTATTTGAGTATTTAATACTTTAGCCTTCAATTTGGATATTTGTATTGGTTTTGGAATTTGAGTTCTTCTTTCTTGCTTCTTCATTATATTATTTATATAAATATGGATGAGTATCTTATTCTAGATTTTCTTCTTCTTATTTAGTTTATAGATGGCCAAGTAGAGCATAGTTTTGTTGTCCTCTCATTATTTTAATTTTGAACCTTCTATTTCTTATTATGCTTTTATGATATATAGGTTCTTCATTCTCACCAATTTGTTCCTCAAAAATGCATTAGTATTGTTTTGAAACACAACAATATCTTGTGAAGTTTTGATAGAATCTAGAGCATATATATTTCTATGGATTGATCCAGTAGCTTCAATATCATTTTTATTTATAATGAGACACATATTAACTCCATTTATGTATCTAAAATCAATTATCCTTTTTCTCTCTACTATCTTTGCTACTGAAATAATATTAGATGATAATCTAGGAACATACATTACATTATGTAGTAGAAAATTTGGAAATAATTTACTAGGTGTTACACACCCATATCCATGTATGTGATAGAATTTTCCATCTGCAATTTTCAACCTGTAATTGTTAGTGACTTCAAGACAATCAAACCATTGTCAATTTCCTATCATGTGATGACTTGCACCATAATAAATATACTAGATGTCCTTTTCACTTTCACCTATGAATTTGTTTGAGTTTGAAGAGATTTTGCATCTTTCATATGGTGTATTCGATGGATTCTTATCTTGAGTCCTCTTGTAGTGTGTATTGTAATGAAATATCCCTCTTTTTATATTTTCCATTGCAGTATATGATTGGATGATTTTATCTCTTTAGTATTTTAAGAACACTTTTGATAGATCCTTTGTAGTTGTCTACCTTATGACTCCCTAGTTTAGAGTATGCGAACTACTTGATAAATCCCTTTCCAAGTCTTTAGTTTTGTAGATCCTTATGTATTCCTAGTTATTAGAGTATGCTCTAATCTTGATAAAGTTCTTAGCTACTATTGTTTCACCTTTTGAGTTAATTTTGTAATGTTTTAGGAATGATAATAATCAAATCCTATTTTTGTCTTATTTATCCTATTGAACTATGCACTTATCAATTTAATGAATTTATTTATGGTTGGATTTATTTTGTCCAATTAGTGTGACAATGAGACAAGCATAAGCAGTAAATTCCAACTCTTTTAAAGCAAGCAATAATTTTGCTTCTCTATCCTTCAATTTTCAATGGTTCAGTTTTATAAATTCCAATTAATTCAAGTTTGATGTAGCACTCCTTATATCTCCCTATTTTGGAATTGTAGAAATTGATAATATTTGCAATAATAATATTTTGGTTTACCAAGTAGAAACCCTTATATATCCTATGATATTAATTGTAAATATTATTATTCTTGTATTTCAACTAATGCATTTTGAAATATTATTTAAGGATATAAACTCCTTTTAATTTGCTTTCAAGTCTACTAAGATTGATTTTGCTTCTATCTAAAATGATAAATGATAATAATTTCAACCTTATATACTATCCCTTATCACTCCTTAATGAAAGTAAATATTAATCTAATATGAAATTATACCTTTGTAATGTTTTGCTTTGAATTCTATCTCCAATGCGGGTATTGTATTTTTGTGTTTTATGATAGAAAGTTTGTTGGTTAATAGACATCCTCTTTAATGCATATTTGACTCCTCATTTCAATCCTGATGGCATGCCTTGAATTATCTTTGTGGACTCATAGATGCTTAATATGAGCTCTTCCTTTCTATTAAATTATAAGAGCTGACTATAGTTTATCTAGACTTTGACATGCTATCTCTATATGTTGGAATTTCTCCTTAAGACATGAGCATTCAATGCTAGTATTTGAACAATGCTCTTCTGCAATGGTCTCTTGCTCTCTTTAATGATATTTTACCATTGTGCTAAATTTTAATTGGATATATGCTTCTTTTCTTCCTTCTTAAGCATATGCTTTCACCTTATTGATAGCCCTTAATCTACATTCTTCCCAATCTATGTGTTTTCCTCTAATCTTAGGCGCTTTAATATACCTCAAACATATTAAAAAACCTAACCACATGGTGATCTTGCATTATGTTCTTGGTGGGTTTTTTTTTGGTAAAAATTCAACACTTGTCTTCCCTGTGCAATGATACATATCCTTTAAACACTTTCAAGATGAGCATTATATCTATTCTAGGAACTTCCTCCCTATGCAGTAATTAGAAAGAGTGAGAGGCACATTCATTTTTTGTGTTGAGTGGCACAAGATTCCTTGGCCTATGATGAAAAGTGGCTATTCCTTTTTTTGCATGTACCATTACCTTCAATGTCTATTTCTTGCCAACAAATACTAGCTATTGAGTCTTGGCTTCAATGCTTTCTTCCAAGCGATTAGCGATGATGTTCTTCCATGAAGTTGGCTCTAGCTATGGTGATTTTTTAATGCTCTAGTACTATCTTGTTAGGTGATGCTTCTTCCTGAGCTGGCGGTTTAACTCTTGATTGGGTAATAGACCTTAGTCTTCACCTTGATTTTACATAGCCTACGTATGCTTTACTTCTTGCACTTATTTATTTATATTTCATGCTATTATCCTTGCTTTGCAATGGATGTGTAATGGATGTAAATATTCCTTATGATGTTGTAGGTTAACATTGCTTGTAGATGCTTGCTTTGGTGATAAAGTTGGTGTTTTTAGACACCCAAAACTGATTGTTTGAGCCCTTCACTGGCTCCCTTCCTTCACTCAAAGTTTTTACACCTTTAACTTCGATGATTCAATCACTTGTAGATGTAGGGTGCTCATTGTTTTGGTGTCTTTGAGACACTCTATTTTTTTGTCCTCTTTAAGAGGAATATGGTGCAACAATGTAATGTAAATGAGATACTCTATTTTGCACCGATATTTTAAGATTTCCTTATCTCCTTTTGATGCTACTTTTCTTCCTTGATATGGTAGCTCCTTGCTATATAGCTTGAGGGCAAATGGAGATAGATTTGATGTTGTCTTTATTACTAGACAACTCTCTCATTTTCTTGGTTAACTTAGCAATAATGAATCCAAGCTCTAAATCATGCACCTAATATACCCTTAACTTTAAATGCTTAGTGCACCTTTAATAACCTTTAAGGATAACAAGTATAATGCAATAGCAATATCTCCTTATTAATCCTATAACTGAATACTTAAATATAAATTGAAATATGCACTTCAATCTATGCAATTTCAATTAAAAGTAATTTCTTCTTTGTTGTAACATAGAAAGATGATATTTTAATGTGCATGTATTGACCTTTATAAGAAATTGTATTTTGCACTCCTTTGAAGACTTTAATATGCAATCTTCTCTTTGCAACTTTTAAATCCTAATAATGTGCCTAATGGAACATGATATCAAACCAAATAATTAAAGTTCAACTAATGAATATTCTTGCACCCAAGTTTCTTACCTTAATAATCTCTATAGATGAAGGATTGTAAGGTGGTTAGATTCACCTATTTGCATCTTTGAAACCCTCTAACTTGCTTCCCTTAATATATAGTAGGTGACTTTAATTATCCTTCAAAATGCACTTTGTAAAATTAAAGTTTCATAGCTAGTAATGTTGTCCTAATTGCTACCATTTCACTATAAATTATTTCACTAAAATGTTGTCTTTGAATCTAAAAAATTTGGTAGGGAACTCCTCCAAATCACAGCTAAGATTTTCCTTCAAGAGTCCTTCAGTATTCTGTTATAAATTCAAAAAACCCCTATCTCTGAATAAGTCTTCTAGCCTTCAAAGGAAATATTCAAACCTCTCAAGTTTGGTTGTAATGTTTGGATCCTTTATCCTTCAACCTCATTGTCAAATTTTGACTTTAATCTAGGTCTTCTTATCAAGAACCTAAAAGTCTTTAGGTATTCACCAATCACCTCAAAAATTTATCTTTGTTTGGGATTATTGTTGGATGGTGGAAATTGTCCCAAAAACTTCTTTTATCAGGAACTTCTCCTTGGTGGTAAATTTCTCCAATGAGTTCTCCTAGGAACTCCTTTAATGGCCTTCTCCTTAAATGAGGCTCTCCAAGCCTCCTCCTTGTTTCTTATTAAGACCTCTTCTTTAGGGTCTTCACTCTCAAAATTTATCTGTTCTTTCTAAATGATATCTTTCTTTCAACCTTCTACTGTGGAAGTGTTACAATGAGATATTCCTCTCGAATCTCTAAAAACTGTTGCTTCAAAAATATGACTTTTTCTAGTTCTTTTCTATCTCTTCCAAAATTGGAAGTTCTTCAATAGGACATCTTGTAGGTCTCTTTAGCTTCTCAAGCTGATTTATTCTAATCCTTCAAGGTGAATTGTTCAATATTCAATGGAGATCACCAATCTTCTATCTTCACCAGGACTCTTCTCCTTGAGTCTCATCTTCCTTGAATCTACAACAAGGCTCTTATGGTCTTTTTTTTTGCTTTTATAATCTATAGGTATGCAATCTCTAGCAATGGGACCTTTTCTTAAGCCCCCCAAATCTTCAATATTTTATTTATTGCTTTTGGTTTTGGATTGATTCCAAATAAGATATTATTCCTAGATCAATGTAGGAAGTTTCCAAAATTTATTTGAATATCTTTTTCCTACAATAAAGTATTAAACTGTAATGGATGAAACTCTAAATCTAGAGATGATCAATATTTAGTAGTTGATTTATAAATCTAGTGGAATCAACACTGATTCCTAGTCTTCATGAGTTTCTTTGCAACCTTGTGGAAAGACTCTTGCCAAATGCAATCTCAAAAATTCTAAAAATGAGATTTTTGGATTTCTCTCAATCTCACTAGTGGCTCTCCCTATTTCCTATCGATCTACCATGATCTCTAATACCACCATTATCTTTTTATGAGTATATTATATAGGAAATGCAACCACAAGATGTAAGATAAGTTATCTAATATTATTGTATGATAATAGTACTATAATATGTAGGAAAAAAAGAGAATTTTTTTTGTAATAAATAAAAAATATGTCATTAATTAAAGCTCATGAAAATGATACAATAAATATAATGGAGGACATGAACACTCCATAAATTATTTTGAAGGAAATACATTGTACTCCTCTACTAATCTATACTATGCACTCTCTATATTTTCTACTCTCTATTATTTCACTAGAAGATAAGTTCCTTGGCCCTTACTCTACCTTTGACTCAATCCTATGACTCATGTACATGTGGACTACATGCACATTTACATCATTGCACATTCTAACACTTGTGCATTTATTACATTGCTTGAGGTAACTACTTAACTTTACTCTAAAGTAAACTCCTACTCTAGTTATGTACCCAAGGTGGTACATTAGCATGTACCCAATAATGTAATATACTCTAACACATTTGACATTTTGCTCCATTCTTGTTCAAGGAAAAACTACAACATTTATGGGATCATTCAAAATTCTAAAATAAATACATAAAATTTTTACAAATCACATTCAAGATATACATCCCATTTATCATATCAAAGAACTTATGATCAAATGAGAACTTACAAAGAATCTAGTATTTGATCAAAATAAAAGAAATGAAAACTAGAAGGGAAAGCACTAGACGAAGCCTTACACAACCTTCTTCACATCATATTCAAGATAAAAATTGATAACCAAACAATTCAATAGTTAACGCTAGATGCATGGTAGCACATACTTCACTTGAGGACATTGAACATGCATTGAAGATCTATCAATATTAGAAAGTATTTATTGAGCATTTGTAATAAATGTATTTTTGGAGTGCATGATCGATGGAACCTAACACTCCTAAGTATCATAATAGAAATTCTAAATTAAGGGGGGAATTTCTCTCTCAAATTCAAACATCACCCAAGAATATTTCATCAAGTAAAAGGCATAGATAGAGCTATGACTATGATGTAATAAGGGGGAAATGTTAGGAATTGTTATGTCATAGTTAATGTGTATGTAAGTTGAGTAACCACTCAAAACATGTTATGTATGGTGTACTAGGGTAAAAATGGTATATTAGGAGTTATTACATCATATCCCATAGGGAAAGGCAAGTGGTATAACAACATATCACAAATTATATACATGTAGTATAGGACAAAGGTCATTGCAAGTTTGGTTAGGAGTTTTTTATGCCTAAGATAGGCATTTTATGTATTTAAATACCTATCATTTCATGATGTAAAGTACCAAATAATTGAGTTCTAACAAACATTACCACTTTAAAATTAGATTTTATGTCGTTATACCTATGATTGTAATAATGATCAATTTATTTTAAATTCTCTAATAGTAATATTTTTGAGATATCAGTACAATTTCTTTTAATAATTCTACCTCATCGATCGTAAAATCCTAAGAAATATTTCTAGATAATGATATTGGCTAAGTTATCCTTATTTGAGTCCTAATTCTACTCTCCTATATGAATTCTAATTTATTATTCTTGGTTGGTATCATCTTGTATTCTAATTCTTGAATTTGTTTCATCCATTGTTTGGCCTAATTAATTGTATTGTTTTAAATCATAGTGTTAGGATCTCTAATTTTATGAGTCATTACCACTTTTTGAATGATAATTCAATTTATTATACCTTTATGTTGGCAATAGATTTTATTTTTAACACAATATTACATATTATGCTATCTATTATAACTCTTTATTCTATTTCATAAGTTGAGCATAAATTTTATTTTATAAGACCATATTCTAAAGATACATTAGTTATTCCAATATATTTAATTAACTTAATCTAATACTATATAACTATGAGTATCATGTTCTTTACAAAAATTACAATTTACTCTTTGGTTTATCTTAGAATACAATTTTTATAATGGTGATTCAAAGCTTATAATGCTAGCATCTTAGTGTTATACTCCAAAATCCATTATCATACTCTCCTTAATATAACCTACTACAACCCCCTTCTTGTATTTGTCTTCTCTTGCCTTCACCTCCATGAAAATCTCCTTTAGTTTTGGATATTCTTATGCAAATTTTATGGTTGTGGCAACAAGTTGGGACTTGATCATTGCTATCATTGGTTCTATAATGTTGAGGAATGATGCCAAAATCTATTGATATATTTTGGGTGTCAATACCATTGCTTTTTCATAGGTTTCTAGAACCACTTCTTACCAAGTAGTTTTTTATATCATACTAGCATATTGAATCTAGGGATATATGGCATTGATTGGTATAACTATAGTACCACATTGTTCTAAGGTTATAACTTTACAATTGAAACCATAACTTGGGCTTGTGAATATTTAAGATTTACTATGAATATGTATCTATTTCTTCACACCTCATCATCTAACTCTTTTGATTATCCCTCACTCTCAAATTTATTGTGAGGATGATTACGGTTTCCATACATAATGTAATAGATCTAAATTTATCCCCGTTCATTATTCTCTACTTATAGCAATGGGTAAATATGTAATTCTTGCTCCTATTTTTCTATATGCATGACAAGATATCTTAACTAGTGGACTAAGCTGGTGGTATTCTCTAAAGGAATAAGATAATGAACATTTAAAGAACTAATTTTCTCCTTTTTTAGCATGACTAAATCTAAAATTATTTATTAGTAGCTTATTTTAACTCTTGCATTTATTTGGTTAGCTTCTCCATATATTCAATCCATGCCATATCTATCTATAACTAGCTCTATGACTCTAGTCTCATCATGAAACTAAGCACCTTCAAACAAGGATCAAATATTTTACCATCTATTCTCTTAGGAAATGTTTCAACCCTAATACAAACCATATAATATTTTGTCTCTTGGTTAAGTGTTCTTATAACTTTCTATAATTAATTTATGAAGTTCTTTATTAACTTATTTATAGTATAATTTGGCATTTGGATATACATTTTGTTTATTATGCTTTAATTTCCAACCTCTAGAAAATTAAACTCAACATTATGTTCCTTTTGATTTCTTTCCATCTAACTAATAAATTAGATATACTAATTTAGTACAATATTTTCCAACATATATGTGAATTTGTTATCAAGGCATATTCATGGATGATCCCTTTTCGTTTATAAATGTTATAAAAAAGTGTGTGTATGATCATCAATAATGAGTGAGCTAAGGTTTAACGGGTGCGACGGGAGTGAGGGTTTGAATTTTTTGGGTAGGAATCTCAGCCAAGGCGGTAGAGGTAGAGCAGGTACGGAAGGGGCGGGTGGGAACCTTGAGCATGGATCAAGCAAGGATCTAGAGGAAGGTGGTCAGGCTACGTCATATTTGGAGGCGGGCATCACGCGGGGGCCTAACCCTCCTTAGAAAGACCCCAAAAAAAAAGATACGAAGGACAATGTGGGGCCCAAGAAGTGGTTGTATTTTGTTGAGACTCTTAGAGGAAAAAGAAAGGAGGTTCTCTCTCTTCCGTCCCTAGTTCCAGTAAATAATAAAATTTTGGCCCCGACAAGTTCCATGAGCCATTTTATTTCAATGGAATAATTCTCCCTGGTAGGCAAGATTTTGGGAGGTAGGTCAGACATAGAGACTATCAGGGCTTGGGCGACAGGTAAATGGATACCGGTAGGTAGCTTGTAGTTGGCAGCTCTAACTCGAGGGTTATTAATTATCCATTTTAATAATATGGAGGATGGTAACCACATTTTAACAGGAGGTCCTTGGTTTTTGGGCAAAAGGAGCCTTTTTATCAGACGATGGGGTTAATATTTTGACCCTAAAAAGCAAAATATTAACATTACCCCTATTTGGGTTTGCCTCCTGAGTCTACCTTCCCAGTTCTTCAATGAATATTGGCTGCAGGGCATAGCCAAAACTATAGGGGACCTGATCTCCATTGACCATGCGATCTTGGCCAAGACATGGATGACTCATGCATGAATCTGTGTAAATGCTAATTTGGATAATGAATTTCCAAAGTTTATGGAGATATAGTATGGAGAATGCTATCAAAAAAAGTTGGTAGAATATGAGAATAGAATGGAATTATGTGCAGAATGTAAAAATCAAGGACATCTATGCAATTAGTGCCCTAACCTGGAAATGAATAGAGAAAAGAAAAATTAAGGAATTCTAGATAGAGGAAATTTGAGTAGTTTCCCTAGCAGAGGTGATTTAAATCAAGAAAACTATGTCTACCAAAAAATAAAAGAGAGGGTGTAGGGTCCCAACAAGACAAAAGAAAACAACAGGTTGTTGGAAACCAAAATACTCAGGTAAGATCCAATCCTCTAGTTTCAAATAAATTTTCAATTCTATCCAATATGGGAGTAGGAGGATTATAGGAAGATGTGGAAGCCTAGAACCTTTAGGCTAACCTTTCTAACTCTCTAGAACCCCCATCCAAGTCAATATCCTCAAACCCTAATGCTAAAATTACTATAAGCCCCGTGGGCATCACAAAACCAAACCCTAATGCCCGATCTCTAGAATCCCCATCCAAGTCGAGATCCTTAAACCCCAATGCTAAAAATAATTCAAGTCCAATGGGCATCCCAAAGCCAAACCCTAATGTTGAAGAACTTAGGAAGAAAGCTGAGGCATTGGAAAATAAAAAATATCATCTCCCTAACATCATCACTAGGAACCAGGTGAATCCTACTGAGGGGTCATCCTGCAGACCAGGGGAATACAAGAAAAAAGGAGAATATTTTGATGTAGGGGTGGAGATATGTGAAACTCTTCAGACTGAGGAATATGGCAGTCTAGTTCTGCAACAAATTTACTCCCCCCATTTTAGTCCTAAACAAACCAGGAGCACTTTGAAGTCTCCTATAGATTTTGGTAGTGAAAAAAGAAGAGGGAGAATATCAAATGCTGAGCATCAAAAAATTAAAATTGATAATGACATTGCCAATGGAAAAATAGAGAACCTTATTTCAATAGGTTATTTTGGGTCCTAAAGACAACAAATTAGGAAAACCCCCTCAAGGGAGGGGGAGAGGAAGAAATACCAAAAAATCTAAATGAATTTTCTATCATTGAATGTGAGAGGCCTCAATGGCCTGACCAAACATAGGGAAGTCAGTGCAATAAGAAATCAAGTGAATCCAACTATTATCATGTTGCAAGAAATAAAAACTGATGAGATTCAGTCAAAAAAAAATGGAATCAAGGGGATATGGTTTGCAAATCAGCCAAAGGAGCGTCTGGAGGCCTTATGAATTTGGGGGATCCCCGGATAGTAGAAGGCAACATTATTCAGAAATATGGCAGGGTTCTTAGTGTTTTATTTAAAGAAATAAACAACAACAGGTCATGGATCCTTTAAAATATTTATGCCTTGAATTCAATTCAAGGGAGAGATCTACTGTGGGAGTACTTAGGCAATATGAGTGAAATATTCCATAATGTCCCCTAGATTCTGGTTGGGGATTTTAACACTCTTTACCCTTCAAACAAAATGGGTGGAAATGGACCACATATTAGGAGAATGGATGAGTTAAATGAATTTGTGAACTCCAACATGTTTATGGATGTAAAACTTAGAGGAGCGAATTATACCTAAAGAAATCGACGAATAGGGTGTCATCTCATTCAAGAAAGGCGTGACAAGTTTTTTCTATCAAAGGAGGCTACAACTCTATTCGGTGATTCTACCCTGCAAGCCCTTCCTAAAATTACCTCTGATCATAATACCATTTTTTGGAGATTCCTAAATCTCTGTACTTCGAGAAACCTTTCATAATTCAATCTATGTATATCAAATATTTCAGTTTCAGAGATAACTTAATTTAGTGGTGGCAACAGCCTATCAGGGGTAGTGCAACTTTTAAACTTGTTGGCAAATTAAAGTTTGTTAAGGAAAAGCTTCGAAATTGGAACAAAGAGGTCTTTTGGAACCTCTCTGAAAATAAAAAATAGGTTGTTGAAAGTTTGAAGATAATTGATCAG
The DNA here is from genome assembly GCA_028583015.1 of Wollemia nobilis. NCBI lineage: Eukaryota > Viridiplantae > Streptophyta > Pinopsida > Araucariales > Araucariaceae > Wollemia > Wollemia nobilis. The sequence continues at coordinate 4,761,809 of JAQPPZ010000030.1, forward strand.
AGGATTCAACATGGTGATGCTGATGAAACTACTAGGTAGGAGGAACGGATAAAACTAGAAGATTTTCATAACATTTTGGCCTATGAGGAAATCTATTGGAGGAAAAAATCAAGGGCTCTTTGGTTGAAATATGGAGATTCAAATTCCAATTTTTTTCACGTCACCATGCTTAGAAACAGAAGTAATAACAAGATAATTTTTTTAAAAAAAGCAGATGGTTCTATTACTCAAGACTTAAAGAAATCAGAAAGGAGGTAGTAACTTATTTCAATTCTATCCTTGGTCAGGAATCACAAGTGCAATGAGGAGGCCAAAGATATTCTCTTGCAATCCATTCCTACCATAATAAATGAGGATATAAACCTTAAGCTTCTAGCTCCCTTTTCTGATGAGGAAATTAAGGAAGCCTTGTTTAGCATGGAGCCAGACAAAGCCCTGGGACCCGATTGCTTTCCCTCTCATTATTATCAAGATTTTTGGGACATTGTCAGTGAGGATGTAATTTTTGCTATCAGAGAATTCCAAGCAAGCAATCATATCCCAAAAGGTCTCAACTCTACTTTTATTTCTCTAATTCCTAAGAAGCAAACCCCTGAATCTATGGCTGACTTCAGGTCAATCATTCTGTGCAATGTTTCTTACAAGATCCTAACTAAATCCATTGCAAATAGAATGAGATATGTTCTACCCCACATCATATATACATGCTAGAGAAGCTCTATCTAGGGCAGGTCAATTTTGGATGGAGTTATCACAGGTCATGAAGCTCTGCACTCTACTCATAATACTAACAGGTCTGTTTTTGCCCTCAAGCTTGATATGAACAAAGCATTTGATAGACTAAATTGGGACTTTATGATTGTTGTCCTCCTTAAGTTTGGTTTTCACCACAAATGGGTTAATTTGATCAAATAATGCATTTCTAAAGCATGGTTCTCGATTTTGGTTAATGGAACAACTGCTAGTTACTTTCAAAATCGTAGAGGAATTAAGCAGGGAGACCCTATCAACCCCATGTTATTCATCATTATGGTAGAAGCTTTAGGCAGAACCATTAAAAATGCTTGCAGTTCAAGGCTAATATCAGGAATCAAGGCAACATCTCTCACTAGGGTTGTTTCTCACCAATAATTTTTTGATGATACCCTTCTATTGACTAAGGTGTCGATGGTTGAGGCCAAAAGAATTAAATACATCCTACAACTCTATGAGGATGCTACTAGTCAGAAAGTTAATTTTAGTAAAAGCAAGTTATATTTCTTGAACACCCCCATTTAGAGGTAAGGAAGGATTGCAAAAATTTTAGATTGTGATATAGCAAACCTCCCCACTTCATATCTTGGTCTCCCTCTTTTTATTGGTTCTTTGAGAGAGTCAATGTGGGATAGGGTTATTGAAAGAATTCAAAAAATGCTTGCTGGATGGAAAGGTCATCTTCAATCTCAAGAAGGAAAGCTGACCCTCACTAAGGCCTCTCTTTAGAGCATTCCAGTCTATTTCCTCTCTGTTTTCAAAGCCCTTGTGAAGGTTTTCCAGAAAATTGAGAAACTCCAAAAAGAATTTTTATGGACTAGATCAGAGGAGAAAAAAAGGATACACCTTGTAGGATGGACCAAAGTGTGTAGACCTAGGGAAAATGGGGGCTTAGGTCTTAGGAGAATTGTTCATATGAATTTAGCTTTACTAGCTAAGCAGGCGTGGCACCTCATTTCTGGTGAAGAAAATGAATGGAAAACTATCATTAAATGAAAATATCTTAAAAATATGGAATATCTAAGTGACTCAGTTTCAATCAAAGGTTATGCTTTTTGGAAAGCAATTCTCAATTGTAAGGAAATAATCAAAAAAGGTTTAAGATGGGTTTTGGGCAATGGTGAGAGGATAAATTACTAGAATGAAAGGTGGGCTAAGGACAAACCACTGACGTAATATCCTAACTTAGCCAAAATCAGAGATATCATGAAATAACTCATTGGTAGAAAAGTCTCTGATTATATGGTTGATGACAGAGGCAGAATGAAGTGGAAACAAATAAGGATTCAAGGATTTCAAGCGGAATCAAATGATCTTTGTAACATTCTCGGGCAAAAATTTATCTCCATGATACCCAAGGAAGATCAAGTGACCTCGGCTCCTACGTAAAATAGGTAGTTCACTATTAAATTAGCTTACAAGCTTTTGCTTGATGACGAGGATTTTGTCCTAAAAAAGGACTTAGTTTGGATAAAAAAATTAATTCCAAAAATTGTAGTCTTTTCATGGCTGGTTATCCAAGGAATAATTCTAACCATTGATAATATGATGTGTAAAGCTTTTTGTATCACTAATCACTGTTATCTTTGTAGGGCTAATTGGGAGACCATTTATCACATTTTACTTGAGTGCCCTTTTTCCTTAAGTGTCCTAAGTGGGGTTTTTCAGGCCTTCAATATTTCCTAGGTTAAACCAGCCATCATACTTGATTTTTTCGTCTAGTGGCCTTGCCCCTTTTTAAGCCAAAGACTTAGATACATGTGGAAATTTTTTCTTAATCACTATCTTTGGTAGGTGTGGTTAGAAAGGAACCATAATGTCTTTAATGAGTCTATCCATGATCATTAAACTATTATTGCAAAGATCCTATCCTTTGCCAATGAGAATATAAACCTTATCCCTTTTTATAGCCATAAACATCATCTACAAGAGACCATGATTGCTCAATATTTAATCTTAACCTTTTTAGATGAGTCTGTGCCTAGGGTAGTCAACCCCAGAGCCAATGTTAAGTAGCCCCACCTCCTATGGGTTGGTTTAAGCTTAATTTTGATGGAGTGGCTAAGGAAAATCTTGGTAGAGTAGGCACTGGTGGTATTGTGTGATATTATAATGGGAATATGATGCTTGCATTTTCTGAATATTTGGGAACAAGGATGAACAATGAAGCTGAAGCTAGAGCTATGTGGAGAGGCCTTCAAATGACTCAATATTTAGAAGGAAATTGTATCGTAGGAGACTCTATGCATGTTATAAATCTCCTCAATAATTGGAAAACACCTCCTTGGAGGATTAAAATAATTGTTGAAGAGGCTAGGATCCTTTTCCAGGGAAGACAGGACAAAAAATCCAAACATGTCTTTCGAGGAGCTAATAAAGTTGCTGATAAGCTGGCCAATTTGGGTGTTGATGGTGACAAAATTTTCAAATGGTAACACGGTGTCCCGAGCGAAGTAGAGGATCTTATTCAACAAGAATGCCAAGAATGATAGTCAAATTACCAACAGGGAAGGCACTATAAGTTTGAAGGCTATGAGTATTACCGTCTCTTTTTTGAAATGGAATCATAATAAAAATTATCTGAGCTGTCAGTCTTGGTGGATGTTGCTTGGAAATACCATAAATACTAATGGGGACAGTCACATGTTAGATAACATGGCTCCCAGTAGTCTTAGTAATTTGTGGTTGGTTGATAATCATAGGGTAGGAAAGAAACGATAATATAATACTTCAAACCAGAGCCATGTGGACCACTAGACAACCACTTCCATAAATATAGCCAGGAGGTTCACTTCTCCAAGGCTGATTGGCCAAGACGGGATATGGTCCCAAAGCATGTCATATACGAAAGAAAGCAATTACCAAAGAATTATTAAGAGTAACTGTTAATACAGAGCTTGTGGGAGTTTTTTTCAGTACTCTGCTATGTGTGTCTGCAGCGTTTTGTTTCTCCACTATTTCAAGGAAAGGATTTGTGTCTATTTCTTTTTTTATAATTATGATGCAGGTGTGTTTTCTTGGGGTATACCCAAAATGTTGTATGGGAAGTTTCTTTTTGATAACAGGCTATGTGCCTTAACGGATCTAATGGCTTTGGAGGCATGTAGATTTTACATATATAGGATCCTTAGTAAGGACATGTTCATCAACAGCCCTAGGCTGATTTTTGTAAAAGGTTTTGGGTCAACCTGTAAAACCTAGTATTAATGCTATAGTATCTTATCTACAAAAAAAATAAATGTTATAAAAAATAAATACGTGTTCATCTTCATCATGCTTGTATTTTCCATACATCAAAATGATGTTTACTTCTATCCTAGATATCCTACTCGTCATTACTATGTTCTTTCGATATTTGTATCCTAATTTCATCCCTAATACCCCTCCTAACACCTTATTGTTTTTGTATTTTTAGTAGTAGTTTGCTTGATATCTCTTCAATTATTTCCAAATATATGTAACTTAAATCTTAGTCCTAATACTTCATCCAAAAATTTTACCATCATCTTATTTACTCTATTTTTTCCCACTACTTCATCATAATTTGATATTGCAAAGAGTGGTTTACATTATACTCTATCAATGAATATCTAATGGGTTAAGATTTTTATAAGTGTATGTGGCGTAAGGTATGAATTCTTTAAGTGGGCACCATTTATGTTGGCTATTTCTTCATTTTCATAGTGGACAATATCATCATATCATAAATTTGTATTCTCCTCTTTCTTCGAACTATAGTATCTAAATTGGGCACCATTGTCTCCATCTTATTATATTACCTTCTCAAGAGGTTAGATATTTGGTGACTCTTCTAGAGCTACTATTACAGTCTCTTGTGTGCTAGTCTATATAAACCTATCAAATGTATCACTTATGGCCTCAACTAATTTTCTCATGTTAGAATTCCTCTTGGGACTTCTTTCCCTTTAGCTTCTAAGTTGAATTTTTAATTTTTTTAGGTTCTCTATCCTTAATTGCTCTATATTATTACAATATCATCTTTCTAGTATATTTTTTTATTATTTTCTCATTTTTTATCATTTTATTTTAGTGATATGCCTTTCCATTTTTCCATATACTTATGTGTCCTCCTACATAAGATCACTGTATTTGTTCTTTGCCTAACTCACTTGTATAAGTGGGCATCTAGTACCATTGTTTTTTTTAGAATAAATACTAATATTACTAAAAAGAATTCATAATACATCACAGATACAAATATTACAAAAACCTACTCAAGGATATCCAACAATCAGATTTATCCTGAGCAAAACAATCTTTAATGTCTTTCATAATTAGCCTCTTAAATGCTCTACATTGATCCTGGATATCAATAAAAGCCCTAGAAGCAATCCCTGAAGCACTGAGTGCTTCATCGTTGAAGACCAAACTACACCTAGCCCTCCATATCTTATACATAGTTATTGCTCTAATGGTAGTCCACACACCCAAAATATGTTGAGGACAGCCAAAATCATCACCAAACAAAACCATTTTATGTACCATTGTTTTTTGCACTACTAGATAATTTATAGAAAGATGTTTCTAAGAATTTTTCTTTCTATACCTTTCAATCCAATTATTGATGACTATAGTCCAACTAATATCATTATTTTTCAATTTATATGACTTTCTTGGGGTCCACCTTACATTAAAATATTAAAATATGATTGATTTAAAATCTAATTTTATAGTATATCTAGAAATTCCACCTAAAATATTTCATGTATATCTCCATTAAATTAAGTTCCACACATCATATTTTCTATCTAGATATTTCTACTACAAAGGCTTAGTATTTGTTAATTTTATGAAAACATCAATATTTATTTTTTGCATATATCTTGTTACAATCTCTATTCATTTATCATTTGGGTGTTTTTGACCTATTATTGCTGTAACCAAACTAGAATTTGAATGTTTATAACCGCATTTTATTTTTTACCTATATTAATAGAATATTATACTAGGTAATGTAGTAAATATTAGATAATTTTAAAACTAACAAGGGGTATACCTATTGCATTTATGTTATATCCACTCTATTTGTATTTTTTAAGATACATAGGGGAGTTGGTTACAACCACACTATTTTTAGTAACTATCAAGCACAAGGTTCAAACCATAGGGGCTGCTTCCAACAAGCCTATTCCAGCTTGTTGTTTTTGACCCAACGTGAGGGGGACCACCGATCGCTCAAGATTACTACTATCAATGCTGGTCTAGTGTGCACTCAAAGGATTCAAAGAAAACTACTACCTTTACAAATTGACACCCCTAAGGTTTGAACCCATGTCTCTTCTTGGTAAGTGCTTGGCCAAACAAGCAACTACCAATCCACCTAGCCCTTGGGAGCCACTCTATTTGTATTTATCACTAAACACATAAAATTAGAAAATAAATAATATGTCATTCAATATAAGTATAGTAGACTAATAATACATATATATTATATTTTTAGTGGATGTTTATTACCTTCTATTGTAAAGGCATATAGCTTCATAATTATTCCTTGGAGGCAACATACCTTTTTAGTAGACATAACTAGCTTAGATATAATATACTAATTGGTAATAACTAATATATATGATAGTATACAATAGTGGGGGTCTGGTCTATGATGATAATTCAAGGAATATGCCAAATTATTTGATATCTTTGCTAACATTTTTCAACATCCTAGAGCATAGTGCACCAATGATTTTCCCTTTGTAAATGTAATTTCTAACTTATTGAGGTATTTTGTTAAGTATTTAATGTCCATTCTCCAAAATTTATTATATGTTGAAGTATATGATAGAAATAAAGTTATATAATTTTTTTATAATTTCTAAGAGCCTTTTAGTAATTTTAGCATAGTTATTAATGGTTAAGAAACATAAGTTCATAATTCCTTTATAAGAACTATTTCCTTGTAAACTTAGTGTCTAAGATATTTCAAGAAGAAATGTAAAATAGAATAGAGCTAAAATTTCCACATGGTTGAAGTAGGCCAAAGAAAAAATAAATCGTGATTAATCATCATGCATTTAGGACTAGTCATTGGTATTTAGGAAAACGACTCAAGGTTATAAACAATTCTATTATCACTTTTAAAGTAGCAAAAACCACTAGAACACATGCTACCTACTAATAAGTATTCCTCAATCAAAATAAAATTTTATTTGATATCAAAATTCCATGGATAAAATGTTATTCATTTCCATTTAACACATCAAGACTATTATTTTTATTTCTACCTAATAAAATTTTATGATATAGTACTTTGCTAAATGTTAGTCATTGAAAATTTTTACATTAAGCCTAAATTTTTTTTGCTTTATTTCCCAAACCATTCATCCTTTATTGAAATATTCCATTATTAGAAATATTTTGATATCCAAAATAACACCCAAATACATGCCTTTGAGACTATTGTTTATGGATACTTATCTAATAGAGAATAAAGCATGTAAAAGGAGACCAAAACTTTGTTTTATTTTTTCTCTTCTAGAGTTTTCAAATATTTATGACTTTACAAGAACTTTTTGAAAGTATTTTCATCAATTAAAATATTTGTTAATAGTAACCTAAGTGGTCGAAGTAGGATTTTTCTCATGACAATATAATATAATACTTATAGTGCAATTAAAAAAAAAAATCATTCAATATACAAGGATTGAGTATAAATATCACCTTTTAATTTGGTGAAACTCAATCTAAACCTAAATGGATCAACGATAAGTCATTTATAATCATGATAATTAGTGTCAAGGATGAATGACTAATGATGGCGATCTAACAAGATTATAAACTAGAGTAGTGTTTCCTTTTGGCCATAACTCTTTTAAATGAATTTTGATTTCAAGAAAATTTAAAGCAACATTCTCAATTTTGTTAAAAATACTCAAAACTAGTTTTATTTTAAAATACATCATCTAGCCATAGAATATAGAAACGAACAATCAATACCAATGAGTAGTATTTTAAATATAAGTCAACCAAATTAAATCTAAATTGAGTGATTATTTTTTAGGTTAAATATATCTAAAAGGAATATATATGATATATATTTTGTACTAAAATAAATTTATTTAAAAATTAAACATGGTAAGATCAAGTTTGTTATATGGTCCTATATTATCTCTCGCTAATGTTCCAAATAAGACAAAGAGTATTGAAGGTTGTTTTCACAATTTTTCCTATTACCACCAAATTTCACCTCAAAATTTATTTAGTTATAACTTAAAAGGGCCAATAAAGATTATATCCAATAATTTGGTTGAGAATGAGTTTGAGTTGGCATCTTGGTATTTGCTAGATGGCTAAAAGAAAAACTAGATAAATATTAAGGAAAATAAATATAGGAGAGAGGCATGCTACATCAAAACCATGCATATTGTAGCCTAATGATGGAGACTTTTGAACTTTGGATAGAAGTACAATGTTTGAATCCTACGAGTGTGGGTTTGTCAACCATGCTTTGATAGCTAGAGTATGGTTGGGGATAACAATATATTGGGTAACAAAAATTTTCTCATATGGCCTATGGCCTTATAGATATTAAAAACAACTTTATCCTTTTTATTCTTTTAATTACAAGAACCTTAGAGATCAAGAAATATTAGTTGCACTCTTAGATTTTGATATGGAAGTGACTAGAGAAGACTTATTTGGATGAAGACAAGGAGGGAAAAAGATGTTTTTAAGATCTCCTAGCAAGGCAAAGTAAATTCTAACAAAAAGAGAGCCCCAAGACACACACAAAAAAAAAACTATGTGATATTGCAAACAAGATTATAGTAGTTCCACATTCCATGCAAGGCCGCATTAATGATCAATATTTCTCATTTAATCTCTATTTTTACAAATAATGTGAAGCTTAACTAATTGAACTACAATTTTTCTTTAACTATAGGATCTTCACCATAATAAATAACTGGAACATTATTATTGTGATTGGTTTGGCTAATATCTACATTATTTTAGTTGCATTTTACCTTTTTTATTTAGTATGATTTTTTAACCATGCTTAAAAAATAACAAGTTGAGCTAGAATTAAATGATACTTTTTTTTATAATATGGATGAAGGGGTTTTTAAAGGTGCCCCAAAACTTTTACAAGAGTGGATAAACCAACCAGCTGGAAAAAAGAAATATAGAGATCAACATAGAAAACCAAAAAGGATCCATGAAATAGACAAACAATAAAGCTAAATTTTACCATGGTTTAGGTACAGACTCTTGCATTCATTAAATTTTCCAGGGGATCCTTATTGTCACAGATCATAGCCATTTGAAAACACAAATGATATCCTCTAGATTTCATTGTCTATTTGATTTAATTCATCTAGGAAATCCTCCTACCAAATTGTGCATATTTCCTACAGAAGTCCCAAGTATGCTAAAAAATTCATCGATCTATTTTCCTCCCTGTAAACATGCTTAATCTCAACTACTTCAAGGCTTAATATCTATATTTAGGTTTTAGAAAGTTCATTTTCGATTGTCCAAGAAGGGACCTAAACACCTTTGAGCATATTAATGATATTGAGAGAATTCCTTTCAATAATTACCTTCTTACCATTCAATATTTCTAGTTAACAAACCTCTTGAAAGAGAGCTCGCACCTGTGCAAAATGACTGGTTTGATAATCTAAATTTTATTTAAAGCCAATGAAATCCTCTCATTAGAGTTTCTAACCTATCCCCCTGCACTGGTTGGTCTTGGATTCTCTTTAGAAGCTCCATAGAAATTTAGCTTCAACCAACCAAGAGGAGGAGGTTCTAAAATAGTAGTATGTCTAGTAGGATCTTCAAGGAAATGTTCAAGAGAATAATCTCTAAATCCAAGAGCTAAATTCATCACCAAATCCCCAACAAAAGTGATCTTATCTAAAGGAATTGCATCCACATTTTCAACAATGGCAACAACAATACGAAGTACCAAGAACTCAGTTAGATGGGAGATATTTTTAAAGGCTCTAGAATTCATCTCCTTCCAAATACACCACCAAACATGAGGTAAAACATAGGATCAAAAAGCCTAAATATACAAATATAGAATGAGATATTTCCATTGAACTATCAAGTTAGACAACTTTGAAAAAATCCAAATCATACTAACGATCCTCTAGAACTGGGAGAAAATAGACTGAGAAAAGGGATAGTCAAACAATAGGTGCATAGGTGATTCTTCATCACTACCACACATGTAGCATCTATTTAGGTTAACCAATCCATTTTTTTTCAAATTATCCAATGTATGGTACTTTCCTTGAGTTGTCAACTAAAATAAAACATTAACTTTGGGGGTAAGACCCTTCAGCCAGATATTACTAACAGGAAACTAAGGATCAAAGGAAACATATAACAATAGGTAGGTTGACTTAATATAAAATAAACCATCCTTACTAGCCCCCCACACCAATCTATTTGGCCTATCCTGGTTAGGAATAACCATCTACTTTAGGATGTCCATTAGAGATTTTAATAAAATTTCTTCTTTCTATGAAATCCCTAGAAAAATTAAAAGGCTTCTAGCATTTTCTATTAGTAACAGAGACAATGAAGTCAAATACTTTTGACTCGAAAGATTGGCTTGTGATTGGTTCCACCAGACTCAGGTGAGAATATAAATTTAATGGTCTATCATTTGCCCATGTATATTTCCAAAAATCAATACTCTATCCATTTTCTAACACCCATATTCCCATATTTACAATATCAAAGTGATTGTTAATAATGTTGTGCTAGAATGTTGAGCCAAGGGTAGGACTTGGGTCTGTGAGAAAATTACTAGTGTTACCTAAATATTTGGTTGACAATATTTTAATCCAATTAAAATTATATTTTTGAACTAATATCTAGCCCTTTTTAGCTATTATTTATTTTTTTAACATTTTTATTCTTCTTAAGCCTAGACCTCCAAATTCTTTTCTACTATACACTTGATCCCACACCACAAGCAATAACTTCTTCTTATCCTTAGAACCAAACCAGAGAAAGGATCGTTGAATTTGTTGAGTTTTGAAAATAATATTTCTTGGAATTTGAAAGAGAGAAAATAAGTACATTGGTATGCTCTACATAGTAGACTCAACTAGAATAATTTTACCTACTTGGCTCAAAACCACCCCTTTCCATCCCACCAATTTTCTTTGAACTCTTTATACAACTGGTTCCCATAGAGAAGTTGTAATACTTTATTTGAACATTGGAAATCCCAAATAAATCAAAGGAAAGGAGTCTATCTCACATTCTAAGATCTCAACAATTTTTCTTTGCCTATCGAGAGAAATATTTAGGAATAATATCTTACTTTTTCTCAAACTCACTTTCTTCCTAGTCGCTCCTTCATAGTCCCATAGGATCTCTTTAATAGCTCTGGCCTAGGGAATTGAAGCTAAAAAGGATAATAACATATCATAAACAAATTATTGGTGTGAGATCGGGTCAATGGCAGTTGCAGGTTTGATTCCCACCACTTTGGTATTCACCTTCAGAGCTCTTCTTAAAGACTTAACCAATAAAATAAATAGATACAAAGACATAGGATTCCCTTGATGAATGCCTCTATAACTACTAAAGTAACTATTTGGTGATCCAATAACTAATATTGAGAATTTTTCTTATCATACACAAGCTCTGACCAATCTAATCCAGTAAGTATTGAAACTAAATTTCACTAAAAATATAAAAAAAAAGCTCCATGAGATCCAATCGTACACTTTATTCATATCATGTTTGAGGAAAGTTCTTGACCTACTTTTTTCTACAGAATAAATCAACTCATGCACTGCAATAACACCATCCATAATTTATCTACATACTAAAAATCCACTTTGAGGATGGTCAATAATTATTGGAAGGTATACTTTGATCTTGTTTGCCATAACTTTAGTGAGAATTTTAAAAAATGTATTACAAAGGCTAATGGGCCTAAAATCATATAAATATTTTCTCCCATCAACTTCAAGATAAGAACTATAAATTTTGAGTTTACATCAGCCAAAATAAAATTAGACTCTTGAATTTCCCTTATAGCTAAATATATATCACCACCTATGATGTTCTAGAACCTCTAAAAGAAAATAAGAGGAAAGTCATTTGACCCTAGAGCTTTTAGACCACCCATAGAGAAGATAACGACCCTAGTTTCCTTATCCTGAAAGGGAGAACACATATATTCGTTCATATCATCTAAAACTAGGGTGGTAATGTTGTACAACAATATCTCTTTAGCTTGAATATCCCTATCATCCCTAGAGCAAAGGAGGGTTTTGAAAAAATTGATCACTTCTTCCCTAATTTTTATAATATCCTTCGAGATAACATTATTTTATTTCATAATTTCTCTAACTCTATTATTGCTTCTATGCCTTAATATGGATGTGTGAAATAATTTTGTGTTCCTATCACCTTCATGAAGCCAAAGGAATATTGATTTCTAACACCTAAAAATTTCTTCATCCTCCAACACGTTATGGAAAATTGCTAACAATTTTATTTCCCTGCATCTGCCTCTTTGGTCACCTCCTCTAACTTTAAATTTAATTCAACTTCATTTAACTATTTAGCCAACTCTTTTTTATTCTGGAACACATTTCCAAAAACATACTTATTCCAAACCTTAATATTAGCTTTAACAAATATGAGCTTTGAAGCAACTTGAAAAATAAGAGGGCCCAAAAAACCCTAACAATACCATTTTAAAATTCTAGATTTTAAGCCCTTATGTTGCAGCCACATTGCCTCAAACCTAAAGGGTCTAGAAAAAAACTAGAGTTTAGAACTTTTTCAAACACTAAAGAATTATGATCGAACCCCAGTTTGGGGAGAGAGCAAAGGGATGCATCTCTAAATATTGTAAGACCTTCCTTGGAGACTAACACCCTATCTAGCTAATTTGGATATCCTAATTGCCTAGATGCATGTTACTCAAAGTGTATCTATACCTCGTCAAATCCACATCCATCAGTTCCTAATTATTAATAAATGCAGCAAAATCCTCCATACTTTTAGAACCAAAATTACTACCACCCTTGAAGTCCCCAATGAGAATCCAAGATTTCCCCTTGAAAATTTCTCTCATAGAGCTCAAAGAATCCCATAGAATATTCCTATTAGAGGTCATATTAGGGGCATAAATATTAGATATAATTCATCTCTACCCAGATTCCTTACTAAAAAATAGAATATTAATCACTCTATAAGAAATAAATAGAATGGATCCATACAATTTCTCAGGGTCCCATAGAAAAAGAGGTTCCTTAGAAGCTCTATTGGCATAATTTTTTTCAAAACCTGTCTCCTTCCATACTAATTTTTTAGTTGCCTCTGCATTAGAACTATCCATATTAGTTTTTTGAATAAATATAACATAAAGTCTTACCTATCTCTTGAGGTATGCCAAAATTTATTGCTTGGAGGGCCTATTCAGGCCTTTGATATTCCAAAATAACTTCATATTCAATATTTGGAGCCATTATTCCCACTCGAAGAATCAAGGGAGCTACACAATGTGTCAAGTTTTAGTTGTTTACCTTTGCTATCCTTCTATTTTTCAAACTTCAATTGGAATTGGAGTCCATCAACAATTTCTAACTCTACCTCATAGATCCTCAATACTTTGTTAGAGGGTTTCCCTACCTTACGATTACTTCTAAAATCCATATGATCCTTTTAGGTACTTCTAGTTTTGGGTCTAGAATTGGATGTGTCCAAAGAGCTTACCCTTGGACACGGTGATTATTTCAACTCAAGAAGGGTTGGTGAATCCTAACTAGGAGTCTCACTAGGTTTCTAGGGAGAGCAAAGTTCTTCTATGACTAGATCCTTAGTGAGTAAGATTTGATAGGATCTATGAAGGATCTCCAAAGAGATTAAAGTCTCTGTCACCAAGTCTTGTGGGAGAACCCGATCGAAAATTTTACCACCATATGAGTTCATATTTTGGACCATTGATTTACTAGACTAATTAACATCCACCATAGGGACTTGGTCCATTATCCTTTCATCTGATTCAAGCTCATCCAAAATCAATTCATGCTAGTCTGGATCAAAAGGGCCCCCTGTTCTTAGCTTAAACTATTTGAACTTTAGGTCTCATTCTTCATTTGGGAAGCACCACCTAGGGCCTTACAAGGGCACAACTCAAATGAGTGACCATAACTCTTACAGGTAAAACATCTCATGGGTTTTTTCTCATAAATATTCAGCTGAATCTAGGGATTCTGTCTGGACATAAGCTCAATATAGCCAGGTAAATTAGCCTCTGGATTAGCCTCTAGGTCCATTTTGACACACATTCTAGAAAAAATCATCCTATTATTGGATTTGGTGGTTGAATCAATCAAGAAAATATCCCCAATAGCTTTAGCTATGCCCCAAAAAATATCTTCATGCCAAATATGAAAAGATAAATCTAGGAGTTGCACCTAAAGGAGAGTCAAGTTCACATTTTACATGTTGGGATTGAAGTTTGATCCTCATTTTCATAGAAAGAGACCTCTATTTCCAAATAACAAAGGATCTTCACCTAAAAAATGCTTCGCATCCTCCTCTTAGTTTAGTTTTATCAGAAAGAAGGCATTAGACATTGCAACAATATCAAGTGACCTTAGTGGCTTCCATTTGAGAATCACCCAATATCGAATAGAGTTAATATTTGAGGATCATTGAATTTATTGAGTTTTGAAAATAATCTTTCCTAGAATTCGAAAGAGAGAAAGGAAGCACACTGGTATGCTCTATAGAGTAGACTTAAATAGCATAATTTTACTTGCTTGGCTCAAAAACACCCCTTTCCATCCTACCAATTTTATTTGAACTCTTTATACAACTGGTTTCCACAGAGAAGTTGTAATTCCTTCTTTGAATGTTGGCAATCCCAAATAAATAAAAGTAAAGGATTCGATCTCACATCCCAAGATCTCAGCAATTTTTCTTTGCCTATAGGGAGGAGTATTCAAGAAGAATACCTTACTTTTTATCAAACTCACTTTCTTCCCAGTCGCTCTTTCAGATTCCTAGATGATCTCTTTAATAGCTTTGTCCTGAGTAATTAAACCTAAAAAAGATAATAATATATCATCAAAAAATTATTGATGTGAGATCGGGTCAATGGTAGTTGCAGGTTTGATTCCCACCACTTTGAAATTTGCCTTCATATCTCTTCCCAAAGACTCAGCCAATAAAATAAATAGATACGAAGACATAGGATCCCCCTAACGAATGCCTCTATAACTACTAAAGTAACTAGCTGGTGATCCATTAACTAAGATTGAGAGTTTTTCTTATCATATACAATCTCTAACCAATATAATCTAGTAAGGCTTAAAATCAAATTTCACTAGAACTCTAAGAAAAAAGCTCCACGAGACCTGATCATATGCTTTATTCATATCAAGTTTGAGGAAAGTTCCTGACCTTCTACTTTTTTCTACAGAATAAATCAACTCATGCACTACAATAACACCATCCATAATTTGTCTACCTACTACAAATCCACTTTGAGGATGGTCAATAATTATTGGAAGGCATAATTTGATTTTGTTTGCCATAGCTTTAGTGATAATTTTAAAAAATATATCACAAAGGCTAATGGGCCTAAAATCATAGAAATATTTAGCACCCATCGAATTTAGGATAAGAACTATAAATGTTGAGTTTACATCATCCAAAATAAAATTAGATTCCTAAATTTCCCTCATAGCTAAATAGATATCACTGCCTATGATTTGCTAGAACCTCTGAAATAAAATAGGAGGAAAGTGATTCGACCCCAAAGCTTTCAGACCACCCATAGATAAGACAACGACCCTAATTTCCTCATCTTGAAAGGGAACACATAGATATTCATTCATATCATCTAAAACTAGGGTGGGGATATTGTAAAACAATCTCTCTTTAGCTTGAAGATCCCTATCATCCCTAGAGCAGAGGAGGGTTTTAAAAAAATTGATCACTTCTTCCCTGATTTCTATAATATCCTTCGAGATAACATCATTTGATTTCATAATTTCTCTAATTCTATTATTGCTCCTATCCCTTAAGGTAGATGTGTGAAAACATTTTGTGTTCCTACCACCTTCACGAAGCCAAATGGATCTTTATTTCCAAATGGATCTTTATTTCCACCATCCGCTAGCACGTTATGGAAACTTGCTAACAATTTTATTTCCCTACATCTTCCCCTTTGGTCACCTTTCCTAACTCCAAATTTAATTCAACTTAATTTAACTATTTAGCCTACTCTTTTTGCTTCTAGAACACATTTATAAAAACATACTTGTTCCAAACCTTAATATTAGCTTTAACAAATCTAAGCTTTGAAGCCACTTGAAAAATAAGAGGGTCCAAAAAACCCTGACACCACCATTTTAAAATTCTACATTTTAAGCCCCCTTATGTTGCAACCACATTGCCTCAAACCTGAAGGGTCTAAAAAAAAAACTAGAGTTTAGAACATTTTCAAACACCAAATAATTATGATCGAACCCCACTTTGGAGAGAGAGCAAAGAGATGCATCTCCAAAAACTAGAAGACCTTCCTTGGATACTAACACCCTATCTAGCCTAATTTGAATATCCTGATTGCCTAGATGCCTGTTACTCCAAGTGTATCTATACCCCTTCAAATCCACATCCATAAATGCAGCAAAATCCTCCATACTTTTAGAACCAAAATAATTACCACCCTTGAAGTACCCAGCAAGAATCCAAGATTTCCCCTTGAAAATTTCTCTCGTAGAGCTCATACCATAGAATATTCCTATAAGAGGTCATATTAGGGGTATAAATATTAGACATAATCCATCTTTGCCCAGATTGATTACTACAAAATAAAATATTAATCACTCTATCAAAAATAAATAGAATGGATCCATATAATTTCTCAGGGTCCCATAAACAAATAAGTTCCTTAGAAGTTCCATTGGCATAATTTTTTTCAAAATCCATCTCCTTCCATACTAATTTTTTAACTGCCTCTGCATTAGAACTATCCATATTAGTTTTTTGAATAAATATAACATCAAGTCTTACCTCTCTCTTGAGTGTTGCCAAAATTCATTACTTGGAGAGCCCATTCAGGCCTCTGATATTCCAAGATAACAACTTCATATTCAAGATTTGGAGCCATTATTCCCACTCGAAGAATCAAGGGAGCTACAAAAAATGTCAAGTTTAAATTGTTTACCTCTGCTATCCTTTTGTTTTTCAAACTTCATTTGGAATTGGAGTCCATAAAAAATTTCTAACTCTACCTCATGCATCCTCACTACTTTATAAGAGGGTTTCCCTACCTTACGATTACCTCTAACATCCATTTGATCCTTTTAAGTACTTCTAGTTTTCAGTCTAATTTGGTTGTGTCCAAAGATCTTACCCTTGGACATGGTGATTATTTCAACTCAACCAGGATTGGCAAATCCTAACTAGGAGTCTCACTAGGCTTATGGGGAGAGCAAAGTTCTTCTATGATTGGATCCTCAATGAGTAAGATTTGATAGAAGTTATGAAGGAACTCTAAAGAGATTAAAATATCCATAACCAAGTCCTGTGGGAGAACCTGATCCAGACTACTGCCACTAGATGGATTAATATTCTGGATCATTGATTTACCAGACTCATTAACATCCACCATAGGGACTTGGTCCATTATTCTTTCCTCTACTTCAGGCTCATCCAAAATCAATTCATGCTAGACTGGATCAAAAGGGCCCCCATATTCTTAGCTTAAACTATTTGACCTTTTGGTCTCATTATTCCTTTGGGTATCCCCACCTAGGGCCTTACAAGAGCACAAACCATATGAGTGGCCATACCTCTTACAGGTAAAACATATCATGGGTCTATTCTCATAAATAATCATCTGAATTTAGGAATTCTATCTAGACATAAGCTTGATCTAGCTAGGTAAATTATCCTTTGGGTCTACGTCTAGCTCCACTATGACACATATTCTAGCAAAAATCATCTTGGTATTAGCTTTGGTAGTTGAATCAATCAATAAAATGTTCCTAGTAGCTTTAGCTATGACCCACAAAATATCTTCATGCCAAATATGAAAAGGTAAATCTAGGAGTTGCACCCAAAGGAGAGCCAAGTTCACCTTTTACGTATTGGGGTTGAAGTTTGAACCCCATTTTCGTAGAAAGAGACCCCTATTTCCAAATAACCAAGGGTCTTCACCTAAAATGTGCTTCACATCCTCCTCATAGTTTAGTTTGATGAGGAAGAAGACATTAGATATTGCAACAATATCAAGCGGCCCTAGTGGCTTCCATTTGAGAATCGTACAATATCAAATAAAGTTAATATTTGGTCTACAACCTTGTAACTTGTTGATCAAGTTCCATTATCCTTCTTCCATAGTCACATACAAGAGTTTATCTGACACCACTAGCTTATTACAGATCAGAGAAAGATAAAATAGAGGTTTTGAGAGACAAGGTTGTAAGCCTTTAGCGGTAACCATAGTAAAGGAGGATACCCTAAGGTTATATGGATCATCAAGCCTTGGGGACCCACTCACAGGTACCCTAAAGGATACCCCACTATAATTGGGTATACCTTTTACCCTTTTCTTCTTGACCAGTCCCTCGAGGGTTGCACCTTCCTACTATACAATCAACCCTCCAACTCCTTGTAGACCACCAGCACATCCATCTTTCTGTCAACCACCAAGCCTTTCAAATTCTTGTTGACCATCAGTTCTTTCATCACTCTCCAAATTGCCAATGTCTCTTCCCTCATGTCACTCGTCAACGTTGCCACTACCCTTCAGATTGCCACCCTCCCTACCTGCAACCACATGACCAACTTGCTTGGATACCTTCCCACCACCCTGCTCCATTCTTAAGTACACCTTCATTGCCCTAACACTACTGTACTTGCCTAAACTACCCTAGAACTACTACACTTGCCTTCATTGCTCTAGCACTACTACACTACTACACTCACCTTCGTTGCTCTAGTACTATTGCACTCACCTTTGCTGCCCTAGCACCATTACACTTGCCTTCGCTGCCCTAGCACTACTGCACTTGCCTTTGTTGCCCTAGCATTGCTGCACTTACCTTTGCTACCCTAGCATTGCTCAATACTACACTTGCCCTCACTGCCCTAACACTGCTGCACTCACCTTCGTTGCCCAAGCACTACTGCACTTGCCTTATTTACCCTCAATTAAATGATATTTTTAAATGAAAAAAAGAATGTCTTTATAGTAGATTTCAAGCTATAGTAACATTACATAAAACTCTTCATGAACTATTTTTATATTTTTATTAACATGTTTAAGTATTTTTGGGTATATAAGAGAAGTTTTAATGCTAAAATAAAGTGTTTTATAAGTGACTATTTGCTAGTTTTTTCATAATCCAAGGACCCAAGGCAAGCATCATACCATGTATTCCAATAAATATATTTGTGATTTGATTATTGGAAATTATAAATCATATTTTTACCATAGCATATATATATATATATATATATATATATATATATATATATATATATATATATATATATATATATATATAATTAACACACCATAATTTCTAAATGAAAAAATATAGCAAAAAAAAAATAGCCAACTCAAGCTCTAATAAGAAAAAACCGAGATCTAAGTTTTATTGCAAAAAAATAAAAGAAAATAAAAAATATTTTTTAATAAATGGTTGTAAACCAATATCATAAAGAACTCTTATCTAAGGTGGTAAAGCAAATTAACAAGGTATATCAATAAAAGTTACCTTTCCTTTCCTCTTCTTTTTATTTAAAGGAATATGAATAAGTGGGTAACCTTTCATATGAAGGCCTGAGACAAGGCAAGTAAATATATTATAGATTATCATCTAAGGGGATTTTTCTACGTCAAATCTAATAATCATATGAACAGACATAACTGTCTAGGGGTCTAGGTGGATTGGTAAGTTGGGGCGCTTATCGAGAGGAGATTTAGGTTCCAATCCTGCGGGCTTGCCCATGCACAGACAGTAGCCCAGATCTGATTCCTCTGAGTGGTACGTCAGATTGATGACAATGGTGCAACCCCTGTGCGTCCGGCGGTCCCCATCTCACGCCGGGTTACCATGTACCGAGACGGTGGAAGTCCTGGAAGCCTTCGTAGATAGTTTGAACCCTACTGGTAATTACTAAAAATCGTGATTGTAACCATTGCTTCTATATATATATATATATATATATAAATATGAACAAACACAAAGAAGAGAATTATTTCCACCCCTGTACCGAAACGGTGGAAATCCTGGAAGCCTTCGTAGATAGTTTGAACCCTACTAATAATTACTAAAAATCTTGATTGTAACCATTGCTTCTATATATATATATATAAATATGAACAAACACAAAGAAGAGAATTATTTCCACCATAAATGCATGCACCATGACCAAGGACACTTGATAATAAATTTAACTTATTATTTTAAAATTTTTGAGTAACATAAGAATGATATTGGCTCCAACCGATGGGAATAATGAGGATTGAGGGGTAAGTATGAATGTCCATGGAATCAAGCATCCCACGCATGTGATACAAACCCCTATGAAATACAATCTATATATCAAAAGAATTCCACAATTAAAATGTATCCCTTTATCTTTGTTCTCTTTATTTATTCAGTGACTACCTCATGTTTACAAATGATAACTAGATTCTATAAACATAAGAATATAATTTTCCTCTTATACGATATTGTACCACTATTTAACCATATTTTAACTTTAAATGGTTAGCACTTAAATAACGTTGATTATTATCTTCAAACTAGTTGCAAATAGATCTAAACTTTTTATCAATCAAAATATTATTCAAGATAGCTTCACTTCAGTTAGATTAAAGGATGCGATTATTGAATGGGAGTAACAAATATTCTTTCTTTTATTTTAATGAAAACCGGTTTTGTGTTATCAGGAAGAGGCTGAGTCGTCTAGGAGAGATGCTGAGGGGTATAAAAGAGAGGCAGCGGAGAATAAAACAGCTGTGGAAATGCAGAGGAAACAAAATGAGGAACAGGCTGAGCTGTATAAAAGAACTGTGGAAATGCAGACGAAACAAATAGAGGAACAGGCTGAGCTGCATAAAAGAACTGTGAAAATGCTCGAGGAGAAAATTAAATCTCTTAACGACTCGATGCGGATTAGTACAGCTGCTACAACTGCAGCTATAATTGGAACTGCAGTTGCAAGAAGGTTCTGCACAATCTCATGAGTTAAAACGTACATAAACATATAGAACATATCAATATCCATATCTAATGAAAGCTATAGACTAAATATTACGTTTACTGTGACGGCGAACGTTTGCCACTTTCTAATCTTTTTAAATAAATAAAATGAATTTAAGTTTCTACTAGAAAAGTTTGATGTGCTCGTGATACAGATTCGGAGTATGGTTATGTACTTGAGAATGCATTGCTACTCATTATTTTATTAGGCTGCATGTCGATATTGATTGTTATTTTAACTATTAAAATCAAAGTATTTGACCCTGTTATTTGCATCTTCCTCGCAAATAGTTGCTTTATTATTAAAATAACTATTTATAATAATTTTTCACACTTTTTTTTCTCGAAGTTTTATACTCTCGTTTATCAAATAACACTTTAAATGTTTTCTCTCAAGAAATTAACCTAAAATCAAAACATTATATTTAATAAGTATAACCAGTATTTTGAATATTCTTTATCTCACTTTAATCTGTATATACAACCATTATAACTTTGTTAATAATTTTATATAAAAATATCATAATTTTTATATGTAGATATTTGTTTTCCACCATATAATTAGAGAAACTAGAAAAAAAAATTCAACCTTTAAATTTCTTACCATTTTGTAATAAAAATATAATACATCCAGAATGTCTTTTTCTAAGACAAAAAATTGTTCTTTCTTTCATATAGCTCCATTTGATCCTACACTCACTTCAAAATGATCAATTTATTACAATAACAATGTTAGATATTGGTATCATACTCACTCTCAAAATAAACTCTTTTTATAATAGAGATTTTATATATTCCCCCTCTTTAATACCATTTCCATGATCCCTTTGAATAGTTTTACTACTCCTTTGTTTCTTGAGAAAATTATTGTTTCTTGAGAAAATTATTGATATTGCTTCCAAATTTATATTTTAGTATAAAAAAATGTTTTATTAATTTAGAGTTTTATTTAATATATATCATGAGTTAACAATGATATGAAAATTTATATTTTAGTATAAAAAAATATTTTATTAATTTAGAGTTTTATTTAATATATATCATGAGTTAACAATGATATGACGAGTTGATGTAATCGTAGTTTTTTTTATGTATCTTGTTTTCTTTTATTATACTTTTTATAAACTACTAATTAATCAACAACACCTTATACCAAATATAGAAATTAAGCATCTTCTCATTGTCCTTCAATAGCTAAAGAAGGGATTGAAGCATGTGAAAATTATTATGATATTTATTAGAAAAATAAAAAATAACACTTTCATCCATCCCAAAGAAGAAATATTTTTATGAAGAGAAGAAACCTAAAAAACACTCAAATATTTAGAAAAAACAAGTCCCAAATACTAGAAATACTCTAACCAAATAATTTCAAATAGATCATCACATGTTGAGAATATGTTGAACCATTAATATATTTATAATATTTGATTATATATTGTGTTGATAGTGTAATCTAATTCATGGCCAACTTTGTATGATGCAATATTGGATAGGCCCAAGAACATTCATTGTACACTGTATTGAATTTATTCCAATATTTTAGTAAGTGAGCCCTATGGGTCATCGTGAACCTTCAAACCTACTTTATAAACTTATAGTTAACCTTAAATTTTTTATTGTTATGTTGGCTTAATATATTATGTATTGGGTATTTGGGTATTGATATAAATATCAATTATGTATTTGGAGTTTGGGTATTGACATAAATACCCCCACTACTCTTTATTTATTTATCAAAGTATTTTTAATATTATATATGGTTAATACAATAATTATTTCTAGTGTTTATGGATGCCTTCAAATTTATGTATCTTTTCCTTTATTTCATCATTTTATATTTTTTTATAATATTTGAGTGGATGGATTTTTTTTGTTCATCTTTAAAAAATATAATGAATTTTAACATGGTATCAATGTGGGTATAAAGTTGCAATGCTTGGTCATGCAAGGAGTTAGCTTAGAACCTTGAATCCTTTCTTCAATTTTTAGGGTTAAATAACTTATGAGAGTTTCAAAATTGGTTTTAGCATACGAAATAATGAGGAAATTTCCTTGTACATTTTATCATCAGTTATTTTATTCTTCTGGATATTTTTTTCCTTCTCTAAATTTTACTTCATTATCAATGGAGTTTTTAAAATTCCCTTAGATACACATTTGAGCTCAAATTAGTATTCTTCTCCTTGATGTTAAAGAGTAGTGGTGGTAGAGTCTATAGACCAATTTATTTCAAATTAAAATTTGAGAATCATGCCAAATCTATGACACTCTTTTACTATGTGCTTTTTGTTGCCCTCTTCCAAGAAATAAATTGAATTTTGAATTCACATGGGCTTATCAAGAGGTTGCTTAGGAATGCATGGCTTGAGGGTTTTACCATTGTTGGTAGTAGGGTTAAAATTGTGTGGAGGCACCTTCTTTTATAGTTTTAGGGACTAGCTAAGAACAAATTCATGTAACTCTTTTTCATCCTGGTGTATGGCACATGAGTTAGTAGGACAATCTTTTAGGCATTATAAGGAATAGGTCAAAATTCAAATTCTATATTTTTTACTTTTTGATCTTTCAATTATTTAGGCATATAATTTTATCTACAAAAGCACCTACCTACTAGATATTAACTAGACTATTGACAAGTTGGCTATGCATATAATGCTAAAGCATTAAGAAGCAAAATGACCCATATTCAAATCTAATAATTAAAGTTTTTTAGAAGTTTAATTAGAGTGTCAAGGTATAATAATTAACACATTTTAGTATTGTGTTGTAAGCATCTTAAAAGATAACTTTCTACCTTCACTAGACCAAGGTGCTTAGGCTATAGGAGATTTGAGTTCAAAATCCACACAACAAAATTGTTTAGATTTTTTTGAATTTGATGAATAGTTAGCTGATGTGGTAGCTGACATGACACTCATGTGTGCCATATAAACCAAATTTTTTACCTATAGAATACCTTTTAATAATTAGAATATACAAGATGTTAAATTTTTAGTGCACCAATGGCATACAAGTATAATAGAATGAGTGGTAGCTAGCAACAAATAAGAGGATATTGGAAATATGAGTAGGTTTTGTTGTCATTGATGTTAAGAAGTCAGCACCAGTAAGCGTCAGTTTTAGTGAGCAACATCAGTTTCAGGTTTCCTAATCAAGTGTAAAATAAAGTTTCCTTCCAGGTGGTCAAATGAGGTTTAAAGGGCAAAAGTAAGGCCTAAGAAAAATAAAATTATAATAGTTTATTATAATATTAAAGGTGTAAGAGATTTAATTAATTATAAATTAATTATAATAATTTTATTATAATTTAATTTAATTAACTTTTAAAGTTATTAAGTTAATTTTAAATTAATTATAATTTAATTATATATTAATTTATAGGTTAATTAAACTAACCCTAAGCATAGGGTTATAAAATTCATAATTTGAATTTTTGAATTATCGTCGATGTCATCGAAGGCATAGCCCAATGCATATAAAGGAGGGAAAGGCCTTGGTAAATATTTCATCCGTGATCAAATTTTAATGGTGTGTTTCGTGCACAAAGCAAAGGATCGATCATGTTTTTAAAGGCTTATAGAGGCAGTAAAAAGGACAAGGAGGAGAGGCTTTTGGTTTACATTCCAAGGTGCATTGTAGCGCAACCAATAGCAAGGGAAGGCACTAAGTCTTGGCCAACGGAAGGTGTAGGGATCGAATCCTGCGGGCTTGAGTTTTTACAAAGTGAGATTTATTTTGAGATTTACATTCTAGGAAGGAGATAAAGGGAAGGCGTGAGCCTTATCCTTTGTGTGGAGGCTTGTAGCCCACATGGTGGGCGTGCACCTTGCTAAGGCACCCGACTATGGATAGGTTTTGTGTTTGAAACCCGCTAGGCACCTTTTGCGCTAGACCAAGGTATGTGCTAAGTCCAAAATTTACAAAGACCCAAAAATTGTGGAAGCTCCGAATTTTGTGAAGATTAATTTTTAAAAAAGGTTTTAAATTTAATTTTGCATGGTGTAAGGTTGTTGTGAGGGAGATAAAAGGTTTGGCATTTTTGTTAGGGTTTGATTTTTCTAAAGTGTGATGAGCTTGTTGAGAGGAGTAATAAGGTGTGCCTTAGGTGTTAGAAATATTTGTTGAATACAAAGTTAATAATTGTATTGAAAGGAGAAATAAGGTTGATTAAGTTGTGAGATTTTGACTTGATGAATTATTCTTGAAAGGATTTATTGAGAATAAATATTTGCTATCTAACCCTAGTATTGGCAAAAGGAAAGGTTGTGATTGAGACAAGTGTAAATACAAATCATATTTTGAAGTAAGATTTCACATGCTTGAACTAGGGTTTGTGAAAGAACATGAGTATCATTGTTATGTGAAGTTGAGAACTATCTTGAACTAGAGTTTTTGAAAGATCATGAGTATCATTGTTATGTGAATTTGAGAACTATATTGAACTAGAGTTTGTGCAAGATCATGAGTATCATTATTATGTGAAGTTGAGAACTATCTTGAACTAAAGTTTATGAAATAACATGAGTATCATTGTTATGTGAGGTTGTTTGATAAAAATTGTTGGAAATAATTGAGTGATTCATATGCTTGGACTAGGGTTTTTAAGCAAGAGGTGTCTCATTGAGTGATTGATTGAGTGAAGTTGTATAAGACTAGTCAAGTGGAAATGTTGAAGTGATAGTTCAAATTTAATGAAACAAATTATTCTATATTCTAATTTGATCTAAGAAAGAGATTGAAAGTGATTGAGCATTGTTGTGAGTGTGAAGCATATTGAGTCCCTAACAATTCTCTATATGTTTCTATGATATTGAACAAGATTTCGTGTGAATCTTGTTTGTGTAATTGAAGAGGATTTTGTGTTAAGATTGAGTTGATGTGAGTAAGCGTTTGTGGAAGCTTACAATACATATTTGAGGCAAATATTGGTGAAGAATTGTTGAGCTGATTGGACAAGTTCTAGAGAGGACTTGTGAACAAATAGTGTGAGTTTTTGTGGAAGCTTACAAGGTAAATTTGAGATAAGTCTTTGAGAATACTTGAGAGTAAAGTTGATTGATTTTTTCAAACCATGGGTTGAGGTTTGGGGTAGATCTAGTAGAGTTTATTTGTGATTAAGTCAAGCTTTGTGTTAAGGCTCGAGGATAGAGATTGAACAAATTTGTGCTAGATCGAATGACTATGTTTAGTATATATTTGAGGACGAAGATTGATAAGATCTGTGCTAGGCCAAAGAATTGTGTTTAGTACAAATTTGAAGACAAATATTGAGCAGATTTGTGGTATACTGAAGGATTGTGTTTAGTGCATATTTGATGATAGATATTTAGGAGATTTATGCTAGATCGAAGGATTGTGTTTAGTATAGATTTGAGGATAGAGAATGAGCAGATTTGTGCTAGACCAAAATATTATATTTAGTGCAAATTTGAAGACAAGTATTGATCATATTTGTGCTAGACCAAAGGACTATGTTTAGTATAGATTTGAGATAGAGCTGAGAGTAAGCATTGGAGGTGATAAAGTATAGAGAACGATAGTCTCCAATGGATAGAAATCCATTAGCCATGGCAATGATGATAGGTATTATGAGTGAGGGTAAGAGTCTTCAGTGGATAGAGATCCATAAGCTAGTGCAGTGGAGGCAACCCTTCTTCTAAAAGATCACCATATAGAGCAAAGGAGAAGAAGTTCTCCTATGGATAGAGATTCATGAACTTGATTAGGATATTGGTGTCTCCTTTGTATAGAGGTCCATAAATATTGTAATAGGTAAAGGGTTCCCAAGAGATTTGTTGAGAAAATTTTAGTGAAATATTTTATCTGTGGAATAGCCCACATTGGGTGAACCGTGTTAAATTGGTGTCTTTATTATGTGTGGTGATTTATGCATTGCTTTGATTACTGTTGTTGATATTACTATTGCTATATTGCATAATATTGATTGGAAAAAAAAAGTAAAAAGTAGTCTTATACTACTCACCCCCCCTCTCAGTATAAGCATGTGTTCTTTAGTTGGTATTAGAGTGGGTTCCTTCGAAATATTTTAACAGCTTGAAGGAAAATCTTACAAGAACACAAATGGATTCTCACAGTGGATCCTTAGAAAATTTAGCACCATTGTTCGATGGTAACAATTATACACTATGGAGCACAAATATGAAGTTTCATCTAATGGCACTTGGAAATAAAATATGGAAAGCAGTTGAAAGTGGATACACACCACTAGAAACTCCACCCATAGATAAATATAGTAAGATTCTACAACATTATAATTCAAAAGAAATTAATATAATTCAAAGGGGCTTGCATGAAACATAGTTTATAAAGATTATGCATTATAAATCAACAAATAAAATTTGGGTTAAATTGCAATACATATACAAAGGAGATAAAAAGGTCAAAAGGGTAAAGTTGCAAAATTTCAAGAGAGCTTTTGAAGATCTAAAAATGAAGAATGAGGAAAAAATTACTACATATCTACTTCACGTGGATGAGGTTGTTAGCTACATACAAGAACTTGGGCTTGAAGTTACAGAATCTGATGTGTGTGATAAGATTCTAAGATCACTCCCAAAAAGTTTTAATGAAAATATTTCAACTATAGAAGAGTCAAAAGATATGGATCATTTGACAAGAGATGAATTACATGGCATTATTACAACATTTGAGATAAGAATAAAAGAGGAACCTATTCCCCAGAAAGAAGCATCATTTAAAGACACTAAGAAGACTAAGTGTAAGAATTCATATTCAAGAAATGAGTTATCCAGTGATGAAGAAGCCAATTATAGTAGAAGTAACAATGACTCAAGAAAGTATAAAGGTAAAAAATCAATTATATGTTTTAAATGTGAAAACTATGGTCACTATGCAACTGATTTTCTAGAATATGGAAATAACAGTGGTGATGAGAAATAGGAACATAAGAACAGGGATGTAGGAAAGCACAAGTACCAAAAGAAAATTAGAGATGGACAAGGTACACAAGGGATACAATTTTTCCAAAAGCAAACAAGGCAGGTAAGAGCTCAAGTGATAGTAATTATAGTTCCTTAGATAATGATAAATATGAAGTTCTATTTTTGGAAAAATAAAAAAAAGTGGTTAGGAAGAGATCACCAATAATTCTCAAGTGTTTTAGATGTGGTAACTTTGATCATCTTGAATATAGTTGTATAAAAAGTTATTTTAGTTTCAGTGATGATGAATATGAAGATACACTTGAAGGACCAAAAGAGAACCTTATAATAGCTTTAGAAGAAGAAGGAGGTGATCCTATAAAATATGAGTCAAAAAATAATGAATATGTTTTCAAAGCCAAAAAAATAGAGGAAGAATATGAAACATAGGAAGTTGATCTTGAAGTTGAACTTATTCATGCTCTTAAAGCATAAAATAAAGGAAAGCTTATAGAGGATCTAAATAAGTCAATGGCTAAGACAAGAAGATTCAAGGAGAAGTTAGAAGCTAAGGTTCTAGAATGTGAGAAACTAGAACAGGAAGTAGCTTCACTAAGGATGGAAGTGAAAGACTCTAAGGATAAGCTACACAGGTTTGGGAAGAGCTCAAAAATCATAGACAAGATTATTAAGGTACAAATACGATCAACAAAAAAACATGACTTGGTTTTGAACAAGAACAAAAGAAGAAAAATAAACTTCATAATAAGAGAGTGTAAGAGAAAGTGAGAAATTTTACAATGATTTGGACAACAGAAATGTCAACAAGGAAAGGAACAATGCACAAATGAGGAACAAATGGAACAGGAAGCAACACAGGGTAGAAGAAACTAAGATATCTATGAGGTCAAGACAAGGTAGTTCCAATGAACTATGTTTCTCATGTCACAGGTTTGGGCACAAAGCTTCTCAGTGCATGACACATGAAAGACAAGAATATGGAAATTTTAGAAATAGATATTTTTTTCACATGTATTGCTACTCTTGTAATTAGTTTGGTCACAAGGCAGTGAATTGTAGGGTTCATGACAAGAATGGATTTGGCTTCACCAAGATAAATCCTGGTACTTTTGCACCTCCAATGAATGCCAATATTAAGTGTTATAAGTACAATAATAATGAACATACATCAAGATGATGTAGAGTAAAAATTAGCCATTTTTCTAGCAAATATTGAAGTTGCGTTTTGACCTCCCGAAGCTCTATGGGTGTCATTCTATAAGGTGATATTGCAATTGGTGCAACACCAGGTAATAACTCAATTAAAAAATCAAATTCCCTCTGAGGATGTAACCCTAGTATATATTTAGGAAACACATCTTTGAAAGCTCCCAACACTAGATATTTCTTGAAAATATCAATTTTCTTTGAATCCTCCTCTCTTCTATTCAACTTAACTATGAATATCATTCCATTCTTTCTAATAATATTTTTAATCTGCATTGCAGTCAATAGGTGTGGTTTAACTTCTTTCCTATGAAAATAAACTCTATTTCTCCTGTTAGATTCATCCTCGAATTCCACCCATATTTCTTCAAATTTTAAAATAACCTTATATGCTTTTAAACAATTGAATCCTAAAATAATGCCAAATGCATGCAAAGGCGCTACATACAAATGCGATTTGGTCTTTCCTTGTAGCAAGGAGATATGAGGGTCAAATAAACAATGATTAACATGGTATATTTACCTTGAGCCATATTGTACCTTCCAACCATTGGCTAAAAATATAGGTCTAACAAGAAAATCCCTCACTAGTCTAGATGAGATAAAGCTATTAGTTGACCCACTATCAATCAAAATTTGCACATTCTTATCAAAAAATTTACCATTCATTAAGAAAGAAGTAATTTGACCATTGAGGTCAGAACTACCTATGGTTGCATAGATCCTGTGGCTAGCCTCTTCTAGGGATTTCGGTGGACAATCAAGTCTAATAGAACATTTATTGACATAATGGGCTCCTTTACATACATAGCATCCATTTTGTGGAGCTCTATTTCCTCTATTGTTATTCTCATTTTTATTCACAAATGTAGTTTTCCTATACCTTTCCTAACCTGTTAATTTCAGATCCTATCTTCTGGGAAACTCTTTAGCATTTTTCTTGAACTTACCACGTAATTAGGTTTATTTATATCATTTTGCTTTTTTTATCTCATCCTTTGGATTTCTTATTTTTTTCCTTCTTGCACCTCATAAAACCAACACTTTTTCATTTTTGGAGTTCATATTTTTCCTTTCTAGATAGCTTTTGATAGTTGAAATATGCCTTTCTTATTTCCTATTTAGCTTCCTATTTTATTACTAAATCAAATGCAGTAGGTAAATTGATAGGATTATGCATGTTTACTACCATCATAATTCTAGGATGTAATCCCAAAATGAATTTTTGAGTTTTCATTTCTTCGTTGCTTTCATATTGTGATGCATATTTTAGCAACTGAATAAAATTTTGGTGATAATCCCTTACTAGCAAATTATCCTATTGTGAATATGATAATTCCTCAAATATGTCTACATAGTATTGCCTTGTCAAGTATCTATCTCTAAATCCTTGATAAATTCCTCCCATTTAAGGTCAACAACTTTTATCTCATGCCCTTTCTTATAAGATTCCATTAGTCCAAGGCTATTTCAATCATATTCATCACTACCAGAGTAGTATTTGATTTAGATGATAAAACCAATAGATATAAGTAGGACTCTAGTTCACTTATCTATTTTTCAACCGATTCACCATCGTCCTTACCATTAAACTTAGATATTACTACCTTTTTTTAGGTTTATGTCCAACTTCTTACTCACCCTTGTCCTACCAGCATTGGATCTCTCTGGTTTCCTTGATGCTTCCACTGACCTCTCGATTGCATTTTCTTGTCCACTAGCTAAGTCTTATATGAATCAATTTTGCTGGAAAATAAACTCTTACTACTAGGCCATGTGTATTTTTTGTTGGATCATTTCTTCTCTTTGATATTCCATATGTGTTTGTAATAATTGCACCACTTTTGTAATATTTTTTTCCTCGACATTTTTATCACTCTCATTATGAGAAATCCCATTTACCCTTCTTTCACATTGAGAAACTTTATATATTAGTTTTTTTTATGGCCTCCTTACATGTATCTCGATGACTTACTCCTCCCTGCCATCTGTAGGATTTCTCGAGGACCCTTCTTGAAACACTCGTGCCATTCAACCTATAGGTGAAGTAAGTAGCGCATTAGTTAATATCGACTAACTAATTACGCATTCAGAGTCTACAACTTAGAATAATTTTTTCTCTGATACCATATGTAACAATCCAAATCTACTACTCACCTAGTTGCATAGTTTAAAGAATAAACAAAATCCAATATATTTTTTCCACTATGTTAATCATGTAGTACTAATAAGTTTTGCTTGGTTTCTAATATTTTTCTATAGATTATATATTTTGGTTCACCCAATAATTCTAAATTCATTTTAAGATAATGTAGCATAGGTTTAACAAAGCATATTTGGGTTAGGAACTGCTGCATCCTGCCACCCAAGTGGATGAGATTGGCCAAATCCCATAGAGTTGTCATTTTGTGGATTCAATTGCCCTCATTTGCATCTATAGATTTTGGCATGAGGATCAAACCATGGATAGGATTATACTCTAAGGAAAATAACACCTAAAGGGTGGAAAATTTTTTCCCTTCCTCATCTCACCAAATCTTTGACCATTTAGTCGACTTGCTCTAGAACCAGTGTAGATGAGAATAGCATACTTATGCCCCTGTGACTAACTAGAGATTCCCTTTTATCTTCCTAGAGTTGGTTAGTGCCATTTCAATTCCCTAAAATTGGACTTCATAATACATTCTCAATAGAACCCACAATATTTCATCCTATACCGAACCCCATGGCCATTCCAACTAGGTTCACTGAACACAGTTTCTATCACAGTACTTTTTAAGTAACAACTTGGAAAAGATATCCCATACCATTTTCACTTTTCGAATTGAATTTCCATATTATAATACCATTTCTGTCATTCATCGATTGTCTCAAAGCATATTGTGTGCATTTCCACATCTCAAAAATATTGGGTATACCTAAGGTTTTTCCTTAAGTTAAGATCTTCTAAGAAAACCTACTAGATTTAATAAATTATTTTAATCTTCCATAAGAAATATTATTTTCTTTCCCAAGTAAGAGTTTTTCTAGTTTTCCTTTAAACATAACTAAAGACATTATGGGTATAATTTAACAATATGCAGTTCAACTCTACACCCGAGGTACCATCTTAAAAACAAAAATATTTTATTTCTTTATTACCCATTCTCTTATATTACCAAATCGTCTATAAGGATGCCTTAGTAAGGTAGATGCAACAAGCCAAGTTCTCTAAGTTTAAAGGCTACAAATACTATCTTTGCTTTAACAAATATTTTCATGGAATAACGGTGAGTTGGTCAATGTTAATTGCCTAATTTGAAAGCAAAGGTTACAATTTATTTACTACCTTTCCTCAAGGTTTAATTTGGATTCTAAGAAGGTTTACAAATTCATTGTTTTAAATACATTCAATTTTCCTTAAAGAAAAATGGTTTCCTTATTAATAATAGCCCAAGGAATATAATGAAATGGGTTGCAATAATGACATGAGTTTGAGATAAATAATTCCTCATATACAGTATGTTGCTTATGTTCATAAGCTACATGCATTATCACCTTATTTTTCAAAAAAAAAAAAGAAAGGTTAAATTAAAAGTCACTTCAAAAGCCAATTTTCTCTAAGACTAAAATTTATAAATGCTTCCCTTATTTCCATCATGGAAATCAAATTAAAATGGTTACTCTAACTTTTAAATAGTATTACAACACAATTGAAAACTATTATTTCACCATGCAGTACTCCAATATTGAATTACATCACATAAAATAAAAGTTTCTAAGTTATATGCTTCAACAACTCATTTATCTATTAACAATCTAGCATTGCTTGAGAATATGATACTAACACCATTACACAAAATAGCCAGTATGGACGCAGTCCATGCAATTCTGTCACCATATAACATGGAGAAGTTTTCATCTCTTATAATGAGACATTATATTTCCTCCAATAACATACTACAGGGATTTTGCTACCACATGTTTAACTTTAGTTTTGTATCTGGGTAAGCAACCTTTCTTCAAATTATTACTCTGGTAACTGGTTTTGTTTCTATAATAATCTCTCCATATGTGGTCATTCCTCTACTAGATTATCTTCCTTACACCCTCACATATCTAGATTTGCTTTAATAGTTACACCAAGCATTGCCTTGTTGAGAATTTGAACATAAACCAACATAGAGGTGTTTCATTGTTTAAGGGATTTTGATAGGGATAAGATACAACTCAACATGAGTTATACAACTACTATGCATCTAAAAATTCTATATAAAACTACCAAAAATATGCTAAGACATTCATTCAACATCAAAGGAATCTATTGCATTTGTATTGAATTCATAAAAGAGATTGCTTTGTGATATCCTTTTACAATTTTTTCCTTGAGGGCTATAATGGGGTCTTCCCTAAGGAAGCCCTTTCGAATGTGGTACAAATAAAACATGATTTATCATTTTGTGTTCCTCGATGTAGGTGGGCTTCTTTCTCATGGGCCACCGCTCTTTGGATGTATCCTTATGCTTTGTTGAACATGTTAACCTGTAAAATATTATTAGTGTGTTGGGGGGTCTGCCTTAGTCAAACCTGGTGGTTATGAAGATAAACAACTCATAAAAGATGTTTAAAACATGGAAAAATATTAAAAACAACATAAACTATAAATTAATCTATTCTTACCTATCCTAGTGATTCTAGTGCTTGTTGCAGAGGTTTGCACACCTGGTGTGCGAACTAGTTGGTTTGCACGTGTGAAGTGCGAACTTGTCCTTTTTTTACCATACTTCTCAGATAGCTTCTTGGGTTATCCTAGAGTGGTTTTTGCTTTGAATGTTTTTTGGTTCAGCTTCTGAAAGTGCACTTTTTGATGGAATTATCAACCTGTATTACTCACAAAACAATGTTATAAAAGTAACAAGTTGATTGTGATGCTCGTATGATGGTTTTGAGATGGATGTGTGATGGAGGTAATGGCAGTAGTAAATTTGGTAGAGTTTCGATATGTAAAATTTGGTTGTTTTCAAAAGGTGAAAATGACCTTCTATTTATAAACTTGGACAAGGTGAGAGAAAGGGTATGAGGTGTCCCCTATGAGGTGGCAATGATGAGGTGTCCACCAAAGAGGTGTCCCTGAGGTGTCCTAGCTTATAAATGGGATTGGGTGAGAGAATCCCTCACCCATCCATAAATAATGATGAACTTTCTAAAAATATCAATTTGCATTAATGATCACCTTTATTGAAATATCTTAGAATTTAAAATTGCTTTTTAGGTGCAAAAGTCTCCATATTTCATTTATGACCCAGGAGGATGTGAGGTGGAGAAATATCTGGGTGAGAGGTTGTAGGGCTAGGATAGGCTAGGTTAGGTTAGGTGGAAGGCTAGGCTAGTCAAAGTAGACTAGGTGAGGTGGAGGGCTCAAATAAAATCAAGATTAGATTTAGTTAAGCATGTAATTTGCCGTAAAGCATGTTTTGACCAAAATGTTGACTTTTTGAACATGGTGAAGGTTTCAACCTTAGTTGAGTTGGTATGAGGTCATATGAGGACCCATGGTTAAGCGTAGGGAGGGGCTTAGCTAACCCAAAGTGGATAAGGCTGATGAATAGTGGTTTTTAGCAAATTTATGTAATTTTTGAGGGTTTTGCAAATTGATTGACTACAAAAATAGGGAGAGGGACAATGTGCGACTTTTAGGTGTCAACATTTTGCCCCTTTTTGTATTGGATTGTATGAAAATATGGTTTAGTACAAAAATTGATGATGTGAATTGATGAGAAGATTTGGAAGGTAGAGAATTTGTGATTGATGAATTGGGGATGATTACGAGAGAGACATATTGATAAAAAGTGGTTTGTGGATGATTGCTTTTGGGGGAAGGTGTATGATTACCTTGCATTATGATCAACTAAAAATATTTTAATTTTAGATGAAGAAAATACCTTTGTTAATTTTTTTTGCTTTTGATTGATTGATGAGCTTGTTTAACAATATTTGATAGATTGTTGGAGCCATAGGGTAGAACTTTCAGGAGCTTCATTCATGAGTGGTCTTATGACTACCATTATGAATATTGGAATCCATGAGGTGTCTATAGTAAGAGGCGTTTTGAGGTCTATCAAATATTGATTTGTTTTGGATTGGAGTTTTGATTAAGAAGAGAAGTTTCATTTTTTTGTATTTTTCCTAGCATGAGGACTTGAGATAATCTTCAACAAAAATTTTCTTAGGCATTTGTTGTATCCATGATTGCATGTTTGGTTGTTTGATAATGTGCAAGGTAGATTTTTATATGTTGGATGATTACCCTATCAAGCGATGAATTGGTGATGGAGGATACAAATATCAATGATGAAATGGTTGATGAAGATTAATGAAAGAATTTGCACAATTTTACGTTAAAATCAACAAAAATTGAGGAATGGACGGATGTTTCAAAGAAATTTTGTATGGATGGCGTAATTTGGAGTTGTCATGGAAGGTTCACACTTCACACATGTGAACCAAGTGGTTCACACACCTAGCGTGTGAACCAGTCGGTTCGCACGTGTGGGGTGTGAACTTGTGGATAATGGGGTTTTTGAAGGCATAAATACATGATTAATGTCATTTTCATGCGAAACGACATTGGAGAGGTGGAATAAAGTTGAAATATGATGGGTTGCTATCGGTTTATGAAGTGGATGATACAGTCTAACTAGTGAATCGATGAGTATGATCACAGGTGCTGGAACGCCATAGGTAAGCATTTTATTCTCTCTCGATAAATGTGCATTTAGGGAGGGTTTGAAAATAATTTTTTTTACATTAAATGTCATAAAAAGCATGTGGTGGCAGGAACGAGTTAAAATTTTTGCATTTTATGTGAAAAGGGGAAAATGGGTATCCCGATATTTTTTTGTTTTTTCATGTGACGGTTGTGCTTGTGGGAAAGCGTGTGTGTGATGTGATGTGTGGGATGGGGTATGAAAATTGGATGCATGTGAAAACCAATCAGTGGGATCTCCTACTGAGCCAAATGAGTATCCAGATCTGTATTTTGATGTTTGATTTAACTTTATTTTGATTGCCTCATTTTGTGTGCCTACAGGGGAGGGTTTGCATTGTTTTTCACACTTTTTGGTATGTGTTTGAATTTTTATGCATGTATGGGTGGTATGGGTGGAATGGGTGTGTGTTTGTGAACATGACCATATAAAAATTTTACCAGTTTGGATGGTTCACACAAGTGGGGTACATACTGTTTGTTCGCACATGTGGGGTGCAAACTAGTGGTTTGCACGAGTGGTGTGCGAACCAATTTTTTTTTCATGAAATGAAATAGAATGTGTATTTTTTGAAAATGAAAACATATCATTTATGTACAAAAAATAAAATAATTTCCGCATGATGAAAAATTATGAAAATGCATGTGCTTATGTTATGTACAATGATATTTATATGTACGAACCCATGAATAATTTCTGATATGTGATGTGTGTGATGGTAGGTGAAGAAGGTATTTGCACGCCATCAACTTCAGAAATGCAGGAAGGCTTTGGAGGATGAGTGTATGATGGATGATGGAAATAGATTGAGGGAAGTTGGGTTGTATGGAGTGTGGGTGATGCGCGAGGTTCATGTGAACCATGCTTACATTTCAGAGTTGTGTGGGAGATGGGATCTTGACAGGAACACCTTTCATTACCTACATGGGATATGATAATGACCCTAGAGGATATATACCACATATATCGATTGTCGATAGAGGGGATTATAGTGATGATGACGGATAAGGATTTGCATGAGGGCATCCTAGAGAGGACATTTGGGCATCATTGATAGCAGGTGGATGCCAAGAAGGGAGTAGACTATATGAAGTATTGGAATAAGAGATTTATTTTCAATCATCATGTGATGGCAATGTTATTGATAGCTAGCCCTATGCTACCAGATACTTCATGGGTGAAGGTTCCCTAGAACATGTTGGGCATGGTGTGTGATATTGGAGTGGTAGATAGTGTATGCATGAGCACCTGCATTTTTGGTATAGGTATACCAAAAGTTACATGGGATGGTGAGGACAGAGAGGACAGGTATCAGTGTAAGTTCATTACTACAGGTATGGGCTTGGGAGAATATGATGATTTTCAGACCCACCCATTTTCTATATGAGGTGCATGAGATTGATGGGGAGGATGTACCCTATGTGATGAGGTGGAGAGCAGATAAGGAGCGGAAGAAGAGGAGGGAGCGAGCGGGTGATTTTATGTATCACCGTGAGGAGATTGGGTGATTGACCATGTAGCTGATGAGATGAGGCCATGGTGAGGAGCACCTAATTGGGGTGAGGATGTTGTTAAGTTGGTGTGCATTTAGTGAGGATGATGGGTGGTAGGTAAGTACGTATGGTAGATGGAGTACTTTCCATTTTCTAGAGTGCAACATTATTTTAGATTAAGGTAGGGCATTCTAGATCTGCCTGTAGTGATTTACAGAGTAGAGGGTGATGGATGACTATAGCTTGTGGTACCACCTCTAGATGTGACTCTCAATTAATCTATGGTTGTCCTTGATGTGGACAATGTAAGGACTACACCTAAGTATGATGTGTGGTGGTTGAGGCAGACGTGAAAGCCCATTCGAGGTGTTATGGATGAGTGGGTGGAGGTAGTAGGAGTGTTTCCTGATATGGAGCTATCAAGTGGGGCAAGAGTAGCATCGTCAAGGTCTTTGGAGGAGTAAGAGGATGTGGGATCACCCAAGCTAGGTGATGAGGAGGAGGTAGAGCTATATCACTTGATCAAGTAGGTGAGGCCATGGTGTGATGACAAAGATAGGCTGGTGAGTGAGAGTGGCGAAGGGCCATCATCTGAGAGGGGTGAGGGGATGGGAGTTGGTGAGAGGATATGGAAGATATTTATTTGATGGATGTTTGTGAGGAGGTAGGTGATGAGTCACCAGTGGTTGGTGAGGATATGGGAGGGGAGTTCGATGATTATGTCTTTGAGGGATATTTTTTAGCAATAATCATGGGGGAGGGTCATATGATGGCTTTAAGGGAGGAGGTGAAGAGGATTAGAGAGAATCTTCTTGACATCAAGCTGTATTGGGGTGTTGATTGCTCCATGGTAAAGGAGGAGGAGAAGGAGGTAGAGGCAAACTTGAGGGCCAATTTAGAGGAGTAGGACGAGGCCAGGGTTCAAGTACAGTAGATGATAGAGGAGATGGAGGATCTTAGGATTGAGTGGGATGTGTTGAGGCATGAGTGTGACACCATCTACGAAGATCAGGATGAGATGATTAAGGTCATAGAGTGGCTTTAGAGGTTGTTGTATGAGGCACAAGGAGAGATAGAGGTTGTGAAGGGTTATCATTTAGTTAGGATTGCAGAGCTTGAGTAGTCTGTGTGAGAAGCACAATAGGCAAGGATATTTCTTAGATAGGGGATGTAGTGCCATAGCTAGAGGTAATATGGGGGGAGGTGGCATGGTGGTAAGGAATAAGAATTTTATGGTAGTCAAAATAAAGGAGGTTGCCAAGAGGATGAGGGCATAGAATGATCTAATGGTGAGTGGGATACCTGTACTAATATACTCTAGGTCTATTTCCCTATCACACCCATAGGTAGATAGGAGTCAATAGAGCATGCCATCGATTGGTAGGATGGGTTAATAGGTGATGGCACCTACGATGTCATATGCGTCGATGAGGATGGTGTCACCGGCATAGGTGGAGGTATTATAGGTGGCAGGGACTAGATAGGCCGAGTCATCATAGGCGATGGCAGGACAAGATCCAAAAAATGAGGGGATTGGTGAGTCACCAATAGGGTAGAAGTCATGAGAAGGCTATGTCAAGAGGTCAGCTGGTGTTGTCTGGATTTTTGTAGGTGCTCAGGATGAGTGAATTATTTTTGGGGAGATGTGCTTATGATGGTACAATCCTTATTGTAGTCGTATGGAATTTTTTATGGTGATGTATGTACATGTATATGTGATAGATACCCATAAGGTCTGACACATTTTATTGTAGCTTGATAGCATCAATTTTGATATATATATATATATATATATACATTTGAGATTCTATGACACTTGTATCTATTTGTATTTTGTTATTTGCTTGTTTCTGCTTAATGCATGATTATTGTAGAGGTGGTAATAGGTAGTTAGATATGAATGAAATGATGATATGCTTGAATTAATATGGAAGGATAGTAGATGTGTATGTATAGGATGATAAGACTAAAAGATATAAACATGTTGCTTAGGGAAAGAATTTGCATCGTTTAAAATAGCTAGGTGATGTAATCCATTTCATTATTCCAAGGAAGTTGGATATAAATATTGTATTTAAGATATTCGAACACTATAGTTCATAAGTAATCAAACCCATTGAATAACTGAGCAAACTTATGGAACAGGTTCTAGGCTATCTTCGTAAACAAGACCTCAATCCTAGATTTATGTGTGTAAATTGATGTTCATTTTACTATTTTGAAAAAGGACAGTTCATAACTGCATGGTAACTTAGCCGGTAAGCTAGCTCATTAGTAAAGACCAGAGGAATGCAGGGATTCAAGCTGATGGTACTCTCGAGCATTTTCCTTTTGTTTTTTGCCCCTGTAGGATAATTTTCTTGTTTGGTTCTCTTTTCTCTTTTCTTTCTTCTTTTCTTCTTCTATTTTTTTTTTGGGCGTTGGCTTTTGTTTTCTACCTTTTGTGGGCGTTGGCTTTTGTTTTCTACCTTTTTTTATCTTTTTTTTGTAACTTGTCATATTGTCAATCCTTAGGTTCAAGAGAAATCATGTGAATGATATATTGAGCAGAGTGATTTTTGCTAAGCAGTAGTCAACATGCAATGTAGCCAATCCTATTTCCAAAATGTTATTAGTGTGTAGGACATGCAGGTAAATCTAGGAATGAGAGCAAGGTAACCAAGGGAAGTCTAGATTTTTTTTAAAATATCCCAAATTTAGATGGTGGTTGATTATATAACTGTTTATGGGCGAACCACTCTAAACATTTCAATAATCCTGTCTCCTGAAAAGGGGTTTGTGCCTAACATTGGTGTGCTAGCATGTGCATGCTTAATTACCTTCGCATGGTATTTACAATTATTATGTATAGATGCCTAGATAAATGCAAAAAGTGAGAATTTATGTGTAAGGTTACCCCAGTGTTATGGACAATGGAATAGGGTGTGATTTGAATTGGTGTGGAAATAGAGAAGAGAATGAAGAAAGGAGGAGAGAGAGAATAAGGAGAAAATAAGAAAAGAAACTTATCAAAGGTATGTAGCTTCTTGAAGAGTGACCATACAACATTGATGAGTAACTAGAGGAAAAATAATATAAGAGAAATAAGAAAAGAGACCTATCAAAGGTATGTAGTCGCTCGAAGCATGACCATACAACATTTATAGGTAACTAGAATAAATGAAGATAAGAAGGAGACAAAAAGGGAAAAAGAAAAGGGAAATAGAAGAAGGGAGAGGAGAATGAAAGTTATGTAGCTACTCAAAGCATAACCATACAACATTCACTATAGAATAATGGGATAAGAAAGGAATGAAATGGAGGAAGTATATTTAAATTTAAATGCAAGTGGATTTAGTGCAGTAGAACGTTAAAAATGATGATGTTTTTATGTGTTGTTTTTTTTGGATTTTGTTTTGAATTATATACATATATACAAATGGTGATGAGTTGTAATGCCTACAACTAGGCGTAAAATGCTCGCATATGAATAATGTTAATGGTCTCAAGTCCGATAATACCTTCCAAAATTACCAAATGATATGTCCCAAATCCAAACTTGTGAGTAACCATGTAAGGGCCTAGCCAATTTGGTGCAAATTTGTTGCAGATATGGTGCGGTTGGCTAGTAATTTATTGGTTTTCTTTTAGG
Organism: Wollemia nobilis; assembly: GCA_028583015.1. Taxonomy (NCBI): domain Eukaryota; kingdom Viridiplantae; phylum Streptophyta; class Pinopsida; order Araucariales; family Araucariaceae; genus Wollemia; species Wollemia nobilis. The sequence goes on from JAQPPZ010000030.1 coordinate 4,802,798, forward strand.
ACTAATTTTCCAACTTGAAATTCATGTTGATGTACCTTGGAATTGTAGGCATGTCAAAAATGATCTTGATAAACTTGCGTGTGTTCAATAGCATGAATGCGACATTCATAGAATAAATTCAATTGCTCAAGTAGAGCCTGATGGGTTGTATCATCATCAATGAATTATTGTGTAGAAACCCACAAATATGGTATTTCAAGCTCCAAGGGCATGATGGCCTCAACACTATATACAAGGGAAAATGGGGTTGCCCTAGTTGGATGGCACATACTATTATAGTAGGCCCATAGTGCTAATGGTATTTGATTGTGCCAATAACGATGTGATTTTGCAATGGTCTTACGAAGAATGGCACAAATTATTTTGTTTGTAGCTTCGGCTTGGCCGTTACCCTGTGGGTAATATGGAGTAGAGAAACTATGTTGTATGTTGAGCTTTTCACATAGTGCATGAAAATTCTTATTCTTAAATGGAGTTCCATTGTTCGTGATGATTTTGGATGGGATTACAAAATGAGAAATGATGTGTTGAGTGATAAAATCAATAATTTTGGTATCGATCATTTCAACTAGAGGGATGACCTCAACCCATTTTGTGAATTACTCGATTGCAATAATAATGAACTTATGATTGGTAGATGATACAAGTATGATTTTATCGATAATATCCAAGCCCCATTTCAAAAAGGAGCACATTGACTGGATAGGTTGCAGATCTTGAGAAGGCAAGTGTGTAAGATTGGCATAACGTTGTCATTTAACACAATTTTTGACATAGGCACAGTAGTCATGCTTCATTATGGGCTAGTAATAGCTCATTCATAGAATGCATTTGGTGATGGCCATGCCATTGAAATGGCCACCACAAGTACCATCATGATCCTCTTGAGTGATGCGTTGGGCTTTGAAGGGCTCAAGATAGTGTAATAAAATGCCATCATAACTTGTAAAGTATATTGCATAGCAATGTATATTGAATGACACACAATTTAAAATCTTGCTTGTCAATACGATTTAGATCAGGTGGTAGAATACCAAGCTTAATGTAATCCTTGACTTGCCAAATATATTGAGGTGATGAATGTGCATGGAGAGTGCTTTCTTTAGGCCAAGGTTAAGATATTCATACTTGGCATTGTTGTTGGTGCAGGGAAAGCCTAATTTAAAGGAAAATGGGAGAGGCTCCCCTTGTGGTGTGAAAAATACTATTTTTGCACCTTCAGCATGTGTGCAATGAGAGCCATCGATGAAAAGGGTTAGTTCAATAGTTGATTCAGGGTCTGTGGTTTCCTTGACTTTGCTTATATGAAAGACTGAGTTATTTGGAAGCTGAATAAGCAATGACTCATCACTCTATAATGGGATCTTAGCTAACTTATCAGCAATGACTTGGCCTTTAATGGATTTTTGACTAATGAATTCAAGATCAAATTTTGTGAGGAGCATGATCCATTTAGTTGTTCAAAAATTATGGTAGATTTTACCCATCATGTAGCGAAGTGGGTTATCATGGGAAACTACGTAAGTGGTATGGTTAATCATGTAGTATCATAATTTTTGGTATCAAAGAAAACAGTGATATAAAGTTTCTCCATGTAAGCATACCATATCTCATAATTAATCAATGTGTAGCTGATATAGTATACAACTTGCTCTTAGTCTTGTTCATTCTTTTGAACAAGAAGCATGCCCAATGCGACATCAGTAGTGAAAATATACATATGGAATGGACATTCTATATGGGGTGGAATGAGGATGGGTAGATATGTGAGGTATGATTTGATTTCATCAAAGGCAACTTGCCATTTACTATCCCATTTAAATGGGACCCCCTTCTATAAAAGATGATTAAACATCTGAAACTTGTCTAAAATTTGGGCGATGAATCATCGTATGGATTGAATCCTTCCTTGAAAGCCATGTAGCTACTTGAGATTTGTAGGTGGAGGCATTTCAAGGATATCTTGGACTCTGGTGGGATCTAATTAAATGTATTTCTATGAAACTATGAAACCTAATATTTTTCTAGTGGTGACACCAAAAACACATTTCTTTGGATTTAACCAGACATTAAGTTAGAATAGGTGATCGAAGATTTTATTCAGGTCCTCAAGATGTTGACTACATTTTTTGGATTTGTCTATGAGGTCATCAACATAGTCTTTGACAGTTTTGTGCATCATAACATGGAATATGTAGGTCATGGCACATTGGTAAGTTGCCCCAATGTTTTTGAGGCCAAGGGCATGATATTGTAACAAAAATTCCCCTAGGGGGTCATGAAATAGGTCTTGTTCTGGTCTTCTAGATTGACACAAATTTAATTATAACCTAAAAAACCATCCATGAGGGATACTATTTCATGTTCGGCTATAGCATCATCCAAAGTGTCAATATTAGGGACTGGAAAATTATCCTTGGGATAAGCTTTGTTAATATCCTTAAAATTTCTGCAAATGCGGATATCCCCCTTGGTTTTTCTAATGGATACCATGTTTGAAACCCACTCAAAGTAATCGATAGGCTGTATAAAAGCTACATCAAGGAGATTCTGTAACTCCTCTTTGAAAATAAACACAACAATAGGATGCATGTGACACAACTTTTATCGTAAAGGTTTGGCATTGTCATCCAGGACAATGTTGTGCATGACTAACGATGGGTCAGGCCAAGCATATCAGTGTAGGACCATGCGAACACCTTAATGTAGTATCTAAGAAAATTGGTATAAATGACATGCTCTTCTTAGGATATGTTGGCGATGAGGTAAACAATGTGAGGGTGGTTTGGATCATTGCCAATGTCAACTTCAATAGTATCCTCGACAAACATGTGAGAACCATCATGAATTTGAGTGGGTGTGGGGATGAGGTTGAGGTTGTAAATGGACTCAGGGAGCTAGAATTCATCGCCTAGATAAAGATTTTTATGATTAATCTATGGGAGGTGAGGTGGGATGGAGGGTAATGGTGCATTGGTAAATCGCAATATGTGTGGTGTGGGGAGGAATTTAGTGGCTATGGAGGATTCAAAGATATCATCAAGAGCAATGAAATTGGGGATATATGGTGGAATGTAAGTGGGATTTTGTGGATATCATAGCGTATAAGTAAACAAAGATCATGTTTACCAAAGCACTAGATAAGGGATATGTGGGTGATGAGGGTTGTGATGAATCAGATGAGGATATCAGTGAATCCAAAAAATGTTGGTGATGACTTGGGTTTAACACCATAGGTGGTGAGGGGAATGAGATTGTGGGCTATGGGGTGGCAGTAATTATTGAAAGGATAAGAATGGAATAGAGGGTGGGGGTGAAGAAGGAGGATCATATGAAAAAGGTGGATAAACAATCAGGGGTGGATCAAGGGACAATATGGTGAAGTGATGAGCAAGGGTTTCAACTTCATGGGGAGAAAGAGGCTTATACGGTGGGGATGGTGGAAAGAATGCAGATGGAAGATCAATTATAGAATGTGGAGAAGAACTATATATCAAAATATTAAGCTCAAATTCCTCGTCAAAAATAATATCCAAAGGATCAAGATCCAGATGTTGCAACTCATGCTCGAGTGTACTGATTGTTGGAGGATTGTAACCAATGCCATATTGATCAGTAGGTTTACATGAGGGAGGATGAATATAGGTGCAACACACCTATTAATATCTCCCTAGGACATACCCATGTCAATTATACATACGTAAATAATGCCAAGAAAATTTGGGGTTTGACATGTGTTCAAGGTTATCGTAAAATATGGTTTGTGGTGGTGGAGGTGTTGAAGGTTCTATGGATAAGTCAAATCCCCCATATATAAATTGATGAAATTACCGGAAGGACCTAAAGGAACCATGACCCCAATAGTAAAGGATATATCATGAATTCAGCCAAAGTCATAGGTGGATTGGATGTTGGATGGAAGAACTTGAGCATTGCTTATATTATACTCACCAAGACCTCGGGTGGTCATGAAAATTGAGACATGAGGAGGTACCATATGCTTAGGTGGAGGGAATGACTCCTTGGATGGTGTAGAATATGGTGGAATTAGTATATGCGGATCACGGGGTCGATGCAGAAATATCGGATTGAGTTAACTAGTCATCAAGTCAAGAGATGCGTTGTGTCCATTCATAGCACTCAAAAGGTGTTCCAGTGATAGGATGATTGGCATGACTGAATTGGGAAGTGAAAATGGAAGCAATGGTGGGTGAACTAGAGATTACCCATGTTCATGCTAAGTAGGGTACAAAGCGACGATAAGATGTTGGAGGTGTGGGAATAATTGGTGGGTTTCTAGATGAATATGGAGTGGATGGTGTAGCGAAAAAGGTAAATGGACGAAGTGGCATGAAATATGATGAGGGGTGATGAGAAAATGTGGGTTGTGGGATGGAAGGCTGAGGTGGATTGGAGAATGTGGATGCAATGTTGTTTGGATCATATGGTGGAAGGTGAGATTGTGAGGATGACAGATAAATGTTTTCAAGAGACCAACGTAGGGTAGGAGTGAATTGCATGGGTGGACTAGCTGGAAGAGTGATGATATTGCAAAATTCGAATGGATCATGGTCACTAGGGATACAGTGGACTAATCCATTATGGAAATATTTATACAATGATGAAGCGTGAAAGGGATGCATTACATGTATCGAATCCAAGGGCATCCCAAGAGGATGTTATACTACATCTCGCCTTCGATAACATGGAAGAGAGTGGAAATGGTTTTGGAACCTGTATTGATGTGCAATACAATGGTACCAAGGGTGGGATGCATATAGTGTCATGACCATTTTTGAAGAAATAGGGTCATGTAAATATTTTTGGTAAATATTATTATATCATGTGTGGTGTGAGAGAAATAATTATTTTTATTATTATTATGTGTGGTGTGAGAGAAAATAATAATTATTATTATTAAAATACATTTTATATATGCAACTTCAATGTGGGCCCAACTCAACGAAGGATTATAACATGAGGCTTATATATACATGAGCGCTCATATTTCTCATTATGTTTTGATGTTTTATGAAAATTGAGTGAGGGCAAAACCCTTCTCTTCTTCTGTGGCTTTCGAGAGGTGCTCAAAGTTTGCGGGGATTCCAATCCGAGTAGTTGGGAGGTGCTCAACTATTGTGGTTGAGGAGTAAATCCATCCAGGGTTTACCTTTTGTGCTTCGAGAGGGCTTCCAGTATTATTCAGATCTAATTCTCTATCTAGGAGGAGTTCCCTCTTCTTGAGGGTTTGGTGATACCGTGGAAGTTTTAGGAGAATTTATCCAGCATTGTCAACGAGTTATATTGCATTGTTTGTGGGTTATTCAGTGTTTGTAAGTCTTGTGATTGCAACGTCCAACATTGGGGTAGATTTTATATATATTGAGTGGCAGATTTCAAGGTTGAATTGCAGAATTTCAGTCTAGAAAAGGAGACGTCCCATATTGGAGGTTATTTATCAGCATTCGAGCGTTATTTGGGCAGAGTAAATCATCAATAGCCACACGTCCCATCTAGCAGCATTCTCAGCATATATTTTGTGTTGAAAAAGGGTTTCTAAGACCCCAGTTTGGCAGCATCCCATTGTGCATGCATCTTCAGCAGATTTTGGATGTTAATTTGAAGCGTGAGTTTATTACAAATTTTATAAGTATTTGCATGGTGGATCTAGTCATTATTATTGTAATTCCAGTTTTGGGTCTTTGAAGAAAAATAATTAAAATTCACAAAAATATTTCATTTGCTCAAATATTGTAAGAATCGTGTTGTGTGTTTCTATTTTTCTATTTCGGCTCATTACAGTGGTATCAGAGCCATGATCTTGCCATCCTGTGGATTGATTCAGTAATTTTCAAAGATTCGAAAGTTAGGGTTTTGTTGTCGTTTTCAGATCTAGGGTTTTTGAGGACTTAATTGCAGATTATGGGGAATGATAAATTTCTTGACATGATATTTCAAGTCGATAAAGGGAAAATGGATACACTATTGGATAAGTTGTCTCAATTACTGGCAAAGCTGGATCAAGGTAGGAGTTCTCCACCAGTTCAGAGTGAAAATTCAGAAATGGATGCCCTAGTTTCAGAAAAAGAGGAATTGTGTGAAGAGAATTCAGAAAATTATTTTTCAATTGCAAAAATAGCAGTTGATGATGATATGCATCCATTGGATGATTTATGGTTTGAGTCTGAATCTGCCCTATCTTCAATCTACGGGATAGAAGAGTGCAATGTTGTTGATTTTGAACATTATGCCAAGAAAAATAAAACAAAATTACTACTGCATGGAGCTGATCTGGATCAGAATTATTCCTGCAATGAAAATGGGACAAGTCCTGAAGAGAAAGTTTCATCAGTTCCAAATTTGAAAGAATATGCCTTGTCTCAAGAGCAATGCAAAGAACATGTCATGGAAGTAACTGATTTAGATCGTGGAGAAAAACCAGAAATTGTTGGCCGAGAATTTCCCTTGCCACATGAGGTATGTAGGGAAAATATTTTTCATAAAATTGATGACAATGAAAGAATTGTTACCAATGATAATTTTGATGGATGTTGGATAAATTTGCTAGCTATGCCTATGAATGTTCACAGCAGTTTCAGTTTCTTTGATCTGGAAAGTGAGCATGAGTCTCACAGTGAGCAAATTCTTTCAAAAGAAAGATTTCAGTCTTTGAATGCATGGGATCCAGGCATCACTAGAAAGAATGAAGGGTATTGCATTCATGAGATTTGTGATGAAGTAAACTCTGAAGGTGATTATCTTCATGTGTTTTATCCCCAGTCTTTAGAAACCAGAGCTGAGCTTTCAGAACTATTGAGTGATGATCAACAGTTGTTTAGATCTCATGGTGAAGAAGCAAATTTTGCTCTAACAATTGACACTTATCTTGCTTCACAGCTTCTATATTGCACCTGCCTTCTAAATAAAACTACTATGTATCAGTTGCCTAAGTGGGTCTCAACAATCTTACCTAAATCAAGCATTGTTTAGAGTTTATGATGAAGGATTGATTAAGGAAGAGGTTGATAATGCACAGTTGGAGACATCTTGGATAGCAGTTGAAGACAGTATTGAAGGCAAAATATTGACAACTTGGTTAGCAACAAAGGGGACAACATTTCAGATGTTCCTTGAACCCATTCTTCAATGCAAAACAGGAGCAGTCCTTACAACAAAAAAAAAGACTGTTGTTGTGGTGCATAAAACTGTTTTTGGATCTCTAGAGGCTGTGATTCACATCGAATCTGAATTTATACTGTTTACTGCTATTTTTTCCACTTGTAGTTGTTCATGCATGGTTAATTTTCTTGAATTTGCTAGGCATGTTGGACAGATGAGGTGCATTATATTTGTTGAGAGGGTGATAACTGCTATGTTTTCAGGACATATGGATTGCTTCTCATATTTGCACTTTAATTATTTGGCTGCATCTGCCTCAGGGAAAAATAGTCAAACACGTCATCAACGGGACCAAATCATTCATCAATTTCGTGAAGGAATGGTAACAGGAATTGTTGCTACTAATGTTCTAGAAGAAGGTTTAGATGTCCTTGGATGCTATTTAATTATTTGTTTTGATATGCCAGTAACACTGTGGAATTATATACAATCTTGTGGGTGTGGGCAAATGCAACGTTCTGACTATCTTATACTCACAAGAAGAGGCGATGAGTTGGAAAAAAGACGACTTGAGAAGGTCATTGCTAGGGGAGAAATAATAAGAGAGTGTGCCTTGAACAAAGATCTTGTTTCTTCAAATTCTTACAGAGAAGACCTACAACAAGAAGATATGTATTGTGTGGAATCTATAGGAGCGATTGTCACATTAAATTCTTCTTTGCCATTAATCTACTATTATTGCTCTCAACCGCCAAAGGATAGGTATTACAAACCAAGGTCTTATTTTCGTATAAAAAATGAAGATGGCATCTGCATCCTAGAGCTCCTGATGAAATCTCTTGTCTTACATGTGAAGGCTCATGGAAATGTTTCTTTATTGAGGAAGTTAGTCTGTCTTAAAGCTTGCAAGGAACCTCATGCAGCTGGAGCTTTGATAGATAATATTTTGCCTGTTGAAGAAGAGGAACAAGTATATGAAGAAGATCAACATGAAATTGAAGAAAGCAATTTTGGATTGTATCCAAAACCTAGAAATGTGGTACCCCTTGTTTGTCATGCTATTCCTCCAAGTGTGGTTAACATGAGACAGTGTTTGGAAATGGATACTGGTGCTGTTACAGTCCAAATTAGAGCAGATGGCATTTACAAATTGGATAACAATCAGGTTGATATTGCAAGGAAATTTCAAGAAATTATATTCAGTATTTTGAGAGAGAGAATTTTGGACAGCATAGTCAATTTACTTGATTTAGATCACCCCGTTTCAATATCAAATTCACATATCATGTACCTGTTGTTGCCAATGAAAACCACTGGTATACTTGAAGCATTAAAGTCAACCATGATAAATTGGACATGCATCACTACGGTTGTATTTCAAATTTTCTCACCATCTGAAAGGGGTATTCAAAGAACACCTGGTGGACATTTTCCTCTAGGCTTGTTACAAAATTCAATTATAATAACCATACACAACAGACAAGATTATTGTATGTCACATGTCTCAAAGGATTCAAACTCAAGAAGCTTTTTTTGTGCAAATGGAGGTAGAGAAAAAGAACTTTCTACATACGCAGATTACTTCAAAAGCAAGTATGGTACCATGATAGAAGCTGCCCAAACCTCAGAAAATGGAGGTAACAATTTGGTTCTTAATTATCTGGATGCTGATGGATTAAATTGTGTAGACAGTTTTAATGAGATTGTAAGGTTAATAGAACAGCAGTATAAAAGGGAAGTTTGGTGGTGGTTAGAACTACAATATAAGCATAGGAATGTTGGGTGTGAGGAGACATTTGAGCATAGCAACACTTGGTTAGTAGATTGTTCTTTTACTTCTGATATAGGCGATCAAACAATGACTGAAGTATGTATACAGGACTGTCAAACTTGGGCTGAAATGTTTACTCTTGATGGTACTATTGATGTTGATCATGGTTGTGGAATGTTGAAAAGAGATAATACTACCATAAATGGGGATGTTGATGATATGATTAGAATGTCAAATTTTGTTGATTCATCTTATCCCTTAAGCTCCTTTTGTACTGTTGGGTTTGCCAAATTATTTCATTGTACAGCCATGGAGGATGGAGGATATCTGAGTTTGGGTGCATTTGGGAGGTTGGAACAGCCAACAAACACTGTTGGGGAAAAAAATTCATATCTGATATGTTTTTGTTTCGCTAATGTTTGCATGCTTGCAGGTGTCTTTCCAAAGCCAAAGATTAAGATCAGGCCAACACTTTACAACCAACTTGTTGACAGTTTTTGGTGGAACAGCAGCAAAGTATTTTTAGCAAATCATTGGGGAGCTATGAAAGCAACCATAACAACCCTTGCAATTAGCACATCATTGGATGTTGTTCACACTATGGGGATTGCTTCTTTTGCCATTTGTTGGGCTGCATATGCTGATATATTGACTGCTGTGGGTGAAAGGACTATTATAGTCTTTCCTAGTGATGTTTTGAAAGTTGTTTCTACCTTGTCATGGATTGTAATGGATGGTGAGTGGACTGTCATTCAGTATGAGGAAGAAAGGGACATTGCTTGGATTGTTGTTGGTTCTTTTGAGACTGTTTTGATGGCTGTGAATGACACTTTAGAGACCCTTGGGAATCTTTGGACAACAATTATGATTGGTTTTGAACAACCAACCAGCCCTTCCTCCATGAGAAGTTCAGATCTAATCCTGATTGGTATTTGCTTTGACCTTCCATGGGTTAAAACATTAGCTACTTTGATCATCCTAAACATTAATGGGAAGAAAGTACAGTTTGGGCATGGTAGGTTTTTCATCAAAACTGCTTGGAGACTGATTTGGGACCCTGGAATTACAGTTGGTTATGATTTGGATCAGTTTGGAAATGTTGAGGTTATGCTCATATTGCTTGAGGACAAGCAATGTGAGAGGGGGAGATTTGTCATGACCCTTTTTGAAGAAATAGGGTCATGTAAATATTTTTGGTAAATATTATTATATCATGTGTGGTGTGAGAGAAATAATTATTTTTATTATTATTATTATGTGTGGTGTGAGAGAAAATAATAATAATTATTATTAAAATACATTTTATATATGCAACTTCAATGTGGGCCCAACTCAACGAAGGATTATAACATGAGGCTTATATATACATGAGCGCTCATATTTCTCATTATGTTTTGATGTTTTATGAAAATTGAGTGAGGGCAAAACCCTTCTCTTCTTCTGTGGCTTTCGAGAGGTGCTCAAAGTTTGCAGGGGATTCCAATCCGGTAGTTGGGAGGTGCTCAGCTATTGTGGTTGAGGAGTAAATCCATCCAGGGTTTACCTTTTGTGCTTCGAGAGGGCTTCCAGTATTATTCAGATCTAATTCTCTATCTAGGAGGAGTTCCCTCTTCTTGAGGGTTTGGTGATACCGTGGAAGTTTTAGGAGAATTTATCCAGCATTGTCAAGCAGTTATATTGCATTGTTTGTGGGTTATTCAGTGTTTGTAAGTCTTGTGATTGCAACATCCAGCATTGGGGCAGATTTTATACATATTCAGTGGCAGATTTCAAGGTTGAATTGCAGAATTTTAGTCTAGAAAAGGAGACGTCCCATATTGGAGGTTATTTATCAGCATTTCGAGCGTTATTTGGGCAGAGTAAATCATCAATAGCCACACGTCCCATCTGGAAGCATTCTCAGCATATATTTTGTGTTGAAAAAGGGTTTCTAAGACCCCAGTTTGGCAGCATCCCATTGTGCATGCATCTTCAGCAGATTTTGGATGTTAATTTGAAGCAATCGTGCGCCAACGCCCAATGGGGTAATTTTGTGAGGAAAATAATCAAAATTGTGTTGTGAGTTTATTACAAATTTTATAAGTATTTGCATGGTGGATCTAGTCATTATTATTGTAATTCCAGTTTTGGGTCTTTGAAGAAAAATAATTAAAATTCACAAAAATATTTCATTTGCTCAAATATTGTAAGAATCGTGTTGTGTGTTTCTATTTTTCTATTTCGGCTCATTACATATAGCCATCAAAAGCTCGAAGGTCCATGGATGAGGTGGCGATATGGGAAGGATTAAGGTGAATATGGACCAGGGCGATGGTAGAAATGATGCTAATGGATGAACCAGTATCGATGAGAATACACTTATAGGTAACGACATTTATGGAGGCTTGAATATGTAATGGGATATCTACTCCCTCACCTACAAATTCTATAATTTCATGGTCATAGAAGCTGATAGAAGGTTTTAGGTATCTCTGGAAATTGCCAACAAAGTTGGCTAAGGCATCGACATCATGGGTTTCATGATGTGGTTGAGATTGTTGTAAGAGGTCGTAAATGGATAACCTTGCAAAGGCGGTGCAAAGCTGATGAGAAATACTATCATAGATGATGATGACATTCCATGGAAGGGATGGAGGAATTAATGGGGTAACGATTGAGGTTGTGGTAGGTTATTTCTAAGAAGTGGAAGGTTCTGGGGTGGTCGTAGGGGTTGGATAGAGCTGATTGCAAGTGGTGATATTGATCATACCCACAAACCAATGTTGGGAAGGACCTCTATTGACATTATTAACCTGGCATGGATCAGTTTGAGGTGGATTACCCCCATGCTTAGGTAATGGATTTTGATATATCCCCAAGTTTTAATTTTACAGTGCAAGGGGATTTGAGACTTGAATAGTACTTCGATCGATAAGGTCTTGCATGGCATGGCAAAAGATGTAGCATGAATCAATATTATGACCATGTTGTGGATGGTAATCATAGAAGACTTGCAGATTATGATCCCATAGGAGAGGACAATTTGGATCAAGAGGTTGGACCATTAAGCAAAGTGATGTGACTGGCCTTAGTTAATCTATGGAATAAAGTGGGCATGGGCTCAGATAAAGGTGTCCAATTGCATGGAGGATCAGGCAAACATGGATTGCCACTTTGGTATGGATTAGATTGTGGTGGAGGATTGCCTATGTACGAAGTGGGAATAAGTGGTAGATTGACTTGGTATTTGATTTGAGGATATCGTGGGGGAATGGGTTGTGGAGCTTGCGCATATGCCACTTACGGTGGTGGATATGGAGAATTTAGAAGAACCTAATTGGTTTGGGGTGGTCAGGTGGTAGGTGGTACATATGAAGGGTGGTTGTAGTGGTAATTTGTGGGGTAGGGTTGCTTCTAATAAAATTTGATTTTTTCCATAAGGACCTTGATGTTCTCGATGAGTTTGGCTTCGAAAATGTCTTCCTCAAATGTTCAACTTTTATGAATATGCAATTTCTAGGAGATTTGTTTATGGTAACTCTTGGCAAAGAGCTTGACGAGATATGAAGGTGGGAGAGGGAAGGATAGATCATGAATGAAAATTCTCCAATGGGTGACAAAATTGGTAATAGGCTCTTCATCCCACTGATGTAAAGCATAAACATCAAACAAGGTAAGCTTAGTTTTGATGTTAATCAAGAAGTGCTCTAGAAATAGATTAGCTAATTTTTTGAAAGTGAATAGACTATGGTGAGGCAAATGGTTGTACCAATCTAATTATTTTCCCCCAAGTGAAAGTGGAAATGTGTGAAGCATAAGGGGGTCACTACCATGCAATTGGTAGCAAGCAAAGCAATAATTATTAAAGTGCTCTCTAAGATATTCCTTACTTTTAAAATTTTCAAATTTTGGGATCTCAAATATATAAGGATATGGATGTATAAGAATACATGAGTGAATTTTTTCATTACACAACTCATCATATGTGGTTTTTTGAGGCCCATAACCAGTCATGCATAAATCCAATGTACGAATATTCTCCTGTATGGCTTGAAATTTGCTAGAGAGCACTGTGGTAGTATTTGGTGGATCCAAAAATGGGGGTGATGACATGGATGTAGGTAATAGTTGTGATGATGGTTATGAATAATCCATATGGGATGTATATTACAACTGTTACTCCTCCCACGGATGATAGTAAGAATCTTGGTTTGGATCAGGTATTGACATGGTCTGATATTGTGGGATAGGAACCTAATATGGATGGGGTGAGATATAGGAAGAGTGGCAGGCAGGTGGCTATGGCTGCTAATCATAATACTTGGGTGTCTACTAGGTAGGCATAGGAACCTTCTACTATTGTGCATATGGACAAGTCAGTTGCACCTGAGCAATAGTGGTAGAGGACCATGTGGGCGATGAAGTTAACAATGCAGGTGGTGTAGAAGAGGTAGGTGGAAGAGATGTCAGTGTGGTAAAAGAGAACTGGTGTGAATATGGAGGAGGAACTGATGAGGATGAAAGGGGTACTGATAGAATGGCAAGAAGGAACTTAGTCTAAATCGAATATCAAGGTGGGTGACCTTAGTAAGCGGGGTTCAACGGTGGGGGACGATAGGAAGTTGGAGGTGGTAATCAAAAAGATTATGAAGGTACTGAAGGGGGTCCATATGATGAAAATGGTGGATAGCTAGTGGGTGGATGGGAGGTGAACTGTAATGACAATGAGGATGAATATGCCCACTATGGGTGAATCTGCAACAAGGGATGGGATAGATTGGGGGATGTCAGCTAGTAATACTAAGATGGATATGAATAGTGTTGATGTGGGAGTGAGGAAGGTGGTTTGGGATGAAGTCTGGTAACGTGATGAAGCCTATTTATATGATGGGGTATGGGATGAAGGTATGGTAGGAGGGTCTATGGATGAAGGGGGTGTGGATATCATACTGACTTTCTGGATAGTGGTAGCGACATCGGGTATGATTTGAGAAACAATTGGATGAGAATCATCTCCCAAAAGTGGATGGGATGAATGCTCGAGGAATTAATGGGTAGCAAAGGGTGAGGTAGGTGGGTTGAACTCATCCATCACCAAAAATGGTATGGAGCAACCAGAAGGGGTGTAGATGATATGCTGGCAGTATGTGGATGGAGGATTGGGAGAGGAGAGATCTTCCAAGGGAGGGGTTTCCTCAAAGGTCTCATCCAAGATATGGTATGGAGTGGAATATGTCATATGGGATGTGGAACTAGCACTAATAAGGCCCAGTCAATAGGTCAGGTGGATCTACAGTAACAACCTACTCAGACTTGGAAGGTGGATCAAGGGTCTAAGAAGAAAAAGCACCTATGGTCATGACAATCCGTTAAGGAGCCTCGATGGCATTACAAAGGGATTCATGCGTCTAACTACGTGTAAATGGCATGGTGATTTGTGCAAAAAAGTATGCTAACAACCAATAGATGTGAAATCTAAACTCTAAAAATATTTGTTACTGACTAGGACACTATTTTTTTTTAAAACATAGGTTTGCATAGGTGGGATACGAACAGGTTCGTATAGGTGGGGTGTGAACCACTCTAAGTCTAGAGGTTCGCACAAGAGGTGTGAAAACCACCAAAAAAAGTGGCAGAGGGTGAAGTTTTTACTGTGGAGACCCTCTATGTGATATGTAGACCTGTGTAGTATAGTTTTGTAGCCTGAAAGCTAGGTTTTCACATAAAATCATGCAAAATAAATTGAGTGTAGGAGGATTACACTAGGGGGTGCAAATATCCTAAAAACATATTGTGCAGTGTATATCGTGAAAGTGAAACCATGGAAAAACTGATAAGTGTGGTATAGCATGTTTGATATGCTATTGTAACCACTTTTGTGAGACTCAAAAATAAGAAAATATTCTTTCTTTTTTATTTTTGTGTGTTTTGAGGAAAGTATGTATCCACCCTAGGAACAAATTATGGTAATGAGTGAACTTCTATTTTTGAATTAGGTATGTCATAGCATAGAACCTTTTGCAATACCCAAAAGTGCACAAAATAGAACTATGTTTCCAATGAGTGAGTGACAACCTAGATGGATTTTGGTACAATAAAATGGTATCCAAAGGGGTGAGACTCAAAATGCTCTAATGAGTTAAAAGAACAATCATGAAGAGAGGTTACATTGTTAATGTGGTGTTATCGACATACCCATGATTTCGCTTAACCCTCACATTTAAGGCATCCATAATAACAATCAGCTGCATCCACTAATTATTTGAAAAGCCCTATGGTAAAGGGACTTTCTAAATCTATCCACTTTGAAGGTACCTTCTAGTGATGAATTTTGGATAACCAACACTCGATGTGGGAAGGATCGATCTGGTATTAATATTGGCATAATCCACCAGGAGGGTACAATGGTGACTAATCCAAAGGTGACCCAGTGGAGAGTAAACCCAGACCTCACTGAACTTTGGTGGTGAATTGGTGATGAAATTCAATTCAGGCTGGATATGAAACCCAAATTTTTACACAATTTAAATAGGACGTGAGTGTGTGGTGTTTGTTTATGCGGTACTATTTTAGAAGCAAATCTATTCTAAATATCTTTTCGAAAGAAACTATGCTATCATGCATTTGGAAAGAAAATATATTTACTTGGTTTTTCACAAAAATAAATTTGATCTATTGATTTTTTAAAAGGGAAATCTATTTAATTGGTTTTCAAAAAAATAAATTTACACTATTTATTTTCAAAAGAGAAATCTAATTACTTACTTTTCACAAAAATAAATTTTCTCTATTGATTTTCAAAAGGGAAATCTAATTATTTGCTTTTGAAGAGAAATGACTTGAAGGGAAATTGCTAAGAATAAAGCTAATCTAGAAAGCAAATGGAAATATAACTACAACAAATAGGAAGATGCAACTTTGTGGAATTCGTAGCTCAACAGGAAATATTAACTTCAAAACAGGGGAAAGCAAAAGTATTTGCACAATACCTACGTCCAGGTGAATGTAAAAGGCTCTGGTGTACCTTCTGGTCCAAAATTGTGTGAATTTGGAAGGTTCTCATGGATGGTGTGCGAACCTGTATTCTATAGGTGGTTCACACACCTAATGTGCAAACTGAGATCTGAAGACTGAGCTAGCTAGTTTTGGTATCTTGATGGTGATTTTGAGGTTTCTGGAGTATTTTGAGCATATATACCTGCACAGAAAGTTCCCAAAAAATCAATTTAAGTTTAACAAGACCATCAAAAACTTAAAAATATTTTACTTGAAGAAAGTAAATAGCAATAAAATAAACTAACTATTTATTTTTTGCACAAAAATACAAGGATGCTTTAACCTTGCATACGTCATGGTAAGAGAAAATTTCTTGTCTAGGTATGGGGGCACACAATCCTCAAGAACATGAGGCTCTTAACCTCCCCTGACTTACCTTGTCGTTGGTTGTGGGTGTCTGAACTAATACCTGGGTATCAAGTATCAAGTTTGAAGAAGATTGGGGAATTCACATGTCCAAGTGTGTACTCACTACACTCTTTGAAGTCTCACCAGTGCACTAGCAAACCTATTTTTGTTTGGCCTGAGATGTATTTCAGGGCATTTTTTTTGGTTTAGGGTTTCTTAAAAGATGACAACTACCTACCATATAGAAACATACCACAATTTTTTTTTAGTAGGCGATTAAGCTAATTCTTGGTGGGGATCCCATCGGGCATGCTAGAATGAAACTACCAAAAATATGCTAAGACATTCATTCAACATCAAAGAATCTACTACATTTGTATTGAATTCATAAAAGAGATTACACTGTGATATCCTTTTACAAATTTTTCCCTAAGGGCTACAATGGGATCTTCCCTAAGGAGGCCCTTTCAGATGTGGTACAAATACATCATGGTTCATCCATTTGTGTTCCTCAATGTAGGTGGGCTTCTTGCTTGTGGGCCACCACTCTTTGGATGTTTCCTTATGCTTTGTTGAACTTGTTAACCTGCAAAATCCTATTAGTGCATTGGGGGGTCTGAATTAGTCAAAAAATGTGGTTATGAAGACAAAATACTCATAAAATATGCTTAAAACATGGAAATAACTATTAAAAACAACATAAAATTGTAAATTAAGCTATTCTTACCTATCTTGGTGATTCTGGTGCCAGTTGCAAAGGTTTGCACACCTGATGTATGAATTAGTTGGTTCGCACGTGTGAAGTGCGAACCTGTCCTTTTTTTACTGTACTTCTCAAATAGCTTCTTGGGTTGTCTTGGAGTGGTTTCTGCTTTGAATTTTATCCGATTTAGCTCTTGAAAGTGCACTTTTTGATGGAATTATCAACCTGTATTACTCACAAAATAGTGTTATAAAAGTGAAAAGTTGATTGTTATGCTCGTACGATGGTTGTGAGATGGAGGTAATGGCAATCGTGAATTCGGTAGAGTTTTGGTATGTAAAAGTTGGTTTTTTACAAAAGGTGAAATTAGCCTTCTATTTATAGACTTGTCCAAGGTGACAGAAAGGGGATGAGGTGTCCCATGTGAGGTGGCAATGGTAAGGTGTCCACCAAAGAGGTGTCCCCCGAGGTTTCCTGGCTCATAAATGGGGTTGGGTGAGAAAATCTCTCACTAATCCATAAATAATGATCAAATTTCTAAAAATATCAATTTGCATTAATGATCACCTTTATTAAAATATTTTAGAATTTAAAATTGCTTTTTAGGTGCAAAAGTCTCCATCTTTTATTTATGACCCAAGAGGATGTGAGGTGGAGAAATATCTGGGTGAGAGGTGGTAGGGCTAGGATAGGCTAGACTAGGTGAGGTGGAAGGCTCAAATCAAATCAATATTAGATTTAATTAAGTATGTAATTAACCATAAAGCATGTTTTGACCAAAATGTTGACTTTTTGACCATGGTGAAGGTTTCAACCTTAGTTGAGTTGGTATGAGGTCACATGAGGACCCATGGTTAAGCATAGGGAGGGGCTTAGCTAGCCCAAAGGGGCTAAGGCTGATGAATAGTGGTTTTTAGGTAATTTATGCAATATTCGAGGGTTTTGTGAATTTATTGACCACAAAAATAGGGAGAGGGACAATGTGCGACTTTTTGGTGTCTACACTATAATATCAATATCATTAAAAATAGCTACAAATATCCTTGCTTGAGATATATCCTATAAAGTTCCAATATATTTCTACCACCTACAACCCTCCCAACAATATTTCATGAAATCAATTTGTTTCCATTTTTATAGTCTCATCAATTCAAGGAACTACATGTTTTGTAGGAAAATTAACTTTATAACAACATAATATGTTTATCAATATAGTAACACCTTATCCAGTGTACCACATTTCAACATAAACATATTAAATTGTTTAATTCTATCATTATTCTAGTGTATCACCATTTTCAAAGACGCAAACACAACAGTAAGATCATGCTTCCACAAATGAATACACATAAGGAAAACATAATTTCCAACGATGTATATGCAGTAGTAAACATCATTTCCAAATATGTTTTGCATAGTAGTAAAATAATATTAAAAAAACATATGCACAACAATAAAATAACTTTTCCATAAATATACACATAGTAGTTTACCCAACACAAATGAATCAACATCACACAATTCATATTCATAGGAAAACCATACAATTTCTTCCTTTTTCTACTATTTTTATCAATGCATTCAGTAAGGAACATAGTAAATTCACCAACTTGAACCTATACATCCTGCACTTCCTTGGTATTTCCGTTCCCTTCATATTTTCTCTTCGCTATTCTTTTTACAAATTCCTTTGTTCATTTATTTTTCCTAGAATTATCACTCCCTACACTCCTCTTTCCACACCATGATGAACTCAGAAATTTGTTTCAAAAACTCTTCATGCATTGTACCTAGTAACCAGGATTTCTCGTCTCCACTTCACTCGCTATCATCACACATCATGTCCATTCAAAAAAAATTACTTTTTATGCCAAAGCTCCACATTAACCTCTAAGGAGTGTGTTTTATATACATATTCTAATAATCCTTGTTTTAATATTTACACTTCTATGGTCCACCATTACCTTCTAACTCAACACACTATAAGAAATGTAACTTATTGCACATAGAACATTTCCCCTATTTTTTTAAAACAAAGCAATGTTTATAATATAAGCTTCATAACATAAAATACCTTCACCCTATTTTAAAAAGAAGACTTCCAACATCATACACATACAACAAGAAGGTGGCTCTCAATGTCATTGCCACAAACACAACAAGAAAACGACTTTCAATGCCATTGCCACATACAAACAAACCTAACTCATGCAAATGTATGATTTTGCAATGCATCTAAATGATATGCAAAGTGTAATTTTCCATGTGCTCGCAAGCCGAATCACCACTTCTCTTTCTTACCTCTTTTTGTTGGCTTATTTCCTTCCTTAAATACCTTGCATCTATCTTGCACTCACAATATTTGTCTGTAGTACCATATTTCTTATAATAAAAAAACTAAGTTTAATATTTATCTACTTTCATTCATTAACTGTGTGAGGAGTATCATTACATCCTCCACCACTAAGGATAAACATAGTTCCTGTGTTTTCAAACTAGGTTAAGCAAAGAAATCCTTCAAAAGAATCATATAATTAATAAAATATACTCAAGAAATTATAGTTATCTTCATATAAATAAACCACATCACATTTTCTCGTGACTAGCATATAATCACACTATAGATTATGTCATAATGAAGTTTTGCTAACATACTCATCATATGGTCCAAAATATTTCATTGAGCAATACCAAAATATTTTCAAGCTACCCTACTCAGTAACTTCACAAACACATTGCAACTATTCAGGTTCTAGTTTCATACATATGTATTTACACACATATCTCAAAATTATAAAAGAAATTTTATGATAAAGTCTTCATCTACTCAAACAAATAAGGAAATTGTTGTTGCATAACTACCATGTCTTCCCATGTAGCATTTTTTTCGAGTAGTGGTCCTATTGGACCTGAAATTGCTCTATGCTTCTTTTCCTTAGATTCTTTGTTTGGAAACCAAGCCAACGAATAGAACAAACCCCAATATTTAATGGATCGGTCATCTGCAAGTTGAAAATATCCAAAACATGAGTAGGATTAGAGATGTATTTCCTAAAGAGGAACACATGAGAAACATTATGAATTTTGGATAAGTTTGGCCATAGAGCTAGTCTATACGCAATATGGATTATCTTAGTTATAATATCAAATGGACCCACATATCTGGAGTCAATATTGAACTATTTTATTGAACTTTTACCTGTCTTCACCCTTAAGAATACTTTGTCTCCCACATAATATTCCCTCGGTGTTCCTTTTAGGTTTGCATAGCTCTTATAGCAGTTTGTGGCCTCTTTCAGCTTCTATTGAATTCTCTTTAGTTGCTCTTCTATTGCTTTTTCCATTTTTGGTTCGATCACTACCTGATCTTTTGGATTATTGCAGGATAAAAGAATTTTACATCATATTCCATATATGGCTTCGAAAGGTGTCATATCCAATGATATGTGGTAATTATTGTTATAAGAAAATTCTACTAGGTATAAGTAGTCTTACCACTTTGTGTTTTGATCCATACAGTACATTCTTAACATATCCTCAAGTACTTGATTCATCGTATTAGTCTGACCATCTATATTCAGGTGATAAGAAAACTGATGTTTAGTTTTTTTCCTAATGCTTGATGTAGTACTTGCTAGAATATAAAAGTAAAAAGAGAATCTCTATCAAAGATAATAACTTCTAGAAAACCATGTAGTCTTACCACTTCCCTAGTAAAAATACTTGCTACGATGGGTGCATCATCGTGCACATTACCTGGTATAAAATGTGCGAATTTGGTTAATTTATCCATAATTACTAAAATTGCATCATGCTTGAATCTTGTTTTAGGCAATCCCACTATAAAATCCATTGATACCACTTGCCACATTTTTATGGGTATCTCTTGTGGGTATAGTTTTCCAGTTGGATGTAGATGTACTACTTTCACTCCTTGGCATTCTAAGCATTTTTACACATAATTGGTAATATATTTTTTCATTCCTAGCTAGTAGTAAGATTTTTTCAAGTTTTTACATATTTTTGTCCCTCTTGGGTGCGCAGAATAAGGAGTATTATGAGCCTCCTCAAGGATTATTTCTTTCAATCCTCCTAAACACAGAAATACCAATATGTCTCTCATGGATGCCCTTGTATGTGATTGTCCCATCCAGTCTCGAGGTATCATGGTGGATAGATACTTCTTTGGGATTTCTTGTTTGTTGGCTATGCAACACATCTCCTTTGTAGTGGGATATCTTTGCTTGTGGTGATATCTATGTGTTGTTGATTCATCTCACAGGTTTGCTTTCCATTTTCATTCATCCTGGTTGAGTGGTTGCTTTCCCAAGTCATGATGGGAAGCCTTTTTCATTTTTCTTTGGATGGGTATATTTCTAGGCAAAAAACTGCACCCTTGTTCCTCATTCTGGGTGGGATTTTAGGTTGTTTTGCATCCCTGTTTCTCATTATGGGTGGGATTCTAGGCTGTTCAAAATTCCTATTTCTCTAGAGTAGGAAACAATATCTGATTTTAATCTTGTTGGTTTTCTCTACAAGAATGGTTTTAGCTGTGATGAGTTTCTGGGTTCCCATGACCCTTTTAGGCAAGATCCCATATTTCAACTTTTTTGTTAGCTTTTCTCATCTCGAGTATCTTAGACAAGATTATTCATTTTAAATATTTACTATTTGTTTTTGTTTCCTGGCCCCTTTGGGCATAATTTACCATTTAAATTGTTTTTCATTTTTCTTGTTTCGCTCGGGATGATCCTACGTTCTAGTTCAATTTGTCAAGTTGGGATCATCCCCTTTTGGTATTTTTTATGGGATTGTCAGGCCAAGATCTCCTTTGTGGGCCCACCTTTATTTTTTTTGGATGGGGTTTGATGACTTATTGTTTTTTTCTACTCTTGTAAAAGGTTTTAGGGCCCCTTTCAAAACCCATATAAAAAAAATTACAACTTGATCAATAATATTGGGTAAAAGCAGATGAAACTACAACATACATACAAAATAGATTACCCACAAGAATACTTAAAAAAATTACTCAAAAAAAGCATAGTTAGGATGAAAATATTAAGTAAAACATCTAATAACCTTTGGATGTAAGACATAGATACATATTCCAAAGCAAAAAAGAAGAAGATAAAATTAAATAATAAAACCATATACAATATATTTATTGGTTATCTTGATAATTCAAGAGAGTAAAAAATAATTAATCTAATTAAAAAAAACTAATTACTTTAATCTTTCCATTTACTAAAAAACATCATCATATTTAAAATTTAAAATTATAAAAATTAATATCATATTAAAAAGTTAAAGTTATAAAAATTAATATCATATTAAAAGGTTAAAATTATGGAAATCAATATCATAATAAAGGTTAAAGTTATGAAAATCAATATCATGTTAAAAGGTTAAAGTTATGAAATATTTAATTGTGCATTTAATTAGCTAGATAATTTATCGTTGGTTAATTTTCCTCAAAAGTTTATTTATTTTTTGTTAAGTAGTGTTTGTATTTACAACAGGTTTTAACTAGGATCCCAAAACCTGATTACATAAGAGTTGATAATAAAATGCCGATAATAAGCCATTACAACAAAATTTTGGGCCCAAGGCACCAATACTTTGAAAATGAAAAACAAACAGAAATCCCGCCCAATGGGAACAGGTAAATTTGAACAATCTCGCCCAACGGGAAACCACCAATTTTGAAGGAAGGTAAGTTTGAAGATCCCACCCAGTGGGGAGCAGCTGAAAACCACCATCATGTAAATCTCACCCAGCAGGAAGCAAAAAAAAACCATTATAATATAAATCCCGCCTAGCGGGAAGCAGTCGAAAAACCACCAAAGAGTGAATCCCGCCTAGCGGGAAGCAACAGAAATCCATCCCAGTGTAGATCCCGCCCAGCGGAAAGTAGCAAAAACCTCTACCAAGTGAATCTTGCCTCCCGAGAAAACCAGTAGGAAATGAGAAAAACTCGCCCAGCGGGAAACCCAACGGTTTTGGAGAATCCCGCCCGCGGGAAACCATCTCGCCCAGTGGGAAACCATCTTGCCTAGAAAAAAGGGGGAATCCCGCCCAATAGGAAGTAGCTGAAAACCAGCAAAGAGGAGATCCTGCCCATTAGGAAGCAGCCAGAAAGCACCACCAAGAGAATCCCGTCCCCAGAACAACTAGCAAGAAAAGACAACAAGTTAAGGGACCAGGGATACAGGGACTGGAGATCCCAGGTGGGAAGAGGTAATAGCCACAAATATGGGATCCCTGGGAGCCTAGCTTGGGGGATCCAGGGTCTGCATGCATAGATCAGATCCCCCAAGATTTGAAAAATGTAGCAGAACCCAGAGAACCCCAATAGCAGGGGCCAAGAATCCCATCCTTGCACAGGAGAAACTTCAGGGAACTGGGATAGAGGCTGGGAATAGCCCAGGCAGAGAAAAAGCCCCTACCAAGGCCAAAAAAATGCCCAGGGTGTCCACCAAGGAGCAGAACCAGCACGAAGAAGCCTCCAAGCAGGAAATCGAAGAGGGCCCTCCCCACAGGGACGGGACCAACAATAGCCACAGGATCCCAAAGAGGATTCACTAGCAAAAAGTGGAAAGAGGCCCCCCCAGACCACACCCAAAGCAGTAATGACCTCAAAGGAAACCCCAGGAAGTTTTCAAAAACCCAACCAATCACCCCCACCACCTAGAGAATCGTAGGGAACCATATCCACGCCAAAAACCTATAGAAAACCCTAGGGGGAAGCCTGAGGGAAAAAAGGGAAGGGATCCCAAAAACAACAAGGAACCCTGGGAAGCACCAAGCCAAAAACTCAAACAAGGGAACCCTGAACTACTAGGAGAGGTGCAAAAAGAGGATAAGGATCTCCCTCAAGGAGATCATAATCCCAGGGAGGGATGACCTAGGAAGAGCCAGGGACTGGGTAGGAACCAGGGGAGGGGGAGCAGGAAAGGGATCGGGACCCTCCCCTCTCTCTCCTTAAAAGTTATTACTTTAAAAGAATTATAATGTTTCTTGTGTTGTGGTTTACCAACAAGGACGTGATGTGATGTGACCGGGTTGGGTTCAATATCCAAAATACATATATATGTATAAGAAGTATTTCCTTAATTAAAAGAATTATAATATTGAAATTATATTAGTCAATGTCTGACATTGACAAGATATTCCTTTTCTCATACTATTGTTCAAGCACACATGTATTGCGTGACTGTGATGCCATTTTGACTTTCCCACCGTCACTTCATCATTATAAAAGATGTTCGACCTCGTACAACATATGGAATAAAATAAAATAAATTTTAATGAGCTACATAATAGAATGGAATAAATTTTATTTCATTATGAGAAGCTTATTCCATGTCTCCCACTCTGCCTTACGTCCAACGTAATGTCTCCCATTTAAGGTCCTCAATGATATTGAACTTGTGACAACAGGCAGCTGCGATTATACCAAGTTTGAGGAGTCGCTGAAATCAAGGAGTGACTCAAAGGTATATTATATTGCCACTTAATTTGTTTGTTTGGATTAATTAATGCTTTAGTATAGATAGGGCGAAGGAAATTGAGGTGGGGTTTGTTAGCAGCTCTAGTTAAGAATGGAAGCGAATGGGAAGACAATCAATATGGTTTTGCTGGGGCGCTCTGGAAATGGGAAGAGTGCGACGGGGAATTCCATACTTGGACGAAAAGCATTTAAGTCGGTGAGCGGTCCTTCCCTTGTGACTGTGATGGAGTGCAAGCTGGAAAGTTGTGTGACTAAGGACGGGTGGACATTGAATGTGATAGACACTCCTGGTGAGTAGTGCAATACCTTCTGTTTTATCCGATTTCCCATTTTGAAACACCTTTGGCAAATGTTGCACGTTTTTTTTGTTTTGTTTTGTTTGTTTAAGGGTGAGTTTGTAGGGGTAATTTTTTTTTTCCTTACAGAAAAACTGTTTATCAATTATGTTTATGTATTATTTCATATCTTTAGCAAATATCTACTGATTATGTTTTGATGTTTTATATTTTTATATTTTTTTTATTAATTTTTTTGGTAAATAACAGTCGTCATTAATTACCGAGTTTTGCAGGTTAACCCAAAACCTAATACAAAATTTAGCCTTATGCTAAGTTTGCGAATCCTGGCCATCCTTAGAACATTCTTTTCAAAAATTGTGTTGGTTATCGTACAACACCTTACACTTACTGTGGAAAGACAATTCAACATGACAATTAACATTACTTACAATTATAGCCGATTGAGTTGACTTAGAAAAAAACTCTATGCTTATCACGAAAAACTTGGGGAAAAAATACCCTTCCACATTTCTCCTTAATCAATAGTGTGCTTTTCATGTCTAAGAATGTCTTCCACTTCACGTGGTACCCCTTGTGTCCACATCATCAAACTTCCCGCATCAATACCCACATTGGCTAATTTGTCAGCCGCTTTGTTGGCCTCACGAAACACATGGTGAATCCTCTTGTCTTGTCTTGCCACAAAAAGGATCCTTTC
Organism: Wollemia nobilis; assembly: GCA_028583015.1. Taxonomy (NCBI): domain Eukaryota; kingdom Viridiplantae; phylum Streptophyta; class Pinopsida; order Araucariales; family Araucariaceae; genus Wollemia; species Wollemia nobilis. The sequence goes on from JAQPPZ010000030.1 coordinate 4,828,280, forward strand.
CTCACAGATGATGACCTCAATCCTCCATGGAGGTTTTCCGCCATTGGTTAATAGGTTGATGATATTCATGGAATCACCTTCAATCATCAAATTTCCATGAGTCTCCTGGGCAACTTTTAACCCTCTCAAAAGGGCTCTAGCTTCCGCCTCATTATTAGTTCTAATTCCCAATGGTTCAGCGAAGGCCTTAACCAGGTTTCCTTAATGATATCTGATTACTCCTCCAGCTCCTGCTCTTCCCGGGTTCTCCTTAGTTGCACCATCAAATTTCAATTTGAACCAACCCCTAGGGGGTGGCTCCCAAGAGACCCCATTTTTGGGATTGGGTAGAGGGATGAAATACTTTTCCTCAATGCCTAAGGCTAAAGAAATTTGTCTTTCCTGGGGAGGGATTATACGGTTCTCCTCAGCAAGGATACTAATTTTTTCTTTCGCAAAGACAATGATTCTATTGAGGATTGTTTTAAGGCTATGAATGGTGTCCTTAAAAACTTTGTGATTCCTTTCTAACCATATTTTCCATAGGAAATGGTGCCAAAAGATTTTACAAAGGTACTTAAGTTTCATACTAACAAAGGGTTGAGGCCATTGTTGGAACACTTCAAAAACTAAAGCCGACTTGACCCACGAGATCCTAAAAGGCTAGAAAAGTTTGTCAAGGATGGAGATACTCTAGGAACAAATGTTGGGTTGACTCCCACACAGCCCTGCACATATGACAATGGTTAACAATAACCATATATTTGGTCAACATATTATCCATGGTAAGAATTTTTCCTTGGATCACCAACCATGAGAAAAAAGATATTTTAGGGATTAAACCCTTGATCCAAACCAAATTCGGTTGAAATTGTTGGTCTTCATTGTTGAGGAGCAAGTTATAGGCAGATTTGACCGTAAAATCTCCACTTTCAGTCTCGACCCAAGTAATGTGATCCTCATCTTCTCTAGAGGGAATAATTTGTTGTGTTAAAATATTATGTTCTTCAGACTCAGCTTCAAAACCCTGTACTCTGATGTATTTCCACCTCGGGGTGTTCATATTCTGCCAGATGTAATCAACCACTCTTTACCCAATCTGTTGCTCCATGTGTTCTTGGATCCTAGCCAATCGGGGATTCTAGGATAATTCCTCAGCTCTCGCCCACCGGTCCTTCCAAAATTTTATCATTTGCCCATTCCCAAGGATCCATCTAATCCCTCTCTTGACTAGATATCTACTTGTTAGGATTGCCTTCCAAAAAGCTGACCCCCTACTCACTAGATTATCATTGAGGAAATTCTATCTTTGGAGGTATTTCCTCCTGACTATGGTCGTCCATTCATTTTCAACCTTGGTTAATAGCCATCATGCTTGTTTGACTAACAAAGCAGTGTTGAGATTGGCAACTCTCCTCAGCCCTAGCTGCCATGGTTGTTTTACTAGCAGAACTGTGTTGAGAGCTATTTAATAATTTTTTTTTATTAATTTTAAAATTGATTTGAAATAAGGATTGTAAAGTAATTTGTTAAATTATTTTCCACTTTTTTAATAACTTACTTAAGTTATAATTATAATAAAACTTATATTAATATAATAAAGTTAAATATCTTTACTATAAGATATGAAATTACTTATCAAAACATTATTTATTAATTTATTAAGTTTATGAAATAAACATTCAACCAATAACAATATTACTAAAACTATAATGCTATTTAACTTTAAATTAAACAATTAATAATAAAATAAAATTATTTTATTTATATTCCCTGATTGAAATTTCGTTCCACGATTTTGACATATTAAAAATATTAAAAAGTTATCTTAATATTAAAAAATATTTACTTTTATATATATTTTATAAAATTTAATAAACTCATTTATCGTGTAATATACTATCCAACATACATAACATTCAATATAATAAAACTATCTAATATACCTATCCACCGTGCATAACATTGAATATAATAAAAAAAAACTAAGGTTAAAATATATGATTATCTTCTAATAAGATTAATCTTGATTTTTAGTCATGCAATCAAAGCTATTCAATTTAAAAATATTTAATATAAATAATAATTATAAATTAAACAAATAAAAATTAATTAAAATTCATATATTCACAATACTAATTTTTAATTTTTTTTATAAATAACTAAAAAAGTATATTAATAAAACATATTAATAATTATTAACCTATTTTTAAACCTTTTAGATCTCTAAAAAATCTTTTTGTTATTGTTATAAGATTTCATCTTGGGAGAAGGGTTTGCGTGCATGTCGGTCTATGTGTTGTGTTAGTGTTTTTGAAAGTTTTCGTTCATTCTTTGGGAGCTTGTGCTGAATTCCATGCTGCGCTTGCTTCGTGGGTGTTATTATGTCGGCTTCTCCTCCCCGACTTCGTCTCAAGCTGGCGGCGAGAGGAATGGCTTCGAAGGTGAACAAACGACCAAGGAAATTCGTTTCCAAGGTGTACCACAAGGTAATTATGAACCTGATTTTGTGATTCCTTTGCATGAATTCAATCACACATGTTCTTGGTTTGAAAATAATACTCTTATAAGGTATTTTTTAGGTCAGATTCCCCCTGAGCATGTCCTTAGAAAATGGATTGAGCACTATTGGCATCTGTATGGGATTCAAGTTAACCATGTCCAAAATCTCTCTAAATATTTTTTTCATTTCCATTTTGGTAGTCCCGACCAAGCCCAGAAGGTCCTCAATAAGGGTCCTAGTTACATTAATAGTTCACTGCTCATATTTAAGTTGTGGAGCCGAGATTTCACGGTTTCTAATTTTGTCTCCCTGATCATGTCTGTTTGGGTAGAAATCTCGGACCTCCTCACTGCATGTTGGTCCTTTTTGAAAAAAATTGTGTCCACCCTTGGTGAATTTGATTGTGATAAACCCTCTCGGTTCATGTCGATTTGCCCTAGCAAGAGAATGTGTATCAAGGTTGACCTAGCTAAAACCTTGAAGGAGTATATTGACATTCAGGTTGGTTCTACCTGTATTCATCAACGGGTGGTGTATATCAACCTTTTTAATACATTTTACCGTTGCTAATCAACCTCTCACTGCATTAAGGATTGTCCCTTGATGGCTGAAAAATTTAAGGCCAAGACGTCTACCCCGATAGCTGGTGTTGTATTATCTCCCACTACCCCGCACCCTCCATCAAAATATGGTGAGTGAACTGAGGTTTTGCACAACAAAGGGAAAGGTTGCAAGCCCGCTCAAACGGGGTACACAATGACCATGTATGCTCAGGCCCTAGCACCTAAGCCTCCCTTGCAGCCATCGGTTATGAAGTCATCGCCTGTCTAATTTCCTCCTTTGGTCATCGAGTTTGTAGACCACGACGAAGGAATTTGGTCCACTGTACCCTTGGGTTCTCCTGACGAGGCAGAGGTTGAAGGATTTTTCTCTCAAAACTTAGGATGACGGTCCTGTAGCCCCCTACGTGGTGAGCGGCTTGCTCGTTTAGACAAGTGACGACAAACTTCTTTCTTCTTTGCCACCATGGACACCTTTAGGAATAACCCCTATCATTTGCTAATGGATAATGTGATTGAGGTCGATGGGGGTATGCAACTCGACTCTTTTTAATATTGTTTCTCTCTTGGAATATGCATGGGTTGATGGAACCTATTCATAGTTACATGGTTTGGGATGAAATCTCTACCTATTCTAGTCTCCATGGTCGTCCAAATTTTATGTGTTTATAAGAAGTCAAGATGGCAGGTTTCAATATACAATCTGCTTGTTCTATGTTATGGTCTGGAAGTCATATGTATACTACCAACCATAATTATGATAGCGGATGCACTATCAATTTGCTTAATAATAGGTGGGCAAGAAATTTTGTCACATGGGGTTTTGACCCTTCTCACCACACGGTTTGGATTTTTCTCGAAGTATGGCATTCTTTCCTTCAGGATTATTAATATTTATGCCTCTAATGAGGTCCAAGATAGATGTGCCTTGTGGAGATGGTGTGCTTTATCCTTATCTATCATGATCTAGTTGATGTGTGGTGATTTAAATATGCTCAAGAAGCCTTATGATAAAATGGGTCAGATCCCCAATAGGTGGGCCTCGAGAGAGCGACATACATGGTATTTTATGAAAAATAAACTAGGGTCTTTGATCTTAATGTTTGTTTCTTTACGGGTTAGTTTCTTGATCATTTGTGTTCACATGGTCTAATTTTTAGTTAGGCCCCGCAAGAGTTTAAAAAGGTTGGATAGGGCTATGTTGTCAAACCATCGCGAGTGTTTTTTTTCTTGTCAACTCCCTTCAGTCCCTTTTATTTAAACCATTCTTGGTATGGTCTCATCCGATCATTCCCCCATAATATTCTCTATTTATGTTTCCTCCACCCATCAAAGGCCTACTCATGCTCAATTTTTTTTAACACTTCTTTCTTACAACATGATACCACTATTTGTCACATCCGAAGGACCTAGAACATTATACCCAAAACCAATGCAGATTCAAGATGGTTTGAGTGGTGGAATGATGCCATTTTTCATACCATTGCTCTACTCAAAATCTTGGGGAAGAAGGTGGTGCAGCTGCATCGTCACTCTAATACTACTTTGCGTAATGAGCTTGCGCAGGCCTCCTTCCGACTTGAGGCCTCCCCATTTGACTCCACCATTCAAGCCCATGTCGCTCAACTTCAGGATAAGCTCAAAGTCTTTGAAGTGTATGAGGCCATAGGGGCTCAAATTAAAGCCAAGCTACATTGGATCAAAGTGGGTGATCGTGTTTCTAAAGATTTTTTCCAGAGGCTTCGACCTTCATGTCACTCCACTCAATTCAAAGCTTTATTGGTTAATGGGGTTCACACCACCTCTTTTCTTAAAATAGAAACTTAATTTACATGATATTATTCTTATATTTTTGCTACTCAACCGTACACCCTTGAAAGAGAATTAGCCCTTCAATGTTGCAAAGAGGTTATCCCAACTTGCCTCTTCCTAGTGCAAAAAAATGATTGTGAACAACCCTTATTAGAACAGGATCTTGCAGAGGCCCTATTTCAAATGGCAGATGCTAAGGCCTTAGGGCTTGATGGCTTTCCATATAAATTTTACAATACTTGCTGAGATTTTTTTGGTCTTGACTTGCATAAAGTATATTTGGAAGCCTTGTAGACTGGTTCCTTAGGTGCCATTATCAATAAGGGAAATATCAAGTTTATCCCAAAGTTTGAAGATATAGAAATCATCACAAATTGGAGGCCAAAATTTTTGCTTAATATCAGCTACAATATCATTGCCAAAGTGCTTGCTTTGCGGATTATGCCCTTGCTTCCCTCCATTGTGAGGTTTGAGAAAACTGGCTTTATCCAAAATCATTATATTTTGAATATTTGGGAAGGGATGGAGTGGGCTCATAGGTCCAATCAATAGGCCCTTTTCCTCAAACTTGAATTTGAAAAGTCTTATGATCACATTGAGTGGTTTTTCATTCTTTCCATGTTGGAAGCTCTTGGCTTTGATCCTTAGTTTATTTTATCTATTAAAATGCTTTTTCAAGATGCGTTAGCTATGCTTTCTCTCAAAAAGTTTCAAATTGATGCTATTGGCTTGCATAGGTCATTAAGAAAGAGATATCCTTTGGCCCCATCACTATTCATTTTAGCAGTAGAAGCCTTTGGTTATATTTTGGATCATCGTGCTTCTCTTGGTACGCTTCAGGGTATTTCCCTTCTTGGGAATGTTGGTTAGCTCATTAACGACAACTTTGTTGATGATTCCTTCCTTACTTTGAATGAGGATGAGCAATACCTTTATGAAGCTCTATCTTGTCTTGATATTTTTGCAAAGCCTTCATATCTAATATCCAATGGAGGAAAACCTCCTATTACAGGCAATCCCTGTAGCATCTTCCCCATTGGATTCAGCATGTGCAGTGGAGTTGGATTCAACCTAGAGAAGTCTTCAAATTCTTGGGCATTCCTTTTGCCTTTCAAGGCTCTCCATCCCAATTATGGTCTTATGTCATTAGCAAAGTGGAAAGCAATTTGGAATATTAGAATGCTAAAAAGTTGTCTCTTGCTAGTAAATTTCAAATTTGCTCGAAAGTGTTGGCTTCCATGCATGTTTATTACTCTTCTTGTTGGATCCCTTCCCAGGCTTGTTACAAACGACTTGAAAAATTGCTATGAGATTTTTTGTGGTATAGTGGGTCTGAGTGGAAGGGCTTTCATAGAGTGGCTTGGAATATTTATTATCTCCCACGACAAGCAAGGAGTATGGTTTTGCTAGACTGTAAGTGTCAAGGGTTAGCCCTATGTGCTAAATGGATTGTGTAGGCTCTCAAAGGACCTAAAGCATGAAATTTTTTTAGCAAACATTGCATCTTTGTTGGGCTTGCCCTCAACCGTCGTGCTTGGAAAATAATGAATTTGTCCTCTCTGGTGCTGGCCTCAGTTTTCATTAAAATCCTTGGTTCCTTTGTCATCAAAAGCATATGGACAACTTGGAAACAATTAAACCCTTGGATTGTTTGGAAGGGGGTCCATTCACATAAATGCCTTTCCTTTAATCTTATTAATGTTTGGTGGTCCCCTATCTTCAAGCTTCAGGGTAAGACATTGGGCCAAGTTCCCTAGATCCATGCCTAGAAATTTTTTAAGCAGGGCATTTTCGCCATTGCTAATTTCTAACTCTAGGGAAAACAAAGACTGGATTTCTTGGAATTATTTTAAAAGGATGTTCCGCTTGTCCAACGTTGACAAGGCTATGTATGATGTTGTTCTGGACCATACACCTTTCTCCTTATGGTAGAAATTAGGTATAAGATCCTAGAAACCCTAGTGGAAATATTGAGCCTGGTATAAGAGCACTTCCTTGCTCAGCTATAGATCCAGACAGAGATAAGACTGACTTACGCCAACTGCCCCCATGATGCCCAAACTCAATGTCAAATGAGACCTCTCACCATCCTCTAGGTGGAAAACTAGATTTTATTCAGCTTGGGCATCTTATTTGGAGCCAAAGAATTTTTTTTCACTTGGAGCTTATTGTGTCAGGGTTTGCCCCTTGGTCACAAACTTTCTTATATGGGGGTGCCTGAGCCTCAATGTCCATTTTGTCAAGAACCAAAGTCTTGTATGTATCTTTTCTAGGCCTTTAGATGGGCCAGTCTCACTTGGATTTGGGTGGGTTCTTTCTTTGCTCCATTTATGTCCCTGTAGCTTTCATGGCATCATGTCCTTCTAGGTGATCCCATTCAGTTTTCTCTCCTATTGAGGTAAGTGTGACAAATATTTAGAGTCAACCTCATATTTCACATTTGGAAATCTAGATTCAAAATTATTTTCAAGCAGGTTGATTTGTCTTAGGATTTTTGTTTGCTAACAAGCTCAAAGTTTTTCATTATGTGTGGTTTTAAATTTATGACCAGGCTAAGAAGGTGGCTATGGAGTTAGAAAATTTGTAGGATTTTTTGAAATATTAAGGCGACGCCCCTTGTGCCATCAGTAGGGAGGCCCCTGATCGTTTGCCTCCTCAACCAACCAGATCCCGTTCACATCGACTCCCTAATAGTGTATGATGTTAGCCTCCTCGGAGCAAATCCCATGACTATGGAGGGTCGCTACAACAGCCAGATCTATATACCTCCCAGCATTCTGCACCTGTGATCACATCGTAATTTGTGTCTATGCCTAATGATGGTTGGGGGGCTCTGCACAACTATGAGCATATATCTAGATGGTCTCGTCCTTCTTCTCCAAATACTCATGCTTCAGGCTGGGGTGAGGAGCACTGTGATGGGTGGGGGGAACCACCTATTTCAAATGGATAAGGTTCTGTCTACCACGTACCCCCTTATTTAAAGCCTTTCTAACTATAGAATGTTTCTAGTTTGATGTTGATGGTCGTGACGCCTGTGTAATATTATTTGTTTTTCTTTATCCACTATTAAAATAAGTTAATGGCTTTGGGAGTGTGATTTTTGCTCACCCACACTTTTTTTACTCTAAAAAAATTTTATTTTTAAAATTAAAATTGCCTCTCATAAAAAAAATTCACTTAATCTCTTCCATTTTAAATGCTTTTGTTCTTTTAAAAAATTGACTAAATAATTTTAGATGTCGGTAAAATATTTTTTGTGTGACTTTGTTTGGTTATATAAGATTTTGTTTAGGTATATAAAGTGAAACGATAGTTTGATGGTTCAGCTTGCACAAGTCAATTCCTATATTTGCATCGAATATGGAATTGGAAAAACAAATTTTTGGTCGTGATCTACTAAAATTTTTCCGTATTCCCATGTCCCCCATTATTCTGGAGTCTAGAAAGCCGACGTATATTCTGAATGCACATCAATTTTGTCGAAATAGCTTTCTTTGTACTTTGCTCAGAAAATATCATTCGTAGAACACATAATTGCTTCAAAGTTGCATCCACCGGTTGCTTTAGGATTCTCGAGTGTAGGCACAAATTCTCTAGTTTGGCCTATAATTCTCGGACATCATCAACTATAATTTTGTTTGAAAATATATACAGACATGCCTAAATATAACGAGCCAATAAGAAGAAAATATTAAAATATTTAATAATAATTTTTATTAAAATTAATTATTATAAATTTATATGTTAAAATTTTATAATTAAATAAATTTGAGATAGATAGAGAAAGTAAACAAGTTCAAGGTAAAAAAACATTTGTTTTTTTAAGAGTCAAGTTAAATAATAAAGTTTTGGTTGAAAATCTTTAGTAGAGGTGGATCTCTCATCTTTATTCTAGTAAATATTTGGGACAAGCAAATCTAAATGATAACTCATTTCCTTTTGGATGAGAGCGGGTCTCTAGTGTGGTAGATTCTAAAACTAGGATCTTAGGTAGTGCAAGATGAACTATTTTGAAAAGTGGGAAGATGAAAGAAGACACAATTTTGAACATATTTTTGGGTTTAATATCCACCTATCATTGCTAAATTTCTATACGTACATCCTATAAAAATAATCATGGAAAGTAGGGGTTGGATCAGGATTGAAATTTATTTTAACACTAGTTAGCTTGAGGACTATGCATTTAAGCAGCTCAAGATGTTGGTCAAGTGATCAATTCCGATCCCTCTTAAACTAGAATCTATCATTGCAAAATTCTATAAGAAAGATTTCTTACAAGGATGAGGAGTATGAATTAGCTTGGGGTCATGGGAGCCTTGAAGTCTATATAATGAAGGATGGATATGACGAGGTCCTTCTAGACCCTCCTCCTTATGCACATTAGGTTGAGGATTAGATAAATATTTGGTAGTCTAATGGTTGGTCAAAAGTAAACTTCCTTGCTTGCCAAATCATGCACAATGGAATTCTTACCTTTGATAATATGAGACATAGGGGAATCATTTTCCCATCCTAGTGTATGATATGCTACATAAGTAAACAAATATCTGACAACTTAATTTTTTAGTGCTCATTCACATGCCAAATATCGGAGAGATGGTTCTTAGCTTACACAATTTGAGCCAACATTGATTTGAACCAAATTAAGTTTTGGGAAATATGATCAAGGGCAAGACTCAAATATGAAGTTTTTTGTATCAAGTGGAAGCTTTAATTAATTATTTTAGTTTAAATGGATTTTTTTTAGAGAAACCTCCTCCTTTGATGGTGTCTGCTAAGCCATCTAGAGCAAAGTCATTGATACTATGGAAATGTATGCTCAAGAGGAAAATTAGGATGATATAGTGATGATGAAGGAGGAAGCTAAAGTGTAGGAGAGGTAGGGCAAATACAGTTGGAAGGAACCCCCAAAAGGATAGATTAAAATTAACATTGATGGATCTATAAAAGGTAATCTAGGTAGCGCTAGAAGTGGAGGGTTCTGCAACAATCATGTTGGTGCAATGCTCTATTAATAACTATAGGGCATGAAAAATGAAGTAAAATCCTTAGATTTTAAATTTCTTCACATTGGATGGTAAGACAAGGTCATAAGAGGATAATATTAGAATCAAATTATAAAATATTAATAGGATATTTGGATTGCATGAGTAACTTTGCTTTGGAGATGTGGAGGTTGGAAATTATTCTCATTTAAATTTAGCAATTGTAGAGTGAAATGGGTGATGTTATACTGACTTATGTGGGTAGAGATTTGAATATAGTGTTATACATCTAGGCTGTACCAAGGAGATAGGGGTTCAGTTACACAATGACATGCTTATTGAGGATGAAAGGATTGGGTAAGCCGATGAGCAAATCTAGTTTTTGTTTAATTTGAACAAATAGTATAGACACATGGTTTAGGAGGTTTGGCTTCAATGTAGATATCCTTTTGGTTTTGTAATCAAGAGTGGTTGGCTCTTATGTTAAAAGCCTTAAATTCATGGAATTTTTTTGGAAAGTAAAGAAGAAAGTAACAGGTACTTTTGTTGGCTAAATCTAGGAGGAGTCCCATCCCAAATTGTAAATAATCTTATCACAATATAATATTTTCATATATATATATATATATATATCCTAAATAATTTTTGTAGAATAGTATCTACTTTTTCATTGATCAACTATATTTTTTATAAATAAATTAATAAAATACATATATGAAATTTTGATAAGTTAACTAAGTTTAATTTTAAAAATAAAATAATAATGAATAGTAAACTAAAACTAAATTCACTTGATTTGAAAGTAGACACAACTATAGATAAATCATTTTTACCATATTCTATAAATCTTTTAAGACATTCTAAAAATTTAATGTAAAATAAAAACAAGCCATCTTTTCATATTTTTAATCCTAAATATGCAAATTTTACATAGGTAGAGCAAAACAAAAAACATGTGCATTAGTTTTAGATATAAAGTGTGTATATTATGAAATATATGTATTTTATATTATCATAAATTTTTTGTTAAATGAATATTTTTTAACATTGAATTTAATTCATCGAAAAATATATATATGCAATAGACCATCATGTGCATAGATTACAAAATGTTTACATTTTGTGATTAAAATGGTCATATCGTATTATATAATGAATGAGCATCACTATAACATGAAACTCAATATGATATAATTTATATTATATAATATTAAATAATTCTATCTGGTATATGAAACCTAATTATATTCATAACTATGAAAATAATTAATACTAATCTAGAATTATAATATACATTTGAGTGGATATTCTATAATTAGCAAACACGGTTCATAGGATTGTGATGAAAAAACTCCAACAAATTCATCATTAAGGTTATGTTAAATTTTAATAACTATTAAATGTCATTTGACATATATTTGTAAGGTCAAATAAGTGACAAGATTGATACTCTTTGAATAGATTCAAATAAATTCTTATATCTTGTATTCATCGATAATCACTCTTTAAGGATTTGCATTGTTCTCTTGTAGCTCAATAATTGATACTACTTTTTTTATATGGATTTCATTTTCTTAGATTTTATATGTAGATCACTCTAGAATCAATAACTAATACTAGTTTAGGATATTATTTAGAAGAATATCATATATAGATAAGTCATTTTTGTACCAAGAGAAAGATTATTTATTATTGAATTCCATCATAAATTCTTACCATATTACATTAAAAAAATATATTAGATGTTCTTCAATTTGCTTCTTGGAAAATATCTTCTTTATGATGGATCTTCACTTCAAGATATTTTTTGGTTGTATATTCAATTCAAATATTTTGTTTACCTAAATATTCGATATTGAAGGATATTGGGAAATACTAGGGTTAACATGAAGGATGGAAATGGTAGATTGAAGAAATGACAGATGAAATCATGAATGCTCTACAATTTGTAGAAACCATTACTGATCAAAGGCAAAAAATTGAGCAATACAAACTCATACTCACATCCATTCTATCCAACAATCATGTTCAAAATGTTAAGGCTTTCATTGATCACATAGTATTAAATGACATGCTTTTGGTGGTGTCGAGGCAATTGTTGTAGTTATTTATGGAGGACTTGAGCAATCTAGAGCCTAAAGTGCACAAGGAGATATTGCAATATATGATGGATCAAACTCAAGCTAGAGTTGTTTATTTTGAAGAACAAGCCAATAGGAATGGGTTTGGTAGCGATATTAGAACCGGTAGCATTTGTGGTCTTAGTAGCATCAAGAATGGAGAGGTAGACTCAGATAGTGTAGAACTTCTTTAGGATGTTGATGTTTTGGTCCTAAAAGATAAGGTAAAATGGTCTTGGTCTCAAGTGGTGTTGGGCAAGCCTAAGTCCCCAAAGACCAAGTTTGATCTGCTTTCCAAAAATAGTTAGCTTTTTATTGTAGATGACCTAGTTAATATGGCCATTGAACAAGGTTCCCATAACTTGGTAGGTAGATTTATGGGGGTTATACCTAACCTAGATATGGTAAAAAAATGGGCTTCTACTAAGTGGAGGCTGAATGATCATATGGAGATTGTCACCCTCTCTAGAGATTTTTTTATGAAGTAGAATTAAATTGTTGATTTAGAGAAAATTTTATGGGGGGAATAGTTCTTTGGAAGGCATGGCATTTTCCTAAGGTTATGGGGATCTGAATTCAATTTGGAAACCCTAAATGTTTTATAGTCCCCAATTTGGGTGAGATTACCAAATATCCCCTTTAACTACTAGAATAAGGATATTTTTGTTGGTATTGCTAAGGAAATGGGCCACTTGATTGTTGTGGATTTAGTAACCATGTTCAAATATCACCTTGTGTATGCCACTATTTGTGTTAATGTGGAGCAAGCGGAAAATTTACAATATTTTATTTGGTTGAATTTGAGTTTGGGTGTTTGAAATCAACCTTTAGAATAAGATAATATACCTATTAAATATGGTGTTTATAAGAAATAAGGGTACTTGACTAAGGCATACCCAAAATAGAAGCCTCCTTCCCAAGGTCTTAAATTCTAGCAACAAAATAAAATTAAAGAATAGGGTTCTAGGAATAAATATATATTGGAAGCTGAAAACCTTGATAGTGAAAAGCACATCCTTAGAGGATTCTAGAAAGGAAGATATATTGGAAGGTGAGATCCTTGAAAATGAAGTAAGTAAAGATGTGTTGGCATTTTTGCCACATTAAGTTATTTTTGTTGTTGCCCAAGCAAGTAAAGGAAACTGTCACGATATCGCGACATGTCATGAAATCGCAGCCAAAAACAACAATAGGAGTACGAAGGCAAAACTATCGTGATATCACGACATGTCACGTTATCGCAGTTCAAAGAGGAGAGAGAAGCCAAAGTGGGAAAATGTCACGATATCACGACATGTTGTGATATCACAGTCAAAAGTAGTTGACCAGAACAAGGCACTAGAAATGTCGTGATATCGTGACATGTCGTATTTTCGTGACTCGTTGTAGTTTCGTGACGTCCGATGAAGAAAAGAGCTAAGTAGAGAAATTTGTCGCGATATCGCGACATGTCGCAGTTTCACGACCAGTTATGGTTTTGCGGTCAAAGGCAGCAAGAGGAACAGTCAAAGAAAAGTTGTTGCGATTTTGTGAAATGTCGCATTTTCGCGACCTGAAGACAAGATGAAGGGCAAGGACGATGGACTGTCGCGATTTCGTGACATGTCACAGTTTCACGGCAGGAAAGCGAGGAAGGAGAAAATGAAAGAAATTGTCACGAAATCGTGACATGTCAAATTTTCATGATCTGGAGGTGGCAAAAAAGGTGAAGAAAAAAAACGTCATGATTTCACGACATGTTGCATTTTCATGACCTGTTGCGTTTTCGCGAGGAGAAAGCAAAAACGTACAAGGCAAGAAAAAGTTGTCACGAAATCGTGACATGTCGCATTTTCGTGACCTATCTCATTTTCATGGTAAGAAAGTAGAAAGGACAGCGCCAAGTACGAAATGTCGCGAAATCACGATTTGTCATATTTTTTGCGACATGGAGCAGCGAAGAAGCCAAGAAAGAGGAAGATGTCACGATTTCACGACATATCACGTTTTTGCGAGAGTGCATGAATAACAAAGTAGCGAGAGAGAAACTATCACGATTTCGTGACATGTCATATTTTTGTGACTAAAGTCTTCAACAAGCCAAGCAAGGGAAAAATGTCATGATTTCGTAACACGTCGCGTTTTTGCGATCAATAGCAACCAAAGAGAACCAAGAGGAAAACATGTCACGATATCGTGACATGTTATGTTTTTGTGACTGGAAGTAGTGAGAAATGGCAATAAGATAAAAGTGTCACGATATCATGACATGTCGCATTTTCACGACCTGTCACAGTCTCACGCCAGAAAGCAGTAACGAAGGCCCACTAACAGACTCCAAAATTTAATGCTTTGCGGTTTACCTATGTGGATGTGTGCAAGAAGGAGGAACGTGTTCAAGCATGTAGTTCTCAAAGATGCCAGAATTAAAGATGCCTCAGATATTAAAAGTAGTTTGTTCGTGATATCCTAACGCTTCAAGCTTGCCTCGGGAGTGGTCATTTAATGAAGAAATATGGTCCCTTGTTTCTGTTCGACTTTTACTTTTGATCCATAAAAATAGGGAACGTGAAGGCAGATTTAGAAGGATTGTTTCTCTTTTCTATTACATATTTTGTAGATCTCAAAAAATTATGTTTTCTATCTTAAATGCTGTAGAGAGGCAAGACCTCTATAAATACCAATGTATATCTTAAGAAAAAAGAGAGAGAGACATGTTGCATGGAAACTTATCAAGTTCTTTGTGTAAATAAGAGATATTTGGCTTCTAACTTTGCAAGCGACTCTGTGTGTGATTTCCTTCTCTCTTATGCATTTATCATTTATGCTCATACTTCTTATCTACTGTTGAATTTAAGTTCTACATTTGGATTTAAATATTGCTAGTGAGGAAGTGAGTTTGGAATGCAGTTCTGGAGGTTATCTGTGCAAGGTTGCAAGTACAATTTGTTGCTATCTGTTATTATATGTTGTTTATGTGCTTGAGGTGAAATCCTGCTGTTAGCATTTCCCAGATCATACACTTTCGGCCTATGGCCCTATTTCCCATCTCTTTCCCGTTATTTCCTATTTCTTTATGCATATTTTAAATCCCTTTCCTGCAACTCTTATCTTTGAACAAGTTTAGACTAGTAAGGGAACCAACCCTCTCTGGATATTGGTCCGGGAGATGTTTCTTTCTCTTGATATTTCAATGTTGGCTGGGTCTAGGGTGCATATATGCATAAAATCCTTTCCTGTGGCAAATTCGTGACCAACAATTTTTGGCACACCCGGTGGGATGAACTATCTGTATACCCACCTGTACTAACAGTTTTTGGCATGCCCAGTGGGAGAGACTGTTTCTGTCTCAGAAAGATCCATACTCAGTGGGACAAGTTTCATTCCAAGTTGACAAACCCCCCTGTGCCAACCGTTTTTGGCACAAGTCCCATATTTTTACATCTGGAGGAATCAATATTTTGATGAACTATCTTGACCTCAAAGCGGAGATTGTAAGTTCATCTGGTGAATCTGCTAAGAATGACTGTATAGTACCTAGAAATATCAATTGTGAAGCTGGTGAAAATTTGTGCTTCATGATCACGAGATCAAGTGCCAAATAATTAGAAGATCCAGTCGAATTCTTTGAGATCGACATCCAAGATTGGAGGGAGCGCTCAAGATTGGTAAGTCCTGTGATCCCATAATTTTTTACCTCTTCACATGCGGTGGGTCAGTTTGTGCCATCTCCAACTCCTCCTAGTACTACTACGAGTTTGCTAGTGCCTCCAAATCCAATAGTGTAGATGGCTAGTCAACAACCTCCTCCATGTCGATTTATTTCTTGGAACCATTCAGGAGCATTAGACCTGCCTTTTCAAAATCTAGTTCCTACTACAACATTGAAGGATTTGCCTACATATGATCGTACTGGAAAGACCATGTATGAGCATGTGTCAGATGTGTCATCCTTGGCTACAATTCATAATATCACAGACAAAGATGTCATGATAAAATTGCTCGTGCTGTCACTCCGAGGTAAGTTATTGTACTAGTATAGATCCTTGCCTCTTAACTCCATTAATTCATGGGACCAATTAGCAGAGATGCTAATCCAAGGGTTCAATGAGCAAGCGGACCCATTATCTTTACTACATCATATCAAGAGGCATCCTCAAGAGAAGGTGGTGGATTTTAATGTTAGGTTTTCCTGAACCTGGAAGAGTTCCTGATGGTCTCCGCCCTACTAATGACCAAGCGACATTGTACTTTCTTAGGGATTTTCACTTAGATATTGGTATGAATATTAGAATGTCCAATGTTCAGACCTTTCCTGCACTGCATACCCAGGAATAGAAGGCTGAGGCTGATCTGATTACCATTGGGAAATTACCTCCAAAAATGACTATGCCCATTTTCTTGAGCTTCTGTAATACCAGCCTACAGGTGCAGCTTCTACATCGTACACTGCCCCATCCATGTACCTTTCATATTTATGGAATCCTACCACACCTTCGGTACCTATGGTTCCCATTCCATAGTTGACCTCTCCATTTCCAACTCCTGCATTACCTTCTCCACTAGTTCCATTACCTCTACTGGCATCGCCTATGTCCTCAACCCCAAATCCTCAATTGGCTATTTTACAAGGAATTCGGTCAGCCATGAAAGCCCTCACTAACAAGGTGGCATATTTGGAGTGAAAAGGAACTTTCAGCCACGAATATTTCTTCATCCAGTAACTAGAGAATAGGTTGCTCCTGGCAAGGCTATAAAGAAAGTACTTGAGAGGAATTCAGCGATCCTGGTAAGCGAAGAGGCTGGCCCTTCTAAAGTTTCACATGAGCCATATTACTAGTGTTCTCATGCAATGATCCACATGAGAAGTCCACTTGCATGGTCCACCAAAATTATTTACAAGTTCTTGCAGGGAGCCGTATAAACATGATTCAAGAGGTGGATCTTAATTATGTGAAGTCTCTTGAGGAACATCTAGCAGTATTGACACGCAACGACAAGAAACCAATGGTAGTAGATCCTACTAATATGAAGACGTTGAAAGTACCTCCCGCACAAGCAACAAAGAAATAAACATCTACAAAAGTTCATGATCCTCCAGCTCCGCAGCAAGACCCACATGTTTTTTCAAAGGATTTGCCTCCACCACAAGTGAAAGAAAATTTGCAAGCTAAGGCTTCTACCTCCCAACCACAAGAAAAAATGAAAGAACAAGCTAGAGAGAAGTTGTGGTATCCATCCTTGACTAAACGGCAATGAGTGGAGTCCACCCAACAATATAGAAGCAGATTTTAATCTGCTAGTGGAGGGAGCGAGCCGATTCCATTGGAGTACAATATCATTGAAGAACTCAAAAGGATACCAGCCAAGCTAAGTCTATATGACACCCTACAGCTGCTTGGACAGGTGGATCTCTTACATGAATCCCTAAAGACCACACAGAGTAAGGGAAAGACTCCAACCTAGGTAGTTATGGCTCAACCTCTGACCTCTTCAGTCACTGGAAAAATAGACCACCGCCTTTTTATTTTTCACTGAGAATGGAGGGACATGTGGTGCACAATTGCCTCGTTGACTCAGGAGTAGCTACTACTATCATGCCTAAGGCAGTATGTGATGTTATGGCCATTGAATAAACAAGCACTAGAACGGGAGTTTTGCAGCTAGATGGTACCCCAGTGAAGACGATGGGCGTAATTAAGGATGTTCCAATATCTCTGTACGCCATGCCTCAGATTACTGTGATCCAGGAGATCATAGTGGTGGACCGAGAGCCATGTTTTGGTATGTGTCTCTCTTGAGAGTTCACGGCTAAACTCGTCGGTTACCTTTCGTTGGATTATAATCATTTGGAGGTGATCCATAAAGGTAAAAAGGTGAATATTTTCAATGAGAGGCCTTCCACATTTCATGTGGAGAAAATAAATGAAATGGACAGGTTAGAAAATTCAGTGCACATGATGTGGGAAGAATTTGGCGAGTTTGACTTAATGGAAGAAACTTTAGAAGAGATCCACCCAGAAAATGAATTTTCTATGGCCAATTTCAACACCATGATTGATACTCACTTGGGGTGTTACTCCATTTTGAATCTTGAAAATGCTAAAGGAAAAAATGATGGAAGTCAAGAACAGTTCCAAAAGCTCTATTTCGATGGAGCGAGATGCAAAAATGGTGTAGAATCAGGGATTGTTCAAGAGGATGCCAACATCAAGGGACGGACCTTGGAGGGCAATTTTGAAGAAACTGAGGATCATCTAAAATACAATCAGATTTGGTCTAGACACTACAGGTTCACTGGATAAGCACTCAAAGCTGGGTTTGTGGTGGCGGCATGCCAATCATGTTGCAAACTTCTGTGTATATAGTAAAAAAAAAACGAAAAAAAAGAAAAAAAGAAAAAAAAATGTTGTGGAGTTCCTCTATGTACATAAATCATTAACTTTGGCTCCTTTTGTTCCATAAGCCCGCAGGTATGTTTATTTCTTTGTTTTTTTCTTTTCCTTCCTAGCAGATAGTGGCTTTCATCAATTTATTTCTTCCATTTCCTTATTGTCATTCCCTTCACATCCCAATCCTTCTTTCATAGTACGTAATCAAGCCACTACTATTGTTTCTACTCCCCTCTCTGATGTTCCCATTTCTTCATTTCCATTTTCTTCCAATCCTTTGTTTTTTAGCATTTCTCCACAGTTCCCACCACTTTTTCCATCCCATCTACTTTCATTCCATTTTTTGTTTTCATGAAATCCCAGCGGCTGGTAGCATAGTAGCACCCTCTTCAGTTGATGTATCTACCGCTTCTATTCCTCCATCTTCCACCATTCCATAATTCACCATTTTTGTTCCACGACCTGCACATCTGTCGGTCATAATTCCACTCATTCTCATTTTTGCAACCTAGGTGCTTTTTACCACTACCATGGAGACCCCTTTCACAGCACCTAGCAATTACCTAGCTCAACCGAGCTAGGCCAAATAAAGTAGTTACAAAAATAAGGGAAGTTCTGTTATCTCTTTGAATTCTACTGAAGGTCCTATTTTGAGTATTGAGCACCAGCAAGAGTTTGTTGCAACAGCTCGCAGAAACGTTCAGCATCCACCAGCACTCACTAATTCTACTCGTCCAGCTTCTTGACTCTGTTGCCCAATGGATAAAGGCCTGGGATATTTGCATTCAGATGAGCTAAATACCCCGCGAGCCGTAAAGAATGTTGGAATTTTTTCCACATTAACTTCTTTTTTGTTGTTGCCCAAGAAAGTAAATGAAACTGTCATGATATCGCGACATGTCGTGAAATCACGACCAAAAAAAGCAATAGAAGTACGAAGACAAAACTATCACGATATCACGACATGTAACGTTATCACGGTTTAGAGAGGAGAGAGAAGACAAAGTAGGAAAATTTCACGATATCACGACATGTTGTGATATCATGGTCAAAAGCAGGTGACTAGAACAAAGCACCAGAAATGTCACGATATCGCGACATGTCGTATTTTCGCAACTCGTTGCGGTTTCATGACGTCCGACGAAGAAAAGAGCTAAGTAGAGAAAGTTGTCATGATATCGCGACATGTCACGGTTTTGTGACCTGTTACGGTTTCACGGTCAAAGGTAGAAAGAGGAACAATCAAAGAAATTTTGTCGTGATTTCACGACATGTCATGTTTTCGCGACCTGAAGATAAGATGAAGGGCAAGGAGGATGGATTGTTGCGATTTTGCGACATGTCACAGTTTCACGACAGGAAAGCGAGGAAGGAGCAAATGAAAGAAATTGTCGCAAAATAGCGACATGTCAGATTTTCATGATCTGGAGGTGGCAAAAAAGGTGAAGACAAAAAATGTCAAGATTTCGCAACATGTCACATTTTCGTGACCTGTTGCGTTTTTGCGAGGAGAAAGCAAAAACGTACAAGGCAAGATAAAGTTGTCGCGAAATCATGACATGTCGCATTTTCATGACTTGTCTTGTTTTCATGGTAAGAAAGTGAAAAGCACAGCGCCAAGTACTAAATGTCATGAAATTGTGACTTGTCGCATTTTCGCGACATGGAGCAGCGAAGAAGCCAAGAAAGAGGAAGATGTGATTTTGCGACATGTCACATTTTCGTAGAAGTGCATGAAGAACAAAGCAGTGAGAGAGAAACTGTCACGATTTCGCGACATGTCATATTTTCGTGACTAAAGTCTTCAACAAGCCAAGCAAGGGAAAAGTGTCACGATTTCGTTACATGTCGTGTTTTCACGACCAAGAGCAACCAAAGAGAACCAAGAGGCAAACATGTCGCGATATCGTGACATGTTATGTTTTCATGACTGGAAGTAGTGAGAAAGGGCAAGAAGATAAAAGTGTCACGATATCGTGACATGTCGCATTTTCATGGCCTATCATAGTCTCACGCCAGAAAGTAGTAACGAAGGCCCACTAACAGACTCCAAAATTTAATGCTTTGCGGTTTACCTATGTGCATGTGCGCAAGAAGGAGGAACGTGTTCAATCATGTAGTTCTCAAAGATGCCATAATATGCCTCAGATATTAAAAGCAGTTTGTTCGTGATCTCCTAATGCTTTAAGATTGCCCCAAGAATGGTCATTTAATGAAGAAATATGGTCCCTTGTTTCTATTCGACTTTTAGTTTTGATCCATAAAAATAGGGAACGTGAAGGCAGATTTAGAAGGATAGTTTCTCTTTTTTGTTACATATTTTGTAGATCTCAAGAAAGTCTGTTTTCTGTCTTAAATGCTGCAGAGAGGCAAGACCTCTATAAATACCAATGTATATCTTAAGAAAATAGAGAGAGACATGTTGCATGGAAATTTATCAAGTTCTCTGCATAAATAAGAGATATTTGGCTTCTAACTTTACAAGCGACTCTGTGTGTGATTTCCTTCTCTCTTATGCATTTCTCATTTATGCTCGTACTTCTTATCTGCTATTGAATTTAAGTTTTGCATCTGGATTTAAATATTTCTAGTGAGGAAGGGAGTTTGGAATGTAGTCTTGGAGGTTATCTATGCAAGGTTGCAAGTACAGTTTGTTGCTCTCTGTTATTATATGTTGTTTATGTGTTTGAGGTGAAATCCTGCTGTTAGTCTTTCCCAGATCGTACACTTTCGACCTGTGGCCCTATTTCCCATATATTTCCTGTTATTTCCCATTTCTTTTTGCATATTTAAATCCCTTTCCTGCAACTCTTATCTTCGAATAATTTTAGACTAGTAAGGGAACCAGCCCTCTATGGAGATTGGTCGAGGAGACATTTATTTCTCTCGGCCTTTCAATGTTGGCCAGGTCTAGGGTGCATATACGCATAAAATCCTTTCCTGTGGCAGATTCGTGACCAACAAGATGATATGCAAAAATATTCTTCCTTTGAGAATCAAGTTATGGTAGATAAGATGAAGGTATGTGATACTTTATCCTCCTCACAAATGAATATTGTTCTTTCTTCAAATTTCTTTTATATGCTTCAAGAGATTACTTTTGGAGATGAAGTTAATGGCCTATAAAAAAAGGAATGTGATGGACATATTTATTTAGGAAATGAGGAATATGAATATGATTAGAACCAATTAGTTTTAAAAAATGGGTAGGTAAAATAAAAAATAACCTAGGAAATTTAGTTGATTCGAAAAACTACCTAAACTCCAAAAACTAGATGTCAAAAGAAGTTAGGAATTGATGTGGGTATTATTAAATATTAGAGGAGACATTCCAATAGGAAAATCAAAGAAAAATATACAGAGATAGATATTACCATTGGAATCCAAATAGTAATATGGAGGAAGTACAAAGGTACTCAAGGCAGGAGATAAAAGGATAATGCAAGTCATGTTGAGCATGAGAGAAAAAAGTTGTCTATCCTCTATGGTGCTATGGTATTTTAATCTAGTTGCTTATGGGTGTTTTTCTCTTTTGGTTTCTTGTTCAGTTTGGTCTTGGGAGACCATTTCACATTGTGGTACATTAACCTTTGGAATGTTTTAGTTTTATGGGTTGTCTTATTTGTGATATCTCAATTTTGAGATTGTTTGTAGATCTGTAGGGGTTCTCTTGTAAAATTTTAGGGTCCATTTCAAAACCCCTTCTTCCACCCTAATCAAATATATATATATATATATATATATATATATATAATAAAACAACAAAGTGTTAAATAGTGTAGTGGTATAATCATAGTACAACTCAACATGAATTACCTAATTGATTTTTAACTTAAATGGAATTAAATGTATAAGTTATAATTTACATGCATTTGCACTCAAAGTACCTAATGAGTTTCTTGCTTATATGAATATTTATATGTGAAAATTTCTACCATAAAACATTAATAATTACACTACAAAATTTCTATAACTCGTGTCTATCAACTACGCCATGCACTACCTCTAATTATGTATTTCATTAAATAAAAAAAATCATGACATATCCATATAGTTTTGGCCAAACTATCTGGATATTTAGTTAAGCCATAAGTGTCCAAGTGGATGTATATAATCTAGCATTTGAAATTTTAATAAAATAGATTACACTTGGTCATTGTAGCTAATAATAATAGATAATCCCACTCTCCTCAACTAAAATCACTATGACCAAGCTTTTCAATTGTATTCTAAATTTTTTTGGGCAATTTTAGTGGTCTTTATCACCTTGATTTCTATGATAAATTTCAAGTGCAATTGATAAATAAATATTTAAGTCTCATTTCAATTTACATTGAATGCTTATTTAAAAATTGGGATATAATGGTGGAGAGTAATATCTATAGAGGGAAAAGATCAACACCATTTAATATGCATAATTATATTTTACTATATTTTATAAAAAAATAATGGGATCCATCATATTTGATGCATTGTATACTTAGTATTTGAATATAATGAAGAAATTAGGGTTAAGGGAGAAAAAAATAGGGAATCAAGTAGCCATGAAGAATATGACCTTTTATATCACTTTCAATTGTTGCTTCTAGTTGGTAATTACATAATTATTCTACCTCTCACCAAGTAGTAGAAGAACTAAGGTTAGTTGTAGTACAAGAAAGTATTAATGCATTATAATTTCTCTTACCATGTTGTAAAAGATCTAAGGTTGATGGTACCAAACATGTGTAAATATGTTACAGGGTATTTGTAGCACCCTAAAATTGGCGTAGTTAAACCATCAGTAAAAAATATAAATTTTAATTTTAACCTCGAAACCACCCGTTAACCACTCACCTCTTTTTTCATGCCATTTTTAGAGGTTGTTTTGACCATTGGACGATATCGTCGTCGATCTGACGATATCGTCCCAAATCGGATGAATTCGTCTGGAACAGAACGTCCAGATGATTTCATCCCAAAACTAAATTTTCATAATTAGCTTCTGTTCCAACGACCTCTCCAACTTGGGCAGAAGCGTGTCTATGCGGTTGGAGATTCCCACGTTGGGGATCTCCCAGATTGGGATGATCCCCAACCTCCTAACCTCCCCCTAATCCTATATAAACTAGGATTTTCCCAGTTTATCCCCTTGAATATCTCCTTACCTACTCTCCTTGACTCCATGACTCCTTGCATGGCTGATCATTTCTTCGCAATTTTAGTTTTTGTGATCTCCCATCATTTGCACTTGTGTTTTCAAGTTTTGTTGTAGGATTTCACTGTGTTTCAGTCGGAGGTAGCTTGGATCGTCGTAGGTGATTCAACCACAATTTTAGATGATCCTATCAAGATCGACGATGATCTTGTACGATTACAGATGATCTTGTCTGCAATTCAGCTTGGGGGCAATCAGAGCCTTGAGTTTGCATTTTCTATCTCATTTTCCTTATTTATTGGTGCATTAGATTAATTTACTTTTGTTTTGCATCTTGGAGTTCACCTCATTTAGCATAATTGCATGATAAAATTCAAAATAAGTTTCCAAAACAAGTGCATCTCATTTAATTTGATATCTAGATTTATCATTCAAGCATCTATACTCTTATTTCTATCATTTTGCATCATTCTTGCAATTGTATTTTTGGTTTTTGGTGTCTATTTTCTTGATTGCAGGTTTTTGACAAATTCGCCTGATGAATTCGTTAGGTCGCTGATGATCTTGGGTGATCTCGGATGATCTCCTATGATTTGGGATGATTCTGTACAATTATAGATGATCCTGTCATATCCGAGATGATCTGGACTCCTACAAGCTTCAAAATCTTCATCAGACATCAGAAATCAGGTGTACTCTTCTCCATTTTATATATTCTCTGTATTCAATCGCATTAGGATTCATTTATGTCTGTTGTCTTCATATAAATCAGAATTTTCATATAGAATAGCTTAGCTTCATTTTGGCCAACCTAGGAATCTGAATGATTGAACATAAAATGAACAAATCAAACCCATTCTCAACCTAGGCATGGAAACTGCCACTCAAAGTTTCCTGGTGAACCCCACCATCCGTCAAAAATTCACCTTTATACCCCTCCCCCGAGAGGCGCGACCTTCAAAGGGCCTCTCCGTCCGAGGTATTGTTCCATCCTTTTCTCACCCCCCTTTCGGGTATGGATCCTTTAGCTTGAAGGTAAGGGTGCAAAAAATTTGGGCGATACATTTTGGTGAACCCGACGTGAAACTAAAAACACCTTTTGAAAACAATCCAAAAACAAAAAAAACACATTATTAAGAACATCTAGAATCATTAGAAAACTATTAAATTTGCATATCATACTTAGATGGTAGATTATAATAGAAGACGAGCTGTCTCCATAAATGTTGAAAATCAATTAACGGCCATAGAGATTACTTCTATGCTTAGAGTACCTCAAACATATAGAGCCCAACCTTTGTGGGATGAACTTGATAGGAGATTGGGTATTATTGAATCTAGATCTGCAGAACTTAGGCAAATTAAGAGGTTTGTCCTAGATAGAATCCTGGATCCTGATCAGGTGACTTTGTATCATGAACTTCAGAGAGCTTGCCATAGGTGGTTAGCCGATAAAAGAGCACTTGTGTCTTTTGAATTATACACCTTTGAGGAATACCTTGAGAACGTAGTTGTAGTACATAAATTTCTATCTCATATAGAGGATCAAGAAGTCGTTCTTACGGATAGAAAGAGATGGAATAGAGTTCCTAGAGCTGTGTTGTATCGAGAGTATTGCCATGAACTTTATTTTTACATCCTAGAGTCTGAAATAGATCATATTACCATAGCACACTTTGTCAAGTTCTTGAAAAACAACTTCCAATTTGAAGAGGAGCATTTCATGACTCCTGATGAACTTGACCCTATCAATGATATCCATAAACTATTCATAGAAAGCTAAGTGATTCTTTCTACTATTGTTTCTTACAACTAGCATGTTGTTTGTTATTTTTATTCTCGTAAAATAATAATATAACAAAAAAAAAAAAAAAAACAAAAAAACAAAACATTTCCTTTTAAAGTATTATAGTAGGTATATAGTTAAAATATATACCTCTCAACCCTATCGCATATATATATATATATAGTATATATATTTGCTAAAACCTAAGTTTAGCACAATGCCTAGACTTAGGAATGGAAAACAAACCGAAGAAGATGAAGATTGGTTAGGAAGACCATTAATTGACCAAAATGTCCCTCTTGAGGACCAAGTTCAGGAAGAAGAAACCCTAGACCAGCAAGAAGAAGAGCTTGCTGTAGGAAATGAACAAGAAGAAACTATTAGAGAGGAAGGATCCTCATCCCCTAAAATGTCTCCGGGAGGAGCTATCACTTTTGAGAACATGGAACAATTCTGGAAGTTCATTAACACTAATATTGGTGTTTTTAATAGAGCAGCCCATATGGACAAGGATCGAATTAGTGACACTCAAGCAACTCTAGAAGAAGTATTTCAAACACGCACTAATCCCTTGTCCTTTATTGAACAAGAGAGTGATCAAGCTGGACCATCCAATTTGGATATAGTAGCTGTGATCCAGAGCATGCAACAACAACAGGTTACCCAACGATCTAAAGTGCCTGTTAACAAGCCTAGGGTCATTCCCACACAAAAGAAACCATCATTTATTGCTCTATTTTGCCAAGCTCTTGATCAACATACCTCAAATCAACAAAAACCCAAAACAAAACCAAACACCAATTACCAACAATCTAAGGTACAACATAATACTATTACAAATCCCCTTCATAATACTCTTCCTACCAACACTTTGCATAATAGCAATATAACATCTAATCCTTATGTCACACCATCATACACTCATAGATCCCATACCTATGTGCCATCGAACCAATATGGTGGACAAACTAGCAATCTTGAAGCCGTGGTGAAACAGTTAGTTTCCCGCATGGACCAGATAGATCCCTACCGTCCCTCGTACAATTATCGAGAGATGTGTAGTCAGCCTTTAGATCCTATAGTCGTAGCACAACCGTATCCTAAACATTTTCCTATGCCTATTCTTCCCATATATAAAGGAACCGAAGATCCCATAGAGCATCTTCGTATGTTTAGGATAGCATGTCATGATATATCACATGATGACTTGTTATTACTAAAAATGTTCCCAAAAAGCTTGGGAGGAATGGCATTAGAGTGGTATTATCAATTACCCACTAATTATTTGAGGAATTTCGAAGAAACTGTCGAGTCTTTTGTTCATCAATTTAGTGCCTACATCGAAAGATATGTGACCATTAAAGATTTGTATAACTTAAAATAGGACAAAGATGAATGCTTTGCTGATTTCCTAGCTAGGTGGAGACAATTGATAGGAAAATTGCACTTTGTGTTACCTTATAGGGAGATGTTGGACATCTTTATTAATAATTTGCAAGAGCAACTATCTTACGAATTATCAATTGCTACCTTGACCACCTTCGATCAGGCTATAGACTTAGCCCGAAGAGTGGAAGATGCTCTCATTAGGAGAGGCCAGCTTAAAAAGAGAGACGATGAGAAAACATCCAAAAATAAATATAAGAATAAACAAGTTGTGGGTGATGGAGTCACCGATAGCAGAAATACTGCTAATGTTAATGCTGCAAAGACAAGAGAGAAGTTTGTACTGAAACCTCCTGATAGACCTCCTCGAGAATTTACTAGGTTAAATCAACCTTTATCAACTATTCTACCGCAATTATTAGAATGAGGTTTGATTCAATTACCAAATATTCGGGAACCTAATCCAACTATACCCGGATACAGAGCAAATTTACACTGTGACTTCCATAGAGGACCTGGACACACTACCAACTCTTGTAAAATATTAAAACATAAAATACAGGACTTGATTGATAACAATGAGATGGAGGTGCAAGCCTTTCAACCTAAGCAAAATCCTCCTAATAATGTTCAAAAGAACACCCCACAAAACCAGAATCAGAATGCCAATCAGTCATTGGACATCTTTCAACATCCCTTACCAAAACATGGTAAGGAGGTGGCTAATCAAATTGAACATCATAATGTCCCTCCTCCTGCCCGATATGTAGGAACTATTAGTGGGCATTTACCTGTTCATGATCTAGAAATATTTGACACAACTTTATCCATGGTTACAACCAGGCCTCTATATAATATTTAGATACTCGATCTTAGTGATACAGAATACGAGACTGAGAGTGATATGGAAATCACATCAAATCAATCGAATAGTTCTAAAGATGAATCAGATCCTATTCACCCTATCACAAGTTATATGGTTCTAGAAGAGCCATTTCCAAGAAGAGTCACTACTAGACCATCATCTCATCGATTACTTTCTAATGAGCTAGCTATAAACGCTAGACCAAGACCCATTCATCATCCACAGAATAATATTGTGGGTACCATCGGAGCTGTTACTAGACAACAAGCTCAAAATTCTCAACAAGATCAAATTCAGAATGGTGGATCAGCTCCATTTGTTTTGAAGGTTCCTAATAAAGGGAATCATTCACCTAATGTTCAACCTAAACCTCCTTATAATATTAATGAACAATTATCAAATATTACAGCTAGAATTTCTCTCTTGGACCTTTTAAGATCTTCTCCTACACATAGAGATGAATTAATGCTCACATTAAGCCAGATGATGGTACCACAAGACATTCAACTCGAAGCCATGGCCAATACTATAATAACTCGTGAAGTTGATTGTATTGACTTTCGGGATAGAGACATACCGCAACATAGTTTACATAAAGATAACCCCTTGTATATTACTGCCTTAATTGGAGATGTAGTAGTCAAACGAGTTTTGATTGATAATGGTTCATCTTTAAATATCTGCACTTTTGACTTCTACCAAATATTTGGGTTTAGAAGTGATGAAATGAAAAGAACTGATATGATCATAAAAGATTTCAATGACGAAACACAAGAAACGTGTGGAGTTATTACCATTCCATTGTAGGTTGGTCCAAGAACCTTGGATACGACTGTGTTTATTGTACATTGCCCTGCATCGTACAATATACTCTTGGGTCGTCCTTGGATCAACGTGATGCGAGTTGTTCCCTCAACTTTACATCAATGTGTTAAGTTCAAATTTAAGAATCAGTTGGTTACCATTCATGGTGATCCAAGACCCTTTGATATGTGTGCTTTGGCAGAACCTATTGGAGTTCAATTTTGCCCCGCTCTGTCATCCACACATCCTAATTCTCATTATCCATCTAAACATGTGAAACTCACACCCACAACGTCATCTACTTCTTCTCCATCAGTTGCACCTCCACATATAGCTCAACCATATTCTGAACAAACTGCATTAGGACCTAAGAAAGATCCTAATCCCACAACCAATGTCTCTTGTTCTACTCCTATAACTTCCATACCTATAATAGACCCATCTATCGACACCTCTACACCGTCTACATCCACAAAATTCATATTTTTCGCATCGAAAGATGTAGGGAATGTTCCTTCTACCTCTTATGCTCTTACTGACGAGCTCTTACCCGATCTATCTAAAATTCTTATATTAGAAGAAACGAATGCTTCTATGCAAGATTCCCTTATTTTAAATAATTTGCCACCATCTCCTCGTACCTTGGGCCTCCCATAGCCTATGGGAAGTATTTACCAAGTCGGGAGTTGTGCCTTTATTTATAAGGGATATGACTGGGTAGAATACCCGGAAACATCAGAACTCATTATGATGGATATGCTCGATGTTATTTTACTAATGAGTATATTAAAGCCAAACCTATAATGCTTAAATTGGGATATAAAGGGAAAGGTTTGGGACCTTTCCGGAATGGTATGAAAGAACCTTTTGAGGTAGAAGCGTGGCCCGCCCGATGTGGTGTGGGCCTATTTTCTAGTAAGGGTCAGCCATTCCCATTTGAGGATGATGACCATCTTATATGTTACCAAGATTATTTAGATGAACGCGATGCTTTGCATTTAATGAATAAGACATTCACATGTAATATGCTATCTATAGCTTATCCTGAGATGATCGTTGAATCCGACGATGAGTTGGAGGGAGATATCTTTCACGATGTCTCCATTGAGGAATTATTACATAATGGATTTTATTTTGATGGCTCTATACCTAGTATAGCCCAGCTTGAGGCCACGACTCCTCAAGATGAATTATCCAAGCTAACCTTGGAAGAATTACAAGAATTGGGCGTTTCACCCGCCCCACCTAATTTTGAGAGAGATCTACACATGGAAGTAGAAAATGTCATAAAAATTAACATTGGAACCGAGGATAACCCTCACATAATCAACATTGGATCAGAATTGAGTCAAGAAAAATAGGATAAATACATTGCATTTCTTAAAGAATATGAAGATGTCTTTGCTTGGACATATGAAGATATGCCAGGTTTAGACCCTTCTGTAGTTATGCATCACCTAGTAGTGCATCCGGATGCTAAACCTATTAAGCAGAAGCTTAGAAAAATGCATCCTAAAGTGGCCTTACTAGTCAAAGGGGAGTTAGAAAAACTCCTGAATGTTATTTTTATACAAGCCATTGATTATGCTGAATGGATCTCGAATGTAGTTCCAGTAACTAAGAAAGAAGCTACTAAGATTAGGGTTTGTACAGACTTTAGAGATATTAATGTTGCATGCCCTAAAGATGATTTTCCCCTTCCCAATATGGATCAGATCATTGATTTTACTACTGGGAGTGGAATGATATCCTTAATGGATGGATTTTTTGGTTATAATCAGATCAGGATAGCTCCTGAAGATCAGGCTAAAACAACCTTTATTACCCCTTGGGGGACTTTATGTTGGAAAGTGATGCCATTCGGTTTGAAGAATGCAGGTGCAACCTATCAACGAGCCATGACTTATATCTTTCATGATATGATGCATGATATACTACATGATTATGTAGATGACATTATAGCTCGTTCTACTTAAGAAGATGACCATTTAGATGACTTGAGAAAAGTATTTGATCGGTTAAGGGAATATCTTATCCGATTGAACCCAACCAAATGTATATTTGGAGTTAAGTCAGGTAAATTATTGGGGGTTATAGTTTCTTTACGTGGCATCAAAATTGACCCTCTCAAGATTACGACTATCACTGATATGCCCGCACCTACAAATATATCTAAATTACAGAGTCTACAAGGTAAGCTTCAAGCTATCCGTCGCTTCATCGATAAGCTGACGGATAAAACTAGACCCATCCCCTCGTCATTGAGTTTCCTAATGAATGCCTTAAACTAGAGCTAGATCATTAAGCAATGGTCCCTATACTTTGAGGAGCCGATGCATGAGTGAGGCATATTATTTTGATATCTCCATAAAACATCTCATACCTCTATCCTTTAAATTAACTTTGCTTTACTAATAACATCTTAATATGAGGCTCTAATCCTTAGATTACGAGCTGCCCTAGCACTAAAAATTAAAAATCTATTAGTTTTCGGTGATTCTCAACTTGTTATAAATCAAATTAATGATGTTTATCAGACAAGAGATGATAAATTGTGCCCATATAAAGCATATGTATTACAATTAATATCTTTATTTGATCAAGTTACCTTGGAAGCTATTCCTAGAACTAGCAATCGTGTGGCTGATGCTATGGCCATAGCTGCATCTCTTTTACCCTTGGAGTTAGATGACGAATATGCTACCATCATTATTCATCGAATCCAAGAACCCGCTTCAACTAAATCATGCTTGGAACCTTTGGACGTGTTTCTAATCAATGAAACTATTCCTAAACTTTGGTACACTGATATCCTCAATTTTCTTCAAAATGGGACCTTCCCTAAAGGTTTTAATAGAAACCAGCATCGGTTATTACGTAGACGAGCAAGTCGCTTCGTAATAATTGGCAATACGTTATATAAGAGATCTTTTGAAGGTATCCTATTGAGATGTTTGAATCTAGAAGAGTCTAGATCAGCTTTGAGTGAAGCCCATGATGGATCTTGTGGGGGACACTTTAGTGGTAGCGCCATTGCTAAGAAGCTCCTTAGGATAGGATATTTTTGGCCTACCATGGAGAATGATGCACATGATTACATGCACCATTGCGACAAGTGCCAGAAACACGCTGACCTTGTCCATGCACCTGCACAAGAACTGTAGGCTATTTCATCTCCTTGGCCCTTTTCAAAATGGGGCTTAGACATCATCAAAAAAATCAATCTTGTGTCATCTGATGGACACAAATTCATCATAACCACCACCGAGTATTTTACGAAGTGGGTCGAAGCTATGCCCTTAGCTTCTTGCACTGGAACGCAAGTTTCCAAGTTTATTCTTAATCAAATTATTTGTAGGTTCGGAATTCCTGCAAATCTCATCTCGGATAATGGAACTTGTTTCAAAAACAAATATGTAAAGAAACTATGTCAAAAATATAAAATTCAACATCGTTGGTCCACTCCCTATTATCCTTAGGGTAATGGCCAAGTAGAAGCATCTAATAAAACATTAATTAAAATCCTCAAGAGACTGGTCAATAAATCTGGTCGTGATTGGCACATTCAATTATATCCTGCTTTGTGGGCTTATCGAACTAGCATTCGTACTCCCATGGGCACTTCACCTTTTGTTTTGGTTTATGGCGTTGAAGCTGTTTTTCCCTTTGAACTAGAAGTTCCTTCTTTGGCTTTGCTACTTCAAGATACTGAAGTAGGAGATGAATATCATGCTGGCAGATTTAGTCAGCTGGAACTCCTAGATGAGAAGTGCATTAATGCTTTGGAGCATCTTCGTGCCTACTAGAACAAGCTCAAACGAGCATATCTCAAGAAAGTTCATAATCGATCCTTTGAGATCGGCGACCTCATCTTAAAAGAAAATCAAAAAAATACTAATGCAACTAAAGACCTTAAAGGAAAATTCGAGCCTAATTGGCTTGGGCCATATATTATCACTACTAAATTTGGATCGGGAGCATACAGATTAGCTACCTTAGATGGTAAAGATCTTAAAGAACCTATGAACATTATGCATCTTAAGCGCTATTATGCATAAATCTAGTAATTTCGTCACTGTATATATTATACATATTGTCTCATATTAGTAATTCATATAAAAATTTCAAAAACAGTAATATTATGTATTCTCTCAATTCATAAATTAAAATCAAAATATAAAAAAATCAAAATCATCAAAATCCTCAAAAACATCTTCTATTTTGCACCTATCAATTCTTGAAGTATTGCAGTTATATTTTTAGTTATTTTGGATAAATTAGCATTTATTTGGAATCCCTCACTTTCACACTCACATGAATAAATATCTTGATCTTATTTGGTATGATTATTAATCTCTCTTATATCAAAGTCCACAGTTGAATTAAATAAAGTTTTGAGCATAGAGAACTGATCTTGTTATTTACTTGAACCAAGTACACCTTTTCACATTAAAATGATTTCATTGCAAATTCAAAACGATGCTACATAGTAGAAGTGGTCTCTTGAGCGAAAAGTTTCCCTTGCTATCCTATCATGCACATGGTCTAGAATCTTTGAGAATTGACAAAAGGACAAGCTCACCCCTGCCTAGAATAAAAATCCCTTGCTCTACAGCCAATCCGAGCAAGTATCCCTAGTATAGGAAGAAAAAGAAAAAGAAAAAGAAAATCAAGAAAAATCATGAGAAAAAGAGAAATTATTCAGAAGCATTATTTCAGTATCATTTTGTACCATCTCAACAATATTTCAGCATTATCTCAGTGTCAAGAAAAAATACAAAAAAAAAATAGAAAAAGAAAAGAAAAGAAAAAGCAAAAAGCAATAAATCCCTTCCCCCCTTTTGAAAGAAGGAAGTGTGAAGCTTGAATCCCTGGAATTCTCAATTATTCGAAAACCGTGAGGTAAACCCCATAACAGGTGATTTGTGCCCAACTTGCTTGACATTGGGTAACTCCTAGCGTGGTGATATGTCTATCACATTAGCGACCTTCTTTTGTATAGACCTATGTCCGCTTATGGATCAGCTAGCTCTTGATGACCCGACTTACATAGTAGTCTGGTATGGTTACATGCATATAAATCATGGTCAATGAACACTCATTTGGTTAATTCAAATTACTTGTATCAAATTATCTTGCTCAAAATCGGTAAATGAACATTACAATTGCACACACATTTGTGTTTGAGAGATTTTGTATCATTATGATAGATCAAGATCGGCAATGAACTCACGTATGCACACGGGGTTCCTTATAAATCTAAATTTTGTCTTTGAGATAATTTAAAATATTTATTCAAATCTTCTGGAATAATTTGATTTTCTTACTTGAGAATATCTGCTTAGCGTAAAATCAATTAAATACATTTTTTTCAAAAATCCAAAATTTTCTTGCAAAACATGTTCAAAAATCTAGCAATAAAGTCACATTTATATATTTTCGACTTTCGCAACGATGGTATAGTTCCTAAACCTAAATTGGAATTTTATGCCTAGTGCAAGTCCTCATTTTTATATTTTTTGTTTATCTCAAAATCAAAAATCAACTATGCAATAAAACTATTATATCAATTTCTTCTTTGGATTTCGCGATGATGGTATAAGTCTATACCTAAAATTCTATGCCTAGCGCAAACCATCGTTCTAATTTTATTTCCCATTTATTTAATCCATAAAAGCATATGGCTTAAATCATTATGTTACACAATTGTGCTTTAAAAAGAACGAAAACTTTCCTATTTCATTTCATTATGTCAACATTCATTTTTTTTTGCGACGATGGTATAATTCCTAGGGAATTGTTCAAATTTCTATCATACTTAGGAATTTTATGCCTAGCAAAAATCATATTTTTAATATTTCATGCATAATATTTTCATGGAAATCTGAAAACAAATCATCACTATCATCATTTTTCATCATCACAACACAAAGTCTTAAGAAAGTCTCTTAAGCACCCTTTTACTTTTAGCAATATTTCTCTCATACCGGGATTAGCTTGATGACCTAGCGAGCGGCGACTCCATGAAATGGTCATGTAACAATGACAATGTCCTTTGAAATTATTGTTAGAAGTCACTTTATTTTCATCAAAACACACCACAACAACCAGTTTGTTTACATCAGATTATTTCATTTAAATTTTATAGCATGACATAAAATTATAATATTTTCAATGACATAATTACATGAATAGTCAATCAACAATTAAAATATTAAAGCATCATAAAACATATGCACAAGTCATATCACAAAAAGAACATCATATATATATCAAAAAGTATATACATCATATCAAAATGGATTGGTATGCCACAATCTATACCCTGGCATACTCAATCATCTCAAAAATAGTCTATGTACAATGTGCATCTAGTCTCGAGAAGACCTCGAGCTCTCAGCCTCATCTCCTCTCCCGCCTTGAGGTGGAGGAGGTGGTCCCATCGAAGCCCATCCTGTATCGTGGGTCCTCGATGTCGATCGTGATGATGTCCTCGATGACCCCATCCTGATCGGCTCCGCAATGGCGGTTGGCAACTGTATCCTCTGGCCCTCTGGAACCACATGGTAGTACACTCCCTGGTAGAACATGGTCTGAGAAACTGATCGTGCCAGCTCTAGAATGCTTGCCCCTCTGTCTCTGAGCCCCGAGCCGTGTAGCCTCATCCTGTAGAGTCTGCACTCGAGCTCGTAGGTGGGCATTCTCTACTCGGAGAGCTGCCATCTCACTGCTCTCCCCCACCTCGACACCCTTGCCCCTATCGGGTGATGGTGGCCTATCCCTCTACTGAGGAGGGAGTCTTTCTCTCCTCTCCTCCCTCCTCTCTTGGTTGCTGCTGTCTCTTCGAAGCCTGTGGTACTCTTCGACGTCTCTCCTGAGGAGGCCGTCGCTGATCCCTCCCTCTGTGACCCCTTGTTGCATCGATGGCAGCCTGGCGTCGCCTCTCCATCCGTTGCACTACAACGTGCATCGGACCCTATGCCCTCGTCATCCGAGGAGGGTAGATGCCTACATACCAGGCATCATACACATCTGCTATCCCACACATCATCCCCATCCACTGGCTGAATGGGGGCATCATCAGCATCCTAACTCCAGAACCACTGCATGTCTGGAGCCTCGCTCAATGTGGTACTATCCCACACAGTCCGGGAGTACTCATAATCCCTAAGAGTAGGGATCCCCTGCTATAGACCGAACTACCTCAAAACTCATGGTAACAGTGGAGCTTATGAGTGTTGTTGAGTCTCATCATTTAATCTCAATGATTTATCAATCCAGGGTGGTGTCCAAGGCTATCTATGATAGAAGGCTAGGTCAAAGTACAATTCAAGCATTCAAATTACAAGCATTTATTGGTGAAGAAGATTTTGGTTTAGCCTTTTGGTGTCACACTAAACCTAGTCTGAGAATGGAAACTGAAATAAATTATAGGAATTGAAAACTAAATCTAAATTGCAAAATTTAATAATTAACTACAATTGCATGAATTGAAATTGCTGAATTGAAATCTAATCTACTTTTGCAGAATTGAAATTGCTAAATTGAAATGTTTTTGAAATGAAATCCTAAGTTACATTTGTAGAATTGAAACCTAGTTACTCTTGCATAATTGAAATGATGCTTGTAAATGAAAATTATGCTAAAAACACCTGTCAATGTCCTGCCACAAAAGGTCGTCAAGCTTTTACTACAGGAATTGACAGCAAAATGAGATATGCTGAAAATGAAAAGTTGCTAAAATAGGAAAGCAGGGAAAACCTGGAAAGCAAAGTAAAAAATTATTAATATAATTTTTCAGCTGACATACACACAAATGTTGTACACAAACATAATATAAAACATAAATCACATAATACAAAATAAAAACAAGAAAATGAAATCTGACAAGGAATCCATTAATTCTGCTGCAGCAAAATTACAGATTAAAACCTACCATAAAATCCCTCCTTCTAGATCTGAAAGTGGGCCTATACTTCCTGATCTAGAAGGAGGTGAAAAGCACTCCTTAACTAATTAACACTCAGAACAAAAGATGATAAAATACTGCACTTTTATTGATGACAAAATATGCTAAAAATTGTTACAGAAAATCACTATATAGTCCTAATTGCTGCTACTGAAAAAT
Organism: Wollemia nobilis; assembly: GCA_028583015.1. Lineage (NCBI taxonomy): Eukaryota > Viridiplantae > Streptophyta > Pinopsida > Araucariales > Araucariaceae > Wollemia > Wollemia nobilis. The sequence continues at coordinate 4,864,719 of JAQPPZ010000030.1, forward strand.
ATCCTCTATTCTAATTCCTAACTGGATCAACCAAGGAGGGAGCTATGTTATTTATATAAATATTTACAATATATCCCATGCTCAAATCAGCCTATGTGCTACTTTACAGTCATTTGCAAATAATTTTGGATCTGAAATAAATGCAAATTTGGACAGTTTATGTTGCAACAGTAGTCATTGGCCCTTAGAAAGCATCTTCAGTGGTGGGATTACGTGGGAGGAGTCCAAAAATATCTCACACATCTTTCTCCACTTTAGAATATTCTATTTTTATCTTGCAAACAACTTCCTATTATGCTGTAGTTATTTCTGTGTTAATCCTAGAAGATGATCAAAATTGATTTTTTCCATGAATAGTGGCTTTGGATGGCAAGGACGAAAAAATCATATGGGAGATATTTTCCCTTAACCTTATAAACCTTCTTTCACTTTTTCCACCATCATAAATCAGTCAACAAGTCAAAAAGCACTTTCTGTTCTCATTTCGAAGATAAGTGGCTCATTCCAAAGAGACTACATTTCTCATTTCAAAGATGTATGTTCATTTCGAAGATCTTCGAAATGAACAACTGTGTGCTCTTAAAGTGAGTTTAGCTGCATTTCTCAGGTGTATTAGCCCTCAGGATCATATTGCAATAGCCTTAATTCCTCTCCATGTGTGAATTACATGCCTTGCCATTTATTGGTAGCTTGCTCGAATTTACATGGTAAATTATTGCATTTTCCAGTTTTGCTGCATAGTTGTAAAATATTGGCATTTCTTGCAAATTCAAACAAATTATAACATCAAAAAATTATTCAAATATCAATATGAAGGAGTACATCAAGTTTCTACTAAATTTATACACTTCATTCACCAAGTAACAATGCTGAAATAGTGCAATAGTGTTGCACAATTGTCCCTGCTCTGTTATACCTTGTTGCTGCCTATTTAGATCATGTGGGAATACTTCTAAATAGGTCATATGTCTTCTGTAGTCCTTCTAAACTCATTCCATCCATATCCTCATGCTTTGCTTGAAAACTTCAAGGTGTTCCTATAAAGTGACAGCTTACTGATTTTTATATGGTTGTTTTTCTAAGATTTTTAGATTTATGATAGTCCTAAACTTTTGGCTTAAATGTGGATTTGAAACAAGTTGAAGGGTAGAAAAACATTCAAAAACCATTGAGAAGTTAATGGATATCAGCATACCACATTTGGTTAATTGAAATGTATGTTCTTACTTGCTACTTAATCAAGCAAAATCAGTCACAAAATGCTAAAAATAGTCAAAAACAGAGATATAGTATTCCTAACATAAAATCATGTAAACACTTAACAATAGTATATTTTAGTCAACTATTTGGCAATTAACTTATCATATGATAGTCAAAAATTATGCAATAATGAGGCATTTTTGGGCCTCATCATCCCCACCAACTTGAATTGATGCATGCCCTCATGCATCTTAGTAGGCCATAGTAATATGCAGGTTTTATTCTTGTGAACAACATCCTTTGCTACCTGCTAACTGAGAAATTCCTTCTTGCTGCACTATATCAAGTATTTTGCAATTAAGCACATGTATGACTCTTTTTCTATTTTTCTACAATTTTTAGTTCTACAAGGTACCTCTTAAAGGCTTGATATCATATGATTCATCTTGCAATAGTCTTATTGTGGAACCATATTTGGCAGATGCACTACTATTGATGGAATTTTCTGTTCTTAACAACATTTCAGCCTGAATGCTTATTTTTGTTGTTTGCACCTTTTGAACAAAATTGATAAAAAAAATTATTTGAAATGCTTGAGGGATGTACTTACTTGTGGTAGAGCCTTATAAACCTCAATATTTGATGTACCCTACTCTTTTTGCTATTCTGTAGCATTTTCAGCAATTTTGGTATAGTTTCTACTCATTCCAAAGATATCCTGCTCATTCCGAAGAGACTGTATTCTCATTTCGAAGATGTCTTCTCATTCCAAAGAGACTATATTTTTCATTCCAAATATGTCTGCTCATTTTGAAGAGACTATATTTCTCATTCCGAAGATGTCTGCTCATTTTGAAGAGACTGCATTTCTCATTCTGAAGATGTCTGCTTACTCCAAAGAGACTGCATTTCTCATTCCGAAGATGTCTGTTCATTTTGAAGATCTTCAAAAAAATGCAGAAATGACCTCCTATGCAAAATTTAGCTATAGATTCTATTATGGGTCCATCTCTAGAGTGTATAAGCCTTTCATAACATCAAAAATCCCTTCTTCATCCTTTTGTTTAGATGTTATTCTTTGTTTTGTATGTTGCTATTTTATTCCAGTAGGACTAAAATAGAACCTTCAGGTGTATTTTGTTGATTATCTTCCTTCAATTTATCATAAAATTATGAGATATAAACTTGCACTTTTCCTTCTAAAATTTGCCTTACAAATTGAAATAGAATTGCTACCATGTCTGTTCCAAAATTAGGTTTTTGCACTGTTTTGGAATTTCCATGCAATTAAGGGCATAAGGGGGTGTTTCTTGACATCTTGAACATGTTCCTTTTTCAACTTGTGACTATTGTATGAATATTTTATGCTAAATACCGACTATCATACACTAAATGCTAAATGTTTACTATGAATTAAATGCAAGAAACACATACCTTACTGTCATGAAAATTAGTCATGCACCTTACAAGCTGCTTTTGATGATTGTTAGCAGGCTATCTAAAAACATAAACAAACATAACACATGTGCAGTGTGAGATTTGTACAATGGTGGAACAATGATGGGTAGATCAACAAGGCAATGCATGCTGAAAAATTGGTTTTCATGCAAGCCAACTCAGTAGCGCCTCCAAGAAGGTTTTCACTACTGAATTATTCATTTTTTTTTTTATTTTTCATTTTTTTTTTTCATCTCTTTTTTTTTCATTTTTTGCATCATAAGAGGCTGCCATTTCTGGTTTTCAACCAACTTCTGTCCTTTTTTTTTTTTCAAGTGCTTCAATCAGAGAAAACATCTCTCACTCTTATTTGGATAAGACCAATCCTTATTCTGCAAAAACATGTCAATTCTTGTATGAAAACACCATCTCTTTCTGTTGAAACCTGCAACATTGATGCAACCTTCTTTACTAGATGAGTAGTAAGAATCTTCTTACATCATCATTACCTCCTTATTGCTAGAAATGAAGTATTGGCTCCATTGTTCCTCTTCCTTGCTGAAATTGATGCTTGTCCTCATGTATCCCCAATTTTGTGGGACATGCCTTTGCTGCAATTTTTTTTTCTCTCTCTCTATCTTTTTCTTTTCTTCTCTTTTTTTTTTTCAAATTTTCTTGTCTTGCTTGTACCCAAGAAAGAAGTTCACAAACAAGACTATTCTTATTTTTTCTTTTCTTGTATATATATATATATTTTTGTTTGTCAAACTTTTTATCATCACTCTAAATTTGATATTTAAGAGAAATTATCTTCCATTATGTGTACATCCAATGGAATCTCCTTCAAGAACTCCTCCTTAGTTAATGGTGCATGGTATACCCGAAGGTAATGTCCATTCACCACTAACATCCTCCATGAATTACCAATGAAAAAAAGAAGTACTGCTCCATATCTGAAAACTTCTTCAATCAAGTGTTGTCCATGCCTCCTAGTTTGCAAAATATTATCAATCTATACTTGAAACAATTAAATACCAATTCCCAAAAGATGTTAAGTTCTTACATCAAGATAAAATCTTGATATACCCTTGTAATTCTATGTAAAGGGATTGAAATATTGTTTCAAAATAACAACAATTTTACTTTTTGTTTATAAGTCAGCCAGCTAATAATGTTCAAGAATTTTCTTGGCTGCACTTCAATTTGTTTCATTCTTAGGAGGACAAAATTTACCCCTTTGTAATTTCTTGCTAAGGAGTTCAATGGAAGTAAATTTTTTATGTGTAGTTTTTCTAGTTTTTCTCCTTTATCCAAGGCTAATTTCTGTGTGTTTGGACTAAAGGATTTCTATGTATCTCCATTGATTTTTATCTCTTCAAGCTCAAGTAAGTTCTTGTTTGAGCACAGTTGGATGTTGCTGCAGTTAAAAACATTTCCTGCAATTTTTTTTTTACTAGATTTAGCTACATAGATAGGGGATGCTTATCCTGTATTATTCAGACTGATCATAGGTTGGGCTAAAAAAAAAAAAAAAATTGGTTTGCACAATAATACAAGAAGTGTACAACTTTAGCAAATCAACTACTTGTCAGGTAGGATCACCTCTAATGAGATCAACTATTGTCTGTGTAGGCTAAGAATTGCTAGGTTGCGGTTTAGCATGGTAAAATCCTAACAATATTTAAGTAATAATGGAAAACTCTAGGATCATCATTAAGTTGTAAAATCCTATTTTGATTGTGCAAAAGTTTTTGTGCTTTTGTTTTTTTTTTTTAATAGATTCACCTTACATAGACAAGGGTTGCCTGTCCTGTATTATTCATATTGGCCATAGGTTGAGCTAAAGGTGGTGGTTGATTTACTTGCCCAGTTTGTTGTTGTTGGGATCTCTCTTTGAGAAGAATTTAGACTAGACAATAGATTTTGCATCTCTGAGTTATGGAAGTAAATGGCATTCATCAATGATATGTCCCTGTGAACAAATGCTCGTAGTGATATGGCTATTTTGTTCAAGGTATAGTCTTGTATATCTACCATGATATCTTTTCAACACCTAGTACAATTTTTTTTATACTACCCTGATGATATGGATATAAAAATGGTAGTATTAGCAAATGGCTCCTCTAAGAGATCTTATGTTTCTTGATAATGAGGATGATGAATTCTTTTAATTTTTATCAAGAATTTCAAACATAAGCAATTTAACCCCCAAGTGTGAAGATCACCTCCCTATGGTTGTTTGTTTTCTAAATGGACTTAAATGCAACTATCAATAATTATTATTTATACTAGTTATTACATTCAGATTTAACTCTGAAATTCATAACTTAGCACAATAATAATTATTTGACTGCTTTTACCCTCTAATAACACCATGTTCCTCAAAAATGATGCTAAAATGATGAGTTTCATTGAGTCTCATCATTTAATCTCAATGATTTATCAATTCAAGGTGGTGTCCAAGGCTGTCTACGATAGAAGGCTAGGGCAGAGTACAATTCAGGCATTCAGATTTCAAGCATTTATTGGTGAAGTAGATTTTGGTTTAGCCTTTTGATGTCACACTAAACCTAGACTGCAGAATGGAAACTGAAATAAATTACAGAAATTGAAAACTAAATCTAAATTGCAGAATTTAACAATTAACTACAATTGCATGAATTGAAATTGCTGAATTGAAATCTAATCTACTTTTGTAGAATTGAAATTGCTAAATTGAAATGTTGCTGAAATGAAATCCTAAGTTAAACTTGTAGAATTGAAACCCAGTTACTCTTGCATAATTGAAATGATGCTTGTAAATGAAACTTATGCTAAAAACACCTGTGAATGTCCTACCATAAAAGGTCATCAAGATTTTTCTACAGAAATTGACAGCAAAATGAAATATGCTAAAAATGGAAAGTTGCTAAAATAAAAAAGCAGGGAAAACCTAGAAAGCAAAGGAAAAAATGCTTAATATAATTTGTCAACTGACATACACACAAATGCTGTACACAAACATAATAGAAAACATAAATCACATAATACAAAATAAAAACAAGAAAATGAAATCTGGAAAGTAATCTATTAATTCTGCTGTAGCAAAATTACAGATTAAAACCTTCCATAAAATCCCTCCTTATAGATATAAAAGTGGGCCTGATCTAGAAGGATGTGAAAAGCACTCCTTAACTAATTAACACTCGAAACAGAAAATGATAAAATACTGCACTTTTATTGATGAAAAAACATGCTGAAAACTGTTATAAAAAATCATTGTACAGTCCTAATTACTGCTATTGAAAACTCTCCTCTATTCTAATTCCTAACTGGATCAACCAAGGAGGGAGTTGTGTTATTTATATAAATATTTATAATATATCCCATGCTCAAATCAACCTATGTGCTACTTTATAGTCATTTGCCAATAATTTTGGATCTGAAATAAATGCAAATCTAGATAGTTTGTGTTGCAGCAGTAGTCATTAGCCCTTAGAAAGCATCTTCAGTGGTGGGAGTATGTGGTAGGAGTCCAAAAATATTTCACACATCTTTATCCACTTCAGAATATTCCATTTCTATCTTGAAAACAACTTCATATTATGCTGCAGTTATTTTTGTGTTAATCCTAAAAGAGGATCAAAATTGATCTTTTCCATGAATGGTGGCTTTAGACGGCAAGGACGGCAAAATAATATGGAGATATTTTCCCTTAAACTTCTCAACCTTCTTTCCCTTTTTCCACTGCTAGAAATCAGTCAACAAGTCAAAAAGCACTTTCTGTTCTCATTTCGAAGATAAGTGGCTCATTTCGAAGAGACTACATTTCTCATTCCGAAGATGTCTATTCATTCTGAAGATCTTTGAAATGAACAACTGTGTGCTCTTCAAGTGAGTTTAGCTAAATTTCTTAGGTGGATTAGCCCTTAGGATCATATTGCAATAGCCTTCATTTCTCTCCATGTGTGAATTGCATGCCTTGCCATTCATTGGTAGCTTGCTGGAATTTACATGGTAAATTACTGCATTTTCCAGTTTTGCTGCACAGTTGTAAAATATTGGCATTTCTTGCAAATTCAAACAAATTAGAACATGGAAAAATTATTCATATATCAACATGAAAGAGTACATCAAGTTGCTACTGAATTTATACACTTTATTCACCAAGTAACAATGCTAAAATAGTGCAATAGTGCTGCACAATTGTCCCTGCTCTGTTATACCCTGTTGCTGCCTATTTAGATCATGTGGGAATTCTTCTAAATAGTTCATATGTCTTCTGTAGTCCTTTTGAACTCATTCCATCCATATCCTCATGCTTTGCTTGACAACTTCAAGGTGTTCCTATAAAGTGACAGCTTGCTGATTTTTATATGGTTGTTTTTCTCAGATTTTTAGATTTATGACAATCCTAAACTTTTGGCTTCAATGTGGATTTGAAACAAGTTGAAGGGCAGAAAAACATTCAAAAACCATTGAGAAGTTAATGGATATCAGCATACCACATTTAATTAATTGAAATGCATGTTCTTACTTGCTACTTAATTAAGCAAAATCAGTCACAAAATGTTGAAAATAGTCAAAAACAGAGATATAGTATTCTTAACATAAAATCATGTAAACACTTAACAATAGTATATTTAAGTCAACTATTTGGAAATTAACTTATCATATGATAGTCAAATATTGTGCAATAATGAGGCATTGTTGGGCCTCATCAGGAGCTCTACCTCTCCCCGCTCTGTCCTCAACCATATGACTCACTTGATGCGAGCCAAATTCTGTCCATCCTCTACCCACCCTGGATGCTCTCTCCATGGTCTCTAGGTGATATGATCTGGTGTGAGGTCATCTAGCAAGCTCCGAGACATCAACATATCTATCCACCGCTGTGACCCTCTCTGGAGCCACCAATAGAAAACTCGGGGTCTCTTCCAGTCAACTCCTGTCAATGGAAGCCCTACCGACCTCCACACCATAATGTTCTCCTAGCACCAAACCTATAGCAGTGATGTTAGCACCAGACATCGACCCCCCTTGTATACGACCCTATAAAATATCCTATACAATTGGCACATTACAGAGCTGCCCCAAGCAAACCTGTATTCATGGTCTCGCATGTCACAAACCACATCTAAAAGTAGCCATGGTAATCTACATCCACTTTGGTGGTATAGAAGAAGGCCACCCACAACCCCTGCGCATCCACCTCAAAGCCTCGATGTTCACTCTACCCTTCTCTAGGATGAAGCTCGGGTCCTCGCACAATCTCATCATAGTGTGGCCCTGATTGGCCGAAGGGGTCATGAATCGACCATGTATGGGGATCCTCAAGATCCTCCATACATCCTCTAGAGTGGGAGTCATATCCCCTATTGATAGCTAGAAGCAAGACGACTCTGAATACCATCTCTCTGCTAGGGCTATCAGTAGCCCCATGTCTATAGGAATTTGTGGCATCTCTACCACATGCTGTAGTCTTATCTCTGCCATTCTATCTCGCTCGACCTAATCGAGCATGGCTAAGTCATCTCTAAGACCTTCGTATTTCCACTCCCGACTCTTTAGCAATCCCCTTTGCAAAATAAGCAATAAAACAACAAAAATCATTAGTACATAATCATTAAAAAATCAATTAAGATCAAATCATCCCATAAAAATTGATATTGCCCATTATTGGATGATATCGTATAAAATTTAGATAAAATCGTCCTTAATAGGATGAAATCGTCTTTGTTATTTAATTTGGAGATCACCCCTTATTGGACAGGATCGCCCCTATTTCTTTGATTTCGTTCTTAGATGAAATCGGTGATATAGGGACGATTTCGATGAAATTGGGATGATTTCATATCGATGTCGTCGACAGCCTAAAAATGGCCACGATGCCCAAAAAAACTTAAAATAAAAATAAAAAATTAAGTAAATCAAGTTTAAAATACAGTAAACTAGGTTTAGATCCTTACCCGCAACCCGCGTCGGACCTTTGTCGATCTGTTCACCGTTTCCACCATTTCGCTTGTAGAGATCTTAAACAACGAAAGTGAACAGTAAAAATGAATTAGGGTTTTACCCTATTTTTAATTTTTTTATTCAAAACCATATTTTTTTAAATTTTTGGCTTTTTTGCGTTTTTACCTCAAACGTTCGATTTGGGTAAAAACTCGGAGGGGGCACCATAGTAAACAGTTGTACGATTCACCTTAGAACCATTTTCTAAAAAATAGAATAATTTTTTGCTTTCTTGTAAAGCGTGAAGAACTTATCTTTAACACATTTTCTTCAAAAAATTTGCTAAAGAGGGGGCAAAATGTAGCACCCTAAAATTGGCGCAGTTAAACCATTAGTAAAAGTATAAATTTGAATTTTAATCCCGAAACTGCCCGTTAACCATTCACCTCATTTTTTGTGCCATTTTTAGAGGTTTTTTTGATCGTTAGACAATATCATCGTCGATCTGACGATATCATCTCAAATCGAACGAATTCATCTGGAACATAATGTCCAGACAATTTCGTCCCAAAACCAAATTTTCATAATTAGCTTCTGTTCCAACGACCTCTCCAACTTGGTAAAAAGTGTTTCTGCACAATTGGAGATTCCCATGTTGGAGATCTCCCAGATTGGGATGATCCCCAACCTCTTAACCTCCCCCTAATCCTATATAAACTAGGATTTTCTCAGTTTATCCCCCTGACTCTCTCCTTGCCTACTCTCCCTGACTCCATGCATGGCTGATCATTTCTCTGCAATTTTAGTTTTGCTATCATTTGCACTTGTGTTTTCAATTTTTGTTGCAATATTTTATTGTGTTTCAGTCGGAGGTAGCTCGGATTGTCGTAGGTGATTCAACCACAATTCCAGACAATCCTGTCAATATCGGCGATGATATTGTATTATTATAGATGATCTCGTCTGCAATTTAGCTTGGGGGCAATCAGAGTCCTAAGTTTGCATTATCTTTCTCATTTCTTTATTTACTAGTGCATTAGAATAATTTAGTTTTGTTTTGCATCTTGGAGTTCACCTCATTTAGCATAATTGCATGATAATATTCAAAATAAGTTACCAAAATAGTGCATCTCATTTAATTTGATATCTAGATTTATCATTTAAGCATTTATAATCTTATTTCTATCATTTTGCATCATTCTTGCACTTGTATTTTTGGTTTTTGGTGTCTGTTTTCTTGATTGCAGGTTTCTGACGAATTTTCCTGATGAATTCATCAAGTCGCTGACAATCTTGGGTGATCTTAGATGATCTCCTGTGATTTGGGATGATTATGTACAATTACAGATGATCCTGTCATATCCGTGAGGATCTGGACTCCTACAAGCTTTAGAATCTTCATCAGACATCAGAAATCAGGCGTACTCTTCTCCATTTTATATGTTATTTGTATTTAATTGCATTATGATTCATTTATGTCTATTGTCTTCATATAAATTAGATTTTTCATATAGAATAACTTAACTTCATTTTTGCCAACTTAGGAATCTGAATGATTGAATATAAAATGAACAAATGAAACCCATTATCAACCTAGATGTGGAAACTACCATTCAAATTTTTTTGGTGAACCCCACCATCCATCAAAAATTCACCTTTATACCCCTCTCCTGAGAGGCGTGACCTTCAAAGGGCCTCTGCGTCCGAGGTATTGTCCCATCCTTTTCTTATCCCCATTTCGGGCACGGATTCTTTAGCCTAAATGTAAGGGTGCAAAAAATTTGGGCGATACAGTATTATACTATTATAATTTCATCAAGTCCTCGAAGAGCTAATACCATTAGTAACGAGTTGCTAAACATAATGCCACATAAATAAGTAGCAAAAAATAAAATATTTATCTTCTTCTTAGAATCAATTAATTACTAGCACAAAATAAATGACGTGTCTTTTATGCCTCAAGGTGATATCACATGCATTATCTCCTTAGTTGAATTTTGTTAAAGTTAGAGATATCTTACATCTAATTTTTGAGAGAGATGCATTATAAAATTAAACTCAAGTAGAATTTACATCATTAGAAAATTTATCACAGTTTAAAATAATTTGAAATTTGATGACACATGCATATGTATGTATGGCTTTTGTAGGATTAAAAGTGTTGGTTTTATGAAGTTGTAGAATTCTAAGCTACAACATATATTTCTCTATCCAATTCATAGTCTAATAAAATGTGCATTCTATAAACTACAAACATTATTAAAATTTTCAAATGTTTCAATGTAACATCCTTTTAAAATAACATCTATTTTGACACCATTACCCCCTTAAAATAGACCTATAATGAGGCTTGCAAATCTACAAATTCATAACACCTATACTTTTAGGTCTATAAAAGTATAATACACACACATTTATTTATATATATGGTGTAAGTCCATATGCAATAGGTCAGAACAAGAACCTCCAATCACATAAAAACTATGACAAATAGAAATAAAGTGGTAAATCCCCCAATCACATAAGAGATGCAATGGAAATAAACTGAAACATGCTTTATTTTATTATTATTGGATTTCACCCTTTATAATATGATACCAATGGAATATATATCCCAAAATAAACCCTAAAATAAAACCCTAAATCTTAAATCCCTAAAGATAAAAATTTATAATATATTTTTTTTTTCTCAGGCTATTTCATCTTTAGTACCAAAAGCTAAATCACCCGAAAAAATTGGATAACCCTCTAAATTTATATACACCTTCGTATAATCTATATTAATCCTCCTAGAAAATATCAACACCTACCCATGCCTCAATAAGAAGTTATTCCAGATATTTTTCTTCTAAATTTTCAAAAAAAACAATAAATCCCATTTTTGGGGCACTAGATGAAGGAATTAGAACCTGAAAAAAGCCTTAAAAACATCTATATGACTAGAGTGGTCTAGCCCATGGTATTTCCACCTCTTTGTCTAACTCTCCATAAAATTTCAAATTGATCCAATGGTCGGATCAAAAGTTATGCCCTTTGGAAGATAGGCTCCTGCATCATTCTTCTCTAGTTGAAAAGAACTCTACTCCTACGAGTTCCTTTGATAAAACTCTTGCAACTTCCTACTATCATTTTTTTTCCAGTTTCCACTCTAAAATCCAAGTATTATCTTCCATATGTAAATGTTTCCATTATACCAAGTATTTTTTGTAGCTTCCTTGTTTGGTAATAATTATATTCTTCATAAGTACTTGCATAATTTTTTCTTTCTTCTTATTAGGAATTTGCTACTCCTAGTTTATGTCATCTTCTAATTCAACTTTATCTTCATCACCATGAAATACATACAAATATGTAACATTAAAAATGATGAAATATAAAAATCAGCAAGCAACTCCACTTTATATGTATTATCATTCATCTTCTTCAAAATTCTACATAGTCTAATCTTCTTATGCTTCAATTTGTTATATGTTCCCTTAGGAAACCTCTCCTTCCTAAGGTGAACCATCACCATATATCCCACCACAAATACTTTTAGTCTCCTTTTTACATCTACTGCTACCTTATACCTTTCATTACTATCTTGCAACTTATTTCTAACATCATCTTGTAATTCTTGTATATGCTTTGCAAATGCTTTTGTGTCATTGTTGATTTTACCCTAAATTGGTAGGATAATTAGATCTAACATACCATCGGGATTCTTACCATAAACAATCTAGAAAGGATATATTCCTATTGATCTATTGACTAAACAATTATATTGAAACTCAACTTGTGGTAAGGCTAAGTCCCACTATTTAGGTTTTTCTCTAACAATACATCTTAGAATATTTCCTAAACTTCTATTTACTACTTCTATATTCTCATAAGTCTAGGGATGAAATGCACTACTGAACTAGAGCTTTATCCCCATATTCCCCCATAGAGTCTTCTAAAAGTGACTCAACAATCTTGTATCCCGATCTGAGGTGATCATTTTTGGAAAACCATGTAGTCTAACAACTTATCTAAAAAATAAGTCTAAAACTCTAGTAGCATCATTGGTTTTATGGAAAGTAATGAAATGTGAAGAACACAAGCTTATACTGAGAGGGGGGTGAACAATATAAGAGCACTTTTTACTTTTCTTTCCAAATCAATATTATGCAATGTATAGATAGCAATATCAAAAACAGTAATCAAAGCAATGCACAAATCACCACACACAATAGAGACACCAATTTAATGTGGTTCACCCAATGTGGGTTACATCCACAGAGAAAATATTTCACTAAATTTTCTCAATCAATCTCTTGGGAATCCTTTCCCTATTACAATGTTTATGGACCTCTATCCAATGGATATGTCAATCCCCTAAATCAGGTTCATGGATCTCTATCCACAAGAGAACTCCTCCTTTGCTCTAGCTGGTGATCCTCTAGAAGACTACTGCCTCCACTGCACTGGCTTGTGGATCTCTCCACTGAAGACTCTTGTACCCACTTAGAAGACCTGTCCTCACTACCCTGGCTGATGGATCTCTATCCATTGGAGACTACTATCCTCTCTTAACTATCACCTCCAAAGATCTTTCTCAAATCTGCACTAAACTTAGTCCTTCAGTCTAGCACAAATATGCTCAACAAGTCCACTCAGAACTTGCTCAAATATGCTCAACAAGTCCACTCAGAACTTGCTCAAATTTGCTCAACAAGTCCACTCAGAACTTGCTCAAATCTGCTCAACAAGTCCACTCAAAACTTGCTCAAATATGCTCAACAAGTCCACTCAGAACTTTCTCAAATCTGCTCAACAAGTCCACTCATAACTTGCTCAAATCTACTCAACAAGTCCACCCACCTACCCATATTTTTACCCCCCAAAAACCCCCCAAATGCCTAAATCCCCCCCCAAAGCCCCCCCAACCCCCACCCCCCCCCCCCTCCACCTCAAAAGGAGCCCTGCTCAATCACTTTCTTAACTCAAAATAAAATATAGAATAGTTTTTTTTAAGGAACTTAAACAATCACTTCACACAACCACTTGACTAGGCTCAATCAACTCTACTCAACCAATCACTCAATGAAACAACCCTTTCTCACAAACCCTAGTCAAAGCATATAAACACCAACTCAAAATATTTCCAACAATGCTCAACCCTCCCCTCCACATAAAACAATCTTCACATAACAATGATACTCAAACCCTAGTTCAAGTTCTTCACACAACCAATGGCTTCAACAACAATGCTTATAAAACAAGGTTTTAACCACACTTATTTATTCCATAAAACCTTGAAGCAATCACTCAAACACACTCAAAAGGAAACCCTAATCAAGTCCTTTTCACTCCAAACTTATTTTCTAGAAAATAACCAATCAACTTAAACTTTGGAAAATGTGCTCATACCTTTTTCTTGATGATGAAGGAATCTTCTAAATCTGCCAAAAATCTCAAACACTTCTTGCCAAGCTCAAAGAAATTGTAAGGTGATTAATTTCCTCAAATTACAATGCAAACATCAAAACATACATACACCTTATCACTCCATCTTTAATAAAATATTCATCAACATTTACAAAAAGTAAATTACCACTTACACCTTATATTCTCCCACTAATATTCAAATGCACTCTTTTTTTTCAAAAACAACCTAAGACAAGAAGCTCCCTTTATCCTTTTAATATTTCAATAGATCAATATATCAAAACACTTTTAAAAACCTTAACACCTTATTACTCCAACTTATCAAAAATTAATTCTAACTAACAATCCTTCCATGCACCCTTTTAACTCCCAACTTTAGGCATCAACCAAAAATTAAAAACAAAATTTATTACCTTGCGTTGGAGGGGAATCGAACACACAACGCAGCCTCAACCAGTGCCCTAGCCATGGCTCCCAATGTCATGCAAGCTAGGCGCTTGCTTGGGGACAAGCGAGCACCATGTGCTCAAAACCTTCCCCGCTCGCCTTGTGCAAAACGTGTGCCTCCCTTGGCGCTCAACACCAATGCAACTACCACAAACAAAAACCACTGCTACTAATATTCGAACACAGACCTCCTTGCACCCAACACCCTAACATTGTCCACTTTTCCACTAGGCCACTTGCCTCGTTGATGCCTGGTTTTGGCGCAAATCCCTTGACGTTATTCGCTGGTGCATAAACACGATTTTTGCTGCTCTTTCTTCCTTACAAACTTAAACACAATTGCACATTTTTTATCATCGAGCAAAAGGATGATTTGAAATACCTCCAAGGCATTAGCTTTTATACTAAATCTCTTCCTCCATGCATGACGTCGGCGCTCGATTTACTCTCAACATCTTTGGACGTCGACGCTCGAATTTCCTTTGAAACTATATTAATTTATAAAATATTTAAATTCTTTTGAATTTAAATTTTATAAATTAATTCTTTAAACCCTATGGTTTTATTTAAACCATATTTCACTTTGCACCTTGGTATAAATAATATTTATTTATAAAATTTAAATTCATTTTGAATTTAAATAATTTATCAAATAAATATTAAACCTCCCTTTAGCTTTGCAAATAAACTTTCTTGGGTTATTATGAAAACCTTTTAACTTATGCTTCCACATAATATTTAAGAATATTATGGAGCCCTTTGCCTTTAACCTTTGCATTGTTCCTCTTGATCTTGACTTTATTAGAAGCTTCTTCCATAATATAAATGACAACTTTGATAACTTGTTTCTTGAAAAATTCCTTGACATTTAATGATGACTTCATTTCTTGACATCAATGACAACTTTAACTTTAAGGACTCAAAATGTCCAACAATATCCCCCTTTGTCATTGATGGCAACCCAAAATTTTTTTACCAAAAACTTGACTTCTTCTTCTGTGTTGCTCCCCCTGGGACATTGCTCCCCTTGGCTCAATGCTCTCTTCAAATACCAAGTCTCTCCCCCTTAATCAAATCTCTCCCCCTTTGACATCAATGGCAAAGGGTCACCTTTGGGGCTTGGGGCTAAGAATGAGCCTCTTAGCTTAGCCCCTCCCCCACCTCCTTTTGAGGTGGTTAATTCTGGGGTGGGAGTATTTCTACTCCTAGAAAGCATTGTTCTTTACCTTTATCCTCTTTTCTTCTTATCTAATTTTTTTTATTCCTTTGATTGTTTCTATCCATGTCCATGTTCTTGTCCATGTCTACATTCCTATTCCTATTCTTGTTCTTGTTCTTGTTCATATCCATGTTCCTGTTCCTTTTCTTGTTCATGTTCCTGTTCATATTCATGTTCCTATTCCTGTTCCTGTTCATATTCATATTCCTGTTCCTGTCTATTCATACCTATTTTTTGAATGTCTTCTCTACACCATTTTGTTGTGTGACCATCATTGTTGCACTTATAACACTTAATGTTATTATTCCTTGGAGGTGCAAATGTCTTAGGATTTCTTCTAGTGAAGCCATGTCCTCTTCTGTCATGAATCCTGTAATTCATTGCCTTGTGACCAAACTGATTACATGAGTAACAATACCCATGGAAAAGTTGTCTATTCCCATATTCCTATCTATCCCGTGTCCTGCACTGTGAAGCCATGTGCCCAAACCTGTGACATGAAAAACATCTTCCATTGAAGTTTCCTTGTCTTGACCTCATTGGTCTCTTAGTCTCTCTTGACCTATTCTAATTGTTGTTCCATTTGTATCTTCTTTGTGCATTGTTCCTCTCTTTGTTGAACTCTCTATTGTCCAACTCATCCTTTGATGTCTCACTTTATTTTACACTATCTTCTTCTCAAGTATCTTCATCTCAAGTTTCTTCTCCTCCAAAACTTGAAGTTGACTCTCCTTCCCATTTCTTTTGAACCTGTTCAAATCCAAGACCTATTTTCCTTGATGTAGTCTTTTGTGTCTTGATGAACTTATCCAAGTTCTTTGAGCTATTTTTAAACCCTTTCATCTTGATCTTGGAGTCCTCTAAATATTCTTTTAGTAGTGCCACTTCTTGTGCTAACTTCTCACATTCCAAGATCTTTGCTTCTAACTTATCTTTGAACCTCTTTGCCTTAGCCTTTGATTTTTCTAAATCCTCTATGAGCAATCTTCTCTCTTCATCACATTATTGAAACTGAATTTCAAGTTTAGAGTGTTGCTTCCTTACCTTCTTTACCGTGTCAAGGGCATAAATAAGTTCTCCCTTGAGATCATAACCATCCTTTTCTGAATATTCCTCTATTTTTTTGCCTTTGTCCACATTTTTATTTTCTTTTGGCTTGTCTTCTATAGGATCACTTACTTCTTCTTCTAATGCCATTAGAATATTTTCATCTGGTCCTTCAAGTGCATTCTCATATTCATCATCACTGAAACTATAACCATCCCTTGTACAATCATCTTCAAGATGTCCAAAGTTACCACATCTAAAACACTTGAGAATTACTGGAGTCCTTTTCTTAACTTGCTCTTTTTCTTCAATCATAAATAGGACTTCATCTCTATCATTGTCTGAAAAACTAGCATCACTATCACTTGAGTACTTACTTGCCTTATCCGCATAGTAGCTCCTCTTTTGTCTTTGAAAGAACTTATTTCCTTGTTTGCTTTGTCCATCCTTGCTTTTCTTTTGGTGCCTATATCTTTTTGATTCCCTGTACTTGTGATCCTATTTTTCTTCACCATTGTTGTTCTTGGGTTCTTGACAATCTGTTGCAAAATGTCCATACTTTCCACAATTGAAACACTTAACAGATCTTAGATCTCTGGATATTTTGGAATATTTATCTTTTCTACCATAATTAGCTTCTTCATCATTGGATGACTCATCGCTTGATTCTAACTTCTTACCCTTTGTTTTTTTGATTGCTTTGAATGCTGCTTCCTTCTGGGGAATGGGATATTTTGTTCTTATCTCAAAAGTTGTAAGAATACCAAGCAACTTATCTCTTATAAAATAATCACCATCCATTGACACTTCTATAGTAGAAACCTATTCATTGAATCTTTTTGGAAGAGTTATTAAGACTTTATCACAAAAAATTGATTCATCAATCTTCATTCCAAGTCCTTGCATATCATTAACAACCTCATCAATTCTAATTAGATAAGCACTAATATTTTCCTCATCGTTCATTCTTAATGCTTCAAATTGTCCTTTGAGATTTTGTATCTTTGCTTTCTTGACACTTTTTTCTCCTTCATATATCTACAATTTTTCCCACATTTATTTTGTTGTTTTACAATGCATAACTTTCATAGACTCTGTTCTACGCAAACCTCTCACAAGTGCATTCATTGCTTTTGAATTATAGTGTTGTAGAAGCTTACCTTCCTTATCTGTAGGAGGATTGACTATGGGATCGTATCCAAAATCCATTGCTTCCCAAACTTCATTTCCAAGTGCCATTAGGTAGATCTTCATCATCATACTCTAATACATATAGTCACTTCCATCAAATACTGGTGTTGAATTATTTGAGGACACCTCCTTAGGATCCATTGTGTTCTTGTTAGCTTTTCCTTCAAGTTGTTAAAATCTTATGAAGGAACCCGCTCTGATACCAATTGAAGAACACAAGCTTATACTGAGAGGGGGGTGAACAATATAAGAGCACTTTTTACTTTTCTTTCCAAATCAATATTATGCAATGTATAGATAGCAATATCAATAGAAGTAATCAAAGCAATGCACAAATCACCACACATAATAGAGACACCATAATTTAACGTGGTTCACCCAATGTGGGTTACATCCACAGAGAAAATATTTCACTAAAATTTTCTCAATCAATCTCTTGGGAATCCTTTCCCTATTACAATGTTTATGGACCTCTGTCCAATGGAGATGTCAATCCCCTAAATCAGGTTCATGGATCTCTATCCATAGGAGAACTCCTTCTCCTTTGCTCTAGTTGGTGATCCTCTAGAAGACTACTGCCTCCACTGCACTGGCTTGTGGATCTCTCTCCACTGAAGACTCTTGTCCCCACTCAGAAGACCTATCCTCACTGCCCTAGATGATGGATCTCTATCCACTAGAGACTATTGTCCAACTCTACTATGTCACCTCCAAAGCTCTATCTCAAATCTACACTAAACCTAATCCTTCGATCTAGCACAAATATGCTCAACAAGTCCACTCAAAACTTGCTCAAATCTGCTCAACAAGTCCACTCAGAACTTGCTCAAATCTGCTCAACAAGTCCACTCATAACTTGCTCAAATATGCTCAATAAGTCCACTCAAAACTTGCTCAAATATGCTCAACAAGTCCACTCATAACTTGCCCAAATCTCACACACCCCCAAAAACCCCCAAAACACACCAAATCCCCCCAAACACCACAAACAAACCCCCCAAACAACACCAAAAAAAAAAAAAAACAAACTAATGCTCTATCACTTTCTTAACTCAAAACAGAATATAGAATAGTTTGTTTTAAGGAACTTGAACAATCACTTCACACAACCACTTGACTAGGCTCAATCAACTCTACTCAACCAATCACTCAATGAAACACCCCTTTCTCATAAACCCTAGTCCAAGCATGTAAACATCAACTCAAAATATTTCAACCAACAACAACACACAAATACAAGAACCATGTTCTTTTCAAAACCCTAGTTCAACTTTCACCACTTCAACAATGCTTATAAAACAATCTTCACATAACAATGATACTCAAACCCTAGTTCAAGTTCTTCACACAACCAATGGCTTCAACAACAATGCTTATAAAACAAGGTTTTAACCACACTTATTTATTACCATAAACCTTGAAGCAATCACTCAAACACACTCAAAATGAAACCCTAATCAAGTCCTTTTCACTCCAAACTTATTTTCCAGAAAACAACCAATCAACTTAAACTTTGGAAAATGTGCTCATACCTTTTTCTTGATGATGAAGGAATCTTCTAAATCTGCAAAAATCTCAAACACTTCTTGCCAAGCTCAAAGAAATTGTAAGGTGATTAATTTCCTCAAATTACAATGCAAACCTCAAAACATACATACACCTTATCACTCCATCCTTAATAAAATATTCATCAACATTTACAAAAAGTAAATTACCACTTACACCTTATATTCTCCCACTAATATTCAAATGCACTCTTCTTTTTCAAAAACAACCTAAGACAAGAAGCTCCCTTTATCCTTTTAATATTTCAATAGATCAATATATCAAAACACTTTTAAAAACCTTAACACCTTATTACTCCAACTTATCAAAAATTAATTCTAACTAACAATCCTTCCATGCACCCTTTTAACTCCCAACTTTAGGCATCAACCAAAAATTAAAAATAAAATTTATTACCTTGCGTTGGAGGGGAATCGAACACACAACGCAGCCTCAACCGATGCCCTAGCCATGGCTCCCAATGCCGTGCAAGCTAGGCGCTTGCTTGGGGACAAGCGAGCACCACGTGCTCAAAACCTTCCCCGCTCGCCTTGCGCAAAACGTGCGCCTCCCTTGGCGCTCAACACCAATGCAACTGCCACAAATAAAAATCGCTGCCACTGAGATTCGAACACAAACCTCCTTGCACCCAACACCCTAATGTTATCCACTTTTCCACTAGGCCACTTGCCTCATTGGTGCTTGGTTTTGGCACAAATCCCTTGACATTATTCGCTGGTGCATAAACACAATTTTCGCTGCTCTTTCTTCCTTACAAACTTAAACACAATTGCATATTTTTTATCATCGAGCAAAAGGATGATTTGAAATGCCTCCAAGGCATTAGATTTTATACTAAATCTCTTCCTCCATGCATGACATCGGTGCTCGATTTACTCTCAACGTCTTTGGACGTCGGCGCTCAAATTTCCTTTGAAACTTTATTAATTTATAAAATATTTAAATTCTTTTGAATTTAAATTTTATAAATTAATTCTTTAAACCCTATGGTTTTATTTAAACCATATTTCACTTTGCACCTTGGTATAAATAATATTTATTTATAAAATTTAAATTCATTTTGAATTTAAATAATTTATCAAATAAATATTAAACCTCCCTTTAGCTTTGCAAATAAACTTTCTTGGGTTTTTATGAAAACCTTTTAACTTATGCTTCCACATAATATTTAAAAATATTATGGAGCCCTTTGCCTTTAACCTTTGCATTGTTCCTCTTGATCTTGACTTTATTAGAAGCTTCTTCCAAAATATAAATGACAACTTTGATAACTTGTTTCTTGACAAATTCCTTGACATTTAATGATGACTTCATTTCTTGACATCAATGACAACTTTAACTTTAAGGACTCAAAATGTCCAACAATATCCCTCTTTGTCATTGGTGGAAAGCCAAATATTTTTTACCAAAAAATTGACTTCTTCTTCTGTGTTGCTCCTGCTGGGACATTGCTCCCCCTGTCTCAATGCTCTCTTCAAATAACAAGTCTCTCCCCCTTACTCAAATCTCTCCCTCTTTGACATAAATGGCAAAGGGTCACCTTTGGGGCTTGGGGCTAAGAATGAGCCTCTTAGATTATCCCCTCCTCCACCTCCTTTTGAGATGGTTAATTTTGGGGTGGGAGTATTTCTACTCCTAGAAGGCATTGTTCTTTATCTTTATCCTCTTTTCTTCTTATCTAAATTTTTTGATTCCTCTAACTATTTCTATCCATGTCCATGTTCCTGTCTATTTCTACATTTCTTTTCCTGTTCTTGTTCCCATCCTTGTTCATATCCATGTTCCTATTCCTGTTCTTGTTCCTATTCCTGTTCATATTCATGTTCCTAT
Source organism: Wollemia nobilis (assembly GCA_028583015.1). Taxonomy (NCBI): domain Eukaryota; kingdom Viridiplantae; phylum Streptophyta; class Pinopsida; order Araucariales; family Araucariaceae; genus Wollemia; species Wollemia nobilis. The sequence goes on from JAQPPZ010000030.1 coordinate 4,885,999, forward strand.
TCCTATTCCTGATCATACCTATTTATGGAATGTCTACTCTACACCACTTTGTTGTGTGACCATCATTTTTGCACTTGTAAAACTTAATATTATTATTTCTTGGAGGTGCAAATGTCTTAGTATTTCTTCTAGTGAAGCCATACCTTATTCTATCATGAATCCTGGAATTCATTGCCTTGTGATCAAACTGATTACATGAGTAACAATACCCATGGAAAAGTTGTATGTTCCCATATTCCTATATTTCCCATGTCCTACACTGTGAAGCCATGTGCCAAACCTATGACATGAAAAATATCTTCCATTGAAGTTTCCTTGTCTTGACTTCATTGGTCTCTTAGTCTCTCTTGACCTGTTTTGATTGTTGTTCCATTTTTATCATCTTTGTGCATTGTTCATGTCTTTGTTGAACTCTCTATTTTCCAACCCATCCTTAGATGTCTCACTTTATTTTACACTATCTTCTTCTGAAGTATCTTCATCTGAAGTTTCTTCTCCTCCAAAACTTGAAGTTGATTCTCCTTCCCATTTATTTTGAACCTGTTAAAATCCAAGACCTATTTTACTTGATGTAGTATTTTGTATCTTGATGAACTTATCCAAGTTATTTGAGCTATTTTAAAAATATTTCATCTTGATATTAGAGTCCTCTAAATATTCTTTTAGTAGTGCCACTTCTTGTGCTAACTTCTCACATTCCAATATCTTTGCTTCTAACTTATCTTTGAACCTCTTTGCCTTAGCCTTTGATTTTTCTAAATCCTCTATGAGCAATCTTCTCTCTTCATCACATTCTTGAAACTGAATTTCAAGTTTAGATTGTTGCTTCCTTACCTTATTTACTGTGTCAAGGGCATAAATAAGTTATCCCTTGAGATCATAACCATCATTTTCTGAATATTCCTCTATTTGTTTACCTTTGTCCACATTTTTATTTTCTTTTGGCTTGTCTTCTATAGGATAACTTACTTCTTCTTCTAATGCCATTATAATATTTTAATCTGGTCCTTCATGTGCATTCTCATATTCATCATCACTGAAACTATAACCATCCCTTGTACAATCATCTTCAAGATGTCTAAAGTTACCACATCTAAAATATTTGAGAATTACTGGAGTCCTTTTTTTAACTTGCTCTTTTTCTTCAATCATAAATAGGACTTCATCTCTATCCTTATCCAAAAAACTAGCATCACTATCACTTGAGTACTTGCTTTCCTTATGCGCATAGAAGCTCCTCCTTTGTCTTTAAAATAAATTCTTTATTTGTCTACTTTTTCCATCCTTGATTTTCTTCTGGTACCTATAACTTTTTGATTCCTTGTACCTGTGATCCTTTTTTTCTTCACCATTGTTATTCTTGGGTTCTTGACAATCTATTGAAAATTTTCCATACTTTCCACAATTGAAATATTTAACAGATCTTAGATCTCTAGATCTTTCAAAATCTTTATATCTTCTACTATAATTAGCTTCTTCATCACTGTATGACTCACTACTTGATTTTGACTTCATACTCTTTGTTTTCTTAATTGATTTGAAGGTTTCTTCCTTCTGGGGAATGTGATATTTTGTTCTTATCTCAAAAGTTGTAATCATACCAAGCAACTTATATCTTGTCAAATAATCACCATATATTGACACTTCTATAGCAGAAACCTATTCACTGAATCTTTTTAGAAGAATTCTTAAGACTTTATCAGAAACATTTTAGTCATCAATATTCATTCCAAGTCCTTGCATATCATTAACAACCTCATCAATTCAAATTATATAAACACTAATATTTTCCTCATAGTTCATTCTTAATGCTTCAAATTGTCCTTTGAGATTTTATATCTTTGCTTTATTGACACTTTTATCTCCTTCATATATACCTTGCAATTTATCCCACATTTCTTTTGTAGTTTTACAATGCATAACTTCCATAGAATTTGTTCTATGCAAACCTATCATAAGTGCATTCATTGCTTTTGAAATATAGTGTTGTAGAAGCTTACCTTCCTTATCTGTAGGAGGATTGACTACGAGATCGTATCCAAAATCCATTGCTTCCCAAACTTCATTTCCAAATATCATTAAGTAGATATTCATCATCATACTCCAATACATATAGTCGCTTCCATCAAATATTGGTGCTGAATTATTTGAGGACACCTCCTTAAGATCCATTATGTTCTTGTTTATATTTTTCTTCAAAATCTTATGAAGGAACCCACTCTGATACCAATTGAAGAACACACGATTATACTAAGGGGTGGGGTGACTTTTCTTTCCAAATCAATATTATGTAATTTATATATAGCAATATCAACAACACTAATCAAAGCAATGTACAAATCACCACACACAATAAAGACACCAATTTAACATGGTTCACCCAATGTGGGTTACATCCACAGAGAAAATAATTTACTAAATTATCTTAATCAATCTCTTGGGAATTTTTTCCCTATTACAATGATTATGGACCTTTATCCTAATTGATATTTCAATCCCCTAAATTAGGTTCATGGATATCTATCCATAGGAGAACTCCTTCTCCTTTGCTCTGGCTTGTGATCCTCTAGAAGACTACTATCTCCACTACGTTGGATTGTGGATCTCTCTCAACTTAAGACTCTTGTCCCACTCAGAAGAACTATCCTCACTACCCTGGTTGATGGATATATATCCACTGGAGACTATTTTTCTCTCTACTCTGTCACCTCCAAATATCTATCTCAAATATACACTAAAATCAGTCCTTTGGTCTAGCACATATCTGCTCAACAAGTCCACTCAGAACTTGCACAAATATTCTCAACAAGTCCACTCAAAACTTACTCAAATCTGCTCAACAAGTCCACTTAAAACATTTTCAAATCTTCTCTATCACTTTATTAACTCAAAATAGAATATATAATAGTTTGTTTTAATGAACTTGAACAATCACTTCACATAACCACTTGACTAGGCTCAATAAAATCTACTCAACCAATCACTCAATGAAACAAAATTTGCTCACAAACCCTAGTCCAAGCATGTAAACATCAACTCAAAATGTTTCCTACAATGCTCATAAAACAATCTTCACATAACAATGATACTCAAACCCCAGTTCAAGTTCTTCACACAATCAATGACTTCAACAACAATGCTTATAAAACAAGGTTTTAACCATAATTATTTATTCCAAAAAACCTTGAAGCAATCATTCAAACACACTCAAAATGAAACCTTAATCAATTCTTTTTCACTCCAAACTTATTTTCTAGAAAACAACCAATCAACTTAAACTTTGGAAAATATGCTCATACCTTTTTATTGATGATGAAAGAATCTTCTATATCTGCCAAAAAGCTCAAACACTTCTTGCTAAGCTCAAAGAAATTAGAAGGTGATTAATTTTCTCAAATTATAATGCAAACATCAAAACATGCATACACCTTATCACTCCATCCTTAATAAAATATTCATCAACATTTACAAAAAGTAAATTACCACTTACACCTTATATTCTCCCACTAATATTCAAATGCACTCTTCTTTTTTCAAAAATAACCCAAGACAAGAACCTCTCTTTATCCTTTTAATATTTCAATAGATCAATATATGAAAAAACTTTTAAAAACCATAACACCTTATTACTCCAACTTATCAAAAATTAATTCTAACTAAAAATCCTTCCATGCACCCTTTTAACTCCTAAATTTAGGCATCAACCAAAAATTAAAAATAAAATTTATTACCTTGCATTGGAGGGGAATGGAAAACACATCACAACCTCAAATGACACCCTAGTTGTGGTCCCCAATGCCGTGCAAGCTAGGTGCTTGCTTGGGGACAAATGAGCACCACGTGCTCAAAACCTTCCCCGCTCACCTTGCGCAAAATGTGAGCCTACCTTGGTGCTCAACACCAATGCAACTACCACAAATAAAAATTGTTGTTGATGATATTCGAACACAGACCTCCTTGAGCCCAATACCCTAACACTATCCTCTTTACCACTAGGCCACTTGCCTCGTTGGTTCTTGCATTTAGCACAAATCTCTTGACGTTATTTGTTGGTGAAAAAACATGATTTTTGTTGTTCTTTCTTCCTTACAAACTTAAAAAGAATAGCACAATTTTTATCATCGAGCAAAAGGATAATTTGAAATACCTACAAGTCATTAGCTTTTATACTAAATCTCTTCCTCCATGCATGATGTCGACGCTCGATTTAATCTCAATGTGTTTGAATGTCGGCACTTGAATTTACTTTGAAACTTAATTAATTTATAAAATATTTAAATTATTTTGAATTTAAATTTTATAAATTAATTATTTAACCCTATGGTTTTATTTAAATCATATTTCACTTTGCACCTTGGCATAAATAATATTTATTTATAAAATTTAAATTCATTTTGAATTTAAATAATTTATCAAATAAAAATTAAACCTCCCTTTAGCTTTGAAAATAAACTTTCTTGGGTTTTTATGAAAACCTTTTAACTTATGCTTCCACATAATATTTAAAATATTATGGAGCCATTTGCCTTTGACATTTGCATTGTTCCTCTTCATATTGACTTTATTAGAAGCTTCTTCCATAATATAAATGACAAATTTGATAACTTGTTTCTTGAAAAATTCCTTGACATTTAATGATGAGTTCATTTCTTGACATCAATGACAACTTTAATTTTAAGGACTCAAAATATCCAAACATCTCCCCCTTTGTCATTGATGGCAACCCAAATTTTTTTTACCGAAAAATTGACTTCTTCTTCTATGTTGCTCCCCCTGGGACATTGCTCCCCTTGGCTCAATGCTCTCTTCAAATACCAAGTCTCTCCCCCTTACTAAAATCTCTTCCCATTTGACATCAATGACAAAGGGTCACCTTTGGGGCTTGGGGCTAAGAATGAGCCTCCTAAATTAGACCCTCCCCCACCTACTTTTGAGGTGGTTAATTCTGGGGTGGGAGTATTTCCACTCCTAGAAGGCATTGTTCTTTACCTTTATCCTATTTTCTTCTTATCTGAATTTTTTGATTCCTCTAACTGTTTATATCCATGTCCATGTTCCTGTCCATGTCTACATTCCTATTCCTATTCCTGTTCCTATTCATATCCAATTTCCTGTTCTTGTTTCCATCCCTGTTCATATCCATGTTCCTATTCCTATTCATATTCATGTTCTTATTCCTGTTCCTGTTCATACCTATTTTTGGAATGTCTACTCTACGCCACTTTGCTGTATGACCATAATTTTTACACTTGTAACACTTAATGTTATTATTCCTTGGAGTTACAAATATCTTAGGATTTCTTCTAGTGAATCCATACCTTCTTCTATCATCAATCCTAAAATTCATTGCCTTGTGACAAAACTAATTACATGAGTAACAATACCCATGGAAAAGTTATATGTTCCCATATTCATGTCTTTATTGTGTCTTGCACTGTGAATCCATGTGCCCAAACCTGTGACATAAAAAATATATTCCATTGAAGTTTCCTTGTCTTGACCTCATTGGTATCTTAGTCTCTCTTGACCTGTTATGATTGATATTCCATTTGTTTCATCTTTGTGCATTGTTCCTATCTTTTTTGAACTCTCTATTGTCCAACCCATCCTTAGATGTATCACTTTATTTTATACTATCTTCTTCTGAAGTATATTCATCTTAAGTTTCTTCTCCTCTAGAACTTGAAGTTGGCCCTCCTCATTTATTTTGAACCTATTCAAATCCAAGACCTGCTTTCCTTGATGTAGTATTTTGTGTCTTGATGAACTTATCCAAGTTCTTTGAGCTATTTTAAAACTCTTTCATCTTGATCTTGGAGTCCTCTAAATATTCTTTTAGCAGTGCCACTTCTTGTGCTAACTTCTCACATTCGAAGATCTTTGCTTCTAACTTATCTTTGAACCTCTTTGTCTTAGCCTTTTATTTTTCTAAATCCTCTATGAGCAATATTCTCTCTTCATCACATTCTTGAAAATTAATTTCAATTTTAGAGTTTTGCTTCCTTACCTTATTTACCATCTCAAGGACATGAATAAGTTCTCCCTTGAGATCATAAGTATCCTTTTCTGAATATTCCTCTATTTGTTTGTCTTTGTCCACATTTTTATTTTCTTTTGGCTTGTCTTCTATAAGATCACTTAATTATTCTTCTAATACCATTAGAATATTTTCATCTGGTCCTTCAAGTGCATTCTCATATTCATCATCACTGAAACTATAACCATACCTTGTACAATCATCTTCAAGATGTCCAAAGTTACCACATCTAAAAAATTTGAGTATTACTGGAGTCCTTTTCTTAACTTGCTCTTTTTCTTCAATCATTAATAGGACTTCATATCTATCACTATCTAAAAAACTAGCATCACTATCACTTGATTACTTACTTGCCTTATCCGCATTATAGCTCCTCTTTTGTCATTAAAAGAACTGCTTTCCTTTTTTGCTTTGTCCATCCTTGATTTTCTTCTAGTGTCTATATCTTTTTGATTCCCTATACCTGTGATCCTATTTTTCTTCATCATTGTTGTTCTTGGGTTCTTGACAATCTGTTACAAAATGTCCATACCTTCCACAATTGAAATATTTAACAGATCTTAGATCTCTAGATCTTCTAGAATATTTATCTCTTCTACCATAATTAGCTTCTTCATCACTGGATGACTCACTGCTTGATTCTAACTTCTTCCCCTTTTGAAGCAGAGTTACATTAAAAAAACACATACAGTCCAATGAAAAACCAGAAATGCCAAAAAGAGCCAAAGCTTTTCATTACTTTCATGCTAAAATCAGGATACCAAAATAAGAGCCCTTTTAAAATTTTGAATATAACCACTTGTTGAGTGGTATTTTCACCCAATCGTGAAAACACACTCTCCGTTAGGATTCAAATCTCAAATCCCCTCTTGCAAAGAAATTCAATAAATAATTTCTCCAAGGTCTCCGCTATGTTAGCATTTTGCATAAAAAGAATATTCAATTTAAATGCTTGGAACACCCTAGTGGTTGCAAGTAACTGTAAACAAGGGGCAATGATGGTTTATTTTACCATGAAACTTTAATGATTGTTCGTTGAACCAAAATAAAACAAGTGTGAATCGGCCTAGCAATGGAAATTTCTATTTTTGGATTTTAAGATCTACAAAAAAACAACTCCGATGAATTTATAAAAATACTAAACACTTCCGAAAATGAAATTTTAATATGCATATTTGAAGTCTGCGATGTAACCTATGCACTGGTGAAACTATTTTGGGATTTTGAAATTTTTTAATTTTTTAATTTTGACGACTGCAAATTAAAATAAAGTAACAGTTTCTAGAAAAGTAAAGTGCAGAAAATAAAAATAAAATGCCTTCAGTATGATGCTATCCTATTTCGACAAAACCGAAGATATGAGGTTTCCATGCATACAACCTAACCTATTGGACCTGCAAAACATGCACAATCCTGATAAGCTAAGTGCTAGTTCCTAAGGATTTGAATGAGGTTTTCAGATTTAAGCATTCGCCTAAAGCAACCAAGAAAAACTTGTATCGACTCCATTTACAAGCCTAAAATCTGAAAAGGGAAAAATAGACATTTAATCTTGCATGCAGAAAATGACTCCTCCTTTCTTGCCCATAAGATGCAAATTTCTGAAAAATTATCTACATTAAATATGTGTTATTTTACAATAGCAAAAATTTGGTTCTCCAAAACCAGAGAAAAGTGGAACAAAAGCACTCTAAAGCAGGCCCAGAATGGCTTATCACCCTCAGCTCTGTAACACTGCTTGCAACAGTTTCCCCCCTTTGTACCTGTCTCTACTTCTACTTTTAAACTTTCTAGTATGGCTCTCTACTTTGCTCTATGATGCTTCATTTAATTTCTCGGATCCCTGCGTTTCGTCTTCCCCACATCTTCATTGTTTTTGACTTCTTGTTCGGGCATCGAAACACTTGATCTTCTTTGTAACCGTTGGTCGTGAAGCGTTACACCATAACCCTTACACCCTTGTGCCACATGTTAAGTGCTTCCCCTATAGACTCTGTAACAGCTCCCCATGAATCACAAAAAAATAGCATGGTGCGATATCGCGACACTTCTATGTCTACAGCTTTGTTTTTCTTATTCGCATCACAAAAATGAGACATGTCGCGATATCACGACACTTCTATGTCTGTAGCTTTGTTTTTCTATTCGCATCATGAAAATGAGACATGTCGTGATATCATGACACTTTTTCTCTTTCAGACCGCGATAAAACAACATGTCGTGATATCGCGACACTTTCTATGTTACTCTTTCTCCTTGTTTTTTGTTGCGAAAATGCAACATGTTGAGAAATCATGACACTTTTTCATTCTGCTGTATTTTGCTGCTCTTAGCCGCAAAAACACGACATGTCATGAAATCGTGACACTTTTTCATTCTAGCTGCATTTTTTGCTTTCAGTCACGAAACTGCAACATGTTGCGATATCATGACGCTTTTCTTTCTTAGCCGCAAAAACGTGACATGTCACGAAATGACGACACATTTTCATTTTTCTTTGTCTTACTACATTTAGCCGCGAAACTACAACATGTCATGATATCACGACACCTTTTCATTTTGTTGTACTTTGCTGTTCTTAGCCGTGAAAACACAACATGTCACGATATCGCGACACCTTTTCATTTTGTTGTACTTTGTTGCACTTAGCCACGAAAATCCGACATGTCGCGATATTGTGACATTTTTCCTCTACGTTCACTTTGGTTGCTCTCGGTCGTGAAAATGTGACATGTCGCGATATCGTGACACATTTCCCTTGCTTAGCTTGTAGGTCACCGTAAATCATGAAAATGAGACGTCACAATTTCGCGACATTTTTCTATATTCACCTCCGTTGCTGCTGATAGATCGTGAAAACACAACCCGTCATGATTTCACGTCAATTTATTTCATTTGTTCCTTCATCACTTTCCTGCCGTGAAAAATTGACATGTCGTGATATCGTGACATTTTCTCTTCATGCTGTATTTTGTTGCTCTTAGCCACGAAAATGCGACATGTCGCGATATCGTGACACTTTATTTTTCTTAGCCGCGACAGAGCAACATGTCACGATATCGTGACACTTTCTCTTTATTGCTTTTCTTTGATCTTTAGCATCTGGGCCACCATAGTTTTCTTGGAAAGCATGCAAAAAGGTGGGTCCCCAATTTTGGGGTGTGTTGTGGAGCAACCACAACAAATGGCGACTCTACTGGGAAATGCTCCTGAGCATTTCGGTGAGAACCTAACCTGGAAATATACAAACTTAAATACAGGCGTCAACACATAAAAAATATAAACAAATGCCGATAGATCAAAAATACATGAAACATAAGAATCATTAAGTATCAGCTCGGTGTGTGCAGTGTGCTCCATTCTCTATCGTTTGAAATTGATCAACATTCCATTGTCAGTTTTACATGAATGCATATGTGAGGTTATGAATGATTTGTGCGTATGCATGATAAATATGCTAGAGATATAACAACCTGCTTTATAAAGGCTCAAACCTTCTAATATCATACACAAACATTTTAAAACTATCAAACCCTCTTAGGATCAACTACGTGTATAATGAATTACTTTATTAGATCCCAAAGTTGGTTATGTGTCACTACCATCTTGAACCCATGTGCAAGTGAAAGTGAAATCAGAGCTTTGGGGAATAGGATTCCCAACCTAAGCGAGATGGGAATTTAACCCTATCCTTACTACTTTGATCTGGAATTCATTACCTCACTTTGAACAAAATGATTTAACTTGTTATGGATGAAATTGTCAGGCTAGTCTGTCCGTTTGAGCAGTCAGTGGTCTTGCTTTTAGACAAGACATGCTGCCACGCATGAGCATACTCCACTACTAGTCAGGCGTCTATAGCCCCGATGGAGATTAACCCCATAATCCATGATTTGGCTTCATTTTTTTTTTTTTTTTTTCTTGGACCTTTGGGATGACTACCCATCCTTACGAGGGACATGTAGTACGATCCTTCCAATCCAATATTTGGCTTTATTTTTAATTTCTTGAACCTTAGGGATGACTACCCATCCTTACAAGGGAAATGTAGTACGATCCTTCCAATCCAATATTAATGATGAAATGGAAAATATTAGCTTTACTTTTTATTTCTTGGACCTTGGGGATGACTACCCATCCTTGCAAGGGACATGTAGTACGATCCTTCCAATCCAAGATTTATGATGAAATGGGAAAAAATAGAAGCTTTGGGGAATCGGATTCTCAACCTAAGCGAGATGAGAATTATGCCCTATCCTTACTACTCCATGTAGGTCAAATCAGAGCTTTGGGGAGTTGGATCCTCAACCTAAGTTCGATGAGGATTTAACCCTATCCTTACTACTATGATTTTAGACTTTAAGCTTTATGGGAGTGGTAAAAACCATTGTTTTAAGGATTATGTTGCATGATAGGACAGACACGAAATACTCCTTTCGCCTCACCTTTTCTTCCAAGCATGGTTTTGATCATTTTGCTCAAGATCTTCTTTAATGTGCATAGAACGTGCTTGGTTCAAGATAGTTCGGGCATCAGTTCCCAACCTTAGGATTTTTTTTTTTTATGTTATAGAATAACCCTAAGAGGATTTGACACTTTTTCAATGATTGTATTTGAAATGCAGATGCAACTAAGATGGAATGTATATGCAAAGTGGAATGTAATATGAATGCATTGCTCTTTCTGAATTGCGGATGGAGTATACCACCTACGCTGCCATGATTTGTAAAACTGACCACTTCATGCATCACAAGTTTCAAACGATATTATTTAAAATATTTGTGTTACTTGCGGAGCTTTCTACAACACAATTCCAATGTTTCATATTCTCCTGATCTTAGGCATAAGTTGACATCTCAAATTTTATTATTATTTTATTTTTTTTTTATTTATTTATTTTTATTATTTTTTAAGACAAACCAAACATGTCCAGAGGACCAACACACAACTTAAATCCAAACCCAAATAGCAATCCCAAAATTATATACACTATTGTACAAGATGGTGCAAAAATTTGGGCCATCATTTTCCCGGATCCCAAATACGGTTAGCACATTTTGAAAGACATTGAACATTAGGCACATACCAAGCTTTGCAAAAATGCAAGAATAAAAGTAGGCCAAACAATATTACAATTCCCATTTTGCCTTTCTCACTCTGCCAACTTGCTTGGATAACGTTAGCAATTTCATTTTGAAGTTTTAATTCATTGAATTGATAAGACAATAAATGGTTTTCAATCTCTTCTTGTCTATTCATGAAAGTATCCACTTCATAATTCAATTCATGATTTAAAATTAGGCCTTCCTTTTCAAATGTGAGATGTTGCAAACAAGAGCCTATTTCTAAAAGTCTTGAATTCAAATAATTTTCCAGGATTTTAAAGCAATCAAAATCATTCAAGACTTGACAAGCATCAACAAAATTTGACATTTCCTCATTAATGATATTAGCATCCAAAGGGACATCATGTAACCTATCACTTAAAATTTTTGTAGCTACTACCAAAGGTAAAGATTTCACCTTGTCATCCATACTCAACCCATCATGATTAAAATTTACCATAACTTGATGAGTGTTAGTAGCTTTTTCTTTTTCTCATTGTCTTCTTCATCATCCAACACCTGTTCAAAAACACCAAAGTTAGGCACCCAATCAAACATGCGTCCATATTTTTCAAAACAAGAGCCTAGTTTTTCAAGATATGTGTCGCGTGACACCTTTCCATGATCAATGGCTTGAGTTGCCTCAAAATCCACATTTTCATTAGGATCATCAATAGTATCAAACCCACACCACTTAGGTTTTGTAATTTCATCATTTTGAGATGGCATAGACATTGTAGAAGCAATAGGTGGATCAAGATTTTTGATTTCTTGCCCCTCAAGGGGAACAAAATCAATTGATTCTCCTTCTTCATCCATGGTAGTAGAATCATTATCCTTCTCCAACCTTTGATGAGATTCCAACCCTTCTTCCAAAACATTCTCAGATTGTACAGGACTTGTAATATCCTCATATGAAAGGGCAATTGTATTATCCTGGCATATCAATAGGCACACAAGATTCATTAGAAGTTTTGGAGTGAGTGTACTCTTCCCACTTCTTCCAAGCATCGTAATAATCATCTTCCAAAGTCAAGTGGTGACGTTTGACTACTTCGTCATCGTCTTTCAATTCATCAACATGTTTCTCATCAAATTTATCTTCACCTTCCTTAGATGGTTCAATTACTTCCAAAATTGGGTTATTGCTTGTATTCAAATTGATAAGGCTATCATAGTCCACATTTGTAACCCATGATTCAAGTTTAACATAATTTGGAAGGTGTGAATTTTCTTGGTCATTATTTTCAACAATGTCATCCAACGTGTCATCCGAGAAAGATTCATCCTCATAGAATTCATCTTTTGGTGAGTCAAGGGTTCCCAATCTATCACATGTTTCAATACTAGTTGGATCTAGTATTCCTCCCTTGCCTAAAATCATATTATTATGAAAATCATTGAAATTGATTTTAGAAACATCTTTTGAATCAAGATGAGTATTTTGAAGTTGATTCATACTTAAGAAAGATGGTTGATCTTGCATAGTAGGTTGAGGATTTTGAAATTGATTGAAGCTTGGGAACGATTGTTGATTCTGAAATTGATTCACACTTGAACTCGGTTGAGGTGGATAAATCATTGGGTGGGTAAGGGAGGTATTAAATGATTGAAGATTATATGATCCAAAACCCACACCATAATTTTGACAACTCAATTGTTGCTCAATTGCCATTGCTTGAGTATAGGCTTGTGACAAAGATGTGATTTGAGGCATCCCTCGCAAATATGTGGAAGTGAGTGGGTCAAGAGCATTGACGTATATTTGGAGAGCCATTTCTTCTCGAAGAGCATAAAATGTCACTAATTGAGTGTATAGTCCAAAGAACCTTTCAGAAAATGACTTCACATTTTCACTTGGTCCTTTTTTAATAGTGAAAAACTGCTCGTACATGAGGATTGGGTCAACTTGCTTTTTGTTGAATTGATTAAGAAATGTTGCCTCTAGTTGAGCCCAAGAAGTGATAGACCCTAAAGGTAGACTTGTAAACCAATCATATGCCACTTTGTCCAAGGTGTATGGGAACATTTTACAAGCAACATCATCATACCAAATTGTTAAGTGATTCACACAAAATTTGAATGCTTGAATATGTTCTTCTGTAGTATTTGTCCCATTAGACAAAAATCGAGGAAGACATCTCTCAACACCAACGGGAAAATAATTTTGAACTCCCGGTATGTTCAATGGGCTACCTGGCATCCACGGTGTAAACATAGCCATTAGTGAATCTTAAAGAATACAACTTTAATACCAATTTTTTTTTTTTTAAATCAAATCAAATCACATTATTCCTGTATGAACAATCAAAGCGTTAGAACAGTGCATAGCAATTCATGTCCTCCTTTTAACACTACAAATTTGTATTGTTAAAAGAGGGCTAAAGATAATAATCAATAGGGCATGAAATATTCAAAATTTAAATCCCTGTAGCATTTAAATCACAATGAAATAAACCAATTCATGCCCTCCTTCTAGCGCCAATATGTTGAGTGGTATTTTCACCCAATTGTGAAAACACACTCTCCGTTAGGATTTGAATCTCAAATCCCCTCTTGCAAAGAAATTAAACAAATAACTTCTCCAAGGTCTCCGCTATGTTAGCATTTTGCATAAATAAGAATATTCAATTTAAATGCTTGGAACACCTTAGTGGTTGCAAGTAACTGTAAACAAGGGGCAATGATGGTTTATTTTACCATGAAACTTTAATGATTGTTCATTGAACCAAAATAAAACAAATGTGAATCGGCCCAACAATGGAAATTTCTATTTTCGGATTTTAAGATCTGCAACAAAACAGCAACTTCGGTGAATTTATAAAAATACTAAACACTTTCGAAAATGAAATTTTAATATGCGTATTTGAAGTCTGTGATGTAACCTACGCACTGGTGAAACTATTTTGGGATTTTGAAATTTTTTAATTTTTTTTAATTTTGACGACTGCAAATTAAAATAAAGTAACAGTTTCTGGAAAAGTAAAGTGCAGAAAAATAAAAATAAAATGCCTTTAGTATGATGCTATCCTATTTTGACAAAACCGAAGATATGAGGTTTCCATGCATGCAACCTAACCTATTGGACCTGCAAAACATGCACAATCCTGATAAGCTAAGTGCTAGTTCCTAAGGATTTGAATGAGGTTTTCAGATTTAAGCATTCGCATGAAGCAACCAAGAAAAAACTTGTATCGACTCCATTTACAAGCCTAAAATCTGAAAAGGGAAAAATAGACATTTAATCTTGCATGCAAAAAATGACTCCTCCTTTCTTGCCCATAAGATGCAAATTTTTGAAAAATTATCTGCATTAAATATGTGTCATTTTACAATAGCAAAAATCTGGTTCTCCAAAACCAGAGAAAGTGGAAGAAAAGCACTCCAAAGCAGGCCCAGAATGGCTTATCACCCTCAGCTCTGTAACACTGCTCGTAGCGGTTTCCGACCCTCGTACCTGTCTCTGCTTCTACTTTTAAACTTTCTAGTATGGCTCTTTGTTTCACTCTGTGATGCTTCGTTTCATTTCTCGGATCCCTTTGTTTCATCTTCCCTGCCTCTTCGTTGTTTTTGACTTCTTGTTCAGGTATTGAAATGCTTGATCTTCTTTGTAACCATTGGTCATGAAGCGTTACACCATAACCCTTACACCCTTGTGCCACGTGTTCAACGCTTCCCCTATAGACTCTATAACGGCTCCCTATGAATCATGAAAATGAGACATGTCACAATATCGTGACACTTCTATGTCTGCAGCTTTGTTTTTCTATTCGCATTGTGAAAATGAGACATGTCGCAATATCACGACACTTTTTCTCTTTTAGACTGTGGTAAAACAACATGTCGCGATATCACGACACTTTATATCTTACTCTTTCTCCTTATTTTTTGCTGTGAAAATGTAACATGTCGCAAAATCATGACACTTTTTTATTCTGCTATATTTTGCTTCTCTTAGCCGCGAAAATGCGACATGTCATGAAATCGTGACACTTTTTCATTCTAGCTGCATTTGTTGCTTTCAACCGTGAAACTACAACATGTCGCGATATCACGACGCTTTTCCTTATTAGCTGCGAAAACGTGACATGTCATGAAATCGTGACACCTTTTCATTTTTCTCTGTCTTGTTGCATTTAGCCGCGAAACTGCAACATGTCGCGATATCGTGACACCTTTTCATTCTATTGTACTTTGCTTTTCTTAGCCGTAAAAATTCAACATGTTGTGATATTGCGACACCTTTTCATTCTGCTATACTTTGCTGCACTTAGCCGCAAAAATCTAACACGTCGCAATATCATGATGTTTTTCCTCTACATTCACTTTGGTTGCTCTCGATCGCAAAATCGTGACATGTCGCGATATCGCGACATATTTCCATTGCTTAGCTTGTAGGTCATCGTAAATCATGAAAATGAGACATGTCGTGATTTCGTGACATTTTTCTATCTTCACCTCCGTTGCCACCGATAGATCGTGAAAACGCAACCTATCGCGATTTTGCGACAATTTCTTTCATTTGTTCCTTCCTCACTTTCCTGCCATGAAAACTTGACATGTCGTGATATCGTGACATTTTTTCTCTTTTCTCTTTTCCTCTGCTTCAGACCACGATACTGCAACATGTCGCGATATTGCGACATTTTCTCTTCATGCTGTATTTTGTTGCTCTTAGCCATGAGAACGTGACATGTCGCGATATTGCGACACTTTCTTTTTCTTAACCGCGACAGAGCAACATGTCGCGATATCATGACACTTTTTCTTTATTGCTTTTCTTTGATCTTTAGCATCTGTGCCACCATAGTTTTCATGGAAAGCATGCAAAAAATGTGGGTCCCCAATTTTGGGGTACGTTGTGGATCAGCCACAACACCACTTATGTCCCGTTTTTCCCTTTTTACCACCTAAAACTTGAAATTTAAAATTTGAAATTTGGGGAAAATTACAGAGGTCATAACTTCACACTCGTTAACTCGATTGACTATCACAACATGTTTTCAAAAAGGCTGTGTCTAACTGAAAATCCTCATATTTAACCTCTAAGACCTTCAAAAATCTCCTACAAGTTAAACTAGTTATTACTAGTTTTACAAAATTAAATAATTACAATTTCTTTTTGGGTGATGCAAGATCACTCTTACACCACTGGATGCTCCTGCATAACCTTTGTTTTCTTGACTGTTTTGAAGGTTGCTTCCTTATGGGAATGGGATATTTTGTTCTTATCTCAAAAGTTGTAAGCATACCAAGAAACTTATCTCTTGTCAAAGAATCACCATCTATAGACACTTCTATAGTATAAATCTATTCACTGAATCTTTTTGGGAGATTTCTTAATACTTTATCACAAATATTTGATTCATAAATCTTCATTTAAAGTCCTTGCATATCATTAACAACCTCATCAATTTGAATTAGATAATCACTAATATTTTCCTCATCGTTCATTCTTAATGCTTCAAATTGTCCTTTGATATTTTGTATCTTTGCTTTCTTGAAACTTTTATCTCCTTCATGTATACCTTGTAATTTATCCCACATTTATTTTACAATTTTATAATGCATAACTTCCATAGACTCTGTTCTATGCAAACCTCTCACAAGTGCATTCATTGCTTTTGAATTATAGTGATGTAGAAGCTTATCTTCCTTATCTATAGGAGGATTGACTATGGGATCATATCCAAAATACACTGCTTCCCAAACTTCCTTGCCAAGTACCATTAAGTAGATATTCATCATCATAATCCAATACATATAGTTGTTTCCATCAAATACTAGTGTTGAATTATTTGAGGATACCTCGTTAGGATCCATTGTGTTCTTGTTTAGCTTTTTCTTCAAATTGTTAAACTCTTATGAAGGAACCCACCCTGATACCAATTGAAGAACACAAGCTTATACTAAGAGAGCGTATGAACAATATAAGCGCACTTTTTACTTTTCTTTCTAAATCAATATTATGAAATGTATATATAGCAATATCAACAATAGTAATAAAACAATGAACAAATCACCACACACAATAGAGACACTAATTTAACGTTGTTCACCCAATGTGGGTTACATCCATAGAGAAAGTATTTCACTAAATTTTCTCAATAAATCTCTTGGGAATCCTTTTCCTATTACAATATTTATGGACATCTATCCTAATGGATATGTCAATCCCCTAAATCAGGTTCATGGATCTCTATCCATAGGATAACTCCTTATTTTATTTGAATGATGATCCTCTAGAAGACTACTACCTCCACTACACTAGCTTATGGATATCTCTCCATTGAAGACTCTTATCCCCACTCAGAAGACCTATCCTCTCTGCCTTGGCTGATGGATATCTATCCACTAGAGGCTACTGTCCTCTCTACTCTGGCACCTCCAAAGCTCTATCTCAAATATACACTAAACTCTATCCTTTGGTCTAGCACAAATATTCTCAACAAGTCCACTCAAAACTTGCTCAAATTTTCTCAACAAGTTCACTCAAAACTTGCTCAAATCTACTCAAAAATTCCACTCAGAACTTGCTCAAATATGCTCAACAAGTCCACTCAGAACTTGCTCAAATATTCTTAACAAGTCCACTCAGAGCTTGCTCGAATTTGCTCTATCACTTTTTTAACTCAAAATAGAATATAGAATAGTTTATTTTAAGGAACTTGAACAATCACTTCACAAAACCACTTGAATAGGCTCAATCAACTCTACTCAACCAATCACTCAATGAAATAACACTTGCTCACAAACCCTAGTCCAAGCATGTAAACATCAACTCAAAATATTTCCTACAATGCTCATAAAATAATCTTCACATAAAAATGACACTCAAACCCTAGTTCAAGTTCTTCACACAACCAATGGCTTCAAAAACAATGCTTATAAAACAAGGTTTTAATCACACTTATTTATTCCAGAAAACCTTGAAGCAATCACCCAAAAACACTCAAAAGGAAACCTTAATCAAGTATTTTTCACTCCAAAATTATTTTCCAAAAAACAACCAATCAACTTAAACTTTGGAAAATGTGCTCATACCTTTTTCTTGATGATGAAGGAATCTTCTAAATCTACCAAAAATCTCAAACACTTATTTCCAAGCTCAAGGAAATTATAAGGTGATTAATTTCCTCAAATTACAATGCAAACATCAAAACATACATACACCTTATCACTCCATCATTAATAAAATATTCATCAACATTTACAAAGAGTAAATTACCACTTACAGCTTATATTCTCCCACTAATATTCAAATGCACTCTTCTTTTTTCAAAAACAACCTAAGACAAGAATCTCCCTTTCTCCTTTTAATATCTTAGTAGATCAATATATAAAATTATTTTTAGAAACCTTAACACATTATTACTCCAACTTATCAAAAATTAATTCTAACTAATAATCCTTCCATGCACCCTTTTAACTTCCAACTTTAGACATAAAAAAAAAATTAAAAAAAAAATTTATTACCTTGCGTTGGAGGGGAATCGAACACACAACATAGCCTCAACCGATGCCCTAGACGTGGCTCCCAATGACACGCAAGCTAGGCGCTTTATTTGGGACAAGCGAGCACCACGTGCTCAAAACCTTCCCTGCTCGCCTTGCACAAAATTTGTGCCTCCTTTAGCGCTCACACCAATGCAACTGCCACAAAAAAAAACTACTATTGTTGAGATTCAAACATAGACCTCCTTGCGCCCAATACCCTAAATCTATCCAGTTTTCCACTAGGCCACTTGGCTCGTTAGCGCTTGGTTTTGGTGCAAATCCCTTGACATTATTTGTTGGAGCATAAACACGATTTTTGCTGCTCTTTCTTCCTTACAAACTTAAACACAATTGCACATTTTTTATCATTGAGCAAAAGGATAATTTGAAATGCCTCCAACGCATTAGCTTTTATACTAAATCTCCTCCTCCATGCATGATGTCGACTCTCGATTTACTCTCAACGTCTTTGGACGTCAACGCTCGAATTTCCTTTGAAACTTTATTAATTTATAAAATATTTAAATTCTTTTGAATTAAATTATTTCTTTAACCCTATGGTTTTATTTAAACCATATTTCACTTTGCACCTTTGGTATAAATAATATTTATTTATAAAATTTAAATTCATTTTGAATTTAAATAATTTATCAAATAAATATTAAACCTCCCTTTAGCTTTGCAAATAAACTTTATTGGGTTTTTATGAAAACCTTTTAACTTATGCTTCCAAATAATATTTAAAATATTATGTAGCCCTTTTCTTTTAATCTTTGCATTATTCCTCTTGATCTTGACTTTATTAGAAGCTTCTTCCAAAATATAAAGAACAACTTCGATAACTTGTTTCTTGAAAAATTCCTTGAAATTTAATGATGACTTCATTTCTAGACATCAATGACAAATTTAACTTTAAGGACTGAAAATTTCCAACAAAATGTGCCATCTTAGAAAACCTATCTACTACAACAAAAATTGAATCCTTACTCCGTTGTGTGTTAGGCAACCCCAACACAAAATCCATGCTCAAATCTATCCATGGTCTTGTAGGAACTAGAAAAAGGTATATAAAGTCATGTATTTTGTGCATGGCCTTTAGCCATTTGGCACACTCTGCATCTTAACACAAACCTGGTTATGTCCCTCTTTACCTTCGACCAATAATACTTCTCCTCTACAAGAGAAATCATCTTACTCACTCCAAAGTGCCCAACCAAACCTCCGTTGTGTAGTTCTCTAATAATGTTCTCCCTCATTGAACCAACAAGAATGCACAACTGCTTCCCTTTAAACAAATAACCATTTTGCATCAAATAATCACACACATCACTACCAACTTCTCCCATCACTAGATTCTTACACTACTTCACAATTTTACCAAAATCTAGATCATATTCATACATTTTCTTAATTGCCTCAAATCCAACTACTTCATGCTCCATAGTAGTCAATAATACTACACGCCTACTCAAAGCATCAACAACTTGATTTTTCTTACCTGACTTATGCTTCAAAACAAATGTATACTCTTGCAAGAATGATACCCACTTTGCATACCTACTATTTAATTTCTTCTAGGTATTTACATACCTCAATGCTTCATGATCAATAAATAACACAAACTCTTTAGACACTAAATAATGTCTCTAGTGTCTCAATTCCTGCACAATAGCATAGAATTCCACATCATAAGTAGAATACTTCTTCCTTACATCATTCAAATTTTCACTAAATAATGCTACAGGCCACCCTTCTTGACTCAATACAACTCCAATTCCCATGTGGGAGGCATCACAATCAACCTCAAATAGCTTGCTAAAATCTAGCAATATCAAAATAGGTGCTTCTATCACCTTCTTCTTCAATAATTCAAAACTCTCTGTTGTTGCCTTTGTCCATACAAATTCTCTTCCCTTCATACACTCTGTTATAGGTGCAACAATGCTACTAAAATTCCTAATGAACTTCCTGTAGAAAGTTTCCAAGCCATGGAAACTCCTCACCTTTGTCACATTCCTTGGAATGGGCCATTCCAAAATTACCTTCACCTTCTCTTTGTCCATCCTCACTCCATCCTCTGAGATTACAAATCCCAAGAACACTAGACTCTTCTAAAGGAATCTACACTTCTTTAGATTGACATACAACTTCTCCTTCCTTAACAACTCTAACACTAATTTCAAATGCAACAAGTGTTCTTCTTCATTCCTACTAAATATCATAATGTCATCAAAATACACAACTACAAACTTACCAATATATTCCCGCAATACTCTGTTCATCATCCTCATAAATGTACTAGGTGCATTGGATAATCCGAACGACATCACCATCCATTCGTACAACCCATATTTTATCTTGAAAGTAGTCTTCCATTCATCTCCTTCCCAAATTCGAATATGATAGTATCCACTACATAGGTCAATTTTTCTAAAGCACCGTGCTCTGGCTAGCACATCCATCATATCATCTAGTCTTGGAATTGGGAATCAATACTTGATTATAATTTTATTGATTTCCCTACTATCCACACACATCCACCATGTATCATATTTCTTTGGCATCAATAGTGCAGGAGTCGCACATGGACTCATACTTTCTCTAACAACTCCCTTCTTTATTTATTATTATGTCACTTATCTATTCAAATCCTCATTCTGCATGGGACTCATCCTATAGGTTGCCTGATTTGGAAGAGTCAATCCTAGAATTAGATCAATATGATGTTGAATATCTCTTTTTGGAGGTAATCCATCTGGTAACTCCTCTAGTATGACATATGCATACTCTTTCAACAACTTTGCTACTATAGGTGGTATAGCAACATCCTTAGTATCCACCTTCTTTGTTGTTAGCACATAACAAACCCTAACTTATTTCATCCCTATGACAAATTCCTTAGCTACCAATAGGCTTTCACTCTACCCTTCTTCCTTATGTGGTAATAAGACCACTTTTACTCCATCCTTCCAAAATGTGTAAGTATTCCTTCCCCCATCATGGGTAGCCTTCCTATCATATTGCCAAGGCCTCCCCAATAGTAAGTGACATGCATCCATTGGAATTACATCACACCACACTTCATCCTTGTAGGTATTCCCAATTGAAAACTTAACCAGACACCTCTTATCTATAGTTACCTCATTCTCTTTCTTGAACCAAGATATGTGATAGGGATACGAGTTCTTCTCACACTTTAAGTTAAGATTCTCAACCATTTCAGTGGAAACCATATTTTCACAACTACCACTATCAATAATCATCTTACATACCTTTCCTCCAGATGTGCATCTTGTTCAAAAGATACTCGTACACAACCATGAATCACCACCATCATTATCTTGTGCTTTCTCCTTCCTTGGGATGATCATTATCCTTCTTATCATGAGGTTTTCCCCCATGTTTACTACAACTTCTACCTCATATTTCTCTTCGACCTCAACCAGATTGACTCTAGCTTGTTCTCCTTGTCTTCTTTCTTGTGTAGGATAGTGTGGACACTCAAAATCTTTATGCCCTTCCTCACTACATCTATAATAGGTATATTGCCTTTGTGGGCCATCCCAATTTCGTCCTCCACCATAGCCTCTTCCTCTCTGAGATCCTCCACCTCTATGGTGGTTATCTTGACCCTACCCATACTCTTCTTGTTTCTTTGTACTAGAAGATTCTCCCTTTGAGGGATACCCTCTGATTGAAGGTGATGATGGTCCTTTCTTCACTCCTTTTCTAAAATTACTCCTCTTATGTTTCTCTTCTACTTTTAATGCTAACTGATATGCATCCTCTACACTATGGATCTAAAGCATACTCAATTCATATTGTATGGCATAGCTTAATCCATTCACATACCTTGCAGCCTTCTATTCTTCTAACTCTTCAAGACCCACCCAAATTGATAACTTGTAGAATTTATTGGTGTAGTCCTCGATGCTTTGATCCTTTTATCTGAGGTTTTGAAGTCTATGAAACAATGTTTGGGAATAATATTTGGGTAAGAATTTCTCCTTCATATTTTTTTCCATTTTACACTAGACCCTAATATTTTCCTTTCCTTTTATTTGCCTCTCCTTCTGTAGATGATCCCACCAAATCAATGCATGCCCTTTCAACTTCGTGCATGCAAGCTTCACTTTATTTTCTTCTGAAAGGCTTTTCCACTCAAATAACTTCTCCATGCTATTCAACCAGTCTATCAACTCCTCTGGTTTCAACCCTCCTACATACTCAGGGACATCAATCTTGATCCCATATTTATTTCCTTCCAAGGCCCTAATTAGCCTATCCTCAAAATGATGCTCCTCTAGCTTCTCCTCTGGTTCTTCCTCGACATGAACCTCTATCTTGTTGTCTCCTTCCACAGTCTCATTATCAGAATCTAAATCTACAAATTTATAGGATATATTTCCCTCATACGAGCCATCATTCTAGTCAACTGAGCAACTTGTACCTGCAGCTCCTGCATATTCCTATTGAGCTGGGTATAACCTCCTCTTCCTCTCCTCATGCTAATTTGATCTATGTTATTCCAAATAGAAAAATAAGAATAGAAAAATAAATGTAATCGACAAGATTACCTTCTCTCCCCTAACAAGATCCAACTTGCTCTGATACCAAATGATGTAAATACAATTACAAGAGGTCAGAACAAGAACCTCCAATCACATAAAACTATGACAAAAAGAAACAAAGCAAAATTCCCAATCACATAAAAACCACAATAGATGGAAATAAACCAACAAATGCTTTATTCTCTCATTCCTGGATTTCACCCTTTTACAATGTGATACCAAGGGAATATATATCCAAAAAGAAACCCTAAAAGAAACCCTAAATCTTAAACCCTAAAGATAAGAAATTACAATATTTTTTTCATTTTTTTATTAGGCTATTTTATCTTTAGTGCCAAAAGCTAAATCACTCAAAAATCTTGGATAGCCCTCTAAATTAATACACATTATTGTTTTTTCCATATTAAGCCTCCTAGAAAATATCAACACCTACACATGCCTAAATAAGAAGTTATCCCAAATATGCTCCCTTCCAAAATTTCAAAAAAATACTAAATCCCATTTTTGGGGCACTAGATGAAAGAATTAGGGCCCAATAACACACTAAAAAATACAAGGCTTCTAGAGAATCTACCATAACAATTTCCACCTCATTATCTAGCTCCCCATAAAATTTCAAACTGATCCAATGATCGGATCAAAAGTTATGCCCTTCGGAATATAGGCTCCTACATCATTCTCCTCTAGTTGAAAAGAACTCAGCTCCTACGAGTTCCTTTGATCAAACTCCTACAACTTTTTGCTATCAATTTTTTTAGTTCCCACTCTAAAATCCAAGTATTATCTTCCTGTTGTAAACCTTCCCATTGTACCAAGTATTTATTGTAGCTTCCCTACCTAGTATTGATTGTCTTCTTATCAAGTACTTGCATAATTTTTTCTTTCTTCTTCTTAGGTATCTGTTACTCCCAGTTTATGTCCTCTTCTGATTCAAATTTATCTTCATCCCCATGAAATTCATACAAATCTGTAACATTAAAAATTGGTGAAATATCAAAATCAGTAGGCAACTCCACTTTATAGGTATTATCATTCATCTTCTTCAAAATTCTACATGGTCCAATATTCTTATACTTCAATTTGTTATATGTACCCTTGGGAAACCTCTCCTTCCTGAGGTGAACCATCACCATGTCTCCCACCATAAAGACTTTTAGTATCCTACTTGCATCTACTGCTACCTTATACCTTTCATTACTATCTTGCAACTTCTTTCTAACACCTTCTTGCAATTCATGTATGTGCTCTACAAATGCTTCTGCATCATCACTGATTTTACCCTGAATTGGTAGGTCAATTAGATCTAACACACCATTGGGATTCTTACCATAAATAATCTAAAAAGGATATTTTCCTATTGACCTATTGACTAAACTATTATATGCAAACTCAGCTTGTGGTAAGGCTAAGTCCCACTATTTTGGTTTTTCTCCAACAATACATCTTAGAAGATTTCCCAAACTTTAGTTTACTACTTCTATCTTCCCATCAATCTAGGGGTGATATGCACTACTGAACTGTAGCTTTGTCCCCATATTCCCCCATAGAGTCCTCCAAAAGTGACTCAAAAACCTTGTGTCTCGATCTAAGATGATCATTTTTGGAACACCATGTAGTCTAACAACTTCTCTAAAAAATAAATCTGCAACTCTAGTAGCATCATTGGTTTTCTAGAAAGCAATGAAATGTGTCATCTTAGAAAACCTATCTACTACAACAAAAATTGAATCCTTACTCCATTGTGTGTTAGGAAACCCCAACACAAAATCCATGCTCAAATTTATCCATGGTCCTATAGGAACTGGCAAAGGCATATAAAGCCCTATATTCTATGCATGGCCTTTAGCCATTTGGCACACTCTACATCTTAACACAAACCTGGTTATGTCCCTCTTTACCTTTAGCCAATAATACTTCTCCTCTACAAGAGCAATCATCTTACTCACTCCAAAGTGCCCAACCAAACCTCCACTATGCAGTTCTCTAATAATGTTCTCCCTCATTGAACCAACAAGAATGCACAACTACTTCCCTTTAAAAAATAACCATTTTGCATCAAATAATCACAAACATCACTACCAAATTCTCCCATCATTGGATTCTTACATTGTTTCATAATATGTGCTTCTATCACCTTCTTCTTCAATAATTTAAAACTCTTTATTGTTGCCTTTGTCCATACAAATTCTCTTCCCTTCGTACACTCTGTTATAGGTGCAACAATGCTACTAAAATTCCTAATGAACTTCCTATAGAAAGTTGCCAAGCCATGGAAACTCCTCACCTCTATCACATTCCTTGGAATGGGCCATTCCAAAATTACCTTCACCTTCTCTTTTTCCATCCTCACTCCATCCTCTGAGATTACAAATCCCAAGAACACTAGACTCTTCTAAAGGAATCTACACTTCTTCAAATTGACATACAACTTCTCCTTCCTTAACAACTCTAACACTAATTTCAAATGCAACAAGTGTTCTTCTTCATTCCTACTAAATATCAGAATGTCATCAAAATACACAACTACAAACTTACCAATATATTCCCACAATACTCTATTCATCATCCTCATAAATGTACTGGGTGCATTGGATAATCCGAATGACATCACCATCCATTCGTACAACCCATATTTTATCTTGAAAGTAGTCTTCCATTCATCTCCTTCCTAGATTCGAATCTAATAGTATCCACTATGTAGGTCAATTTTGCTAAAGCACCATGCTCCAGCTAGCACATCCATCATATCATCTAATCTTGGAATTGGGAATCGATACTTGATTGTAATTTTATTGATTGCCCTACTATCCACACACATCCACCATGTATCATATTTCTTTGGCATCAATAGTGCAAGAGTCACACATGGACTCATACTTTCTCTAACAACTCCCTTCTTTATCAATTCTATCACTTGTCTATTCAACTCCTCATTCTGCATGGGACTCATCCTATAGGTTTCCTATTCGGAAGAGTCGATCCTAGAATTAGATCAATATGATGTTGAATATCCCTTTTTGGGGGTAATCCATCTGGTAACTCCTCTGGTATGACATCTGCATACTCTTTCAGCAACTTTGTTACTATAGGTGGTATAGCAACATCCTCAGTATCCACCTTCTTTGTTGTTAGCACATAACAAACCCTAACTTATTTCATCCCTGTGACAAATTCCTTAGCTATCAATAGGCTTTCACTTTGCCCTTCTTCCTTATGTGGTAATAAGACCACTTTTACTCCATCCTTACAGAATGTGTAAGTATTCCTTCCCCCATCATGGGTAGCCTTCCTATCATATTTCCAAGGCCTCCCCAATAGTAAGTGACATGCATCCATTGGAATTACATCACACCATACTTCATCCTTGTAGGTGTTCCCAATTGAAAACTTAACCAGACACCTCTTATCTACAGTTACCTCATTCTCTTTCTTGAACCATGATATGCGATAGGGATACAAGTTCTTCTCACACTTTAAGTTAAGCTTCTCAACCATTTCAGTGGAAACCATATTTTCACAACTACCACTATCAATAATCATCTTACATACCTTTCCTCTAGATGTGCATCTTGTTTGAAAGATACTCGTACGCAACCATGAATCACCACCATCATTATCTTGTGCTTTCTCCTTCCTTGGGATGATCATTGTCCTTCTTATCATGAGGTTTTCCCCCATGTCTATTGCAACTTCTACCTCAGATTACTCTTCGACCTCAACTAGATTGACTCTAGCTTGTTCTCCTTGTCTTCTTTCTTGTGTAGGATAGTGTGGACACTCAAAATCTTTGTGCCCTTCCTCACTGCATCTATAACAGGTATATTACCTTCATGGGCCATCCCAATTTCATCCTTCACCATAGCCTCTTCCTCTCTGATATCCTTTACCTCTCTGGTGGTTATCTTGACCCTACCTAGACTCTTCTTGTTTCTTTGTACTAGAAGATTCTCCCTTTGAGGGATACCCTATGACTAAAGGTGATGATGGTCCTTTCTTCACTCATTTTCTAAAATTACCCCTCTTATGTTTCTCTTCTAATTTTAATGCTAACTGATATGCATCCTCTACACTATGGGTCTGAAGCATACTCAATTCATCTTGTATGGCATAACTTAATCCATTCACATACCTTGCAGCCTTCTATTCTTCTAACTCTTCAAGACCCACCCAAATTGATAACTTGTAGAATTTTTTGGTGTAGTCCTCGATGCTTTGATCCTTTTGTCTAAGGTTCTGAAGTCTACGAAATAATGTTTGGGCATAATATTTGGGCAAGAATTTCTCCTTTATTTTTTTTCATTTTACACCAGACCCTAATATTTTCCTTTCCTTTTCTTTGCCTCTCCTTTTGTAGATGATCCCACCAAATCAACGCATGCCCTTTCAACTTCATGCATGCAAGCTTCACTTTATTTTCCTCTGAAAGGATTTTCCACTCAAAAAACTTCTCCATGCTATTCAACAAATCTATCAACTCCTCTGGTTTCAACCCTCCTGCATACTCAAGGATATCAATCTTTATCCCATATTTATTTCCTTCCAAGGCCCTAATTAGCCTATTCTCAAATTGATGCTCCTCTAGCTTCTCTTCTGGTTCTTCCTCATACATGAACCTTTGACTTGTTATCTCCTTCCATAGTCTCACTATCAGAATCTAGATCTACAAATTTTAGGGATATCTTTCCCTCATACAAGCCATCATTCCAGTCAACTAAGAAACTTGTACCTGCAGCTCCTACATATTCCTATTGAGTTGGGCATAACCTCCTCTTCCTCTCCTCATGCTAATATGATCTATGTTATTCCAAATAGAAAATAAGAATAGCAAAATAATTGTAATCGACAAGATTACCTTCTCTTCCCCAACAAGATCCAACTTGCTCTGATACCAAATGATGTAAATCTAGATGCAAGAGGTCAGAACAAGAACCTCCAATCACATAAAAACTATGACAAATAGAAATAAAGTGAAAAATCCCCAATCACATAAGAGTTGCAATGGAAATAAACTGAAACATGCTTTATTTTCTCATTCCTAGATTTCACCCCTTTTACAATGTGATACCAAGGGAATATATATCCCAAAATAAATCCTAAAACAAAACCCTAAATCTTAAATCCCTAAAGATAAGAAATTACAATATTTTTTCTTAGTCTGTTTCCTCTTTAGTGCCAAAAACTAAACCACTTAAAAAAACGAATAGCCCTCTAAATTGATACACACCTTCGTATCATCTATACTAAGCCTCCTAGAAAATATCAACATCAATCCATGTCTAATTAAGAAGTTATTCCATATATATTTTCTTCCAAAATTTCAAAAAAACACTAAATCCAATTTTCGAAGTACTAGATGAAGGAATTAGAACCCGAAAAAAGCCTGAAAAAACAACTAGATGACTAGAGTGTCTAGTTCATGGCATGCCCACCTCTTTATTTAACTCCCTGTAAAATTTCAAGTCGATGCAACTGTTAGATCAATAGTTATGCCCTCCGAAGGATAGGCTCCTTCATCATTCATATATATATATATATATATATATATATATATATATATATATATATATATATATATATATATATATATATATATATATATATAAAGAGAGTGTTTTGTGTATGTGCATTGATTGGAGGGAGCATAAAACACAATTTATTTTAAAAGTATGTTGCTTTGAAACATGTAAATGCTTATGATGTGTGCAATTTATAGACTGCACATTTTATTCAACTATTAACTATTAATA
The DNA here is from genome assembly GCA_028583015.1 of Wollemia nobilis. Classification (NCBI taxonomy): domain Eukaryota; kingdom Viridiplantae; phylum Streptophyta; class Pinopsida; order Araucariales; family Araucariaceae; genus Wollemia; species Wollemia nobilis. The sequence continues at coordinate 4,914,956 of JAQPPZ010000030.1, forward strand.
TGAGAGAGAAACATATATGTCATTTCATAATAACTTACATATATTATATATTATGGAATATGGTTGTGATATACAATGCATTTTATTTTTATAATGGACTCAATGCATTTATATAACATGATGACAAATATGATAATATGAAATAAACCCTTGTCTATTATCCATAACCATATCAACATCCCTTAGTTGATTATAAATTTTATGATTTTCTTATAAGTAAAATTTAGCATAAATTTATAATGTTTCCAAGTTCCAAGCATTTTATTCCAAGCTTGAAAAAGTTGGTCATATGGTTGCACAATCTACTTTAATTATTAAAATTTAACTTAAATATTTTTTTTAATGAGTTTACACAAGTTTTTAAAGGGATCCTGGTCTAATAGGTTTGAACCTTGGACCTCTCCAAGAAAGGCCAAAACCCTTATCACTGCAATAAAATTTAATTTAATTATAAAATCAATAAGTAAATTTAAATTTTAAATTATTTATTTTGATATTATTCTTAAAGGAGAGAGTTTTATTTTTATTTTTATTTTTAAACTATTAAGGAACAACTATTATTTATGGCAAAATCTATTTTAATTTTATTTTTGTAAAGCATTGTCAATTGTATATAAAATATATTCAAATCATGCCCTTCAAGCTTTAAAAAAAAGCCAACTATTATAAGAGCGATTCATGAGTACATTACACTAGAGTAGATTTTGATGATCTTTTTTATTCCATTCGTGTTGGCCATACAGGTCTATTTGACACAGGTGCCGACCCAAGTTCTATTATTATAAAAGAAATTGTCAAATGTGTCCAACTTGCAATGGATGGGTTGCACGTGGTTTTGTACGTGGTTTCTATTAACCGATTAAGTCCAGAAGAAGTCGAGGGTATAGATGTATTGCAAGCCTTATTTGGAACCAAAATTGTGGACTACATGGTTGTTGTCTTTACTGGTGGTGATACATTGGAAGCAGATGACGTAACATTAGAAGAGTACTTGCAAGATAACCCAAAAGAGCTTAAGGTAAGTTTTTCCTATAATTCATGTTTATTGCAGAAAGTGTGTATCAATTTCAAGTGAAAGTTTATTACAATAGGTTCGATGATATTTTATTTAGATTTTTCTTAAGTAACAATTGAATTTTGAAAATATTTTTTCACTGAGGTAGAAGAGGAAGTTTGCAACTAAAATTTTCTAGGATAAAATATTAATGTAAGTTGGTATATGGTTCTAGTAATAAATACAAGATAGTTTATTATAGCTCTTTTATTTAATTTTTTTAAAATATATTAAAAATAATAGTAATTGGATGATTCAACTTTTTCTAAACGACGAGTAAATATTCTCTCATTCTCTCACCAACAAGGAGGGAAAAGGGATGTAGGGAAAATGAGGTAATATGTGTGGATGTTGGGAACGAGATAGAAAGCTTGAATGTTGGGGAGCATTTATTTTTTAAGAGTTGTTTTTTTTTTTTAATATATATTAAACAAAAATTATGTGATCACATAGTATTATTTCATTTTTTATTATCCATAGTCAAATATATATATGTTTTTTCATTATGTTTTATTTATTAATTATAATAAATAATATTGTTGTAAGTATTATTTTTTTTAATTTGGTTAGTGTGAAAAACTTCCTAATCAATGCACATGGCTGAGTAGTCTAAAGCCGAAAGCTAAACTTATCAATAAAAAATTTAACACAAAACCACCACACACCCACCCTCACACACTCTTCTAATATTACTTTATTTTTTTATTTTTCATCAACAAATATACATCTAACTATAATTACACATACATACCTTTTTATTTATTTATATTATGTTTTATTTATTAATTATAACAAATTATAGTATATATGAACTAATTACAACTTAAATTAGGGTTTGTTATAGTAGGGTCTTATGTACATAAAGTTTTGGTTCCACTGAAATGTGAGGAAAATTATTTTCCATTAAAATTATGTGGGTTTCTAAACTTCCAAAATATATTTGAAGTTGGATGGATTGTTATTATTATTTAAAATTAAAATTATATTTAGATATCATACCTTAAAAAAAACACATATCTATATTAATAGATTAAATTAAATACATGTACGAGGTAACACGAAGGTTCTTTAATATATTTCATTTGTTTTTCATATTAGATCTTTCTTAAAAGCACAATTAAGGAGCAGAAGTAGAAATTTGCCAGAGCGGAAGTTCGTCAGAGCAGAAGCAGTTCCTTTTGTGATCCGTCAAAAGATTTTCGCAGAGCCGAAGCAGAACCAGGAAAGTTTCCTTTCGTGATCCATTAATAGGTTTTCATAAAAGTTTGCCGGAGCAGAAGTAGAAGTTCACCGGAGCAGGAGTTCGCTGGAGCAGAAGTTCCCAAAGACGGAGACGGACCAAGAGTTCGCAATATCATCAAAGCAGGAGATTATCGAAACAGGAGTTTGCAATATTGTAGCCTTCAGAGTTTGCAATACAGCACAGTTAGTCAGTAGAGGAGCCACGGTAGCCTGGAGTAAAGTGCAGTCGGTAGCAAGGGTGAACGCAAGTTGGGAGTGAAAGCATCTGGTAGCGAGTACAAATGCGAGCTAGGGGCAAGTGCAGTCAGTAGCGAGTTCAAGCACGAGCCAAGAGTGAGTGCAAAAATTTAGGTAACATGAAAAGAAAGTAATTTGTGAAAGTGCTTACTCAAAGTGTGAATGGGCAAGTCGAAGTTTGGATGCCCTAGCTAGCAATAAGGGTAAGAGAGAATCTATGGCAAACCCTAGATAACATGGAAAAAAAGTAAATTGTGAAAGTGCTTACTCAAAGTGTGAATGGCCAAGTGGAAGTTTGGATGACCTAGTTAGCAATAAGGGTAAGAGAGAATCTATGGCAAACCCAATTTCTACACCAGAAATGATTATCAAAGATGAGATGATTGAGCATGATATAATGATTCTTAAAATCAGAGGGTTAATTTGTAAGTTTCATGGATATTGGCTTAGAGATTAAAAATTGGATTAAGTGGAAGTGGGGATTGAATTCAAACTACTCCATACCCCATGACTTTTCTTCCAAAAGGATTTTTCTTTATTATTTTTTCCAGGGATAAAATAATGGATAGAGATCTATGGTTTAGGGGTAAAGATGCATTATACTTAAGACCTTAGAGTGAAAAAAATTTTGTGGTCACAGAAACTATTTAAAGGCTTCTGGTATGGATTAAACTTTTTTGACTTCCTTATCAACTTATCAATAAGGAGATTTTGAAGAGTATTGGTAATACTCTAGGCGAATTCATCCAAGAGGGACCATATACTAAGGAGAGAAGACATGTTGTATACAATTGAATATGTGTTTCCATGAATATTTCTAAACATTTATTGCAATTGATTAGGATTAAAACTGAATCAAGAGAATGGAATCAGCAGGTGGATTATGAAAACATTGCTTTCCGATGTCACAAATATCATGAAACTGGGCACATGGCAAAAGATTGCAAAGTAAAAATAGAGGAAGAGATGGAATTTTTTGGGCATGAGGGTAATTTCAATTTGAAACAAGTAGACCATATCACAAGAGACGCTAGGTTAAATCAAAGATTTTGCACTCCTAAGAAAGTGGTAAGAAAAATCCCTCTACATTATCAAATGACAAAGGCAATTACAGTTCACTTGAATCAACCATTAGAAAAAAAAATGGTATGGAAGATGAAGAAGTACATTGCGTGAGTTCAAATATAGAAGGAGATCAAGGGGCAAAGGAAGAGGGGAAGGCAAATTTTAATACAAAGGAAAATGAGAAGATGAATCTTAAATCAAATAAGGAGAAGGATATCAAGCTTAATCTAGGTAAATCACCTTTACTATCCTCAAGTAGCTTAAAATCTTCTCCTTCCAATAAAAATGAAAGTAGTATGGAATGTGTTCCTTGCACATTAGGTTTTCAAGAGCAGTATATTAAAGAAAATCTTATGGAGGATATCCAAGGAAATTTAGGGTTTTTAGGCCAACATAAGAAAGCAATGACTATGGAGGATCATCTTTGCAGTTTGGACTTTTTAAGGCAACATAAATAAGAAAATGCTAATGAGGCTATTCCTTGCACTTTCAGCTCTTTAAGACAACATAAACCTTTAGAAGATAAGTCTCATTTTGAACAATATGAAAAAATGGAAGAGATTGATGAATATGAGAGTGTTGGAAAGAATGAAAGAAGGAGAGGAAGGCCATCAAACCATGATCTAAGAGAAAAATAAAATTAGAAGGATATTGATTTGGGAAGCCAAACAAAAATATCATAGGTGTTAACAAGAAATGGGGCTAAGCCCACTAACAAAAATAAAAAGTATTGATGATGAAAATGATATCATGGAATATTAGGGGTATGAATAAAACCCCTAAAAAAAAATTTATTAAGGAATTAATAGGTTGTTATAACCCTGAGCTTATTTTAAATACAAGAAATAAAATTAAGCAGTGAGGAATGTAAGGAGGCTTTTAAGAAGATTTGGAAGACAGATGATTGTTTAGAAGTTTCTTCTACAGGAGCTTCAAAAGGTATTGCAATAATATGTGTCAAATACAAATGGGATGGAGAACTATTAGAAGAAAAAAATAATTGGGTTGTTGGATTATTTTGTAAGAAAGAGGAAAACATCATATTTGTGTTTATAAATGTATATGCTCCAACTATAGTTACTCCATGTGAAAGATGTTGGAAGGACCTTAGTATATTTTTGTCAAATACAATAATGATTCATTGTGATCTATGGATTCTTGGGGGTGATTTTGATACTGTTATATAAACTTTGCAAAAGAAGGGTGGCATTCTAGAATGGTCTAAATCAATGCAATATTTGTTTTCATTTGTCAATTCAAATGACATTTTGGATGTTAGTCCATCAAGCTTCCAATACACATGGGATAACAAATGCATTGGTAAAAATCATATAGCAAATAGATTGGATAGATTCTTGTTATCCAATAATTGGTTGTAAAAAAAGTATACAATCTCTTCAAATATTTTATTGTGATCAGGATCAGATCACAAACCAATTCTTTTGACTTGTGAGTCACCTACCAATGCTCATCCAAAGCCATTTTGCTTCCAGTCTATGTGGCTCGAAGACCTTGATTTTTTCCATATGGTTATGTTATGGTGGTATAAATCAAAATTTGAAGGATCTTGTATGTACAAGTTTTTTTAAAAGTTGAAACATGTAAAGGAGCAAATGAAGATATGGAATGTCAAATATTTTGGTAACAATTTTAAAGAAAAAAAAAATTGAATCAAAGCTCCAAAATGTACAAGGGATAGTATAAATTAATGGAATGGACCATGATTCTTATGTGAAATAAAAACAATTAACTTTATGATTAACATAATGCATTGAAAAGGAGAAGTCATATTGGTTCCAAAAACCTAGAGAGAAATGGCTCAAAGAAGGAGATAGAAATACAATTTTTTCTCATGCTACAGCAAAAATAAAATTTTATGTTTGTCATATCAAAATATTATAAATCCAATGAAGAAATATTGAGGATGAAGAAGATATACGTAAAGAAGCAGTTATTATTTCAAAAACATTTTATCATATTCTAGGCAAGATAAGGAGGCACAAGAAAAACTTCTGCAAAATATTCCATCAATTATCACTCAGGGACAAAACGAAATCTTGAGGAAGAAGATATCTATGGAGGAGCTCCATGAATCAATTTTCTCTTTCCATCCTAACAAAGCACTTAGCCCCAACGAATTTTTTGCAATTTTATTTCAATTTTTTTGGGATTTATTGAAGAGTGATATGTTAGATGCAGTGGAAGAGGCCCGAAAAAGGAAGGCTATAATAAGTGATATCAATGCTACTTTTATTACCTTCGTTCCCAAGAAGGGCAACACAAAATATTTTTATAATTTTCATCTAATAAGCCTTTGTAATATGCTTTACAAGATCATTTAAAAAATTATGGAAAATAGGTTGAATGGTATTCTAGGGTGTATTATCTCAAAGGAACAAGGTGGTTTTATTCAGGGTAAACAAATTCTTGATGGTATAATTATTGCACAAGAGGCCATACATTCTCTTCATTCCATGAAAAAACTAGGTATGGTTTTGAAATTAGATATGAACAAAGCATATGATAGGGTTTCCTAGAATTATTTACATGCTATTCTCAAAATTTTTTGCTTTGATTATAGTTGGTGTGAGTGGATTAAATGTTTTTAAAGCACTGTAAATTTTTTTGTTTTTATCAATGGTTATCTTACTGGGTGCTTCGAGTCATCTTGTGGACTTCGTCAAGGTGATCCCATTTCTCCTTATCTATTCATTATTCTGGAAGAAGCATTAGGGAGAGCATTTTTAAAGGTAAAAATGGAAGGAAAAATCAAGGGTATTCAAGTTGCAAAAAATGGTCCCTTTGAATCTCATATCTAATTTTTTGACGATATATTTCTTTTGGGTCATCCCTCAATAACTAAGGCCATGGAGTTTAAATCAATTTGTCATGTTATGAGAAGACTACTGGACAGTTGGTAAATACTTCAAAATCCAGAATTTTTTTCATTAATACTGCCCTAGATTTACAGCAAATTATTGTGAATTTTATGGGTTTTAAAATTAAAAAAATTCCATCAATCTACTTGGGTATTCCTTTGTATGATAAAGGAAATCAAAAGGATATTTGGATACTTTTTTGGGATAGAATGAAAGCTTCTTTCACAGGTTGGAAAGGTAAGTTCTTAACCATGAAAAGAAGGCTACAACTCATAAATACTACTTTGCAATCCATTCCTATTTATATGATGTCACTTTCAAGACTGCCAATAGGTATTGCATCAAAAATTGATAAAATTCAAAGAGAATTTCTATGGAAAAATTGTGAAAAATTTAGGTTTTCTCTTTGTAAGTGGAAAAGGATTTGCAGAGGAAATAATATTGGAGGAGCAGGCTTGCAAAATTTTAAACTTATGAATTTTTAATTAGGAGTAAAGCTTGGGTGGAGATTATTCAAAGATCAAGGAAATAATTAGGTAAAAATATTACTTCAAAAATATATAGGTTCTCTTGATGCAATAAAATTGTTTAGAAAAAGAACTCTACCAAAATGATCATCAACATTGAAATTCATATAGAGAGTTTGCAATTGATAAATAAAAATATTAGATGGTCAGTCAATGAGGGGAGTTATATAAATTTTTTGTCTGATGCATGGTTTAAGCCTTATCCTCTCATCTCAGACTCAAAATGGAAACCATTGGCTCAAGTGTGCCTAGCATGTAAAGGTACAAAGGTCAAATATTATATTATTATGGACAAAAACTCCAGATCATGGATTTCTTTTAGTGACCTGGTTGAAGGAAAGGAACTCAAAAAAATTGCATATGAACTTCAAAATATGCCTCTAGAGTTTTATTTGCCAATTTTTACACGAAAACATGTGTTTGTTTGGAATTTATCAAAGGATGGTGGATACTCAAAATTGGTATATAAGGATTTAGAACAATCAAAATTTACTTCTCCCAAAGATTTACTTGGAAGAAATTTTGGTCATTTGAGGCTCTCCCTAAGGCCTCAACATTTCTTTGGTTAGCAGTTCAAATTAATATTCTTTTAGGAGAGAGTCTACAAAGAAAAGGATAGTATGGACCCCTCAGATGTGCCTTCTATGAGAATTATTTAGAAACATCGGACCATTCACTTATTCATTGTCCATTGGCTCACACCATTGGGGGTTACTTTTTAAAAAGTATGAAATTATATTGGGTATCTCCATAAACATTGAAAGAGTTGATAAAATGTTGGATAAATTATTTCAAAGCTAAAGCATTATGTATTCTTTGGAGTATTGGCCCTACCATTATTTTTTGGAATTTATGGCTTGGAAGGAATAATAGAATTTTTAAAAATAAATATCAAAATCATGCCTAGGTTTAGAATTTTATTAGTGCCTCTTAAAATGTTTAAAAATATGATGCTCATCATGAAAGTCTCAATTGCAGAAAAAGAAGTGCTAATAATTTGGCTACGGAATTTGAACATACATGGAAGATTCATCTGCGATAATGTAATTAAAACAAAGGATCTACTTCGATCTATGGTAAAATAGAAATGTCTAGAAATTGGGTTTATCAAAATTAATTTTGATGGTGCTTCTAAAGGAAATCCAGGAAAAGCTAAAGGAGGTGGTGTTTTTAGAAATAGTGAAGTCAAAGTTCTCCTCACTTATTCAAAATCATATGGAACTTCAACTAACAACTATGTAAAGGCTAGGGTATTTCTACTGGGATTAAAATTGTAGCTGAATAAGGATGAAAATATATTTCAATTGAGGGGGACTCACAAATTATCATCAATACTATTAACAAAAATAGATGTGGAGACTAGATAAAAAATAATATTATTTTTGATGTTCATCATATTACTAGAGGTAATCTCCTAGTAGTGTGATCATATTTATCTAGAAGGAAATTGAGTAGCAGATAAATTAGTGAATTATGGTGTTGGTCTACATCCCCATGAAATTCAAATTTTAGAAGACAACTGGTGAAGCGATATTTTATATCTTAATAAAAATTATATCAAGGATTTGATTGTGGAAACATAACACTTTGAGAAAGTTGAAGAATATATTTAAGAGAAAAAAAAAAGAAAAAACAGTGATAAAAATGTTTGCTACAACAAATGTAATAGTATAGTATTTTGATGGGAGTGGCCCCCAATAAAAGCCACATATAACCTATTAAAAAAAAAGCACATATAACACAACACGAAACTGTTTTCATAAGGTTCATTTGGTTTAAGTATGTTGTATACGTTACCTTAATTTTGAAACTTGCGCTTAACATATTATTAAAATATTATATAATTTATATGTTTCTTAAATCTGAAAATACCTCTTCAATATTATTTAATTAAGTTTTACACGTAATAAAAATAATCTTGATAGCATTTTTCTTCTTTAGTTCAGTGTAAAAAGGATAATTGTGCTTATTCTATCTTATGATCTTTCATTTAGTCATCTATGTAAAAATAGAAGGGTAGGGAGAAAATCCATTATTATTGAGTTTTACCTATATGAGTATGAGTGTCTAGTTGTGAAAAATCCAATAGTGTATCATTCACAACCCTTAATAATATTGAAACTTTATTACCTAGACATATAAGTTATATTATATAGTTGTATAGCAAAATATAAAAAAATGCATATATGATCATATAATAAAGGAACTATGTTTGAGAAATACAAGAAATTAAAAAAACATATAAATTAATGGAAACCTTTATTTCTTAACAATATAAATTAAATAAATAATGGAATACTAAGCATTAATATGGGAAATCTAGAAATGGTACTAAGATTAGTTCAAATAAAATTATGGTGAATTATATCTACTTGTGGTTTATCTCTTGTCATTATGATTATTATAAAATTATTTATCCTATAGAATTCAATGTCATATTGAGAATGCAAATAACCATTATGGCTAAGTGAACTATCTATCTAAATAACTAGCTTATATATAGAATATATAATATACTTAGAAGAATCATGTAAAACTATATATGATTTTCTCTTAAGTAGTTACAAAATAAAATTGTTATGATTTATGTAGTATATATTTTTATGAATTACTATTACTCTAGGAAGGGTATAGTTGACAATGTAATTGCACAATTCACATTGTCTTCTATAATTGTATACATGCTAATATTGATGCTAGTCATTAGTATTTAAGATTTAAACTAAGAGCCATTTTACTTGACTACATGTTATGTTGTTGATACCTAAGGAATTGTACTTGGTACTAGTTTAGTGATTAACACCAATATATCACATGGCATCTTGGGTGTTTTCCTACTAGTAGGATTTGTCACTTGAATTTGGATGGAGTAGTACTATTTATTACTTGCATTTAATGGATGAAACTAAGGATTTCCACCTAGGTCTAGATATTATATTTATACTAACATCTTGTAATAGTTGGTTCTAGCATTCATGAATACTTGAATGATCCATGTTTTAATTGGATTAGTCATCCCTTTAAGGAGATATGGTCCACATTTGATCCTAACTACAACTAAAAATTGATGCTTGAATTACAATATTGCCTAAATAGTAAAATGCAAATTTTTTATAACTATAAATAAAGTGTCAACTTTTTAATGTATGTATTTGAAGGTGAAATCTATCAATTGTCATATCATTAATGGTTATAACAATCTTGAATCCAAGTTTAGTTGTTATTACATAATTTATGGATAAAGTAGAGATGGCATACAAGGCCTAATAAGTTACACATTGAAGATTCAATACATTTACATGCAATTAGTAAGTCAAGAAAAATAATAATCTCCTCTTGTCTGAAAACGTTGTAAGAAATATAATATAATGGTCTAACATTTTTATTCAATCCAAGGAAACATTTGTTTTGAATATGGAACTAGATTTAATTTTCAACTTGAATGTTATGTGAAGCATAATATCTATTATGGTTCTTTTTGTATTTCTATTATCAATACCCAAGAATCAATTCAATTTAGTAAGAAACACAATAAATTAATCTGTAAAAAGCATTCAATACATCTACTTTCTTGGCTTAATAAAGTATATTGATGCTAGTATGAATTTAATAGGCTAAATCCATCACGATGCTAGAATAAATTTTGATACATGCTTGGAAGAGATTACAACCCATGGATATTCCAAAACTATTGGATATATGACACATTTTAATTGTACTTGATGTGGTGATCATGATTATACATATAAATCAAGTCTATGCAATTTTAGATAAGCATATTAGTTATTCCATTGATTTAAAAATATATATAAACACAGTAATATATGTACATGTCCATCAAATACCATAAATATTTCTTGAGCAACATGGAAAATATACAATCACTATCTAATATTATAGACTTCAATAGACCTAAATGATTCTACATATATAGAAAGAACATGTACTTTATGTAAATATCATTGAGTATTTTCTTTAATGCTACCACAATACCCATCATGTAATCTTTGTAAATCCTAATAAATATACAATCAATATATTACTTGCTTGAAGGTAACCATAAAGAAAAATATATACTAGTATATTTCCAAATATTGGAAGAAACTAATAATGGTGACCAGAGTCATGGTATGAATTTGTTAAATTGATAGTATTGCATGATATTGTTGGCAATTTTGGGTTTGAGATCCTAGCTTCTTGTCTATGAGTTGTCATTGATGTCAAAAGGAAATGGCATTAATGTTAAGAGGATGTGTTGGCTTCAAAGGTGGAAGATTCCAAGAGAATCTTTTTAAGAGAATCCGGAGAGATTCCATTGGCAAGGGTTTTTCATTAAAACCAAACCGGTTTTTATTAAAACCAAGTTGGATAGGGATTTTATTAAAACCAAGTTAAATGGTTTTAATTAAAACCAATGGAGGTTCTCTTTATTATTTATTTAATTATTATTTAAAACCCTTCAAGGTTTTAATTAATTAATTATTTAATTAATTAAGGGAGAAATTATTTTTAATTTATTAAAAATACTTAAAGGTTTTTAATCCTTTTTTATTCTTAATTTATTAAAATTATTTAAGGGTTTTTAAACCCTTTTTGAAAAGAATTTTGATTAATTTCGAAATGGTCTTTATTTCCATCGACGTCAAGGTGTCTTCGAAGAGACTATTTATTCTCCAACTCCTAAGGTTGGAAGGCTAATTAATTTGAAATTCCCCAAATGCAATTTGTGGTGTTTGTGCTCTGTATTTGTTGCGATTGAAGGAAGACTTAGAAGCACGTGCGGTTGAAAAGTCTTCGGGAGTTTTTTCGAGGGTGAAGTGGAGGGAAGTTCACTTGTGAACTTCGTAGCCCACGTGGGCTAGTTGCAGTGAAGGCTGCTATTGGGCACTGCATTGGCGGAGGTCGTCGTTTCGAGTCTCGCGGGGGTGCTTTGCTAGAGTAACACACGTTTTTATTAAAACATCTTTATGCCATGAAATTCGAAGTTTATTGGACAACGATTTATAAGGTGTGATTAAATTTTATGAGTTTTGGCTTTTGTGATTAGCATTGAATAAAAGCTTAGGAGAAATAAGGGCATATTTCTTTAGATGTATTTTTAAGATTATTCTTTGCTATGCTAAAATTAAAAATGGAGGTATAAGGTGTGAGTCTGTGATTGTTGATTTATTGGCATGTTATGGTGGTTGTGTTTAAAGAAGTGGAGCTAAAAGGTGTAATAAAGAAAGTTTATATTATTGCTCATTTATTTTTATTCTAACCCTAACTTGGTTGAAAGTTTGAGAGTTGTGTGTGGTGACAGCTTGAAGGTTCAATTATCTTCTACTCCAATAAGGTATGGGCACATTCTTCTTATGAGTATGATTGGTGTATGTTTTCTGAAATAAGGTTGGAGTGAAAAGGTACTCTACTAGGTATCCTTCGACTAGGTGTAAATCCTATTTTCTGGTTTGTTGAAAACTACTTATGCATTGTTATCCTTAAGGAGAGTCTTTGGTGAATGCATAATTTCTGGTTTGAGATAGTGGAAGCTTTGTGCACTAGGGTTTATATTTGTGAGTCTAGCTACTTGCATTGAGTTTGTGGAACCCTTGGTTGGTTGTTTTGAGTTTGATGGTTGAGTTACTTCCATAGAGGTTGTTTGATCAAGTTATTGCTTTACTTGATTCATGATATTGGGCTTACTCCATTGAGTTGATTTGAGCAAGTTATTCTTTGCATTTGGTGATATTCTGTTGGTGGTTGTTTTGTTCAAATATCTTTGGAGGGAAAAGGATTTCTACTTGTTTCCTTTTCTTGTGATGATTGGTTGAATGCTTCAAGGTTGATGTTGAGTTGAATGGTGTTGGTTTACTAAACCTTTTTTGATGAGCATTGTTGTTGAAACCCTAATTGATGGTGAAAAGAACATGAATATCATTGTTATGTGATTCTTTGCATAGTTGGCAATTGTTGGGGTTTCATGTTCTTGAAAGAAAACATTCTATCCTATCCATTTCAGATATTGAGTTGAGTTTTCATATTTGAGATTGAGATTGAGTTGAGTTTTGAGATTGGGATTTGAGTATAGAACATATTGAGTCTCTAACAATTATCTTTATGCTTCTATGAGTTTGACAAATCACATTGGGTCTCTAAAAATTCACTTTGTGATTTCCTACTAAGAAAGTTTTTCTTGGTGAGCTTGCTAAGTTTTTGGACAGGTTCCAGTGGGGACTTGTGAGCAGATTTTGGATAGGTTTCGATGGGGACTTGTGAGCATTTTTTGGATAGGTTCCAGTGGGGACTTGTGAGTAGATTTGGACAGGTCCTAGCAGAGGACTTGTGAGATGAGTTTGATAGTTCTATCAGAGAACTTGAGGACATAGGTGCATTGGTTCTATGAGAAGAACCTGTTGGCAAGTCTTTGAGAAGGCTTGTATGCAGAGGATTGATTTGTTCAAGAGTTGGACAGATCTGACAGATAGAGGAAGACTTGTACTAGACTGACTGACTATGTTTGGTATAGGTTGCTGAGCTGCTATGGACATGATCATAGAAGGCAGAGGTCTCTTAGGCTAAGCATTGAGGACATGAGGTCTTTAATGGAAAGGAGTTCCATGTGCTGGCAAGAGGTATAGGCAGTTGATCTTTTGAGGGATCATTTCCAGAGCAGAGGGGAAGGTATCTCCTTTGAGTAGAGGCTCATAAATTTTTATTGGGGGAAGGTATCTCCTTTGATCAGAGGCTCATAAATTCTAATTGGGGGAAGGTATCTCCTTTGGGCCGAGGCTCATAAACATTGTAATTGAGAAGGATTCCCAAAGAAATTTGAGATAACTTTTAGAGAAAAGTTTTGTGGACGTATCCCAGCCATTCTGGGTGAACCACATTAAAATTGGTGTCACTTTGTAGATGATATTATGCATTGCTTTGATATTGCTTTGGGTATATTGCTTTACTGTTTTGAAGTATAAAAGAAAAAGTAAAAAGAGGTCTTATACTGTTCACCCCCCTCTTAGTATAAGCTTATGTTCTTCAATTGGTATCAGAGCATGTGCCTTCGAAAATTTTAACAGCTTGAAGGAAAAGCTAGTAAAGAACACAATGAATCATTCAAGTGGCAATGCAGCACCTATTCTTGATGGGTCTGATTTTGGTCTTTGGAGTGCAAGGATGAAGGTTCATCTAATGGCACTTGGGAATGAGGTTTGGGAAGTGATTGAAGATGAGTACACTATTCCTGAACATGGTCCTAATACTAAAGAAGAAAGGCTCCTACATCATAGCAATTCAAAAGCAATGAATGCAATCTTGAAAGGCTTACAGAAAGCAAATCTCACCAAAGTGATTCACTGCAAGACAACTAGTGAAATGTGGAAACAGTTGAAGGTGGTTCATACAGGTGATACAAATGTCAAAAAGGCCAAGTTGAGACACTTCAAAGGTATTTTTGAACAACTCAAGATGAATGATGATGAAAATATTAGTGACTACATGCTTTGTATGGATGAGGTTGTTAACTCCATGAAAGACTTATGTCTTGAGCTTGCTGAAAATGATGTTTGTGATAAGATTTTAAGATCTCTTCCTAATAAATTTAGTGAAAAGGTTTCTGCTATTGAGGAAGCTAAATATTTGGATAAGTTGAAAAAGGATGAGCTCCATAGTATACTTGCAGCATTTGAGTTGAGAACTCAAGTGAAGGTTGATGTCAAGAAAGAGGTAGCTTTCAAGGCTAACAAGAATTCCAAGGGTAAACAACTTCAAGATAGTGATGAGTCTTCTAGTGATGAAGAGGCATATTACAACAAGAAAGGAAAGTTCTCTAGAAAGCACAAAAGTATGAAAAATATAAGATGTTTCAATTGTGAAAATTTTGGTCATTATGCTACTGACTGTACTGTTCCCAAGAATGAAAGTGATGAAGATAAACAGGATTCTAAGAGCAAAGATTCTGAAAAGCACAAGCATCATAGGAAAAACAAATATGAGCACAACAATCAAGGAAAGAGGTATTCTCACAAGCACAAGAAGAGTTTCTACCTAGACAAAGCAAGTAAGTGTTCTAGTAGTGATAGTGAAAGTTCTTCAAGTGATAATGAAAATGAGATGTTGTTCATATCAAAAAAAGAGGAAGAACCGAAACATAGATTCATTATCATGAAATGTCTTAGATGTGGAAATTTTGGTCACCTTGAGGATGATTGCACAAATAATGATTTTGTTTCTAGTATGTATGAGGATGCTTCAGAAAACTATAAGGAAGATGCATGTATGGTTTTTGAAAAGGGTAGCACCTCTAGTGATAAGAAATCTGAAAAAGGCTTTGATGATTCAAAAAGCAATCAAATAAAGGATCTTGAAAGTGAACTTATTAGTGATCTTAGTGTTTTGGAAAAGGAAAGAAAGAAGAATGCTAGACTCAAGGATAAGTTAGATGAATGTTATATGGAAAGAGATGATCTTGTAGAAAGTCTTGACTTCTCTATAGCTAAGACACAAGAACTCAAGGATGAGTTAGAGTCTAAGGTTCTTGAGTATAGTGAGTTAGAACAGAAAATGGCTTCTTTGAAAGAGGAAACTAAAGAGTACAAGGATAATATTTAAAGGTTTCAAGATAGCTCCAAAAATGTTAAGTCACTCATCAAAGGTCAAAGAAAGACAACAGATAAAATAGGCCTTGGTTTTGTTAAGCCACACTAAGAACAAGTTGGAGAGTCTAGTAAGAGACTCCAAAAGGAAGAGAGTTCTGATGAGGAAAGTATTTCAAAAAAGGAGTCCTTGAATGATAGATGCACAGAAAATAGAATTTAGAATGAGAAGAAGAAGTTTTCAGAACCTAAGAGGTCAATTAAAGGAAAGTTTCAAGGCAAATTTTTTGCTTGTCACAGGTTTGGTCACATGGCTTCACATTGCATGGCTCAAGTGAAGGAGGTAAATGACAGTTTCAGAAGTGCTAGTTACTTTCAAGGGTATTGCTACTCTTGTAAACAGTTTGGGCACAAGGTAGTTTATTGCAAGGCAAATAACAGGAACATGTTTGGTCAGAATAGGTTTGGCCAGAACAGGTTTGGTCAGAACAGGTTTGGTCAAAACAGGTTTGGCTAGAACAGGTTTGGTCAGAACAGGTTTGTTTAGAACTGGTGGATTCAAAGATCAGGTTTACCTCAGAGAAACAACATGGTCAAGTGTTTCAAGGGAAACAATGAAGGTCACACAATCAGATAGTGTAGAGCTGAAATTCTAGAATATAGGAACAGGAACAGTGACATGATCAGGTCCAAGGATCAAGGCACGGACAAGAACAGGGATGAGAACAAGAACACGAACAGTGACAGGAACAAGAATATGGACAAAGAGTTCAAGAGAAGGCCCGACAAGGAAGTTATAGATGCTGATGATGATCAATGCCTAATGGGAGTTTTACTCCCACCCAAGAATTAATCACCTCATCAAGAGGTGGGGGAGGGACTAAGCTAAGAGGCTCATTCTTAGTCTTGATCCCCAAAGGTGACCCTTTGCCATTGATGACAAAGGGGGAGAGATTTGAGTAAGGGGGAGAGCCTCAAGACATGGGGAGCTATTTATGTTGATTTTCTGTGTTGTTGAGAAGCATGGTTTGCCATAAATGACAAAGGAGGAGATTGTTGGCAATTTTGGGTTTGAGATCCTAGCTTCTTGTCTATGAGTTGTCATTGATGTCAAAAGGAAATGGCATTAATGTTAAGAGGATGTGTTGGCTTCAAAGGTGGAAGATTCCAAGAGAATATTTTTAAGAGAATCCGGAGAGATTCCATTGGCAAGGGTTTTTCATTAAAACCAAACTAGTTTTTATTAAAACCAAGTTGGATAGGGTTTTTATTAAAACCAAGTTAAATGGTTTTTATTAAAACCAATGGAGGTTCTCTTTATTATTTATTTAATTATTATTTAAAACACTTCAAGGTTTTAATTAATTATTTATTTAATTAATTAAGGGAGAAATTATTTTTAATTTATTAAAAATACTTAAAGGTTTTTAAACCTTTTTTATTCTTAATTTATTAAAATTATTTAAGGGTTTTTAAACCCTTTTTGAAAATACTTTTGATTAATTTTGAAATGGTCTTTATTTCCATCGACGTCAAGGTGTCTTCGAAGAGACTATTTATTCTCCAACTCCTAAGGTTGGAAGGCTAATTAATTCGAAATTCCCCAAATGCAATTTGTGGTGTTTGTGCTCTGTATTCACTGCGATCGAAGGAAGACTTAGAAGCACGTGCGGTTGAAAATTCTTTGGGAGTTTTTTCGAGGGTGAAGTGGAGGGAAGTTCACTTGTGAACTTCATAGCCCGCATGGGCTAGTGGCAGTGAAGGCTGCTATTGGGCACTGCATTGGCGGAGGTCACCGTTTCAAGTCTCGCGGGGGTGCTTTGCTAGAGTAACACACATTTTTATTAAAACATCTTTATGCCACAAAATTCGGAGTTTCTTGGACAGCGATTTATAAGATGTGATTAAATTTTATGAGTTTTGGCTTTTGTGATTAGCATTGAATAAAAGCTTAGGAGAAATAAGGGCATATTTCTTTGGATGTATTTTTAAGATTATTCTTTGCTATGCTAAAATTAAAATTGGAGGTATAAGGTGTGAGTCTGTGATTGTTGATTTATTGGCATGTTATGGTGGTTGTGTTTAAAGAAGTGGAGCTAAAAGGTGTAATAAAGAAAGTTTATATTATTGCTCATTTCTTTTTATTCTAACCCTAACTTGGTTGGAAGTTTGAGAGTTGTGTGTGGTGATAGCTTGAAGGTTCAATTATCTTCTACTCCAATAAGGTATGGGCACATTCTTCTTATGAGTATGATTGGTGTATGTTTTTTGAAATAAGGTTGGAGTGAAAAGGTATTCTACTAGGTATCCTTTGACTAGGTGTAAATCCTATTTTCTGGTTTGTTGAAAACTACTTATGCATTGTTATCCTTAAGGAAAGTCTTTGGTGAATGCATAATTTTTGGTTTGAGATAGTGGAAGCTTTGTGCACTGGGGTTTATATTTGTGAGTATAGCTACTTGCATTGAGTTTGTGGAACCCTTGGTTGGCTGTTTTGAGTTTCATGGTTGAGTTGCTTCCATAGAGGTTGTTTGATCAAGTTATTGCTTTACTTGATTCATGATATTGAGCTTAATCCATTGAGTTGATTTGAGAAAGTTATTCTTTGCATTTGGTGATATTGTGTTGGTGGCTATTTTGTTCAAATATCTTTGGAGGGAAAAGGATTTCTACTTGTTTCATTTTCTTGTGATGATTGGTTGAATGCTTCAAGGTTGATTTTGAGTTGAATGGTGTTGGTTGACTAAACCTTGTTTGATGAGCATTGTTGTTGAAACCCTAATTGATGGTGAAAATAACATGAGTATCATTGTTATGTGATTCTTTGCATAGTTGGCAATTGTTGGGGTTTCATGTTCTTGAAAGAAAACATTCTATCCTATCCATTTTAGATATTGAGTTGAGTTTTCATATTTGAGATTGAGTGAGCTGAGTTGATTTGAGTTGAGTTTTGAGATTGGGATTTGAGTATAGAACATATTGAGTCTCTAACAATTCTCTTTATGCTTCTATGAGTTTGACAAATCACATTGGGTCTCTAACAATTCACTTTGTGATTTCCTACTAAGAAAGTTTTTCATGGTGAGCTTGCTAAGTTTTTGGACAGGTTCCGGTGGGGACTTGTGAGCAGTTTTTGGATAGGTTTCGGTGGGGACTTGTTAGCAGTATTTGGATAGGTTCCGGTGGGGACTTGTGAGCAGATTTGGATAGGTCCTAGCAGAGGACTTGTGAGCTGAGTTTGATAGTTCTATCAGAGAACTTGAGGACAGAGGTGCATTGGTTCTATGAGAAGAACCTGAGGATAGTTGGCAAATATTTGAGAAGGCTTGTATGTAGAAGATTGATTTGTTCAAGAGTTGGATAGATCTGAAAGACAGAGGAATACTTGTACTAAACCGACTAACTGTGTTTGGTACAGTTTGCTAAGCTGCTATGGATGTGATCATAGAAGGCAGAGGTCTCTTAGGCTAAGCATTAAGGACAGGAGGCCTTCGATGGAAAGGAGTTCCACATGCTGGCAAGAGGTAGAGGCAGTTGATCTTTTGAGGGATCATTTCCAGAGTAGAGGGGAAGGTATCTCCTTTGAGCAGAGGCTCATAAATTTTGATTGGGGGAAGGTATCTCCTTTGAGCAGAGGCTCATAAATTTTGATTGGGGGAAGGTATCTCCTTTGAGCAGAGGCTCATAAATTTTGATTGGGGGAAGGTATCTCCTTTGGGCCAAGGCTCATAAACATTGTAATTGGGAAGGATTCCCAAAGAACTTTTAGATAACTTTTAGAGAAAAGTTTTGTGGACGTAGCCCAGCCATTATGGGTGAACCACGTTAAAATTGGTGTCACTTTATGGATGATATTGTGCATTGCTTTGATATTGCTTTGGGTATATTGCTTTACTATTTTGAAGTATAAAGGAAAAATTAAAAAGAAGTCTTATACTGTTCACCCCCCCCTCTCAGTATAAGCTTGTGTTCTTCAAATATATAGTATATAATATGAACCTCTATATATTGGATGATGTGAGGCTAGTATAAATGTTATTGTAAAATTATAAATATATTATTAATCTTCCAATATGTTTAGCTATTTTGGATTAGAGTACCTACAGAATAAGAAATTATTGAGGCATTTAATATATAATGCAAAAATCCTATACCTAATAATGAAGTTTATTAGTTGAATAATGATCAATACTACTATTTCCTACATAATATGATGGTACAGCTAAAAGGATAATAGTCATATTCATAGAATAGTATTAACTTGGTAAAGTTATACCTATAGGTGTACATTGTCATGAGAAATATTGGAAATGAAATATGAATAGGACAATGAACTACTTGAATTTCAGATCCCTGACCTTTCAAGAGCAATCAACTTAAATTCATGTGGCAAGCTTGCCTTCACATATTCCTATGGCAAATTTGGCTTGAGAGAAATGCCAGAATTTTCAAAAACCAAGCCACTGATAAGAAGATTGTTGTTGCCAAAATCTTGGCCCTTGTTGCAGAGAATGCCTCTCTTGTCTCATCTTCCAAACACCCCCCTCCTAGCCTTGAATCGGACCTAACAAAACTTTTCAATCTTTCCAATTTCTCTGCCACATCCCGTACTTCTGTTGACAGGTCTGTCATCAAGTGGGTCTTACCTCCTACTGGGTGGCACAAGCTTAATTTCGATGGCACAGCCAAAGGCAACCCAGAAGCTGCTGGCGAAGGAGGAATTATCAAAAATCACAGGGGAGAAATAATTTTGGCCTTTGCTCAGAACCTGGGAATTCAATCTAACAATATGGTAGAGGCCCAGGCTCTGCTCCAAAGCTTGATTCTCTTGGAAGGCTTGACCATGAATAAAATTATCATAGAAGGAGACTCACTGCACTGCATCAACTGGCTCAATTGGACTTCTGTGCCTCCTTGGGCCATTGTTTCAATCTTCCAAGAATGCAAGGCACTTATTGGCATTTACCCAGAATTAGTCATTAAACATTAGTACCGAGAAGGGAACAAAGCTACGGACTGGCTTGCTAACAAAGGAGTTGGCAAAATGGACATTCATATTTGGAGAGACTCCTTTCCCATTGGCCTAAGGGACACTTCTACAAGTACCAATGTCTGCACAATGTGAGTGGTTGGTAGGGGACCGGGTTTGTTTGCTCATGGAACTGGTCGAGTTTTCGCATCCTTTCTTCCTTCTTCTCCCCCTTCGGCCATGTTTTGGCAACTTGTAGTGATATCGTGACACTTTTCTCCGTTGGCCATGAAATTTTAGCATGTTGTGATATCGCGACACTTTTCACCGTTGGCCACAAAATTTTAGCATGTCGCGATATCGCGACATCCCTTTTCCTTCTGGCCACAAGGTTGCTACTTGTCGCGATATTGCGACACTTTTTTCTCCTTCGGACGTGGTCTTTCAACTTGTCACGATATCGCGACACTTTTTTCTCCTTCAGACGCGGTCTTCCAACTTGTCGCGATATCGTGACACTTTTTCTCTCCGGTCGTGATTTTACAACATGTCGCGATATCGCGACACTTTTTCTCTTCGAGCGTGATTTTGCAACATGTCACGATATTGCGACACTTTTCCTCTTTGGCCGTGTTTTTGCAACATGTCACGATATCGCGACACCTTTTCTCTTCGGGAGCATTTTTGCAACTTGTCGCGATATCGTGACACTTTTTCCATTCAGGCGCGTTCTTGCATCATGTCGCGATATCGTGACACTTTTTCTCTTCGGCTGCGCTCTTCCATTTTGTCGCGATATCACGACACTTTTTCTCTTTGGCAGCGGTCTTCCATATTGTCATGATATCGCGACACTTATTCTATTTCTTACAACTTGTCACGATATCGCGACACTTTTTCTCTTCGGCTATAGTCTTCCACCTTGTCGCGATATCACGACACTTTTTTCTCTTTGGCAGCGGTCTTCCATCTTGTCATGATATCGTGACACTTTTTCTCTTCGGCTACAGTATTCCTTCTTGTCGTGATATTGCGACACCCTTTCTCTTTGGCAGCGGTCTTCCATAATGTCATGATATCGTGACACTTTTTCTCTTCGGCAGCAGTCTTCCATCTTGTCACGATTTCACGACACCCTTTTCTTTGGCAACGGTCTTCCATAAATGTCGTGATATCGTGACACTTTTTCTCTTTAGCTACAGTCTTCCATCTTGTCACGATTTCGTGACACATCTTCTCTTCGACAGCGGTCTTACTTCTTGTCATGATTTTGTGACACCTTTTCTCTTCGGGTGTGATGTCTCTTCTGGTCACGATTTTGTGACACCTTTTCTGTCCGATCATGGTTTTGCTTCATGTCACAATTTCGTGACTCTTCTTCTCTTCTCGCTCCAACCTAGCAACTTTTCGTGATTTCACAACACTTCCTTTCTTCTGGCAGCAACCTTGAAACATGTCACGATATCACGACACCTTCCCTCCTTCGGCTTCGATGGCATTTCTTGTCATGATTTCATGACATCTCTTCTTCTCTTGGCTGCAATGGTGCAACTTTTCATGATTTCGTGACATCCCCAAACTGGTCGGATTTCGTGACACCTTTCCTCGTGTGGAGGTTTGCTCGCTATTTGATCTTTATTTCTTGGACCACCTTGGTCGATCTGGAATTCATGTAATTCTTCTTGTACAAGGTTTAGGGACCTTTCAACACCCTTTCAACCAATCAAAAAAAAAAAAAACTACTTGAATTTCCTTGACCTTCTAATTTTTCATTTCTATATGAAATTAGTACAAACACATCATCCATTTTGTGCGTCATGAATTATTTTGCTTGTTTTGATTCAACAAAACTATAGAGGATTATGATTACAATGGAGTATGGTATCTTTACCCAGTATATAATGGTTCCACTTAAAAACTTGTATGTGGTGTATATTATTTTTTCATAAATGAATTATTGCTATGGAATTTGATTTAGAATTATAGGATTCACATTCCAAATGAGAATTGAAGTGAATAATAAAAAATAGAAAGATCAACATACTAAATATAATAAGTCCTAGATGTAGACCAATTGGTTCGGCCAAACCCTATAAGGGTGGAGGACATCTAGGGTTCAAATATCGGGCTTCATAAAAATGAATGCTTATTCCTTTCCTTGTGCTTTCAATGGTGTAAAAGGTTTAAAATGATTGTAGAATGGTAGTTATAGGGTCGTTATGTGTGAGTACTATGTGACAACTTTCAGTATGGACAATGCAAAATACTATGGTAGCCATAAAAGATAGACAATGTACCCATATCATCGTGGTAGCTATCGATTCCACCATGTAATATATATATATATATATAAGATAATTAAATTCTATATTGGAAAATACTATAACTATATGGAGGTTTTTCTTGAGATATTCTAATATTTATTTTTTATATATTTTACTTTGAATAATGTTCTATTTGAATGGAAACAATACATGAGAATTTGAGAATAAAGCAATAATAAAAGTTTATCAATCCTAGAAATATTTAATAGTTAATCATATTGGTTTCAATATTTTATTTTTAGAGTGCATTACTATTCTTTAGATCTATATAAATTCCATAGTGGTTGATGGCTTATGCAATGTACAAGATCTATAGGATGTCAAGAATTCACTTGACAATGTTAGCCTGTAAATTGTACTAGATCTAAGCATTAAGAGCTTGATTCTAATAATAAAGGTGTTTCTCACATGTATGAACATAAATAATAATAATTTTAACTAGATAATGGATAAATAACAAATAAATATTATTATAGTATAATTTTGTTAGACACATGAATGTAGAATGGTGTACTAGTCTGACTGAATACCATACTAAACCACTCAAACAAATTTTCCTTGTCCTTGAAAAAATTATCTTAAACTTCTTAAGAGTTTATTTTTACTCAATGTTAACTAAAAATTGAGATAAATGCTAACCTTTTATTTGATAAAAATCCAATCTATATGACATATAAAATGGTTATTCTTCATAATAATTTTGTTGAAAGTGCAATACTTAATTATAGATATCCAATATGATACTTACTTTATACTAGCATGATCATATTCTATATAGTAAAATGATTATCCATAAAATATGAGACTCTTATATTTGATGTTATATCTTGTTATTTTTATAAATCAAGCCGTGAAAAGATTATTATTTAATATATGGGAAAGAATAACAATGTCGATCTCATGTTTGATGGAGTATTGATGAGGTACTCTTTAGCATTCCTATAAAATATTAATGAAATTCTAAAGTATTTTTCCCTTCATATGACACTTCACACTTAGCAAATGTTTCTAGAATATACACAAGGGGAGTATCCTTAGAAAGAGTAGGTGTCTATTTGTATAGCATAAATAGCAAACACATTTACATTTTAGAAATTATATTACTATATTTATTATCTAAAATATATATTAGTTTTAATCTTTGGAAGAAAAAATAATAGTAGGTCATTTTCTTGATCAAAATTGACCATTGTAGTCTGTAGGCCTCACATCTCAAATTTTGATCAAAGGAATAAATCTTCATACAAAATGATAGAGATATACAAAGGCATGGCATAACAAGTGATACGATCATTCATGAAATTTTTCCCAAAGATAAAAGTGGGCTACTATTTAACCCATATCACCTTTGCCATAATTACATCAACATAAAAGAACAGGGTTAAGACTACAATTTAGTAGGGAAATAGAAATGTTATATAATGTATCATTCTTGTAAATTTTGAAATCAAATATAATATAAAGTGGTTTGATTTTAAACCTATAATATATTTGAAAAAGTGATCATATTCTCAAATGTATTTGATATGGTGGTATTAATAGTTCTTTTATTTTTTTTTCTCAAGTAGGTGGAATTTATTTATTCATTGATATTTGGGTTATATTTTTAATCAAGACTTATGGGATATACAACTATGGTATTTTCCATATTTTATGCTTCAAATAATTATGGGAATAGGTTTATGGTAATCGTACAATTATTTCTTGTCTTCTATTTATTAGGAGCTTTGAATTTTATTTCATGAAGTGAACCATTGGTGGTGATGCCTTAAATTATTGAGTTAGATTCTATGTAGATGACTTTAAATTTTTATTATTATTGTGTCTTGTGTAATATGAAATGTTTTATTTATTCAAAAATTCTAATATAGCTTGAGCATAAACTACTAGGAATTCATCATGTTGTATACTGAAACAATTTCCATATTTTAGTGTAAATGATAGTGATGGTATAATACCCATGCTTGAACATTAAAACCACTACTAAATTTTTTTATTGTGCCTAACATTTGTGGTAGCTAACTTGATATTCCATGCATTGGTACATAGTTGGTGATTATTGTTGAGCATATCATCTACCAATGTCTACCATATTACTCTCTTTTCTCACAAGGAATATGTCACAATCCCAAAATATTGATGATAAATTCTCTAAGGAAACTATCTACAATACCACATGTACAATAAGGTAAGATATATTCAAAAAAATCTACATGAAATATAGGAACCAATGAAATTCCACAAAATTAACTTACATGAGTTAACAATCTACAATTTTTTACACCAAACTAGATTTCATAGTCAAGTATTGGTACTACCAAATATTAGAAAGAATCGTTCCTCATGAAATCCACCATGTTATTAGTTCCAATTCCTTTGGCATTAATGTATTATTATTTATACCACTAGTCTATCCTATATTGGATTCAACCACTTTAGTGTATTGGTCTATAACAATAATATTGCGGAATCATATTGATGATGATGCTCTCTAGAGTTTGGCACTAGTATTCTAGGATTTGGATGGATCATGTTTTGCCATGAAAACAATAATTGTCATTTTATATTTATTAGGGTAAAATCTTTTTGAAAGGTCCCAAATCCTTTTAGAATCCTAAACTAGTATATCTAGTCTTACCAACCAAGAAGACTCACATTTGAAGGCTATAGGATATTCAAAAAATTGAACTACCTTGTTTCAAAACTCTACAAATTTACATTCATTACTAGTCTCTTTACATTCATATCTTTGAAGAGTCTCTATAAAATAGAACCCTCAATAGAAAAGTCCATAGATCTCCAAAAAAATGGAACCCTTACCATAAAAATCTACAAATATTCAAAAAATGAAACCCTAAGTAGAAAAATCTATAGATCTCCAAAAAATGGAACCCCTACTAGGAAAATATCATTTAAATACAAACTAGCATATTTCTCACTTGAAACCTCACAATGCTTCAAAAATATCACAAATACATACATATTCCAAAAATGGAACCCTTAGTAGATAGATACTTAGATCTCTATAAAATGGAACCCTTAGTCGACAAGTCCATATATCTCCAAAATATGGAACCCTTAGTAAAACAATTCATAGATCTGCAAAAAAAAGAAAACTTTAGAAAAAAATCCATAGATCTCTAGAAAATGAATCCTTCAATAAATAAATCTATGGATCTTCAAAAAATAGAAATAGAAAAATATATCAAATACCCAAACTAATAGATGTCTCAACTTACTATAGCTAAAATCCCACAAATACCATAGATTTAAAAAAAAAAGGATCCCTCAACATACAATGCCACAAATCTCCAAATAGCAATTTACTATGGACATTCTAAAAACTTGAACTTTCACCTATTAAGTTGAATTTCTAAATTTTGTCCCTCATTTTCCACTAACTGGAGTACATATGGATGGATCACATCTGTATTTTATCTTCCTTTATGAGAGATCCCCCATTGGATAGTCAATTGACCATACCATTTCCTTCTCTATACATGTACCACCTAAAGTTATTCTAGTGATGTTCGAGGTGTAGACCAATTAGTTCATCCAAACCCCATAAGGGGGGTGGAGGTCCAAGGTTTAAATATCAGGTCTCGTCAGACTGAACACTTGTCCCTTTCCTGGTGCTTTTAGCGACATAAAAGGTTTAAAATGATTGTGGCATGGTGGTTATAGGGGTGGACTGCATGAAGATCTATGTGGCAGATTTTGGGGCGGACAACGTAGAATACTGTGGCAGCCATAAAAAGTTGGACAACCTACTCAGATTCGTGGCGGCTACCGATTCCACCATATAAATTAAAAAAAAAAATTATTCTAGTGATTTTAGGGATCTTAGTGTATCTATTACTATGTGTTCAACTCTCTAAATCACCCTTGACCTTTTATTAAGCTAATTAATAATATTTAATGAGTATACCTCAATTATTAATATCTTAGCCCCTAACTGAACCACCATCTTTACTCCTACCAAGACCTCTCTATCTTTAGCCTGATAACTAGTCATAATCCACAAGTACCCACTCATTGCTCTAATCACCATTCCCTACTTATCCCTTAGAATTTCTCCTCCTCTAGCCTTCCCTATATTACTTTTAGAACCCCCCATAAAAATTTAGTTTTTTCCATCCTTGTTTGGGTGTATATCATTTTGACATGATCCTCAATTCTCCTCAAGGATTGTCAATCATCCCACCTAGATTTAGTTTCCAACATTCACATAATTTAGCCTCCTATAGCCTCCTCCACTATGGATGTTATCATATGTTCTCTATTCTTGGCTATGTATCTCTTATCCCCTATAAAAATCCTTCTATTTCTCTACAACCAAACTCTTCATGCATAATGAAAGGGAATAATATTCTAAATTTGATTTAGTCTTAGGCCTTAAAATGACTTCTTCCACTATTCTATCCATCCTACCATGTTATTAGGCATCACCCATAACACCCTCATATTTTATATTATATAATAGAATTTTGAGGGAGTAATTACATTCTAGTAATATGTGACTCATCGATCCCTTATGAGCTTCACAAAGGTAACATCATTTAAGGAATTGAAAATCCCTCTGATACAAGTTATCTACTATTAAAATATTGTTTTGGACTACCAACCAATAATTTTTTTTTAACTTAAGAATTGATTTCCTCCCCCATAATTGATTCCATTGAAAACCCCCCTAAAAACTGCAAGTGAAAGATCACTTACAAATTTAATAGTGAAAAAACCCTCTTGCATAGCTCCCTATACTATTATATCCTAAGACAAATTGGAGCTTACATAATATGCTCTCAGTTTTCCTATTAGATTTTGTAGATCTTCCTCATATTGATTATGTATTCTTATATTCTTCCATATTACCTCTCCTCCTTTTATAGCCGGATAATCATTCATCATATTTCCATAATTCTATTCTAGGTCTATTCTAATACTTGCTAACTCCTCATCCCTCACTAATGGGTGCTTCCCTAGCGATGCATCTTATAAAAAGTGGATATACCTACATTAATATACTTTCCATTGGGTGCATTTCCGTAGCATCTCTCTACCACTTACTATATGGTTTCATAATGTAGATCCCTAGTAGGGCTTTGGTTTGGTAAAAAATATACTATCCTCTTCGTTGTCAAGGTGTTTTCTTATCATAATTGTTACCCATAAGGCATGACCCTCCTTCAATGGAATCAATTTTACCTTTGTTTCCAAATCCTTATTCATATCACTTATATTTTTAAGACCAAGTCCTCCACTTGATTTATCATTGCATACTTTTTTCTAAGCTACAAGCATAAATTTTCTCTTCTCATCTAGCCCTAACCATAGGAAATTCCTCTCTATACTTTCTACTATATTAGCTACTTTAAGTGGATATTAAAAAACTAATAATAAATGTGCATGGATTGATTGGAGAGTACTATTGATAAGTTGTAAGTTACCTATCTAACTTTGTTTACTCTAGATCTTGTCAATCAACACATTCTACATCTGATACTTGCATGCCCCTATGAACATTGACATTCCAAGTAAAAATAAGGGAGAGTTGAAATATTACACCCAACCCCTGCTACTGTTTTTCTCTATTAATTATTTGTATTTTTTACAAAACACCTTACTATTATCCATATTTATCATTTTTTGGGATGTTTTTTCATAAATATTTAGTATCTTTCTAAATTTATTTGCCAAAAAACTTTTTCAGCTATGGATTGTTTTCCCAAAAAACTTTGTCTTCCATAAATTGTTGGTGAATAATACCTTCTATGGATATATATGGTTTCAACCCACTTAATATCCCTATTTATTTTATTGATCCAAATCACCTTTCCAACACAGGACAAATGGTCCACTTGCAAAGTTATGCATAGCGACTATTTATAGCCAATTGGCTAAAATTAAGAATTTCAAATTTTGGAATTGGCTAATATTTGGGATCCTTGACCAAGGCCCATTAGCCATAAATATTTGGGTGCAATATTTTTGGTAGGGGTTGATTCACCCTAATTTTATAATAATTTGACCAATTAAAGTTTAAATTTCCAACATTACCCCTAATAATAGTTAACCTTATACATGTGTTTCGATACTATTTGCCTGGATTTTGAAACTAATTCACCAAATTTTTATAACTACATTTTGGGGATGACCCCTTACGCATAACACTATCCCCTTGCCTTAAACCCCTATTATATCCAAAGAATATAGTTGAAGAATTATTATTTATAATATAGAATTTAGGTCCTCCATAGTAGCTATTTATACACCTTCTTCAATGTCTATTGAAGCCAAACTTCTTTGGGACTCTATATAGGAAACACCATGAGACATGATCATAATATTTATTTATGTCAAGTTTTAATACCATTCCCTCTCTTATACTAATTTTAACTGAATGCATGGTCTCATGAAGTGTGATTACTCCATCCAAAATCTGCCTACCCTTCACAAAGCCACCTTACTGCTTTATAATGATATTTTGAGAGGATATACTTTATTCTTAATGTAGTCACTTTTGATATTTTGTTATAAATGGTGTTACATAGACTAGTTGGACTAAATTATTTAAATCCCTTCAACCTAGGCTTATTTGGAATGAGCACTAGGAATGTATTAGTGTATTAATTTAACACATTGCATGGATTTTGTGACTCTCTTACTATTACTACTATATATTTACTCACTATATTCCAAAAGGCTTGGAAGAAACCCACTTGAAATCCATTAGGCCATGGAGCTTTATATTTTTCCAATGATAAGACCACTTCCCTAAACTCCTTCTCGCTCACCTCTTTGACAAGTTCTACATTCATGTCTCTACATAGAATACTTGGAATAGGTTGAACTAATTCCTCCATAGTTTCCTGATCATCCTTCTTGTAAATTTTTAGCAAAAATCTAAAGAACTCCACTGCCCCTTATCTATTTTGATCTTCCTCTCTTATTACTTCTCCATATCATTTTTGGATTTAAGATTTACTTGCTACACTTTTATGTCTTACAATATGGCCATATTTTTAGATTGCATTGTATTATTGATGCAAAATCATCCACCAAGAAAAAAAGAGCAATTATTAGTTTTTAAATGAATTTACCACTAGTCTAAGATGCAATTGACTAGCACAAACTAGAAGTAGCACGAAATAAATGAACCTAAGTATTTTTGGGGAAGGATGAAAAAGTAGTGGACAAAATAATATGTTTAATTATAAATAATCTAGAGAAAAAATAGTTTATTGGAAAAAGTGTAGGTTGAAAAATAGTAGGTTTATTTTTGGTTTTCTATTGAAAAACTATAATTTATTTATTTATTTTGGTAGTCTATTAAAAGAGAGGAAAAATATGTGAATTTATTTCCAATATTATGTTTATAGTTCTCTATGAAGCTATGAGTGTTGTGCAGAACATTGGTTAATTCCTATAGTTTAATTCATTCCCTCAATTTAAATATCAACCTAGGATAGATCATAAACTTGTGAAAAGGCCATGCACAATATATGCCTATAATTCCTAATGATATGAGTCCTCCATATTATATGGTTTGGAGGGTGCGTTGTTGTGGTGGAGTTCTTATTATTCATCCAAACCATTAATCTACTATATATTATCAAAGACATGACTGAAATAAACTACAAAAAGTAAAAATGCACACTTTCTAGTGTTAGTCTTACAAACATTAAACCCTAATTTTAGTCGGCTGTCATCGGTCTTCGTCGGCTTCAACTCAAGAAGATGTTCGATTTATCCATCGCTTGATGATTTCATTCTGGACAGACCCTGTAACCGCCATACTGACTTTTGATCACTCTTCGTATTTCAGCAGTATGAAATTACTCTATAACTACCCCTTTAAATGTTGTAGTGATGTCGGTCCACTTTCATACTTCTCATTTATGTTGGGTTCTCCTTCTTGACTTGCGCATTTATGACCTATCGTGAAATCATGACATTTCTGCCTCTGTAGCTTCTTTTGTTGCTGTTGTCACAAAAACACAACATGTCGCGATATCGCGACACTTTCGCCTTCGTACGCTTCCTCTCTTTCTTTTGTCGCGAAAATGCGACATGTCGCAATATCGTGACACTTTTCAAACTTACTTTCTCTCTCCTATTTTAGTCGCGAAAATGTGACATGTCACGAAATCGTGACACTTTTCAAACTTACTTTCTCTCTCCTATTTTAGTCGCAAAAATGCGACATGTCGCGAAATCGTGACACTTTTCAAACTTACTTTCTCTCTCCTATTTTAGTTGCAAAAATGTGACATGTCGCGAAATCGCGACACTTTTCTTACTTGTTCTCTTTCTTCGAACTTGTCACGAAATCGCGACACTTTTTCCTGCTTTCTCTTTCTCTTCCAACATGTCGCGAAATCGCGATAGTTTTTCCTGCTTTTTCTCTCTCTTCCAACATGTCACGAAATCATGACAGTTTTTCCTGATTTTTCTCTCTCTTCCAACATGTCGCGAAATCGTGACAGTTTTTCCTACTTTTTCTCTCTCTTCCAACATGTCGCGAAATCGTGACAATTTTTCTTGCCTGTTGTATATGTCGCGATATCGCGACACTTTTCTTACTTGTCTTTTTTCTTTGATCTTTTGCATATGGGCCACTTCGGTCTTCTTGGAAAATCATTGTACATACTCTGAATAACCTTTGAACTCCTGTCTTCTGCATCTGAATAGCTTTTGAACTTCCTGTCCACTTGCATCAACAGATCTATCTGACTGTGTTGACAAAAATGACAATACTATTGCTGCACCTTGCTCAACAATCTCCCCCTTTGGAATTTTTGGCAACACATGTGCAATTTCCTGTAACTCTTCTCCCCCTTTGACAATAATACCAAAGGGCTACTGCAGACTCCCCCGAGTCCATGCACAACATTCTCGAGCAAAATTTATTACACTTAGCAAAAATCATGAACATGAGCAAAAAGATAATCAAATACTTAAATGCTCCCCCTGAGAATGTGATCCCTGTAGCTAGTCAATTCTTGGGAAGTGTGACCACTCCCAATTTATTGCGAAGGTACTCAAAAACTTCCTTGGGCAATGGTTTTGTGAAGATATCTGCTACTTGCTCTGTAGTTGGAACAAAATCCAACTTAACCTCACCTTCCACAACTTTCTCCTTCAAAAAGTGATACCCGATAGCAATGTGTTTTGTGCGTGAATGCATAACCGGATTCTTGGAGATGTTAATGGCACTGGTGTTATCACACTTAACTGATATTGGCTCACTAAAGCTAATACCAAGATCTTTCAGGGTTTGTTTCATCCACAATACCTGCATACAACATGTTGTCGCTGCAATATATTCTGCCTCTATTGTCGATAAAGAAACTGACTCTTGTTTCTTACTGTGCCACGCGACCAATCTGTCTCCAAGATAGAATGCACCTCCACTGGTACTCTTTCTGTCATCGACACATCCTACCCAATCTGCATCTGAATACGAAATAAGGGTGAAGTCTTTACCTTTCGGATACCATAACCCATACTCCATAGTACCCTTGAGGTACCGAAGAATCCTCTTCACTACTGTCACATGAGTCTCCTTGGGATTAGCCTGAAATCGTGCTACCATGCATACTGCCTACAAAATATCCGGTCCGGTAGCCATCGTGTACAGTAAGCTCCCAATCATAGATCCGTACATGGTTTGATCAACAGGTGGAGATTTGTCATCCTTACTCAACTTGCAACCTGTCGTCATGGGAGTTCTAACTGGCTTACAATCCTCCATTGTGAACTTTTTAACATCTCTTTCACATATTTAACTTGAGAAATAAATATGCCCTTCTTATTTTGATTAACTTGCAACCCGAGGAAATACGAAAGTTCACCAATCATTGACATTTCAAATTCTTTCTGCATCTTATTTGCTAAATATTTACACCACTCATCTTTGCTGCTGCCAAATATGATATCATCAACATATACAACAAGAACAATAAGATGCCCATTTTCTGTTTTGACATACAAATTACTATCCACCTCTGAATCACTGTTTGAATTATCTGAGTCAATTTTTTGTTTCTTTTCCATTTCCTTTTCCTCATCTCCTTCAATAACCTCTTCATAAATTGGGTAGTTCTCTTCATAGCTAATTACTCGTTCCCTACCTTCATCAACTCTATCTTCAAACTTACCAAGGTTTTCTTCAGTTCTTTTGATGTAACACTTGCTGCCAAAAACTTTAAAGTATCTTACTGTTGCCTTTTTACCGAACCACAACTCATAAGGAGTTTTGCTTTCATGCGTCCTCAACATGCACCTATTTTGGATGTATACCATAGTATGGACTGCCTCTTTCCAAAATTTTTCTGCTACTTTGCTCTCAGTCAACATAGTCCGTGCCATTTCCTGCATTGTCCTGTTCTTTCTTTCTACCACACCATTCTGCTGAGGTGTCCTGGCTACTGAAAACTGTCTCCCTGAATATTTGTACTCAATTTGTATTGATGTAACTTCCTACTCATGTAGCCGCTTTGAATGCAATAATAAAATGTGAGCTTTCTGATTTTGCACATGAATTAAATATTTTCACCAAAGCGTCATAATAGATCTAACAATCTTCACATCAATGTGTAGTACAAATACACATTGCTTTTATCGAAACACATATATGCAGCTAGGGCAACATTCTTTCACTAAACCAAATTATCAAAACTGTTATAATCCATAACTTTGAACAATGGCAGTAAGAACCATCAAAAGTACAACACTGACATATAGCAATACTACCAATGGTGACAACTCTCAATTTAATCACCACCCTTCACGGTACCTCCACAAACAACTACATGAACTAAAAACACACTTTGACAACTATACGACAACTCCCCCTGACTACTTGTCTTTCATCCTCAGATAACCAAACAAATACATAGGAGCATTAAAATAAAACTTTAAGATTGCTCCCCCTGAGGATGTGCTACCTGGAGTTGCTTAATGCAATAGAGGAGTAGTCTCCTTCAGTCCAAGGAGACACGATTTACTTTCTTCTTTCTTTCTCCACTCTGGTTTGATTACCGTTTTGGGCTCTTGTTTTGACTTTTCTTTTTCAATAACTTGTGCATGTTTTTCGAGAAATTTTCTATTTTGTCTCATTCCATTTGGTTGAAATTTTCTTCCCTGAAATTGATTTGATGCAAATGTACTTCTACAGTTTCTTGCAATGTGCCCAAAATTATGACAGTTATAACATTCTACTGTATAATTCATCAGAGGAGAAAAAGCATTTCTACTGGTGAAATTCCTTGGTCTTACATTATATTTGCAGTCTGAGATTTTATGTCCATAGCCATTGCATTTAAAATAGAAACCGGAAAAGGGATAATTGAACCTGGGTGATGGTCTTTGCCATGTTGTCGTAGGAGCCATAGGTCTTCTTCTTCTTTGATGTGTGACATTGGTGAATCCATCATTGTCAATTCTCCTTTCGTGCTTGGCATTATTGCTTTCTTTTGCATGAGATATTTTTCCTTGATCAACCTCGTTTCTTATCTTCATTCTTTATGGATTCTACATTTTTGGCCTTTGATCCATTTGATGATTCTCCTTCGATGAAACCCAGACCAAATTTGATGTCTGTAGGCCTTTGGTCATTTATAATCTTATCCAGCTTCATAGAACTTTCTTCGTGTTTGTGATAGCAACTAATTTTGTGATTCATCTCTTCTATCTGCGTCTGTAAACCAACATTCTCTTCTTCTAGTTTGCAGCAATAATCTATTTTCATGGTAATTTGTACTTTGAGATCTTCAGATATTTTCTTGTATTCTTCTATTTGTACTTTCATACTGGTTATGATTTCGTTTGCATCCTCAAGCCTTTTTGAAATTTTCTTATTCTTTTTCCTCTCTATTTTCCACTCTTCAAGTGCAGAGATCAACTCACCTTCTAGATCTACTTCAGAGTTCACTCCTTCCTTTTCTGATTTTACTTCTTCAAATGCCATGAAAAGAGCTTCACCTGTTTCCTCTTCAGAATCCTCACCGGAGCTGTCTTCTGTTGAACTGGCATTCCTGGAGATGAAACTTTTCTTCTTGAAGTTGCCTTTTCTGAAATTCGTTTTCTTCTTCCAGTCACTTCTTTCTTGGTGCGATCCTTCATCATTTTTGTTCTTCTCATTAAGTGGACATTTAGTCGCAAAATGCCCAATGCCTCCACAGTTGAAACATTTAAACGGTAGCTTTCCTCTGTATTTTCCTTTTCCCCTTTTTAGTTTTCTAACAAAGTTTGCTTCCATTTCATCTGATGTCTCTTCTTCCTCGGACTCTTGTTTTGCATTTTTATTTTTAAGGGCTTTAAAAGCCGCTTCTCTGTCTGTGGGTTTAGATCTTCCTATCCTCATCTCATATGCAATCAAAGAACCATACATCTCATCTATACTAAAATAATTTAGATTTTTAGCTTCTTCTATCATTGAGACTTTAGAATCAAACCTTTGAGGAAGAGATCTTAATACCTTTTTCACGACGGCAGAGTCTTCGATATCCTCGTCGAGTCCTCTAATCGCATTAATGATTCCATTAACTCTCAACATATATGCCTCAATGTTTTCATCGTCATTCATCTTTAATGCTTCGAACTGAGCTCGATGTGTTTGTAACTTGGCCTCCTTGATCTTATCGTCTCCTTCATGAATACTCCTTAGTTTGTCCCATATTTCTTTTTCCATTTTATAGCTCATGATATTTACTAGTTCACTGTCTGCTAATCCGCACATGATAGCATTCTTTGCTTTTGAGTTATTTTCAAACAGTTTCTTTTCATCAGCCTCTTTTGGAGGAGTGATGGGTATTGTGTATCCACTAACTACTGAATCCTAGATGTCGTATCCCAAAGCATAGAGATATGTCTGCATCCTGATTCTCCAGAATGCGTAATTAGATCCATCAAACAATGGTGCTTTGTTTGATGAGAAGCCTTCACCACCTGCCATTGTGTTACTTCCAAGATCACCCTAGTCGGTTAAGCTTGTACAAGAACTTAGCTCTGATACCAATTGTTAGTCTTACAATGACACTGAGAGGGGGGGTGAATCAGTGTAGCTCTATAAACTTAAATTTATAGCTCTTAATACCACAACAATTAAAACTTATTACTAGATACAACAAGTATAACAAACGAGCATCACACAACACAAGATTTAACGAGGTTCACCAATGTGGCTACTCCTCAAAAATTGACTGCTTGGACTACCATCCAAATCCAACCTTTGCAAAGCACCAACTTTACAATCAATTTACCAGCACCCACTAGAAGGAGCACCAACCCCTGATTTATCTGCACCAACAAAAAGGAGCACCAACCCCTGATTTATCTACACCAATAGAAAGGAGCACCAACCCCTGATTTACCAGCACCAACTGGAAGGAGCACCAACCCCTGATTTATCTACACCAATAGAAAGGAGCACCAACCCCTGATTTATCTACACCAACAAAAAGGAGCACCAACCCCTGATTTACCAGCACCAACTAGAAGGAGCACCAACCCTTGATTTATCTGCACCAATAGAAAGGAGCACCAACCCCTGATGCCAAGCACCAACTTGGACTTCAATCTTGAAACTAGAAGTTTGATAGTAAGATACCTTTGCTTTTGCAAGACCCTGATTGGTCTTCTTCACCTTTGCATTCTCTACACACTTTGCTCTCTCTACGTAATCACTTCGCACACTCTGCTTCATTATAGTCAAACTTCATGATCGTCTTCTCCCTTTTGTGCACTCTGCTCTCTTTGCAAATTTTGCACTTAGCACGATTCGACACGACTTGCTCTCTATGCACAATGACCGTATTTCACACACATTCCACACTCATCCCAATTCTCCAAACAACCCTCCTTTTATAACAATATTTTTTATGATGAAAACCCTAATCTTAGTCGATTGTAAATCCTAATCTTAGTCAGCTTTCATAACAACTATAAACCCTAATTTTAGTTGGTTGTCATCGGTCTTCATCGGCTTCAACTCAAGAAGATGTTCAGTTTATCCATCGCTTGATGATTTCATTCTGGACAGACCCTGTAACCGCCATACTGACTTTTGATCACTCTTCATATTTCAGCAGTATGAAATCACTCTGTAACTACCCCTGTAAATGCCGTAGTGATGTCGGTCCACTGTCATACTTCTCATTTCAGTCAGGTTCTCCTTCTTGACTTGCGCATTTACGACCTATCGTGAAATCGTGACATTTCTGCCTCTGTAGCTTCTTTTGTTGCTGTTGCCACGAAAATACATGTCATGATATCATGACACTTTCACCTCCGTACGCTTTCTCTATTCTTTTGTCATGAGAATGCGACATGTTGCGATACCACGACACTTTTCAAACTTACTTTCTCTCTCATATTTTAGTCACGAAAATGCGACATGTCGCAAAATCATGACACTTTTCCAACTTACTTTCTCTCTCCTATTTTAGTCGCGAAAATGCGACATGTCACGAAATCGTGACATTTTTCCAACTTACTTTCTCTCTCTTATTTTAGTCATGAAAATGTGACATGTCGCGAAATCGCGACAATTTTCTTACTTGTTCTCTTTCTTCAAACTTGTCGTGAAATCGTGACACTTTTTCCTGCTTTCTCTTTCTCTTCCAACATGTCATGAAATCACGACAGTTTTTCTAGATTTTTCTCTCTCTTCCAACATGTCGCGAAATCATGACAGTTTTTCTTATTTTTCTCTCTCTTCCAACATGTCACGAAATCGCGACATTTTTTCCTAATTTTTCTCTCTCTTCCAACATGTCATGAAATTGTGACAGTTTTTCTTGCCTGCTATATATGTC
Source organism: Wollemia nobilis (assembly GCA_028583015.1). Taxonomy (NCBI): domain Eukaryota; kingdom Viridiplantae; phylum Streptophyta; class Pinopsida; order Araucariales; family Araucariaceae; genus Wollemia; species Wollemia nobilis. The sequence continues at coordinate 4,952,645 of JAQPPZ010000030.1, forward strand.
GCGATATCACGACACTTTTCTTACTTGTCTTTTTTCTTTGATCTTTTGCATATGGGCCACTTTGGTCTTCTTGGAAAATCACTGTACATACTCTGAATAACCTTTGAACTCCTATCTTCTGCATCTGAATAGCTTTTGAACTTCCTGTCCACTGCATCAACAGATCTATCTCACTGTGTTGACAAAAATGACAATGTTGTTGCTGCACCTTGCTCAATAGCTGGAAAAGTACAAACAACAAGGAAAAGCTACATAATTGAACTAAATTGTAGAAAACATAGAAAATAGAAAATAAATAAAATAATAGAAAGTTAGGAAAAGAGGGAGGAATACTATTGAGAATGGATCCAAGCTTCTAGTAGATTATGCAAAGATCAATTCATTCACCAGATGCTAGTTTGAGATTGATAAAACACTCAAATAAATTGTGTTATATTGCAACTTTAGAAAATTTTACAAAGATAATCCAGGATCCTTCTCTTAGGGGTGGCCTACATATTTATAGGATGTATAGCCACACCCAATTACATTATGAAGTAAATCCATTTTTGAATTTTTTGTTACAATAAATAAGCAGGAATATGAATGATAAAGCAAATATACACTCAATTTTATCTGTTACCAGATTGGTTAAGTGTGTTCTATTTTTATCATAACAAAATTTATCTAATTTTATGCTTTATTAGATTACATGGATATTTATGTATTTGCTAAAAAATAGATGACATCTAGTTTATGACATTGTCCTTCATCCGCATCCATCACTGATATCTCTATTATGTTTTACCGACAACAGGGGTCATGTTGTATTTTTGCTTTAACGAAAGTTAGATGTTGCCTATTTGGAATATGGGATTTGGGTGCCAAATAAGATTCGGGTGCCAAACAAAAATCAAGTGCTAAACAGTATTCAAGTGCTAAACGAGAGTCAAGCATTAACCAAAATTCAAATGATAAATAGGAGTAGGGTGCCTAAATGGAAGTCAGGCGCCAAACTTAGCACTCGTCACTATTTTTGTTGTGGTTACTTTTACCTTTGATTATCCATCATAAAATGAAAAGTTCTAGGTCAAAATGGAACCTTGACGTACATATGTTGAAAGACAGTAAAAGTCACTGAATATACACATAATTCACTTTAAAATACATATTAAAGAACATACATAATTTGTTATTATATATATATATATATATAATTTTCACAAAACATACATTTCTATAATAATAATACCATGTAATATATTAAAAGTTTATACAAAAATATGAGCATTTTTAGTGCTCATCATTCCTCCATGCCTAAGGTTTGGCACATCCCTGTACCACCTGATGTTGATAATTGCTAGTTTTAACAATGATCTCCCAATAGGCTTTGCTTCTCTCCTTCCTCTACTTGGTTGTGGTCTTGGCATTTTATTTATCCCTTGGATTTCAACTCTTATGTGCCTTGGGGGTGTCAAATTCATACTATGATATTTTTAGGTGCTTACTACACTGAGTTGGTTGACTAGATTTGGCTCCTAAACCTGGTTGTTCTTGTGTCCATACTTTCTTCCCTGCCACATTCCTCAAGTAATATCTAGTAAAGTTTGAGGCTTCTTTATAGAATGTTGGCTCACCCTACTTCCAAAACTCAAGGTAAGGGGGTAAAGTGTAAAATTTCTCCTTTTGGGATTGTTGATTCATCCCCAAATGGAACACTAGATTTTTTAACAAACTTGGCCTTAGGTAATCTAGCCACTATTGGTTCAAGATCAACATCATCACTAGAATCTGTTCTACTAGAGGGGATTTACTTGTTGTTACTTGGGCTACAAGTGGTACAGGTCCTAGTATTCCCATTTTTTCTAAGTATATCTTCATATTTGAGGACCGATTACCAGTTGATCCATACAAATCCCATAACTGATTTGGTTGGGAAAAGTTGATTTTCTTAGTAGGAGTATTGGATTATTTCTTTGATTCTTTGGCCACTTTTTTAGAGGTCTGCCTAAACTCTTTCTTGTCTACCTTTATGTCTTCTTTGAGATTTTCAAAATTCTTTTTCTTCTTGACAAATGCCTTCAAAGACTCTTCCCATTCTTCATTAGAATTCATACTTAATTCTTTCAAGTATGCAATTTTTGCCCTAGTTCTAGATCTTTACTGAGGCTCATGTATAGCTTTCCTTTTAGCCCTCAATTTCTTGGATTATATTTACCACTCTGTGTGAGTGGTTGAAACTGGGGGATTCCCCATTCTACTATTGTTGTCGATGTTGTCTTTCCTTTATCCTTCTATGCCTACTTTGTAGGCACTTGTGCAGGTGACTCATTAGTCACATTTTGGTCATCAGGTGATTGACCTGGTGATAATTTCTTTTATTCTAAGTGGGTTGATGTCTAAATTTATCCAATACCAATCCCTACATTCTTTTCTAGTTCTTTCTCCATAGAGTGTATGGACCCCTAAGGCTTTTCAACCTTTTTATTTATCTCTTCTTTCATAGATTTTTTTGAAAATGAGGTTCTTCAACCTCAATCTCATCTTATTGATTTAACTCTATTTCTATAGAGTAATATGATGCATGATACTGCTCAATATTTACCTCAACATCCTGTTCTTACCCCTTGTCTATAAAATGTGTTGACGAATGAGGTTGTTCAACCTCCATTGTGGCATCTAAACCTTGTTTTGCTTCTTGTATGGCTAGTTGGTGAAGACTGATAAATTTCACAATCATCAATTATAATTGTAGGGGTCCCTACTTGGAAAATTGGACTTCCCAATTCTGAAAAAAAATTAGTAGAAGCCTCAGAATGGTCCCCTACCTTAGCTTCAATGCTGGAATTTCTATCATTTGACCAAAATGGGTCAAAATAAGCGACTCTTTCCACATAATTTGGAGATATGGTTGGCACATACATCACCTAGTCCATTTGAACTACTACATCCATCCTAGTTGGTCATTCAACTTCAAATTATTGGGCATGGAGCTATAAATTTATATTTTTTTCTTGTAGCTAATGGATGGTATGGTACAATTCTTGTAGTTTTACTATAGCTACCTTTCTAGACTCTTGAAAAATATTAGCATAGATATTACATTATGCATTATTTAATTACAAAAAATAAGTGCCTAAGTGCTTTTCCAATTTGGGGGATAGTTAGGGTGGTTGGTAAACCACCTCAACCAACTCACCTTGTATATATTCACTCATGTTTCAATAAAAATTATTTTGGTTCATGCAAATTCCTTTATGGTATCAGAGCATTGGACATACGGTGGGCACAACGTAGAGTAGAGGATGAACAATGGGCACAACGAAGCTAGGCATGCTTCTCGAGGAGACTACACTAGAATCAATCAACCACCCCCTCCCCTAACACTGTCCTGATGATGCACGTAGATTGAGACAAGATTTTGACATGCCAACTAAGGATACTACCATGACAATGTACGTATATCGAGACAAGATTCTAACACACCAATCGATAACACATAGATGCTGATGTGGACCTAACTAGAAGACATGTGGACCTAACCAGATGCTTACATGGACCTGACCAGAGGACACGTGGACCTGATAGAAGACATGTGGACCTGATAAAATGTTGATGTGGATGTGATAGAGAACATGTAGACCTAACTAGACACTGATGTGGACCTAAAAAATGACACGTAGACCTAACAAGACACTAACATGGACTCGATAGAGGACAGGTGGAGCTGACTAGACAATGACATGGATCCAACAGAGGATACATGGACAGGACAGAGTGGCTAAATCAGATTGGAGGATGATGTAGAAGTGTTGGTGGTAGGTTGAGGTGGCATATTGCATACTATTCCAAGTGGCAAAAGAATAGTAGGGGAGGGGTGACCTCCTGAAGGTGACTAGTCACCTTCAAAGGTGGCCCTCCCATCTTATAAAGAGCATGAGTGCATCCACAGGAAGCATGTGGGATAATACCATATTATTATTTTTTATGTTGTTCTCCCTACCTTTCTATAAAATCTAAGTGTTGGGCTTTCCTTCCCAGCGCATTGGGCAAAGTAGTTGGTTTACTATGCTCACTGTTGTGGATGAGGTCCACGATTCAATTCTCGTGAAAGACAATTTTTGACACTCATGTGCATTAGTTGACACCCAATGATCTTTTTGGTTCCCAACGTCCATTTTTTTATGCCTGGAAAATCTTTGACGTCCTGCGCATGTCGAATGATGCTCCAGAGCTCATTTTGATGCCCGACGAGCACAATTTTTTATGCATGAAGAGCATGTTTGACTCTTTGAAGTTAATTTTGATGCCCCAAGAGCATATTTAACGCTCGAAGAGCATTTTTTTAATGCTCGTAGAGCATTTTGTGCCATCCCAAGGCAAGAACTTGGCATTTTTTGATCCTTTGCAAGGGTCCAGGTACCATTTTTATTCTTCCTTGTTTATTTTACAACAAAAATGGGGGATCACAATATTCTTTTTGCAAAATTATAAGACAAAGGGGGGATATTAAAATTTATGGAAGTGAATCATTGAATGATAAAACTGGTATTGTAATATATGCATTTTTGGTGGACACCGAAACTTAAAGTAGTTAAATTTATGGGCATTTGTGATTGTATTTTTTGCATTTAAATACTCTATTTTCTTGCATTAACAATCATAAATTAAAAAAAATACCCCAAATTTTAAACCTACTTGTGCAATTCATTTGCACAACAACATTTAGTATAAACGGTACCTCTGGTCCACACTTATAGGTAATGTTGTCGTGATTGGATTATTGTATCTAACGCCTAATATAGATGCAACAATGATGTCTAAGCTATTGTTCTCAATAAATTGTCAGGGAGAAATAAGACAAACTAATTCTATATTCACTCCATATTTTACCCTAATATTTATTGTTGTTAGACGTAAGTCCTGACAAAGTGAATTTCGAAGTGTTTAGGGAAAGTTACACCCCATGCATGAGGAAGGACCTTCTATGGTAGGTGTCATAAACAAAATGATTCCCCTTTAGTATCACCTATGTACCACTTCTCGTTCAACTCTTATATACTTATAGTCTCCCTCACGTAAGGGCGGGTATATACAAATAGATTTGGTATAAAGGCCTGGAACGTATAAAGAAAGGGGGACCATTTGGTATTATAAGGAACCTTCACAATGGCCACTGTTCACAAATATTTGTCAGAATCACAGTTGCTCAAAGGTTCAAACTATGCACCATGGAAGACAAAGATGCGAGCTATTCTTCAAGTAGAGGATTTGTGGGATGTAGCTACAGGCACTTCAAAACTTCCTTCAACAACAAGGTCATATCAAGAGTATTTTGATAAGAAGGATATAATATGTCTTATGTTAATTCTAATCGCTACTACATATGAGGTTCAGCCTCATATCTATGAATTCAAAACAAGTCATGAAGCATGGAATGCTTTGAATACTATCTATAAAGGAAAGAATAAGTCCACTATTCTAAACCTTCAAACTCAACTTCATACATTGAGTATGAATTCTGGTGAAACAGTTGATCTCTTTCTCTACAGAGTGGTGGAATTGAAAGCTAAATTGAATGCTTTCATAGAAATAGTAGATGACAAACTCTTAACTTCAGTCACCTTAAAAGCTTTTCTTGACTCCTACAAAATATTGATAACTTCACTCAATGTGTTTGGAAGGTAAGTTTCTTTTGTAGAATTGGTGAATTTGCTTCAAATTGAAAAGATAAATCAGTTTTAGAAAGTTGATGTGCCATGTAATACCCTATACTCCAAAAATGGGGGTAAGAAAAAGGGTAATTTCTAGAAGGGAGGAACCTTATCAAAAGGAAAAAGGAAACAATCTCAAGATAAGAAATATTGCAAGATCTGTGATATAAATAACAATGACACCAATAGGTGTTGGTATAAGAACAAGTAATCTAATGATCTAGATCATAAGAAAAAGAGAAAAGGGAAATATAAACCACATAAAACGAATAAGCAACCCAAGGGATATGTTGCTTATGCTGACTCAAATTCATACTCAGATTCTACAGAATCAGACTCGGACTTAGAATCTGAGTGAGCACACAAGATGGTCATGAATCATACTTTATCTTCACATATAGATGTTGTATTGTATATTGATTCAAGTGCTAGTAAGCACATGAATAGCGATAAATCATAGTTTGAGAAATTTGAGGAGAAAGAAGGTAATCCAGTAATTATTGTTGATAATCAAGTCTACCAAGTGAAGGGTGAAGGTGATGTTTCTATCACTCTTCCAGATGGCAAATTTTAGATTGACAAAGTTTTCTTTGTTCCTGGATTGGCTAACAACCTCTTTTCTATCCCATAGATCTTGGACATAAATATAGATGTTGTGTTTAGAGTTGAGAATGGCAGAAATAGATGTTTTATCACCAACAGAGGAAATCATGTAGCCATAGGCTCCTACAAGCATGGCTTGTTCATCTTAGATGTAGTTTCAATGCCTCATGTAGCCATGGTAGCTACCACAAAAGAGGCTACTTCTCTTTGGCATAGGAGATATGGGCATCTAAGTTCTGGTTATTTTCTCGAGTTGAGCAAATATGAGATGGTGAAAGGTATCCCAAAAATTTCCTCCATATTGCCAGTTTTCTCGGATTGTTTAGCAGGGAAGCAACACTGGGTACCTTTTGAACCTAGCTCTTCAAGAGCTAAGAAACCATTAGAGTTGGTACACACTGATTTGTGCGGTCCTATGCCAAACAACTATGGTGGAAAGAGGTATTTTCAATTGTTTGTTAATGATCACTAATGGAATATGTGGGTTTTCTTTCTTCAATTGAAGCCTGAGGTATTTCTGTATTTTTAGCAATTCAAGAAGCTTGTTGATAAGGAGTTAGGGTGTTTCATTAAAATCATCCACTCATATCGATGGGGGTAATATACCTAAAATGAATTTTCATTATTTTTGAAAGAACATGGGATTAAGAGACAACTTAATACAACCTATACTCCTCAAAAAATGTTTTTTCTAAAAGAAGGAACCATTCCATCATGGAAATGATTCACTGTATGATTACAGGAGCACATCTTGAGCATCAGTTTTGAGAAAAAGCAGTTAACACAGTAATGTACCTCTTGAATAGAGATCCCATAAAGGCTCTAAAGGGTAAAACTCCATAAGAAGCATGGAGTGGTAGGAAACCCTCCATATATCATCTAAGGGTTTTTAGATGTAAACATTTCATGCACATACCAAAACAAAAATGAAATAAGTTAGATGAGAAAACTCTACAATGCATTTTTCTTGGTTACAATGAGAATTAAAAAGGGTATCGATTGATAGATCCGATAACCAAGAAAACATACACTAGTAGAGATGTGGTATTTTATGAAGCTTTCACATCAGATTTCACATTGACATATGTATACCTTGAATAAGAAGAAGAAGAACCTACGAAATAAGGTTCACCTCTCAAGAAGAAGGTTCCAAAGTGGTATACTAGTACATTGAGAGATTCTAAGTTGAATTCACTTCCAGATCTAACTCAATATCAAAATTTTACTCAAAGTATGACTCAAAAGAGGAGAGTAGAGGCATCATATTCAGAAGTTGATGAACTTTATCAATAGTTTGATGAACTATCTGTAGATGCATAGGAAGACAAAGACATAAATATGGATGATGAACAAGTTTATATGACAATATTGGATGAAAATGAACCTGCAATAGTTCATGATGCCCTTAGTAAACCTCAATGGAAGGTTGCTATGGAAGCAGAACATACATCTCTCATGAAGAATCATACATGGAAGCTAGTCAATCTACTTAAAGGAAAGAATCCCATTGGCTGCAAATGGGTGTTCAAATTCAAGTATAAGGCAGATGGTACTATTGATAAGCATAAGGCTCGTCTTGTTGCAAAGTGCTATGCTAAAAAATAAAGCATAGACTATGAAGAAACTTTTACCCCTAATGCAAATATGACTACCATTCGAGTACTTTGTGCCATGGAAGCTTAGTTTGGGTGGAAGTTGCATCAGATGGATGTTAAAAGTGCCTTTTTAAATGGTGACTTACAAGAAGTGTACATGACCCAACCAGAAGGATTCATAGTTGAAGGCAAGAACAAAAAGTTTGCAAGTTTATTAAATCCTTGTATGGGCTCAAGCAAGCTCCTCAAGCTTGGTACATTAAGATAGACAGTCACCTAGTGCTACATTGATTCAAAAGAAGTCCTTCAGATGTAAATATCTATATTAAGAATAATGGTTCTGATATAGTGATTTTGGTGTTATATGTAGATGATATGATCATAATAGGAAATTCAAAAAAAATGATTGATGTAGTGAAAAATGATTTGAAACAATATTTTGAAATGACAGATCTAGGACTTCTTCACTATTTTCTTGGTTTGGAAGTGACTCAGAAAAAGCACCATATCAAAGTAACATAAAAGAAGTATGCCAAGATATTAGTCAAAAAATATCGGATAACCAAATGTAAGTCTAAAGCAACTTTAATGGAGCAAGGACTTAAGTTATCACAATATGATGAATCACCTTAGGTAGATGGTGCTCTCTATCGACAACTAATTGGAAGTCTCATATATATAAAAAAATACTAGGTCATATCTTAGTTTTGTTGTGGGATATATTTTAAGGTTCATGTAGGAACCCAATGTGAGTCATTGGAAATTAGCAAAGAGAGTTCTTAATTATGTTTGGGGTAGTACAGACTATGGCCTAGAGTACAAGAAGAATGACAAGTTCTTATTATAGGGGTACATGTATTGGGATTATGCTGGATCCATTGATTATCATAAATCAACTTCTGGATATGTTTTCCATATAGGATCTAGACCTATCTCATGGAATAGTAAGAATCAGCATGTGGTTGCTTTATCTTCTATAGAGGCAGAATATCGCGCAGCCAGTGAAGCAGTCAGTGAGATAATTTGGTTAAGTCATATTCTTACAAACATGGGCCTTACAAAGAATATTTATCTTCATTTATTTTGCGATAATCAAGGTGTTTTGAATCTTGTCAAGAATCTAGTTTTTCATGAACATACCAAACACATTGATACTCGATGCCATTTTATTTGATATGAAGTTCCAAAGCACCATATCTAGCTTCAATACATTCCCACTGATGAGAAAGTTGCATAAATTTTTACTAAGGCACTTGCACGTGTCAAATTTGAATTATTTTGCAATACTCTATGTATTTGCCAATAATGTAATAAAGGGGTATGTTAGCATAGATATTACATTATACATTATTTAATTAGGCAAAATAAGTACCTAAGCACTTCTCCAATTTTGGAGATAATTAGGGTGGTTGGTAAACCACCTCAACCAACTCACCTTGTATATATTCACTCATGTTTCAATGCAAATTATTTTGGTTCATACAAATTCCTTTAAAAAAGAGTTTGCTCCTCTTTATACTTGGCCTTCTAAATATTGGTATGTTCTTTTAATACATTTAGATGCTTCTGTAGATCTTCTGTCCATATTTCCTAATGAGGAGACTTACTATTGACCATGTCCTACAATACTTGGGATGCAAATTTATCTTTAGTCATTCCCCTAATCTCCTCATCATAATCATATGAACTGAATATGACCATGGATGACTTCTTCCTCTTGCTCTTGGTCCTTGTGGAAATTGCCATTCGATTATGACTTGACACACTCAGCCTTACCTCATCATTAAATTGGGGAAAAATAAGGGATAAAGCCTACCTTTATTCCTTCATTGTCTGTTCAGTTTGGGAAGCAGGTGCTGACACTGTGTGCTCTGATGCCATAGCAACCAATTGATCACTTTGTTCATGTGTCATTACCACTTCCTTTTATTTTGGAAAAAAATCATCTCATTCAGCTTCCTCAAATTATACTACTATTTATACCTCGACATGTCTCACATAGGTTGAAATCAGACCATGGTGAGCCAAGGTAGTGGTTGTTCCTACTTGGTACCAGTTGACCTTATATTTGAGGACACATGCAATATAGTATAGGATAATGATTTTATCCCCATGAAGTAAATGGTTAAGGAAATGTAAATAATTTAAATTTAGCCAAGAAAACCCACCCGTACATGTGAATAATCGAGCGATTTGTTCGAAGACTAGCTACCAAAAATTTGGGATGTATTGTTTTGCTAGACCAAAGTGTATTAGGTATGGATTTGGTTGCTCAAATAACCGGTGTGTATAGAGTGAAATATTATACTCCTTATACATGTGTTCCTCTATTTGTAGAAGGCTGGTAACAGTAGAAATGTATGCTTCTATGACTGGAATTTATAGTCCATACATTATGATAAACCTATCCTTCGGAGATGCTACAAAATCATTGGCCATGTATGCATCCTGGTTCTCGCTAACCAGAAAGTAATAATTCATCCATCCAACGGCTTCGAACTAGTTCTGCACATTCTCATTAATTCTTGAATAATCACTAGGTTCATTTTTTTTCAATAAATGATTTCTTGATTTTTCTTCCATAGTGAATTTTGTTTTTTCTTGGCTCTATATTTTATCTGCAATAATTTCTCACTCTCTATATTTTATCATCTACAACTCTATTATTTTCTTGCACAACGTTTTACTAAGACATGACTTTAAATCAACTGCATCTGTGAATGCAAGCACTCCATTACCATAATTAGAAATAATTATAGTTATCCATGTAATATTTCATTAAAGCATGTATCAAATTTTAAGTGGATGACGATCATGCATGTCCTCCCAAAAAAGTATTAACACATGGAAAAATGCCAAATTGGGCAAAATGGTTGGATGAACAATTTAATGGGAATTGTGGTAGCAATATTTTATAGAGATATATATCTATGAAAACTATATATAAAATAAAAAATTAAATATGCGCTTATCTTATGTTTCATTTATGTATGATATGTAGACACTCGTGGTGCACTTGTATTGGTTGTTTTATGATTACAATGTGTACCAAAACAAAAAATGATGTGATAAAATTTTTTCTTCACCTGAATGATCCTTGATTGCTGCAATTTATTCCATTGAGGTTTCTTGCAAAAATTCAAGCAAATTATTAAATTAATCTCTTCTTATATCTTCACCTTGGAACATGCGTAAATATTGAACAAAAAAATTGAAACAAAAATCATGAGAAGTTTCACTTTATGCATGTGGATGAAATGCTAACATGGCTCAGGCCACTTCTTGATACTAAAGATTATTCATATGAGAAAAAAACACTCTTTATAATAGAAAGTATGTGACTTTCATATGGAAATAGAGCACCTTCCTTCAATTCATGGCATGTAGGCACATAGAATAGAAAGTAGGCATCTTTTGTTAGCAGTCAGGTGTTGTACTTAAAAAAAAAAACATACATTACTTTACTGGCAATCAGGTACCATACTTAAAACAAAAAGTATTTTTTATTATAAAGGAAATCAGGCATTGTTATCTCAAAAAACAGAAGTCGAATACCACTTCCTTGGAAAAATAGGAATCATATGTCGGTCGATCGCTATACGGGAGTCACATGCTTTTTCCCCGAAATATGGGAGTAAGACATCTTTCCATCATAAAAATGGAAGTTGGGTGCTTTCCTCTTCAAAAACTAAAAATCGAATGCCTTCCATTTCAAAAAATAAAAGATAGAAACTCCTTTATTTCTATGTTTTTTTGTGTCTATAGGTGTGTTCCTCTGATTGATCAAATTTTTGGTATTTTATTTTGAAGGACTGAATCAACATTCGCTATCTAAACTAACACTTGGGTATTTTTCTTCATAAATGCCAAAAATACCCACACATGTGTTCAGATGTGGTATCCTCCTCTAGATGGGGATAAGCTACTTCTACCAAAATCAAAATTCCTAGAAAACTAGAAATGCATAGGTTCATGGACCATGTGCCCATTAGGCCTAGATTCCCTAAGTTGCCTAACGATTGCACTCAGGGCATCGTTCCTACAAAACCAAAATACAAATAAAGAAATAAAATGATAAGACTTAAAAAGAACAAATTGTTTTTGGATCATGTGGACAATGTCTACAAATTATTAACAAATTTTAAAAATTAAATCAAATGGGGTCTACCCCATGCCTAATATGGAATTCATCATATAATTCTTAGACACATGATATGGCCACAATAGGTGACCATTGGTTATTAATGTAATGTTGTTATCATTAATTATTCTGACTCACACAGCTCCATTGTTGATGATTTCAGTTACTTCATAGATACTCATCTAGTTGGTTAAGCCACTGAATTTTTTCCTCTTGTACTTCATCCATATTCAAATCTAATTTTGCTATAGTTCTAAGAGTCTTAATTTCAAACTCTATGGGCATCATAGCATTCTTCCCATATACTAAATGGAATGGTGTAAAACCAATGGTATTTTTCGAGGTGGTTTTGTAAGCCCACACTGCTTCTGGTAATTGTATGGCCTTTTTTTCCTATGTTGTTGTACCGTCTTTGTGAGAATAGATTCCTATTCATAGTTGGTGACATCTACTTGCCCATTTTCCTATGGATGGTATGGATTGGTTTTGTGGTGCTTGATTTTATACTACTGCATTATTTCTTGGATCAAATTTGAAGTAAATTGAGGCCCTTTATCAGTAGTGATCCCTCTTGGAACCCTAAATCTTGTAAAGATATATGAAAATAGGAAATCTTTTACAATCTTCTCTTGACAATCACACAATACTTGCAATTCAACACACTTAGTCACATAATCAATGCAAACTATGATATATCTCTTACTTGCTAATTTTGGATTATGGATCCTACAAAATCCATCCCCCATTTGTCAAATGGCTCAATGTGCACATGGGTTTGGAGTGAAATTTCATATCTAAAAGTTGGTTTGCCAATCCTCTAACACTAGTCACATTGGCTAACGTGTTTGGCTGCATATTTAAATAGTGAAGGCTAGAAGTAAATAGCCTATAATACTTTAAATACAATTATTTTTCCTATAAAATGGACACAAAAAGGTTCATTATGGTAAGATTTAAGTATTTCTATAATCTCATTATCAACAACACATATTGTTAGGATTTGATCTGACCCTGTTTTAAATAGGCATCCATCAATCCATGAAAATTTTACACTTTTCTCTATTAATATGTGTTTATTGTCTGGTGAAAGTGTAGGGGACAATTTATCACTGTCTAAATTATTAGCCATATCTAAGTACCACGGTATTTTTTTATTAAAAGAAAATAAATGTTCATCTGGAAACTAATATTTTGTGGCTATATGATCTGGAGGAGTCAATATGAAAAGAAAATTTACAACCAGATTGTTCTTACCTGGTTTGTCTACAATTGTCACATCAAATTCCTATAGAAGTAATATCCATCTAATAATTCTACCATCAACTCTAGGTTTTTTTTTTCATGTATCTGATAGCTAAATTATCAATATGAACAAATTTTTTGATAACCTATAATATAGTGGAAACACTTGTTAAGAGCATGTATGACTACAAGAAATTATTTTTCTATAATAGTATAATTAAACTCAACACCTGTAATATGTTTACTAACATAATAAATGGTATAGAAATCATCACCATCATTCTGTACCAGTACTGAACCTATCACATTATTGGATGCATCCACATATATGTGAAAGGGAATGGTCCAAGGTGGACCTCTCAATACTAGAGCAGTGGTCAATTTTTCTTTAAAAGTGCTAAATGCATGTTCACATTCATATGTCCATACAAACTTTGCATCATTTGATAACAATGTGATTAGGGGTTTAGAAGTTTTGCTAAAGTCTGCTATAAACCTCCTATAGTAACCAGCTGAGCCAAGGAAAATTTGAATATATTTTTGAGTTTTGGGAGTGGACAAATTTTGGCTTACCTCTATTCTTTTTATCTAATTTTATCCCTTCTGTAGAAATATGATGTACAAATACTATCTCCTCCTGTATTAACATAAAATAATTTTCATTACTCAAGGACATATTAGTTTCCTCACACCATTGAAGTATTATTTCTAAATTTGTTATGGATTCATCAAAATTTTCACCATAAATGGTGAAATCATCCATCTATACCTCCACAATTTCTCCAATCATATCAAAGAAGATGCTCAATATTACCCTTTGAAATGTGGCAGGTGTATTGCACAAACCAAAGGGCAAAAATTTGTAAGTGAAGGTTCCCCATTGACAAGTGTTCATGGTCTTATATTGATCCTCTTACTCAATATGAATTTGATTATATCCACTAAAACCATCCAGGAAAGAAAAATACTTCTTTTCTACTAACGTGTCAAGAACATGGTCTATGAAAGGATAGGGAAAGTGGTATTTCTTTATTGCCTTACTAAGAAATTTGTAGTCAACATGGATACACAACTTTTTATTTTTCTTAGGCACCACCACCAAAGGTGTTACCCACTCACTATCAAAGATAAGGTAGATAAAACCAACTGTCAAGAGTTTCTGCAATTCAGATTTAACAATTTTCTTTATAGCTGGATTCATCCTACATTGAGGTTGTCTTACCGGTTGCATTTAGTCCTCTAAATATATCTGATGAGTATAGGTTTTTGGAGCAATTCCTCTCATGTTTCAATTTTCCAAAGAAAAATCATGTTGATGTTTGACTAACATTTGTTTTAGTTTATTATACTGATCCAATGTCAAATCATCATCTATATTCAATACCCTCCCAAGAGCAACCTCAATTTGTTTGATATGGTGATTTTTACCTCCAAAAAGTGCTACCTCTAGAGGAGGATAGGAGTATTCTCCTTGGAAAAAGTTTGATATAACTCTTTTATCATCACTCTCATCATCCAACTCATCAAATACCATGATGGATTGAATCATTGATAAATCACCAATATTTTTGTTTTCACAATTAGGTTCTTTCAACAAGTCTAAAAATTGTACAGGTGGAAGGATAATCAGATTTTTTATATTTTGACCATCATAAATGATCATTTGTCCATTCATACAACTTATGTAGGCATCAAATATTGCCATCCAAGGTCTACCTAATATGGGTGGATAACCACCCAACTTAGAATTGGATTGTAACACTAGAATATCTACTAGGCATTCATATGCATCCACTGTGACTATTATGTCTTCCAACATTCCCTCAGGGAGCACTATAGATCTATCAATGAACTAAAGGATAGTTTTGGTTGGCTTAAAATTGGTCAATCTAAGTTTCTGTATGGTATCCTTGGGAATGAAATTAATGGAGACCCTTAAATCTACTAATATATTGGTTAAGACATAGCTTTCAATTTTTACAATTAAAATAGGGTTTCTTAGGTCTGAATGTTTTTGGTTGTAGGTGTTTCTGAACATAATATCAACTAAATGACCTACCAAATTGATTGTTTATGCTGGTTTGATTGATGCTGATAAATGTCTCCTCCATAAATCATATTTAGTTCTTCTATACATTAGTAATCCCCTTCAGAAAAATATTTCTTAAGGACCTATCACATAGCTTTGCATGGGGAGATCTTTGCAGGTTAAAACTAAATCTATCCCAATATTTCTCTAATGACTCACGTTCCCCTTGAGTCATATATATGACTTCTAATCTAGAATTATGTGCCCTACCAAAGTCTTGGTACTAATATAGGAAGAGTTTTTTCATGTCTTCCCAGGTAGTAATCTATTTATTTCCCAAACTGATGAACTAGCACATGGATGCATTTTCTAGAGTTGAGAGGAATAGTTTTAATTTTTGAGCATCAATTTTATAATATAATGATATGCATAGTATGTCAAACTTAAAATGAAATAGGTCAAGATATTTTTTTTGAAATCCTCTAAATATTGGAAGGTGGGCGAGAGAGATATGTTTCATCTTTGTATCTCCTCTTGCCTCCTTGATTGGGAAGCTAAAACTAGTGAATGTCTCTTCTACATCAGCAATATTTTTTGAATACGATATTTCCACACATACTACTTCTAGGGTAGCTTCCAAGGCTTCTAACACATTTCTTTTATCCTCTAAAAGGATTTCTAAATTAGTGTTTGAAATAGTTCCATATTTAACTGCTTTCCAACATTGAATATTCAACAAATCTTCTTTAGATTGAATTCTTCCTACCACTAATCCTTTTTTAAGATTTTTTTGGTCTATTTTAGAAGGATCCTATGCAAAAAGTGAATGTTGACTCCAATTCATAGGTGGATACAGTGGTGGGGAGATATCAATGTTAATATTTGGTACATCTAAAATAAAGGCTTCTTTAGAATCAATGTTTTTGCTCTTAAGAAAACAACCATTTGATCCTTTTCTTTTTTCTAGACTCATACAAAGTTAAAATGGAATAGTTATGCAGAAATTAACCTAACCTAATTCAGACATACTTTATTAAAAAATGGGTACTACAATGGGGTTCTCCTTGGAAATGGTGCCAAATATTTGATAGAACATTGGTTAATTCATATGGTTTAATTCATTGCATCCATTTAATTGTCAACCCAAGATATCTCGTAAACTTGCAAGACCATGCATAATATGTTCTTGTAATTCCTAATGAGATGAGTCCTCTAGATTCTATAGTTTGGGGGTCCTTTGTTGTGGTGGAGTTCTTGTTCTTCATCAAAACCATTAATCTACTTTATATTATCAAATATATGACTAAAATAAACTATAAAAAGTAAAAATGGACACTTGCTGGAAAAGTATAAAAAATAGGGGAAAGCTACAAAATTGAACTAAATTGCAGAAAACATAGAAAATAGGAAATAAATAAAATAATAAAATGCAAGGAAAAAGAGGGAGGAATACTATTGAGAGTGGACCTAGGCTTCAAACAGATTTTTTCTAGATTAATTCATTCATTGGATGCTAGTTTGAGACTGATAAAACACTCAAATAAATTGTGTTATATTGCAGCTTCAGAAAAATTTTCAAAGATAATCTAGGATGCTCTTCTCAGGGGTGGCCTGCATATTTATAAGATGTGCAGCCACATCCTATTATATTATGAGGAAAATCTATTTCTGATTTTTACATTACAATAAATATGGAGAAATAGGAACAATAAATCCAATATACACTCAATTTTATATATTTCCATATTGATTAAGTGTGTTCTATTTTTATCATAACATAATATATCTGATTTCATGCTTTATTGATTTATATGGATATTTACGTATTTGCTGAAAAATATATGACATCTAGTTTATAACATTGTCCTTCATATGCATCCATCATTGAGATCTCTATTCCATTTTTCCAATAATAGGGGTCGTGTTGTACTTTTGCTTTAACAAAAGTTAGGCATCACCTCTTTGGAAGATAAGAGTCAGGCACGAAATGGGATTCAGGTTCTAAATAGAAATCAGGCACTAAACAAAAGTTAAGCATCAAATAGGGGTCGGACACTAAACATAAGTCAAGTGCCAAATGAGATTCAAGTGCCTAAACAAAATTTAGGTGCCAAACTTAGCATTCATCATTATTTGTGTTGTGGTTACTTTTACCTTTGATTTTCCATCATAAAATAGAAAGTGCCAGGTCCAAATGGGACCTTGATGTAAACATGTTGAAAGGTAGTAAAAATCACTGAATCTAACACAAAATTCATTTAAAAATACATATTACAGAATATACATAATTTGATATTAAATAATATATATATATATATATATATATATATATATATATATATATATAATTTTCACAAAACATACATTTCTATAATAATAATGCCACATAATATATTAAAAGTCTATACAAAAATATGAGCATTTTTCGTGCTCATAAATGAGGAGCACTATAAACTGCATGAAATCGTCTTTCCTACTATGGAGAAGGGTGTGTGTTTGTCACATCTTTTCAAAATTATGTCAAGTTGTATTAGAGTGTAAGTTCGCTCTAGTGTTACAATGGCATACAAAGGAAAACCTCATGGCATTTAAAATATAGAAATTTTTAATGCATTATGAGGATTGACAACCCAAATTGAGGTAATAGAAATTGCTTAGAGACGCAAAAGAGAAGCCTCAAGTAGTGAAACAAAGGATAAAAAAATGGTAGTAATTGAAAGAGAATAATAGGGTTGAGAAGACTAAATTATGAGAGTTATCACTACGATAGGTTTTAGGCCATAGATAGGCCTACTAGTTTATACCAAAAGTATAGATCCTAGAGAAATTTTTGACCATATCATGGAGATTGATAAATACATTGAGTTGGAAAAAATTTAGGATCCCACAAGAGTTCGAGTAGCAATATAAAAATAAAATACCATGCCTCCCTATGGTGGGATTAGGAATAACAAGAAAAAACCCATGAAGTATGGGAAAATATCATAGTATGGGATCATATGATCAGTCAATTAAAGAAGAAATTTTTACCTGGAGACCACCTTGCTGCTACTTAAGAAGGTGCTAAACCTAAAATATAAGGATATGACTACAAAGGAGTATACAAAAGAATTATACTAGGTTGTTATTTGATATTTAGAGATCATAGAAAAAGTATCAAGGTACATAAATGGTCTGAGGATATCCATTCATGATGAATTATGCATATTGAATATTTTATCTATAGAGTAAGTATACCAATTTTCCCTAAAAGTAGAAGAGAAGCTACAAAAAAATTGTAGTATAGCTTCAATAGAGTAAGGGGTAGGGAAAATTTATTAGGAAAATATGAAAAGGGAATAAGAAAGGATAAAGATCAAGGATCCAGTCATTCCCTAGGTGGAATATTTTATCCATACAAAGGCCAAAAATATGAAGACAAAGGCCAAAGTAGTTTTTAGATAGGTGGATACCAATCCCATAAAAGTAGAGTATATAATACTAGACGTAGAGGCTAAGGATTTAGTGGAACTTGCTACAAGTATGGATCTTAGGGGTATCAAGCATTTGAATGTTGAGACAACAACCTGGAAAACCAAAGTGGAGATAATTGAGTGATTATGGTGTAAGTAGAAGAAGATACAACACTAGCCTAAGATGAAGTTGAGCATGAATAGAACCTCATAGTTCAAATATATTTGGTAATTCCAAAGAAACAAGTATTAGAACTAGTGTAGAGGGGAAATATTTTTTGAACCAAGTACAAGGCTAGAGATAAGTGCTACAAAGTAATTTTGGATAGTGGTAGTACAAATAATTTAGTATCCATAGATATGGTGGAGAAAATATCATAACTAAAGCACACCTTGATCCATATGAAGTCTCCTAGATACAAAAATAACACTAAGAAATAGTAACGAAGAGGTGCAAGATAATTTTTAACATTAGACATTGTTTTGAAAAAGTCTAGTGCATTGTAATTTCTATGGATACTTCTCATATCCTACTAGGTAGACCATAGTAGTATGACATGAATTATTTGTATTATGAGAAAAGAAATATTATCATTTTCACTAAGGGTGGTAGAAAACTTAACTTGTTACCCTTGGAAGAACCTAAAATTAAATCTTATAATGGTGTGGTATTGCTAATAGTGAAATAATTTCTCAAAGGCAAAGAAGAGCCCTATCTATTTTACTATATTTTCTAAAGAGGAACAAAAAGAACTGGAAGTACCAAAATAAGTAGCTCATATCTTGGAATATGTGTGGATATCATTGGAAGAGAGTGGGATGAATGGAAGAATGTATTTAGGACCAAGAATGGGTTGTACAAGTGGTTAGTCACGTTGTTTGGGTTAACCAATGCACCTAGTACATTCATGATACTAATGAATGAAGTCCTTAAAATCTTCATAGAAAAATTTATTGTAGTATATTTAT
The DNA here is from genome assembly GCA_028583015.1 of Wollemia nobilis. Taxonomy (NCBI): domain Eukaryota; kingdom Viridiplantae; phylum Streptophyta; class Pinopsida; order Araucariales; family Araucariaceae; genus Wollemia; species Wollemia nobilis. The sequence goes on from JAQPPZ010000030.1 coordinate 4,972,369, forward strand.
ATGACATTTTAGTGTATAGTAGAAATAAGCAGGAACACTTAAGTAATGCAAGTACTAGAGAATTTGAAGAGGGACAAGTTGATGATAAACCTAAAAAAGTGTTCATTTATAAATAAATAACTAATTTACAAAGGATTTGTCATCTTTGGGAAAGTATTAAAAATGGACCTAGCCAAGGTAGAAGCCACTAGAAATTGGCATACACCTAAGAATGCTACTAAAGTTAGGAGTTTCCATGGACTAGCTAGTTTTTATAGGAAGTTCATCCAAAATTTTAGCAATATTTGTGCACCTCTTCCTACTTGTATGAAGAAAGGAATATTCACTTGGATAGAGAAGATAAAAAAAATATTTCAAGCTCTAAAGCAAAATATCATGGAATAACCTATGCTAGCAACTCTAGGTTTTGATAAAGTTTTTCAATTTTATTGAGTTGCAAGTGGAAAGGCCATTGGGGATGTACTAAGACAACAAGAAAAAATGATAGCCTTCTATAGTGAAAAAATGAATGAAGCAAGAAAAAAATATTTTGTATATGACCAAGAATTTTATGTAATTGTTCAAGCTTTAAAGAAGTGGAGATATTACCTATTTTTTAAAAGAGTTGTCTTGTATATTGATCATCAATAATTGAAGTACATTGATAGTAAGAACAAATTAAATTTGAGATAAACCAAATGGGTAGAATATATTTAGAGTTATACTTTTATGTTTAAGCACAAATGAGGATGATCCAATAAAATGGAAGATGCTTTGAGTAGAATAATATTGATACTACAAACATTGCAAGTAGAAGCCATAGGACTAAACCAAATAAAAGAATTATATTATAAATACATTTATTTTTCTAAATCATGGGAATACTGACAATACCATTGACTATGGATAGATTTATTTGTTTAGGAGGGATTTATATTCAATAATTAATATATATGTAAACTCAAAACTTTAAGTAGAGATAATCTCATCAGGGATATGTATGGATGACGTATTGGACATTTTGGTAGGGACAAGATCCTATTATAGGTGAAAGAGAAATACTACTAACCAAGATTACCAAGGTATGTGGAGAAATTTATTGCCAAATATAGAACTTGTCATCTGGCAAAATGCACTAGAAAAAACATTGGTATATATCAATTGTTGCTTGTTTCAAAAGGACTCTATGAGGATATCAATATGGAATTGTAATAGGACTTCCAAGAACTCAATGATGGTATGATAGTATATTTTTTTTGGTAGATAGGATTTCTACAAAGGTATATTTTATACCTTTTAGAAAGACTAATGATGCTTCACGTATTACTAGCCTCTTCTTTCAAGAAATAGTTAAATTACATGGATTACCAAAGAGAATCACCTCTAATATGGATACCAAATTCAAGATTCATTTTAGAAAAATTCTTTGAATAATATTGAATACCAAACTAGATTTTAGTTTAGCATACCACCCATAGATAGATGGATAGACTAAAGTTCCCAATTGCAATCTAGTAAATCTAGTCAAAAGCTTAGTAGGGAATAGACCCTCTCAATGGGATTCAATACTAGCACAAGTAGAATTTGCTTACAATAGGTTAGTGAATAGATCCATTAGAGTTTCACATGTCCATGTGGTCTATGGGAATAATCCAAGGGAAGTAATTGATCTGATTCTAATAGTAGTTGATTGTAAGAATGCTAATATAGAAGACATTTCTAAACACATGAAATAACTACATGAGGAAATTAGGGAGAGAATTTAGAAGAACAATCATAGGTACAAGGAGCATGTATATAAGAAGATAAGAACCCATTCATTCAATATTGGAGATGAGGTCATGGTATTTCTAATAAAGAAAGGTTCCCTATAGGAAGATACAATAAGTTGAAACATGAAAAAATTGGATCTTGCAAAATTCTAAGAAAATTTTCCATCAATGCATATGAAATTACCCTTCCTTTAGGGGTAGACATATCCCCAATATTCAATATTTTATATTTGTATACTTATACAAGGTATAACATGTCCCATAGTATTTATAATGATAATAATGATGTTATAGAGTGTAATATATTGATAAAGTCATGCAAGAACATGTGACAAAGAGAACCAAGAGCTAAGAATATAAAGGATATCTGGTGAAGTGGAAAGTTCAAAGACCTGAGGATAAGTATGAATGGATTTCTAAAGTAAATATAACTAATAGAGGCTAGGAAGATCCATTTGAGTAGGATCTCACAAACATTTTGAACCTCATATGATTGATGCAAGAGCATCCACACACAAAAAATAGCCTTTACTTTTTTGGATGAATTTACCTTTACTATGAGATGTATTTGGCTAGGACAAACTGGATGTAGCAAGAAATAAATTAACCTGAGTCTATTTTTGGATAAGTGTTATAGTTCAAGGGATAAAATAATATGTTTGGCTAAAAATAATCTAGAGAGAAAATAATTTATTAGAAAAAAAAGGTCTATTTTTTGTTGTTTTTTGAAAAATTGCATGTTTATTTTTGGTTGTCTATTGTAAAATATTATAGGTTTATTATTGGTTATCTATTGATAAAGTAGTATTTTTTATTTGTAGTTTGCTTAAAATAAAGGGGAGTAATGTGTGTTGATATTTTTGTGTGAAGTAATGAGGAACATTGTAAATTGAATAAACTAGTTTTTCCTTTTATGGAGAAGGGTGTGTGTCTATCATGTCTATTCCACACTGTGGAAATTATAGCATCACTACTATCTAATAGATGACACATCTAGCAGGTGTAACATCCTCCATCCTTAATAACCATCTTAGTAAGTCAAAATAACTCTTACATTAGTGATGTTAACTATTTCTAGTCAAGGTATCACTGCTATATCTAGTGTGAAGATTTTATATCCAAAATTATTCTAGAATAATGAAGTAGAATTAAATAAATCAGAATAAAATACCAACTCACAATAAATCATGCATATATAACACACAAGATTTACCCTAGTTCACCCAATATGGGATACTCTAGCAAACAAGAGCCACACCTCCTTTGATATTATTTTTCACTCCCTTGACCGAAATGGGACATTAAAATTAATATAAAGGAAAATATTACAAGCCTAAACCACAATGTGTTATTAGAATACCATGGGTACAATACCATGGGCTAAAACCACCCATACCCATAAATCACTGGAATCCCAAAAACTACTTCGTAAATCACTGGAGACTATCATCCTCTATACTTTGTCACCTACAAATATTGCTCTTAGATCTATCTCAAATCTGTACTAAACACAATTCTTCGGTCTAGCACAAATCTGCTCAATATCTATCCTCAAATCTGCACTAAACATAGTCCTTCGATATAGCACAAATATGCTCAATATTTTTCCTCAAATCTACACTAAACATAGTCCTTCGGTCTAGCACAAATTTGTCCTCAAGCCTTAACACAAATCTTGACTCAATCACAAATCAACTCTACTAGATCTTCTGCAAACCTTAACCCAAGGTTTGAAAAAATCAATCAATCAACTCTGCTCACAAGTCTTCTCAAAGACTTACCTCAAATCTACCTTGTAATCTTCCACAAAAGATCACACTAATCTGTCCACAAGTCCTCTCTAGAACTTATCCAATCTACTCTCAATATCTGTCTTCAAATTTTTATTGTAAGCTTCCACAAAAGCTCACACTAATCTATCCACAAGTCTTCTCAAAGACTTATCTCAAATCTGCTCAACAAGTCCTCACTAGAACTTGTCCAATCTCATAGAAACATATAGATAATTTTTAGAGACTCAATATGTTTCACACTCACAATAATTCTCAATCACTTTTAATCTCTCTTTTTACCACAGAAAAATATAGATAATTGTTAGAGACTCAATATGCTTCACACTCACATAAATTCTCAATCACTTTCAATATATCTTTTTACCACATAAACATATAGAGAATTGTTAGAGACTCAATATGCTTCACACTCACAATAATGCTCAATCACTTTCAACTCTCTCTCAAATCAATTTAGAATATAGAACAATTTATTTCATAGAACTAGAACTATCACTTCAACACTTCCACTTGACTAGGCTCAATCAACTCCACTCAATAAATCACTCAATGAAATACTCCTTGCTCACAAACCCTAGTCCAAGTATATGAACACCCACTCAATAATTTCCAACAATGCTAATAAAAAAATCTCACATAACAATGATACTCATGTTCTTGGACAAATATTTTTTCAAGATAGATCTCAAATTCATATAAAAATGATGTTCATGTTATTTCTCAAACCCTATGCATATGAAGTTTCATTCAATATTTCCAACAATGCTAATCAAACAAGGTTTCTAGAATCAACTTTCATTCCAGAAAAACCAAACTCAACAATGCTTATCAAAAAACCCTTTTCACTCCAACTTAGCATTGACATCCAACAATCACTCACAAGGAAGATGTGCCCATACCTTTTATTTGATGAAGAGATGACCTCAAAAACCTACCTCAAACACAATCTTCTTCTTTTCTAATCTCAAGGATTAGATGACAAAAATACTCCTCAAAAATATTTCTCAATACAAAAATAATAGCACTCAAATACACCTTATTACTCCATTTTGAAATTAGCAATCATCAAAACATACATAAAAATAATTACTCAATTACACCTTATAATATCCAATATTTAATTAACAACCTCCAAAAATCAAACCCTCAAAAATAATACTGCCTACCCTTTTATCTCCCTCAAATACTCAATAACCAATTTAAAACAAACTTTATAAACCTCCAAAAATATTTATTTTTCATCCAACCTTAGAAAATCCGAAATATTTCATGCAACCTTGGCAAACATTAGTGCATACCCTTTTCCTAAAGCAAAAAGCCTCGATGGATTTCGAACGTGAGACCACTCCCAACCGAGCACCTTATCGAGGTGCTAGCCCACCACGTGGGCTACAAGCCTCCACACGAAGGGGAAGTCTCAAGCCTTCCTTTGTCCTTTTTGATCAGCATGGTGCAAAACAAAACACATACTTCTCCCTTTCAAAACCAACTCGATGGGTTTCAAACCCTGCTCTCCTTGACTCCTAAACATCTTAGCGCCACCCACTATCACCAAATGTGTACATAACATTGTGCATAGAGAAAGGAGCCCCACTCCTATTTGTTTTATCTTCTACCATCGAATGCTTTCAAAACACGTGAAATCCTTTGTCTCTTCCTTGTGCACAAATCTTTGGAGCTTGATTAATTGATTATTACTTGGACTTAAGACAAAGGTTCTTGCCCCCATTTTATACATGAAGGCCAATGCCTTAGGAACGTCGATGCCACATTCAAATTTCAAATTCGAATTAATAATTAACCTTTATAACCCAACCTTAGGGTTATTTAATTAATATAAATTAATTTTATAATTAAATTATAATTAATTTATAATTAACTTAATAACTTTAGAAGTTAATTAAATTAATTTATAATAAAATTAATTTATAATTAATTTATAATTAATTTAAATCTCCCCTTTTAATATTATAATAAAATTTTATAATATAATTTTCTTGGGCCTCTTCATTGCTCTTTGAACCTCATCTGACAACCTGGAACCGGATCTGACCAATTGGAAGTGGACTTTCCTTTTGCACTGATTTTGAAACCGCTTCTTCTTGCACTACTCACTGAAACTGACTCTTGACATCAATGACAACTCAACTACTCAAAATGTCCAACAATCTCCCCCTTTGTCATTGATGGCAACCCAATTACATTTTACAATTTCCTTAACCTTTTTCTATTCTGCTCCCCCTGGGAAATTGCTCCCCCTGACTCAATGCTCTCTCCTTTAAATCAAATCTCTCCCCCTTACTCAAATCTCTCCCCCTTTGACATCAATGGCAAAGGGTCACCTTTGGGGCTTGGGGATAAGAATGAATATCTTAGCTTAGCCCCTCCCCCACCTCCTCTTGAGGTGGTTAATTCTATGGTGAGATTATTACTACCAGAAAGCACTAATATTTACCTTTGTCAACTTTCCTCCTTATCTGATCCTTATAATTCCTATGACCATTTATGTTCCTACTTGTCTCTGGAATTTTTGCTCTACACCATTTTTTTGTATGCCCATCATTATTGCACTTATAACACTTGATGTTGTTATTCCTTGGAGGTGTAAATGTCTTGGGATTTCTCCTAGTGAAGCCATATCTATTCTTGTCATGAACCCTGCAATTCACTGCCTTGTGACCAAATTGATTACAAGAGTAGCAATACCCTTGAAATAGCTACTTTTTTTTGAAGTTCCCATATTCTTGTCTTTCATGTGTCCTGCACTGAGAAGCTTTGTGCCCAAACCTATGACATGAGAAGCATCGTCCATTGAAATTACCTTGTCTTGACCCCATGGGTCTTTTAGTCTCTTTTACCCTATGTTGGTTCTTGTTCCATATATTCCTTTTTGTGCATTGTTCCTTTCCTTGTTGAAATTTTTATTGTCCAACTCATCCTCGAAAGTCTCACTCTCTCTTACACTTTCTTATTCTGAAGTTTCTTCTTCAAAATTTGAGGTTGACTCCTCTCCTTGTTTCTTTTGGACCTTTTCAAAACCAAGAACTTTTTTGTTTGTTGACCATATTTGTACCTTGATCATCTTATCTACAATATTTGAGCTCTTTCCAAACCTGTGTAACCTATCCTTAGACTCTTTTATTTCTTCCCTTAGTAGAGCCACTTCATGTTCTAACCTTTCACATTCTAAGACATTTTCTTCTAACTTATCTTTGAACTTTCTTTTCTTAGCCATTGACTTATTTAGATCCTCTATAAGCTTTCCTTTCTCTTCATCATATTCTTGAAACTGAAGCTTAAGTTGGGAGTTTTGCTTTCTTACCTTCTTTAATGCATCAAGGGCATGAATAAGTTCACCTTCAAGATCAACTCCTCTTATTTCTGATTCTTCCTCTATTTGTTTACCTTTGAAAACATCTTCATTCTTTTCTAACTTGTCTTCTATAGGATCACCTCCTTCTTCTTCTAGTACCATTAGAATATTCTCTTCTGGTCCTTCAAGTGTATCTTCATATTCATCATCACTGAAACTGAAACCAATCTTTCTACAACTATCTTCAAGATGACCAAAGTTACCACATCTAAAATATTTGAGGATTATTGGTGACCTTTTCCTAACCATTTCCTTTTATTTTTTTAGAAATATAACTTCATATTTATTATTATATGAGGAACTATTATCACTATCACTTGAGTACTTACTTGCCTTGTCTGCATAGTAACTCTTATTTTGTATTTGAAAGAACTTCTTTCCTTGTTTGCCTTGTCCATCCTTGCATTTATTTTGGTACATGTATTTTTTTTATTCCCTATTCTTATGATCATATTTTTCTTCATCATTGCTATTTCTAGCTTCTTGAAAATCAGTTGCATAGTGACCATACTTTCCACAATTGAAACATCTAACTGATTTCGCATCTTTAAATCTTCTTGGATCCTTGTTCCTTCTGCCATAATTTGATTCTTCATCACTAGATGACTCATTTCTTGAATTTGACTTCTTACCCTTTGTCTTCTTAGTAGATTTGAAGGCTACTTCTTTTGGGGAATAGATTCCTCTTTTATTCTTATCTCAAATGCTATGAGAATGCCATGTAATTCATCTCTTGTCAAATTATCAATATATTTTGACTCTTCTATAGCTGAAATATTTTCACTAAACCTTTTGGAAGTGACCTTAGAATATTATCACACACATCAGGTTCTATAACTTAAAGTCCAAGTCCTTACATGGAGCTAACAACCTCATCCACATGAAGTAGATATCCCACAATATTTTCCTCATCCTTCATTTTTAGGTCTTCAAATGCTCTCTTGAAATTTTGTAAATTTACCCTTTTGACCTTTTTATCTCCTTCATATATGCCTTGCAACTTATCCCAGATATCCTTTCTTGATTTACAATGCATAATATTTATAAACTCTATTTCACATAAGCCATTTTGAATTGCATTCATTGCTCTTGAATTATAATGATGTAGAAGCTTACCATATTTATTTGCAAGTGGAGTTTTTGGTGGTGTGTATCCATTTTCAATTGCTTCCCATACTTCATTTCCAAGTGCCATTAGATGACACTTCATCCTTGTGCTCCATAGTGTATAATTGTTTTCATCGAACAATGGTACTAAATTTCCTGAGGATCCACTCTGAGAATCCATCTGTGTTCTTGTAAGCTTTTCCTTCAAGTTGTTAAACTCTTTTGAAGGAACCCACTCTGATACCAATTGAATAACATAAGCTTATACTAAGAGGGGGGTGAACAGTATAAGACCACTTTTTACTTTTTCTTTCCCAATCAATATTATGCAATGTATCAATAGCAATATCAAAATCATTAATCAAATCAATGTACAAATCACCACACACAATAGAGATACCAATTTAACATGGTTCACCTAATGTGGGGTACTCCACGGAGAAAATATTTCACTAAAATTTTCTCAACAAATATCTTGGGAATCCTTTCCCTATTACAATGTTTATGGACCTCTATCCAAAGGAGACACAAATCCCCTAATCAAGTTCATGGATCTCTATCCATAAGATACACCAATCCCCTTTTCTATGGTTGGTGATCTTCTAGAAGAACTACTACCTCCACTGCATTGGCTTATGGATCTCTATCCATTGAAGACTCTTGTCCTCACACAAAATACTTATCTTCACTACTCTAGCTAATGGACCTCTATCCACTGGAGACTATCATCCTCTATACTCTATCACCTCCAAAGCTTACTCTCAAATCTGTCTCAAATTTATACTAAACATAGTCCTTTAATCTAGCACAAATCTGCTCAATCTCTATCCTCAAATATGCACTAAATACAATTTTTTAGTCTAGCAAAATTATTCTCAATATCTATCCTCAAATCTACACTAAACACAGTCCTTTAGTCTAGCACAAATTTGTCCTCAAGCCTTAACACAAAGCTTGACTCAATCACAAATCAACTCTTCTAGATCTACCCCAAACCTTAACCCAAGGTTTGAACAAATCAATCAATAAAATCTGCTCACAAGTCTTCTCAAATACTTACCTCAAATATACCTTATAAGCTTCCACAAAAGCTCACACTAATCTGTCCACAAGTCCTCTCTAGAACTTGTCCAATCTGCTCTCAATCGTTATCTTCAAATATATATTGTAAGCTTCCATAAAAGCTCACACCAATCTATCCACAAGTCTTCTCAAAGACTTATCTCAAATCTGCTCAACAAGTCCTCACTAGAACTTGTCCAATCTCACATAAACATATAGAGAATTTTTAGAGACTCAATATACTTCACACTCACAAAAATTTTCAATCACTTTCAATATCTCTTTTTACCATAGAAAAATATAGATAATTGTTAGAGACTCAATATGTTTTACACTCAAAAAAATTCTCAATCACTTTCAATTTCTATTTTTACCACATAAACATATAGAGAATTTTTAGAGATTCAATATGCTTCACACTCAAAATAATGCTCAGTCACTTTCAATATATTTCTCAAATCAATTTAGAATATAGAAGAATTTATTTCATAGAACTAGAACTATCACTTCAACACTTCCACTTGACTAGGCTCAAACAACTCCACTCAATCAATCAATCAATGAAATACTCCTTGCTCACAAACCCTAGTCCAAGTATATGAACACTCACTCAATAATTTCCAACAATGCTAATCAAACAATCTCACATAACAATGATACTCATGTTCTTGCACAAATCCTATTTCCAAGATAGTTCTCAACTTCACATAACAATGATACTCATGTTCTTTCTCAAACCCTAATCATGCATATGAAGTTTCATTCAATGTTTCCAACAATGCTAATCAAACAAGGTTTCTAGAATCAACTTTCATTCAAGAAAAACCAAACTCAACAATGCTTATCAAACAACCCTTTTCACTCCAACTTAGCATTCACAACATCCAACAATCACTCACAAGGAAGATGTGCCCATACCTTTTGTTTGATGAAGAGATGACCTCAAAAACCTGCCTCAAACACAATCAACCTCTTTGCTAATCTCAAGGGTTAGATGACAAAAATACTCCTAAAAAATATTTCTCAATACAAAAATAATAGCACTCAAATACACCTTATTACTCCATCTTGAAATTAGCAATCATCAAAACATACATAAAAATAATTACTCAATTACACCTTATAATCTCCAATCTTTAATTAACAACCTCCAAAAATCAAACCCTCAAAAATAATATTGCCTACCCTTTTATCTCCCTCAAATACTCAATAACCAATTTAAAACAAACTTTATAAACCTCCAAAATATTATTTTTTTCATCCAACCTTAGCAAATCCACAATATTTCATGCAACCTTGGCAAACATTAGTGCATATCTTTTTCCTCAAGCAAAAATCCTGGATTTGTTTCGAATATGAGACCACTCCCCGTTGAGTGCATTATCGAGGTGCTAGCCCACCACATGGGCTACAAGCCTCCACACAAAGGGGAAGGATCAAGCCTTACTTTTTCCTTTTCTTTTGGTGTGATACAAAACAAAATGCACACTTATCCCTTGCAAAACCAACTCAGCAGGTTTTTAACCCTACTCTCCTCGCCTGCTGAACATCTTAGCACCACCCACTGTCTCCAACTGTGCTACACAACATTGTACGGAGAGAAAGGAGCTCTACTCCTATTTGTTTTATCTTATGGCGTCAAACGCTTTCAAAATATGTGAAATCTTTTTTATCTTCCTTGCACACAAAAACTTTGAGCTTGATTAATCGATTATTTCTTAGACTTAAGACAAAGGTTCTTGCCTCCCTTTTATACAAGAAGGCCAATGCCTTAGGAACGTCGATGCCACATTCAAATTTTGAATTTGAATTAATAATTAACCTTTATAACCCAACCTTAGGGTTATTTAATTAATATAAATTAATTTTATAATTAAATTATAATTTAACTCAAATTAAATTATAATTTAATTCATAGATTAAATTATAATAAAATTATTTTAATTAGAGCTCCAGTTCCCTTGGACTAACCAGTCCCACTTCTCCTTTTCCCTACCCCCCTCTCAGGTCTACTCTCAGGCCTAGTTTCTAGGTTCCCTTGTTTTCTTAGGTTTCCCTCTTGACGGGGTTGCTGGTCTGCAAGGAGAGTTTGGTGGTTTCTTGCCCTGAGTTTCCTGGTTCGATAGGTTTCCAGCATGCTTTCGGGGTTGTTGAAAGAGGGTTGGCTCTGGTTTTCTGGTTGCTGCTCGGGATATTCATCTACGTTCATTTGGCTTCGAGGGGTGCATTTTCCCATAGATGGTTTTCCCAGTTGCCCCATGAAACCCTTGTCTTCGGGATCTCCTTGTAGATTCGGGGTTTGTTTGTTCTTATGGATGGATCTCAAGGATCTTTCTGTAGTTTGATGTTTGGGTACTGGGGGGGTGCCCATGCATGCAGGTACATATCTCCTTGGATCCATTCCCTGACAGATAATGGTGGGGCTAGAAGTTTTCTTAATGGTGGTTTTAATGGCTTGTTTCCTTGCAGGGTTTGATCTTGGGATGGGGGCTCAAGTTCTTACAATGCAATGGCTTTCATTTTTTTTTCTACCCATTTAAATCCTTCTCAATCATGGATGCTCACGGGAGAGCTTCCTTGTCTCTCCTCTGCAGCTTGCATCCCAGATCGGGGTTCTTGTTAAGCAGGGGTTGTGTTCTTCTGGGCATGTTGCTGGTTTTCCCGCTAGGCAGGATCCACGAGTTTGTAGGATTTTCTGTAGGTTCAAGGCATGCTGGTTTTCCCCAATGGGGGGTTGTGGGTTTGTCTGCAGGTCTTGGGCGTACTTCTGGTTTTTCCCGCTGGGCGGGTTCGCCTTCTCTTGCTAATTTCTCTGAAGGCGAGATTCTGGGCATGCTGCTGTTTTTTCCTGCAAGGTAGGATTTCTTGTTGCTGTTGGGTTTCCCGCGAGGTGGGACCTTCCCTTGCTGCTATTTTTTTTTTTTCCCTGCTGGGCGGGACCCTTCACACCCGGTTTAGGGTTGGTTTGGTGGTTTTCCCGTAGGTGGGATCTTCCAATTTTGTTGGTTTTCCCACTAGGCGGGATTTCTCAAACATGTTGGTTTAGGGTTTGTGTGCCTTTCTTGCTTGGCGGGATTCCTAAACATGCTTGTTTTCCCCACGTGGCAGGATTTCCAGATTGTGCGGTTTTTTCCCCATGAGGCGGGATTGTAATTTTTTTTGTTGTTTTCCCTGCTGGGAAGGTTTTTAAATTTGCTAGGGTCCCCGCTGGGCGGGATTTTCCCTTTTTGACTGCCGGTTTTTCCCGTTGGGCGGGATTTCCTTTGTGGTGGTCTTCGGATGTTTCCCGCTAGACGAGATTTTATCTTCATCCTTGTAATGAGTCTCCCACTGGGTGGGTTGTGTCATTTGGGTTTTAACTCTCAGTTTGGTCTTTTGACCTGTTGTAAGAAGGTTTTTGGGATCCTTTCAAAACCCGCTTGTAATATAATTCCAAATTACCAAAAAAAAATTATTTAAATTAATTTATAATTAATTTAAATCTCCCCTTTTAATATTATAATAAAATATTATAATATTATTTTTCTTGGGCCTCTTCATTGCTCTTTGAACCTCATCTGATCACCTGCAACCAGATCTGATCGATTGGAAGTGGAATTTTCTTTTGCACTATTTTTGGAATAGCTTCTTCTTGCACAGCTCACTAAAACTGACTGTTGACATCAATGACAACTAAACTACTAAAAATGTCCAACATATATTTATATCAACATTTTAGAATTTAGTACATAATATTTCTCCATATGGGATGAAACTTGATATTTGAATTACCTCTTAGTTTTTGATAATAATACAACTCTTAAGATGTAACCACATGTCATACTTAATCACTAGATTATCAAATGTAATACTTTGAGTATGTAGAAAACTTTATGAGAGATTATTCATTAGGAAGAGTATGGTATTTATTGTTTGTTTCATGAATGATCGAACTCAATGCCACTAAGATAGTCCCATAGAAATTTGGTTGGGTTGCATATATCTAATAAATAGTTGATATTATCTATGGGGGAACTAATTAGTCCTTTTGGATAGAAGGATGCATTAAATCTACCAACATATCATTCACATAACCTAATCAATGGAGGTAATTTTAAATGGTATTGCATTTATTAAATACTTTAGATAAAAGGGGACTTCTATGAAAGGACAATCCTAGATGTTTGTTTTTATATTTAATTATGAAATCTATGTATCCATTGGAATGGACTGGACTTTTAGAAGATGAAAAATTTAATTATTATTAGGAATTTACATTCTCTAATTGACTAAGATAAAATCCTTGTAATGATTGACAGAGGTCCAAGATTCCCTATACGATATAGTTTGTTGTCTATTTCTTCAAATTGTCCAATATAGCAAGTTGTGGATGACATTTCTCCTTGTTTTAAAATGAAAATGGCACTTCCTCATATGAGCATTTGGTACATGCAGGGATGGAGAAGGCTTTTACTTGGGATCTCCTTATAATTGATCAAATAATTATCAAAGCATACTAAATTTTAGATCTAAGAATTTGATACATCCAAACTAACCATCACTAAATTATTTTATTCATTAGAAGCTCTAGGATCTAAATTTAGAATGATTGTCAATATATTTTCAAGCTTTTCATCTATTAGAAACAATTATATAATATTTATCATATTTACACTTCATCAAATTCTCAATACATGAAACCATTAACACAACAAATTTATTGGTAGTATACCTATAGAAAAATGATAGTATATTTTTTTACAATGAAGCAGTGATTAAAAATTCATAATATTTATTTAATCCAACAAATTATAAAAGTATCGTTCTCTCATATTTTATACCCTAATGACAAGGAACATAACACAAACACAAACACATACATATACATATACATATACATAGATATATAGATAGATATATAGATAGATATAATCTTAAAATATAAGTTAAGGTTTTGAGAGAACTCTAAAAAATAAAATTCATGCTCTCACTCCACATTAGGCTTTCTCAAATACACAAATTCTCTAGAGGTGAATTTTCAAGAAAATAAAATTAATTGAATATCAAAGAGTTAGAGGAATGAAAATTAGAACATATATGTAAATGTTTCTATTGTAACAACTTCCTCAACTATATAAGTTCACTTAAGTAGTAAAATAAGATCATTTCAATCCAAGTTGTAATTAGACTTTTATGAAATTTCTAAAAAGATAATGTTGAACCAAAAACTTAGTTAGTAGCTACTCCTCTAGATTATTTGTTGTACAAGTCCAAAAAAGGATATTTAAGATTGAGTAATGGTAATTCAAATCCACTATAATACCATGTTGCAATTTGTAATATGTCCAAGAATGAACATAACTAAACATGTTGCTCAACAAAGCAAAGTATATCACTACAAAGAAGAACATAGATATACAAAGTGCCCCTTTATACCAATAATATCACTAATTAATCCATAATATTTCCAATTAATAAAAATAAATTTGGATAAGAAAAAACCTTATAAATATATTATTCAATATAAGGTGTAAAAATAAAATATTGGATAGTAAAATAGTAATATAAAATTTCAATTTCCAAGGTTCCCATAGGCCCATATGGAAAATACAATGATCAAAATAATATAATAATACCCCTATATAATTATAAGAATGTATCAAGAATAAATATGGTTTAGCTTTTGGCAGTAATCAAAATATAGCTATGATGATTCATATACTTATGTACTATATGTGTTAATATAGTTTAAAATAATAAATTAACTTATAATATGAGTAGACTATTATAAACATCTCTAGCATTAGATGTGTTGACATTTCTATTTATTGTTAGCATAGAAGGTTATGATTTAGGACTTGACTATGTTGGTTGTTGATATGGAAGGTAATGAATTAAGACTTGACTATGTGATCTAATATTGATACATGAAGAATTCATGGTTATCATGCTTTGCCACTTGGAACTAGCACTTGATATTGTTACTAGGAATTAAGTTAGCAAAAAAAAAATCCTTCAATATAGGATAGATGACATTTTTTTTTTTTTTTGATAAGTTAAATTTTTATTCAAAAAAAGGGGGTTTTAGTAGGAGATCCCAAAACCTGCATACAAAAATAGCTTAAGGAAGCTAAAAAAATAGAAACATAAGGGGAAGGAGGGACACAATCCAACACAACAAAAAACAACATGGACCAAACACCATAGAAAAGGGTCCCTCGTAGGGAAACCCCACCAACACTAGAAAAAAAATGAAACACATTAGTATTTCTATCCAAATTAAATGTATTCATCCTTCGCTTTGTCCTTAGCCGCATCCTCAACCTCATCCTTAGTGATGACCTTAGACATCTTGGTATCCTCCAGAGTAGCAACCAAATCTCTTGAAATCAACACTCAAGGAAATATGGGTGTTAAGGTGAGTTATTGGTAGGACAAATATGGTCATTTGATTCAAATTCATTATTGTTTATATTATGGGTATTTTCTTGGTCCACGATGTCCCTAACCATTTGTGGGATACCATCTATCCACATGAACAGGTTTAAAGCATTGACTCCATCGTTCGCCAGTCTATTAGCTACCCTATTAGCCTCTCTGAAGAAATATTGTAATATGGTCTCTTGATGGTCAAGAGTTAAAATCCTTTCTTCCTCGATGTAGTCCTTGACCCTCCATGAATAATTATTGTTGTTATTTATGTAGTTGATTATGTTAAGAGAATATCCTTCAATAATCAACCTATTGGGATAATTCTTTGCAATGTTTTTTCTCTTCACATAGATTTTTCTTCAGCAACATGATTATTCTAAACTTCTAGGCATTCTAGAAAGGCAAATATGATATTTCAATAGTGAACCCTAAGGATGCATCCTACACCTACCATTCTTGGGTTTCCTTTGGTAGTGCCATAAAAATTCAACTTGAACCATCCAAATGGTGGAGGAATCCTTTTAGAGTTAGCTATGATATTGGGAGGAGGTTGTATGTGAATTTTTGCAAGAGGAAGGTTTAAATAATGACCTAAGGAAGCCTCAAAACTAGATTTTGGGATGGAACGAGGAATAAGAAGGGCATTTTCTTTCGCAAAGAAGAGAATTTTTCTAGTGATCAACTCATGGCTAAAATTTCTAAGAGAGAAGACTCTACGGTTTCTCTCAAGCAAAACTTGCTAAAGGAAATGGCGGAGATAAGTTTTATAGAGAAATTTGAGGCAAGGAATATGGAAGGGAGTGGACCATTGGAGGAACATATCAACAATAGAATAAGGTTTGACCCATAGGATGTGGAAGGTTTGGAGGATTTTATTGAGGATGGAAGAGGAATAAGGATAGGTGAGGAAAAGGTGACAAGGGGACTCCCAATCAGATAGACATAGAAAACACCTATTAGGGAGAATGATGCCTCTTTTAAGCAGATTATCGATAGTAAGGATTCTCTCTTGGATGGCCAACTAGGAAAAAAAGGAAACCTTAGGGATGAGGAATTTGGGCCAAACAAGATGACAAGGAAATAAAGGTTCCTCAAGATCCAAGAATAGTTGGTAAGTGAACTTGATCGAGAATCCTCCACTCTAAGTCGGCTCCCAAGAAAGAAAGTGTTTGGAATTACCATGAGGAATAATAGTGGAATTCAAAAAATAATTTAGAAAGGAAGACTCCATCATATGAGAGTTGCATCTGATAGGTTTCTAGTTGTTTCTATTATTTTGGATGCTTTGAAAATTAGAGTTATTTTTGTTAAACATGACATCAGTGAAAACTTTCATAATAGAAAAGTTATCATCTGTAATGAAAAGTTCTTCTCTAATCCATTTGTCATTCAAAAATTAATGTTGCATCCATCCCCTAGCTTCCAAATTAAACCTTTCTTCAAAAGCTATTTGGTGTTTATTATGGATTTTCAAAAGGTATATCCTCTTATGGGGGTCATTTCACTGAGGAAGTCTATTTCCTACAAGTATTTTATCTTGACTATAGTTACCCATTTATTACTGACATTGGTGATCATATGCCAAGATTTTTTAGACATCAAAGCTAATTTTAAAGGGTTTATTATTCTAATACAAATTCCTCCCTTATCCTTGGGTCTGCACACTTTATCTCATGCAACAAGATGTAAACACCGTTTATTTTTAGGCCCAGACCAAATTTTTTTTTTTTGAATTTATTCTATTCTATGGTAGATCATAGCTGGAGCCTTGAACGCAGATAATAAATACACTAGTATGCTTTGAATGGAATACATAGTCAAGGTTACTTTGGTAGCTTGAGATAAGAGGTTTCCTCTCTATCCAACTAATTTCTTTTGAATCCTTTCAATCACATTATTCCACATTTAATCTAGAGGATTGCCAACGAACAAAGGAAGTCTCAAATAAGTTGCAGGAAAGGAAGGTACAAATAATTCTAAGATTCTAGAAATTTTAATATACCTTTGGAAAGGGGTATTGAAGAAATATATACTACTTTTAATGAAATTCACTTTTTGACCAGCTACTTCCTCATACAAGAGAAAAATATAGTTTATTACCATAGATTCGAAAATGGAGGCAGATATATAAATGATAGCATTATCCATGAATTGTTGGTGAGTGACTGGATTGGTATGTAATTGTGCTTTGATTACTAAAATACGTCTTGACCTATAGGAAACATTGATGGTCCTTCCAAGAGCTTCCACAACAATGATGAAGAGTAAATGAGATATGGGGTCTCCTTGTCTTAGTCCTCTGTTGCTCTAAAAATAACTAGTTGTGGATCCATTGATAAGAAAAGAGAACCAAGTTTTGTAAATGCATCCTTTAATCAAGTCTATCTATTGAGGGTGATTTTTTTTTTTATAAGAATAGCTATAAGAAAATCCCAATTGATTCTATCATAAGATTTGTTCATTTCAAGTTTAAGGATGAAGGTAGGTTTCTTGGTCTAAGATATTGAATGCAAAGCTTTGCGAATGGTTATGATGCCATCTAAAATGGATCTACCTTGTACAGAGCTTCCATAACATATATCAATGAGGTTGGGTATAAATTTCTTCATCCTATTGGCAATGGATTTAGTGAGGATTTTATAAGCCACATTGCAAAGGCTTATAGACCTAAAGTCAATCATTGATTTGGAGATAGGGCTTTTAGAAATCAAGGCAATGAAGGCAGAATTGTAGCTGCGTAGGATGCATTTTGAGGATTACAATTCTCTTACCATGGAGCAAATATCCTAGCCAACAATATCCCAAAAAGTTTGAAATAATCGAGGAAAGCCATCTAGACCAGCATCTTTGTTAGTATTCATGGAAAAAAGAGTCTATCTGAATTCTTCATCAGTAAAGGGGGCTACTAACTTGACATTGACCTCCTCCATAATGGAATGGGGGATATGGTAGAGCATAGAGTCTCTTGTAGAATAAAAACAAGGATTACATTCTCTGAGGAGGGAACTAAAGTACATGACAACTTTAGCTCTTATTTCCATGATATCATATGTGGAGGAACCATCACTCTTCACAAGTTTCTTAATTCTATTGTTTCTCATGTTTCTCAAGGTTGACACATGAAATAATTTGGTGTTTGAATCCCTCTCTTTGAGACCTAAGACTCTAGACTTCTATTTCCAAAATGTTTCTTCATAGGCAAGGATATTGTGATATTTAGAAATGATGATTTTTTCTTCTATCCTGATGTGCTCATCACTCTATCCTTTCTGAATATTGTTCTCAATGGTTGTAAGTATTTCTTTGTTTGACTAGTTTTTTGCAAATAGATTACCAAAAACTTCTTTATTCCAAACTTTGAGATTTTATTTTAGGTTTTTGAGTTTTTGTGCTAGTTTGAAAGAAGGGAGTCCATGTCCTGCCTATTGCCACCACTAGGAGATTTTTTTTCTGAGATCAGGATGATGGATTCACATTGCTTTGATTATGAACAATATTTTGAAAGTATTGTCTTTCTTAGTTTCCATAAAGAGATGATTATGATCAGATCCTATATTGGGCATATAATGGAGGCTAGAAGCTCCAAATATTTGAATGGCTTCTTGTGAGAGAAAAACCTATCCAATTTCACTTGTATAAGTTGATTGCCCAATCTTCTATTAATCCATGTAAATTTAGTATTCTTGAGTTTTATATCCATGAGATTATTTGAATTGATGAATTCATTAAAGTTTACCATGATTTTAAGTGGGGCACCTATTCCTCCTTTTTTTTCTGAGGGGTATAAGGGGTATTGAAATCCCCTGCAACAATCCAAGGAATATTTTGAAAAGAATATTTTAGTCTACTTAAAGTATCCCATAATTGATCCCTTCTTGGTAATGTGTTTGGAGCATAAATATTGGACAGGATCCAAGAATAATTATCTCTATCATGAAATAACACACTTAATATTCTATCACTAGACTGAATCAATCTGAAAGCACGAGATTTTGAAAGAAAGAAATACTAATGCGACGCATTCAAAATCAAAACAAATGCTTAAGTCCTATAACGTGAAATGCATGAAATGAAAGATACGAATTGAACTGAGATAGAAGAAAGCAAAGAAAGCACAACCCTTTTTATTTAACTCTCTTAATATCAGTTACATAGACGCCTCCTCCCTTTTTAGGGGCTAGGAGCGTTAAATGAATTTTGGTTACAATCATGACTTAGTGTTCCTCCTTCCACATGCCCACATGTAATATGGGCGGGCCAAAGTGTTGTCGTCACTAGTGTTGATGAATCCTTGGTCCTTGCTGCTCCTCCTGTATTCAAAGAAACAACAAATCGTTAGTAGCACCTGTGACAAAAGATAAGGTGTTTGATCCTAAAAACCAATGAAGGATGCATGCATAAGATTAGCTAAATCGATAAATAAAATGACTCCAAATAACCTGCAAATTTGACAGAGACAAAGGAACATTACCATAAGGCCACTACCATCAGAACAATCAAGAAATTGGCCGTCGATTTGAATTTTTCCTTAGGCAGGACGGATTCTACTGTAATTTGTCTCTGGGTAAGACGAATTCTACTGCGACAAAATGCCGAAGTGATCCTACACAAATTTCACATCTCAAGAGCTCCAAAACACCTGCAAGCTTGGGGGTTAGCTAATTGGGGGCATTTTGGGAAGACCCAGATGGTCATATTTCCCCAATTTGACCTCCATCAATGGGAATTTGATGTCGCTACCTGCAAGTTAGTGAGGACAACAAAAGCGACAAAACATGATAATATTTGATCAAAGCATTATGAAATCGAGATTACGAGCTATTTAAAAAGCATAAAATGGAATGCAAACTAAAACAAATGTTGAAAAGAACAATTTTCCATGAATTCCCAATCGTTCTCAAAAAAAGAAGATTAGGCTCGCAACAGTGCGGGATGCCCGGGCAGGCCACCCACCATTGGAACCTGATTTTGGCACCAATCCACTTGGGATAGGCCCAAAATCTCTTGTAATGGGTTGTCGACGAATTGGTGGATCTATGTGGTCAAGTGTTAGGTTTTGGATCCGGATTCACACTTCTAATAACCACCCAATGACCTCCCTTGCGAAAGAGATCAAGGATGTGGAAGAGGTGAATCAAAAAAGGTAATATCATGGTATCAATTTGGTAGCACTTCATTGATTGAAAATGCTTCCAACCTGTCTCCTTTTGGGTGAGAAAGTTCACCATTTTATAGACCCAAGGGGTCTCTTTTGGATGGTCATGCAGGGGTGCCACATGGCGGTCATGCCTTCCCAAGAGGGAGGAGACTCCTCCCTGACTTAAGCTTCCATGACTACCCTTGTTACAGTCCTCTAACGCTCACTCTTCCCACCTACACATGCATGCAAGGCAGGAGGCATTAATGGACTGTCCTTAGCTACCACTTGTCAAGATTTTTCTTTTTGCTCGTTGAACCTGGAATTCGTCCTACCCGAGAGCGAATTCAGAATTCATCCCTAGGTTGGGCGAATCCCATTTTGAATTCATCCCTGGGTGAGACGGATACCAAGCAAAGTTCCTGAAGGTGCCAAATTGATTTCTAACCTTCCAAAATTGTTGTAAAAGTGGTTAGGACCATTGTTTAACCTCTAAGGGCTACCCTAGGGGCTGTGTGTGTCAAAGCGATCATTGTTTGCAGTCACATAATCAGATTGGTGTTGTTTTAGTGTCTACACAATCTACCTTCAATATTTTATGGGTTCCATAAGCACATCAGGCCTCTTGAGGATCCTCTTGCATGACTACAAACTACTTCTTCTCTCTTCCATATTTTATTTGATGTGTTGTAGGAGCTACTTGCATCAATTTTTGTTTCTTACATTATGAATACTGAGGGCTTTAACTCTCTTCTTAATGAATAAACCAATGTATATTTGGCTAGCCCATTAAGGCCTCTCACATTTCATGATAGGAACTTCATTTGGAAGGTTTGGTGGTCTATACCTCCCTTTCCATGAGGTTAGGGAGGTTTGGTACTTTCACTATCTTCTCTGGATTGGTTGATAACTAAAGGAAATAGAGTTTTTTGAATTCCAGTTGCTATATCTTCCTAGATTCATATTTTCCATTGTTCATTAGCTAAAATTCTTCCTCTCTTATTTTCACTTCCACAATTAATGGGTGACTTCATGAAACTTCTTATTTGCTTATGACTAAATTTGTAAGGAACAATTTATTCAATGATAGGGTTAGAACATATAGCATTGATCTGGTTTTTAAAAGGGCTAGAAAAAACTAAAGATAGTTCTTCTTTGGTGGGATTGCTCCTCTTAGGACTGTATTGCTTAGGATTCTTGGATGAACATTCTAAAGGACTATGGGATGGTCCTGATAATGAGGGGGAATCTACCTTGTGGGAATAAACATGTAAGTATTTAGATGGATGATGTGGGGTTGATCTTGAGAGGGTATATACCTTATGACTATTAGCATGCAAGTCTTCAAAAGGATGATATGGACCCAATTTTGAAGGGGTTTCCTACTTACTAGGGATTTTACAAGGAATATGATCAGAATACAAACTGGAAATATTTCCCTATATTCTTCTTGCATGACGTTTGTTTCACCAAAAATACCAAATTTATTTGGGAAGGCAAAAAGGGAGCTTACCTTATCTTTTTCTGGAGATGGATGTGAGTTTGCAATTTCTTTGATGGTGAAGTCCTTTCCCTGATTGGATGTAGTGCTACCTCTTTTTGGATTTTTTGGAGGATCCTCTATTCACCTGGATTTATTTTCCTAGATTCGAGACAAAGAGACCCCATAACTCAGAGGATTATTGGCATCTTGCATCGGGTCCTTTGCCAGATTAGTTTGGATCTTGAGAGTGGGAAATTGATTCTTGAGATATTTCTAGGTGTGGCATTCCACACAAATAGTAGGTTTATTCTCATATTCCAATGATTACCTCTGACAGTAACATTTATACTTGAGGTTAACATATGTAGGGAGTTCAGAATTAAGGTTTGTATTAATGCAAATTTGAGCACAAACCATACATTTACGGGCTAAAGTGACTGGATCAATTACAATAAGTTTACCTATGGCTCTAGCAATCGCACAGAGGATATCCTCATGCTAGATGTGGAAAGGGATATTAGGAATATGAACCCATATAGGAGAAAAATTGATGCTCTAGGTTTCGGGATTAAAATCCTTTGCCCACCTATGAATGAACAAGATTATTCTAACAAGGAGCCAAGGGTGACCAATCAGGATATGACTGACATCTTCATGGTTTCTCAATTTGATTTTAACAAATTCTCTATACAAGGCCACAATATCCATGCTACCAAGGGTCTACCACTTTGAAAAATCCCATCTTCGTATAGTTTCCATAGCAAGCCTACCACAAATAAATTTCCCAACAAGTGATAAATATTACATTAAAAAATAGTTGGAAACTATGTTATCAAGGATGGTTATATCCTTGCCATTAGGAATGAGGATTGCATATGAATAATCTTACCTGTGTTTCCCTCATTTACAAATCACTTCGATAAAAGAGATTTTTTTATGGGAATAATACATGGGTCCCTCCACACCTTGGGGAGGATGTCCATTTCTAGGAGGCTCTTCCATCCATAGGCCTACTGTCTAATCATAGACCTTGTCCTTATCAATCCATCCATCCTATGAGTATAATGAGGCCTTACCTACACTATAATCCTCTCTTCCATCCTTCCTGTTTCTAAATATTTGAAAATAAAAAATCTTTCCCGAACTATTCATTCTCACTCCTATTGCAACTTCTAAATAGATGACATATTGATGCTAATTAAAAATGTGTTTACGTATAGAATATAAGAATAGGTGCATGGGTACAATGAATTATCTTTGCAATATAATCAACTAATTATTAGAATCAAGTCATAAGAAATCATGTGATAGTTACTCTATTAATATTGTATAAAACCATAAAAATTTTAATTTATATTTTTCACTTGATATTGGTCATATTTTCCACTTCATTCTAGTATATTTCAAAATCCATTTGAAGTAATGAGTTAATAAGTAACAAAAAAAATCATCTAAAAAAATTACATGTTGTTTGCAAAAGAAGTAATGGTTGGAATATATATAAATTTGATAGAACTTTCAATAGAAACAATGTAATAATTATAATTGATGTATAGATTACATTCAAATCTAATCCATTCATATTGTGAGAAAGAAGGACAACCAAGATAACTAGATCATTTTATATCTATATATCCACTACTATGGATACCATGATATAGACAACAAAAATAATAACAATGTAGTAATAATAAATAATCATAATATCCAGCTATATATTCAAAATTTTAATTATCGTAGGGGAGGGATAAATCTCTAATATATCAACCATATATGATTCAAACATACCTAGAAATATAATTATTAACATAGTAAGCGTACCCTTTATTTATATAAATAGTTAGAAGATAAACCTTAATTAAATTAACCCATGTTATTGCATCACCCTAAATCATTGTGATACACATGGATATTAGGTTGTTTACTAATGCTATAATTTTTAATATTGAATTTAGGTTAATTATATAGATAAATAAAAATAATTAATGAATTTATGACAAATACAAATTCATTATACATAATGAATTTTAGATGTACTTTTATAGGCCTAAAAATACCTTCAATACAAACAAAAAGGCCTTATTTCATATTCAAAAGCTATTAATAATTTTTAACACCATATAGTTGTAACTCTATGGCTAAGCATTGTATCTTACTTTTGTTGTGATTTGAAAAGAAATCTAGGACATAAATTTTCATTATAATAAAGTTGCATATATTGATATTTAACTATATCAAGTATGGATTTATAACATCTTAAATACCATCATATATTGCTCGATTCCATCATGGATGCCTATGTGGCATATGTATATAGATTAGAAACATGTAATATGGATGTTCATAATTTATGTTTCATCAAAAGGATACTTAATGATTCTCTATGAATTTGGAAATGGATTATGTAATCAATGGTATACAATATGATGGTTTCGAGATATTTTTAAGGCATTATAATTTATTTATGAATTTGTCAAATATTTGACTTTGCTTGGTATAAGTATGATATTTAAGAATGTATAAAGAAGGATGTTATTAATATTTTATTATAGGTTGGATTTTATTAAAGTAATTTCGTATAATTTAGCTTCGGTAGTGCATGTGAGTTGAAAGTAGTCCAAAACTGGTGATACTTTTTTGAGAATTAATATAAGATATTCTTTAATTTTAATTTTGGTTTTGTAATGTTTTCAGATTTTTAATATTAATAATTTTTATTACTAATATTATGTAGTTTGATTAAGAGTACATATAGAGCTATATTGTATTATCTAAAAATATTTAAAAAATATTACTTATATAAAAAATAACAATATATAAGTTTGTGTTGGTTTAAATCAATAGAGTTTCCTCATAATCAACATATATTTATGGAATATGATCTATTTATTCAAGTTCATTTTCTATCATTAATAACAAATATGTATATAGATGGTAGTTTAGGATCTAGTTCAAAACAAGTAAAACACTTAAGGCCAATAAATAGTTATTTTAAGTGCCTAATTATAAAATTAAATACAATAAGAGTGTAAATCATATAGAAATACTCAAATAATTAAGTAAAATTTTGTTAGAAAATAAGTAATTTTTCTCTCCACATATCGAGTTTAAATTCTCACATAATGACATAAGTTCAATCCATGATAATAACAAATTCACTAAAAAATATTTTTAAAAAATCTATATACTTAAGATATGCAAATACAATGTGTTGAAGAGCTTATTCAATCATCCATTACAATTATT
Source organism: Wollemia nobilis (assembly GCA_028583015.1). Taxonomy (NCBI): domain Eukaryota; kingdom Viridiplantae; phylum Streptophyta; class Pinopsida; order Araucariales; family Araucariaceae; genus Wollemia; species Wollemia nobilis. The sequence continues at coordinate 4,997,732 of JAQPPZ010000030.1, forward strand.
TCCTTCAATATATGCAACTTGGACATGATACTCTTCACATTTATGAGACACTTGACCTTTCTAATTTCACTAAATCTCTCAAACTCATGGGAGATATGGCACTTCATGTTTCTCATAGGACAAATATATTTATTGACTCCTAATAGTGACCAACCTCTAATTATCACATAAATTAAAATACACATTTACAAGACTCTTTCACACCACACATCTACAAAGTATTTACAAAACTATTTACAGGTACCAAGTAATGTAATAGACTCTAACAACCCCCATATTACATTATTTGGTATAATTTGTATTGTCTTCATTTGCTTTCATCTTCTTTATCATTTCTTGTCCTTTTTGATGATGTACTTTGATTATTTTAGGATATTTGATTCTATCCTTATTCAAGTAGTACTTGTCTCTATCCCAATAGTACCAATTACTTGTACCTATCCCATTTCTTATAATATCTATAGATATCAAAGCATCAAAATAGTATAAATCATCATTGCCATAGCTTTTATTGTTTTGTTCCTATTGTTATCTGAATATCACAACATATCAATATTTTATCTTTATTTCTCTAAATTCATCATGACTATATGCAATGCTTGAATCAATACCATCAATTCTAGAAACATCCTTTGTAATATATTTTTCATTTTGACTACTACAAATTATTTCAATCTCATCAATGCTATTGAAATTATGCTATATCCCAATGTTACCATATGTATTCATGGTCCTTAAATAACTGGTGTCACAACTTATATCTACCATTTTAGATTTCATAGTATACTAAATATTAGTCTTATAATAAATATCATTCCTATTTTCTTTTGTAGTATACTAACGAGTAAAATTTTTAATGTCTTTATCATCTTCTTAAGTCGAGTATTTTTTGGTGATATACTATCTTATTCTTTTGCCATGAGAATTTTGTATTCAATTAAATATTTTTTTGATGTTGTTCTTCTGGTAGAAGCGGATCTAAATATTTTAAGAGAGTACTATCACATATAAATCAAATATTGATAAGAAATAAAAAATTAAAATAAGAATTAAATTCCAAGATACATAATATTAAAAATTAAAAGCTTTAAATAAGCACAATACAAATGAACAATCCTAATATTACATAAAATGATAAGATAAAGGCTAAGAATTAAGCCCTAATGCTACGAAAGTGCAAACACCTAATCCTAGACCTAGTCAACATGAGCCATCACAAACTCACGGACTATTATTTCCTAGACTAAGTCTAAGCCTTATTTTTTAGTTTTGGTTAATTGGTCTACTGCAGGTTTTTTTCAAAGCAAATGTGTTCTAAGACAAGGATATCCCATAAGTCCTATGTTGTTCATCATTGTAGCTGAGGCCTTGGGAAGAACCATTAAGGCAGCAGTGGTAGCTGGACTCATATCAGGTATCAAGGCCACATCGCTAACTACCTCGATGACACATCAACAATTTGTTGATGATACATTACTATTGAATTTGGCTTATGTGGTTGAATCAAGAAGGATTAAAAATATTCTCATAATGTATGAAGAAGCGGCTGGACAGAAAGTGAATTTTGATAAGAGCAAACATTATTTCATCAATACCCCCATTCCTAGGTAAAAAAACATAGCAAGGATCATAATATGTCAGATTGCATCCCTTCCTACCTCCTATTTAGGTCTTCCCCTATTTACGAGGAAACCTGAAGGATCAATGTGGAAAATAGTTCTGGAAAGGATCCAAAAAAAGCTAGCAAGTTGGAAAGGACATTTGTTATCTCAAGCAAGCAAAGCAGTTTTAACTATGGCTTCACTTCAAAGTATACCCGTTTACTTCCTATTAGTGTTTAGAGCTCCCAGCAAGATGTATCACAAAATTGAGCAGCTTAAAAAAAAATTTCTCTGGTCAGCGACTGAGGATAAGAAAAGCATCCATTTAGTAGGTTGGAACAAGGTTTGCAAACCTAAATCTGATGGGGTTTTAGGATTGAGGAGAGTTTCTCATCTCAATACAACTCTATTAGCCAAACAAGCATGGCGGTTATTGACTAAGGTCAATAATGAATGGACTGCCATAGTTAGGAGGAAATACCTCCAAGGTGTGAACTTCCTTAATGACAACTTAGCAAGCAGGGGGTATGCTTTTTGGAAGGCAATCCTCACGAGCAGGGATCTTTTCAAGAAAGGTCTTAGATGGATTCTAGGAAATGGGCAAACAATAGACTTTTGGAAGGATCGATGGGTGAGAGCTGAGGAGTTATCCCAAAATATTCGTTTGT